>CM075768.1:58670315-61070315 GCA_037974665.1 Ehretia macrophylla | reverse complement strand
ATATGACTTGATTTACATGCGTTACATGGCTTCCCGTTTAATATTCATATAAATCCATGTGCTTTTCAAGTGAAATTACTTGTCATATCGTGCCTCGCGTGTTTACTTGTCAATGTGCAATCTTATGACTGCTCGGAGGCAACCTACTTTGTTGTCCTCCTAATATGATATATTAAATGTCATAAATGTGCATTGCATACAAGGTTGCAACCTTTTATTCTGGCGTGGTAGCGTTCACGCACACCGGGCAGCATCAGGCTTGCTGGTGCAACCGTGACTACCATTGTCCAATTCCCTCTCTCGCTTGGGTGCTAGACTTCCTCGGAGAGTTGGGTCGTAGGATTTCGGGGTACATCCGGAGTACACCCATTTGGCGTGATAAGGGGATGATTTGAAGTCGGCTGCAACAACTAATACTGGAAATGAACTGAGAGCAAAAGCTCACCGTATCATTTTCACTATGTGTATAAGTACTCTCGCTTGGTTCCTAGAGGACCTCGGGGAGGAAAGACGGGTAATTGTGTTCCTTTACCTTTATATTACATGATGTACTTACTTGTGATATATGTCATCCTTGCGAAGGGTTTTCATAATTGAACCGAAAAAAGAGTTTCAAAACTTATTTCTCGTTCCCCCTCGCTGAGTTCATAAGGACTTACCCTCTTTTATCATCTCAGGTGAAGAAGACTAAGAACAGGTACCCGAGGACAACGTGCCTAATGATGATTCCTTGGAATGATTGCTTGCCCTACGTGCCTTACTTGACTATGGCCATTTTGTGAACGATATGTTGCTTGAAGACTATTTCTTATGTTGCTTGTTATTGTATTGTAAATGACCCCCGTTGCAATTTGGGGTCTAGTTTTGGCTTGTACTGATCATAACTAGATAGACACTACTATGGTTGTTTTTACTATCGTTATTGGCTAGGATCTATCATAGAATTATGAAGTATCAGGTAGGGATTAAGTAAAATGAATCTATCCAATCTTAAGCAGGTACTCATTGTTAAGCTAAGATCAACAGGCACTTTTGTAACGAGGATTAACAAACAAACGAGACATAGTATCATGCTAGGTTATTAATCAAACGAGACTTTGAGATAACTAGTAGGCGTTTCAATTGATGATAAATAGTAATCTTAGTTGGAAATGAATTTGAGATTGAAAGTTTTGAGGCCTTTAGAAATTTAGGTCAAACTAAGGAGCCCAATTAAAGCCGTTATGCTAGCGGTTTTCCGGAGAATTTGTGGAGTTTAGGCTAAAACATTAAGTGTTAAAACCTCTTGAACGATTAAGTACGTGATATGACTTGAATATTTAGATCACACCCTAGTCTAACCTTTATAGGTCGGGTTGGGGCGTGACATCGTCAGCCGCAAAAAAGACGACAACCTAATCAATCACATTTCTATTACCGAATCCCATGATACCTTGGGCATGACAACTTCACTTCACGTAGAGGCTAGGCCCGCAAACCAAGGGCGTGGGGCTTGGGACCAGGTCTCTGTCGCTCCTTTGCCCATAACTTTTGATCCGTAAGGAGTTACGTGACGCACAGCATATTGTTGGAAAGCTCTCCAAGAGCTCTACGACAGGGGCAGCAAACTTGCTCGGTTGCGACTATTTTCGGACCCCAAAATTGAACATTTTCATCAGTTTCAGGACACTTTTCTTCTTTTGCACTGTTTTTCCGTCCTGGATCGTACGTCGTGAGTCGCGAAAAGGATGACAACCAAATCCATCACATTTATATTATCGAATCCCATGGCACCTTGGGCAAGACAACTTCGCTTCACGTAGAGGCTTGGCCCGCAAACCGAGGGCATGGGGCTTGGGAGCAGGTCTCCGTCGCTCCAATGCCCATAACATTTGATCTATAAGGAGTTACGCGGCACACAGCATACCGTAGGAAAGCACTCCGAGAGCTCTACGACGGGGGAAGCAAGCCTACTCCACTGAGCCTGTTATTGAAGCCCAAAATTGAACGTTTTCATCAGTTTCGGGACACCTTTCTTCTTTTGTGCTATTTTTTTTGTCCCGGATCGTACGTCGTGAGCCGCGAAAAGGTCGACAACCTAATCCATCATATTTCTATTATCGAATCCCACAGCACCTTGGGCAAGACAACTTCGCTTCACATAAAGGCTGGGCCTGCAAACCGAGGGCGTGGGGCTTGGGACCAAGTCTCTGTCGCTCCTTTGCCCATAACTTTTGATCCGTAAGGAGTTACGCAACACACAACATACCGTAGGAAAGCTCTTTGAGAGCTCTACGACAGGGGCAACAAGCTTGCTTTGCTGCGCCTATTTTCGGAGCCCAAAATTGAACATTTTCTTTAGTTTCGGGACACTTTTCTTCTTTTGCGCTATTTTTTCGACCCGGATCGTACGTCGTGAGCCGACAAAAGGATGACAACCTAATCCATCACATTTCTATTATCGAATTCCATGGCACCTTAGGAAAGACAACTTCGCTTCACATAGAGGCTGGGCCCGTAAACCGACGGGGCTTAGGACCAGGTCTCCGTCGCTCTAGTGCCCATAACTTTTGATCCGTAAGGAGTTACGCAGCGCACAACATACCGTTGGAAAGGTCTCCGAGAGCTCTATGACTGGGGCAGCAAGCTTGCTTCGTTGCGCCTATTTTTGAAGCCCAAAATCGAATGTTTTCATCAGTTTCGGGATACTTTTCTTCTTTTGCGCTATTTTTCCGTCCTAGATCGTACGTCGTGAGCCACGATAAAGACGACAAACTAATCCATCACATTTTTATTATCGAATCCCATGGCATCTTGGGCAAGACAACTTCGCTTCTCGTAGAGGCTTGGCCCGCAAACCGAGGGCGTGGGGCTTAGGAGCAGGTCTCCGTCGCTCCAGTGCCCATAACATTTGATCTATAAAGAGTTACGCGGCGCACAACATACCGTAGGAAAGCTCTCTGAGAGTTCTATGACAGGGTCAGCAAGCTTGCTCTGCTGCGCCTATTTTTGAAACCCAAAATCGATCGTTTTCATATGTATCTGGCCATTTTTCTTCTTTTGCGCTATTTTTCCTTTCCGGATCGTACGTCGTGAGACGCGAAAAGGTCGACAACCTAATCCATCACATTTTTATTACCAAAACCCACGGCACCTTGGGCGAGACAACTTTGCTTCACGTAGAGGCTGGGCCTACAAACCGAGGGTGTGGGGCTTGGGACCAGATCTCCGTCTCTTCGGTGCCCATAACTTTTGATCCGCAAGGGGTTACGCGGTGCACAACATACCGTTAGAAAGCTCTCTGAGAGGTCTACGACGGGGATGGCACGCCTGCTCTGCCGCGCCGATTTTTTGAGCCCAAAATCGAACGTTTTCATCAGTTTCGGTACATATTTCTTTTTTTACGTTGTTTTTTAATCTCGGATCGTACGTCGTGAGCCGCAAAAAGGACGACAACCTAATACATCACATTTCTATTATCGAATGCCATGACACCTTGGGCAAGACAACTTCGCTTCACGTAGAGGATGGGCCCGCAAACCGAGGGCATGGAGGTTGGGCCAAGTCTCCGTCGCTCCGGTGCCCACGACTTTTGATCCGTAAGGAGTTACGCGGCGAATAGCATACCGTTGGAAAGCTCTCCGAGAGCTCTACGATGGGGGCAGCAAGCAGGCTAGGCTGCGCCTATTTTCAGAGCCCAAAATCTAAAGTTTTCATCGATTTTGGGACACTTTTCTTCTTTTGCACTGTTTTTTCGTCTCGGATCATACGCCGTGAGCCGCAAAAAAGGACGACAACCTAATACATCACCATTCTATTACCTTATCTCACGGTACCTTGGGGAAGACAACTTCGCTTCACGTAGAGGCTGGGCCCGCAAACTGAGGCCGTGGGGCTTGGGACCAACTCTTCATCGCTCTGTCGCCCATAACTTTTGATCCGTAAAGAGTTACACGGTGCACTGCATACAGTTGGAAAGCACTCTGAGAGCTATACGATGGGGACAGCAAGCCTGCTCGGCTGCACCTATTTTCGGAGCCCAAAATCTAGCATTTTTACCAATGTCGGGACACTTTTCTTCCTTTGCGCTGTTTTTCCATCGCGGATCGTACGTCGTCAGCCACAAAAAGGACGAAAACCTAATCCATCACATTTCTATTACCGAATCTAATGGCACCTTGGGAAAGACAACTTCGCTTCATGTAAAGGATGGGCCCGTAAACCGAGGGCGTGGGGCTTGAGACCAAGTCTCCGTCGCTCTGGGGCCCATAACTTTTGAACTGTAAGGAGTTACGCGACGCACAGCATACCGTTTGAAAGCTCTCCTAGAGCTCTACGACGGGGGTAGCAAGCCTACTTTGCTGCGCCTATTTTTGAAGCCCAAAATCGAACGTTTTCATCAGTTTCGAGACACAATTTTTCTTTTGCGTTATTTTTTTATCCCGGATCGTACGTCGTGAGCCGCGAAAAGGACGACAACCTAATCCATCACATTTCTATTATCGAATCCCATGGCACCTTGGGCAAGACAACTTCGCTTCTCGTAGAAGCTTGGCCCGCAAATCGAGGTCGTGGGGCTTAGGAGTAGGTCTCCGTCGCTCCAGTGCCCATAACATTTGATCTGTAAGGAGTTACGCTGCGCACAGCATATCGTTGGAAAGCTCTCCAAGAGCTCTACGATGGGGGCAGCAAGCCTGCTTAGCTGCACCTATTTTTGAAGCCCAAAATCAAACATTTTCATCAGTTTCGGGACACTTTTCTTCTTTTGCGCTATTTTTCTGTCCTGGATCGTATGTCATCAACCGTGAAAAGGACGACAACCTAATCCATCACATTTCTATTATCGAATCCCATGGCACCTTGGGAAAGACAACTTCACTTCACGTAGAGGCTGGGCCCGTAAATCGAGGGCGTGGGGCTTGGGACCAGGTCTTCGTCGCTCTGGTGCCCATAACTTTTGATCCGTAAGGAGTTACGTAGCGCACTGGATACCATTGGAAAGCTCTCTGAGAGCTCTACGACTAGGACAACAAGCCTGCTTTGCTGTGCCTATTTTTGAATCCCAAAATCGAACGTTTTCTTCAGTTTCGGGACACTTTTCTTCTTTTGCGCTATTTTTTCGTCCCGGATCGTACGTCGTGAGCTGCGAAAGGGACGACAACCTAATCAATCACATTTTTATTATCGAATCCCAGGGCACCTTGGGCAAGACAACTTCGCTTCTCGTAGAGGCTTGGCCCGCAATCCGAGGGAGTGGGGCTTAGGAGCAGGTCTTCGTTGCTCCAGTGCCTATAACATTTGATCTGTAAGGAGTTACGTGGCGCACAACATACCGTAGGAAAGCTCTCTGAGAGTTCTACGACAGGGTCAGCAAGCCTGCTTCACTACGCCTATTTTTGATGGCCAAAATCGAACGTTTTCATCAGTTTCCAGCCACATTTATTCTTTTGCGCTATTTTTCCTTCCCGGATCGTACGTCGTGAGCCGCAAAAAGGTCGACAACCTAATCCATCCCATTTTTATTACCGAAACCCATGGTAGCTTGGGCAAGACAACTTCACTTCACGTAGAAGCTGGGCCAGCAAACCGAGGGCGTAGGGCTTGAGACTAGGTCTCCGTCGCTCCGGTGCCCATAACTTTTGATCCGCAAGGGGTTACGCGGTGCACAACATACCATAGGAAAGCTCACCGAGAGTTCTACAACAGGGTCAGCAAGCCTGCTTTGCTGTGCCTGTTTTCAAGCCCAAAATTGAACGTTTTCATTAGTTTCGGGACACTTTTCTTCTTTTGCACTATTTTTCATTCCCGGATTGTATGTCGTGAGCCGCGAAAAGGTCGACAACCTAATCAATCACATTTTTATTACCGAAACCCACGGCACCTTGGGCAAGAAAACTTTACTTCACGTAGAGGTTGGGCCTGCAAACCGAGGGCGTGGGGCTTGGGACCAGATCTCCATCACTCCAGTGCCCATAACTTTTGATCCGCAAGAGGTTACGCGGTGCACAACATACCGTTGGAAAGCTCTCCGAGAGGTCTACGACGGGGACAGCAAGCCTGCACTGCCACTTTGATTTTTTGATGACAATCTCGAACATTTTCATCAGTTTCGGGACACTTTTCTTTTTTTACGTTATTTTTCCGTCCAGATCGTACATCGTGAGCCGCGAAAAGGACGACAACCTAATCCATCACATTTCTATTATCGAATGCCATGGCACCTTGGGCAAGACAGCTTCGCTTCACGTAGAGGATGGGCCCACAAACCGAGGGCGTGGGGGTTGGGCCAGGTCTCCGTCGCTCTGGTTCCTATGACTTTAGATCCGTAAGGAGTTACACGACTCACAGCATACCGTTGGAAAGCTCTCCAAGAGCTCTACGACTGGGCAAGTTAACCGGCTCGACTTCGCCTATTTTTAGAGCCCAAAATCTGAAGTTTTCATCAGTTTCGGGACACTTTCCTTCTTTTGCGCAGTTTTTTCGTCCCGAATCGTATGTCGTGAACCGCGAAAAGGACGACAACCTAATACATCACCTTTTTATTACCGAATCTCACGGCACCTTAGGCAAGACAACTTCGCTTCATGTAGATGCTGGGCCCGCAAACCGAGGCAGTGGGGCTTAGGACCAGCTCTTCGTCGCTCCGGTGCCCATAACTTTTGATCCGTAAAGAGTTACGCGGCGCACTACATAAAGTTGGAAAGCACTCCGAGAGCTCTACGACGGGGACAGAAAGTCTGCTCGGCTGCACCTATTTTCGGAGCCCAAAACTGAATATTTTTATCAATTTCGGGACAATTTTCTTCTTTTGCGCTGTTTTTCTGCCCCGGGTCGTACGTCAAAAAGGACGACAACCTAATCTATCACATTTTTATTACCGAATCCCACGATACCTTGGGAATGACAACTTCACTTCACGTAGAGGCTGGGCACGCAAACCGAGGGCGTGGGGCTTTGGACCAGGTCTCTGTTGCTCATTTGCTCATAACTTTTGATCCGTAATGAGTTATGCGGCGCACAGCATACGGTTGGAAAGCGCCCCGAGAGCTCTACCACAGGGGCACATTGATAGCTTTGTTGCGCCTATTTTCGGAGCCCAAAATCAAACATTTTCATCAATTTCGGCACACTTTTCTTCTTTTACGCTATTTTTTCATCCTGGATCATACGTCATAAGCTGCGAAAAGGCCGACAACCTAATACATCCCTTTTCTATTACCGAATCTCACGGCGCCTTGGCCAAGACAACTTCGCTTCACGTAGAGGCTGGGCCCGTAAACCGAGGGCGCGGGGCTTGGGACCAGGTCTCCGTCGCTCATTTGCCTATAACTTTTTATCCGTAAGGAGTTATGCGGCGCACAGCATACCGTTGGAAAGCTCTCCGAGAGCTCTACGACGGGGGAAACAAGCTTGCTCGGTTGCACCTATATTCGGAGCCCAAAATCGAACATTTTCATTAGTTTCGGGATACTTTTCATCTTTTGCACTATTATTTCGCTCCGGATCGTATGTCATGAGCCACGAAAAGGACGACAACCTAATCTATCACATTTCTATTATCAAATCTCACGACACCTTGGGCAAGACAACTTCGATTCACGTAGTGGCTGGGCACGCAAACCGAGGGCGTGTGGCTGGGACCAGGTCTCCGTCGCTCCTTTGCCCATAACTTTTGATCCATAAGGAGTTACGCAGCGCACAGCATACCGTTGGAAAGCACTCCGAGAGCTCTACAATGGGGGCCCAAGCCTGCTCAGCTACGCCTATTTTCGGAGCCCAAAATCAAACATTTTCATCAGTTTCGGGACACTTTTATTCTTTTGCGCTGTTTTTCATCCCGGATCGTATGTCGTGAGCTGCGAAAAGGACGACAACCTAATCAATCACATTTTTATTATCGAATCCCATGACACCTTGGGTAAGACAACTTCGCTTCATGTAGAGGCTGGGCCCACAAACCGAGGGCATGGGGCTTGGGACCAGGTCTCTGTTGCTCTGGTACCTATAACTTTTGATCCGAAAGGAGTTACACGACGTACAGCATACCGTTGGAAAGCTCTCAGAGAGCTCTACGACGGGCGCAGCTAGCCTGCTCGACTATGCCTATTTTTGGAGCCCAACATCGAATGTTTTCATCAGTTTCAGGACACTTTTCTTCTTTTGTGCTATTTTTCGGTCGTGGATTGTACGTCGTGAGCCTCGAAAAGGACGACAACCTAATCCATCACATTTCTATTAACGAATCCCACGGCACCTTGGGCAGGATAACTTCACTTCATGTAGAGGCTGGGCCCGCAAACCGAGGGCGTGGGGCTTGAGACCAGGTCTTTGTCGCTCCGGTGCCCATAACTTTTGAACCGTAAGGAGTTATGCGGCGCACAGCAAACTGTTGGAAAGCTCTCTAGGAGGTCTATGACTGGGACAACAAGCCTACTTAGCCGCGCCAATTTTCGGAGCACAAAATCGAACGTTTTCATTAGTTTCAAGACACTTTTCTTCTTTTTTGCTATTTTTTCGTCCTCGATCGTACGTCGTGAGCTGCTAAAAGGACGACAACGTAATCCAAAAAATTTATATTGTCGAATCCCACGGCACCTAGGGCAAGACAACTTTGCTTCACGTAGAGGCTGGGCCTGCAAACCGAGGGCGTGGGGCTTAGGACCAGGTCTCCGTCGCTCTAGTGCCTATAACTTTTGATCTGTAAGAAGTTACGCGACGCACAACATACCGTTTGAAAGCTCTCCGAGAGCTCTACGACGGGGACAGCAAGCCTGCTCGGCTGCGCCTATTTTCAGAGCCCAAAATTGAACGTTTTTATCAATTTCAGACACATTTCTTATTTTGCACTGTTTTTTCGTCCCGGATCGTACGTTGTCAGCCACGAAAAGGACGACAACCTAATCCATCACATTTCTATTACCGAATCCCACGATATCATGGGCATGACAACTTCACTTCACGTAGAGGCTGGGCCCGCAAACCGAGGGCATGGGGATTGGGACCAGGTCTCTATTGCTCATTTGCCCATAACTTTTGATCCGTAAGGAGTTACGCGGCGCATAGCATACCGTTGGAAAGATCTCCGAGAGCTCTACGATGTAGGCACAATGCCGACTCTGCTACGCCTATTTTCGGAGCCCAAAATCAAATGTTTTCATCAGTTTCGGGATACTTTTCTTCTTTTGCACTATTTTTATGTCCTGGATCGTACGTCGTGAGCCGCAAAAAGGACGACAACCAAATCAATCAAGTTTCTGTTATCGAATCCCACAGCACCTTGGGCAAGAAAAATTCGCATCACGTAGAGGCTGGGCCCGCAAACCGAGGGCGTAGGGATTGGGACCAGGTCTTCGTCACTCCAGTGCCCATAACTTTTGATCCGTAAGGAGTTACGCGGCGCACATCATACCGTTGAAAAGCTCTCTGAGAGCTCTACGATGAGGGCAGCAAGCCTGCTCTGCTGCTCCTATTTTTGGAGCCCAAAATCGAACGTTTTTATCAGTTTCGAGACACTTTTCTTCTTTTACCCTTTTTTTCCATCTCAGATCGTACGTCGTCAGCCGCGAAAAGGACGACAACCTAATCCATCACATTTCTATTATAGAATCCCACGATACCTTAGGCATGACAACTTCACTTCACGTAGAGGCTGGGCCCGCAAATCGAGGACGTGGGGCTTGTGACCCGGTCTCCGTCGCTCATTTGCCCATAACTTTTTATCTATAAGGAGTTACGCTGCCCACAGCATACCGTTGGAAAGCTCTCCGAGAGTTCTACAATGGGGGCAACAAGCCTGCTCGGCTGCACCTGTCTTCGGAGCCCAAAATCGAGGATTTTCATCAATTTCAGGACATTTTTCTTCTTTTGCACTGTTTTTCTGTCCCGGATTGTACGTTGTGAGCCGTGAAAAGGACGACAACCTAATCCTTCACATTTTTATTATCAATGCCCATGGCACCTTGGGCAAGACAACTTCGATTCACGTAGTGGCTGGGCACGCAAACCGAGGGCGTGGGGCTGGGACCAGGTCTCCGTCGCCCCTTTGTCCATAACTTTTGATCTGTAAGGAGTTACGCGGCGGACAGCATACCGTTGTAAAGCTCTCCGAGAGCTCTACAATGAGGGCAGCAAGGCTGCTCGGCTGCACCTATTTTCGGAGCCCAAAATCAAACGTTTTCATCAGTTTCGGGACACTTTTCTTCTTTTTCGCTGTTTTTTCGTCCCGGATTGTACGTCATGAGCCGCGAAAAGGATGACAACCTAATCAATCACATTTCTAATATCGAATCCTATGACACCTTGGGTAAGACAACTTCGATTCCCGTAGAGGCTGGGCCCACAAACCGAGGGCGTGGGGCTTGGGACCAGGTCTCCGTTGCTCTGGTGGCCATAACTTTTGATCCGTAAGGAGTTACGCGGTGCATAGCATACCGTTGGAAAGCTCTTAGAGAGCTCTACGACGGGCGCATCTAGCCTGCTTTGCTGCTCCTATTTTCAGAACCCAACATCGTACATTTTCCTCAGTTTCAGGACACTTTTCTTCTTTTGCGCTGTTTTTTAGTCCCGAATCGTACGTCGTGAGCCGCGAAAAGGACAACAACCTAATCCATCACATTTCTATTACTGAATCCCACCACACCTTGGGCAAGACAACTTCGCTTCACGTAGAGGCTGGGCCCGCAAACTGAGGGCGTGGGGCTTGGGACCAGGTCTCCTTCGCTTCGGTTCCCATAACTTTTGATCTCTAAGGAGTTACGCGGCGCACAACATACCGTTGGAAAGCTCTTCGAGAGGTCTATGACAGGGACAGCAAGCCTGCTTAGCCGCGCCAATTTTCGGTTCCCAAAATTGAACGTTTTTATTAGTTTTGAGACACTTTTCTTCTTTTTTGCTATTTTTTCGTCCTCGATCGTATGTCGTGAGCCGCTAAAAGGACGACAACCTAATCCACCAAATTTCTATTGTCGAATCCCACAGTACGTTGGGCAAGACAACTTTTCTTCACATAGAGGCTGGGCCCACAAACCGAGGGCGTGGGGCTTGGGACCAGGTCTCCGTCGCTCTGATGCCTATAACTTTTGATCCGTAAGGAGTTACGCGGTGCCCAGCATACCGTAGGAAAGCTCTCCGAGAGCTCTACGACAAGGTCAACAAGCCTGCTCAGGTGCGTCTATTGTCGGAGTCCAAAATCAAAAAAATTCATCAATTTCGGGACATTTTTCTTCTTTTGCGCTATTTTTCGTCCTGTATCGTACTTCGTGAGCCGTTAAATGGACGACAACCTAATCCATCACATTTCTATTACCGAATCCCACGGCACCTTAGGCAAGACAACTTCGCTTCACGTAGAGGTTGGGCCCGCAAATCGAGGGCGTGGTGCTTGGGAACAAGTCTCCGTCGCTCCGGTACCCATAACTTTTGATCCATAAGGAGTTACGCGGCACAAAACATACCGTTGGAAAGCTCTCCGAGGGCTCTTGATGGGGACAGTGAGCTTGCTCCGCTTAGCTTGTTTTTGGAGGTCAAAATCTAACATTTTCATAAGTTTCGGGACACTTTTATTCTTTTGTGCTATTTTTTCTTCTCGGATCGTACGTCGTGAGCCGCGAAAAAGACGACAACATAATACATCATATTGCTATTTTCGAATCTCACAGCACCTTGGGCAAGAAAACTTCGCTTCACGCAGGGCTTGGCCCGCAAACCGAGGGCGTGGGGCTTGGGACCAGATCTCCGTCGCTCTGGTGCCCATAACTTTTGATCCGTAAGGAGTTATGCGGTGCACAACATACCGTTGGAAAGCTCTCCAAGAGCTCTATGACGAGGGTAGCAAGCCTACACCACTGCGCCTATTTTCGGAGCCCAAAATTGAACGTTTTCATCTATTTTGGGACAGTTTTCTTCTTTTACGCTATTTTTTCGTCTCGGATCGTACGTCGTCAGTCGCGAAAAGGTCGACAACCTAATCCATCACATTTCTATTACTGAATCCCACGACACCTTGGGCATGACAACTTCACTTCACATAGAGGTTGGGCCCGCAAACCGAGGGCGTGGGGCTTAGGACCAAGTCTCCGTCGCTCCTTTGCCCTTAACTTTTGATCCGTAAGGAGTTATGCAGCGCATAACATACCGTTGTAAAGCTCTCCGAGAGCTTTACGACGGGGGCAACAAGCTTGCTTGGCTTCCCCTATTTTTGGAACCTCAAATCGAACATTTTCATAAGTTTTGGGACACTTTTCTTCTTTTTCGCTATTTTTCTATCACGGATCGTACATCGTGAATCGCGAAAGGATGATAGCCTAATCCATCACATTTTTATTATCGAATCCCACAGCACCTTGGGCAAGACAAATTCGTTTCACGTAGAAGCTTGGCTCGCAAACCGAGGGCGTGGGGCTTGGGACCAAGTCTCCGTCGCTTTGGTGCCCATAACTTTTCATCCGTAAGGAGCTACACGGCGTACAGCATACCATAGGAAAGCTCTCTGAGAGCTCTACGATGGGGGCAACAAGTCTGTTCTACTGTGCCTGTTTTTGAAGCCCAAAATCGAACGTTTTCATCAGTTTTGGGTCACGTTTCTTCTTTTGCGCAATTTTTCCTTCTCGGATCATACGTTGTGAGCCGCGAAAAGAATGACAACCTAATCCATCACATTTCTATAACGAAATCCCATGGCACTTTGGGCAAGACAACTTCGGATCACCTAGAGGCTGGGCCCGTAAACCGAGAGCATGGGGCTTGAGACCAAGTCTCCGTCGCTGTGGTGCCCATAACTTTTCATCCGCAAGGAGTTACGCGGCGCACAACATACCGTTGGAAATCTCTTTGAGAGCTCTACGTTGTGGGTAGCAAACCTGCTCTACACCTATTTTTGAAGCCCAAAATTGAACGTTTTCATCAGTTTCAGGATACTTTTCTTCTTTTGTGCTATTTTTCCTTCCCGGATCGTACGTCGTGAGCCGCAAAAAGGACGACAACCTAATCCATCACATTTCTATTACCAAATCCCATGGCACCTTGGGCAAAACAACTTCACTTCACGTAGAGGCTAGGCCCGCAAACCGAGGGCGTGGGGCTTGGGACTAGGTCTCCGTCGTTCCGGTCCCCGTAACTTTTGATCCGTAAGGAGTTACACGATGCACAACATACCGTTGGAAAGCTCTCTCACAGGTCTACGACAGGGATAGCAAGTCTGCTCTACTATTTTCACGCCCCAACCCGGCCTATAAAGGTTAGACTAGGGTGTGATCTAATCATTCAAGTCGTATCACGTACTTAATTGTTCATGAAAGTTTAACACTTAACTTTTAGCCTAAACTCCACAAATTCTCTGGAAATCCGGCAGCATAACGCCTGTAGTTGGGCTCTTTAGTTTGACCTAATTCTCTAAACGCCTCAAAATTTCTAATCTCAATTTCATTTCTAACTAAGATTACTATTTATCATCAATCGAAACGCCTACTAGTTATCTCGAAGTCTCGTTTGATTAATAACCTAGCATGATACTATGTCTCGTTTGTTTATTAATCCTTGTTATAAAAGTACCTATTGATCTTAGCTTAATAATGAGTACCTGCTTAAGATTTGATAGATTCATTTTACTTAATCCTTACCTGATACTTCATAATCCTATGATAGATACTAGCCAATAATGATAGCAAAAACGACCATAGTAGTGTCTATCTAGTTAGGATCAGTACAAGCCAAAATCAGACCCCAAATTACAACGGGGGTCATTTACAATACAATAACAAGCAACATAAGAAATGAAATAGTCTTCAAGCAACATATCATTCACAAAATGGCCATAGTCAAGTAAGGCACGTAGGGCAACCAATCATTCCAAGGAATCATCATTAGGCACGTTGTCCTCGGGTACCTGTTCCTGGTCTTCTTCACTTGAGATGATAAAAGAGGGTGAGTCCTTATGAACTCAGCGAGGGGGAACGAGAAATAAGTTTTGAAACTCATTTTCCGGTTCAACTTATGAAAACCCTTTTGCAAGCATGACATTATATCACAAGTAAGTACATAATGTAATGTAAAAGTAAAGGAACACAATTACCCATCTTTCCTCCCCGAGGTCCTCTAGGAACCAAGCGAGAGTACTTATACACATAGTGAAAAGGATACGGTGAGCTTTTGCTCTCAGTTCATTTCCAGTATCAGTTGTTGCGGCCGACTTCAAATCATCCCTTTATCACGCCAAATGGGTGTACTCCGGATGTACCCCAAAATCCTACGACCCAACTCTACGAGTAGGTCTAGCCCCCAAGCGAGAGAGGGAATTGGACAATGGTAGTCACGGTTGCACCGAAAAGCTCGATGCCACCCGGTGTGTGTGAACGCTACCATGCCAGAATGAAAGGTTGCAACCTTGTATGCAATGCACATTTATGACATTTAATATATCACATTAGGAGGACAACAAAGTAGGTTGCCTCCGAGCAGTCATAAGATTGCACATTGACAAGTAAACATACGAGGTACGATATAACAGGTAATTTCACTTGTAAAGCACATGGAGTTATATGAATATCAAACGGGCAGCCATGTAACACATGTAAATCAAGTCATATAACTCATTTCGAAGTTCACGTAATCGAATAATAAGATTATTCAACATGCAACGACATCTACGTGGGACCGGGTACAAGAAGGCCTATTTGTCAACATGTAATCATCGGAACCACATTTAGGGCTATAAGGGCAACTACGGGCAGCCGAATAATCACATAATTAAACACGATATTCATTGGATCAACACTTAGCGAATTTACCCAGTCACTAGGGTTTCAATTCGTGCTTACCCGTGCGATTAAGTCCCAAGTCATCTCGTAATTAAACTCAAGCCATGCATTGATTAATTCAAACACCCTCAAGCATTGAAAACAGTCTACACAACATCCAAATACCACAATCCCAAGCATTTAATACAACAAGAGAAGCTACAATAATTTTCTAAGCATATCACTAGGTGAAACCCTCACTGCAATGGACTGTTTTCTTACAATCATTGAGACAAGCAAACAATCTCCAATTCCATTTAACAAGATGTCAAATTAAATCTTAAGGAGTGAAATAAATTCAGAAACAAACCTCACATCATTTGGAGTTCGGGTTCAAGAGTTATAGCCAAAACCGTGAGACTACGCAAAACTGTCCAGATTTGCACACGTTTTAATACTTGTCGTTTTTGAGGACTTTAGGGTCCGATTTAGAATTAGTCTATTTCTGACACAAATGTCCAAAACTGAAAAATCTATCCGTACACAAAATTTCATGCATTTTGGATATCATTTATTAAGTCCAAACTGGTTCGTTCTACAAGGACAGTGAATTTGCCAAAACCTGCTTCATTTTTTCAGATTTTCCTGATTTGGACACATTTTGATATTTTGCCATTTTGAGGACCTTAGAGTCAAAATTAGCTTTGGCCTATTTCTACAAAAAAAAAAATGCTCAGAACTAGAAAAACTAGTTACCTACCAATTTTCACGCATTTTAAACATCATTTACCTAGTCAAAATCACCTCGCACCAACAAGACAGAAGACTGTCCCATACGCGATTTCATCTATCATCACATTCTAGCCAAATATCTTGCCATGCATGCTTACAAAAGCTCATGTACACACATATATCACAAGTACAGAGGTAAAAATAGACATTCAAAGGCATGCATGTGGTTTTTAAAGGCTTTACAAAGAAGTTTTAGCCCTCACCTTAGCAAGACAACAAAGAAGATGCACAAACTCTTGGTGAAGCACAATGTCGACCTTTTTCCTTGCTTAGCCGAGAGACCACTTGAGATTTCTCAAATTTCCTAGCTTAGTAACCAAGTTCTTAGTAGGTGCATGTGGTTAGAACAAGAAGAAGATGAAATGGAAGCTAACAAACTCACCTAAGCCGAAATGAAGGTTCAATGAGCTTGCATGTGTGTCTTTTGCATTCTAGCTTTGCTTGGTTGAGTTCCTAGTAGCTTGCATGGCTTGATGAACCATTGAGTGATGAACTTAAGCTATGGAGAGTAGAACTTCAGCTAGGGCCGAGAAAGAGAGAAGAATTGAGAGAAAGAATGAGAGAAAGAGAGAAAATGAAAGAAAGAATGAAAGCTTTGATGTGTTGATGCTTGTGTCGGCCTAGGGCCTTGAAAAATCAGAATTTTGTATCTTCAAGAAGCATGTTTGAATCATCCTAGCATGGACATAGAGTGTGTCAAGAATGGTGGAGCTTTGGGTAGAGTTTTGAGCCAATTTTTTTATGCTTTGTGTCATTAGTTGTCATAGAATGTCTAGGTTTAGATTTTGAAATTAAAATGCATGCACAAAAGCTCCATGTGGTCAGCCAAGCTTGTGTTCAAATCTGAATTTTTTGTCTTGGTTGAGCATTATTTAATTGTGTGTTTGGGAAGTGCAAAAGAATAAGGAATAAAGAATAAGAATGTCTAGCTTTTGGTGCAATTTCTTCTTCTAGTGAGTTGAATTAGCAATTTAATATTAGTTAGTGGAGTTTGTAGGATTAATTAATGATCTAGTGCTTCGTGTAAGATGCTTTCTTTATTAGCGTGAGGGCACGCTTTCCTAGGTTTAGGGCACGCACTACGAGGTAAGGTACGAACTATGAGACGAATGCACGTTTCCAAGTAAATGCACGCAACCCTAAATGAATGCATATAATTCAATGCAAGGCACACAAAACGAAACACAATTCTTAAACCTAGGTCAAGGCACGCAAATCTAGGTTAGGGCACATGAAATGAGGTATTGCACGTAAATTGAGGTCGGGCCTCACTACTATGCCAGTTTTTGGAGCCCAAAATCGAACGTTTTCATCAGTTTCGGGACACTTTTCTTCTTTTGCGCTGTTTTTCCGTCCCGGATCGTACGTCGTGAGCCTCTAAAAGGACGACAACCTAATCCATCACATTTCTATTATCAAATCCCACGACACCTTGGGCAAGACAACTTCACTTCATGTAGAGGCTAGGCCCGCAAACCGAGGGCGTGGGGCTTAGGACCACGTCTCCGTCGCTCCGGTGCTCATAACTTTTGATCCGTAAGGAGTTACGCGGCGTAAAGCATACCGTTAGAAAGCTCTCCGAGAGCTCTACGACAAAGTCAACTAGCCTGCTCGGCTGCGCTTGTGTTCAGAGTCCAAAATCGAACATTTTCATCAGTTTCAGGACACTATTCTTCTTTTGCACTGTTTTTTTTATCCCGGATCGTACGCCGTGAGCCGCGAAAAGGACGAAAACCTAATCCAACACATTTCTATTACCGAATCCCACGGCACCTTGGGCAAGGCATGTCACGCCCCAACCCGACCTATGGAGGCTAGACTAGGTAATGACCTAATTCTTCTATGCTATTTGTACAACTTGGTCATTTCTTACGATTAATACTTAACATTGATTTAGAATTCCAAAAGATTTTTCAAAAATCCGGCAGTATGACGGCTATATTTAAGACCTTTGGTTTGACTTATTTTCTAAAACGCCTTAAAACCTTTAATCATTGATTCAATTCCAACTAAAATTTCCTATTTTGTTATCACTAGATATGCCTACCAATTATCTCGAAGCCTCGTTTGACTAATAACCTAGCATGATAACTATGTCCCGTTTATTTTTCAATTTACCCCTATCATGCACGTAACTATTATCCTTTAGCTTACGAATTAGTACCTAAGTGGAGTTGGATAGAGTTAACTTTGTTGATTATTCACCTAGTGGTTTAAACCCCAATGATAACTACTAATCAAGTCAATAAATCAATAAAAAAAAATAAGGAGTTCGTCCGGTTATAGATAGTACAATCCAAAATTAGACTCAAATTACAATATGGTCATTTACATCAACAAAATGAGTAGTCTTCAAAGCAAACACAACGTTCAAGGCACATAAAGCACGTAATCACTCCAAGGAATCATCAACAAGCACATTCTTCTCGAGTACCTGTTCCGAATCTTCTTCACCTGTGATGATAAAAGAGGGTGAGTCCTTATGAACTCAGCGACGGGGAACGAGAGATAACGTTTTGAAATCCTTTTTCCAGTTAAACTTTATGAAAAATCCTTTGAAAACATGTCAATTAGAATAAATAAGTTCATGACATAACATAAATATAAATGACACATTTACCCGTCTTTCCTCCCCGAGGTTCTCTAGGAACCAATTGAGAGTACTTAAACACATAAGTAAAAGGATACGGTTTGATACGTACAAGACTCTAGAGGTAGCTCATACGGGCTCAAGAGGTAGCTCCCACCACATTTAGGTGTAGCACTTTCCCCTGCATAGCACTTACTTCCTGTCGTTCAAGTTCATTTTCAGTAACAGTTGTTGCGACCGGCTTCAATCATCCACTTTTCACGCCAAATGGGTGTACGCCGGATGTACCCCGAAATCCTACGACCCAACTCTCCGAGGAAGTCTAGCCCCCAAGCGAGAGAAGGAATTGGACAATGGTAGTCACGGTTGCACCGGCAAGCCCAATGCCGCCCGGTGTGCGTGAACGCTACCATGCTAGAATGAAAGGTTGCAACTTTATATGCAATGCACATTTATGACATTTAATATATCACATTAGGAGGACAACAAAGTAGGTTGCCTTCGGACAGTCATAAGATTGCACATTGACAAGTAAACAAGCGAGGCATGATAAGACAAGTAATTTCACTTGAAAGGCATATGGAGTTCTATGTACATTAAACGGGCAGCCATGTAATGCACGTAAATCAAGTCATATAACTCATTTCAAAGTTCACGTAATCAAATAATAAGATTATTCAACATGCAACGACATCTACGTGGGTTCGGATGCAAGAAAGGCCTATTTGTCAACATGCAATGACCAAAATCGCGTTTAGGGCTATAAGGGCAACTACGGGCAGCCTACTAAACATATAATTACACACAATATCCAAAGGATCAACACTTAGCAAGTTTACCTAGTCACTAGGGTTTCCATTTCGTGCTTACCCGTGCGATTAAGCCCCAAGTCAACTCAAAATCAATCTCAAGCATGCATCGATTAGTTCAATCATCCTCATGTATTCAAAATAGTCCACACAACATCCCAATGCCACAATCCCAAGCATTTAATTCAACAAGAGAAGTTACAACAATTTTTCTAAGCACATCACTAAGTGAAACCCTCACTGCAATGGGCTGTTTTCTCACAATAATTAAGACAAACAAACAATCTCCAATTCTAGTGAATAATATGTCAAATTAAAGCTTAAGAAGTGAACTAAATTCAGAAACAAACCTCGCATCATTTGGAGTTCGGGTTCAATAGTTATAGCCAAAACAGTGGGATTGCACAAAACTGTCCAGATTTGCACACTTTTCAATACTTGTCGTTTTTGAGGTCCTTAGGGTCAGATTTAGCCTTAGTCCATTTCTGACAAAAATGTCCATAACTGAAAAATCTAGCAGCACACCAAATTTTATGCATTTTAGATATCATTTACTAAGTCAAAACTGGTTCGTTCCACAAAGTCAGTGAATCTGCCAAAACCTGCTTCATTTTTTCCAGATTTTCCAGATTTGGACACATTTTAATGATTTTCCATTTTCAGGATCTTAGAGTCAAAATTAGCTTTTTCCTATTTCTGTGAAACATGTTCAGAACTGGAAAAACTAGTTACCTACCAATTTTCATGCATTATAAACATCATTTTCCTAGCCAAACGCACCTCACAACAATAAGACAGAGAGCTGTCACAAAACCCGATTTCATCTATCATCACCTTCAAGCCAAAATCTTGCCATTGCATGGATATAAAAGCTTATGAACACACATATATCTCAAGTAAAGAAGCAAAGACAAACATTTAAGAGCATGCATGTGGTGTTTTTAAGGATTTTCAAGAAATTTTAGCCCTCACCTTAGCAAAACAACAAGAAGATGCACAAGACTCTTGGTGAAGCACAAAGTTGATCTTCTTCCTTGCTTAGCCGAGACACCAACTCGATTTTCTCTATTTTTCCTAACTTAGTGACCAAGTTCTTAGTAGGTGCATGTGGTTAGAACAAGAAGAAAAGAAATGGAAGTTAGCAAACTCACCTAGGCCGAAATGGTTGTTCAAAGAGCTTGCATGGATTTTTCTGCAACCTAGCTTGCTTAGTTGAGTTTCCTACCTTCTTGCTTGCCTTGATTAACCATGGTGTGATGAAGATAAGCTAAGGAGTGTAGAAACTCAGCCAAAGCCGAGAGAGAGAGAGAAGAATGAGAGGGAGAGAGAGAAATGTGAGGAGATGAGAGAAATCAGAGAAAAATAGAAGCTTTTGCAATTGTTGATGCATATGTCGGCCTTGGGCATGCAAAAATCAGATTTGTGTCTTCAAGAAGCATGTTTTTTGAATTACTTAGCATGGGCAAGGAGCTTTGTCGAGATTTGGAGGCTTTGGGTGGAGTTTTTGAGCTAAATTTTTTATGCAATGTGTCATAACTTGTCATAGAATTGTCTAGGATTAATTTTGAATTGAGCAAGCAAGCATAAATGCCACAAGGTGGTCGGCCAAGGCATGAAAATGCTGAATCTTTGTCATCTTTTGAGCATTAATTAATTGTATGTTTGAAAGTGCAAAAGAATAAGGAATGTCTAGCTTTTTGTGAGATTTTGTCTTTTAGTGGGTTGAATTAGTAATTTAATATTAGTTAGTGGAATTTGTATGATTAATTAATGACCTAGTGCTTCGTGTAAGATGCTTTCTTGATTAGTGTGAGGGCACGCTTTCCTAGGTCTAGGGCATATACTATGAGATAGGATATGAACTACGAGACGAATGCACGTTTCCTAAGTAAATGCACGCAACCCTAAATGAATGCACGTAATTCAATGCATGGCACACAAAACGAAACACAATTCTTAAACCTAGGTCAAGGCACGCAAATCTAGGTTAGGGCACATGAAATGAGGTATCGCACGCAAATCGAGGTCGAGCCTCACAAGGCAACTTCGCTTCACGTAGAGGTTGGGCCCGCAAACCGAGGGCGTGGGGCTTGAGACCAAGTCTCTGTCGCTCCGGTGCCCATAATTTTTCATCCGCAAGGAGTTACGCGGTGCACAGCATACCGTTGGAAAGCTCTCTAAGAGCTCTACGACGGGGACAACAAGCCTACTAAGCTGCGACTATTTCGGAGCCCAAAATCGAATGTTTTCATCCATTTCGGGACACTTTTATTCTTTTGTGCTATTTTTCCTTTCCAGATCGTACGTCGTGAGCCGCGAAAAGGATGACAACCTAATCCATCACATTTCTATTACCGAATCCAATGGCACCTTGGGCAAGACAACTTCGCTTCACGTAGAGGCTTGGCCTGCAAACCGAAGGCGTGGGGCTTGGGACCAGGTCTCTGTCACTCCGGTGCCCATAACTTTTGATCGGTAAGGAGTTACGCAGCGCACAGTATACCGTTGGAAAGCTCTCCGAGAGCTCTCCGACGGGGTCAGCAAGCTTGCTCAGCTGTGCTTGTTTTTGGAACCCAAATTGAACATTTTTATCAGTTTCGGGACACTTTTCTTCTTTTACACTGTTTTTCCATCACGGATCGTACGTCGTGAGCCGCGAAAAGGACAACAACCTAATCCATCACATTTCTATTACCGAATCCCATGGCACCTTGGGAAAAACAACTTCGCTTCACGTAGAGGCTGGGCCCGCAAACCGAGGGCGTGGGGCTTGGGACTAGGTCTCTGTCGCCCCGCTGCCTATAACTTTTGATCAGTAAGGAGTTACACGACGCACATTATACCGTTGGAAAGCACTTCGAGAGCTCTACGATAGGGACAACAAGCCTGCTCAGCTGTGCCTATTTTCGGAGCCCAAAATCGAACGTTCTTATCAGTTCCGGGACACTTTTCTTCTTTGGCGCAATTTTTTCGTACCGGATCGTACGTCGTCAGCCACGAAAAGGACCACAACCTAATCCATCACATTTCTATTACCAAATCCAACGACACCTTGGGCATGACAAAATCACTTCACGTAGAGGTTGGGCCCGCAAACCGAGGGCATGGGCCTTGGGACCAGGTCTCCGTTGCTCCTTTGCCTATAACTTTTGATCTATAAGGAGTTACGTGGCGGACATTATACCGTTGGAAAGCTCTCTGAGAGCTCTACGATGGGGATTGCAAGCCTGCTTGCCTGTACTTATTTTCGGAGCCCAAAATCGAACGTTTTCTTCAATTTTGGGACACTTTTCTTCTTTTCCGCTGTTTTTTCGTCCGAATCGTACGTCGTGAGCCGCGAAAAGGATGACAACCTAATCCATCACATTTCTATTATCGAATCCCATGGCACCTTGGGCAGGAGAACTTCGCTTCACATAGAGCCTTGGCCCGGAAACCGAGGGCGTGGTGCTTGGGACAAGGTCTCCGTTGCTCCAGTGCCCATAACTTTTGATCCGTAAGGAGTTACACGGTATACAGCATACCGTAAGAAAGCTCTCCAAGAGCTCTACGACGGGGGTAGAAAGCCTGCTCTGCTGTGCCTATTTTTGAAGCCCAAAATCAGATGTTTTCATCTATTTTAGGACACTTTTATTCTTTTGCGCTATTTTTCCTTCTTGGATCGTACGTCGTGAGCCGCGAAAAGGACGACAACCTAATCTATCACATTTCTATTACCGAATCCCATGGCACCTTGGGCAAGACATCTTCGCTTGACGTAGAGGCTTGGCCCGCAAACCGATGGCGTGTGGCTTGGGACAAGGTCTCCGTCGCTCCGGTGCCCATAACTTTTGATCCAAAAGGAGTTCCGCGGAGCACAATATACCGTAGGAAAGCTCTCCGAGAGCTCTACGATGGGGGAAGAAAGCCTGCTTTGCTGTGCCTATTTTTGAAGCCCAAAATCAAATGTTTTCATCAGTTTTAGGACACTTTTCTTCCTTTCGCTATTTTTCCTCCCGGATCGTACGTCGTGAGCCGCGAAAAGGACGACAACCTAATCCATCACATTTCTATTACCGAATCCCACGGCACCTTGGGCAAGACATCTTCGCTTCACGTTGAGGCTGGGCCCGCAAACTAAGGGCGTGGGGCTTGGGACCAGGTCTCCGTCGCTCTGGTTCCCATAACTTTTGATCCGTAAGGAGTTACGCGGCATACAGCATACCGTTGGAAAGCTCTCAGAGAGGTCTAAGACGGTGACATCAATCCTGCTCTACTGCGCCTGTTTTTGGAGCCCAAAATAGAAGGTTTTCATCAGTTTCGGGATAGTTTTCTTCTTTTACGTTATTTTTTCATCCGGGATTGTACGTCGTAAGCCGCAAAAAGGACGACAACCTAATCCTTCACATTTCTATTATCAAATCCCACGGCTCCTTGGGAAAGACAACTTCGTTTAACGTAGTGGTTGGGCCGGCAAACCAAGGGCGTAGGGCTTGAGACCAGGTCTCTGTCGCTCCGGTGCCCATAACTTTTGATCAATAAGGAGTTACGCGACGCACAACATACCGTTGGAAAGTTCTCTGAGAGCTCTACGATGGGGCAGCAAGCCGGCTTAGCTGCGCCTTTTTTCAGAGCCCAAAATGGAATGTTTTCATCAGTTTCGGGACACTTTTCTTCTTTTGCACTGTTTCTTCATCCCGGATCGTACGTCGTGAGCTGCGAAAAGGACGACAACCTAATCCATCACATTTCTATTACCGAATGCCACGACACCTTGGGCTAGACAACGTCGCTTCATGTAGAGGCTGGGCTAGCAAACTAAGGGCGTGGGGCATGGGACCAGGTCTCCGTCGCTCCGATGCATATAACTTTTGATCCGTAAGGAGTTACACGGCGCAGAACATACCGTTGAAAAGCTCTCCGAGAGCTCTACGACGGGGAAAACAAGCCTGCTTAGCAGTGCCTATTTTTGGAGCCCAAAATTGAACATTTTTATCAGTTTCGGGACACTTTTCTTTTTTTGCACTGTTTTTTCGTCCCAGATCATACGTCGTGAGCTGCAAAAAGGACGACAACCTAATCCGTCACATTTCTATTACCGAATCCCATGACACCTTGGGCATAACAACTTCACTTCACGTAGAGGCTGTGTCATGCCCCAACCCGGCCTATAAAGGTTAGACTAGGGTGTGATCTAAACATTTAAGTCATATCTTGTACTTAACCATTCATGAAAGTTTAACACTTAACGTTATAGCCTAAACTCCATAATTTTTTGGAAAACCGGCAGCATAACGGCTGTAATTGGACTTTTTGGTTTGACCTAATTCTCTGAACGCCACAAATTTTACAATCTCAATTTCATTTCCAACTAAGATTACTATTTACCATCAATTGAAATGCCTACTGGTTATCTCGAAGTCTTGTTTGATTAATTACCTAGCATGATACTATGTCTCGTTTGTTTGTTAATCCTCATTACAAAAGTACCTGTTGATCTTAGCTTAACAATGAGTACTTGCTTAAGATTGAATAGGTTCATTTTACTTAGTCCTTACCTAATACTTCATAATCCTATGATAGATACTAGCTAATGACGATAGCAAAATGACCATAGTAGTGTCTATCTAGTTATTATCAGTACAAGCCAAAATTAAACCCCAAATTACAACGGGGGTCTTTTACAATACAACAACAAACATCATAAGAAATAAAATAGTTTTCAAGCAACATAGTGTTCACAAATGACCATAATCAAGCAAGGCACGTAGGACAAGCAATCATTCCAAGGAATCATCATTAGGCACGTCGTCCTCGGGTACCTGTTCTTGGTCTTCTTCACCTGAGATGATAAAAGAGGGTGAGTCCTTATGAACTCAGCGAGGGGGAACGAGAAATAAGTTTTGAAACTCATTTTCCGGTTCAACTTATGAAAACCCTTTTTGCAAGCATGAATATATAACAAGTAAGTACATAACATAATATAAAAGTAAATGAACACAATTACCCGTCTTTTCTCCCCGAGGTCCTCTAGGAACCAAGCGAGAGTACTTATACACATAGTGAAAAGGATACGGTGAGCTTTTGCTCTCAGTTCATGTCAGTATCAGTTGTTGCGGCCGACTTCAAATCATCCCCTTATCACGCCAAATGGGTGTACTCCGGATGTACCCCGAAATCCTACGACCCAACTCTCCGAGGAAGTCTAGCCCCCAAGCGAGAGAGGGAATTGGACAATGGTAGTCACGATTGCACCTGCAAGCCCGATGCCGCCCGGTGTGCGTGAACGCTACCATGCCAGAATGAAAGGTTGCAACCTTGTAAGCAATGATCATTTATGACATTTAATATATCACATTAGGAGGACAACAAAGTAGGTTGCCTCCGAGTAGTCATAAGTTTGCACATTGACAAGTAAAAAAGCGAGGCATGATAAGACAAGTAGTTTCACTTGAAATGCACATGGAGTTATATGAACATTAACGGGCAAACATGTAACGCATGTAAATCAAGTCATATAACTTATTTCAAAGTTCACGTAATCAAATAATAAGATTATTCATAGGATCAACACTTAGCAAGTTTACCTAGTTACTAGGGTTCCAATTCGTGCTTACCCGTGCGATTAAGCCCCACGTCATCTCGTAATTAAACTCAAGCCATGCATTGATTAGTTCATACACCCTCAAGCATTCAAAACAATCCACACAACATCCAAATGCCACAATCTCAAGCATTTAATACAACAAGAGAAGCTACAATAATTTTTCTAAGCATTTCACTATGTGAAACCCTCACTGCAATGGATTTTTTTCTCACAATCATTAAGACAAGCAAACAATCTCCAATTCCAGTGAATAAGATTTCAAATTAAATCGTAATGGGTGAACTAAATTCAGAAACAAACCTCGCATCATTTGGAGTTCGGGTTCAATAGTTATAGCCAAAACAGTGAGACTACACAAAACTGTCCAAATTTGCACACATTTCAATACTTGTTGTTTTTTAGGGCCTTAGGGTCAGATTTAGCCTTAATCCATTTCTTAAAAAAAATGTCCAGAACTGAAAAATCTAGTTGCACACCAAATTTCATACATGTTGGATATCATTTACTAAGTCAAAACTAGTTCGTTCTACAAGGTCAGTGAATCTGCCAAAACCTTCATTTTTCTAGACTTTCCAGATTTGGACACATTTTGATAATTAGCCATTTTGAGAATCTTAGAGTAAAAATTAGCTTTGGTCGATCTGTGCAAAAAGTGTTCAGAACTGGAAAAATTAGTTACCTACCAATTTTCACGCATTTTCAACATCATTTACCTAGCCAAAACCGCCTCGCACGAACAAGACAGAAGGTTGTCACATACACGATTTCATCTATCATCACATTCTAGCCAAAAATCTTGCCATGCATGTTTACAAAACCTCATGAACACACATATATCTCAAGTACATAAGTAAAGATAGACATTTAAGGGCATGCATGTGGTTCTTTGAAAGATTTTCATGAAATTTTTGCCCTCACCTTAGCAAAACAACAAGAAGATGCACAAGACTCTTGATGGTTGCACAAGATTGATTCTTTTCCTTGCTTAGCCGAGACACCACTCGATTTTCTCAAATTTCCTAGCTTAGTAACCAAGTTCTTAGTAGGTGCATGTGGTTAGAACAAGAAGAAAAGAAATGAAAGCTAGCAAACTCACCTAAACCGAAATGGAAGTGCTAAAGGCTTGCATGTGCATTTCTTTGCTCCTAGCTTTGCTTGGTCGAGTTCCTTGGTTGCTTGGAAGTCTTGAAGAGCCTTAGGATGAAGCACTTAACTATGGAGTCCACAATATTCAGCTAGGGCCGAGAGAGAGAGAGAGAAGAATAAGAGGGAGAGAGAAGAATGAGAGGAAATGAGAGAAATGAAAGAAAAATAAAAGCCTTGCAAATGTTAAAGCTTGTGTCGGCCTAGAGCATGTAAATTTCAGACTTTTGTGTCTTCAAGAAGCATTTTGGATTACCTAGCATGGGCAAGGAGCTTGTGTCGAAATGGTAGAGCTTTGGATAGAGTTTTGAGCCAATTTTTTATGCATTGTGTCATTAAATTGTCATAGAATGTTTGAGGAATAAATTTTGAAATTGGATTGCATGCACAAAGCTCCTAGTGATCGGCCAAAGAGGTGTTCAAATCTGAATTTTTTGTCTTGTTCAAGGCTTATTTTATTGTGTGTTTGGGATATGCAAAGAATAAAGAATAAAGAATGTCCAGCTTTTTGTGAGATTTTGTCTTCTAGTGGGTTGAATTAACAATTTAATATTAGTTATTGGAATTTGTAGGATTAATTAATGGTTTAGTGCTTTGTGTAAGATGCTTTCTTGATTAGCGTGAGGGCACGCTTTCTTAGGTTTAGGACACACACTACGAGGTAAGGCACATACTACGAGACAAATGTACGTTTCTTAAGTAAATGCACGCAACCCTAAATGAATGCACGTAATTCAATGCAAGGCACACAAAACGAAACACAATTCTTAAACCTAGGTCAAGGCACGTAAATCTAGGTTAGGGCACACGAAATGAGGTATCGCACACAAATCGAGGTTGGGCCTCACATCCTCCCCTCCTTAAAAGAATTTCGTCCCAAAATTCAATATTACATTTGAAATAAAGCTGGATACTGTTGCTCCATCTGGTCTCACCTTTTCCACGTTGCTTCTTCAACTCCATGATGATCCCACAACACTTTCACCATCGGTATAGATTTGTTGCGCAACTCTCGATCTTGCTGGCCTAGGATCCGAATGGGCTTCTCCTCATAAGACAAGTTCTCCCAAAGCTGCAACGGCTCTGGCTCCAAGATATGCGATGGATCAGGGTGGTACTTCCGTAGCATAGAAACATGAAAGATGTCGTGAATATTGGAGAGGTTTTGGGGTAGTTCCAGGCGGTACACCAACTTGCCAACCTTCTCAATTATCTCAAATGGTCCTACAAACCTCGGGCTCAACTTTCCACCCTTGCCATGTTTAATCAGTCCCCTCCGGGGTGATATCTTCAAGAACACCTTGTCGCTGACCTCAAACTCTAGGCTCCGCCTCCGTCGGTCTGCATAACTTTTCTGCCTGCTTTGGGCGGTAAGCATCCGTTTCCAGATGAGGTGGATATTATCAACAGTCTTCATAAGTTCAGGTAGAAGGGTCGGGTCAAAAGTCTTCGTTTCACCTACTTTATCCCAGTAAATTGGGGACCGACACTTACGTCCATACAATGCCTCAAATGGGGCCATCCCGATAGTGGCCTGATAACTATTATTATAAGCGAACTTCGCTAGAGACAAATATTTCTTCCAACCTTTCCCGAAGTCTAAAATACACGCCCTTAGCATATCCTCCAGAATCTGAATAGTTCTCTCCGATTGTCCGTCAGTCTGAGAGTGATAAACCGTGCTGAAACTCAACTTCGTTCCCAAAGCTTCTTGCAATCCCTTCCAAAATCGGGAAGTAAAACGAGGATCCCTATCCGATACAATACTCACAGGCATCCCGTGCAATCTTACAATCTCTGCCACATACATATCTCACAACTTCTCAAGACTATCCTCCTTGTTCATCGGTAAGAAATACGTTGACTTAGTTAATCTATCCACAATGACCCAAACGGTGTCATGACCCTTTTGTGACCTGGGCAGGTCCATAACAAAGTCCATAGTTATATGTTCCCATTTCCATTGAGGAATCTCCAACGGCTGAAGTAAACCTGCTGGTCGTTGATGTTCCACTTTGACTCTCTGGCAAGTCAAACACCGTGCCACAAACTCCGCAATCTCTCTCTTCATATTATTCCACCAATAGTGTTGCTTCAAATCCCGGTACATCTTTGTTCCGCCGGGGTGAATAGTGCATCTTGAATTATGGGCTTCGTCAAGAATCTTCTTTTTCAGCTCTAACTCATTGGGAACACAAATCCAATTCCTGAACCTCCAAATACCATCATCATGAAACTTGAAATCTGTGTTACTTTCTTTTATCTTCTGAAATTGTCAGTCCTTTTGTTGAGCCTCTCGTAATTCAGACAACAAGGTCGATTGAACTTGTGCAGTGGCAAAAAGTAACCCTTTTTCGAGTCAATTGTGGTTTCCACAAAAATGCTTCCTCCAACAACTCCTGCACCTTGATTTCCAGTTTTGTCATGCTTGCTTTCCTACTTAAGGCATCTGCAACTACATTTGCTTTACCGGGCACATAATTGATTGTGCAGTTATAGTCATCCAAAAGCTCCATCCACCGCATTTGCCTCATATTCAACTCTTTTTATGAGAACAAGTATTTCAAGCTCTTGTGATCAGTAAACACCTCGAACTTGTTACCCCACAGATAGTGCCTCCATTTCTTGAGTGCAAACATGATAGCCACTAACTCCAAATCATGCGTCGGGTAGTTCAATTCATACGGCTTCGGTTTCCTAGAAGCATACGCAATCACTCTACCATTTTGCATCAACACATATCCCAGTCCTTCCTTCGAAGCATCGCTATAGATTACAAAACCTTGACTCCCTTCAGGCAATGCAAGAATAGGTGCGGTAGTCAATCTTTTCTTCAATTCTTGGAAGCTGTTCTCACACTTGTCATCCCACATGAACTTTGTTTTCTTTTGAGTGAGCTTTGTAAGTGATCCTGCAATCTTAGAGAAATCCTTCACGAACCTCCGATAATAGCTGACTAGACCAAGAAAACTCCGAACCTCCATAACATTTTTTGGCTTCTTCCAAGACATCACCGCTTCTATCTTTGCTGGATCCACTGCTATTCCCTCTTGGGATATGATATGCCCCAAAAATGCAATCTGCTGCAACCAAAATTTGCACTTGCTAAACTTTGCATACAATTGATGCTCTCGAAGTTTCTGCAATACCAATCGCAGATGTTGTTCATGCTCAGCCTCGGATTTCGAGTATACCAAAATATCATCAATGAAGATCACCATAAATTGGTCCAAGTAGGGTTGAAACACCCTGTGCATCAAGTCCATAAAAGCTGCAGGGGCATTAGTTAGTCCAAATGGCATCACCACATATTCATAATGCCCATATCTCGTCCTGAAAGCCGTTTTAGGCACATCCTCCTTTTTGATCCGCAACTGATAGTACCATTGCCTCAAGTCGAGTTTCGAATACACTTTGGCTCCTTGAAGTTGATCAAACAACTCGTCGATCAATGGAAGTGGGTATTTATTCTTGATAGTCACTTGGTTCAATCCTCGGTAATCGATACATAGCCTCAACGTTCCGTCTTTCTTCTTTACAAATAGGACTGGCGCACCCCATGGAGAAGAACTCGATTGAACAAACCCCTTCTTCAACAATCCTTGCAATTGGTCCTTCAATTCTTGTAGCTTGGCTAGTGCCATACAATAGGGAGCTTTAGATATCGGCTGGGTGCCAGGCAGTAACTCTATAATGAACTCGATCTCCCGATATGGGGGTAAACCGGGCAATTCTTCTGGAAATACATCCGCATAGTCTTTGATCACTAGCATCTCCTCCAACTTAGCTTTATCCGACGGCTTGTTGATGAGGTAAGCTAAGTATCCACTACACCTTTTTCTCAAGGACTTCACTGCTTTCGTAGATGAAATGATAAAACTCCTAGTGAAATCTCTTCGACCCATTACCTCCAGTATTGGTTGACCAGGTATCCGGAACATTACAATCTTCGTCCGGCAATATAGTTGGGCATGATGCTTTGCCAACCAGTCCATCCCTAAGATGACCTCATAGTCTCGAAAAGGTAATACAATAAGATTGGCTGAGAATTCCTTATCTTTAATTTGGATTTTACATGTTTTACAAGCTGAGCTAGTAACAAGTTTAGAACCCATCGGAGTACCAACTTCTACTTCGTAAGGCAAACATACAACTCGTAGTTTCACACGTTGCACACATAAGGGGGTAATAAATGAATGAGTAGCACCCGGATCAATTAGCACCCCAACAGGTTGATTCAGTATGAAGAATGTACCTTCAACAACAGCGGTCTCCTCTGGAAGCTCCTCGCACTCAATAGCATAAGCTCGAGCCTGAACTCTAGGAACTGGAGTCTTGCCTCTTCCAGCTGGTTTAACCTGATTTTGTCCTGCTTGCCATTTAGGGCAATCCTTGATCTGATGCTGATCACTGCCACACTGCACACATCGTCCTGACTTCTTCCAAAACTGGGCCTCGGTATGACCCTTCTTGTCACAGTAAGAACAATTGATAGACTGAGTAGCAGGTGAACTACCTGTGGATCCGCGGGTAGAAGAGGCTGATGGTGCTTTAGTCGGGCCACGGTTATTCACTGGTTTGTTCTGGCTCTGGCCCTGACTACGACTCTGGCTCTGGAATTTCCTCTATTGACATGAAGGCTGGTATGGTTTCTTGTTCAGCTGACTCGAACCGGCTCTATCAAGTTTCCTCTTCTCAACTCGGGAAGTAGCAGCAAATAGAGCAGAATAGGTATCGAAGTCATTCGAAGCCAACTGGTCCTGAATCTCTGGCCTCAATCTAGTCGTAAATTTCCACATCTTCGCCTCCAGAGTACTGACCATGTATTGAGCATAATGGGACAGTCGGTCAAAGCGAGCCTCGTACTGGGCCACTGTCATGTTACCCTAGTTCAGATGCATGAATTTCTCAATCCGCCTCTGCCTGAAAACTGCAGGTACATATTTCTCCTTGAATGCCTTAACAAAATTTCCCCACAAGCGAGGTGTATGATCAGTTTCCCACAGTGCCTCCACAGTGTGCCACCAATGCTCAGCATCCTTGTGTAACAGAAACACAGCAAACTCCACCTTTTCTTCATCAGTATAATCAAGTGGCCTGAAAATCCTCTCGATCTCAGACAGCCAAGCCTCTGCTTTCTCATCATCAGCTTCCCTGTGGAATTTGGACGGGCGAAAGTCAAGGAACTCTCTCATTCTGCTATGTCTCCCATGGTTACCATAATTCCTGTTGTTGTTGTTGTTTTCTTCACGTGCATCTTGACGTTCCATCACTCGTGACATGCGATCCATGGCATTCGCCATCATATTAAACATAGCTATGCCGGGATTAGTTTGATAGGCATCTTTGGTCTCTTGGGGCTCACCGCTCCTATTAGTAGTGCGGGTACTAGGGCCAGCCATCTATAGGCATATATTACGATGCACAATTTATTGAAATACGACGAACAAGAATTTAATGCATAAGATATGCAACATAATATAGATACACAATTCCAGAAACAATTAAGACATGTTAATCACTTAAGCACATAGAACATAGAAGGCACATTTAACATTATCACACAATAACATATAGACAAGTCATCCTAATTACCTTAGGGCTCTACCCATGGTCTGAGAGTTAAATCCGGCTTAAGCAATCTAAGCTCTGATACCATTTCTTTCTATAAGGTGTCACGCCCCAACCCGGCCTATAAAGATTAGACTAGGGTGTGATCTAAACATTCAAGTCATATCTCGTACTTAACCGTTCACGAAAGTTTAACACTTAACATTATAGCCTAAACTCCATAATTTTCTGAAAAACAGGCAGCATAACGGCTGTAATTGGGCTCTTTGGTATGACCTAATTCTCTGAACGCCTCAAATTTTCCAATCTCAATTTCATTTCCATCTAAGATTACTATTTACCATCAATTGAAATGCCTACTGGTTATCTCAAAGTCTTGTTTGATTAATAACGTAGCATGATACCATCTCTCGTTTGTTTGTTAATCCTCGTTACAAAAGTACCTGTTGATCTTAGCTTAACAATGAGTACCTGCTTAAGATTGGATAGGTTCATTTTACTTAGTCCTTACCTAATACTTCATAATCCTATGATAGATATTAGCCAATGACGGTAGCAAAATGACCATAGTAGTGTCTATCTAGTTATTATCAGTACAAGCCAAAATTAGACCCCAAATTACAACGGGGGTCTTTTACAATACAACAACAAACATCATAAGAAATGAAATAGTCTTCAAGAAACATAGTGTTCACAAATGGCCATAATCAAGCAAGACACGTAGGACAAGCAATCATTCCAAGGAATCATCATTAGGCACGTCGTCCTCGAGTACCTGTTCTTGGTCTTCTTCACCTGAGATGATAAAAGAGGGTGAGTCCTTATGAACTCAGCGAGGGGGAGCGAGAAATAAGTTTTGAAACTCATTTTCCGGTTCAACTTATGAAAACCCTTTTTGCAAGCATGAATATATCACAAGTAAGTACATAACATAATATAAAAGTAAAGGAATACAATTACCTGTCTTTCCTCCCCGAGGTCCTCTAGGAACCAAGCGAGAGTACTTATACACATAGTGAAAAGGATACGGTGAGCTTTCGCTCTCAGTTCATGTCAGTATCAGTTGTTGCGGCCGACTTCAAATCATCCCCTTATCATGTCAAATGGGTGTACTCCGGATGTACCCCGAAATCCTACGACCCAACTCTCCGAGGAAGTCTAGCCCCCAAGCGAGAGAGGGAATTGGACAATGGTAGTCACAGTTGCACCGGCAAGCCCGATGCCGCCCGGTGTGCGTGAACGCTACCACGCCAGAATGAAAGGTTGCAACCTTGTATGCAATGCACATTTATGACATTTAATATATCACATTAGGAGGACAACAAAGTAGGTTGCCTCCGAGAAGTCATAAGATTGCACATTGACAAGTAAACAAGCGAGGCATGATAAGACAAGTAATTTCACTTGAAAGGCACATGGAGTTATATGAACATTAATGGGCAGCCATGTAGCGCATGTAAATCAAGTCATATAACTTATTTCGAAGTTCACGTAATCAAATAATAAGATTATTCATAGGATCAACACTTAGCAAGTTTACCAAGTTACTAGGGTTCCAATTCGTGCTTACTCGTGCGATTAAGCCGCAAGTCATCTCGTAATTAAACTCAAGCCACGCATTGATTAGTTCATACACCCTCAAGCATTCAAAACAGTCCACACAACATCCAAATGCCACAATCTCAAGCATTTAATATAACAAGAGAAGCTACAATAATTTTTCTAAGCATTTCACTAAGTAAAACCCTCACTGCAATTGACTGTATTCTCACAATCATTAAGACAAGCAAACAATCTCCAATTCCAGTGAATAAGATGTCAAATTAAATCTTAAGGGGTGAACTAAATTCAGAAACAAACCTCGCATCATTTGGAGTTTGGGTTCAATAGTTATAGCCAAAACAGTGAGACTACACAAAACTGTCCAGATTTGCACACATTTCAATACTTGTCGCTTTTGAGGGCCTTAGGGTCAGATTTAGCCTTAGTCCATTTCTGAAAAAAATGTCCAGAACTGAAAAATATAGTGTTACACAAAATTGCATGCATTTTGGATATCATTTACTAAGTCAAAACTGGTTCGTTCTACAAGGTCAGTGAATCTGCCAAAACCTGCTTCATTTTTTCAGACTTTCCAGATTTTGACACATTTTGATAATTAGCCATTTTGAGAACCTTAGAGTCAAAATTAACTTTGGTCTATTTCTGCAAAAAGTGTTTAGAACTGGAAAAAATAGTTACCTAATAATTTTCACGCATTTTAAACATCATTTACTTAGCCAAAACTACCTCGCACCAACAAGACAGAAGGCTGTCACATACACGATTTCATCTATCATCACATTCTAGCCAAAAATCTTGTCATGCATGTTTACAAAACCTCATGAACACACATATATCTCAAGTACAGAAGTAAAGATAGACATTTAAGGGCATGCATGTGGTTTTTTGAAAGATTTTCAAGAAATTTTAGCCCTCACCTTAGCAAAACAACAAGAAGATGCACAAGACTCTTGATGGTTGCACAAGATTGATTCTTTTCCTTGCTTAGCCGAGACACCACTCAATTTTCTCAAATTTCCTAGCTTAGTAACCAAGTTCTTAGTAGGTGCATGTGGTTAGAACAAGAAGAAAAGAAATGGAAGCTATCAAACTCACCTAAACCGAAATAGAAGTGCTAAAGGCTTGCATGTGCATTTCTTTGCTCCTAGCTTTGCTTGGTCAAGTTCCTTGGTTGCTTGGAAGTCTTGAAGAGCCTTAGGATGAAGAACTTCGCTATGGAGTCTACAATATTCAGCTAGGGCTGAGAGAGAGAGAGAAGAATAAGAGGGAGAGAGAAGAATGAGAGGAAATGAGAGAAATGAAAGAAAAATAAAAGCCTTGCAAATGTTGAAGCTTGTGTCGGCCTAGAGCATGTAAATTTCAGACTTTTGTGTCTTCAAGAAGCATTTTGAATTACCTAGCATGGGCAAGGAGCTTGTGTTGAAATGGTGGAGCTTTGGATAGAGTTTTGAGCCAAATTTTTTATGCATTGTGTCATTAAATTGTCATAGAATGTTTGAGGAATAAATTTTGAAATTGGATTGCATGCACAAAGCTCCTAGTGGTCGGCCAAAGAGGTGTTCAAATCTGAATTTTTTGCCTTGTTCAAGGCTTATTTTATTGTGTGTTTGGGATATGCAAAGATAAAGAATAAAGAATGTCTAGCTTTTTGTGAGATTTTGTCTTCTAGTGGGTTGAATTAGCAATTTAATATTAGTTAGTAAAATTTGTAGGATTAATTAATAGTTTAGTGCTTCGTGTAAGATGCTTTCTTGATTAGCGTGAGGGCACGCTTTCTTTGTTTTAGGGCACGCACTACGAGGTAAGGCATGAACTACAAGACGAATGCACGTTTTCCAAGTAAATGCACGTAACCCTAAATGAATGCACGTAATTCGATGCAAGGCACACAATACAAAACACAATTCTTAAACCTAGGTCAAGGCACACAAAATCTAGGTTAGGCACACGAAACAAGGTATCGCACGCAAATTGAGGTCGGGTCTCACAGGCTGGGCCTGCAAACCGAGGGCGTGGGGCTTGGGACCAGGTCTCCGTCGCTCCTTTGCCCAAAACTTTTGATCCGTAAGGAATTACGCGGCGAACAACATACCGTTGTAAAGCACTCCGAGAGCTTTACGATGGGGGCAGCAAGTCTGCTCGGCTACGCCTATTTTCGATGCCCAAAATCGAACATTTTCATATGTTTCGGGATACTTTTCTACTTTTGCGCAGTTTTTTCGTCCCGTATCGTACGTCGTGAGACCCAAAAATGATGACAACCTAATCCATCACATTTCTATTACCGAATCCCACAGCACCTTGGGCAAGACAACTTCGCTTCACGTAGAGGCTGGGCCCACAAACCGAGGGCGTGGGGGTTAGGACTAGGTCTCCGCCGCTCCTTTGCCTATAACTTTTGATCCGTAAGGAGTTATGCGACGCACATCATACCGTTGGAAAGCTCTCTGAGAGCTCTACGATGGGTGCAGCAAGCTTCCTTTGTTGCGCCTATTTTTGGAGCCCAAAATCTAATGTTTTCATCAGTTTCGGGTTATTTTTCTTCTTTTGCGCTGTTTTTTCGTCCCGGATCATACGTCGTGAGCCGGGTAAAAGACGACAACCTAATCCATCATATTTCTATTACCGAATCCCACAGTACCTTAGGAAAGACAACTTCACTTCACGTAGAGACTGCGCCCGCAAACCGAGGGCGTGAGGCTTAGGACCAGGTCTCCGTGTCTTTGGTGCCCATAACTTCCAATCCGTAAAGAGTTACGCGGCGCACAACATACCATTGGAAAGCTCTCTGAGAGCTCTATAATGGGGGCAACTAGCCTGCTAGGCTACGCCTTGTTTCGGAGCCCAAAATCGAACATTTTCATCAATTTCGGGCCATATTTCTTCTTTTGCACTATTTTTCCGTCTCGGATCGTACGTCCTGAGCCGCGAAAAAGACGACAACCTAATCCATCACATTACTATTATCAAATCCCACTGCACCTTGGGCAAGACAACTTCGCTTCAGGTAGTGGCTGGACCAGCAAACCGAGGGCGTGGGGCTTGGGACCAGGTCTCCGTCGCTCCTTTGCCTATAACTTTTGATCCATAAGGAGTTACGCAGCGCACAACATACCATTGGAAAGCTCTCCGAGTGCCCTACGATGACTGCAGCAATCCTGCTTGGCTGCGCCTATTTTTGGAGCCCAAAATCGAACGTTTTCATAAGCTTTAGGACACTTTTCTTCTTTTGCGCTATTTTTCCATCCCGGATCGTAGGTCGTGAGCCGCGAAAAGCATGGTAAGCTCATCCATCACATTCTATTATCGAATCGCACGGCACATTGGGCAAGACAATTTTGCTTCACGTAGAGGCTTGGCCCGCAAACCGAGGGCGTGGGGCTTATGACAACGTCTCCGTCGCTCCGATGCCCATATATTTTGATCAGTAAGGAGTTAGGCGACGCACAACATACCGTAGGAAAGCTCTCCGACAGCTCTACGATGGGGGCAGCAAGCCTACTCTGCTATGCCTATTTTTGAAGCCCAAAATTGAATGTTTTCGTCTGTTTCAGAACACTTTTATTCTTTTGCTCTATTTTTCCTTCCCGGATCGAACGTCGTGAGCCGCGAAAAGGACGACAAGCTAATCCATCACATTTTTATTACCGAATCCCACGGCACCTTGGGCAAAACATCTTCGCTTCACATAGAGGTTGGGCCTGCAAATCGAGGGCGTGGGGCTTGGGACCAAGTCTCCGTCGCTCCGATGCCCATAACCTTTGATTAGTAAGGAGTTAGGCGACGCACAGCATATTGTTGGAAAGCTCTCTGAGAGCTCTACGACGAGGGCAGCAAGCTGGCTCGGCTGCGCCTATTTTCGTATCCCAAAACAAAACATTTTCATCAGTTTCGGGATACTTTTCTTCTTTTGCGCTGTTTTTCCATCCCGGATCATACGTCGTGAGCCGCGAAAAGGACGACAACCTAATCCATCACATTTCTATTACCGAATACCACTGCACCTTGGGCAAGACATCTTCGTTTCACGTAGAGGTTGGGCCCGCAAACCGAGGGCGTGGGCCTTGGGACTAGGTCTCTGTCGCTCCGATGCCCATAACCTTTGATTAGTAAGGAGTTAGGCGATGCACAGCATACCGTTGTAATGCTCTCTGCGAGCTCTACGATGGGGGCAGCAAGCCGGCTCGGCTGCACCCACTTTCCGGATCCCAAAATGGAACGTTTTCATTAGTTTCGGGACACTTTTCTTCTTCTGCGCTGTTTTTCGGTCCCGGATCATACGTTGTGAGCCGCAAAAAGGACGACAACCTAATCCATCACATTTCTATTACCCAATCCCATGATACCTTGTGCAAGACAACTTCGCTTCACGTAGAGGCTTGGCCCGCAAACCGAAGTCGTGGGGCTTGGGACCAGGTCTCCGTCGCTCCGGTGCCCATAACTTTTGATCCGTAAGGAGTTACGCAGCGCATAGTATACCGTTGGAAAGCTCTCTGAGAGCTCTACAACGGGGTCAGCAAGCTTGCTCGACTGCTCCTATTTTCGGAACCCAAATCGAACATTTTCATCAGTTTCAGGACACTTTTCTTCTTTTACGCTGTTTTTCTATCCCGGAACGTACGTCGTGAGCCACGAAAAGGACGACAACCTAATCTATCACATTTCTATTACCGAATCCCATGGCACCTTGGGCAAGACAACTTCGCTTCACGTAGAGGCTGGGCCCGCAAACCGAGGGCGTGGGGCTTGGGACCAAGTCTCCGTCACTCCGCTGCCCATAACTTTTGATCCGTAAAGAGTTACGCGGTGCACATTATATCGTTGGAAAGCTCTTCGAGAACTCTACGACGGGGACAGCAATCCTGCTCGGCTGTGCCTATTTTCGGAGCCCAAAATCGAACGTTCTTATCAGTTTCGGGACACTTTTCTTCTTTTGTACTATTTTTCTATCCCGGATCGTACGTCGTCAGCCACGAAAAGGACGACAATCTAATCCATCACATTTCTATTACCGAATCCCACGACACCTTGGGCATGACAAAATCACTTCACGTAGAGGCTGGGCCAGTAAATCGAGGGTGTAGGCCTTGGGACTAGGTCTCCGTCGCTCCTTTGCCTATAACTTTTGATCCGTAAGGAGTTACGCGACGCACATTATCCCATTGGAAAGCTCTCTGAGAACTCTACAACGGGGATTGCAAGCCTGCTCACCTTCGCCTATTTTGGGAGCCCAAAATCAAACGTTTTCTTCAGTTTCGGGACACTTTTCTTCTTTTGCACTGTTTTTTCATCTCGGATCGTATGTCGTGAACCGCGAAATGGAAGACAAGCTAATCCATCATATTTCTATTACCGAATCTCACGGCACCTTGGGCAAGACAACTTCGCTTCACGTAGAGGCTTGGCCCGCAAACCGAGGGCGTGTGGCTTGGGACAAGGTCACCGTTGCTCTGGTACCGATAACTTTTGATCCGTAAAGAGTTACGCGGCGCACAATATACCGTAGGAAAGCTCTCCGAGAGCTCTATGACGGGGGCAGAAAGACTTCTTAGCTGTGCCAGTTTTTGAAGCCCAAAATCGAATGTTTTTATCAGTTTTAGGACACTTTTCTTCTTTTGCGCTAGTTTTCGCTCCCGTATCGTACGTCATGAGCCGCGAAAAGGACAACAACCTAATCCATTGCATTTCTATTACCGAATCCCACTGTACCTTGGGAAAGACATCTTCGCTTCACGTTGAGGGTGGGCCCGCAAACCGAGGGCGTGGTACTTGGGACCAGGTCTCTGTCGCTCCGGTGCCCATAACTTTTGATCTGTACGGAGTTACATGTCACACAACATACCGTTGGAAAGCTCTCCGAAAGGTCTAAGACAGTGACAGGGATCCTGCTCAGTGGCGCCTGTTTTCAGAGCCCAAAATCAAACGTTTTCATCAGTTTTGGAACACTTTTATACTTTTACGTTATTTTTCCATCCCGAATCGTAGGTCGTGAGCCGCGAAAAGCATGACAACCTAATCCATCACATTTCTATTATCGAATCCCACGGCACCTTGGGCAAGAAAATTTTGCTTCACGTAGAGGCTTGGCTAGCAAACCAAGGGCGCAGGGCTTGGGACAAGGTCTCCGTCGCTCCGGTGCCCATAACTTTTGATCAGTAAGGAGTTAGGTGACGCACAACATATCATAGGAAAGATCTCCGAGAGCTCTACGACGAGGGCAGCAAGCTTGCTCTGCTGTGCCTGGCTTTAAAGTCCAAAATCAAATGTTTTCATCAGTTTTAGGACACTTTAATTTTTTTGCGCTATTTTTCCTTCCTGGATCGAACGTCGTGAGCCGCGAAAAGGACGACAACCTAATCCATCACATTTCTATTACCGAATCCCACGGCACCTCGGGCAAGACATCTTAACTTCATGTAGAGGCTGGGCCTACAAACCGAGGGCATGGGGCTTGGGACCAGGTCTCCGTCGCTCTGATGCCCGTAACCTTTGATCAGTAAGGAGTTAGGCGACACACAACATACCGTTGGAAAGCTCTCTGAGAGCTCTACAACGGGGGCAGCAAGCCGGCTCGGCTGCACCTATTTTTGGATCCCAAAATTGAATGTTTTCATATGTTTCTGGACACTTTTCTTCTTTTGTGCTATTTTTCCGTCCCGGATCATATGTCGTGAGCCGCGAAAAGGAAGACAACCTAATCCATCACATTACTATTACCGAATCCCATGGCACCTTGGGCAAGACAACTTCGCTTCACGTAGAGGCTGGGCCCACAAACCGAGGGCGTGGGGCATGGGACCACATCTCCGTCGCTCCGGTGCCCATAACTTTTGATCTGTAAGGAGTTACGTGACGCACAGCATACCGTTGGAAAGCTCTCTGAGAGCTCTACGATGGGGACAGTAAGCCTGCTCGACTGCGCCTATTTTCAGAGCCCAAAATTAAACATTTTTATCAGTTTTGGGACGGTTTTCTTTTTTTGCGCTGCTTTTTTGTCCCGGATCGTACGTTGTGAGCCGCGAAAAGGACGACAACCTAATCCATCACATTTCTATTACCGAATCCCACGACACCTTGGGCATGACAACTTCACTTCACGTAGAGGCTGGGCCCGCAAACTGAAGGCATGGGGCTTGAGACCAGGTCTCCGTCGCTCTTTTGCCCAAAACTTTTGATCCGTAAGGAGTTACGTGGCGAACAAGATACCATTGGAAAGCTCTCCGAGAGCTCTACGATAAGGACAGCAAGCCTGCTAGGCTACGCCTATTTTCATAGCCCAAAATTGAACATTTTTGTTAGTTTCAAGATAGTTTTCTTCTTTTACACTGTTTTTTCGTCCCGGATCGTGCATCGTGAGCCATGAAAAGGACGACAACCTAATCCATCACATTTCTATTATCAAATCCCACGGCACCTTGGGCAAGACAACTTCGCTTCACGTAGAGGCTTGGCCCACAAACCAAGGGCGGGGGGCTTGGGACCAGGGCTCCGTCGCTCCTTTGCCTATAACTTTTGATCCATAAAGAGTTACGCTGCGCACATCATACCGTTGGTAAGCTCTCTGAGAGCTCTACGACGGGGGTACCAAGCCTCCTAGGCTTCGCCTATTTTTGGAGCCCAAGATCGAACGTTTTCATTAGTTTCGAGACATTTTTCTTCTTTTGCTCTGTTTTTTCATCCAGGATCGTACGTTGTGAGCCGGGTAAAGGATGACAACCTAATCCATTATATTTCTATTATCGAATCCCACGGCACCTTGGAAAAGACAACTTCGCTTCACATAGAGGCTGGGCCAGCAAACCGAGGGCGTGGGGCTTGGGACCGGGTCTCCGTTGCTCTGGTGCCCATAACTTTTGATCTGTAAAGAGTTACGTGGCGCACATCATACCATTGGAAAGCTCTCTGAGAGCTCTATGGCGGGGGTAGCTAGCCTACTGGTCTACGCCTTGTTTCGTAGCCCAAAATCGAACGTGTTCATTAGTTTTGAGACACTTTTATTCTTTTGCGTTGTTTTTCTGTCCCGGATCATACGTCCTGAGTCGCGAAAAGGACGACAACCGAATCCATGACATTTATATTATCGAATCCGACGGGACCTTGGGCAAGACAGCTTCGCTTCATATAGTGGCTGGGCCAGCAAACCGAGAGCGTGGGGCTTGGGACTAGGTCTCCGTCGTTCCTTTGCCTATAACTTTTGATCCGTAAGGAGTTACGCAGCGCACAGCATACCGTTGGAAAGCTCTCCGAGAGCTCTACGATGGGTATAACAATCTTGCCCTGCTGTGCCTATTTTTGGAGATCAAAATCGAACGTTTTTATTAGTTTTGGGACACTTTCTTCTTTTGCGCTATGTTTTCGTATCGGATCGTATATCGTGAGCCGCGAAAAGGACGACGACCTAATCCATCACGTTTCTACTATCGAATCCAACGGCATATTGGGCAAGCCAACTTCGCTTCACATAGTGGCTAGGCCCGTAAACCGAGGGCGTGGGGCTTGGGACCAAGTCTCCGTCTCTCCGGTTCACATAACTTTTGATCCATAAGGAGTTATGTGGCGCACAACATGCCGTTGGAAAGCTCTTCGAGAGCTCTACGACAAGGGTAGCAAGCTTGCTTTGTTGCGCCTGTTTTCGGAGCCCAAAATTGAACGATTTCATTAGTTTTGGGACACTTTTCTTCTTTTAAACTATTTTTCCTTCCCGGATCGTACATCGTGAGCCGCAAAAAGGACTACAACCTAATCCATCACATTTCTATTACCGAATCCCACGGCACCTTGGGCAAGTCAACTTCACTTCACGTAGAGGCTTGGCCCGCAAATCGAGACCGATGGCGTGGGGCTTGGGACAAGGTCTCCGTCGCTCTAGTGCCCATAATTTTTTTATCCATAAGGAGTTACACGGTGCACAACATACAGTAGGAAAGCTCTCCGAGAGCTCTATGACGAGGGCAACTAGTCTGCTCGCCTGTGCCTATTTTCGGTGCCCAAAATCGAAGGTTTTCATTAGTTTCGGGACACTTTTCTTCTTTTGCCCTATTTTTCCGTCCCATATCGTACGTCGTGAGCCGCGAAAAAGACGACAACCTAATCTATCACATTTCTATTATCAAATCCCACGGCACCTTGGGCAAGACAGCTTCGCTTCACATAGAGGCTTGGCCCGCAAACTTAGGGCGTGTGGCTTGGGAAAAGGTCTCCGTCGCTCCGGTGCCCATAACTTTTGATCTGTAAGGAGTTATGCGGCGCACAATATACCGTAGGAAAGCTCTTCGAGAGCTCTACGACTGGGGCAGAAAGCTTGCTCTGCTGTGCCTATTTTTGAAGCCCAAAATCGAATGTTTTCATTTGTTTTAGAACTTTTTTCTTCTTTTGTGCAATTTTTCCTTTCCGGATCGTATGTCGTGAGCTGTGAAAAGGGCAACAACCTAATCCATCACATTTCTATTACCGAATCCCATGGCACCTTGGGCAAGACATCTTCGCTTCACGTTGAGGCTAGGCCCGCAAACCGAGGGCATGGGGCTTGGGACCAAGTCTCCGTCGCTCCGGTGCCCATAATTTTTGATCAGTAAGGAGTTACGCGACGCACAGCATACCGTTGGAAAGTTCTCTGAGAGCTCTACGACAGGGGTAGCAAGCCGGCTCAGGTGCGCCTTTTTTCGGAGCCCAAAATGGAATGTTTTCATCAGTTTAGGGACATTTTCTACATTTGCAGTGTTTTTTCATCCCGGATCGTATGTCGTGAGCCGCAAAAAGGATGACAACCTAATCCATCACATTTCTATTACTGAATCCCACGACACATTGGGCAAGACAATATCACTTCACGTAGAGGCTGGGCCCACAACCAAGGGCGTGGGGCATGGGACCAGGTCTCTGTCACTCTGGTGCACATAACTTATGATCCGTAACATTTCTATTATCGAATCCCACGGCACCTTGGGCAAGACAACTTCGCTTCACATAGAGGCTGGGCCCGCAAACCGAGGGCATGGGGCTTGGGACCAGGTTTTCGTCGCTCCAGTGCCCATAACTTTTGATCCGTAAGGAGTTACGCGGCGCACAGCATACCATTGGAAAGCTCTCCGAGAGCTCTATGATGGGTACAGTAAGCCTGCTCAGCTGCGCCTATTTTCAGAGCCCAAAATTGAACGTTTTTATCAATTTCAGGACTATTTTCTTCTTTTGCGCTGTTTTTTCATCCCGTATCGTACGTCGTTTGCCGCGAAAAGGAGGACAACCTAATCCATCACATTTCTATTACCGAATCCCACGTCACCTTGGGTATGACAACTTCACTTCATGTAGAGGCTGGGCCAGCAAACTAAGGGCGTGGGGTTTAGGGCTAGGTCTCTGTCGCTCCTTTGCCCAAAACTTTTGATCCGTAAGGAGTTACGCAGCGAACAACATACCATTGGAAAGCTCTCCGAGAGCTCTACGATGAGGGCAGCAACCCCGCTCGGCTGCGCCTATTTTCATAGCCCAAAATTGAACGTTTTTATCAGTTTCAGAAGAGTTTTCTTCTTTTGTGCAATTTTTTCATCCCCGCTCGTACGTCGTGAGCCGCGAAAAGGACGACAACCTAATCCATCATATTTCTATTAACAAATCCCACGGCACCTTGGGCAAGACAAATTCCCTTCACGTAAAGGCTGGGCCCGCAAACCGAGGGCGTGGGGATTGAGACCAGGTCTCCATCGCTCCTTTGCCTATAACTTTTAATCCGTAAGGAGTTACGCGGCGCACATCATACCATTGGAAAGCTCTTTGAGAGCTCTACGACGGGGGTAGCAAGCCTGCTTAGCTGCGCCTATTTTTGGAGCCCAAAATTGAACATTTTCATCAGTTTTAGGAGATTTTTCTTCTTTTGCGCTGTTTTTCCATAACGGATCGTACGTCGTGAGCTGGGTAAAGGACGACAACCTAATCCATCACATTTCTATTATCGAATCCCACGATACCTTGAGAAAGACAACTTCACTTCACGTAGAGACTGGGACCGCAAACCGAGGGCGTGGGGCTTAGGACCAGGTCTCCATCGCTCTGGTGCCCATAACTCTTGATCCGTAAAGATTTACGCGGTGCACAGCATACCGTTGGAAAGCTCTCCGAGAGCTTTACGACGGGGATAGCAAGCCTGCTCTGCTATACCTATTTTGAGACATTTTTCTTCTTTTGCGCTGTTTTTCCATCCCAGATCGTACGTCGTGAGATGCGAAAAGGACGACAACCTAATCCATAATATTTCTATTATCGACTCCCACGGTACCATGGGACAGAAAACTTCGCTTCACGTAGAGGCTGGGCCCGCAAACCTCGGGCGTAGGACTTGGGACCAGGTCTGCGTCGCTCTGGTGCCCATAACTTTTGTTCCGTAAGGAGTTACACGATGTACATCATACCGTTTGAAAGCTCTCCAAGAGCTCTACGACGGGGGTAGCAAGCCAGCTTTGCTGCGCCTATTTTCGGAGAGGAAAATCAAACGTTTTCATCAGTTTCGGGACACTTTTCTTTTTTTGCACTATTTTTCCTTCCCAGATCGTACATCGTGAGCCGCGAAAAGGACTACAACCTAATCTATCACATTTCTATTACCGAATCCCACGGCACCTAGGGTGTAAGGCCCGACCCCAAATAACGTGTCTTACCTCGATTTGCGCGCCTTAGACCTAAAATTAAATGACTGACCTTGGATTACGTGTCCTGTCTTGGTTTTCGTGCATACCTCGTCATACGTGCCTTGACCTAGAATAGTGTGCCCTAATCCCCGACTCACGTGCGGTGCCTAGAAATACGTGCCCTGACCTTGATGTACTTGCGTTACCTCATTCCGTGTGCCCTAACCTTGAACTGCGTACCTTTACCTAGATATAGAGTCATGCCTTGATTTGCGTGCATTTGCATTAGAATCCGTGCATTTATCTTGAAGTACGTGCATTAGTCATGAAGTTCATGTCTTACCTCGTAGTTCGTGTCTACCTTGTAATTCATGCCCTAGACCTAGGAATCCGAGCCACCACGTTGATCAAGAAAGAATCTTACAAAAAGCACTATACACTAAAATAATCCTACACAATCCACTAACCAATATTATATTTCTAATTCAAATTCTCTACAAACTCCACTAACAATAAAATAATACTAAACTATTCCTATATTTCCCACTAACTATTATTCTATTCATAATTCAACTCATCAACAAACATTCCTATATTTTATTCTACCTAGATTCCCTAATTTCCCAACATTCCTATGACAATTCTAATGACACAAATGCATAAAGAATTATTCATAGACAAACTATGACAAACACTTAGCACAATGCATAAAAAAAATGCTCAAAACCACCTAAATCCTCTACCTTGCTCAACCAAACCACCTTTGCCCATGCTAAACATTTTAAAATCACACATTGAAGACACAAAAATCAGAATTTAATGGACCAAGGCCGACCAAGTGCTTGGATAATGCAAAAGCCTTCATTTTTTTGTCATTTCTTCTTTCCTCTCACATTTTCTCTCTCTCTCCCTCTCATTCTCTCTCTCCATTTTGGTTTTGGCTGAGTTCTCTCCACCTCTTAGCTCATCTTCATCATCCTAAGGTACATCAAGACAAACCACAAGCAAAGAAACTCACCCATGCAAGCTAGGATGCAAGAAACACACATGCAAGCATTTTGAGTCACCATTTTTGGCCTAGGTAAGTTTTCATGGCTTCCATTTCTTTTCTTCTTGTTCTAACCTCATGCATGTGCTAATAGATTGATCACTAGGCTAGGAAAAATAGAGAAACCACGTTGGAATCTCGGCTAAGCAAGAAGAAGAAGAGATTTGAAGCTTCAACAAGTTTTTTGTGCATCTTTGTGGTTGATTGCTAAGGTGAGGGTTAAAGCCTTTTGAAAACTCTTCAAAAATTCACATGCATGCTCATAAATGTGTGTATTTGCTTCTGTACTTGAGCTATATGGTCGTTCATAAGCTTAAACAACCATGCATGGCAAGATCTTGGCTTGAAAATGATGCTAGGTGAAGTCGAAATTGTTGACAACTCTCTGACCAGTCTGTTCGAGGTAAGTTTAGCTTGGCAAATGATATTGCAAATGCTTGAAAATTGGTAGGTGACTAGTTTGGACAGTTTCGAACATTGTTCCCAGAAATATGCCGAAGCTAATTTTGACTCCAAAGTCCTCAAAATGGAAAATCTTTAAAATGTGACCAAATCTGGAAATCTGGAAAAATGAAGCAGGTTTTGGCAGATGCACTGACCTTGTGGAACGAACCATATTTGACTTAGTAAATTATGTCCAAAATGCATGAAATTTGGTGTACTGCTATATGTTTCAGTTCTGGACAATTTTATCAGAAATGGACCAAGGCTAAAACTGACCTTAAGGACCTCAAAAACGTCAATTTCTGAAAGTGTGCAAATGTGGACAGTTTTGTGCTATTCCACTGTTTCGGCTATATCTAATGATCCCGAACTCCAATTGATGCAAGGTTTGTTTCTGATTTTAGTTAACTTCTTAAGCTTTAATTTGACATCTTATTCACTGAATTTGGAGATTGTTTTCTTATCCGATTGATTGTGAGAAGACAGCCTATTGCAGTAAGGGTCTCACTTAATGTTGTGCTTAGTAAAATTGTTGTGACTCCTCTTGTTGAATTAAATGCTTGGGATTATAGCTACAGGATGTTGTGTGGACTGTTTTGAATGTTTGAGGATGTTGAATTAAATGATGCATGGTATGAGATTGACTTTGAGTTGGGTTGAGGCTCAAATTGCACGAATATACATGAAATGGAAACCCTAATGACTAGGTAGTCTTGCTAAGTGTTGATCATTTGGATATTGTGTGGAAATTATATGCTTAGTGGGCTGCCAGTAAATGTCTTATAACTTCAAATGTGATTTTGACAATTGCATGTTGACAGATAAGCTTTTCTTGCACCCGAACCCATGATTGATGTCATTGCATGTTGAATAATCTTATCACTTGATCACGTATGCTTCTTAATGAGTTATATGTCCTGTTTTACATGTGTTACATGGCTGCCTGTTTAATTTTCATATAACTCGATATGCCTTTCAAGTGAAATTACCTGTCTTATCGTGCCCTGCTTGTTTACCTGTCAATGTGCAATCTTATGACTGTCCAGAGGCAACCTACTTTGTTGTCCTCCTACTGTGATATATTTCATGTCTTATCGTGCCTTGCTTGTTTACCTGTCAATGTGCAATCTTATGACCGTCCGGAGGCAACCTACTTTGTTGTCCTCCTACTGTGATATATTTCCTGTCTTATCGTGCCCTGCTTGTTTACCTGTCAATGTGCAATCTTATGACTGTCCAGAGGCAACCTACTTTGTTGTCCTCCTACTGTGATATATTACCTGTCATGAATGTGCATTGCATACAAGGTTGCAACCTTTCCTATTGGCATGGTAGCGATCACGCACACCGGGCGGCATCGGGCTTGCCGGTGCACCCGTGACTACCATGGTCCCATTCCCTCTCTCGCTTGGGGGCTAGACTTCCTCGTAGAGTTGGGTTGTAGGATTTCAGGGTACATCTGGAGTACACCCACCTGGCGTGTTTTGGGGTGATTTGAAGTCGGCTGCAACAAATGATTCTGAAACTGATCTGAGAGCAAAAGCTCACTGTATCCTTTTTACTATGTGTATAAGTACTCTCGCTTGGTTCCTAGAGTACCTTGGGGAGGAAAGACTAGTATTCCTGTTCCTGTACTTATATGTAAGTACTCTCGCTTGGTTCCTAGAGAACCTCAGGGAGGAAAGACTGGTATTTATGTTCCCTTACTTTGTATCTGTTACTCGATTTGTTTCATATATTTGCGTACCTTATTATTTGTAATACGTGACATGTTTTAAAAAAAATGAGTTTTCATAAGTTGAACCGGAAAATGAGTTTCAAAACCTATTTCTCGTTCCCCCTCGCTGAGTTCATAAGGACTCACCCTCTTTTATCATCTCAGGTGAAGAAGATCAAGAATAGGTACCCAAGGACGATATACCTAACGATGATTCCTTGGAGTGATTGCCTGTCCCTACGTGCTTTTGTGTTTTGCCTGAAAGTAGTTGCTATATGGATGTTGTGTTTGATTGCAAAATGTTCATTTTATTGATGTAAATGACCCCGTTGTAATTTGGGTCTAATTCTGGGATTGTACTATCTATAACCGGACGAACTTTTATTTGGTTGTTTGCTTTCTTTTTCTTGATTAGTAGTTGTTGTAGGCAGTCAAACCACTAGATGAACAATCAACTAAGTTAATTCTATCTAATTTCACCTAGGTGCTCATTTGCAAACTAAAGGATAATAGGTACTTGTATGATAGGAAATTGACAAATAAATAGGACATAGTTATCATGTTAGGCTTATTAACCAAACGAGACTTTCAAGATAAACTAGTAGGCAAATCGGTTGGTGACAAATAGGAGTCCCTAATGGAATTGGATTAATGATTGGAATAATTGAGGCGTTTAAAGAATTAGGTCAAACCAAAGAGCCCAATTACAGCCGTCATGCTGCCGGTTTTCCGGAAAAACTTGGAGTTTAGACTAAAAGGATAAGTGTTAAATCTTCATGAACGGTTAAGTATGTGACATATCCTGAAAGTTTAGATCACACCCTAGTCTAACCTTATAGGCCGGGTTGGGGCGTGAAATAGGGCATGACAACTTCGCTTCACGTAGAGGCTGTGCGAGCAAACCGAGGGCGTGGAACTTAGGACCAGGTCTCCGTCGCTCCGGTGCCCATAACTTTTGATCCGTAAGGAGTTACGCGGTGCACAGCATACAGTTGGAAAGCTCTCTGAGAGCTCTATGACGGGGATAGCAAGCCTGCTTGGCTGCACCTATTTTCAGAGCCCAAAATTGAACGTTTTCATCACTTTCGGGATATTTTTCTTCTTTTGTGCTATTTTTCCGTCTCGGATCGTATGTCATGAGACGTGAAAAGGACGACCACTTAATCCATCATATTTCTATTATCGAATCTCATGGTACCTTGGGAAAGACAACGTCGCTTGACGTAGAGGCTGGGCCCACAAACCGAGGGCGTAGGGCTTGGGACCAGGTCTTCGTTGCTCTGGTGCCCATAACTTTTGATCGGTAAGGAGTTACGCGGTGGCCAGCATACCATTGGAAAGCTCTCCAAGAGCTCTACGATGGGGATAGCAAGCCTGCTTGGCTGCACCTATTTTCAGAGCCCAAAATCGAACTCTTTCATCAATTTCGAGATATTTTTCTTCTTTTGCGCTGTTTTTCCATCTCGGATCATACGTCTTGAGATGCGAAAAGGACGACAACCTAATCCAGCATATTTCTATTATCAAATCCCATGGCACCTTGGGAAAGAAAACTTCACTTCACGTAGAGGATGGGCCCGCAAACCGAGGGCGTGGGGGTTGGGACAAGCTCTCCGTCGCTCCGGTGCCCATGACTTTTGATCCGTAAGGAGTTTCGCGGCGCACAACATATTGTTGGAAAGCTCTCCGAGAGCACTACGACGGGGGTAACAAGCCAGCTCGGCCGTGCCTATTTTCGGAGCCCAAAATCTAAAGTTTTCATTAGTTTTGTGACACTTTTCTTCTTTTGCGATGTTTTTTTATCCCGAATCGTACGTCGTGAGCCGTGAAAAGGACGACAACCTAATCCATCACATTTCTATTATCGAATCCCACCGCACCTTGGGCAAGACAACTTCGTTTCACGTATAGGTTGGGCCCACAAACTGAGGGCGTGGGGATTGGGACCAGGTCTCCGTCACTCCTTTGTCTATAACTTTTGATTCGTAAGGAGTTACGCGGCCCACATCATATCGTTAGGAAGCTCTCTAAGAGCTCTACGATGGGGGTAGCATGCCTGCTCAGCTGCGCCTATTTTTGGAGCCCAAAATTGAACATTTTCATCAGTTTCGGGATATTTTTCTTCTTTTGCGCTGTTTTTCTATCACGGATCGTACGTCGTGAGTCGGGTAAATGGTGATAATCTAATCCATCACATTTCTATTATCGAATCCCATGGCACCTTGGGAAAGACAACTTCGCTTCAAGTAGAGGCTGGGCTTGCAAACCGAGGGCGTGGGGCTTAGGAACAGGTCTCCGTCGATCTGGTGCCCATAACTTTTGATCCGCAAAGAGTTACGCGGTGCACAGCATACCGTTGGAAAGCTCTCCGAGAGCTCTACGATGGGGGCAGCTATCCTACTGGGCTATGCCTTGTTTCGGAGCCCAAAATCGAACGTTTTCATCTGTTTTGGGACATTTTTCTTTTTTTACGTTGTTTTTCCGTCCGGATTGTACATCCAAAGCCGTGAAAAAGACTACAACCTAATCCATCACATTTCTATTATCGAATCCCAAGGCACCATGGGCAAGACAACTTCACTTCACGTAGAGGCCGGGCCCGCAAACCGAGGGCATGGGGCTTTGGACCAGGTCTCCGTTGCTCCTTTGCCCAAAACTATTGATTCGTAAGGAGTTACGCGGCGAACAAGATATCATTGGAAAGCTCTCTGAGAGCTCTATGATAAGGGTAGCAAGCTTGCTCGGCTGCGCCTATTTTCAGAGCCCAAAATTGAACATTTTTATCAGTTTCGAGACGGTTTTCTTCTTTTGCGCTGCTTTTCTGTCCCGGTTCATACGTCGTGAGCCGCGAAAAGGACGACAACCTAATCCATCACATTTCTATTACCGAATCCTACGACAACTTGGGCATGACAACTTCACTTCACGTAGAGGCTGGGCCCGCAAACTGAGGGCGTGGGGCTTAGAACCAGGTCTCCGTCGCTCTTTTGCCCAAAACTTTTGATCCGTAAGGAGTTACGCGGCGAACAAGATACCATTGGAAAGCTCTCCGAGAGCTCTACGATGAGGGCAGCAAGCCTGCTCGGCTGTGCCTATTTTCATAGCCCAAAATTGAACATTTTTGTTAGTTTCGGGACAGTTTTCTTCTTTTGCGCTATTTTTTCGTCCCAGATCCTACGTCGTGAGCCGCAAAAAGGATGACAACCTAATCTATGACATTTCTATTATCAAATCCCACGGTACATTAGGCAAGACAACTTCACTTCACGTAAAGGTTGGGCCTGCAAACCGAGGGCGTGGGGCTTGGGACCAGGTCTCCGTCGCTTCTTTGCCTATAACTTTTGATCCGTAAGGAGTTACGCTGCGCACATTATACCGTTGGTAAGCTCTCTGAGAGCTCTACAATGGGGGTAGTAAGCCTGCTAGGCTGCGCCTATTTTTGGAGCCCAAAATCGAACGTTTTCATCAGTTTTGGGACATTTTTCATATTTTGCGCTATTTTTTCAACTAGGATCGTACGTCGTGAGCCGGGTAAAGGACGACAACCTAATCCATCATATTTCTATTATCGAATCCCATGGCACCTTGGGAAAGACAACTTCGCTTCACGTAGAGGCTGGGCCTGCAAACCGAGGTCATGGGGCTTGGGACCAGGTCTCCGTCGCTATGGTGCCCATAACTTTCGATCCGTAAGGATTACGCGGTGCACAGCATACCGTTGGGAAGCTCCTTCAGAGCTCTACGACGTGGGTAGCTAGCCTGCTGGTCTACACCTTATTTCGTAGACCAAAATTGAACGTGTTCATTAGTTTCGAGACACTTTTCTTCTTTTGCGCTATTTTTCCGTCCCGGATCATACGTCTTGAGCTGCGAAAAGGACGACAACCGAATCCATCACATTTCTATTATCGAATACGATGGCACCTTGGGCAAGACAACTTCGCTTCAAGTAGTGGCTAGGCCCGCAAACCGAGAGCGTGGGGCTTGGGACCAGGTCTCCGTCGCTCCTTTGCCTATAACTTTTGATCCGTAAGGAGTTACGCGGCGCACAACATACCGTTGGAAAGCTCTCTAAGAGCTCTACGATGAGGGAAGCAAGCCCGCTCGGCTGCGCCTATTTTCATAGCCCAAAATTGAACATTTTTATCAGTTTCGGGACAATTTTCTTCTTTTGCACTATTTTTTTATCCCGAATCGTACGTCATGAGCCGCGAAAAGGACGACAACCTAATCCATCACATTTCTAATAACGAATCACACGGTAGCTTGGGCTAGACAACTTTGCTTCACGTAGAGGCTGGGCCCGCAAACTGAGGGCGTGAGGCTTGGGACCAAGTCTCCGTCGCTCCTTTGCCCAAAACTTTTGATCCGTAAGGAGTTCTGCAGCGAACAAGATACCATTGGAAAGCTCTCCGAGAGCTCTACGATGAGGGCAGCAAGCCTGCTCGGCTGTGCCTATTTTCATAGCCCAAAATTGACCATTTTTGTCAGTTTTGGGATAGTTTTCTTCTTTTGCGCTATTTTTTTCGTCCCGGATCGTACGTCGTAAGCCACGAAAAGGATGACAACCTAATCCATCACATTTCTATTACCGAGTCCCATGGCACCTTGGGCAAGACAACTTCGCCTCACGTAGAGGTTGGGCCTACAAACCGAGGGCGTGAGGCTTGGGACCAGGTCTCCGTCGTTCCGGTGCCCATAACTTTTGATCCGTAAGGAGTTACGCTGTGCACATCATACCGTTGGTAAGCTCTTTGAGAGCTCTACGATGAGGGTAGTAAGCCTGCAAGGCTGCTCCTGTTTTTGGAGCCCAAAATCGAACGTTTTCATCAGTTTCGGGACATTTTTCTTCTTTTGCGCTGTTTTTTCATTCAGGATCGTACGTCGTGAGCCGGGTAAAGGATGACAACCTAATCCATCATATTTCTATTATCGAATCCCACAGCACCTTGGGAAAGACAACTTCGCTTCACGTAGAGGCTGGGCCTGAAAACCGAGGGCGTGGGGCTTGGGACTAGGTCTCCGTCGCTCTAGGGCCCATAACTTTTGATCCGTAAAGAGTTACGTGGTGCACAGCATACCGTTGGAAAGCTCTATGAAAGCTCTACGACGTGGGCATCTAGCCTACTGGTCTACGCCTTGTTTCGTAGACCAAAATCGAATGTGTTCATTAGTTTCGGGACACTTTTCTTCTTTTGCGTTGTTTTTCTGTCCCGGCTCATACGTCCTGAGCCGCGAAAAGGACGACAACCGAATCCATCACATTTCTATTGTCGAATCCGACGACACCTTGGGAAAGACAACTTCGCTTCATGTAGTGGCTTGGCCCGCAAACCGAGAACGTGGGGCTTGGGACCAAGTCTCCGTCACTCCTTTGCCTATAACTTTTGAACCGTAAGGAGTTATGCGGCACACAGTATACCGTTGGAAAGCTCTCCGAGAGCTCTACGATGCGTGTAGCAATCTTCCTCAGCTGCGCCTATTTTCGGAGCTCAAAATCGAACATTTTCATTAGTTTCAGGACACTTTCTTCTTTTGCGCTATTTTTTCGTATCGGATCGTATGTCGTGAGCCGTGAAAAGGACGACGACCTAATCCATCACATTTCTACTATCGAATCCAACGGCATATTGGGCAAGCCAACTTCGCTTCACGTAGTGGCTAGGCCCGCAAACCGAGGGCATGGGGCTTAGGACCAAGTCTCTGTCGCCCCGGTGCCCATAACCTTTGATCCATAAGGAGTTACATGGCGCATAACATACCATTGGAAAGCTCTCCGAGAGCTCTACGATGGGGGTAGCAAGCATGATTTGTTGCGCCTGTTTTTGGAGCCCAAAATTGAACGGTTTCATCTTTTGCACTTTTTTTCCTTCCCGGATCGTACGTCGTGAGTCGTGAAACGGACGACAACCTAATCCATCATATTTCTAATACCGAATCCTATGGCACCTTGGGCAAGACAACTTCGCTTCACATAGAGGTTGGGCCCGCAAACCGAGGGCGTGTGGCTTGGGATAAGGCCTTCGTTGCTCCGGTGCCCATAACTTTTGATCCGCAAGGAGTTACGCGGCGCACAATATATCGTAGGAAAGCTCTTCGAGAGCTTTACGACGGGGGAAAAAAGCCTGCTTTGCTATGCCTTTTTTGAAGCCCAAAATCGAATGCTTTCATCAGTTTTAGAACACTTTTCTTCTTTTACGCAATTTTTCCTTCCCGCATCGTACGTCGTGAGCTGCGAAAAGGGCGACAACCTAATCCCTCACATTTATATTACCAAATCCCATGGAACCTTGGGCAAGACGTCTTCGCTTCACGTTGAGGCTGGGCCCGCAAACCGAGGGCGTGGGGCTTACGACCTGGTCTCCGTCGCTCCGGTGCCCATTACTTTTGATCCGTAAGGAGTTACGCGGCACACAGCATACCGTTGGAAAGCCCTCCGAGAGGTCTATGACGATGACAGCAATCCTGCCTTGCTGCGCCTGTTTTCGGACCCCAAAATCGAACGTTTTCATCAGTTTCAGGACACTTTTCTTCTTTTACATTATTTTTTCGTCCCGGATCGTATGTCTAGAGCCACGAAAAGAACGACAACCTAATCATTCACATTTCTATTATTGAATCCCACTGCACCTTGGGCAAGACAACTTCGTTTCACGTAGAGGTTGGGCCTGCAAACCGGGGGCGTGGGGCTTGGCACCAGGTCTCCGTCGCTCTAGTGCCCATAACTTTTGATCAGTAAGGAGTTACGTGACGCATAGCATACCGTTGGAAAGTTCTCTAAGAGCTCTACGACAGGGGTGGCAAGTCGGCTCAGCTGCGCCTATTTTCGGAGCCCAAAATGGAATGTTTTAATCAGTTTCGAGACACTTTTCTTCTTTTGCGGTGTTTTTTTTATCTCGGATCGTACGTCATGAGCTGCAAAAAGGACGACAACCTAATCCATCCCATTTTTATTACCGAATCCCACGGTACCTTGGGCAAGACAACATCGCTTCACGTAGAGGCTGGGCCCGCAACCGAGGGCGTGGGGCATAGGACCAAGTCTCCGTCGCTCCGATTTCTATTACCGAATCCCACAGCATCTTGGGCAAGACAACTTCGCTTCACGTAGAGGATGGGCTCGCAAACCGAGGGCGTAGGGCTTGGGACCAGGTCTCCGTCGCACCAGGGCCCATAACTTTTGATCCGTAAGGAGTTACGCGGCGCACAACATACCGTTGGAAAGCTCTCCGAGAGCTCTATGACGGGTACAGTTAGCCTGCTTTGCTGCGCCTATTTTTAGAGCCCAAAATTGAACATTTTTATCAGTTTCGGGACTATTTTCTTCTTTTGTGTTATTTTTCCGACCTGTATCGTACGTCGTGAGCCGCGAAAAGGACGACAACTTAATCCATCAAATTTCTATTACCGAATCCCACAACACCTTGGGCATGACAACTTCACTTCAAGTAAAGGCTGGGCCCGCAAACTAAGGGCGTGGGGCCTGGGACCAGGTCTCTGTCGCTCCTTTGCCCAAAACTTTTGATCCGTAAGGAGTTACGCGGCGAACAACATACCATTGGAAATATCTCTGAGAGCTCTACGATGAGGGCAGCAAGCCCGCTCGTCTACGCCTATTTTCATAGCCCAAAATTGAACATTTTTATCAGTTTCGGGATAGTTTTCTTCTTTTGCGCTATTTTTTCATCCTGGATCGTACGTCGTGAGCCGCGAAAAGGACGACAACCTAATCCATCACATTTCTATTAATGCATCCCATGACACCTCAGGAAAGACAACTTCGCTTCACGTAGAGACTAGGCCCGCAAATCGAGGGCGTGGGGCTTGGGAACAGGTCTCCGTCACTCTGGTGCCTATAACTTTTGATCCGTAAAAAGTTACGTGTCGCACAACATACCGTTGGAAAGCTCTTTGAGAGCTCTACGATGGGGATTGCAAGCCTGCTCTACTATACCTATTTTCAGAGCCCAAAATCGAACGTTTTCATCAATTTTGGGACATTTTTTTTCTTTTGCGCTATTTTTTCGTCCCGGATCGTACGTTGTGAGATGCGAAAAGGACAACAACCTAATCCATCATATTTCTATTATCGAATTCCACTATACATTGGGACAGAAAACTTCACTTCACATAGAGGTTGGGCCCGCAAACCGTGGGCGTAGGGCTTGGGACCAAGTCTCCGTCGCTCTAATGCCCATAACTTTTGATCCGTAAGGAGTTACGCGGCGCACTGCATACCGTTGGAAAGCTCTCCAAGAGCTCTACGACGCGAGTAGCAAGACGGCTCTACTGTGTCTATTTTTAGAGCTGAAAATTGAACGTTTTCATCAGTTTTGGGACACTTTTCTTTTTTTACACTATTTTTCCTTCCCGGATCGTACGTCGTGAGCCGCAAAAAGGACTACAACCTAATCCATCACATTTCTATTACCGAATCCCACGGCACCTAGGGCAAGACAACTTCGCTTCACGTAGAGGTTGCGCCGGAAAACCGAGGGCGTGGAACTTAGGACCAGGTTTTCGTCACTCCGGTGCCTATAACTTTTGATCGGTAAAGAGTTACGCGGCGCACAGCATACCGTTGGAAAGCTCTCCGAGAGCTCTACGACGGGGATAGCAAGCCTGCTCGACTGTACCTATTTTCAGAGCCCAAAATTGAACTATTTATCAATTTCGGGACATTTTTCTTCTTTGGCGCTATTTTTTTGTCTCTGATCATACGTCGTGAGACGTGAAAAGGACGACCACTTAATCCATCATATTTCTATTATCGAATCCCACGGTACCTTAGGAAAGACAACATCGCTTCACGTAGAGGCTGTGTCCGCAAACCGAGGGCGTGGGGCTTACGACCAGGTTTCCGTCGCTCCTTTGCCTATAACTTTTGATCTGTAAGGAGTTACGCTGCGCACATCATACCGTTGGTAAGGTCTCTGAGAGCTCTACGATTAGGCTAGCAAGCCTGCTCGGCTGCGCCTATTTTTGGAGCCCAAAATTGAACGTTTTCATCAGTTTCTGGACATTTTTCTTCTTTTGCGCTGTTTTTTCATCCAGGATCGTACTTCGTGAGCCGGGTAAAGGACGACAACCTAATCCATCATATTTCTATTATCGAATCCCACAACTCCTTGGGAAAGGAAACTTCGCTTCACATAGAGGCTGGGCCCGTAAACCGAGGGCGTGGGGCTTGGGAACACATCTCCGTCGCTCTGGTGCCTATAACTTTTGATCCGTAAAGAGTTACACGGCGCCCAGTATACCGTTGGAAAGGTCTCTGAGAGCTCTCCGACGGGGATAGCTAGCCTGCTGGTCTACACCTTGTTTCGCAGCCCAAAATCGAACGTGTTCCTTAGTTTCGAGACACTTTTCTTCTTTTACGCTATTTTTTCATCCCGGATCATACGTCTTGAGCTGCGAAAAGGACGACAACCGAATCCATCACATTTCTATTATCGAATCTGACAGCACCATGGGCAAGACAACTTCGCTTCACATAGTGGCTGGGCCAGTAAACCGAGAGCGTAGGGCTTGGGACCAGGTCTTCGTCGCTCCTTTGCCTATAGCTTTTGATCCGTAAGGAGTTACGCGGTGCACAACATACCGTTGGAAAGCTCTCCGAGAGCTCTACTATGGGTGTAGCAATCTTGCTCGGCTGCGCCTATTTTCGGAGCTCAAAATCGAACGTTTTCATTAGTTTCGGGACACTTTCTTCTTTTGCGCTATTTTTTCGTATCGGATCGTATGTCGTGAGCCGCAAAAAGGATGACGACCTAATCCATCACATTTCTACTATCGAATCCAACGACATATTGGGCAAGCCAACTTCGCTTCACGTAGTGGCTAGGCCCGCTAACCGAGGGCGTGGGGCTTGGGACCAAGTCTCCGTCGCTCCGGTGCCCATAACTTTTGATCTATAAGGAGTTACGTGGTGCACAACATACCGTTGGAAAGCTCTCTGAGAGCTCTACGACGAGGGTAGCAAGCTTCCTTTGTTGCGCCTGTTTTTGGGGCCCAAAATTGAATGGTTTCATCAGTTTTGGGACATTTTTCTTCTTTTGCACTATTTTTCCTTCCCGGGTCGTACGTCGTGAGTCGCGAAAAGGACTACAACCTAATCCATCACATTTCTATTACTGAATCCCACGGCACCTTAGGCAAGACAACTTTGCTTCATGTAGAGGCTTGGCCTGCAAACCGAGACCGAGGGCGTGGGGATTAGGACAAGGTCTCCGTCGCTCCAGTGCCCATAATTTTTGATCCGTAAGGAGTTACGCGGTGCACAGCATACAGTAGGAAAGCTCTCTGGGAGCTCTACGACGAGGGAAGCTAGTCTGCTCACCTACGTCTACTTTCGGAGCCCAAAATTGAAGGTTTTCAATAGTTTCAGGACACCTTTCTTCTTTTGCGCTATTTTTTCGTCCCAGATCGTACGTCGTGAGTCGTGAAAAGGACGACAACCTAATCCATCACATTTCTATTATCGAATCCCACGGTACCTTGGGAAAGATAGCTTCGCTTCACATAGAGACTTGGCCCACAAACCGAGGGCGTGTGGCTTGGGACAAGGTCTCCGTCGCTCCGGTGCCCATAACTTTTGATCCGTAAGGAGTTACGCGGCGCACAATATATCGTAGGAAAGCTCTCCGAGAGCTCTACGATGGGGGCAGAAAGCTTGCTCTGCTGTGCCTATTTTTGAAGCCCAAAATCGAATGTTTTCATCAGTTTTAGAACACTTTTCTTCTTTTGCGCAATTTTTCCTTCCCGAATCGTGCGTCGTGAGCCGCGAAAAGGGCGACAACCTAATCCATCATATTTTTAATACCGAATCCGATGGCACCTTGGGCAAGACGTCTTCGCTTAATGTTAAGGCTGGGCCCGCAAACCGAGGATGTGGGGCTTGGGACCAGGTCTCCGTCGTTCCGGTGCCCATTATTTTTGATCCGTAAGGAGTTACGCAACACAGCATACCGTTGGAAAGCTTTTCGAGAGGTCTATGACGATGACAGCAATCCTGCCTTGCTGTGCCTGTTTTTGGATCCCAAAATCAAACGTTTTCATCAGTTTTAGAACACTTTTCTTCTTTTATATTATTTTTCTGTCCCGGATCGTATGTCTAGACCCGCGAAAAGGACGACAACCTAATCCATCACATTTCTATTATCGAATCCCACGGAACCTTGGGCAAGAAAACTTCATTTCACGTAGAGGTTGGGCCGACAAACCGAGGGCATGGGGCTTGGGACCAGGTCTCCGTTGCTCCGGTGCCTATAACTTTTGATCAGTAAGGAGTTACACAACGCACAGCATACCGTTGAAAAGTTCTCTGAGAGCTCTACGACATAGGCGACAAGTCGGCTCAGCTGCGCCTGTTTTCGGAGCCCAAAATTGAATATTTTTATCAGTTTCGGGACACTTTTCTTCTTTTGCGGTGTTTTTGCGTCCCAGATCATAAGTCGTGAGCCGCGAAAAGGACGACAACCTAATCCATCACATTTCTATTACTGAATCCCACGGCACCTTGGGCAAGACAATATCGCTTCACGTAGAGGCTGGGCCCACAACCGAGGGCGTGGGGCATGGGACCAGGTATTTGTCACTCCGATGCACATAACTTATGATCCGTAACATTTCTATTACCGAATCCCACGGCACCTTGGGCAAGACAACTTCGCTTCACATAGAGGCTGGGCCCACAAACCGAGGGCGTGGGGCTTCGGACCAGGTCTCCGTCGCTCCAGTGCCCATAACTTTTGATCCGTAAGGAGTTACGCGGCGCACAGCATACCGTTGGAAAGCTCTCCGAGAGCTCTATGATGGGTACAATAAGCCTGCTCAGCTGCGCCTATTTTCAGAGCCCAAAATTGAACATTTTTATCAGTTTTGGGACTATTTTCTTCTTTTGCGCTGTTTTTTCGTCCCGTATCGTACGTCGTGAGCCGCGAAAAGGACGACAACCTAATCAATCACATTTCTATTACCGAATCCCACGACACCTTGGGTATGACAACTTCACTTCACGTAGAGGCTGGGCCTGCAAACTAAGGCGTGGGGCTTGGGACCAGGTCTCCGTCGCTCCTTTGCCCAAAACTTTTGATCCGTAAAGAGTTACGCGGCGAACAACATACCATTGGAAAGCTCTCTAAGAGCTTTACGATGAGGGCAGCAAGCCCGCTCGGCTGCGCCTATTTTCATAGCCCAAAATTGAACGTTTTTATCAGTTTCGGGACAATTTTCTTCTTTTGCACTATTTTTTCATCCCGAATCGTATGTCGTGAGCCACAAAAAGGACGACAACCTAATCCATCACATTTCTATTAACGAACCCCATGGCACCTTGGGCAAGACAACTTCGCTTCATGTAGAGGTTGGGCCCACAAACCGAGGGTGTGGGGATTAGGACCAGGTCTTCGTTGCTCCTTTGCCTATAACTTTTGATCCATAAGGAGTTACGCGCCACACATCATACCGTTGGAAAGCTCTCTGAGATCTCTACGATGGGGGTAGCAAGCCTGCTCTATTGCGCCTGTTTTTGGAGCCCAAAATTGAATATTTTTATCAGTTTTGGGATCTTTTTCTTCTCTTGCGCTATTTTTCCATCACGGATCATCCGTCATGAGTCGAGTAAAGGAGGACAACCTAATCCATCACATTTCTATTATCGAATCCACGACACCTCGGGAAAGACAAATTCGCTTCACGTAGAGACTGGGCCCGCAAACCGAGGGCGTGGGGCTTGGGACCAGGTCTCCGTTGCTCTGGTGCCCATAACTTTTGATCCGTAAAGAGTTACGTGGAGCACAGCATACCGTCGGAAAGCTCTCCGAGAGCTCTACGATGGGGATTGCAAGCCTGCTCTACTATACCTATTTTCAGAGCCCAAAATCGAACATTTTTATCAATTTTGGGACATTTTTCTTCTTTTGCACTGTTTTTCCGTCCCGGATCGTACGTCGTGAGATGCGAAAAGGACGACAACCTAATCCATCATATTTCTATTATCGAATCCCATGGTACCTTGGGACAAAAAACTTCACTTCACGTAGAGGCTGGGCCCGCAAACCGTGGGCGTGGGGCTTGGGACCAGGTCTCCGTCGCTCTGATGCCCATAACTTTTGATTTGGAAGAAGTTTCGCAGCGCACAGCATACCGTTGGAAAGCTTTCCAAGAGCTCTACGAAGGGGGTAGCAAGCCGGCTCTACTGCGCTTATTCTCGGAGCTGAAAATCGAACGTTTTCATCAATTTCGGGACACTTTTCTTTTTTTTGCACTATTTTTCCTTCCCAGATCGTACGTCGTGAGCCGCGAAAAAGGACTACAACCTAATCCATCACATTTCTATTACCGAATCCCATGGCACCTAGGGCAAGACAACTTCACTTCATGTAGAGGCTGCGCTGGCAAACCGAGGGCGTGGAACTTGGGACCAGGTCTCCATCGTTTCGGTGCCCATAACTTTTGATCGGTAAGGAGTTACGCGGTGCACAGCATACCGTTGGAAAGCTCTCTGAGAGCTCTACGATGGGGACAGCAAGCCTGCTAGGCTGCACCTATTTTCAGAGCCCAAAATCGAATGTTTTCATCAATTTTGGGATATTTTTCTTCTTTTGCGCTGGTTTTCGGTCTCGGATCGTACATCTTGAGATCTGAAAAGGATGACTACCTAATCCATCATATTTCTATTATCGAATCCCACGGTACCTTAGGAAAGACAACATCGCTTCACGTAGAGACTGGGCCCGCAAACCGAGGGCGTGGGGCTTGGAACCAAGTCTCCGTCACTCTGGTGCCCAAAACTTTTGATTCGTAAGGAGTTACGCAGCGCACAACATACCGTTGGAAAGCTCTCCAAGAGCTGTACGATGGGGATAGCAAGCCTACTTGGCTGCACCTATTTTCGCAGCCCAAAATCGAACGTTTTCATCAATTTCGAGACATTTTTCTTCTTTTGCGTTGTATTTTCGTCCCGGACCGTACGTTGTGAAACGCGAAAAGGACAACAACCTAATCCATCATATTTCTATTATCGAATCCTAAGGTACCTTGGAAAAGACAACTTCGCTTCATGTAGAGGATGGGCCCGCAAACCGAGGGCGTGGGGGTTGGGACAAGGTCTCTGTCACTCCGGTGCCCATGACTTTTAATCCGTAAGGTGTTACGCGGCGCTCAGCATACCGTTGGAAAGCTCTCTGAGAGCTCTACGACGGGAGCAACAAGCCGGCTCGGCTATGCCTATTTTCGGAGCCCAAAATCTAAAGTTTTCATCAGTTTCGTGACACTTTTCTTCTTTTGCGATGTTTTTTCGTCCCGGATCATCGTCATGATCCGTGAAAAGGACGACAACCTAATCCATCACATTTCTATTACTGAATCCCATGGCACCTTAGGCAAGCCAACTTCGTTTCATGTATAGGGTGGGACCGCAAACCGAGGGCGTGGGGTTTGGGACCAGGTCTCTATCGCTCCGTTGCCCATAACTTTTGATCCGTAAGGAGTTACGTGGCGCACATTATGCCGTTATAAAGCTCTCCGAGAGATTTACAACGGTGACAACAAGCCTGCTCGGCTATGCCTGTTTTCAGAGCCCAAAATCGAATGTTTTCATTCATTTTGGGATATTTTTTTTATTTTGTGCTATTTTTGGGTCCCGGATCGTACGTCGTGAGCTGGGAAAAGGATGACAACCTAATCCATCACATTTCTATTATCGAATCCCATGGCACCTTGGGAAAGACAACTTCGCTTCACGTAGAGGCTGGGCCCGCAAACCGAGGGCGTGGGGCTTGGGACCAGGTCTCCGTCGCTCTGGTGCCCATAACTTTTGATACGTAAAGAGTTACGCAGCGCACAGCTTACAGTTGGAAAGCTCTCCGAGAGCTCTACCATAGAGGCAGCTATCTTGCAGGGCTACGCCTTGTTTCGGAGCCCAAAATCGAACGTTTTCATCAGTTTTGGGACACTTTTCTTCTTTTGCGTTATTTTTCTGTCCCGGATCGTACGTCCAGAGCCATGAAAAAGACTACAGCCTAATCCATCACATTTCTATTATCGAATCCCACAGTACCTTGGGCAAGACAACTTCACTTCACGTAGAGGTTGGGCCCGCAAACCGAGGGCGTGGGGTTTAGGACCAGGTCTCCGTCACTCCTTTGCCTATAACTTTTGATCCGTAAGGAGTTACGCGGCTTACAGCATACTGTTGGAAAGCTCTGCGAGAGCTCTACAATGAAGGCAGCAAACCTTCTCGGGTGCGCCTATTTTTGGAGCCCAAAATTGAACATTTTCATCAGTTTTGGGACACTTTTCTTCTTTTGCGCTATTTTTTTGTACCAGATCGTACGTCGTGAACCGTGAAAAGAACGACGACCTAATCATCACATTTCTATTATCGAAACCCACGGTACCTTGGGTAAGCCAACTTCGCTTTATGTAAAGGCTTGGCCCACAAACCTTAGGCGTAGGGCTTGGGACCAGGTCTCTCTCGCTCCGGTGCCCATAACTTTTGATCCGTAAGGAGTTACGCAGCGCACAGCATACCGTTGGAAAGGTCTTCGAGAGCTCTACGACAGGGGAAGCATGCTTGCTTTGTTATGCATGTATCGGAGCCCAAAATTGAATGTTTTCATCAGTTTCGGGATACTTTTCTTTTTTTGCATTATTTTTCCTTCCCGGATCATACGTCGCGAGCCGCGAAAAGGAATACCACCTAATCCATCAAAGTTCTATTACCGAATCCCACGGCACCTTTTACAAGGCAACTTCGCTTCACGTAGAGGTTGGGCCTGCAAACCGAGGGCGTGGGGCTTGGGACTAGCTCTTCGTCGCTCCGGTGCCCATAACTTTTGATCCGTAAGGAGTTACACGTCGCACAACATACCATTGGAAAGCTCTCCGAGAGCTCTACGACGGTGATAGCAATCCTTCTCGGCTGCACCTATTTTCAGATCCCAAAATCGAATGTTTTCATCAATTTTGGGATATTTTTCTTCATTTGCGCTGTTTTTTCGTCCCGGATCGTACGTCGTGAGATGCAAAAATGACGACAACCTAATCCGTCACATTTCTGTTACCGAATCCCACGGCACCTTGGGAAAGACAACTTCACTTCACGTAGAGGCTGGGCCCGCAAACCGAGGGCGTGGGGCTTGGGACCAAGTCTCCGTCGCTCCTTTATTTATAACTTTTGATCCGTAAGGAGTTACGCGACGCATATCATACCGTAGGAAAGCTCTCTGAGAGCTCTACGAGGGGTAGCAAGCTTGCTCGGCTGCGCCAGTTTTTGGAGCCCAAAATCGAACGATTTCATCAATTTCAGGATATTTTTCATCTTTTGTGCTTTTTTTCATCCCGGATCGTACGTCGTGAGCCGGGAAAAGGACAGCAACCTAATCCATCACATTTCTATTATCGAATCCCATGGCACATAACTTGGCTTCACGTAGAGGCTGGGCCCACAAACCGAGGGCGTGGGGCTTGAGACCAGGTCTCCGTCGTTCTGGTGCCCATAACTTTTGATCCATAACGAGTTACGCGGCGCACAACATACCTTTGGAAAGCTCTCTGAGAGCTCTACGATGAGGGCATCAAGCCTGCTGGGCTACGCCTTGTTTCAAAGCCCAAAATTGAACATTTTCATCAGTTTCGAGTCACTTTTCTTCTTTTGCGTTGTTTTTCCGTCCCGGATCGTACGTCCTGAGCCGCGAAAAGGACAATAACTGAATCCATCACATTTCTATTATCGAATCCCACGGTACCTTGGGCAAGACAACTTCTTTTCACGTAGAGGCTAGGCCCGCAAACCGAGGGCGTGGGGCTTGGGACCAAATCTCCGTCGCTTCTTTGCCTATAACTTTTGACCCCTAAGGAGTTACGCGGCGCACAGCATACCGTTGAAAAGCTCTCTGAGAGCTCTACGATGGGGGAAACAATCCGAGTTGGCTGCGCCTATTTTTGGTGCCCAAAATCGAGCATTTTCATTAGTTTCAGGACACTTTTCTTCTTTTGCGTTGTTTTCCCTTACCGGATCTTATGTCGTGAGCCGCGAAAAGGACGACGACCTAATCTATCATATTTCTATTATTGAATCCCAGGCACCTTGGGCAAGCCAACTTCACTTCACGTTGATGCTTGGCCCGCAAACTGAGGGCGTGGGGCTTGGGACCAGGTCTCCGTCGCTCCGGTGCCCATAACTTTTGATCCGTAAGGAGTTACGCGTTGCACAGCATACCGTTGGAAAGCTCTCCGAGAGCTCTACGACGGGGACATCAAGCTTCCTTTGCTGCACTTGTTTTTAGAGCCGAAAATTGAATGGTTTCATCAGTTTTGGGACACTTTTCTTCTTTTGCACTATTTTTCCTTCCCGGATTGTACGTCGTGAGCTGCAAAAAGGACTACAACCTAATCCATCACATTTCTATTTACCGAATCCCATGGCACCGTGGACAAGAAAACTTCGCTTCACGTAGAGGCTGGGCCCACAAACTGAGGGCGTGGAACTTGGGACTAGGTCTCCGTCACTCCGGTGCCCATAACTTTAGATCCGTAAAGAGTTACGCGGTGCACAACATACCGTTGGAAAGCTCTCCGAGAGCTCTATGACGGGGATAGCAAGCCTGCTCAGCTGCACCTATTTTCGGAGTCCAAAATTGAACGTTTTCATTAGTTTCGGGATATTTTTCTTCTTTTACACTGTTTTTTCGTCCCAGATCGTACGTCGTGAGATGCGAAAAGGACGACAATCTAATCCATCATATTTCTATTATCGAATCCCACGGCACCTTAGGAAAGACAACTTCGCTTCACGTAGAGGATGGGCCCGCAAATCGAGGACGTGGGGCTTGGGACCAGGTCTCTGTCACTCTAGTGCCTATAACTTTTGATCCATAAGGAGTTACGTGACGCACAACATACTGTTGGAAAGCTCTCCGAGAGTTCTACGACGGGGGCAGCAAGCCGACTCAGCTACACTAGTTTTCGGAGCCAAAAATGCAACATTTTTATCAGATTTGGTAAACTTTTCTTTTTTGTGCTGTATTTTCGTCTCGAACCGTACGTCGTGAGGCGCGAAAAGGACGACAACCTAATCCTTCACATTTCTATTACCGAATCCCATGGTTCCTTGGGCAAGACAAATTCGCTTCACGTAGAGGCTGGGCCCGCAAACTGAGGGCGTGGGGCTTGGGACCAAGACTCCGTCACTCTGGTGCCTTTGTAGGTAGGAGGCGTTAGTCGGTTTCAACTCTCGGACTGTAGGTAGGAGCCCTAAGATAATTAAGATATCTTGTTTATATGTGTTAATGTGTGCTAATGTGCTTTAGTTGTTTTGAGCATCGAATATTATGTGCCTTTGTGGACCATATGTATTCTATATCATGCACACCGACACGTCCTTAATAATGCATGCATGCTTTTATACTCCTTCCTTGATACATGTGCATGTTATATAACCGTGAATGACTATTTATACACATAGAAAGTTAGGATTAGGACTTTCAGGGAAGTGAATTTGTGCAGGACGAATGAAAAGGCCCGGTTAGAGATTTCTCGCATCTTCACAGGAACTCGATGGATCATATGTATTATTGGTTATGCATATATAAAATACGTAGCACAGGTATAAATGTTGAGGTAAAGTTATCCCCTTATCTTTGGAATATCCATATCTATGATTAAGTTATCAATTTTATGGCTATGAAGTTTTGATTCCGTTAAACCGTTCTTCTCATTATGGTTCAAGTATAAACGTTAAATACATACTACTTTCCTTAGATATAAGGGTATACTATTAAATATGTAGAGTAGTATATACTCTCATGTGTTGATAATGGAAGTTGACTTGAAGGTTTCTTTGAATCCATTTCTCACATCTTAAAATTGGCTTGATAGACTATCTAAGAAGTTAGCAATATACTCGTACGATTGAATCCTTACTTGATTGGAATTAAGCATTGATGAATTTGATATGGTGTATACTAGTGAGTTTCAAGTTCACTAAATGTTAAGATCATGACCTAGAAATTAAAAAGATGAATTCGTGGAAGTTGACGATAGTTACTTTTAGGGGTTAGATTATTGAGACATGGATAATGTATTTGAGTGACTTAACAATGGATAACCTCAAGACATATAGGCAACTCTAGAGACCGAATTTAACAAGGTTGATGATTCTTTAATATAACAAGATATAAGGATGCAGGAATCGAGGAATTCACGTAGCTAGAACTCGTGTTCGAAAGACTACACCTAAATGTTAGGTCGAATAGAAGTGTAAGGTATTGAATTATGCATTAGATGACTAACGTTGCTAAAGGTCCTAAGTTGGATATGGGTGATATTTAGAATCATGGTATTAATTTGGTGCCTCTCAGATTTAGTTGTAATTATGCAAGTAAGTCAATCTGTGCACTCGTTGTTTGGATTCCCTAGAGGATGTTAGGAAGCATATATCCCTAAGTAATACCGACGGGCCCGGTATATAAACCATGGAAATGATATTAAGCATCTGGTTGCAAAGTGGAGTCGTTAGGGTATGATTAGTAATCCTAAATAGCTAATAGTAAGTATACATAATGATTCATGGTGAACCCTAGGACCTAAGGTCGATGAGTCTTGATGCTCTTAGTTAGTTGAACATGTAAATGAGAAGACTAAGATTTCATATTGTCACGCCCCAACTCGACCCCTCTTACAATCAGTCAGGACGCAACGGAATTTCGGTAGCATAACGACAGTAACATGAACATCAGGGCTCTAAACCAACCATTAATAACAACATACATCAAACTCCACAAATCACCAACCAACTCCACAATCAAATTAACAACATACAACGCAACCAATTCATACATTAAACATTATTTCATCAACTCATTCATAGTTATGCACCTCCGCTCCAACTTAATACATAAGCTATACATACATTTCAAATAGATTATACAAAACATTATTTACAACAACTAAGATAATCACATGGCAATGACTCCTGCACTTAAGACTCATCCACATACGGCACATTTCCCTCTTCCGGAGGCACATACCCGTAATCCTGTAAAAGTACACCTGAAAACATGCAATAATAGAGAGTGAGCTTATATACATAAGCCCAGTGAGGATCCGATAGATCTCGACAGTATTCACTACGCTCCTTGGATTTAGTCCTTTGAGCAAGTAAACACACAACAACAATAATAACATAAATAATGCTATCATCACATAACTATATAACCAATCAATAAGGATACTCTATTTGGTGTAGCTCCAAACGCCATCACGATCTCAACCGTTCTTCTTATAACTCCCCATTACTCACGCACCCGAGGTACCTCACTAGCCCCTCCCTCCATGACACCTCCGTCATGCGAGCTGGGGGTAGCCTATGGCAGTCATGCCGTTATCAACCCGACAGCCCGACGCTGCCCGAGAGGTGGCACACACATACCAAGACTCCATAATCATCAATCACACAAGCATAAATCAATCAATCAATTGGGAGATCAGCAACAAGAGTGCCCGATTCCCGCATTCAATAATAATCAATCAATAACATCAATATAACATCAATATTAAATTAAACAACAAACAACGTAGTTAGATGACAAAGTAGGCCATCTAACCGGACATGCATAATATACATAATTAAACTCTAAATTACTCAACAACAACTCACCATTCATCACTCGAACACTACCCAACCATCTAAGGCATCGTTCAAGAAATTAAAGAATGACAACCTAAACTTCTAAAATTCATAACTTACAATCTACTAATCCAAACATTGCCAAATCAGTTCCTATCACTCACCCATTCAACCTACTACATTAGCCCTCTCGGAAATCCACCATAACACCTCCAAATCATGCCCGATAACCCTAAAATCCTAAGATGTCATGGCTGGATTTTCCGGATTTTCACACAAACAATGTAATCGAAAATTCGGCATTACAACAGCGCTAACACGTAATTATCAAGTATTTAGAAATCGACGGCAATCGATTTCGATCATCACAACTCAATTAATTCAACATTGAACAATTTAATCAAAATTTAATACCCGAAAAATAAAAATTATGCTACATCCGACAGAAATTCGTAGTATTAGTATATAATGATCCCTAGCATGCAAGGAGCAATAATCTAACATCAGATTACAATTCTAACGGTTCAATCTTCATTTATGAGCAAAAACATAAAAATGACATTTTGAGATCTAGAATTTTTCTCTCACCTTTGATGTGTTTTGATGCAAGAAATGTGTAGAATAGATGCCAAACAATCAATTTCAAGCTTTGAATCACTCAATTCGGCTTTGAAACGCAAAATCTGTGAGAAAAATGCTTTGAAAATGCCTTTATCTTTCTCCTCCAAGGAGCCACGGTTTTGTGTGTGTTTTTGGTGGTGTTTTGCTTTGTTTTTAATGTGTGTTGATCATATATTAAGCAAAGGTCAAATAAATAAAAAAAAGTCAAAGTGGAAACTAATTATTTTTAGTGTTTTCTTGACTTTAAATGTATTTTATTGATCACCAAAGTTCAAAACAATTATTCAACACCCAAGATAGCTCAAGTAAATTATTTTTAGGTGACAAGAAGTTTTACAATCAAACAATTTCACCCGAGTCGGCTTAAAACTCGATTTTCGCAAAAGTCGGTGTAAAAACCCTAATAAATTCTTAAGCCGATTTTAAAATCGTTTTCATCAAACACAGGTCTATTAAAGTCCGTTGACTAAGTCTAGAAGGGTTAAAAAGACCAGTTTCAAAATTTTAGCGGACGTGTTTCGAAAACACTATTCACTGAAAATCGACGATAAAATTTCTGATCCCGTTTTTGATGAAAATTTCATGAATGCACATTTAGCACGTATTAGGAGTATTGAAATCAAAGTTATAACATTCTAGGTCATATAGCATATAAACAGGTCAATTCACGCAAAACGAGATAAAGCACGTAAATCAAGTTAAAGCAGAAAAATGGGGTTTCACATTCTCCCCTCCTTAAAACAATTGCGTCCGCGCAATTCTCGAACTGATAGCCAATTAAATCCTCAATCGTTATACTTAATAATACTTCTCTTAGTTCTCATTTATCTCTTAGGATGACACCTAACCAAAGACCTCAAAAGAACAAACTCTGTTGACTGCAAGTTGATGATCATAATTCCAAGACAATCTTCAATTCATAATTCTCTCCTACCTCATATCGTATTGCATATGAAAGAAATCGCAACTCCAAAGTCTTAGCATGACACTACTAATTATCAACCATCCCCTACTACACAAAAGAGCCCTATGAACACCCCGAGGGTTTAAAAACTCAATCACGATAACATGAATGATTATTGATCAAGGAAATATCTCAAAAGTGACATTGGTCAGAATATGGCTCTTATGACATTTACGAGGAATTAAGAATATGGAAAGTCATATTTGAGCCAACAATCAAGGGAGCAAGAGGTCAAACAAGTTAGAGAATCAAGAAGCTAATAGTTGAATAAGAAAGCATGATAGCTAAGATAAGAAATGTCTCAGCACCTTTCAATTAAATAAGTACGGACAAAGGATAATGACAAGTCAAAACAGTGCTGAGTATGTTGAACAAAAATTCCTGAACAAGTAGATATTTCAATTCTCAATGATTGTTCAAGGAACCAACAAGTAGGTTGTACTTGAGGCGAAATGAAATTAAGAGATAAGAGATGATTAATTCAATAGAAAATATGAGTGTCAAGATAATGAGTATCTCAGCATGCAATAACCAAAGAAGTATAAATAAGAAAGGACAATGCTGAGTATATTAAATGAGCAATTACAAACAAAGTAATGGCAAGGATTTAATAATAAAACAATAGGATTAACAAGGATCAACAAGAATGACAATGATGTACTTAGGTAGGGAGTACATCAAGCAAGTGAAATTCGAATAAGTAAAATGGTATACCAAAGGTGAAATTACTTCCAAATGAATAGTAATATGATGAAATAAAATACTGAAACGAATGGCTGGAGATATAGAATGAAATATAGAAGTCTCAAACCTTAACTCCAATAAGCGACATTGCTATAAGAAGCAAATATGAATGTTAAGAATAGAAGCAATGTCAAATGAGTATAAGATCCATTAATCAAATAAGCAAACTTTCAAGAAACAATTGATAGACTAGAAAAGTGTAACCCTCTCTCAAATAAGTGAGAATATAGTAGAAAAGAATAATAAGACCGATAGAATTATGAAGCACAAGAAGGGTGTCCCACCTACACACTTAAACACCAACAAGTCAAATCTTACAATCTATCTTCCTCCAAAACAAGACACTAAGGAGATCTAGAGAACCTAAAGAGTCATAACAATCACCAAACAAGATAAATCACTCCAAAATTTTACATTCCGTACCAGACCAATCACTAAACAAGATAATTCACCGATTACCCAACAAGATTAACTAATGAAGACTCCAAAATCTGATAACACAATACAGATTCATATTAACCCACTATAACACAAGAGAATCTCCAATCAACAATTTAGAAAGTCATACCACCTAGAACTCAAAAGCTTGATGTAGGTAAGTAAATGTTCAGTCACCAAAATGCATTCTTATTTCCTCAAATAATTCTATCTTCAAACAATTGCATCTTCGAATAAAGTAACTTTAGTCAGGAATCACTCCAATTGTCTCCAAGGTATAAAGATCAAAACTCCAAAATATCCATTAATAATATAGCAATCCCAAATAGTAGAAATATTCACACGTTATACCACACTTCATTCCATTCACAAATATACATCACTAATTCCTCAAATAAATTCATTCTAAAATAACTTCAAGAAAGTATAATCTGAGTTGAGACTCCAAAAATGTCTAATCACAACCTCATGGAAACCTCAACTTATAAATCATCTCCAAGTAATAACAAGTTAAACATGGCAACAAAAGTAATTATAATCATCAAGATACATTGCTATTTTCCTCGAACAACTTCATTCTCGCTAAAGGAACATCAAGATCAATCCACTAAGCCGAAACTAAAATCCATAAACATAACAATTAAAATCTAACTGATAAACTTCTAGAATAATAATAATTCAAAATCATGGCCTACCACTATTTCCGAAAACTCTTGCAGTCACCCTAGACATTAAAAGGTCACTCACGAGTTAAAACATGTATGCAACTATATCATATGAAAAACAAGTACAACGTAATGCGCAATTATCATACAATGCAACATTATCACATAACACACAATTCAACATATAAGAAGCCAACATCACATAAACAGGTTATATCACAGAAGTAAGTTATAAACAATTAAAGTCACATAAGCAACAAACTTCACATAAGACAAGTTGATCACGTAACTCACATTGGTCACTTAAAGTACATTGAGCACCTAAAGCACGTTGTTTCACATAAGCTAGTTATAAACAATTAAAAGCACATAAACAACTAACTTCACACAAGGCACAAAATCACATAAAACACAATTGTCACATAATACACATTAATCACATAATGCACATTAATTACAACACATTGAGTACGTATAACACGTTATCACATAAAACATATTGACCACATTAGTTCACTTAACACACAAGGCATACTGGTCACATAGAAAGTTAGACACATAAGTAAATTAATCACATAAACATATTAACAAATGTTTCACTTTTCATTCACTTAATACATACTTTCATGCTTAGACCACTACCCACATTCCGAGGATACCCCGGCTAACAGCTAACATGCGCTCTGATACCACTTAAACTGTCACGCCCCAACTCGACCCCTCTTACAATCAGTCAGGACGCAACGGAATTTCGATAGCATAACGACAGTAACATGAACATCAGGGCTCTAAACCAACCCTTAATAACAACATACATCAAACTCCACAAATCACCAACCAACTCCACAATCAAATTAACAACATACAACGCAACCAATTCATACATTAAACATTCCTTCATCAACTCATTCATAGTTATGCATCTCCGTTCCAACTTAATACATAAGCTATACATACATTTCAAATAGATTATACAAAACATTATTTACAACAACTAAGATAATCACATGGCAATGACTCCTGCACTTAAGACTCATCCACATACGGCACATTTCCCTCTTCCGGAGGCACATACCCGTAATCCTGTAAAAGTACACCTGAAAACATGCAATAATAGAGAGTGAGCTTATATACATAAGCCCAGTGAGGATCCGATAGATCTCGACAGTATTCACTACGCTCCTTGGATTTAGTCCTTTGAGCAAGTAAACACACAACAACAATAATAACATAAATAATGCTATCATCACATAACTATATAACCAATCAATAAGGATACTCTATTTGGTGTAGCTCCAAACGCCATCACGATCTCAACCGTTCTTCTTATAACTCCCCATTACTCACGCACCCGAGGTACCTCACTAGCCCCTCCCTCCATGACACCTCCGTCATGCGAGCTGGGGGTAGCCTATGGCAGTCATGCCGTTATCAACCCGACAGCCCGACGCTGCCCGAGAGGTGGCACACACATACCAAGACTCCATAATCATCAATCACACAAGCATAAATCAATCAATCAATTGGGAGATCAGCAACAAGAGTGCCCGATTCCCGCATTCAATAATAATCAATCAATAACATCAATATAACATCAATATTAAATTAAACAACAAACAACGTAGTTAGATGACAAAGTAGGCCATCTAACCGGACATGCATAATATACATAATTAAACTCTAAATTACTCAACAACAACTCACCATTCATCACTCGAACACTACCCAACCATCTAAGGCATCGTTCAAGAAATTAAAGAATGACAACCTAAACTTCTAAAATTCATAACTTACAATCTACTAATCCAAACATTGCCAAATCAGTTCCTATCACTCACCCATTCAGCCTACTACATTAGCCCTCTCGGAAATCCACCATAACACCTCCAAATCATGCCCGATAACCCTAAAATCCTAAGATGTCATGGCTGGATTTTCCGGATTTTCACACGAACAATGTAATCGAAAATTCGGCATTACAACAGCGCTAACACGTAATTATCAAGTATTTAGAAATCGACGGCAATCGATTTCGATTAACACAACTCATTTAATTCAACTTTGAACATTTTAATCAAAATTAAATACCCGAAAAATAAAAATTATGCTACATCCGACAGAAATTCGTAGTATTAGTATATAACGATCCCTAGCATGCAAGGAGCAATAATCTAACATCAGATTACAATTCTAACAGTTCAATCTTCATTTATGAGCAAAAACATAAAAATGACATTTTGAGATCTAGAATTTTTCTCTCACCTTTGATGTGTTTTGATGCAAGAAATGTGTAGAATGGATGCCAAACAATCAATTTCAAGCTTTGAATCACTCAATTCGGCTTTGAAACGCAAAATCTGTGAGAAAAATGCTTTGAAAATGCCTTTATCTTTCTCCTCCAAGGAGCCACGGTTTTGGGTGTGTTTTTGGTGGTGTTTTGCTTTGTTTTTAATGTTTTTTGATCATATATTAAGCAAAGGTCAAATAAAAAAAAAAAGTCAAAGTGGAAACTATTTCTTTTTTGTGTTTTCTTGACTTTAACTGTATTTTATTGGTCACCAAAGTTCAAAACAATTATTCAACACCCAAGATAGCTCAAGTAAATTATTTTTAGGTGACAAGAAGTTTTACAATCAAACAATTTCACCCGAGTCGGCTTAAAACTTGATTTTCGCAAAAGTCGGTGTAAAAGCCCTAATAAATTCTTAAGCCGATTTTAAAATCGTTTTCATCAAACACAGGTCTATTAAAGTCCATTGACTAAGTCTAGAAGGGTTAAAAAGACCAGTTTCAAAATTTTAGCGGACGTGTTTCGAAAACACTATTCACTGAAAATCGACGATAAAATTTCTGATCCCGTTTTTGATAAAAATTTCATGAATGCACATTTAGCACGTATTAGGAGTATTGACATCAAAATTATAACATTCTAGGCCCTATAGCACATAAACAGGTCATATGCACGCAAAACGAGACAAAGCACGTAAATCAAGTTAAAGCAGAAAAATGGGGTTTCACACATATAGTTAAGATAGAGATGAATTAGAGTCATGATGATCCAAGAGACTATTGTTAGACAACCGCATTTAAGTGTACCGTTTCACGTCTAAAGACTAGTTGTTGGTAGACTTCAAATCGTGGTCGTTGAATAGAGGGTGAATCTTGTAGTGATAATTAAATGAGCAATTGATTACTTTTGAAATTCTATTAGATTATATTGAAGGATGCCTTGTGGTTATAATTCTTATGTTGACGTAGCCTTGAAGTTATTTCGTGTAACAAGCTACTTGGGTTAGTATGGTAAGTATCTTATGAACTAGATTGTTTCGGCACCCATTTATAGTCCTAGGATTGTTGTTGTACGACCGGTAACCTAGTAGAGAATTGATCTCACTTACATGGCTATGAACCTAGCTTAGTAACATTAATGTTGAAGATATATTGGCGGGCATTAAGTGTTCGATAGAATGACTAGGTCGCTAAGTAAGTGGGACCATTATCTTCTTAAGTATGACGTAACCTTGGATTGAGGTGAGTGAAATTTATTTGAGGTTAAAACCATTCACTTTAGGAGTCTTGATTAAGATTAAAAGAAATTCTGGAGCTTCGTAACTTGAAGACAGAGATTTGAATAAAGAAATAAATTATGGGTCACAAGCTGATGAAATTTACTTGTAAGAGTTGAACTAGTACAACATGATTAGTTTACCCATGCAATTTCAATGACAATTTGTTGGTGGTACCTAATAAACCTTAGAGTTTGAGTTTAACGAATCTCAACGGTCTTTCTCCTTGATTACGAGCGTAAAGGTTAACGGAACTGGGGAAGAATGTTAGTGAATAGGAGCCTGTAACCGGGAGACTAGTCATTAGAAGATTTGTTAATCTAACGTACCTACGAGATAAGGATTATGATATTGTCGATAGATGACGATTTGAGATGGATTAGTTGTTTGGTGAGTTCTTCTTGAAGATAGGGTCGTATTGTAGAAATGATCCATAACATGTGTAGGTCCTACGTGTTAACAATTTTGAAACTAGTTGGTAGGATATATAAATCGGATATAGACCTATCATCTTGAAATTGGTATATGTCACCATAGGATCATGGTATTATTGTGATATTCCTTTTGAGGTATGAATGCAAGATTGATACAACATGAGTCATGATTTTGGAATTATAGTTATATAGTCAGAATACCAATGCAACTTTGATGACTATGTTTGAAGACTCTAACCTTAGTTAATGAACTTGACCTTAAGATCAAATGGAAGGAATATAGTCGTTCAAAGGAAAGAACTGTAAATGTAGAGGTCACACTGAATTAAATGATTGGAGAAACATAGGAAGTGAATTGGTTGTGGTAAGAGAGATCACAGAACGTGGGACAAAACAGAATGGGACAATAACAAAGGTCAGAATCCGTTTAAATGAAATCAACAAGTAGGAATGAATTTCGGGACGAAATTCTTTTAAGGAAGGGATGATGTGAGGCCCGACCCCGAATAACGTGTGTTACCTCAATTTACGTGCCCTGTCTTGGTTTTCGTGCATGCTTCGTCATTCGTGCCTTGACCTATAATTATGTGCCCTAATCCTCGACTTACGTGCCCTGACATCGAATTGCGTGCGTTATCTCGTTTCGTGTGCCTTGACCTTGAATTGCGTGTCTTAATCTAGGTTTAAGAATTGTGTTCGTTTTGTGTGCCATGCATTGAATTACGTGCATTCATTTAGGATTGCGTGCATTTACTTGGAAAACGTGCGTTTGTCTCGTAGTTTGTGCCCTACCTCGTAGTGTGTGCCCTAGACCTAGGAAAGCGTGCCCTCACGCTAATCAAGAAAGCATCTTACACGAAGCACTAGGTCATTAATTAATCCTACAAATTCCACTAACTATTATTAAATTACTAATTCAACCCACTAGAAGACAAAATCTCACAAAAAGCTAGACATTCCTTATTCTTTATTCCTTATTCTTTTTGCACTTTCAACACACAATTAAATAATGCTCAAAAGATGACAAAAAATCAGATTTTTTATTTCCTTGGCCGACCACCACATGAGCTTTTGTGCTTGCTTGTTTAATTCAAATTAATTCTAGACAACTTATGACAATTCTATGACACAAATGCATAAAAAATTGCTCAAAACCTCCTCAAAACTCCACCATTCTCGACAATGCTCCCTTGCCCATGCTAAACACTTCAAAATTCAAGCTTCTTGAAGACACAAATCTGATTTTTGCTATGCCCAAGGCCGAACATGCTTCATCAATTGCAAGGCCTTCATTCTTCTCTCCCTCTCACTCTTCTCTCTCTCTCTCAGCCTTGGCTGAGTTTTTTCCCTTCATAGCTCATCTTCATCACACCATAGTTAATCAAGACAACCAACAAGCAAGGAGACTCGATCAAGCTAGCTAAGATGCAAGAATCACACATGCATGCTCTTTGAGTCACCATTTCGGCCTAGGTGAGTTTACTAGCTTCCATTTCTTTTCTTCTTGTTCTAACCTCATGCATCTACTAAGAACTTGGTCACTAAGCTAGGGAAAAATAGAGAGAAATTGGGTGGTGTCTTGGCTAAGCAAGGAAGAAGAAGAAATTTGTGCTTCATCAAGTTTTGTGCATCTTCTTGTTGATTTGCTAAGGTGAGGGCTAAAACTTCTTGAAAATCTTTCAAAAATCCACATGCATGCTCTTAAATGTATGTCATTGCTTCTGTACTTGAGTTATATGTGAGTTCATAAGCTTTTACAACCATGCATGGCAAGATTTTGGCTTGAAGATGATGATAGATGAAATCGGGTTTGGTGACAGCTCTCTGTCTTGTTGTTGCAAGGTGAGTTTGGCTAGGTAAATGATGTTGAAAATGCATGAAAATTGGTAGGTAACTATTTTTTCCAGTTTTGAACATTTTTCGCAGAAATAGGCCAAAGCTAATTTTGACTCTAAGGTCCTCAAAATGGCAAATCATTAAAATGTGTCCAAATCTGGAAATCTGGAAAAAAAAATGAAACAGGTTTTGGCAGATGCACTGACCTTATAGAACGAACCAGATTTTACTTAGTAAATGATGTCCAAAATTCATGAAATTTGGTGTGCTGCTATATTTTTTGGTTCTGGACATTTTTGTCAGAAATGGACTAAGGCTAAATATGACCCTAAGGACCCAAAAATGACAAGTATTGAAATGTGTGCAAATCTGGACAGTTTTGTGCAATCCCACTGTTTTGGCTATAACTATTGATCCCGAACTCCAAATGATGCAAGGTTTGTTTTTGAATTTAGTTAACTTCTTAAGATTTAATTTGAAATCTTATTCACTGGAATTGGAGATTGTTTGCTTGTCTTAATGATTGTGAGAAAATAGCCTATTGCAGTGAGGGTTTCACTTAGTTATATGCTTAGAAAATTTGTTGTAACTTCTCTTGTGGTATTAAATGCTTGGGATTGTGGCATTGGGATGTTGTGTAGACTGTTTTGAATACTTGGGGATGTTTGAATTAATTGATGCATGGCTTGAGATTGATTTTGAGTTGACTTGGGGCTTAATCGCACGGGTAAGCACGAAATGGAAACCCTAGTGACTAGGTAAACTTGCTAAGTGTTGATCCTTTGGATATTGTGTTTAATTATATGTTTAGTAGGCTGCCCGTAGTGGCCCTTATAGCCCTAAATGTGATTTTGATCATTGTATGTTGACAAATAGGCCTTTCTTGCATCCAAACCCACGTAGATGTTGTTGCATGTTGAATAATCTTATTATTTGATTACGTGAACGTTGAAATGAGTTATATGACTTGATTTACGTGCGTACATGGCTGCCCGTTTAATGTTCATATAACTCCATCTGCCTTTCAAGTGAAATTACTTGACTTGTCGTGTCTCGCTTGTTTATTTGTCAATGTGCAATCTTATGACTGTCCGGAGGCAACCTACTTTGTTGTCCTCCTAATGTGATATATTAAATGTTATAAATGTGCATTGCATATAAGGTTGCAACATTTCATTCTGGCGTGGTAGCGTTCACATACACCGGGCGGCATCGGGCTTGCCGGTGCAACCGTGACTACCATTGTCCAATTCCCTCTCTCACTTGGGGGCTAGACTTCCTCGGAGAGTTGGGTCATAGGATTTCGGGGTACATCCGGAGTACACCCATTTGGCGTGGTAAGTGGATGATTGAAGCCGGCCGCAACAACTGTTACTGAAAATGAACTTGAATGGCAGGAAGTAAGTGCTATGCGAGGGAAAGTGCTACACCTAATTGTGGTGGGAGCTACCTCTTGAGCCCGTATGAGCTACCTCTAGAGTCCTGTACGTATCAAACTGTATCCTTTTCACTATGTGTGTAAGTACTCTCGCTTGGTTCCTAGAGGACCTCGGGCAGGAAAGACGGGTAATTGTGTTTCTTTACTTTTATATTATGTTATATACTTACTTGTGTTATATGTCATGCTTTCAAAAAGGGTTTTTCATAAGTTAACCGGAAAAGGATTTTCAAAACGTTATCTCTCGTTCCCCCCTCGCTGAGTTCATAAGGACTCACCCTCTTTTTTGTCACCGGTGCAGCAGATTTGGAATAGATACTCGAAGTAAATGTGCTTGTTGATGACTCCTTGGAGTGACTACGTGCTTTTGTACTTTGCCTGAAAGTGGTTGCTATATGGATATTGGTTTGATTGCAAACTATTCATTTTATTGATGTAAATGACCCCGTTGTAATTTGGGTCTAATTCTGGGATTGTACTAACTATAACCGGACGAACTTTTTATTTGGTTGTTTGCTTTCGTTTTCTTAATTAGTAGTTATCGTAGGCATTCAAACCACTAGATGAACAATCAACTAAGTTAATTCTATCTAATTCTATCTAATTTCACTTAGGTGCTCATTTGCAAACTAAAAGATAATAGGTACTTACATGATAGGAAATTGACAAATAAATGGGACATAGTTATCATGTTAGGCTTATTAACCAAACGGGACTTTCAAGATAGACTAGTAGGCATATCAGTTGATGACAAAATAGGAGTCCTTAATGGAATTGGATTAATGATTGGGATAATTGAGGCGTTTAGAAATTAGGTCAAACTAAAAGGTCTTAAATACAACTGTCATGCCGCCGGTTTTCCAGAAAAACTTTTGGAGTTCTAGGCTAATCTTAAGCATTAATCATAGTGAAGCAGTTAAGTACGCAAAATGACTTGAAAGTTTAGCTCACACCCTAATCTAGCCTCTATAGGTCGGGTTGGGCCGTGACACAAACCGAGGATGTGGGGCTTGGGACCAAGTCTCCGTCACTCCGGTGCCCATAACTTTTGATCCGTAAGGAGTTACGCGGCGCACAGCATACCATTGGAAAGCTCTCCGAGAGCTCTACGACAGGGGTAGTAAGTATGCCTTGTTGCGCATGTTTTCGGAGTCCAAAATTGAACATTTCATCAGTTTCGGGACATTTTTCTTCTTTTGCACTATTTTTTCTTTTCCGGATCGTACGTCATGAGCCGCGAAAAGGAATACAACCTAATCCATCACATTTCTATTACCGAATACCACGGCACCTTGGGCAAGACAACTTCGCTTCACGTAGAGGCTGGGCCCACAAACCGAGGGCGTGGAACTTGGGACCAGGTCTCCGTCGCTCCAGTACCCATAACTTTTGATCCGTAAAGAGTTACGCTGCGCATAGCATACCGTTGGAAAGCTCTCTGAGAGCTCTACGATGGGGATAGCAAGCTTGCTCGGCTGCACCTATTTTTGGAGCCCAAAATCGAACGTTTTCATCAATTTCGGGACATTTTTCTTCTTTTGCGCTGATTTTTCGTCCCGGATTGTACGTCGTGAGATACGAAAAGGACGACAACCTAATCCATCACATTTCTATTACCAAATCCCACAGCACCTTGGGCAAGACAAATTCACTTCACGTAGAGGCTGGTCCCACAAACCGAGGGCGTGGGGCTTGGGACCAGGACTCCATCGCTCTGGTGTCCATAACTTTTGATACGTAAAGAGTTATGCAGCGCACAACATACCGTTGGAAAGCTATCCGAGAGCTCTACGACGGGGGCAACTAGCCTGCTGGGCTACGCCTTGTTACGGAGCCCAAAATCTAACGTTTTCATCAATTTCAAGACACTTTTCTTCTTTTACGCTGTTTTTCCGTCCCGGATCGTACGTCCAGAGCCATGAAAAAGACAACACCCTAATCTATCACATTTCTATTATCGAATCCCATGGCATCTTGGGCAAGACAACTTCACTTCACGTAGAGGCTGGGCCCGTAAACCGAGGGTGTGGGGCTTGGGATGTCAAGCCCCAACCCGACCTATAAAAGTTAGACTAGAGTGTGATCTAAACATTCAAGTCATATCACGTACCTAACCGTTCATGAAAGTTTAACACTTAACGTTTTAGCCTAAACTCCACAAATTCTCTGGGAAACCGACAGTATAACGGCAGTAATTGGGCTCCTTAGTTTGACCTACTTTTCTAAAGGCCTTAAAACTTTCAATCTCAAATTCATTTCCAACTAAGATTACTATTTATCATCAATTGAAACCCCAACTAGTTATCTTGAAGTCTCGTTTGATTAATAACCTAGCATGATACTATGTCTCGTTTGTTTGTTAATCCTTGTTACAAAAGTGCATGTTGATCTTAGCTTAACAATGAGTACCTGCTTAAGATTGGATAGACTCATTTTACTTAATCCTTACCTGATACTTCATAATCCTATGACAGATACTAGCCAATAACGATAGCAAAAACGACCATAGTAGTGTCTGTCTAGTAATGATCAGTACAAGCCAAAATTAGACCCCAAATTACAACGGGGGTCATTTACAATACAATATCAAGCAACATAAGAAATAGTCTTCAAGCAACATATCGTTCACAAAATGGCCATAGTCAAATAAGGCATGTAGGGCAAGCAATCATTCCAAGGAATCATCATTAGGCATGTTGTCCTCGGGTACCTGTTCCTAGTCTTCTTCACTTGAGACGATAAAATAGGGTGAGTCCTTTTCGGGTTCAACTTCTGAAAACCTTTTTTGCAAGCCTGACATATATCACAAGTACGTACATAATGTAATGTAAAAGTAAAAGAACACAGTTGCCCATCTTTCCTCCCCGAGGTCCTCTAGGAACCAAGCGAGAGTACTTATACACATAGTGAAAAGGATACAGTGAGCTTTTGCTCTCAGTTCATTTCCAGTATCAGTTGTTGCGGCCGACTTCAAATCATCCCCTTATCACGCCAAATGGGTGTACTCCGGATGTACCCCGAAATCCTACGACCCAACTCTCTGAGTAAGTCTAGCCCCCAAGCGAGAGAGAGAATTGGACAATGGTAGTCACGATTGCACCGGCAAGCTCGATGTCGCTTGGTGTGCGTGAACGCTACCACGCCAGAATGAAAGGTTGCAACCTTGTATGCAATGCACATATATGCCATTTAACATTTCACATTGGGAGGTCAACAAAGTAGGTTTCCTCTTAGCAAGTATATAATCACATTTTGACATATTGGCATATAAGGCATTGTAAGAACATGTAATCATTTCATATATCAATTCGAAAGCAATTAAACTCTCACGGGCAGCCAAGTAACCATGTTCAAATAAGCCATAGCATGTCTTTTAACAATTCACATTAGGAGGTCAACAAAGTAGGTTTCCTCCGAGCAATTAGAAGATCTCATATCGATAAGTAAACTTACAAGGCATGCTTTGACATGTACATTCACTTTGTAAAACACTTAGGAGCATGTGAACATTTAACGGACAGCCAAGTATCACCATATAAAACAAGTCATATAGCTCATTTTAGTTCACATATTAAGTGTTGAGATCATACGAGCATGCAACGATACTTGTACAAGACCGGGTGCAAGAATAGTTTACGTATCAATATGCAATCATTGGGAGTCATGTTTAGAGCTATATGGACAATTATGGGCAGCCTATTAATCTTCCTCAACGTCATTTATAATTCACAAAAGAATGGTTTATGACTCGGGAACCTACGGGGCCATTCGGGTTTACTAGGCTATGCTCGGGGTCGGTTCCGTTTGCTAAGCACCACAAGCAACTCTTAAACCATTTCAAGCATAGTTAACATTTATTAGGAAGCCCACAAATCACACAATTAAACACAATAACCATAGGATCAACACTTAGCGTGTTTTTCCTAGTCATTACGGTTTCATTTCATGCTCACCTATGCGATTAAGCCCTAAGTTGTCACGTAATTAAACTCAAGTCATGCATTGATTAATTAAAACACCCTCAAGCCTTCAAAACAGTCCACACAACATCCAAGTGTCACAATCCCAAGCATTTAATACAACAAGGGAAGTTACAATAATTTTCAAAGCAATTCCCTAATTGAAAACCTCACTGCGATAGTCTGTTTTCTCACAATCATTGAGACAAGCAAACAAACTCCAATTCCAGTGAACAAAATGTAAAATTAAATCTTAAGGAGTGAACTAAATTCAGAAACAAACCTCGCATCATTTGGAGTTCGGGTTCAAGAGTTATAGCCAAAACCGTGAGACTACGCAAAACTGTCCAGATTTGCACACATTTCAATACTTGTCGTTTTTGAGGACTTTGGGTCAGATTTAGCCTTCGTCTATTTCTGACAAAAATGTCCAAAACTGAAAAATCTAGCAGCAAACCAAATTTCATGCATTTTGGATATCATTTACTAAGTAAAAAGTTCTACAAGGACAGTGAATCTGCCAAAACCTGCTTCATTTTCCCAGATTTTCCAGATTTGGACACCTTTCAATATTTTTCCATTTTGGGGACCTTAGATTCAAAATTAGCTTTGGCCTATTTCTATGAAAAATTCTCAAAACTGGAAAAACTAGTCACCTACCAATTTTCACGCATTGTAAACATCATTTACCTGGTCAAAACCACTTCGTTCCAACAGAACAGAAAGCTGCCAAATACACGATTTCACCTATTCACATTCTAGCCAAGTATCTTGCCATGCATGCTCACAAAATCTCATGTACACACATATATCACAAGTACAGAGGTAAAAATAGACAATTCAAGGCATGCATGTGGTTTTTAAAAGCTTTTCAAAGAAGTTTTAGCCCTCACCTTAGCAAGACAACAAAGAAGATGCAGGAATTCTTGATGAAGCACAATGTCGACCTTTTCCTTGCTTAGCCGAGAGATATCTTGATTTCCTTTAAATCCCAGCTTAGTTAGCTTATGATTAGTGTGTGCATGTGACTAGAACAAAAAGAAATGGAAGAAAACTATCAAGACTTACCTTAGGCCAAAAATGATGAGTTTTGTGAGCTTGTGTGCATTTTTGAGCTAGTTGCCTTGCTTGTGCTTGCTATGGCCGAGCTTGGGAGAGCATTAGAGATTTTTTTAGGAGTCTTGAATGCTCAAGGGGCTGCCATGGTCGAAAATGAGAGAGAAGGAGAGAGAATGAGAGAGTTTGTGAGGAAAAGTAAAGTTTTAGTGTGTGTGTGTGTGTGCTGGGTTTTGGTGAGTTGAGAGAGCATCTGTGAGATGTTTTTGATCTAAAGATCTGACTCTTAATTGTATTTGGGTGCCTTGGTCGAAAATGAGGGCTAGGGTAGTGTGTGGTGTGTATGTTTTATGCATTCTTGTGCTTTGTGAGGAATATTGAGTGTTTAAAATATGATTGTTTTTGTTTGTCTATCCTAAGTAGCATAGTGTCTTGTGTTGTCATAGGAATGTTGGGAAATTAGAGAATCTAGGTAGAATAAAATATAAGAATGTTTGTTGATAAGTTTGAATTATGAATAGAATAATAGATAGTGGGAAATGTAGGAATAGTTTAGTGTTATTTTATTGTTAGTGGAGTTTGTAGAGAATTTGAATTAGGAATATAATATTGGTTAGTGGATTGTGTAGGTTTATTTTAGTGTCTAGTGCTTTGTGTATGATTCTTTCTTGATTAACGTGGTGGCACAGATTCCTAGGTCTAGGACACAAATTACGAGGTAGACACGAACTGCAAGGTAAGACACGAACTTCAAAACTAATACATGTACTTCAAGACTAATGCACGCAATCCTAGGTGAATGCACGTAAACTAATGCAAGGCACGTAATTCAATGCAATGCACGCAAATCAAGGCACGACTCTATATCTAGGTTAAGGTACGCAGTTCAAGGTTGGGGCACACAAAATGAGGTAACGTACGTATATCGAGGTCAGGGCACGTATATTTAGGTATCGCACATCAGTCGGGGATTAGGGCACACTATTCTAGGTCAAGGCACATATGACGAGGCATCCACGAAAACCAAGACAGGGCACGTAATCTAAGGTCAATCATATAATTCTGGGTCCAAGGCACGCAAATCAAGGTAAGACACATTATTCGGGGTCGGGCCTCACATCCTCCCCTCCTTAAAAGAATTTTTTCCCGAAATTCATTATTGCCTATTGAGGTCATTTAGACAGATTCTGACATTTGTTACTTTTCCCACTTCGGTTCATCCCGTGTTCTGTGATCTCTCTTACCACAACCAATTCAGTTCCTATGTTTCTCCAATCATTTAATTCGGTGTGACTCCTACATTTACAGTTCGTTCCTTCAAACGACTCTATTTTCTCCAATTGATCTTTAAGGTCGAGTTCGTTAACTATGGTTAGAATCTCCGTACATAGTCATCAAAGCTGCATCGGTATTCTAACTATATAACTATAACTCCAAAATCATGACTTATGTCATGTCAATCTTGCATTCATACCTCAAAAGGAATATCACAATAATTCCATGATCCTAGGGTGACATACGCTAATTTTCAAGATAATAGGTCTATATCCGATTTACATATCCTATCTACTAGCTTCAAAACTGATATCATATAGGTCATACACATGTTATGGATTATTTTCCACAATACGACCCTCTTTTCAGGAAGAACTCACCAAACAAACTAATCCATCTCAAGTCGTCATCTATCGATAGTATCATAGTCCTTATCTCGTAGGTACATTGGATTAGTAAATCTTCTAATGACTAGTCTTCCGGTTATAGGCTCATATTCACTAACATCCTTTCCCAGCTTCGTTAACCTTCACGCTCGTAATCGAGGAGAAAGACCGTTGAGATTCATTAAAGTCGAATTCTAAGGTTTATTAAGTACCACCAACAAATTGCCATCAAAATTGATTGGGTAAACTAATCATGTGGCACTAGTTCAACTCTTCAAGTAAGCTTCATCAGCTTGTGATCAACAATTTATTTCCTTATTCAAATCTCTATTTTCAAGTCACGAGGCTTTAGAATTTCTTTTAATCTTATCCAAAACTCCTAAGATGAATAGTTTCAACCTCAAATAAATTCCACTCAGTTCAATTCAAGGTTATGTCGTACTTAAGAGAACAATGGTCCTACTCACTTAGCGACCTAGTCATTCCTTCGAACACTTAATGCCCGCCAATATATTTTCAATCATTAGTGTTACTAAGCTGGGTTCATAGCCATGTAAGTGATATCAATACTCTACTAGGTTACCGGCCATACAACAACAATCCTAGGACTATAAATGGGTACCGAAATGATCAAGCTCATAAGATACTTACACGAGATAACTTCAAGGTTGTATCAACATAAGAATTATGACCACGAAGCATCCTTGAACATAACCTAATAGAACTTCAAAAGTAATCAACCACTCATTTAACTATCACTACAAGATTCACCCTCTATTCAACGACCACGATTCCAAGTCTACCAACCGCTAGTTTCTAGACGTGAAACGGTGCACATAAACACGGTTGTCTAACAGCAGTCTCTCGGGTCATCATGACTCTAATTCATTTCCATCTTAGCTATATGAAATCTTACTCTCCTCATTTACATGTTCAACTAGCTAAGAACATCAAGACTTATCGACCTTAGGTCCTAGGCTTTACCACGAATCATCATGCATACTCACTATTAGCTATTTAGGATTTCAAATCATACCCTAACGACTCCACTTTGCAACCAGATGCTTAACATCATTTCCATGGTTTATATACTAGGTCTATTGGTATTACTTAGGGATATATACTTCCTAACATCCTCTAGGGTATCTAAATAACGAGTGCATAGAATGACTTATTTTGCATAATTACAACTAAATCCGAGGGGCACCAAATTAATACCATGATTCTTGTATCACCAATATCCAACTTAGGACCTTTAGCAACGTTAGTTGTCTAATGCATAATTCAATAACTTGCACTTCTATTTGGCCTAACATTTTAGGTGCAGTTTTCCGAACACAAGTTCTAGCTACGTGAATTCCTCGATTCCAACATCCCTATATCTTGTCATACAAAAGAATCATCAACCTTGTTAAACTCAGTCCCCAAAGTTGCCTACATGCCTTGAGGTTATCCATTGTTAAGTTACTTAAATACACTATCTATGTCTTAATAATCTAACCCCTAAAAGTAACTATCATCAACTTTCACGAATTCATCTCTTAATTTCTAGGTCATGATCTTACCATTTAGTGGACTTGAAACTCGCTAGTATACACCATGTTGGAATCATCAATGCTCAATTCCAATCAAGTAAGGATTCAATCATACGAGTATATTACTAACTTCTTAGATAGTCTATCAAGCCAATTTTAAGATGTGAGAAATGGATTCAAATGAACCTTTAAGTCAACTTCCACTACAAGCTCATGAGAATATACACTACTCTATATATTTAATAGTATACTCTTATATCTAAGGAAAGTTGTGTCCTTAACCTTTATACTTGAACCACAATTAGAAGAACTGTTTTAACGGAATCAAGAACTTCATAGCTATAAAATTGATAACTTAATCACAGGTATGGGTATTCCAAAGATAAGAAGATAACTTCATCGCAACAATTTTACCTGTGCTACGCATTTTATATATGCATATCCAATAATACATACGATCCGTCGAGTACCTGTGAATATGCGAGAAACCTCTAACCGAGTCTTTTCGTTCTTCCTGCATGAATTCAATTCCCTGAAAGTCCTAATCCTAACTATCTATGTATATAAACAGTCAATCATGGACATATAACATGCACAAGTATCAAGGAAGGAGTATAAAAGCATGCATGCATTATTTAGGGCACTAACATGTCGGTGTGCACGACACATAATACAAATGGTCTACAAAAGCACATAATATTCAATGCTCAAATCAATTAAAACACATTAGCACACATTAACACATATAAACAAGACATCATAACTACCTTAGGGCTTCTAACCATGGTCCGAGAGTTGAACCCGACTAATGCCTAGTTAGTAAACTAAGCTCTGATACCATTTAGATAAGGTATCACGCCCCAACCCAACCTATAAAGGTTAGACTAGGGTGTGATCTAAATATTCAAGTCATATCACGTACTTAACCGTTCATGAAATTTTAACACATAACGTTTTAGCCTAAACTCCACAAATTCTCCGGGAAACCGGCAGCATAACGGCTGTAATTGGGCTCCTTAGTTTGACCTAATTTTCTAAAGGCCTCAAAACTTTCAATCTCAAATTCATTTCCAACTAAGATTACTATTTATCATCAATTGAAATGCCTACTAGTTATCTCGAAGTCTCGTTTGATTAATAACCTAGCATGATACTATGTCTCGTTTGTTTGTTAATCCTTGTTACAAAAGTGTATGTTGATCTTATCTTAACAATGAGTACCTGCTTAAGATTGGATAGATTTATTTTACTTAATCCTTACCTGATACTTCATAATTCTATGATAGATACTAGCCAATAACGATAGCAAAAACGACCATAGTAGTGTTTATCTAGTTATGATCAGTACAAGCCAAAATTAGACCCCAAATTACAACGGGGGTCATTTACAATACAATATCAAGCAACATAAGAAATAATCTTCAAGCAACATATCGTTCACAAAATGGCCATAGTCAAGTAAGGCACGTAGGGCAAGCAATCATTCCAAGGAATCATCATTAGGCACATTGTCCTCGGGTACCTATTCTTGGTCTTCTTCACCTGAGATGATAAAAGAGGGTGAGTCCTTATGAACTTAGCGAGGGGGGGAATGAGAAATAAGTTTTGAAACTCATTTTCCGGTTCAACTTAGGAAAACCCTTTTTGCAAGCCTGACATATATCACAAGAAAGTACATAATGTAATATAAAAGTAAAAGAACACAGTTACCAGTCTTTCCTCCCCGAGGTCCTCTAGGAACCAAGCGAGAGTACTTATACACATATTGAAAAGGATACAGTGAGCTTTTGCTCTCAGTTCATTTCCAGTATTAGTTGTTGCGGCCGACTTCAAATCATCCCCATATCACGCCAAATGGGTGTACTCCGGATGTACCCCGAAATCTTAAGACCCAACTCTCCAAGGAAGTCTAGCCCCCAAGCGAGAGAGGGAATTGGACAATGGTAGTCACGGTTGCATCGGCAAGCCCGATGCCGCCCGGTGTGCGTGAATGCTACCACGCCAGAATGAAAGGTTGCAACCTTGTATGTAATGCACATAAATTCCATTTAACATTTCACATTAGCAGGTCAACAAAGTAGGTTTCCTCTGAGCAAGTATATGATCACATTTTGACATATTGGCATATAAGGCATTGTAAGAACATGTAATCATTTCATATATCAATTCGAAAGCAATTAAACTCTCACGGGCAGCCAAGTAACCATGTTCAAATAAGCCATAGCATGTCTTTTAACAATTCACATTAGGAGGTCAACAAAGTAGGTTTCCTCCGAGCAATTATAAGATCGCATATCGATAAGTGAACTTACAAGGCATGCTTTGACATGTACATTCACTTTGTAAAACACTTAGAAGCATGTGAACATTTAACAGACAGCCAAGTATCACCATATAAAACAAGTCATATAGCTCATTTTAGTTCACATATTAAGTGTTGAGATCATACGAGCATGCAACGACACTTGTACAAGACCGGGTGCAAGAATAGTTTACGTATCAATATGCAATCATTGGGAGTCATGTTTAGAGCTATATGGACAATTATGGGCAGCCTATAAATCTTCCTCAACGTCATTTATAATTCACAAAAGAATGGTTTATGACTCGGGAACCTACGGGGCCATTCGGGTTTACTAGGCCGTGCTCGGGGTCAGTTCCGTTTGCTAAGCACCACAAGCAACTCTTAAACCATTTCAAGCATACTTAACATTTATTAGGTAGCCCACGAATCACACAATTAAACACAATAACCATAGGATCAACACTTAGCGAGTTTTTCCTAGTCATTAGGGTTTCATTTCATGCTCACCCGTGCAATTAAGCCCTAAGTTGTCATGTAATTAAACTCAAGCCATGCATTGATTAATTAAAACACCATCAAGCATTCAAAACAGTCCACACAACATCCAAGTGTCACAATCCCAAGAATTTAATACAACAAGAGAAGTTACAATAATTTTCAAAGCAATTCCCTAATTGAAAACCTCACTGCGATGGTCTGTTTTCTCACAATCATTGAGACAAGCAAACAAACTCCAATTAAAGTGAATAAAATTTAAAATTAAAGCTTAAGGAGTGAACTGAATCCAAAAACAAACCTTGCATCATTTGGAGTTCGGGTTCAAGAGTTATAGCCAAAACCGTGAGAGTACACAAAACTGTCCAGATTTGCAAACATTTCAATACTTGTCGTTTTTGAGGACTTTGGGTCAGATTTAGACATAGTCTATTTCTGACAAAAATGTCCAGAACTGAAAAATATAGCAGTACACAAAATTTAATGCATTTTGGATATCATTTACTAAGTAAAAATTGGTTCGTTCTACAAGGACAGTGAATCTGCCAAAACCTGCTTCTTTTTTCCAGATTTTCCAGATTTGGATACCTTTCAATATTTTGCCATTTTACGGACCTTAGAGTCAACATTAGCTTTGGCATATTTCTACAAAAAAATGCTCAGAACTGGCAAAACTAGTCATCTACCAATTTTCATGCATTTTAAACATCATTTACCTGGTCAAAATTACTTCGTTCCAACAGAACAGAAAGCTGCCAAATACACGATTTCACCTATCTTCACATTCTAGCCAAGTATCTTGCCATGCATGCTCACAAAAGCTGATGTACACACATATATCACAATTACAGAGGTAAAAATAGACATTTCAAGGCATGCATGTGGTTTTTAAAAGCTTTTCAAAGAAGTTTTAGCCGTCACCTTAGCAAGACAACAAAGAAGATGCACGAACTCTTGATGAAGCACAATGTCGACCTTTTTTCCTTGCTTAGCCGAGAGATATCTTGATTTCCTTTAAATCCCAGCTTACTTAGCTTATGATTAGTGTGTGCATGTGACTAGAACAAAAAGAAATGGAAGAAAACTATCAAGACTTACCTTAGGCCGAAAATGATGAGTTTTGTGAGCTTGTGTGCATTTTTGAGCTAGTTGCCTTGCTTGTGCTTACTATGGCCGAGCTTGGGAGAGCCTTAGAGAGTTTTTTAGGAGTCTTGAATGCTCAAGGGGCTGCCATGGTCGAAAATGAGAGAGAAGGGGAGAGAATGAGAGAGTTTGTGAGGAAAAATGAAGTTTTAGTGTGTGTGTGTGTGTGTGTGCTCAATTTTGGTGAGTTGAGAGAGCATGTGTGAGATGTTTTTGATGTAAAGATCTCAGTTTTAATTGTATTTGGGTGCCTTGGTCGAAAATGAGGGCTAGGGTAGTGTGTGGTGTGTATTTTTTATGCATTCTTGTGCTTTGTGAGGAATATTGAGTGTTTAAAATATGATTGTTTTTGTTTGTCTATCCTAGGTAGCATAGTGTCATGTGTTGTCATAGGAATGTTGGAAAATTAGAGAATCTAGGTAAAATAAAATATAGGAATGTTTGTTGATGAGTTTGAATTACAAATAGAATAATAGATAGTGGGAAATGTAGGAATAGTTTAGTGTTATTTTATTGTTAGTGGAGTTTGTAGAGAATTTGAATTATGAATATATAATATTGGTTAGTGGATTGTGTATGATTATTTTAGGGTCTAGTGCTTTGTATAAGATTCTTTCTTGATTAACGTGGTGGCACGGATTCCTAGGTCTAGGGCACAAATTACGAGGTAAGACACAAACTTCAAGACTAATGCACGTACTTCAAGACTAATGCACGCAATCCTAGGTGAATGCACGTAAACCAATACAAGGCACGTAAACCAATGCAATGCACGCAAATCAAGGCACGATTCTATATCTAGGTTAAGGTACGCAGTTCAAGGTTGGGGCACACGAAACGAGGTAACATACGTATATCGAGGTTAGGGCACGTATATTTAAGTATCGCACGTCAGTCGGGGATTAGGGCACACTATTCTAGGTCAAGGCACATATGACGAGGCATGCACGAAAACCAAGACAGAGCACGTAATCCAAGGTTAGTCATATAATTCTGGGTCCAATGCACGCAAATCGAGGTAAGACACGTTATTCGGGGTCGGGCCTCACATGGGACCAGGTCTCCGTCGCTCATTTGCCTATAACTTTTGATCTGTAAGGAGTTACGTGGCTCAAAACATACCGTTGGAAAGCAAACCTGCTCGCCTGCGCCTGTTTTTGGATCCCAAAATCGAACGTTTTCAACAGTGTAGGGACACTTTTCTTCTTTTACGCTATTTTTCTGTACCGGATCGTACGTCGTGAGCCGCGAAAAGGATAACGACCTAATCCATCACATTTCTATTATCGAATCCCCCGGCATCTTGGGCAAGCCACCTTCGCTTCATGTAGAGGCTTGGCCCTTAAACCGAGGGCGTGGGGCTTGGGACCAGGTCTCCGTTGCTCCAGTGCCCATAACTTTTGATCCGTAAGGAGTTACGCGGCGAACAACATACCGTTGGAAAGGTCTTCGAGAGCTCTACGACGGGGGCAGCAAGTTTGCTTTGCTGCGTTGGTTTTCTAAGCCCAAAATTGAACGTTTTCATCAGTTTCGGGACACTTTTCTTCTTTTGCACTATTTTGCCTTCTCGGATCGTACGTCATGAGCTGCGAAAAGGACTATAACCTAATCCATCACATTTCTATTACCGAATACCACGGCACCTTGGGCAAGACAACTTTGATTCACGTAGAGGCTGGGCCCACAAACCGAGGGCGTGGAACTTGGGACCAGGTCTCCGTCGCTCTGGTACCCATAACTTTTGATCCGTAAAGAGTTACGCAGCGCACAGCATACAGTTGGAAAGCTCTCCGAGAGCTCTACGACAGGGATAGCAAGCTTGCTCGGCTGCACCTATTTTTGGAGCCCAAAATCAAACGTTTTCATCAATTTTGGGACATTTTTCTTCTTTTGCGCTGTTTTTTCGTCCCGGATTGTACGTCGTGAGATGCGAAAAGGACGACAACTTAATCCATCATATTTCTATTATCGAATCCCACGGCACCTTAGGAAAGACAACTTCGCTTCACGTAGAGGCTGGGCCCGCAAATCAAGGGCATAAGGCTTGCGACCAGGTCTCCTTCGCTTTGGTGCCCATAACTTTTGATCTGTAAGGACTTACGCAGCGCACAGCATACCGTTGGAAAGCTCTCCGAGAGCTCTACGATGGGGGCAGCAAGCTGGCTAGGCTGCGCCTATTTTCGGAACCAAAAATGCCACATTTCAATCAGTTTCGGGACACTTTTCTTCTTTTATGCTGTATTTTCGTCCCGGACCGTACGTCGTGAGGCGCGAAAAGGACGACAACCTAATCCATCACATTTCTATTACTGAATCCCATAGCACCTTGGCCAAGACAAGTTCGCTTCACGTAGAGGCTGGGCCCGCAAACCGAGGGCGTGGGGCTTGGGACCAGGACTCCGTCGCTCTGGTGCCCATAACTTTTGATCCTTAAAGAGTTACATAGCGCACAGCATACCGTTGGAAAGCTCTCCGAAAGCTCTACGACGAGGGCAACTAGCCTGCTGGGCTATGCCTTGTTACGGAGCCCAAAATCGAACGTTTTCATCAGTTTCAGGACACTTTTCTTCTTTTTCGCTGTTTTTCCATCCCGGATCGTACGTCCAGAGCCGCGAAAAAGACGATACCCTAATCCATCACATTTCTATTATCGAATCCCACGACACCTTAGACAAGACAACTTCACTTCACGTAGAGGTTGGGCTCGCAAACCGAGGGCGTGGGGCTTGGGACCAGGTCTCCGTCACTCATTTGCCTATAACTTTTGATTTGTAAGGAGTTACGCGGCTCAAAACATACCATTGGAAAGCAAAACTGCTCGCCTGCGCCTGTTTTTGGAGACTAAAATCGAACGTTTTCAATTGTGTAGGGACACTTTTCTTCTTTTGCGCTATTTTTCCTTACCAGATCGTACGTCGTGAGCCGCAAAAAGGACAACGACCTAATCCATCACATTTCTATTATCGAATCCCACGGCACCTTGGGAGCCAACTTCGCTTCACGTAGAGGCTTGGCCCACAAACCGAGGGCGTGGGGCTTGGGACCATGTCTCCGTTGCTCCGGTGCCCATAACTTTTGATCCGTAATGAGTTACGCAGCGAACAGCATACCGTTGGAAAGGTCTTCGAGAGCTCTACGACAGGGGTAGCAAGCTTTCTTTGCTACGCCGATTTTTGAGCCCAAAATTGAACGTTTTCATCAGTTTCGGGACACTTTTCTTCTTTTACACTATTTTTCCTTCGCGGATCGTACGTCGTGAGCCGCGAAAAGGACTACAACCTAATCCATCACATTTCGATTACCGAATCCCACGGTACCACGGGCAAGGCAACTTCGCTTCACGTAGAGGCTGGGCCCACAAACCGAGGGCGTGGGGCTTGTGACCAGGTCTCCGTCGCTCCAGTGTCCATAACTTTTGCTCCATAAGGTGTTATGCGGCGTACAACATAACGTTGGAAAGCTCTCCGAGAGCTCTACAATGGAGATAGAAAAGCCTACTCGGCTACACCTATTTTCGGAGCCCAAAATTGAACGTTTTCATTAACTTAGGGACATTTGTCTTCATTTGCGGTATTTTTTCATCCCGGATCGTACGTCGTGAGACGCAAAAAGGACGACAACCTAATCTGTCACATTTCTATTATCGAATCCCACGGCACCTTGGGCAAGACAACTTCACTTCACGTAGAGGCTGGGCCTGCAAACCTAGGGCATGGGGCTTCGGACCAAGTATCCGTCGCTCCGGTGCCCGTAACTTTTGTTCTGTAAGGAGTTACGCAGCGCACAGCATACCATTGGAAAGCTCTCCGAGAGCTCTACGATAGGGGCAGCAAGACGGCTCAGCTGCGCCTATTTTCGAAGCCAAAAATGCAACGATTTCATCAGTTTTGGGACACTTTACTTCTTTTGCGCTGTATTTTCATCCCGGACCGTACGTCATGAGGTGCGAAAAGGACGACAACCTAATCCATCACATTTCTATTACCAAATCCCACGGCACCTTGGGCAAGACAAATTTGCTTCACGTTGAGGCTGGGACCACAAAGCGAGGGCGTGGGGCTTGGGACCAGGACTTCGTCGCTCTGGTGCCCATAACTTTTGATCCGTAAAAAGTTACGCGGCGCACAGCATACCGTTGGAAAGCTCTCTGAGAGCTCTATGACCAGGGCCACTACCCTGCTGGGCTACGCCTTGTTTCAGAGCCCAAAATCGAACGTTTTCATCAGTTTCGGGACACTTTTCTTCTTTTCCGCTGTTTCTCCGTCCTGGATCGTACGTCCAAAGCCGCGAAAAAGACGACAACCTAATCCATCACATTTCTATTATCGAATCCACGACACGTTGGGCAAGACAACTTCACTGTACATAGAGGCTGGGTGTGCAAACCAAGGGCGTGGGGCTTGGGACTGGGTCTTCATCGCTCATTTGCCTATATCTTTTGATCTGTAAGGAGTTACGCGGCTCAAAACATACCGTTGGAAAGCTCTCCGAGAGCTCTATGATAGGGGTAGCAAACCTGCTCGCCTGCGCCTATTTTTGGAGCCCAAAATCGAACGTTTTCATCAGTGTTGGGACACTTTTCTTCTTTTGCGCAGTTTTACCATACCGGATCGTACGTCGTGAGCCACGAAAAGGATGATGACCTAATCCATCACATTTCTATTATCGAATCCCATGGCACCTTGGGCAAGCCAACTTCGCTTCACGTAGAGGCTTGGCCCGCAAACCGAGGGCGTAGGGCTTAGGACCAGGTCTCCGTCACTCTTTTGCCTATAACTTTTGATCCGTAATAAGTTACGCGTCGCACAGCATACCGTTGGAAAGCTCTCTGAAAGCTCTACGATAGAGGCAGCAATCCTGCTCGGTTGCGCCTATTTTCGGAGACGAACTTGAACGGTTTCATCAATTTTGGGATACTTTTCTTCTTTTGCGCTGTTTTTCCATCCCGGATCGTACGTCGTGAGCCACGAAAAGGACAACAACCTAATCCATCACATTTCTATTATCGAATCCCACGGCACCTTGGATAAGCCAACTTCACTTCACGTAGAGGCTTGGCCCGCAAACTGAGGGCGTGGGGCTTGGGACCAGGTCTCCGTTGCTCCGGTGCCTATAACTTTTGATCCGCAAGGAGTTACGCAGCGCACAACATGCCGTTGGAAAGGTCTTCGAGAGCTCTACGACGAGGGAAGCAAGCTTGCTTCGCTGTGCCTATTTTCAGAGCCTAAAATTGAACGTTTTCATCAGTTTTGGGACACTTTTCTTCTTTTGCACTATTTTTCCTTCGTAGATCGTACGTCGTGAACCGTGAAAAGGACTACAACCTAATCTACCACATTTCGATTACCGAATCCCACGGTGCCTTGGGCAAGGCAACTTTGCTTCACGTAGAGGTTGGGCTCGCAAACCGAGGGCGTGGGCTTGGGACCAGGTCTCCGTCGCTCCAATGCGCATAACTTTTGATCCGTGAGGAATTACGCGGCGCACAATATACCGTTGGAAAGCTCTCTGAGAGCTCTACAATGGAGATAGCAAGCCTGTTAGGCTGCACCTATTTTCGGATCACAAAATCGAATGTTTTCATCAATTTTGGGATATTTTTCTTCATTTGTGCTATTTTTTCGTCCCGGATCGTACGTCGTGAGACGCGAAAAGGACGACAACCTAATCCGTCACATTTCTATTATCGAATCCCACGGCACCTTGGGAAAGACAACTTCGCTTCACGTAGAGGCTGGGCTTGCAAACCTAGGACGTGAGGCTTGGGACCAAGTCTCCGTCGCTTTGATGCCCGTAACTTTTGATACGTAAGGAGTTACGCGTCGCACAGCATACCGTTGGAAATCTCTCCAAGAGCTCTACGACGGGGCTAGCAAGCCTACTCGACTGCGCCTATTTTTGAAGCCCAAAATCGAACGTTTTCATCAGTTTCTGGACACTTTTCTTCTTTTGCGTTGTTTTTTCATCCCGGATCATAAATCGTGAGCTGGGAAAAGGACGACAACCTAATCCATCACATTACTATTATCGAATCCCATGGGACCTTGGGCAAGACAACTTCACTTCACGTAGAGGCTGGGCCTGCAAACCGAGGGCGTGGGGTTTGGGACCAGGTCTCCGTCGCTCCTTTGCCTATAACTTTTGATCCGTAAGGAGTTACGTGTCGCACAGCATATCGTTGGAAAGTTCTCCGAAAGCTCTACGATAGGGGCAGCAATCCTACTCGGCTGTACCTATTTTTGGAAACAAAAATTGAACGTTTTCGTCAGTTTTGAGATACTTTTCTTCTTTTGCGATGTTTTTCCTTCTCGGATCGTACATCGTGAGCCTCGAAGAGGACGACAACCTAATCCATCACATTTCTATTATTGAATCCCACGACACCTTGGGCAAGACAACTTCGCTTCACGTAGAGGCTTGGCCCGCAAACCGAGGGCGTGGGGATTGGGTCCAGGTCTTTGTCGCTTCGATGCCCATAACTTTTGATCCGTATGGAGTTACGAGGCGCACAGCATACTGTTGGAAGGCTCTCCGAGAGCTCTACCATGGGGGCAGCAAGCTTGCTTTGCTGCGCCTGATTTCGGAGCCCTAAATTGAACGTTTTCATCTGTTTCGGGACTCTTTTCTTCTTTTGCGCTATTTTTCCTTCCCAGATCATACGTCGTGAGCTGCAAAAAGGGCTACAACTTAATCCATCACATTTCTATTACCGAATCCTACAACACCTTGGGGAGGACAACTACGCTTTACGTAGTGGCTGGGCCCAAAAACCGAGGGCGTGGGGCTTGGGACCAGGTCTCTGTCGCTCCGGTGCCCATAACTTTTGATCCGTAAGGAGTTACGCGGCGCACAGCATAAAGTTGGAAAGCTTTCCGAGATCTCTACAACTAGGTAAGCAAGCTTGCTCGGTTGCGCCTATTTTTGGAGCCTAAAATTGAATGTTTTCATCAATTTCGGGACACTTTTCTTCTTTTGCGCTATTTTTCCGCCCCGAATCGTACGTCATGAGCCGCGAAAAGGACGACAACCTAATCTATTTCCGAATCCCATGACACCTTGGGCAAGACAACTTTACTTCACGTAGAGGCTGGGCCGGCAAACTGTGGGCGTGGGGCTTGGGACCAAGTCTCCGTCGCTCCAGTGCCCATAACTTTTGATCCGTAAGTAGTTACGCGGCGCATAGCATACCGTTGGAAAGCTCTCCGAGAGCTCTACAATGAGGACATCAAGCCTGCTTTGATGCGCCTGTTTTTAGAGCCCAAAATCGAACGTTTTCTTCAGTTTCGGGACATTTTTATTCTATTGCGCTATTTTTTCGTCCCAGATCGTACGTCGTCAGCCGCGAAAAGGACGATAAGCTAATCTATCACATTTCGATTACCAAATGCCACGACACCTTGGGCAAGACAACTTCACTTTACGTAGAGGCGGGGCCGGCAAACTGTGGGCGTAGGGCTTGGGACCAGGTCTCCGTCGCTCCGGTGCCCATAACTTTTGATCTGTAGGTAGTTACGCAGCGCACAGCTTACCGTTGGAAAGCTCTCCGAGAGCTCTACGATGAGGTCAGCAAGCTTGCTATGTTGCGCCTATTTTCGAAGCCCAAAATTGAACATTTTCATCATTTTTGGGACACTTTTCTTCTTTTGCACTGTTTTTCTGTCCCAGATCGTACGTCGTCAGTCGTGAAAAGGACGACAACCTAATCCATCACATTTCTATTACCGAATCCCACGACACCTTGGGCAAGACAACTTCGCTTCACGTAGAGGCTGGGCCCACAAACCGAGGGCGTAGAGCTTGGGACCATGTCTTTGTCGCTCCGGTTCCTATAACTTTTGATCTGTAAAGAGTTACGCGACACACAACATACCGTTGGAAAGCTCTCCGAGAGCTCTACGACGGGAACAGCAAGCTTGCTGGGCTGCGCCTATTTTCAGAGCCTGAAATCGAACATTTTCATTAGTTTAGGGACATAATTCTTCTTTTTCATTGTTTTTCTGTCCCGGATCGTACGTCGTGAGTCGCGAAAAGAATGACAACCAAATCCAACACATTTCTATTATCGAATCCCATGGCACCTTGGGTACGACAACTTCGCTTCACGTAGAGGCTTGGCTAGCAAACCGAGGGCATGGGGTTTGGGAGCAAGTCTCTGTCGCTCCGGTGCCCATAATATTTGATCTTTATGGAGTTACACGGCGCATAGCATACCGTAGGAAAGCTCTCCCAGACCTCTACGACAGGGGTAGCCAGCTTGCTACGCTGTGCCTATTTTCGAAGCCCAAAATCGAATGTTTTTATCAGTTTCGAGACACTTTTCGTCGTTTGCGCTGTTTTTCCGTCCCGGATCATGCATCGTGAGCCGTGAAAAGGACGACAACCTAATCCATCACATTTCTATTACCGAATCCCACGACACCTTGGGCAAGACAACTTCGCTTCACGTAGAGGCTGGGCCCACAAACCGAGGGCGTAGAGCTTGGGACCATGTCTTTGTCGCTCCGGTTCCTATAACTTTTGATCCGTAAGGAGTTAAGCGGCGCATGGTATACCGTTGGAAAGCTCTCTGAGAGGTCTACGATGGGGATAGCAAGCCTGCTCAGCTGTGCCTATTTTCGGAGCACAAAATCAAATATTTTCATCAATTTTGGAACACTTTTCTTCTTTTGCGATGTTTTTCCGTCTCAAATCGTATGTTAAGAGCCTCTAAAAGGACGACAACCTAATCCACCACATTTCTATTATCGAATCACACGGCACCTTGGGCAAGACAACTTCTCTTCACATAGAGGCTGGGCCTGCAAACCGAGGGCGTGGGACTTGGGACCAGGTCTCTGTCGCTCCGTTGCCCATAACTTTTGATCCGTAAGGAGTTACGTGATGCACAATATATCGTTGGAAAGCTCCGCGAGAGCTCTACGACGAAGTCAACAAGCCTGCTCGGCTGCGCCTGTTTTTTGTGTCCAAAATCGAACATTTTCATCAATTTCGGGAGACTTTTCTTCTTTTGCGCTGCTTTTCCTTCACTGATCGTACGTCGTGAGCCGCGAAAAGGACGACAACCTAATCCATCACATTTCTATTACCGAATCCCATGACACCTTGGGCAAGACAACTTCACTTCACGTAGAGGCTGAGCTCACAAACCGAGGGCGTAGGGCTTGGGACCATGTCTCCGTCGTGCCGGTCCCCATAACTTTTGATCCGTAAGGAGTTACGCGGTGCACAATATACCGTTGGAAAGCTCTCCGAGAGTTCTACGACTGGGTCAGCAAACATGCTCGGCTGCACCTGTTTTTAGAACCCAAAATCGAACGTTTTTATCAGTGTCGGGACATTTTTATTCTTTTGCGCTATTTTTTGGTCCCGGATTGTACGTCGCGAGCTGCGAAAGGACGACAACCTAATCCATCAAATTTATATTATTGAAACCCACGACACCTTGGGCAAGACAACATTGCTTCACGTAGAGGCTTGGCCCGTAAACCGAGGGTGTGGGGCTTGGGACCAGGCCTCCGTCGCTCCAGTGCTAATAACTTTTGATCCGTAAGGAGTTACGCGGAGCAAAACATACCGTAAGAAGGCTCTTCAAGAGCTCTACGTTGGAGGCAGGAAGCCTGCTTTGCTCCGCCTATTTTCGAAGCCCAAAATCGAACGTATTCTTCAGTTTCGGGACACTTTTCTTCTTTCGCTCTATTTTTCCTTCCTAGATCGTACGTCGTGACCCGCGAAAAGGATGACAACCTAATCCGTCACATTTCTATTACCGAATCCCACGACACCTTGGGCAAGACAACTTCGCTTCACGTAGAGGCTTGGCCCGCAAACCGAGGGCATCAGGCTTGGGACCAGGTCTCCGTCGCTCCAGTGCTCATAATTTTTGATCTGTAAGAAGTTACGCGGAGCACAACATACCGTAGGAAAGCTCTCCAAGTGCTCTACGAAGGAGGAAGGAAGCCTGCGTTGCTGTGCCTATTTTTGAAGCCCAAAATCAAACGTATTCTTCAATTTCGGGACACTTTTCTTCTTTTGCTCTATTTTTCCTTCCCGAATCATACGTTGTGACCCACGAAAAGGACAACAACCTAATCCATCACATTTCTATTACCGAATCCCACTGCATCTTGGGCAAGACAACTTCGCTTCACATAGAGGCTGGGCCCGCAAACCGAGGGCGTAGGGTTTGGGACCAAGTCTCCGTCGGTCCGGTCCCCATAACTTTTGATCCGTAAGGAGTTACATGGAGCACAGCATACCGTTGGAAAGCTCTCCGAGAGGCTTACGACGGGGATAGTAAGCCTGCTCAGTTGTGCCTGTTTTCGGAGCCCAAAATCGAACATTTTCATCAGTTTCAGAACACTTTTCTTCTTTTGCATGTTTTTCCGTCCCGGAGCGTACGTCGTGAGCCGCTAAAAGAACGACAACCTAATCCATCACATTTCTATTATCGAATCCAACGGCACCTTGGGCAAGACAACTTCGCTTCACGTAGAGGCTGGGCCCGTAAACCGAGGGCGTGGGGCTTAGGACCAGGTCTCCGTCGCTCCTTTGCCCATAACTTTTGATCCGTAAGGAGTTACGCGGTGCACAACATACCGTTGGAAAGCTCTCTGAGAGCTCTATGACAGAGTCAGCAAGCCTACTCGGCTGCGCCTATTTTCAGAGTCCAAAATCAAACATTCTTATCAGTTTCGGGATACTTTTCTTCTTTTGCACTGTTTTTCCTTCTCGGATCGTACGTCATAAGCTGCAAAAAGGACGATAACCTAATCCAACACATTTCTATTACCGAATTCCATGGCAGCTTGGGCATGAAAACTTCGTTTCACGTAAAGGCTAGGACCGCAAACCGAGGGCGTGGGGCTTGGGATCGGGTATCCGTCTCTTCGGTGCCCATAACTTTTGATCCGTAAGGAGTTACACGATGCACAACATACGTTGGAAAGCTCTCCGAGAGCTCTACGATGAAGGCACCAAGCTTGCTCGGCTGGGCCAGTTTTTGGAGCCGAAAATCGAACGTTTTCATGAGTTTCGGGACACTTTTCTTCTTTTGCACTTTTTTTCGTACCGGATCGTACGTCGTGAGCCATGAAAAGGACAGAACGTAATCCATCACATTTCTATTTTTGAATCCCATGGCACCTTGGGGAAGAAAACTTCACTTCACGTCGAGGCTTGGCCCGCAAACCGAAGGCGTGGGGCTTAGGACCAGGTTTCCGTCGCTCCGGTGCTCATAACTTTTGATCCGTAAGGAATTACGCAACGCACAGCATACCGTAGGAAATTTGTCCGAGTGTTCTACGATAGGGGTAGCAAGCCTGCTCAGCTGTGCCTATTTTCAGAGCCCAAAAACGAACGTTTGATCAGTTTCGGGACACTTTTCTTCTTTTGTGATATTTTTTCATCCCGTATCGTACGTCGTGAGCCGCGAAAAGGACCACAACCTAATCCATCACATTTCTATTACCCAATCCCACAGCACCTTGGGCAAGACAACTTCACTTCACGTAGAGGCTGGGCCCGCAAACCGAGGGCGTGGGGCTTGGGACTAGGTCTCCGTCACTCCGGTCCCCATAACTTTTGATCCGTAAGGAGTTACGCGGCGCACAGCATACCGTTGGAAAGCTCTCCGAGTGGTCGACGACGGGGATAGCAAGCCTGCTCAGCTATGCCTAATTTCAGAGCCCAAAATGGAACGTTTTCATCAGTTTCGGGACACTTTTCTTTGTTTTAGCTATTTTTTCATCCCGGATTGTACGTCGTGAGTCGCTAAAAGGACGACAACCTAATCCATCAAATTCTTATTATCGAATCCCATGGCACCATGGGCAACAAAACTTCGCTTCACGTAGAGGCTGGGCCAGCAAACCGAGGGCGTGGGGCTTGGGACCAGGTCTCCGTCACTTCGGTGCCCATAACTTTTGATCCGTTAGGAGTTACGCGGTGCACAACATACCGTTGGAAAGCTCTCCGAGAGCTCTACGATGGAGTCAGCAAACATGCTTGGCTGCGCCTGTTTTCGCAGTCCAAAGTCAAATATTTTCATCAGTTTCGGGACACTTTTCTTCTTTTGCGCTGTTTTTCCTTTTCGGATTGTATGTCGTGAGCCGCGAAAAGGTCGACAACCTAATCCAACACATTTCTATTACCGAATCCCACGTCACCTTGGGTAAGACAACTTCACTTCATGTAGAGGCTGGGCCCGCAAACTGAGAGCGTGGGGCTTAAGAACAAGTCTCCATTGCTCTGGTGCCCATAACTTTTGATCCGTAACGATTTACGCGGTGCACAGCAAACATTTGGAAAGCTCTTCGAGAGCTCTACGACGGAGTTAGCAATCCTGCTTGGTGATGCCTGTTTTTGAATTCCAAAATCGGATGTTTTCATCAATTTCGGGATACTTTTCTTTTTTTGTGCTATTTTTCCGTAGCGGATCGTACGTCGTGAGCCGCGAAAAGGACGACAAGCTAATACAACACATTTCTATTACCAAATCCCATGACACCTTGGGCAAGTCAACTTCGCTTCACGTAGAGGCTGGGCCCAAAAACTGAGGGCGTGGGGCTTGGGACCAGGTCTCCGTCGCTCCGGTGCCCATAACTTTTGATCCGTAAGGAGTTACGCGGTGCACAGCATACCGTTGGAAAGCTTTTTGACAGATCTATAATGGGGACAGCAAGCCTGCTATGCAGCGCTAGTTTTCGAAGCCCAAAATTGAACTTTTTCATCAGTTTCGGGACATTTTCTTCTTTTGCGCTATTTTTCTTTCCCGGAACGTACGTCGTGAGCCGTGAAAAGGACGACAACCTAATCCATAACATTTCTATTACATAATCCCCCGGTACCTTGGGCAAGACAACTTCGCTTCAGGTAGAGGCTTGGCCCGCAAACCGAGGGCGTGGGGCTTGGGACCAGGTCTCCGTCGCTCCAGTGCCCATAACTTTTGATCCGTAAGGTGTTACGCGGCGCAAAGCATACAGTTGGAAAGCTCTCCGAGAGCTCTACGGCGAGGGAAGCAAGCCTACTCCTTTGCGCCATTTTTGGACCCCAAAATCGAACGTTTTCATCAGTTTCAGGGCAATTTTCTTCTTTTGCGCTATTTTTCCTTTTCGGATCGTACGTCGTGAGCCGCGAAAAGGACAACAACCTAATCCATCACATTTCTATTACCGAATCCCACCACACCTTGGGCAACACAACTTCACTTCACGTAGAGGCTAGGCCCATAAAACGAGGGTGTGGGGCTTGGAACCAAGTCTCTGTTGCTCCGATGCCCATAACTTTTGATCCGTAAGGAGTTACGCAGCGCACAGCATACCGTTGGAAAGCTCTCTAAGAGGTCTACGACGGACTCAGTAAGACATCTCAGCTGCGTCTGTTTTCATCAGTTTCGGTACACTTTTCTTCTTTTTCGCTATTTTTCTGTCTCGGATCGTACGTCGTCAGCCGAAAAAAGGACGACAACCTAATTCATCGTATTTTTATTACCGAATTCCATGACACCTTCGGCATGAAAGCTTCACTTCATGTAGAGGCTGGGCCCGCAAACCGAGTGTGTGGGCCTTGGGACTAGATCTCCGTTGCTCCGGTGCCCATAACTTTTGATCCATAAGGAGTTACGCAGCGCACAGTATACCGTTGGAAAGCTCGCCAAGAGCTCTACGACGGGGTCAGCAAGCTTGCTCGGTTCCCCTTTTTTCGGAAGCCAAAATCGAATGTTTTCATCAGCTTTGGGACACTTTTCTTCTTTTGCGCTATTTTTCCTTCCCGGACGTACGTCGTGAGCCGCGAAAAGGACAACAACCTAATCCATCATATTTCAATTACCGAATCGTACAGCACCTTGGGAAAGACTACTTCGCTTCATGTAGAGGCTAGGCCCACAAACTGAGGGCATGGGGCTTAAAACCAGGTCTCCGTCGCTTCGATGCCCATATCTTTTGATCCATAAGGAGTTATGCGGCGCACAACAAACCATTGGAAAGCTCTCTGAGAGCTCTACGACGGGGACAACAAGCCTGCTGGGCTGCACCTATTTTCAGAGTCCAAAATCGAACGTTTTCATCAGTTTTGGGTCAATTTTATTCTTTTGCGCTATTTTTCTTTCCCGGATCATACGTCGTGAGCCGCGAAAAGGATGACAACCTAATCCATCACATTTCCATTACCGAATTGGACAGCACCTTGGGTAAGACAACTTCACTTCCTGTAGAGGCTGGGCCCACAAACCGAGGGCTGGGACTTAGGACCAGGTCTTCATCGCTCCGATCCCCATAACTTTTGATATGTAAGAAGTTACGCGGCGCACAGTGTACTGTTGGAAAGCTCTCCGAGAGGTCTATGACGGGAACAACAAGACTGCTCGGCTGTACCTATTTTCGGAGCCAAAAATTGAACATTTTCATCAGTTTTGGGACACTTTTCTTTTTTTGCGCTGTTTTTCTATCCCAGTTCGTACGTCGTGAGCTGCTAAAAGGACGACAACCGAATCCATCACATTTTTATTATCGAATCCCACGGTACCTTGGGCAAGAGAACTTCACTTCACGTAGAGGCTGGGCCTGCAAACCGAGGGCGTGGGTATTGAGACCAAGTCTCCGTTGCTCCGATGCCCATAACTTTTGGTCCGTAAGGTGTTACGCGATGCACAACATATCATTGGAAAGCTCTCCCAAAGCTCTACGACTGAGTCAACTAGCTTGCTAGGCTGCGCCTATTTTCGGAGCCCAAAATCGAACATTTTTATCTGTTTCGGACACTTTTCTTCTTTTGCGTTGTTTTTCCGTCCCGGATCGTACGTTGTGAGCCATGAAAAGGACGACAACCTAATCCAACACATTTCTATTACCAAATCCCATGGCACCTTGGGCAAGACAACTTTGCATCACGTAGAGGCTGGGCCGGCAAACCGGGGACCAGGTCTTCGTCGCTCCGGTGCCCATAACTTTTGATCCATAAGGAGTTACGCTGCGCACAACATACCGTTTGAAACATCTCTGAGAGCTCTACGACGGGGACAGCAAGACTGCAGGGCCGGGTCTATTTTTGGAGCTCAAAATTGAACGTTTTCATCAGTTTCAGGACACTTTTCTTTTTTTGTGCTATTTTTCCTTCCCGGATCGTGCGTCGTGAGCCGCGAAAAGGACGACAACCTAATCCATCACATTTCTATTATCGAATCCCACGGCACCTTGGGCAAGACAATTTCGCTTCACATAGAGGCTTGGCCCGCAAACCGAAGCGTGGGGCTTGGGACCAGGTCTTCGTCGCTCTAGTGCACATAAATTTTGATCCGTAAGGAGTTACGCGGCGTACAACATACCGTTGGAAGGTTCTCCGAGAGCTCTACGAAGGGGTCAGCAAGCTTGCTTGGCTGCACTTGATTTCGGAAGCCAAAATCGAATGTTTTCATTAGTTTTAGGATATTTTTCTTCTTTTGCGCTGTTTTTCCGTCCCGGATCGTATGTCATTAGCCGCAAAAAGGACGACAACCTAATCCAACACATTTGTATTACCGAATCCCACGACACCTTGGGCAGACAACTTCACTTCACGTAGAGGCTGGGCCCACAAACCGAGGGTGTAGGGCTTGGGACCAAGTCTCCGTCGCTCATTTGCCCATTACTTTTGATCCATAAGGAGTTACGCGGCGCACAGCATACCGTTGGAAAGTTCTCCGAGAGCGCTATGATGAGGTTAGCAAGCCTGCTCGGCGACGCCTACTTTTGGAGCCCAAAATCGAATGTTTTCATCAGTTTGGGGACACTTTTCTTCTTTTGCGATGTTTTTTCGTCCTGGATCGTAAGTCATGAGCCGCGAAAAGGACGACAGCCTAATCCATCACATTTCTATTATAGAATCCCACGCTCCTTGGGCAAGACAACTTCGATTCACGTAGAGGCTTGGCCCGTAAATCGAGGGCGTGGGGCTTAAGACTAGGTTTCCGTCGCTCCGGTTCTCATAGCTTTTGATCCGTAAAGAGTTACGCGGTGCACAACATACCGTTGGAAAGCTCTCCGAGAGGTCTACGACGAGGGCAGAAACCCTACTCGGCTGCGCCTACTTTTGGAGCCCAAAATCGAACATTTCCATCAGTTTCAGGCACTTTTCTTCATTTGCACTTATTTTTCGTCCCGAATCGTAAGTCGTGAGCCGCGAAAAGGACGACAACCTAATCCATTGTATTTCTATTATCAAATCCTATGGCACCGCGGGCAAGACAACTTCGCTTCTCGTAGAGCCTTGGCCCGCAAACCGAGGGCGTGGGGCTTGGGACCAGGTCTCCGTCAGTTCGGTGTTCATAACTTTTGATCTGTAAGGAGTTACACAGCGTACAGCATACAATAGGAAAGCTCTCCGAGAGCTCTACGATGGGGGCCGTAAGCCTAATTTCCTGAGCCTATTTTTGAAGCCCAAAACCGAACGTTTTCATTAGTTTTGGGGCATTTTTTTTCTTTTTTGCTATGTTTCCTTCCCGGAACCTACGTCGTGAGCCGCGAAAATGATGACAACCTAATCCATCAAATTTCTATTACCGAATCCCACGGCACCTTCGGCAAGGTAACTTCGCATCACTTAGAGGTTGGGCCCGCAAACTGACGGCGTAGGGCTTGGGACCAGGTCTCCGTCGCTCCGGTCCCTATAACTTTTGATCCGTAAGGAGTTATGCGGCGCACAGCATACCGTTGGAAAGCACTCCGAGATCTCTACGATGGGGTCAGCAAGCTTGCTCGGTTGCCCCTTTTTTCGGAAGCCAAAATTGAACATTTCTTTAGCTTTGGGACACTTTTCTTCTTTTGCGCTATTTTTCCTTCCCGGATCATACGCCGTGAGCAGTGAAAAGGACGACAACCTAATCCATCACATTTTTATTACCGAATCGTACAACACCTTGGGCAAGAGAACTTCACTTCACGTAGAGGCTGGGCCCGCAAACCGAGGGCGTGGGTATTGGGACCAGGTCTCCGTCGCTTCGATACCCATAACTTTTGGTCCGTAAAGAGTTACGCGATGCACAACATATCATTGGAAAGCTCTCCGAGAGCTCTACGACGGAGTCAACTAGCTTGCTAGGCTGCGCCTATTTTCGGAATCCAAAATCGAACATTTTTATCAGTTTCGGACACTTTTCTTCTTTTGCGCTATTTTTTCATCCCGGATCGTACGTTGTGAGCCATGAAAAGGACGACAACCTAATACAACACATTTCTATTACCAAATCCCACAACACCTTGGGCAAGACAACTTTGCATCACGTAGAGGCTGGGCCCGTAAACCAAGGACCAGGTCTTCGTCGCTCCGGTGCCCATAACTTTTGATCCGTAAGGAGTTACGCGGCGCACAACATACTGTTTGAAAGATCTCTGAGAGCTCTACGACGGGGACAGCAAGACTGCAGGGCTGGGTCTATTTTTGGAGCCCAAAATCGAACGTTTTCATCAGTTTTGGGATACTTTTATTTTTTGTGCTATTTTTCCTTCCCGGATCGTGCGTCGTGAGCCGCGAAAAGGACGACAACCTAATCCATCACATTTCTATTATCGAATCCCACGGCACCTTGGGCAAGACAATTTCGCTTCACATAGAGGCTTGGCCCGCAAACCGAAGGCGTGGGGCTTGGGACCAGGTCTTCGTCGCTCTAGTGCACATAAATTTTGATCCGTAAGAGGTTACGCGGCGCACAACATACCGTTGGAAAGTTCTCCAAGAGCTCTACGAAGGGGTCAGCAAGCTTGCTCGGCTGCGCCTATTTTCGGAAGCCAAAATCGAATGTTTTCATTAGTTTTAGGATATTTTTCTTCTTTTGCGCTGTTTTTCCGTCCCGGATCGTATGTCATTAGCCGCAAAAAGGACGACAACCTAATCCAACACATTTGTATTACCCAATCCCACGACACCTTGGGCAGGCAACTTCACTTCACGTAGAGGCTGGGCCCACAAACCGAGGGTGTAGGGTTTGGGACCAAGTCTCCGTCGCTCATTTGCCCATAACTTTTGATCCGTAAGGAGTTACGCGGCGCACAGCACACCGTTGGAAAGTTCTCCGAGAGCGCTATGATGAGGTTAGCAAGCCTGCTCGGCGACGCCTACTTTTGGAGCCCAAAATCGAATGTTTTCATCAGTTTGGGGACACTTTTCTTCTTTTGCGATGTTTTTTCGTCCTGGATCGTAAGTCGTGAGCCGCGAAAAGGACGACAACCTAATCCATCACATTTCTATTATAGAATCCCACGCTCCTTGGGCAAGACAACTTCGATTCACGTAGAGGCTTGGCCCGTAAATCGAGGGCATGGGGCTTAAGACCAGGTTTCCGTTGCTCTAGTTCTCATAGCTTTTGATCCGTAAGGAGTTACGCGGTGCACAACATACCGTTGGAAAGCTCTCCGAGAGGTCTACGACGAGGGAAGAAACCCTACTCGGCTGCGCCTACTTTTGGAGCCCAAAATCGAACATTTCCATCAGTTTCAGGCACTTTTCTTCATTTGCACTTATTTTTCGTCCCGAATCGTAAGTCGTGAGCCGCGAAAAGGACGACAACCTAATCCATTGTATTTCTATTATCAAATCCTATGGCACCGCGGGCAAGACAACTTCGCTTCTCGTAGAGCCTTGGCCCGCAAACCGAGGGCGTGGGGCTTGGGACCAAGTCTCCGTCGCTTCGGTGTTCATAACTTTTGATTCGTAAGGAGTTACACAGCGTACAACATACAGTAGGAAAGCTCTCCGAGAGCTCTACGACGGGGGCCGCAAGCCTAATTTGCTGAGCCTATTTTTGAAGCCCAAAACCGAACGTTTTCATTAGTTTTGGGGCATTTTTTTTCTTTTTTGCTATGTTTCCTTCCCGGAACCTACGTCGTGAGCCGCGAAAATGATGACAACCTAATCCATCAAATTTCTATTACCGAATCCCACGGCACCTTCGGCAAGGTAACTTCGCATCACTTAGAGGTTGGGCCCGCAAACTGACGGCGTAGGGCTTGGGACCAGGTCTCCGTCGCTCCGGTCCCTATAACTTTTGATCCGTAAGGAGTTATGCGGCGCACAGCATACCGTTGGAAAGCACTCCGAGAGCTCTACGATGGGGTCAGCAAGCTTGCTCGGTTGCCCCTTTTTTCGGAAGCCAAAATCGAACATTTTCTTTAGCTTTGGGACACTTTTCTTCTTTTGCGCTATTTTTCCTTCCCGGATTGTACGCCGTGAGCAGCAAAAAGGACAACAACCTAATCCATCACATTTTTATTACCGAATCGTACAACACCTTGGGCAAGACAACTTCGCTTCACGTAGAGGTTGGGCCCGTAAACCGAGGGCATGGGGCTTGGGACCAGGTCTCCGTCGCTTCGATGCCAATAACTTTTGATACGTAAGGAGTTACGCGGCGCATAACATACAATTGGAAAGCTCTCTGAAAGCTATACGACGGGGACAACAAGCCTGCTAGGCTGCGCCTATTTTCAGAGTCCAAAATTAAACGTTTTCATCAGTTTCGGGTCACTTTTCTTCTTTTGCACTATTTTTCTTTCCCGAATCGTGAGCCACGAAAAGGACGACAACCTAATCCATCACATTTCTATTACCGAATCCCACAGCACCTCGGGAAAGACAACTTCGCTTCCCATAGAGGCTGGGCCCGCAAACCGAGGGCATGGGGCTTGGGACCAGGTCTCCGTCGCTCCAGTCCCCATAACTTTCGATCCGTAAGAAGTTACGCGACGCACAGAGTACTGTTGGAAAGCTCTCTGAGAGGTCTACGACGGGGACAGCAAAACTGCTAGGTTGTACCTATTTTCGGAGCCCAAAATCGAATGTTTTCATCAGTTTCGGGACACTTTTCTTCTTTTGCGCTATTTTTCCATCCCGGATCGTACGTCGTGAGCTGCTAAAAGGACGATAACCGAATCCATCACATTTTTATTATCGAATCCCACGGCAACTTGGGCAAGGGAACTTCGTTTCACGTAGAGGCAATGCGCGCAAACCGAGGGCGTGGGGATTAGGACCAGGTCTCCGTCGCTCTGGTGCCCATAAGTTTTGGTCTGTAAGGAGTTACGCGGCTCACAACATACTGTTGGAAAGCTCTTCAAGAGCTATACGAAGGAGTCAGCTAGCTTGCTAGGCTACGCCTATTTTCGGAGTCCAAAATCAAACATTTTTATCAGTTTCAGACACTTCTTCTTTTGCGCTATTTTTCCGTCCCGGATCGTACGTTGTGAGCCATGAAAAGGACAACAACCTAATCCAACACATTTCTATTACCAAGTCGCACGACACCTTGGGCAAGACAACTTTACATCACGTAGAGGCTGGGCCCGCAAATCGAGGGCTGGGGGCTTGGGACCAGGTCTCCGTCACTCTAATGCCCATAACTTTTTATCCATAAGGTGTTACACGGCGCAAAACATACCGTTGGAAAGCTCTCCGAGAGCTCTACGACAGGGGAAGCAAGCCTACTCCTTCGCACCTTTTTTGGAGCCCAAAATTGAACGTTTTTATCAGTTTCGGTGCAATTTTCTTCTTTTGTGCTATTTTTCCTTTTCGGATCGTACGTCGTGAGCCGTGAAAATGACAACAACCTAATCCATCACATTTCTACTACCGAATCCCACCACACCTTAGGCAAGACAACTTCACTTCACGTAGAGGCTGGGCCCGTAAACTGAGAGCGTGGGGCTTGAGAACAGGTCTCCATCGCTCCGGTGCCCATAACTTTTGATCCGTAAGGATTTACGCAGCGCACAGCAAACATTTGGAAAGCTCTCCGAGATCTCTACGACGGAGTCAGCAAGCCTGCTCAGCGATGCCTGTTTTCGGAGTCCAAAATCGAATGTTTTCATCAATTTCGGGACACTTTTCTTCTTTTGCGCTATTTTTTCATCCCGAATCGTACGTCGTGAGCCGCGAAAAGGACGACAAACTAATACAACACATTTCTTTTACCGAATCCCATGGCACCTTGGGCAAGTCAACTTCACTTCACGTAGAGGCTGGGCCAAGAAATTGAGGGCGTGGGGCTTGAGACCAGTTCTCCATCGCTCTGGTGCCCATAACTTTTGATCCGTAAGGAGTTACGCGGCGCACAACATACTGTTGAATAGCTCTCTGAGAGCTCTATGATGGGGACAGCAAGCCTGCTGTGCGGCGCTGGTTTTCGAAGCCCAAAATCGAACTTCTTCTTCAGTTTTGGGATACTTTTCTTCTTTTGCGCTATTTTTCTTTCCCGAAACATACGTCGTGAGCTGTGAAAAGGATGACAACCTAATCCATCAAATTTCTATTACCGAATCCCCTGGCACATTGGGCAAGACAACTTCGCTTCAGGTAGAGGCTTGGCCTGCAAACTGAGGGCGTAGGGCTTGGGACCAGGTCTCCGTCGCTCCGGTGCCCATAACTTTTGATCCATAAGGTGTTACATGGCACAAAGCATACCGTTGGAAAGCTCTTCGAGAGCTCTACGACGGGGGAAGCAAGCCTACTCCTTCGCGCCTTTTTTGGAGCCCAAAATCGATCGTTTTCATCAGTTTCAGGGTAATTTTCTTCTTTTGCGCTATTTTTCCTTTCTGGATCGTACGTCGCGAGCCGCGAAAAGGACAACAACCTAATCTATCACAATTCTATTACCGAATCCCACCACACCATGGGCAAGACAACTTCGCTTCACATAGAGGCTGGGCCCGCAAACCGAAGGTGTGGGGCTTGAAACCAAGTCTCCCTCGCTCCGGTGCCCATAACTTTTGATCCGTAAGAAGTTACGTGGTGCACAGCATACCGTTGGAAAGCTCTCTAAGAGCTCTACGATGGAGTCAGCAAGACGTCTCGGCTGTGTCTGTTTTTAGAGTCCAAAATTGAACGTTTTCATCAGTTTCGGTACACTTTTCTTCTTTTTCGCTGTTTTTCCGTCTCGGATCGTACGTCGTCAGCCGCAAAAAGGACGACAACCTAATCCATCGTATTTCTATTACCGAATCTCACAACACCTTTGACACGATAGCTTCACTTCACGTAGAGGCTGGGCCCGCAAACCGAGGGAGTGGGCCCTAAGACCAGATCTCCGTCGCTCCGGTGCCATTACTTTTGATCCGTAAAGAGTTACGCGGCGCACAACATACCATTGGAAAGCTCTCCGAGAGCTCTATGACGGGCTCAGCAAGCTTGCTCCGTTCCCCTTTTTTCGGAAGCCAAAATCGAATGTTTTCATCAGCTTCGGGACACTTTTCTTCTTTTGCGTTATTTTTCTTTCCCGGATCGTACGTCGTGAGCCGTAAAAAGGATGACAATCTAATCCATCACATTTCTATTACCGAATCGTACAGCACCTTGGGAAAGACAACTTCACTTCACGTAGAGGTTGGGTCTGCAAACCGAGGGCATGGGGCTTGGGACCAGGTCTCCGTCGCTTCAATGCCCATAACTTTTGATCCGTAAAGAGTTACGCGGCACACAACATACCATTGGAAAGCTCTTTGAGAGCTCTACAATGAGGACAACAAGCTTGCTGGGCTGCGCCTATTTTCGTAGTCCAAAATTGAACGTTTTCATCAGTTTTTGGTCACTTTTCTTCTTTTGTGCTATTTTTCTTTCACGGATCGTATGTCGTGAGCCGCGAAAAGAACGACAACCTAATCCATCACATTTATATTACCGAATAGGACAGCACCTTGGGCTAGACAACTTCACTTCACGTAAATGCTGGGCCCGCAAACCGAGGGTATGGGGCTTAGGACCAGGTCTTCGTCGCTCCGGTCCCTATAACTTTTGATTCATAAGGAGTTATGCGGCGCACAGCGTACTGTTGGAAAGCTCTCTAATAGGTCTACGACGGGGACCGCAAGACTGCTCGACTATACCTATTTTCGGAGCCCAAAATCGAACGTTTTAATCAGTTTCAGGACACTTTTTTTCTTTTGCGCTGTTTTTCCATCCCGGATCGTACGTCGTGAGCTGCTAAAAGGAGGACAACCGAATCCATCCCATTTCTATTATCGAATCTAACGGCACCTTGGGCAAGAGAAGCTTCACGTAGAGGTTGGGCCCACAAACCGAGGGCGTGGGGATTAGGACCAGGTCTCCAACGCTCCGGTGCCCATAATTTTTGATCCGTAAGGAGTTACACGGTGCACAACATACCATTGGAAAGCTCTCCGAGAGCTCTACGACTGAGTCAGCCAGCTTGCTAGGCTGTGCTTCTTTTCAGAGCCCAAAATCGAACATTTTTATCTGTTTCGGACACTTTTCTTCTTTTGCGTTGTTTTTCCGTCCCGGATCGTACGTTGTGAGCCATGAAAAGGACGACAACCTAATCCAACACATTTCTATTACCAAATCCCATGGCACCTTGGGCAAGACAACTTTGCATCACGTAGAGACTGGGCCCACAAACCGAGGCTGGGGGCTTAGGACCAAGTCTTCGTCGCTCCGGTACCCATAACTTTTGATCCGTAAGGAGTTACGCGGTGCATAACATACTGTTGAAAAGCTGTCTGAGAGCTCTACGATGGGGACATCAAGACTGCAGGGCTGCGTCTATTTTCAGAGCATAAAATCCAACGTTTTCATCAGTTTCGGGACACTTTTCTTTTTTTGCACTTTTTTCCTTTCCGGATCGTGTGTCGTGAGCCGCGAAAAGGACGACAACCTAATCCATCACATTTCTATTACCGAATCCCACGGCACCTTGGGCAAGACAACTTCGCTTCACGTAGAGGCTTGGCCTACAAACCGAGGGCGTGGGGCTTGGTACCAGGTCTCTGTCGCTCCGGTGCCTATAACTTTTGATCCGTAAGGAGTTACGCGGCGCACAACATACCGTTGAAACGTTCTCCGAGAGCTCTACAACGAGGTAAGCAAGCTAGCTCGGCTGCACATGTTTTCAGAAACCAAAATCGAATGTTTTCATCAGTTTTGGGATATTTTTCTTCTTTTGCGCTATTTTTTTGTCCCGGATTGTACGTCGTGAGCAGCAAAAAGGATGAACACCTAATCCAACACATTTCTATTACCGAATCCCACGACACCTTGGGCAGATAACTTCACTTCACGTAGAGGTTGGGTCCGCAAACCGAGGGCGTAGGGCTTGGGACCACGTCTCCGTCGCTCATTTGCCCATAACTTTTGGTCCGTAAGGAGTTACGCGGCGCACAGCATACCGTTGGAAAGTTCTCCGAGAGCGCTACGACGGGGGTAGCAAGCTTGCTCGGCCACGCCTATTTTTGGAGACCAAAATTGAACGTTTTCATCAGTTTAGGGACACTTTTATTCTTTTACGATGTTTTTCAGTCCTGGATCGTAAGTCGTGAGCCGCGAAAAGGACGACAACCTAATCCATCACATTTCTATTATAGAATCCCACGGCACCTTGGGCAAGACAACTTCGCTTAACGTAGAGGCTTGGCCTGCAAACCGAGGGCGTGGGGCTTGGGACCAGGTCTCCGTCGCTCTGGTGCTCATAGCTTTTGATCCATAAGGAGTTATGCGGCGCACAACATGCCGTTGGAAAGCTCTCCGAGAGCTCTACGACGGAGATAGAAAAGCCTACTCGGCTGCACCTATTTTCGGAGCCCAAAATCGAACGTTTTCATTAATTTCGTGACATTTTTCTTTATTTGCGCTATTTTTCCATCCCGGATCGTACATCGTGAGACGCGAAAAGGACGACAACCTAATCCATCACATTTCTATTATCGAATCCCATGGCACCTTGGGAAAGACAACTTTACTTCACGTAGAGGCTGGGCCTGCAAACCGAGGGCATGGGACTTGGGACAAGGTCTCCGTCGCTCTGGTGCCCATAACTTTTGATCCGTAAGGAGTTACGCGGCGCACGGCATACCGTTGGAAATCTCTCCGAGAGCTCTACGAAAGGGCTAGCAAGCCTACTCGGCTTCGCCTATTTTCGGAGCCCAAAATCCAATGTTTTCATCAGTTTCTGGACACCTTTCTTCTTTTGCGCTGTTTTTCCGTCCTCGATCGTACATCGTGAGCCGAAAAAAGGACGACAACCTAATCCATCACATTTCTATTATCGAATCCCACGACACCTTGGGCAAGACAACTTCGCCTCATGTAGAGGCAGAGCCCACAAACCGAGGGTGTGGGGCTTGGGACCAGGTCTTTGTCGCTCCTTTGCCTATAACTTTTGATCTATAAGGAGTTACGCGTCGTGCAGCATACCGTTGGAAAGCTCTCCGAAAGCTCTACGACGGAGGCAGCAATCCTGCTAGGCTGTGCCTATTTTTAGAACCAAAAATTGTACGTTTTCATCAGTTTTGGGACACTTTTCTTCTTTTGCGCTATTTTTTCGTCCCAGATCGTACGTCGTGAGCCGCAAAAAGGATGACAACCTAATCCATCACATTTCTATTATCGAATCCCATGGCACCTTGGGTAAGACAACTTCACTTCACGTATAGGCTTCGCCCGCAAACCGAGGGCGTGGGGCTTGGGACCAGGTCTTTGTCGCTCCGATGCCCATAACTTTTGATCCGTAAGGAGTTACGCGGTGAACAGCATACTGTTGGAAGGCTCTCCGTGAGCTCTACCACGGGGGCAGCAAGCTTGCTTTGCTGCACCTGATTTCGGAGCCCAAAATTGAACGATTTCATTAGTTTCAGGACACTTTTCTTCTTTTGCGCTGTTTCTCCTCCCCTGATCGTACGTCATGAGCCGCGAAAAGGATGACAACTTAATCCATCACAATTCTATTATCGAATCCCACGGCATCATGGGCAAGCCAATTTCCCTTCACGTAGTGGCTTGGCCCGCAAACTGAGGGCGTAGGGCTTAGGACCAAGTCTCTGTCGCTCTGGTGCCCATAACTTTTGATCCGTAAGGAGTTACGCGGCGCACAGCATACCGTTGGAAAGCTCTCCGAGAGCTCTACGACGGGGGCAGCAAGCTTCCTTTGCTGCGCCTATTTTCGGAGCCCAAAATTGAACGGTTTCATCAGTTTCGGGACACTTTTATTTGTTGCACTATTTTTCCTTCCCAGATCGTACGTTGTGAGCCGCGAAAAGGACTACAACCTAATCCATCACATTTCTATTACCGAATACCATGGCACCTTGGGCAAGACAAATTTGCTTCACGATGACTCTGGGCCCACAAACTGAGGGCGTGGAACTTGGGACCAGGTCTCCGTTGCTCCGGTGCCCATAACTTTTGATTCGTAAAGAGTTTCACGGCGCACATCATACCGTTGGAAAGCTCTCTGAGAGCTCTACGACGGGGATAGCAAGCCTGCTCGGCTGCACCTATTTTCAGAGCCCAAAATTGAACGTTTTCATCAATTTTGGGACATTTTTCTTCTTTTGCGCTGTTTTTTCGTCTCGGATCGTATGTCGTGAGACGCAAAAAGGAGGACAACCTAATCCATCACATTTCTATTATCGAATCCCGTTGCACCTTGGTCAAGCCAACTTCACTTCACATAGAGGCTGGGCCCGCAAACCGAGGGCGTGGGGCTTGGGACCAGGTCTCCGTCGCACTTTTCCCTATAACTTTTGATCCGTAATAAGTTACGCGTCGCACAGTATATCGTTGGAAAGCTCTCCGAAAGCTCTATGACAGAGGCAGCAATCCTGTTTGGTTACGCCTATTTTCGGAGCCGAAAATTGAACATTTTCAACAGTTTCGGGATACTTTTCTTCTTTTGCGCTGTTTTTTCGTCCCGGATCGTACGTCGTGAGCCGCGAAAAGGACGACAACCTAATCCATCACATTTCTATTATCGAATCCCACGGTACCTTGGATAAGCCAACTTTGCTTCACGTAGAGGCTTGGCCCGCAAACCGAGGGCGTGGGGTTTGGGACCAGGTCTCCGTTGCTCCGGTACCCATAACTTTTGATCCGCAAGGAGTTACGTGGCGCATAGCATACCGTTGGAAAGCTCTTCAAGAGCTCTACGATGGGACAGCAAACTTGCTTCGCTGTGCCTATTTTCGGAACCTAGAATTGAACGTTTTCATCAGTTTCGGTACACTTTTTTTCTTTTGCACTATTTTTCCTTCCTGGATCGTACGTCGTGAGCCGCGAAAAGTACTACAACCTAATCCATCACATTTCGATTACCGAATCCCACGATGCCTTGGGCAAGGCAACTTCGCTTCACATAGAGGCTGGGCTCGCAAACCGAGGGCATAGGGCTTGGGACCAGGTCTCCGTCGCTCTAGTGCCTATAACTTTTGATCAGTAAGGAATTATGCGGCGCACAACATACCGTTGGAAAGCTCTCCAAGAGCTCTACGATGGAGATAGCAAGCCTACTAGGCTGCACCTATTTTCGGATCCCAAAATCGAAAGTTTTCATCAATTTCGAGACATTTCTCTTCATTTGCGCTATTTTTCGTCCTGGATCGTACGTCGTGAGACGCGAAAAGGACGACAACCTAATCCGTCGCATTTCTATTATCTAATCCCACGACACCTTGGTAAAGACAACTTCGCTTCACGTAGAGGCTGGGCTCGCAAACTGAGGGCGTGACGCTTGGGACCAACTCTCCGTCGCTCTGGTGCTCGTAACTTTTGATCCGTAAGGAGTTACGCGGCGCACAGCATACCGTTAGAAATCTCTCAAACAGCTCTACGACGGGGCCAGCAAGCCTACTCCACTGCGCCTATTTTTGGAGCCCAAAATCGAACGTTTTCATCAGTTTCTGGACATTTTTCTTCTTTTGCACTGTTTTTTCGTCCCGGATCGTAAATCGTGAGCCGGGAAAAGGACGACAACCTAATCCATCACATTACTATTATCGAATCCCACGGTACCTTGGGCAAGACAAATTCGCTTCACGTAGAGGCTGGGCCCGCAAACAGAGGGCAAGGGGCTTCGGACCAGGTCTCCGTCGCTCCTTTGCCTATAACTTTTGATCCGTAAGGAGTTACGCATCGCGCAGCATATCGTTGGAAAGCTCTCCAAAAGCTCTACAACAGGGGCAGTAATCCTGCTCGGCGGTACCTATTTTCGGAGATGAAAAATGAACGTTTTCATCAATTTCGAGATACTTTTCTTCTTTTTCGATATTTTTCCTTCTCGGATCGTACACGTGAGCTTCGAAAAGGACGACAACCTAATCCATCACATTTCTATTATCGAATCCCATGGCACCTTGGGCAAGACAACTTCGCTACACGTAGAGGCTTGGCCAGCAAACCGAGGGCGTGGGGATTGGGTCTAGGTCTTTGTCGCTTCGATGCCCATAACTTTTGATCCGTATGGAGTTACGAGGCGCACAACATACTGTTGGAAGGCTCTCCGAGAGCTCTACCATGGGGGCAGCAAGCTTGCTTTGTTGTGCCTGATTTCGGAGCCCTAAATTGAACGTTTTCATCTATTTCGAGACACAATTCTTCTTTTGCTCTATTTTTCCTTCCCGGATCGTACGTCGTGAGCCGCGGAAAGGGCTACAACTTAATCAATCACATTTCTATTACCAAATCCCACCGCACCTTGGGCAGGACAACTACACTTCATGTAGTGGCTGGGCCCGCAAACCGAGGGCGTGGGGCTTGGACCAGGTCTCCGTCGCTCCGGTGCCCATAACTTTTGATTTTTAAGGAGTTATGCGGCGCACAGCATACCGTTGGAAAGCTCTCCGAGAGCTCTACGATGTGGTCAGCAAGCTTGCTAAGCTGCGCCTATTTTCGAAGTCCAAAATCAAACGTTTTCATCATTTTCAGGAAACTTTTCTTCTTTTGCTCAGTTTTTTCATCCCGTATTGTATGTCATCTGTCGCGAAAAGGACGACAACCTAATCCATCACATTTCTATTACTGAATCCCATGACACTTTTGGCATGACAACTTCACTTCACGTAGAGGCTGGGCCCGTAAACCGAGGGCGTGGGGCTTGGAACTAGGTCTCTATCGCTCCTTTGCCCATAACTTTTGATCCATAAAGAGTTATGCGACACACAGAATACCGTTGGAAAGCTCTCCGAGAGCTCTACGACGGGGATAGCAAGCTTGCTCGGCTGCGCCTATTTTCAGAGCCTGAAATCGAACATTTTCATCAGTTTCGGGACACTTTTCTTCTTTTGCACTATTTTTCTGTCCCGGATCGTACATTGTGAGTCGCAAAAACAATGACAACCAAATCCAACACATTTCTATTATCGAATCCCATGGCACCTTGGGTATGACAACTTCGCTTCACATAGAGGCTTGGCCCGTAAACCGAGGGCATAGGGTTTGGGAGCAGGTCTCTGTCGCTTCGGTACCCATAACATTTGATCTTTATGGAGTTACGCGGCGCACAGCATACCGTAGGAAAGCTCTCCGAGAGCTCTACGACGGGGACAGCAAGCCTGCTCCGCTGCGCCTATTTTTGAAGCCCAAAATTGAATATTTTTACCAGTTTCGGGACACTTTTCTTCTTTTCCACTATTTTTTCTTCTCGGATCGTACGTCGTGAGCCGCGAAAAGGACGACAACCTAATCCATCACATTTCTATTACCGAAACCCATGGCACCTTGGGCAAGACAACTTCGCTTCACGTAGAGGCTTGGCCCACAAAGCGAGGGCGTAGAGCTTGGGACCATGTCTCCATTGCTCCGGTTCCCATAACTTTTGATCCGTAAAGAGTTACGCGGTGCACAGTATACTGTTGGAAAGCTCTTCGAGAGGTCTACGATAGGGATAGCAAGCCTGCTCAGCTGTGCCTATTTTCGGAGCCCAAAATCGAACGTTTTCATCAGTTTCGGGATAGTTTTCTTCTTTTGCGCTGTTTTTCCATCCCGGATCGTATGTCATGAGCCGCTAAAAGGACGACAACCTAATCCACCACATTTCTATTATTGAATCGCACGATACCTTGGGCAAGACAACTTCTCTTCACGTAGAGGCTGGGCCCGAAAACTGAGGGCGTGGGACTTGGGACCAGGTCTCCGTCGCTCCGTTGCTCATAACTTTTGATCCGTAAGGCGTTACGCGATGCACATCATATCGTTGGAAAGCTCTGCGAGAGCTCTACGACGGAGTCAGCAAGCCTGCTTGGCTGTGCCTATTTTCTGTGTCCAAAATCGAACATTTTCATCAGTTTCGGGATACTTTTCTTCATTTACCCTGTTTTTCCTTCGCTGATCGTGCGTCGTGAGCCGCGAAAAGGACGACAACCTAATCCATCACATTTCTATTACCGAATCCCACGGCACCTTGGGCAAGACAACTTCGCTTCACGTAGAGGTTGGGCTCTCAAACCGAAGGTGTGGGGCTTGGGACCATGTCTCTGTCGCTTCGGTGCCCATAACTTTTGATCCGTAAGGAGTTACGTGGCGTAAAATATACCGTTGGAAAGCTCTCCGAGAGTTCTACGACTGGGTCAGCAAACATGCTCGGCTGCACCTGTTTTTAGAACCCAAAATCGAACGTTTTTATCAGTGTCGGGACACTTTTATTCTTTTGTGCATTTTTTCGTCTCGGATCGTACGTCGTCTGCCGCGAAAAGGACGATAGCCTAATCCATCACATTTCTATTACCGAATCCCATGACACCTTGGGCATGAAAACTTCACTTCACGTAGAGGCTGGGCCTGCAAACTGAAGGCGTGAAGGTTTGCGACCAGGTATCCGTCGCTCCTATGCCTATAACTTTTGATCCATAAGGAGTTACGCAGTGTATATGATACCATTGGAAAGCTCTCCAAGATTTCTACGACTGGGTCAGCAAGCCTGCTCGGCTGCGCCTATTTTCGGAACCCAAAATCGAACATTTTGATCAATTTTGGGACATTTTTATTCTTTTGCGCTATTTTTTGGTCCCGGATTGTACGTCGCGAGCCGCGAAAGGACGACAACCTAATCCATCACATTTATATTATTGAAACCCACAGCACCTTTGGCAAGAAAACATCACTTCACGTGGAGGCTTGGCCCGCAAACCGAGGGCGTGGGGCTTGGGACCAGGTCTCCGTTGCTCTAGTGCTAATAACTTTTGATCCGTAAGGAGTTACTCGGAGCACAACATACTGTAGGAAGGCTCTCCAAGAGCGCTACGACGGAGGCAGGAAGCATGCTTTGCTGTGCCTATTTTCGAAGCCCAAAATCGAACGTATTCTTCAGTTTCGGGATACTTTTCTTCTTTCGCTCTAGTTTTCCTTCCCGGATCGTATGTCGTGACCCGCGAAAAGGACGACAACCTAATCCGTCACATTTCTGTTACCGAATCCTATGGCACCTTGGGCAAGATAACTTTGCTTCACGTAGAGGCTTGGCCCGCAAACCGAGGGTGTCGGGCTTAGGACCAGGTCTCAGTCGCTCTAGTGCTCATAACTTTTGATCCGTAAGGAGTTACGCGGAGCACAACATACCATAGGAAAGCTCTCCAAGTGCTCTACGATGGAGGAAGGAAGCCTGCGTTGCTGCGCCTATTTTCGAAGCCCAAAATTGAACGTATTCTTCAGTCTCGGGACAATTTTCTTCTTTTGTACCGTTTTTCTGTACCGGATCGTACGTCGTGAGCAATGAAAAGGACGACAAACTAATCCATCACATTTCTATTTTTGAATCCCACGGTACCTTGGGCAAGACAACTTCGCTTCATGTAGAGGCTGGGCCTGCAAACCGAGGGCCTGGGCTTAGGACCAAGTCTTCGTCGCTCCGGTCCCCATAACTTTTGATCCGTAAGGAGTTCCGTGGCGCACAACATACCGTTGGAAAGGTCTTTGAGAGCTCTATAACGGGGGCAGCAAACCTGCTTGGCTGCGCCTATTTTCAGAGTCCAAAATTGAAAATTCTCATCAGTTTTAGGACACTTTTCTTCTTTTGCGCTGTTTTTCTCTCCCGGATCGTACGTCGTGAACCGCAAAAAGGATGACAACCTAATCCAACACATTTCTATTACCGAATTCCATGGCATCTTGGGCAAGACAACTTTGACTAACGTAGAGGCTGGGCCACAAACCGAGGGCGTGGGGCTTGGGTCCAGGTATCCGTTTCACCGGTGCACATAACTTTTGATCCGTAAGGAGTTACGCGGCGCACAGCATACCGTTGGAAAGCTCTCCGAGACTTCTACGACGAGGGCACCAAGCCTGCTTGGCTGGGCCAGTTTTTGGAGCCCAAAATCGAACATTTTCATGAGTTTCGGGATACTTTTCTTCTTTTGCACCGTTTTTCTGTACCAGATCGTACGTCGTGAGCCATGAAAAGGACGACAACCTAATCCATCACATTTTTATTTTTGAATCCCACGGTACCTTGGGGAGGACAACTTCACTTCAAGTCGAGGCTTGGCCCGCAAACCGAGGGCGTGGGGCTTGGGACCAGGTTTACGTCGCTCCAGTGCTCATAACTTTTGATCTGTAAGGAGTTACGCGGCGCACAGCATACCGTTGGAAAGCTTTTCGAGAGGCCTACGACGGGGATTGCAAGCCTGCTCAGTTGTGCCTGTTTTTCGAGCCCAAAATTGAACCTTTTCAACAGTTTTGGAATATTTTTCTTCTTTTGCATGTTTTTTCGTCTCGGATCAAACATCGTGAGCCGCTAAAAGAACGACAACCTAATCCATCACATTTCTATTATCAAATCCAATGGCACCTTGGGCAAGACAACTTCGCTTCACGTAGAGGCTGGGCTCGCAAACCGAGGGCGTGGGGCTTGGGACCAAGTCTCCGTCGCTCCGTTGCCCATGACTTTTGATCAGCAAGGAGTTACGCGGCTCACAACATACCGTTGGAAAGCTATTTGAGAGCTCTACGACAAGGGCACCAATCTTGCTCAGCTGGGCCAGTTTTTGGAGCCTAAAATTGAACTTTTTCATGAGTTTCGGGACACTTTTCTTCTTTTGCACCGTTTTTCTGTACCGGATCGTACGTCGTGAGCCATGAAAAGGACCACAACCTAATCCATCACATTTCTATTTTCGAATCCCATGGGACCTTGGGCAAGACAACTTTGCCTCATGTAGTGGCTGGGCCTGCAAACCGAGGGCATAGGGTTTGGGACCAGGTCTCCGTCGCTCCGGTCCCCATAACTTTTGATCTTTAAGGAGTTACGCGGTGCACAGCATACCGTTGGAAAGCTTTCCGAGAGGCCTACGACGGGGATAGCAAGCCTGCTCAGTTGTGCCTATTTTCGAAACCCAAAATCGAACCTTTTCATCAGTTTCAGAACACTTTTCTTCTTTTGTATGTTTTTTCGTCCCGGATCGTACGTCGTGAGCCGCTAAAAGAACGACAACCTAATCCATCACATTTCTATTATCAAATCCAACGGCACCTTGGGCAAGACAACTTCGCTTCACGTAGAGGCTGGGCCTGCAAACCGAGGGCGTGGGGCTTGGGACTAGGTCTCTGTCGCTCCGTTGGCCATAACTTTTGATTCGTAATGAGTTACGCGGCGCACAACATATCGTTGGAAAGCTCTCTGAGAGCTCTAAGTGAGAGTCAGCAAGCCTGCTCGGCTGCACCTATTTTCAGAGTCCAAAATCGAACATTCTCATCAGTTTCGGGACACTTTTCTTCTTTTGCGCTGTTTTTCCCTCCCGGATCGTACGTCGTGAATAGCAAAAAGGACGACAACCTAATCCATCACATTTCTATTACCGAATTCCACGGCATCTTGGGTAAGACAACTTCATTTCACGTAGAGGATGGGTTAGCAAACCGAGGCCGTAGGGCTTGGGACCAGGTATACGTCGCTCTGGTGCCCATAACTTTTGCTCCGTAAGGAGTAACGCGGTGCACAGCATACCGTTGGAAAGCTCTCTGAGAGCTTTACGACGAGGGTACCAAGCCTGCTCGGTTGGGCTAGTTTTTGTAGCCCAAAATCGAACGTTTTCATGAGTTTCGGGACACTTTTCTTCTTTTGCACCGTTTTTCTGTACCGGATCATACATTGTGAGCCATGAAAAGGACGACAACCTAATCCATCCCATTTCTATTTTCGAATCCCACGGTACCTTAGGGAAGACAACTTTTGTCATGCCCCAACCCAGCCTTGAAAGGTTAGACTAAGGCGTGAACTAACATTCAAGTCACGTCTCGTACATAACCGTTTATTAAGATTTAACACTAAACATTTTGGCCTAAACTCCAAAATTTTTAGAAAAACCGGCAGCATAACGGCTGTAATTGGGCTCTTTGGTTTGGCCTAATTCTCTAAACGCCTCAAAATTTTCTAATCTCAATTTCATTTCCAACTAGGATTACCATTTAACATCAATTGAAATGCGTGTTGGTTATCTCGATGTCTCGTTTGATTTATAACCTAGCATGATACTATGTCTCGTTTGTTTGTTTATCCTCGTTACAAAAGTACCTGTTGATCTTAGCTTAATAGCGAGTACTTGTTTAAGATTGGATAGGTTCATTTTCTTAGTCCTTAACTAATACGTCATAACCTATGATAGATACTAGCGGTAATAATAGCAAAATGATCATAGTAGTGTCTCGTGTCTGTCTAGTAATATCAGTACAAACCAAAATTAGACCCCAAATTACAACGGGGGTCTTTTACATTATAAATAACAAGCAACATAAAGGAAATAGTCTTCAAGTAGCATAAAGTTCACAAGTAGCCATAATCATGCAATGCACACAAACAGGCAATCACTCCAAGGATTCATCGTTAGGCACACCGTCCTCGGGTACCTGTTCTGGATCTTTTTCACTTGAGATGATAAAAGAGGGTGAGTCCTTATGAACTCAGCGAGGGGGAACGAGAAATAGGTTTTGAAACTCGTTTTTCGGTTCAACTTATGAAATCCTTTTGCAAGCATGAATATAACAATAATGTGAGGCCCGACCCCGAATAACGTGTCATACCTCGATTTGCGTGCCATAGACCCCTAATTATATGACTGACCTTGGATTACGTGTCCTGTCTTGGTTTTTGTGCATACCTTGTCACACGTGCCTTGACCTAGAATAGTGTGCCCTAATCCCCGACTGACGTGCGATACCTAGATATACGTGCCCTGACCTCGATGTACGTGTGTTACCTCATTTCGTGTGCCCTAACCTTGAACTGCGTACCTTAACCTAGATATAGAGTCGTGCCTTGATTTGCGTGCATTGCATTGAATTACGTGCCTTGCATTGGTTTACATGCATTCACCTAGGATTGCATGCATTAGTCTTAAAGTACGTGAATTAGCCTCGTAGTTCGTGTCTACCTCGTAATTCGTGCCCTAGACCTAGGAATCTGTGTCACCACGTTAATCAAGAAAGAATCCTACACAAAGCACAAGACAATAAAATAATTCTACACAATCCACTAACCAATATTATATTCCTAATTCAAATTCTCTACAAACTCCACTAACAATAAAATAATACTAAACTATTCCTACATTTTCCACTAACTATTATTCTATTCATAATTCAACTCATCAACAAACATTCCTATATTTTATTCTACCTAGATTCCCTAATTTTCCAACATTCCTATGACAATTCTAATGACACAAATGCATAAAAAATTAGTCCTAGACAATCTATGACATATTATGACACAAATGCATAAAAAAATAGCCCCAAAACCCTACCCAATGCACACCATTTTCAACCAAGTGCTCCTTGCCCATGCTAGGAATTTCAAAATGCCTCTTGAAGACATAAAAATCAGAATTGCTAAGCTCAAGGCTGAACCCATGCATCAACTTTTGCAAAAAGCCTCATTTTTCTTTCATTTCTCTCATTCTCCTCACATTTCTCTCTCTCCCTCTCATTCTTCTCTCTCCATCTCGGTTTTGGGCTGAGTTTATTCATCCCTTAGCTCATCTTCATCATCCTATGGTGCATCAAGACAAACAACAAGCAAAGAAACTCACCCAAGCAAGCTAGGATGCAAGAAACACACATCAAGCATTTAGAGTCACCATTTTCGGCCTTGGTGAGTTTCCTAGCTTCCATTTATTTTCTTCTTGTTCTAACCACATGCATGTACTAAGAACTTGGCCACTAAGCTAGGAAAAATAGAGAGAAATCGGGTGGAGTCTTGGCTAAGCAAGGAAGAAGAAGAAATTTGTGCTTCAACAAGTTTTTGTGCATCTTTTGGGTTGATTGCTAAGGTGAGGGCTTTGAAATTCCTTCAAAAATTCCCATGCATGCTCATAAATTTATGTCTTTGCTTCTGTACTTGAGTTATGTGCTCGTTCATGAGCTTAAACAACCATGCATGGCAAGATCTTGGCTTGAAAGTGGTGATAGGTGAAGTCGGATGGTTGACAGCTCTCTGACCAGCCTGGTTCGAGGTAGGTTTAGCTAGGAAAATGATGTGAAAATGCTTGAAAATTGGTAGGTGACTAGTTTGGACAGTTTTGAACACTTTTCACAGAAATAGGATGAAGCTAATTCTGACTCTAAGGTCCTCAAAATGACAAATCTTTAAAATGTGTCCAAATCTGGAAATCTGGAAAAATGAAGCAGGTTTTGGCAGATGCACTGACCTTGTAGAACGAACCAGATTTGACTTAGTAAATGATGACTAAAATGCATGAAATTTGGTGTGCTACTATATTTTTCAGTTCTGGACATTTTTGTCAGAAATGGACTAAGGCTAAATCTGACCCTAAGGACCTCAAAAAATGTCAATTATCGAAATGTGTGCAAATCTGGACAGTTTTGTGCTATCTCACTGTTTCGGCTATATCTAATGATCCCGAACTCCAATTGATGCAAGGTTTGTTTCTTATTTTAGTTAACTTCTTAAGATTTAATTTGAAATCTTATTCACTGGATTTGGAGATTGTTTTATTATCCTATTGATTTGAGAAAACAACATATTGCAGTAAGGGTTTCACTTAGTTATATGCTTGGAAAATTGTTGTAACCTCTCTTGTGGTACTAATTTCTTGGAATTGTGGTGTTGGGATGTTGTGTGGACTATTTTGAGTACTTGAAGATGTTTGAATTGAATGATGCATGACTTGAGAATGATTTTGAGTTGACTTAGGGTTTAATCACACGGTTAAGCATGAAATGGAAACCCTAATGACTAGGTAGTCTTGTTAAGTGTTGATCATTTGGATATTTTGTGGAATTATATGTTTAGTAGGCTGCCCGTAGTTGTCCTTATAAGCTTAAATGTAACTTTGATCATTGCATGTTGGCAAATAAGCTTTTCTTGCACCCGAACCCATGTTGAATAATCTTATCACTTGATCACGTGGGCTTCGTAGTGAGTTATATAGCCTGTTTTATGTGTGTTACATGGCTGTCCGTTTAATTTGCATATAACTTTATATGCCTTTCAAGTGAAATTACTTGCCTTGTCATGGCTCGTTTGATTACTTGACAACGTACGATCTTAAAACTGCTCGGAGGTGACCTATTTTGTTGTCCTCCTAATGTGATATGTTAAATGTTATAAATGGGCATTGCATACGAGGTTGCAACCTTTTAGTGTGGCATGGTAGTGTTTCACGAACGCCGGGCAGCATAGGGCTTGCCTGTGTTCCCGTGCCTACCATCGCCCAATTGCGTCTCTCGCTTGGCTTTTCACCCTTGGAGAGTTGGGTCGTAGGATTTTGGGGTACATCCGGAGTACACCCACCTGGCGTGTTTTGGGGTTATTTGAAGTCGGCCGCAACTTCTGATTCTGAAACTGATCTGAGAGCAAAAGCTCATTGTATCCTTTTTACTATGTGTATAAGTACTCTCGCTTGGTTCCTGGAGAACCTCGGGGAGGAAAGACTGGTATCTCTGTTTCTGTACTTGTATTATTGTTATATTCATGCTTGCAAAAGGATTTCATAAGTTGAACTGGAAAATGAGTTTCAAAACCTATTTCTTGTTCCCCCTTTATGGCTACTTGTGAACTTTATGCTACTTGAAGACTATTTCCTTTTATGTTGCTCGATGTTGTAATGTAAAGACCCCCGTTGTAATTTGGGGTCTAATTTTGGTTTGTACTGATATTGCTAGACAGACACTAGACACTACTGATCATTTTGCTATTATTACTGCTAGTACCTATCATAGGTTATGATGTATTAGCTAAGTACTATGTAAATGAACCTATCCAATCTTAAACAGGTACTTTTGTAACGAGGATAAACAAACAAACGAGACATAGTATCATGCTAGGTTATAAATCAAACGAGACATCGAGATAACCAATAGGCATTTCAATTGATGTTAAATAGTAATCCTAGTTGGAAATGAAACTTGAGATTAGAAAAATTTGAGGCGTTTAGATAATTAGGCCAAACCAAAGAGTCCAATTACAGCCGTTATGCTGCTGGTTTTCCGGAAAACTTTGGAGTTTAGACTAAAACGATAAGTGTTAAATCTTCATAAACGGTTAAGTATGTGACTTGTCCTGAACATTTAGATCACACCCTAGTCTAACCTTATAGGCCGGGTTGGGGCGTGACAAATAAGATAAGTACAGGAATAGAAATACCTGTCTTTCATCCCCGAGGTTCTCTAGGAACCAAGCGAGAGTACTTATACACATAGTAAAAAGGATACAGTGAGCTTTTGCTCTCAGATCAGTTCCAAAATCAGTTGTTGCGGCCGACTTCAAATCATCCCCCAAACACGCCAGGTGGGTGTACTCCGGATGTACCCCAAAATCCTACGACCCAACTCTCCGAGGAAGTCTAGCCCCCAAGCGAGAGAGGGAATGGGACCATGGTAGTCACGGGTACACCAGCAAGCCCGATGCCGCCCGGTGTGCGTGATCGCTACCATGCCGACAGGAATGGTTGCAACCTTGTATGCAGTGCAAATTTATGACATTAACATATCACGTTAGGAGGCCAACAACGTCGGTTGTCACCGGACAGTCATAAGATTCCACCTTGACAAGTGAACAGGCAGGGCACGATAAGACAAGTAATTTCACTTGAAAGGCATATAGAGTTATATGAACATTAAACGGGCAGCCATGTAACACATGTAAATCAAGCCATATAACTCATTTCGAAGTCCACGTAATCAGGTGATAGGATTATTCAACATGCAACAACATCTACGTGGGTTCGGATGTAGGAAAAGCCTATTTGTCAACATGCAATGATCAAAATAACATTTAGGACTATAAGGGCATCTACGGGCAGCCTACTAAGCATATAATTCCACACAATATCCAAATGATCATCACTTAGCAAGACTACCTAGTCATTAGGGTTTCCATTTCGTGCATATCCGTGCAATTTAAGCCCCATACCAATTCAAAATCACCCTCAAGCCATGCATCATTTAATTCAACATCCTCAAACATTCAAAATAGTCCACACAACATCCCAAAGCTACAATCCCAAGCATTTATTTCAACAAGAGAAGTCACAACAATTTTCTAAGCATAACACTAAGTGAAACCCTTACTGCAATAGGCAGTTTTCTCACAACCATTAAGTATAAGAAAAAAATCTCCAATTCCATTGAATAAGATTTCAAATTAAAGCTTAAGAAGTGAACTAAAATCAGAAACAAACCTTGCATCATTTGGAGTTTGGGATCATTAGTTATAGCCGAAACAGTGGGATAGCACAAAACTGTCCAGATTTGCACACATTTCGATAATTAACATTTTTGGGGTCCTTAGGGTCAGATTTAGCCTTAGTCCATTTCTGACAAAAATGTCCAGAACTGAAAAATATAGCAGCAAAAAAAATTTCATGCATTTTGGACATCATTTACTAAGTAAAATCTGGTTCGTTCTACAAGGTCAGTGCATCTGCTAAAACCTGCTTCATTTTTTCAGATTTCCAGATTTGGACACATTTTAAAGATTTGCTATTTTGAGGATCTTAGAGTCAAAATTAGCTTCGGCCTATTTCAGCGAAAAATGTTCAAAAATGGCAAAACTAAACATCATTTTCCTAGCTAAACTTACCTCGAAACAAACTGGTCAGAGAGCTGTCAACTATCCGACTTCACCTATCATCACTTTCAAGCCAAGATCTTGCCATGCATGGTTGCAAAAGCTTATGAACGAACATATAACTCAAGTACAGAAGCAAAGACATACTTTTATGAGCATGCATGTGGATTTTTGAAGGATTTTTAAAAGGTTTTAGCCCTCACCTTAGCAATCAACCAAGAGGATGCACAAAAACTTGTCGAAGCACAATTTTCTTCTTCTCCTTTGCTTAGCCGAGGTTCCAACTAGATTTTCTCTATTTTTCCTAGCTTAGTGACCAAGCTCTTAGTACATGCATGAGGTTAGAACAAGAAGAAAAGAAATGGAAGCTTAAAAACTCACCTAGGGCCAAAATGAAGACTTCAAAGGACATGCATGTGTGATTTTCGTATCCTAGCTTGTTTGGTCGAGCCTCTTGCTTGTTGCTTGACTTGATCAACTATGGTGTAAAGAAGATGAGCTATGGAAGGTGAGAAACTCGGCCAAGGCCGAGAGAGAGAGAGAAAAATGAGAGGGAGAGAGAGAAGTTGAGAGGAAATGAGAGAATATGACAAGGAATAAAGCTTTTGCAAGTTTGATGCATATGGTGGTCGGCCTTGGGCAGCAAAATTCTATCTTTTGTGTCTTCAAGGAGTGATTTTAAAATGCTAGCATGGGCAAAGAGGGTTTGGTCGAGTATGGTAGAGTTTTGAGGTGGTTTTGAGCAATTTTTTATGCATTTGTGTCATAGTTTGTCTAAGCATGCATAGTTAAAAGAATAATTGTCTAATCCTTGCTCAAATGTCTTGGTATGGTAGGCTATAGCATGTGTAAATTCTGAATTTTTGTCATCATTTGAGTGTTATTTAATTGTGTGTTGAAAGTGCAAAAAGAACAAAGAATAAAGAATAAGGAATGTCTAGTGTTTAGTGAATTTTTGTCTTCTAGTGAGTTGAATTAGTAATTTAATAATAGTTAGTAGATTTTGTAGGATTAATTAATGACCTATTGCTTCGTGTAAGATGCTTTCTTGATTAGCGTGAGGGCACATTTTCCTAGGTCTAGGGCATGCACTACGAGGTAGGGCACGAACTACGAGACCAACGCACGCTTTTTAAGTAAATGCATGCAACCCTAAATTAATGCACGTAATTCAATGCAAGGTACACAAACGAACCTAATTCTCAAACCTAGGTCAAGGCACGAAATCTAGGTTAGGACACACGAAACGAGGTATCGCACACTAATCGGGGTCAGGTCTCACAACTTCACTTCACGTCGAGGCTTGGCCCGCAAACCGAAGGCGTGGGGCTTAGGACCAGGTTTCCGTCGCTCCGGTGCTCATAACTTTTGATCCGTAAGGAATTACGCAACGCACAGCATACCGTGGAAAGCTCTCTGAGTGTTCTACGATGGGGGTAGCAATCCTGCTCAGCTGTGCTTGTTTTCAGAGCCCAAAATAGAACATTTTTATCAGTTTCGGGACACTTTTCTTCATTTTAGCTATTTTTCCGTCCCGGATCGTACGTCGTGAGCCGCTAAAAGGACGACAGCCTAATCCATCACATTACTATTATCGAATCCGACGACACCATGGGCAACACAACTTCGCTTCATGTAGAGGCTGGGCCCACAAACCGAGGGCGTAGGGCTTGGGACCAGGTCTCCGTCGCACCGGTGCCTATAACTTTTGATCCGTAAGTAGTTACACAGCACACAACATACCGTTGGAAAGCTTTCCAAGAGCTCTACGATGGGGTCAGCAAACCTACTCGGCTGCGCCTATTTTCGGAGTTCAAAATCAAATATTTTCATCAGTTTCGGGACACTTTTCTTCTTTTGCGCTGTTTTTCCTTCTCAGATTGTACGTCGTGAGCCGTGAAAAGGATGACAACCTAATCCGACATATTTCTATTACCGAATCCCACGGCACCTTGGGCAAGACAACTTTGCTTCACGTAGAGGCTGGGCCCACAAACTGAGAGCGTGGGGCTTAGGAACAGGTCTCCATCGCTATGGTGCCCATAACTTTTGATCCGTAAGGATTTACGCGGCGCACAACAAACATTTGGAAAGCTCTCCGAGAGCTCTACGACGGAGTCAGCAAGCCTAGTCGGTGATGTCTGTTTTCGGAGTCCAAAATCGAATGTTTTTATCAATTTCGGGACACTTTTCTTTTTTTACGCTATTTTTCCATCCCGGATCGTATGCCGTGAGCCGCGAAAAGGACGACAAACTAATACAACACATTTCTATTACCGAATCCCATGGCACCTTGGGCAAGTCAACTTCGCTTCACGTAGAGACTGGGCCCGAAAACTGAGGGCGTGGGGCTTTGGACCAGGTCTCCGTCGCTCCGGTGCCCATAACTTTTGATCCGTAAGGAGTTACACGGCACACAACATACCGTTAGAAAGCTCTCTGAGGGCTCTATGATGGGGACAGCAAGCTTGCTGTGCGGCGCTTGTTTTCGAAGCCCAAAATCAAACTTTTTCATCAGTTTCGGGACACTTTTCTTCTTTTGCACAATTTTTCTTTCCCGGAATGTACGTCGTGAGCCGTGAAAAGGACGACAACCTAATCCATCACATTTCTATTACCGAATCCCCTGGCACCTTGGGCAAGACAACTTTGCTTCAGGTAAAGGCTTGGCCCGCAAACCGAGGGCGTGGGGCTTGAGACCAGGTCTCCGTCGCTCCGGTGCCCATAACTTTTGATCCATAAGGTGTTACGCGCCGCAAATCATACCGTTGGAAAGCTCTCCGAGAGCTCTACGACGGGGGAAGCAAGCCTACTCCTTCGTGCCATTTTCAGAGCCCAAAATCAAATGTTTTCATCAGTTTTGGGGCAATTTTCATCTTTTGTGCTATTTTTCCTTTCCAGATCGTACGTCATGAGACGCGAAAAGGACAACAACCTAGTCCATCACATTTCTATTACCAAATCCCACCATACCTTGGGCAAGACATCTTCGCTTCACGTAGAGGCTGGGCTCGCAAATCGAGGGTGTGGGCTTGGAACCAAGTCTTCGTTACTCTGGTGCCCATAAGTCTTCTACGACGGAGTCAGCAAGACGTCTCGGCTGTGTCTGTTTTCATTAGTTTTGGTACACTTTTCTTATTTGTCGCTGTTTTTCTATCTCGGATTGTACGTCGTCAGCTGCAAAAAGGACGACAACCTAATTCATCATATTTCTCTTACCGAATCCCACGACACCTTCGGCATGATAACTTCACTTCACGTAGAGGCTGGGCCCGTAAACCGAGGGTGTGGACCTTGGGACCAGATCTCCGTCGCTCCGGTGCCCATAACTTTTGATTCGTAAGAAGTTACACGACGCACAGCATACCGTTGGAAAGCTATCCGAGAGCTCTACGACGGGGTCAGCAAGCTTGCTCGGTTCCCCTTTTTTCGGAAGCCAAAATCGAACGTTTTCATCTGTTTTGTCATACTTTTCTTCTTTTGCGCTATTTTTCCTTCCCGGATCGTACGTCGTGAACTGCGAAAATGACGACAACTCAATCCATCGCATTTCTATTTTCGAATCGTATAGCACCTTGGGAAAGACAACTTCGCTTCACGTAGAGGCGGGGCCCGCAAACCGAGGGCATGGGGCATGGGGCTTGTGACCAGGTCTCTGTCGCTCCGGTGCCCATTACTTTTGATCCGTAAGGAGTTACGCGGCGCACAGTATACCGTTGGAAAGCTCTCTGAGAGCTCTACGACGGGGGCAACAAGGCTGCTTGGTTACGCCTATTTTTGGAGCCAAAAATTGAACATTTTCATCAGTTTCGGTCCACTTTTCTTCTTTTGCGCTATTTTTCTTTTCCTGATCGTACGTCGTGAGCTGCGAAAAGGACGACAACCTAATCCTTCACATTTCTATTACCAAATTGGACAACACCTAGGGGAAGACAACTTCGCTTCCCGTAGAGGCTGGGCCCGTAAACCGAGGGCGTGGGGCTTGGGACCAGGTCTCCGTCGCTCTGGTCCCCATAAGTTTTGATCCGTAAGGAGTTACATGGCGCACAATGTGATGTTGGAAAGCTCTCCGAGAGGTCTACGATAGGGATAGCAAGCCTGCTTAGCTGTGCCTATTTTCGGAGCCCAAAATCGAACGTTTTCATCAGTTTCGGGACAGTTTTCTTCTTTTGCGCTGTTTTTCCATCCCGGATCGTACGTCGCGATCTGCTAAAAGGACGACAACCAAATCCATCACATTTTTATTATCGAATCCCACGACACCTTGGGCAAGAGAACTTCACTTCACGTAGAGGCTGGGCCCACAAACCGAGGGCGTAGGGATTGGGACCAGGTCTCCGTTGCTCCGATGCCCATAACTTTTGGTCCGTAAAGAGTTATGCGGTGCACAACATACCGTTAGAAAGCTCTCCGAGAGCTCTATGATGGTGACAACCAGCTTGCTAGGCTGCGCCTATTTTTGGATTCCAAAATTGAACATTTTTATCAGTTTTAGATACTTTTCTTCTTTTGTGCTATTTTCCCGTCCCGGATCGTACGTTGTGAGCCATGAAAAGGACGGCAACCTAATACAACACATTTATATTACCAAATCCCACGGCACCTAGGGAAAGACAACATTGAATCACGTAGAGGCTGGGCTCGCAAACCGAGCGCTGGGGGCTTGGGACCAGGTCTTCGTCGCTCCAGTGGCCATAACTTTTGATCCGTAAGGAGTTACACGGTGCACAACATACCGTTGGAAAGCTCTCTGAGAGCTCTACAATGGGGACAGCAAGACTGCAGGGCTGTGTCTATTTTTGGAGCCCAAAATCGAACGTTTTCATCAGTTTTGGGACACTTTCCTTTTTTTGCGCTATTTTTCCTTCCCGGATCGTGCGTCGTGAGCCTCGAAAAGGACGACAACCTAATCCATCACATTTCTATTACCGAATCCCATGGCACCGCGGGCAAGACAACTTCGCTTCACATAGAGTCTTGGCCTGCAAACCGAGGGCGTAGGGCTGGGGACCAGGTCTCTGTCGCTCCGGTGCCCATAACTTTTGATCCGTAAGGAGTTACGCGGCGCACACCATACCGTTGGAAAGTTCTCCGAGAGCGCTACGACGGGGGTAGCAAGCCTGCTGAGCCACGCCTATTTTCGGAGCGTAAAATCGAACGTTTTCATCAGTTTGGGGACACTTTTCTTATTTTGCGATGTTTTTCTGTCGCAGATCGTAAGTCGTGAGCCGCAAAAAGGACGACAACCTAATCCATCACATTTCTATTATAGAATCCCACAACACCTTGGGCAGACAACTTCGCTTCACGTAGAGGCTTGGCCCGCAAACCGAGGGCGTGGGGCTTGGGACCAGGTCTCCGTCGCTCCGGTACTCATAGCTTTTGATCCGTAAGGAGTTACGCGGCGCACAACATACCGTTGGAAAGCTCTCTAAGAGGTCTACGACGGGGGTAGAAACCATGCTCGGCTGCGCCTACTTTCGCAGCCCAAAATCAAAAATTTTCATCAGTTTCGGGACACTTTTCTTCTTTTGCGCTATTTTTTCATCCCGGATCGTAAGTCGTGAGCCGCGAAAAGGATGACAACCTAATCCATCATATTTCTATTATCGAATCCCATGGCACCGCGGGCAAGACAACTTCGCTTCACATAGAGTCTTGGCCTGCAAACCGAGGGCGTAGGGCTGGGGACCAGGTCTCTGTCGCTCCGGTGCCCATAACTTTTGATCCGTAAGGAGTTACGCGGCGCACACCATACCGTTGGAAAGTTCTCCGAGAGCTTTACGATGGGGGCAGCAAGCCTGATTTGCTGAGTATATTTTTGAAGCCCAAAACTGAACATTTTCATCAGTTTAGGGACACTTTTCTTCTTTTTTGCTATGTTTCCTTCCCGGAACGTACGTCATCAGCCGCGAAAAGGATGACAACCTAATCCATCACATTTCTATTACCGAATCCCATGACACCTTGGCCAAGGCAACTTCACTCCACCTAGAGGCTGGGCCCGCAAACTGAGGGCGTGGGGCTTGGGAGCAGGTCTCTGTAGCTCCGATCCCTATTACTTTTGATCCGTAAGGAGTTACGCGGCACAAAGCTCTCCGAGAGCTCTACGACGAGATCAGCAAGCTTGCTCGGTTGCCCCTTTTTTCGGAAGCCAAAATCGAACGTTTTCATCAGCTTCGGGACACTTTTCTTCTTTTGCGCTATTTTTCCTTCCCGGATAGTACGTCGTGAACAGCAAAAAGAACGACAACCTAATCCATCATATTTCTATTACCGAATCCTACAACACCTTGGGCAAGACAACTTCACTTCACGAAGAGGCTGACCCGCAAACCGAGGTCATGAGGCTTGGGACCAGGTCTCCGTCGCTCCGGTGCCCATAACTTGTGATTCGTAAGAAGTTACGTGGCGCGCAACATACCATTGGAAAGCTCTTTGAGAGCTCTACGACGGGGCAGCAAGTCTGCTTGGCTGCGCCTATTTTCAGAGCCCAAAATCGAATGTTTTCATCAGTTTTGGGATACTTTTCTTCTTTTACGCTATTTTTCTTTTTCGGATCGTACGTCGTGAGCCACGAAAAGGACGACAACATAATCTATCACATTTCTATTATAGAATCCCACAGCACCTTGGGCAAGACAACTTCGCTTCCCATAGAGGATGGGCCCGCAAACCGAGGGCGTGGGGCTTGGGACCAGGTCTCCGTCGCTCCGATCCCCATAACTTTTGATTCGTAAGGAGTTACGCGACGCACAGTGTACTGTTAGAAAGCTCTCCGAGAGGTCTACAACGGGGACAGCAAGACTGCTTGGCTGTACCTATTTTTTGAGCCCAAAATTGAACATTTTCATTAGTTTTGGGACACTTTTCTACTTTTGCATTTTTTTCCATCCCAGATCGTACGTCGTGAGCTGCTAAAAGGACGACAACCGAATCCATCACATTTTTATTATTGAATCCCATGGCACCTTGGGCAAGAGAACTTCACTTCACGTAGAGGCTGGGCCCGTAAACTGAGGGCATAGGGATTGGGACCAAGTCTCCGTCACACCAGTGCCCATAACTTTTGGTCTGTAAGGAGTTACGTGGCGCACAACATACCGTTGGAAAGATCTCCGAGAGCTCTACGATGGAGTCAGCCAGGTTGCTAGGCTGCGCCTATTTTCGGAGTCCAAAATCGAACATTTTTATCAGTTTCGGACACTTTTCTTCTTTTGCGCAATTTTTTCGTCCCGGATCGTACGTTGTGAGCCATAAAAAGGACGACAACCTAATCCAACACATTTCTATTACCAAATTCCATGGTACCTTGGGCAAGACAACTTTGCATCACGTAGAGGCTGGGCCCGCAAACCGAGGGCTGGGGGCTTGGGACCAGGTCTTCGTCGTTCCGGTGCATATAATTTTTGATCCATAAGGTGTTACGCGGCGCAAAGGTTACTGTTGGAAAGCTCTCCGAGAGCTCTACGACGGGGGATGCAAGCCTACTCCCTCGCGCCTTTTTTGGAGTCCAAAATCGAACGTTTTCATCAGTTTCCGGGCAATTTTCTTCTTTTGCGCAATTTTTCCTTTCCGGATTGTACGTCGTGAGCAGCAAAAAGGATGACAACCTAAACCATCACATTTCTATTACTGAATCCCACGGCACCTTGGCAAAGACAACTTCGCTTCACATAGAGGCTGGGCTCGCAAACCGAGGGTGTGGGGCTTGAAAACATGTCTCCGTCGCTCCAGTGTCCATAACTTTTGATCCGTAAGGAGTTACGCGGCGCACAGCAAGCATTTGGAAAGCTCTCCAAGAGCCCTACGACGGAGTCAGCAAGCCTGCTCGGCTACACCTATTTTCGGAGTCCAAAATCAAATGTTTTCATTCGATTCGGGATATTTTTCTTCTTTTGCGCTATTTTTCCGTCCCGGATCATAGGTCGTGAGCCGCGAAAAGGACGACAAACTAATACAACACATTTCTATTACCGAATCGCATGGCACCTTGGGCAAGTCAACTTCGCTTCACATAGAGGCTGGGCCTGGAAACTAAGGGGTGGGGCTTGGGACCAGGTCTCTGTCGCTCCGGTGCCCATAACTTTTGATCCGTAAGGAGTTACGAGGCGCACAACATACCGTTGGAAAGCTCTCTGAGAACTCTATGATAGGGACAGTAAGCCTGCTGTGCGGCGCTGGTTTTTGAAACCCAAAATCAAACTTTTTCCTCAGTTTCGAGACACTTTTCTTCTTTTGCGCTACTTTTCTTTCTCGAAACGTACGTCGTGAGTCGTGAAAAGGACGACAACCTAATCCATCACATTTCTATTACCGAATCCCTCGGTACCTTGGACAAGACAACTTCGCTTCAGGTAGAGGCTTGGCCAGCAAACTGAGGGCGTGGGGCTTGAGACTAGGTCTCTGTCGGTCCGGTGCCCATAACTTTTGATCCATAAGTTGTTACGCGGCGCAAAGCATACCATTGCAAAGCTCTCCGAGAGCTATACGACGGGGGAAGCAAGCCTACTCCTTTGCGCCTTTTTCGGAGCCCAAAATCGAACGTTTTCATCAATTTTGGGGAAATTTTCTTCTTTTGCGCTATTTTTCCTTTACGGATAGTATGTTGTGAGCCGCGAAAAGGACAACGACCTAATCCATCACATTTCTATTACCGAATCCCACCACACCTTGGGCAAGACAACTTCGCTTGACGTAGACGCTGGGCCCGCAAACCGAGGGTGTGGGGCTTGGAACCAAGTCTCCGTCGCTCCGATGCCCATAACTTTTGATCCGCAAGGAGTTACGCAGCGCACAACATACCGTTGGAAAGCTCTCTAAGAGCTCTATGACGGAATCAACAAGACGTCTCAGCTGTGTCTATTTTCATCAGTTTCGGTACACTTTTCTTCTTTTTTGCTATTTTTTCGTTTCAGATCGTACGTCGTCAGCCGCAAAAAGGACAACAACCTAATTCATCGTATTTCTATTACCAAATCCCATAGCACCTTCGGTATGATAGCTTCACTTCACATAGAGGCTGGGCCCGCAAATCGAGGGTGTGGGCCTTGGGACCAAATCTCCGTCGCTCCGGTGCACATAACTTTTGATCCGTAAGGAGTTACGCGGCGCACAACATACCGTTAGAAAGCTCTCTGAGAGCTCTACGACGGGGTCATCAAGCTTGCTCGGTTCCCTTTTTTTCGGAAGCCAAAATCGAACGTTTTCATCAGCTTCGAGACACTTTTCTTCTTTTGTTCTATTTTTCCTTCCCGGATCATATGTCGTGAGCTGCGAAAAGGACGATAACCTAATCCATTATATTTATATTACTGAATCATACAGCACCTTGGGCAAGACAACTTCGCATCACGTAGAGACTGGGCCCGCTAACTGAGGGCATGGGGCTTGGGACCAGGTCTCCTTCGCTTCGATGCCCATAACTTATAATCCATAAGGAGATACGCGGCGTACATCATACCGTGGGAAAGCTCTCCGAGAGCTCTACGTCGAGGGTAGCAAGCTTGCTCTGTTGCCTATTTTTTGAGCCCAAAATTGACCATTTCCATTAGTTTCGGGACACTTTTCATCTTTTGTGCTGTTTTTCCATCCTGGATCGTACGTCGTCAGCCACGAAGAGGGCGACAACCTAATCTATCATATTTCTATTATCGAATCCCACGGCACCTTGGGCAAGACAACTTCGGTTCTCATAGAGTCTGGGCTCGAAAACCGAGGGCGTGGGGCTTGAGACCAGGTCTCCGTCGGTCCGGTTCCCATAACTTTTGATCCGTAAGGAGTTATGCGGCACACAACATACTGTTGGAAAGCTCTCCGAGAGGTCTACGACAGGGGCAGCAAGCCTACTTAGCAGCGCCTATTTTTTGAGGCTAAAATCGAACGTTTTTATCAGTTTTAGGACACTTTTCTTCTTTTGCACTGTTTTTTCATTCCGGATCGTACGTCGTGAGCCGCTAAAAGGACGACAACCTAATCCAACACATTTCTATTATCGAATCCCATGGAACCTTGGGCAAGACAACTTCGCTTCACATAGAGGCTGGGCACGCAAACTGAGGGCGTGGGGCTTGGGACCAGGTCTCCGTCGCTCCAGTACTTATTACTTTTGATTCGTAAGGAGTTACGTCGCGTACCGCATACCGTTGGAAAGCTCTCCGAGAGCTCTATGATGAAGTTAGCAAGCCTGCACTACTGCACCTATTTTCGGAGTACAAAATTGAACGTTTTCAATAGTTTCGGGACACTTTTCTTCTTTTGCGCTATTTTTCCGTCCCGGATCATACGTCGTGAGCCGCGAAAAGGACGACAACCAAATCCAACACATTTCTATTTCTGAATCCCACGGTACCTTGGGCAAGACAACTTGACTTCACGTAGAGGCTGGGCCTATAAACCGAGGGCGTGGGGCTCGGGACCAGGTCTCCGTCGCTCTAGTGCCCATAACTTTTGATCCGTAAGGAGTTACGTGGCGCACAGCATACCGTTGGAAAGCTCTCCGAGAGCTCTACGACGGGGTCAACAAGGCTGCTCGGCTGCCCATATTTTTGGAAGACAAAATCTAATGTTTTCATTCATTTCGGGACAGTTTTCTTCTTTTGCTCTATTTTTCCTTCCCGGATCGTACGTCGTGAGCTGCGAAAAGGACGACAACCCAATCCATTACATTTCTATTACCGAATCCCACACCACATTGGGCAAGACAACTTCACTTCACATAGAGGCGGGGCCCGTAAACCGAGGGCGTGGTGCTTGAGACTTGGTGTCTGTCGCTTTGGTGCCCATAACTTTTTATCCGTAAGGAGTTACGCGGTGCACAGCATACCGTTGGAAAGCTCTCCGAGGCTGCCCCTTTTTTTGGAACACAAAATTGAACGTTTTCATCAGTTTCATGATACTTTTCTTCTTTTGATCTATTTTTTTGTCCCGGATCGTACGTCGTCAGCCGCGAAAAGGACGACAACCTAATCCATCACATTACAATTATAGAATCCCACAACACCTTAGGCATGACAACGTCACTTCATGTAGAGGCTGGGCCCACAAACCGAGGGTTTAGGGCTTGGGACCAGGTCTCCGTCGCTCCTTTGCCCATAACTTCTGATCCGTAAGGAGTTACGCGGCGCACAACATACTGTTGGAAAGCTCTCTGAGAGTTCTACGACTGGGTCAGCAAGCCTGCTCTACTGCGCCTATTTTCGGAGCACAAAATTGAATGTTTTCATTACTTTTAGGACACTTTTCTTCTTTTGTGCTATTTTTCTGTCCTGTATCGTGCGTCGTGAGCTGCGAAAAGGACGACAACCTAATCTATCACATTTCTATTATCGAATCCCATGGCACCTTGGGCAAGACAACTTTGCTTCATATAGAGGCTTGGCCCGCAAACTGAGGGCGTGGGGCTTGGGACCAGATCTCCGTCGCTCCGGTGCCCATAACTTTTGATCCGTAAGGAGTTACGAGGCGCACAACATACCATAGGAAAGCTCTCCGAGAGCTCTACGATAGGGACAGCAAGCCTGTTCTGTTGCGCCTGTTTTCAAAGCCCAAAATTGAACGTTTTCATTAGTTTCGTGACAGTTTTCTTCTTTTGAGCTATTTTTCCTTCTCGGATCGTACGTCGAGAGCAGCGAAAAGGACGACAACCTAATCCATCACATTTATATTATCGAATCCTACGGCACCTTGGGCAATACAACTTTGGTTCATGTAGAGGCTGGGCCCGCAAACTGAGGGCGTAGGGCTTGGGACCAGGTCTACGTTACTCCGGTGCCTATAAATTTTGATCCGCAAGGAGTTACGCGACGCACAGTATACCGTTGGAAAGCTCTCCGAGAGCTCTACGACAGGGTCAGCAAGCTTGCTCGGCAGTGCCTGTTTTAGGAACCCAAAATCAAACGTTTTCATCATTTTTGGGACACTTATCTTCTTTTGTACTGTTTTTCCGTCCTAGATCGTACGTCGTCAACCACGAAAAGGACGACAACCTAATCTATCACAATTCTATTATCGAATCCCATGACACCTTGGGCATGGCAACTTCACTTAACGTAGAGGCTGGGCCCGCAAACCAAGGGCGTAGGGCTTGGGACCAAGTCTCCGTCACTCCTTTGTCCGAAACTTATAATCTGTAAAGAGTTACATGATGCACAGCGTACCGTTGGAAAGGTCTCCGAGAGCTCTACGACCGGGGCAACAAGCCTACTCTGCTGCACCTATTTTCGGAGCCCAAAATTGAACATTTTCATTTAATTCAGGGCATTTTTCTTCTTTTGCAATATTTTTCCTTCCCGGATCGTACGTCGTGAGCCGCGAAAAGGACAACAACCTAATCCATCACATTTCTATTACCAAATCCTTCAATACCTTGGCCAAGACAGCTTCGCTTCACTTATAGGCTAGACTCGCAAACCGAGGGCGTGGGGCTTGAGACCAGGTGTCTGTCGCTCTGGTGCCCATAACTTTTGATCCGTAAGGAGTTACGCGGCGCACAGCATACCGTTGGAAAGCTATCCAAGGCTGCCCCTTTTTTTGGAACCCAAAATTGAACGTTTTTATCAGTTTCGGGACACTTTTCTTCTTTTGCTCTGTTTTTTTGTCCTGGATCATACGTCGTCAGCCGCGAAAAGGACGACAACCTAATCCATCACATTACAATTACCGAATCCCACGACACCTTAGGCATGACAACGTCACTTCATGTAGAGGCTGGGCCCGCAAACCGAGGGCGTAGGGCTTGGGACCAGGTCTCTGTCACTCATTTGCTCATAACTTCTGATCCGTCAGGAATTACGCGGCGCACAACATACTGTTAGAAAGCTCTCTGAGAGTTCAACGACTGGGGCAGCAAGTCTGCTCTGCTGCGCCTATTTTCGGAGCACAAAATTGAACGTTTTCGTTACTTTCAAGACACTTTTCTTCTTTTGCGCTGTTTTTCTGTCCTGTATCATGCGTCGTGAGCCGCGAAAAAGACGACAACCTAATCTATCACATTTCTATTATTGAATCCCATGACACCTTGGGCATGGCAACTTCATTTAACGTAGAGGCTGGGCCCACAAACTGAGGGCGTAGGGTTTGGGACCAGGTCTCCGTCACTCCTTTGCTCGTAACTTATAATCTGTAAGAAGTTATATGACGCACAGCGTACCGTTGGAAAGGTCTCCGAGAGCTCTACGACCGGGGCAGCAAGCCTACTTCTCTGCGTCTATTTTCGGAGCCCAAAATTGAACGTTTTCATCTGTTTCAGGGCATTTTTCTTCTTTTGCAATATTTTTCCTTCCCGGATCGTACGTCGTGAGCCGCGAAAAGGACGACAACCTAATCCATCACATTTCTATTACCAAATCCTTCGGTACCTTGGGCAAGACAGCTTCACTTCACGTAGAGGCTGGACTCGCAAACCCAGGGCGTGGGGCTTGAGACCAGGTGTCTGTCGCTCTGGTTCCCATAACTTTTGATCTGTAAGGAGTTACGCGACGCATAGTATACCGTTGGAAAGCTCTCCGAGGCTGCCCCTTTTTTCGGAACCCAAAATTGAATGTTTTCATCAGTTTCGGGACACTTTTCTTCTTTTGCTCTGTATTTTCATCCCGGATCGTACGTCGTCAGCCGCAAAAAGAACGACAACCTAATCCATCACATTACAATTACCAAATCCCACGACACCTTAGGCATGACAACGTCACTTTATGTAGAGGCTGGGCCCGCAAACCGAGGGCGTAGGGCTTGGGACCAAGTCTCCGTCGCTCCTTTGCTCATAACTTCTGATCCGTAAGCAGTTACGCGGCGCACATCATATTGTTAGAAAGCTCTCTGAGAGTTCTACGACTGGGGCAGCAAGCCTGCTTTGTTGTACCTATTTTCGGAGCACAAAATTGAACGTTTTCATTACTTTCAGGACACTTTTCTTATTTTGCGCTATTTTTCTATCCTGTATCGTGCGTCGTGAGCCGCAAAAAGGACGACAACCTAATCTATCACATTTTTATTATCGAATCCCATGATACCTTGGGCATGACAACTTCACTTAACGTAGAGGCTGGGCCCGCAAACCGAGGGCGTAGGGCTTGGGACCAGGTCTCCGTCACTCCTTTACCCGTAACCTATAATCTATAAGGAGTTACGTGATGCACAGCGTACCGTTGGAAAGGTCTTCGAGAGCTCTACGATCGGGGCTGCAAGCCTACTCCGCTGTACCTATTTTCGAAGCCCAAAAATGAACGTTTTCATCTAATTTAGGGCACTTTTCTTCTTTTGCAATATTTTTCCTTCCCGAATCGTACGTCGTGAGCCATGAAAAGGACGACAATCTAATCCATCACATTTCTATTACCAAATCCTTCAGTACTTTGGGCAAGAAAGCTTCGCTTCACGTAGAGGCTAGACTCGCAAACCGAGGGCGTGGGGCTTGAGACCAGGTGTCTGTCGCTCTGGTGCCCATAACTTTGATCCGTAAGGAGTTACGCGGCGCACAGCATACCGTTGGAAAGCTCTCCGAGGCTGCCCTTTTTTTGGAATCCAAAATTGAACGTTTTCATCAGTTTCGGGATACTTTTCTTCTTTTGCTCTATTTTTTTTGTCCCGAATTGTACGTCGTCAGCTGCGAAAAGGACAACAACTTAATCCATCACATTACAATTACCAAATCTCACGACACCTTAGGCATGACAACGTCACTTCATGTAGAGGCTGGGCCCGCAAACCGAGGGCGTAGGGCTTGGGACCAGGTCTCCGTCGCTCCTTTGCTCATAACTTCTGATCCGTAAGGAGTTACGCGGCGCACAACATACTGTTGGAAAGCTCTCTGAGAGTTCTACGACTGGGTCAGCAAGCCTGCTCTACTGCGCCTATTTTCGGAGCACAAAATTGAATGTTTTCATTACTTTTAGGACACTTTTCTTCTTTTGTGCTATTTTTCTGTCCTGTATCGTGCGTCGTGAGCTGCGAAAAGGACGACAACCTAATCTATCACATTTCTATTATCGAATCCCACGGCACCTTGGGCAAGACAACTTCGCATCACGTAGAGGCTGGTCCCGTAAACCGAGGGCGTGGGACTTGGGACCAGGTCTCCGTCGCTCCGGTGCCCATAACTTTTCATCCGTAAGGAGTTACGCGGCGCACAAAATACTGTAAGAAAGCTCTCTGAGAGCTCTACGACGGGGGTAGCAAGCCTGCTCGGTTGCGCCTTTTTTCAGAGCCCTAAATCGAACATTTTCATCAGTTTCGGGACACTTTTCTTGTTTTGCGCTGTTTTTCTATCCCGGATCGTACGTTAGGAGCTGCGAAAAGGACGACAAGCTAATCCATCACATTTCTATTACCAAATCCTACGACACCTTGGGCATGACAACTTCACTTCACGTAGAGGCAGGGCCCGCAAACCGAGGGCGTGGGGCTTGGGACCCGGTCTCCGTCACTCCAGTGCACAGAACTTTTGATCCACAAGGATTTACGCGGCTCACAGCATACCATTGGAAAGCTCTCCGAGAGCTCTACGGCGTGGTCAGCAAGCCTGCTCGGCTGCCCCTATTTTCAAAATCCAAAATCGAACATTTTCATCAGTTTTGAGACACTTTTCTTCTTTTGCGCTATTTTTTCATCCCTAATCGTACTTCGTCAGCTGCGAAAAGATGACAACGTAACCATCACATTTCTATTACCGAATCCCACGTTATCTTGGGCATGACAATGTGACTTCCCATAGAGGCTGGGCCCGCAAACCGAGGATGTAGGGCTTGGGACCAGGTCTCCGTTGCTCCTTTGCTCATAACTTTTGATCCGCAAGGAGTTACGCAGCGTACAACATACCGTTGGAAAGCTCTCCAAAAGTTCTACGACGAGGGTAGTAAGCTTGCTTTGTTGCGCCTATTTTTGGAGCCCAAAATCGAACGTTTTCATAAGTATCGGGACACTTTTCTTCTTTTGCACTATTTTTCGTTCCCGGATCATAAGTCGTGAGCCGCGAAAAGGACGACAACCTAATCCATCACATTTCTGTTACCGAATCCCACAGAACCTTGGGCAAGACAACTTCGCTTCACGTAGAGGCTAGGCCCGCAAACCGAGGGCGTGGGGCTTTGGACCAAGTCTCCGTCGCTCCGGTGCCCATCACTTTTGATCCGTAAGGAGTTACACGGCGCACAGTATACCGTTGGAAAGCTCTCTGAGAACTCTACAATGGGGATTGCAAGCTTGCTCTCCAGTGCCTGTTTTCGGAGCCTAAAATCGAACGTTTTAATCAGTTTCGAAACAATTTTTTCTTTTGTGCTTTTTTTCCATCACAGATCGTGCGTCGTGAGCCGCGAAAAAGACGACAACCTAATTCATCACATTTCTATTATCGAATCCCACGACACCTTGGGCAAGACAACTTTGCTTCACGTGGAGGCTTGGCCCACAAACCGAGGGCGTGGGGCTTAGGACTAGGTCTCCGTCGCTCCGGTGCCCATAACTTTTGATCCGTAAGGATTTTCGCGGTGCACAGCATACCGTTGGAAAGCTCTCCGAGAACTCTACAACGGAGATAGCATGATTGCTCCGCTGCGCCTATTTTTGAAGTCTAAAATTGAACGTTTTAATCAGTTACGGGACACTTTTTTTCTTTTGCGCTATTTTTCCGTCCCGGATCGTGCGTCGTGAGTCGCGAAAAGGACGACAACCTAATCCATCACATTTCTGTTACCGAATCCCACAAAACCTTGGGTAAGACAACTTCGCTTCACATAGAGGTTGGGCCCGCAAACCGAAGACGTAGGGCTTGGGACCAAGTCTTCGTCGCTCCGGTGCCCATCACTTTTGATCCATAAGGAGTTATGTGGCGCACAACATACCGTTGGAAAGCTCTTTGAGAACTCTACACCGGGGACTGCAAGCTTGCTCGGCTTCGCCTATTTTCTGAGCCTAAAATTGAACGTTTTAATCAGTTTCAGGACACTTTTTTTCTTTTGCACTATTTTTTCCACCCGGATCGTTCGTCATGAGCCGCGAAAGGGACAACAACTAATCCATCACATTTCTATTATCGAATCCCACGACACCTTGGGCAAGACAACTTCACTTCACGTGGAGGCTTTGCCCGCAAACCGAGGGCATGGGGCTTGGGACTAGGTCTCCGTCGCTCCGGTGCCTATAACTTTTGATCCGTAAGAATTTACACGGCGCATAGCATACCGTTGGAAAGTTCTCCGAGAGCTCTACAACGGGGTTAGCAAGCCTGCTCGGCTGCCTCTATTTTCGGAAACCAAAATCGAATGTTTTCATCAGTTTCGGGACACTTTTCTTCTTTTGTGCTATTTTTTTGTCCCGGTCGTACGTCGTTAGTCGCGAAAAGGATGACAACCTAATCCATCACATTTCTATTACCGAATCCCATGACACCTTGGGCATGACAACTTCACTTCACGTAGTAGTTGGTCCCGCAAATCGAGGACGTGGGGCGTGAGACCGGGTCTCCGTCGCTCCGGTGCCCAGAACTTTAGATCCGCAAGGATTTACGTGGCGCACAACATACCATTGGAAAGCTCTCTGAGAGCTCTACGACAGAGTCAACAAGCCAGCTTAGCGCGCCAATTTTCAGAGTCCAAAATCAAATATTTTCTTCAGTTTCGGGACACTTTTCTTCTTTTGCTCTATTTTTCCGACTCGGATCATACGTCATCAGCCGCGAAAAGGACGACAACCTAATCCATCATATTTCTATTACCGAATCCCATGACACCTTGGGCATGACAACTTCACTTCACGTAGTGGCCGGGTCCGCAAAGCGAGGGCGTGGGGCTTGTGACCAGGTCTCCGTCGCTCCGGTGCCCATAACTTTTGATTCGTAAGGAGTTACACGGTGCATAATATACCGTTTGAAAGCTCTCCAAGAGCTCTACGACGAGGGCAGCAAGCATGATTTGCTGCGCCCATTTTCGAAGCCCAAAATTAAACGTTTTCATCAGTTTCGGAACACTTTTACTCTTTTCCGCTATTTTTCCTTCCCGAATCGTACGTCGTGAGCCGCGAAAAGGACGACAACCTAATCCATCACATTTCTTTTACCAAATCCCATGGCACCTTGGGACCAAGTCTCCGTCGCTTGGCTGCCCATATTTTTGGAAGACAAAATTGAACGTTTTCATAAGTTTCGGGACTCTTTTCTTCTTTTGCGCTATTTTTCCTTCTCAGATCGTATGTCGTGAGCCGCGAAAAGGACGACAACCTAATATATCACATTTCTATTACCGAATCCCACAGCACCTTGGCAAGACAACATCACTTCACGTAGAGGCAGGGCCCGTAAACCGAGGGCGTGGGGCTTGAGACCAAGTCTCTATCGATCCGGTGCCCATAAATTTTGATCTGTAAGGAGTTACGCGGCGCACAACATACCGTTGGAAAGCTCTCCAAGAGCTATATGATGCGGTCAACAAGCCCGAAAGTCTGCCCCTGTTTTTGGAGCCCAAAATTGAATATTTTCATTAGTTTCGCGACATTTTCTTCTTTTGCGCTGTTTTTTCATCCCGGATCGTACGTCATAAGCCGCGAAAAGGACGATGACCTAATCCACCACATTTCTGTTACCGAATCCCATGGCACCTTAGGCAAGAGAACGTCACTGCACGTAGAGGCTGGGACCGCAAACCAATGGCGTATGGCTTGGGACCAGGTCTTCGTCGCTCCTTTGCTCATAACTTCTGATCTGTAAGGAGTTTTCTATATTGCGCCTATTTTCAGAGCCCAAAATCGAACGTTTTCATCAGTTTCGGGACACTTTTCTTCTTTTGTGCTATATTTTTGGCCTGGATCGTGCGTCGTGAGCCGCAAAAAGGACGACAATCTAATCCATCACATTTTTATTATCGAATCCCACGGCACCTTGGGCGAGACAACTTTCCTTCACGTAGAGGCTTGGCCCGCAAACTGAGGGCATGGGGCGTGGGACTTGGGACCAGGTCTCCGTCGCACCGGTGCCCATAACTTTTGATCCGTTAGGAGTTACGCGGCGCACAACATACAGTTGGAAAGCTCTACGAGAGCTCTGCGATGGGGGCAGCAAACTTGCTCGGCTGCGCCAGTTTTTCGAGACCAAAATCGAACATTTTCATCAGTTTTGGGATACTTTTCTTCTTTTGCGCTGTTTTTCCATCCCGGATCGTACGTCGTGAGCCGTGAAAAGGACGATAACCAAATCCATCACATTTCTATTACTGAATCCCATGGCAAACCGAGGGCGTAGGGCTTGAGACTAGGTCTCTATCGCTCCGGTGCCCATAACTTTTGATCCGTAAGGAGTTTCGCGGCGCACAACATACTGTTGGAAACCTCTCCGAGAGCTCTACGACGGGGTCAGGAAGCTTTCTCGGCTGTACCTATTTTAGGACCCCAAAATCTAACGTTTTCATCATTTTTGGGACACTTATCTTCTTTTGCGCTGTTTTTCAGTCCCGGATCGTACGTCGTCCGCCGCGAAAAGGACAACAACCTAATCCATCACTTTTCTGTTACCGAATCCCTTGACACCTTGGGCATGACAACTTCACTTCATGTAGAGGCTGGGCTTGCAAACCGAGGGCTTAGGGCTTGGGACCAGGTCTCCTTCGCTCTTTTGCCCATAACTTATAATTCGTAAGGAGTTACGCAGTGCACAACATACCGTTGGAAAGCTCTCCGAGAACTCTACGACTAGGGCAGCAAGCTTACTTCTCTGCACCTATTTTTGGAGCCCAAAATCGAAAGTTTTCATATGTTTCGGGGCACTTTTCTTCTTTTAAGCTATTTTTCATCCAAGATCATACGTCGTGAGCCGCGAAAAGGACCACAACGCAATCCATCACATTTCTATTACCGAATCCTCTGGCACCTTGGGCAAGACAACTTCGTTTCACGTAGAGGTTGGGCCCGCAAACCGAGGGCGTGGGGCTTAGGACCAGGTCTTTGTCGCTCCGGTGCCCATAACATTTTCTCTGTAAGGAGTTACGCGGCGCACAACATACCGTTGGAAAGCTCTCCAAGAGCTCTACGACAAAGTCAACAACCCTGCTCGGCTGTGCCTATTTTCAGAGTCCAAAATCAAACGTTTCATCAGTTTCGGGACACTTTTCTTCTTTTGCGCTGTTTTTCTATCTCGGATCGTAAGTCGTGAGCCGCGAAAAGGAAGACAACCTAATCCATCACATTTATGTTATCGAATCCCATGGTACCTTGGGAAAAACAATTTCACTTCACGTAGAGGCTTTGCCCGCAAAACGAGGGTGTGGGGCTTGGGACCAAGTCTCCGTCGCTCCGGTGCCCAGAACTTTTGATCCGCAAGGTTTTACGTGGCGCACATCATACCATTGGAAAGCTCTCCGAGAGCTGTACGGCGTGGGCAGCAAGCCTACTCGGCTGCCCCTATTTTCGGAATCCAAAATTGAACGTTTTCAGCAATTTCGAGATACTTTTTTTATTTTGCGCTGTTATTTGGTCCCGAATCGTACGTCGTCAGCAGCGAAAGAACGACAACGTAACCATCACATTTCTATTATCGAATCCCACGACATCTTGGGCATGACAATGTGACTTCACGTAGAGGATGGGTCCGCAAACCGAGGACGTGGGGCTTGGGACCAGGTCTCCGTTGCTCCTTTGCTTATAACTTTTGATCCGTAAGGAGATACGCAGCCCACAACATTCTGTTGGAAAGCTCTCCTAGAGTTCTACGACGGGGGCAGCAAGCCTAGCTTGCTGCGCTATTTTTTAGAGCCCAAAATCAAATGTTTTCATCAGTTTTGGGACACTTTTTAAATTTTGCGCTATTTTCCATCCAGGATCGTGCGTCGTGAGCTGCAAAAAGGATGACAACCTAATCCATCACATTTTTATTATCGAATCCCATGCCACCTCGGGCAAGACAACTTCGCTTCACGTAGAGGCTTGGCCCGCAAACTGAGGGCATAGGGCTCAGGACCAAGTCTTCGTCGCTTCGATGCCCATAACTTTTCATCCGTAAGGTGTTACGAGGTGTACAACATGCCGTGGGAAAGCTCTCCGAGAGTTCTACGATAGGGGCAGCAAGCCAGCTTCGAAGCCTATTTTTGTAGCCCAAAATCAAATGTTTTCATCCATTTTGGGACATTTTTCTTCTTTTGTGCTATTTTTCGTTCCTGGATCGTACGTCGTGAGCCGCGAAAAGGACGACAACCTAATCCATCACATTCCTATTACCGAATCCCACGGCACCTTAGGCAAGACAACTTCGATTCACGTAGTAGCTGGGCCCACAAATCGAGGGCGTGGGGCTTAGGACCAGGTCTCCATCGCTCCGGTGCCCATAACTTTTGATTTGTAAAGAGTTACGCAGCGCACAACATACCGTTGGAAAGCTCTCTGAGAGCTCTATGACAAGGTCTGCAAGCCTACTCGGCTGTGCCTATTTTCGATACCCAAAATCGAACGTTTTCATCAATTTTGGGTCACTTTTCTTCTTTTGCACTATTTTTTCGTCCCGGATCGTATGTTGTGAGCCGCGAAAAGGACGACAACGTAATCCATCATATTTCTATTAAGGAATCCCACGGTACCTTGGACAAGAAAACTTCGTTTCACGTAGAGACTGGGCTGGCAAACCAAGGGCATGGGGCTTAGGACCAAGTCTCCGTCGCTCCAGTGCCCATCACATTTGATCCGTAACGAGTTACGCAGCGCACAGCATACCGTCGGAAAGCTCTATGAGAACTCTACAACGTGGACAGCAAGCTTGCTCAGCTGCACCTATTTTCGAAGCCCTAAATCGAACGTTTTCATCAGTTTCGAGACAATTTTCTTCTTTTGCCCTGTTTTTCCGTCCCGGATCGTACGTCGTGAGCCGCGAAAGGGACGACAACCTAATGCATCACATTTCTATTATCGAATCCCACGACACCTTGGGCAAGACGACTTCGCTTCACGTAGAGGCTGGGCCACCAAACCGAGGGCGTCGGGCTTGTGACCAGGTCTCCGTCGCTCCGGTGCCCATAACTTTTGATTTGTAAGGATTTATGCAACGCACAGCATACTGTTGGAAAGCACTCCGAGAGCTCTACGACGGGGCCAGCAAGCCTGCTCGGCTGCCCCTGTTTTCAGAACCTAAAATCGAATGTTTTCATCAGTTTCGGTACACTTTTCTTCTTTTGCACTATTTTTTCATCCCGGATCGTACGTCGTCAGCCGCGAAAAGGACGACAACCTAACCATCACATTTCTATTACCCAATCCCCTGACATCTTTGGCATGACAATGTCAATTCACGTAGAGGTTGGGCCCGCAAACCGAGGGCGTGTGGCTTGGGACCAGGTCTCCGTCTCTCCTTTGCCCATAACATTTGATCCGTAAGGAGTTATGCAGTGCACAGCATACTGTTGGAAAGCTCTCTGAGAGTTCTATGACAGGGGCAGCAAGCCTTCTCAGCTGCCTCTATATTCGGAGCCCAAAACCGAACGTTTTTTTCAGTTTTGAGATACTTTTCTTCTTTTGCGTTGTATTTCTGTCCCGGATCGTAAGTCGTAAGCCGCAAAAGTGATGACAACCTAATCCATCACATTTCTATTATGGAATCCCATGGCACCTTGGGCAAGACAACTTTACTTCACGAAGAGGCTGGGCCTGCAAACCGAGGGCGTAGGGCTTAGGACCAGGTATCCGTCGCTCCGTTGCCCATAACTTTTGATCCGTAAGGAGTTACACGGCGCACAACATACCGTTGGAAAGCTCTCCGAGAGCGCTACGACGAGGGCAACAAGCCTGCTCTGCTGCGCCTATTTTCGAAACCCAAAATCGAATGCTTTCATCTATTTCGGGCCATTTTCTTCTTTTGTGCTATTTTTCCTTCCCGGATCGTACGTCATGAGCCGTAAAAGGGACGACAACCTAATCCATCACATTTTTATTACCGAATCCTATGACACCTTGGGCAAGACAATTTCACTTCACGTAAAGGCTGGGCCCGCAAACTGAGGGCGTGGGGCTTAGGACCTGGTCTCCGTCGCTCCAGTGCCCATAACTTTTGATTCGTAAAGAGTTATGCGGCACACAACATACCGTTGGAAAGCTTTCCGAGAGCTCTACGACGGGGTCAACAAACTTGCTCAGCTGTGCCTGTTTTCAGAACCAAAAATTGAACATTTTCATTAGTTTCGAGACACTTTTCTTCTTTTGCTATATTTTTTCATCCCGGATCGTACATCATCAGCCGCGAAAAGGATGACAACCTAAACCATCACATTTCTTTTACCGAATCGGGCATGACAACTTCACTTCACATAAAGGATAGGTCTGCAAACCGAGGGCGTAGGGCTTGAGACCAAGTCTCTGTTGCTCATTTGCCCATAAATTATAATCAGTAAGGAGTTACGTGGCGCACAGCATACCGTTGGAAAGCTCTTCAAGAGCTCTACGACAAAATTAGTAAGCCTGCTCGGCTACGCCAATTTTTGAATCCCAATATTGAACATTTTCATCAGTTTCGGGACACTTTTCTTATTTTGCGCTATTTTTTTATCCCGAATCGTACGTCGTCAGCCGCAAAAAGGACAACAACATAATCCATCACATTTCTATTATCGAATCCCACGACACCTTGGGCAAGACAACTTCGCTTCATGTAGAGGCTGGGCCCGCAAACCGAGGGCGTAGGGCTTGAACCAGGTTTCCGTCGCTCCGGTGCCCATAACTTTTGATCTCTAAGGAGTTACGCGGCGCACAACATACCGTTGGAAAGCTCTCTAAGAGCTCTACGACGAGGGTAACAAGCCTGCTCGGCTGTGCCCATTTTTGTAGCCCAAAATCGAACATTTTCATCAGTTTCAAGACACTTTTCTTCTTTTTTGCTATTTTTCCTTCTTCGATCGTAAGTTGTCAACTGTGAAAAGGATGACAATCTAATCCATCACATATCTATTACTGAATCCAATGACACCTTGGGCATGACAACATCACTTCACGTAGTGGCTGGGCCTGCAAACCGAGGGCGTAGGGCTTGGGACCAGGTCTTCGTCACTTTTTTGCCCATAACTTTTGATTCGTAAGGCGTTACGCGGTGCACAGCAAACCGTTGGAAAGCTCTTCGAGAGCCCTACAACGCGATCAACAAGCTTGGTCAGCTGCGCCTGTTTTCGTAGTCCAAAATTGAACGTTTTCATCAGTTTCGAGACACTTTTCTTCGTTTGCGCTGTTTTTTCATCGCAGATCGTACGTCGTGAGCTGCGAAAAGGACGATAACCTAATCCAACATATTTCTATTACTGAATCCCATGGTACCTTGGGCAAGACAACTTCACTTCACTTAGAGGCTGGGCTCGCAAATCGAGGGCGTCGGACCAGGTTTCCGTCGCTTCGGTGCCCATAACTTTTGATTCGAAAGAAGTTAAGCGGCGCACAACATACCAATGAAAAGCCCTCCGAGAGCTCTACTACACGGTGATCATACTTTCTCAGCTGCGCCTGTTTTCATAAACCAAAATTGAACGTTTTCATCAGTTTCAAGACACTTTTCTTCTTTTGTGCTGTTTTTCCATCCTGGATCGTACATCGTCAGCCGTGAAAAGGACGACAACCTAATCCATCACATTTCTATTACCGAATCCCACGAAACTTTGGGCATGACAACTTCACTTCATGTAGAGGCTAGGACTACAAACCGAGGGCGTAGGGCTTGGGACTAGGTCTCCGTCGCACCTTTGCCCATAACTTTTGATCCGTAAGGAGTTACATGGGGCAGAGCATACCGTTGGAAAGCTCTCCAAGATCTCTAGGATGGGGGCAGTAAGCCTTCTCGGCTGCGCCTATTTTTGGAGCCCAAAATCAAAAAATTTCATTAGTTTCGGGACACTTTTCTTCTTTTGCGCTATTTTTCTGTCTTGGATCGTATGTCGGGAGCCGCGAAAAGGACGACAACCTAATCCATCACATTTCTATTACCGAATCCCACATCACATTGGGCAAGACAACTTAGCTTCACGTAGAGGCTGGGCTCGTAAAATGAGGGTGTGGGGCTTGGGACCAGGTCTCCGTCGCTCCGGGGGCCATAACTTTTGATCCGTAAGGAGGTACGCAGTGCACAGCATACTGTTGGAATGCTCTCGGAGAGCTCTACGATGGGAGCCGCAAGCTTGATTTGCTGCACCTATTTTTGAAACCCAAAACCGAACATTTTCATCAGTTTTGGGACACTTTTATTCTTTTGTGCTATTTTTCCTTCCCGGATCGTACGTCGTGAGCCGTAAAAAGGACGACAACCTAATCCATCACATTTATATTACTGAATCCCATGGCACCTTGGGCAAGACAACTTCGCTTCACGTATAGGCTCGGCCCGCAAACCTAGGGCGTGGGGCTTGTGACCAGGTCTCCGTCGCTGCGGTGCCCATAACTTTTGATCCGTATGGAATTACACGATGCAGCACATACCATTGGAAAGCACTCCGAGAGCTCTACGACGGGGACAGTAAGCCTGCCATGCTGCACCTATTTTTGGAGCCTAAAATTGAACGTTTTCATCAGTTTTGGGACACTTTTCTTCTTTTGTACTTTTTTTCCATCCCAGATCGTACGTCGTGAGCCGCGAAAAGGACAACAACCTAATCCATTACATTTCTATTACCGAATCCCACGGCACCTTGGGCAAGACTTTGCTTCACTTAGAGGCTAGGCCGGCAAACCGAGGGCGTGGGGGTTGGGACCAAGTCTCCGTCACTCCAGTGCCATCACATTTGATCCGTAACGAGTTACGCGGCGTACAACATACCGTTGAAAAGCTCTATGAGAACTCTACGACATGGACAACAAGCCTGCTTGGCTCCGCCTATTTTCAGAGCCAAAAATTGAACATTTTCATCAGTTTCGTGACACTTTTCTTCTTTTGCACTATTTTTCCGTCCCGGATCGTGCGTCGTGAGCCGCAAAAAGGACGACAACCTAATCCATCACATTTCTATTATTGAATCCCACGGCACTTTGGGCAAGACAACTTCGCTTCATGTTGAGGTAGGGCCCGCAAAGCAAGGGCGTGGGGCTTGGGACCTGGTCTCCGTCGCTCCGGTGCCCATAACTTTTGATCCGTAAGGATTTACGCAGCGCACAGCATACTGTTGGAAAGCTCTCCGAGAGCTCTACGACGTGGTCAGCAAGCCTGCTCGGCTGCCCCTGTTTTCAGAACCTAAAATCGAATGTTTTCATCAGTTTCGGGACACTTTTCTTCTTTTGCACTATTTTTTCATCCCGGATCGTACGTCGTCAGCCGCGAAAAGGACGACAACCTAACCATCACATTTCTATTACCGAATCCCGTGACATCTTGGGCATGACTATGTCACTTCACGTAGAGGCTGGGGCGTGTGGCTTGGGACCAGGTCTCCGTCTCTCCTTTGCCCATAACATTTGATCCGTAAGGAGTTACGCGGCGCACAGCATACCGTTGGAAAGCTCTCTGAGAGTTCTACAACAGGGGCAGCAAGCCTTCTCAGCTGCCCCTATTTTTGGAGCCCAAAACCAAATGTTTTCATCAATTTTGAGACACTTTTCTTCTTTTGCGTTGTATTTCTATCCCGAATCGTAAATCGTGAGCCGCGAAAAGGATGACAACCTAATCAATCACATTTCTATTACCGAATCCCACATCACATTAGGCAAGACAACTTCGCTTCATATAGAGGCTATGCCCGAAAACCGAGAACGTTGGGCTTGGGACCAGGTCTCCTTCGCTCCGGTGCCCATAACTTTTGATCCGCAAGGAGTTACGCGGCACACAGCATACCATTGGAAAGCTCTCTAAGAGCTCTACGACGGGGGTAGCAAGCCTGCTCTGCTGCGCCTGTTTTCGAAACCCAAAATCCAATATTTTTATCAATTTCGTGCCACTTTTCTTATTTTGCGCTGTTTTTCCATCCCGGATCGTACATCGTGAGCCGCAAAAAGGACGACAACATATTCCATCACATTTAGATGATCGAATCCCACGGCACCTTGGGCAAGACAACTTCGGTTCACGTAGAGGATGGGCCCCCAAACTGAGGGCGTGGGGCTTAGGACCAGGTCTCCGTCGCTCCGGTGCCCATAACTTTTGATCCGTAAGGTGTTATGCAGCCCACAACATACCGTTGGAAAACTCTCCAAGAGCTCTACGACGGGGTCAACAAACTTGCTCGGTTGTGCTTGTTTTCAAAACCAAAAATTGAACGTTTTCATCAGTTTTGAGACACTTTTCTTCTTTTGCTATATTTTTTCATCTCGGATCGTACGTCATCAGCCACGAAAAGGACAACAACCTAATCCATCACATTTCTTTTACTGAATCGGGCATGACAACTTCACTTCACATAAAGGATAGGTCCGCAAACCGAGGGCGTAGGGCTAGGGACTAAGTCTCTGTTGCTCATTTGCCCATAAATTATAATCCGTAAGGAGTTACGTGGTGCACAACATACCGTTGGAAAGCTCTTCAAGAGCTCTATGACGAAATTAGTAAGCCTGCTCGGCTGCGCCAATTTTTGGAGTCCAAAATTGAACATTTTCATCAGTTTCGGGACACTTTTCTTATTTTGCTCTATTTTTTCGTCCCGGATCGTATGTCATCAGCAGCGAAAAGAACGATAACCTAATCCATCACATTTCTATTACCGAATCCCACGATACCTTGGGCATGACAATTTCACTTCACGTAGAGGCCGGGCCCATAAACCGAGGGCGTGGGGCTTGTGACCAGGTCTCTGTAGCTCCGGTGCCCATAACTTTTAATCCGTAAGGAGTTATACGGCGCACAACATACCGTTGGAACGCTTTTTGAGAGCTCTACGACGGGGGAAGCAAGCCTGCTCTGCTGCGCCTATTTTGGGAGCCCAAAATCAAACATTTTCATCAGTTGCTGGACACTTTTCTTCTTTTTTACTTTTTTTCCAGTCCCGGATCGTATGTCGTCAGCCTCGAAAAGGACGACAAACTAATCAATCACATTTCTATTACCGAATCCCACGACACCTTGGGGATGGCAACTTTACTTCACGTAAGGCTGGGCCCGTAAACCGAGGGTGTGGGGCTAGGAACCAGGTCTCCGTCGCTTCTTTGCCCATAACTTTTGATTCGTAAGGCGTTACACGGTGCACAGCAAACCGTTGGAAAGCTCTTCAAGAGCTCTACAACGCGATCAACAAACTTGGTCGGCTGCGCCTGTTTTCGTAGTCCAAAATAGAACATTTTCATCTATTTCTTGACACTTTTCTTCTTTTGCGTTATTTTTTCGTCCTGGATCGTACGTCGTGAGCCGCAAAAAAAATGACAACCTAATCCAACACATTTCTATTACCGAATCCCACGGTACCTTGGGCAAGACAACATCGCTTCACAAAGAGGCTGGGCCCGCAAACCGAGGGCGTGGGACCAGGTTTTCGTCGCTCCGGTGCCCATAACTTTTGATTCGAAAGAAGTTAAGCGGCGCACAACATACCATTAGAAAGCCCTCCGAGAGTTCTACGACGCGATGAGCATACTTTCTCAGCTGCGCTTGTTTTCAGAACCTAAAATTGAACATTTTCATCAGTTACAGGACACTTTTCTTCTTTTGCGCTATTTTTTCGTCCCAGATCGTACATCGTCCGCCGTGAAAAGGACGACAACCTAATCCATCACATTTCTATTACCGAATCCCATGACACTTTGGGCATGACAACTTCACTTCATGTAGAGGCTGGAACTGCAAACCAAGGGCGTAGGGCTTGGGACTAGGTCTCCGTCGCTCCTTTGCCCATAACTTTTGATCCGTAAGGAGTTACGTGGGGCACAACATACCGTTGGAAAGCTCTCCAAGACCTCTAGGACGGGGGCAGTAAGTCTTCTCGGCTGCGCCTATTTACGGATCCCAAAATCAAACGTTTTCATCAGTTTGGGGACACTTTTCTTATTTTGCGATGTTTTTCTGTCACAGATCGTAAGTCGTGAGCCGCAAAAAGGACGACAACCTAATCCATCACATTTCTATTATAGAATCCCACAACACCTTGGGCAAAACAATTTCGCTTCACGTAGAGGCTTGGCCCACAAAACGAGGGTGTGGGGCTTGGGACCAGGTCTCCGTCGCTCCGGTGCTCATAACTTTTGATCTGTAAGGAGTTACGCAGTGCACAGCATACTGTAGGAAAGCTCTCCGAGAGCCATACGTGGGGGCCGCAAGCTTGATCTGCTACGCCTATTTTTGAAACCCAAAACCGAACATTTTCATCAGTTTCGGGACACTTTTCTTCTTTTGCGCTATTTTTCCTTCTTGGATCGTACGTCATGATCCGAGAAAAGGACTACAACCTAATCCATCACATTTCTACTACTGAATCCCACGGCACCTTGGGCAAGAAAACTTCGCTTCACGTAAAGGCTGGGACCGTAAACCAAGGGCGTGGGGCTTGGGACTAGGTCTCCGTCGCTCCGATGCCCATAACTTTTGATCCGTAAGGAGTTACACGATGCACAACATACCATTGGAAAGCACTCCGAGAGCTCTACGACGGGGATAGTAAGCCAGCCGTGCTGCACCTATTTTTGGAGACCAAAATCGAACGTTTTCATTAGTTTTGGGGAACTTTTCTTGTTTTGCGCTATTTTTTCTTCTCGAATCGTACGACGTGAGCCGCAAAAAGGACAATAACCTAATCCATCACACTTCTATTACCGAATCCCACGGCATCTTGGGCAAGAAAACTTCGCTTCACCTAGAGGCCGGGCCCACAAACCGACGGCATGGGACTGGCGACCAGGTATCCGTCGCTCCGGTGCCCATAACTTTTGATCTGTAAGGAGTTACGCGGCGCACAACATACCGTTGGAAAGCTCTCCGAGAGCTCTATGACGGGGATAGCAAGGCTGCTCGGTTGCTCCATTTTTTAGAGTCCAAAATTGAACGTTTTCATTAGTTTCGTGACACTTTTCTTCTTTCGCGCTATTTTTAATTCCCGGATCGTATGTCATGAGGCGCGTAAAGGACGACAACCTAATCATGGCACCTTGGGCAAGACAACTTCGCTTCACGTAGGGGCTAGGCCCACAAACCGAGGGCGTGGGGCTTGGGACCAGGTCTCCGTCGCTCTGGTGCCCTTAACTTTTGATCTGCAAGGAGTTACGAGGTGCACATCATACCATTGGAAAGCTTTCCGAGAGCTTTACGACGTAGTCAGCAAGCTTACTCGGCTGCGCCTGGTTTTAGAGTCCAAAATTGAATATTTTCATCAGTTTTGGGATACTTTTCTTATTTTGCGCTGTTTTTCCATTCCGGATCGTACGTCGTCAGCCGCGAAAAAGATGACAACCTAATCCATCACTTTTCTATTACTGAATCCCATGACAACTTGGTAATGACAACTTCACTTCACGTAGAGGCTGGAACCGTAAACCGAGGGCGTGCGGCTTGTGACCAGGTATCCATCGTTCCAGTGCCCATAACTTTTGATCCGTAAGGAGTTACGCGGCGCATAGCATACCGTTGGAAAGCTCTCCGAGAGCTCTACATCACGGGCAACAAGCCTGCTATGCTGCACCTATTTTAGGAGCCCAAAATCAAACGTTTTCATCAATTTTGGGACACTTTTCTTTGTTTGCGCTATTTTTTTTTATCCCAGATCGTACATCGTGAGCCGAAAAAAGGACGACAACCTAATCCATCACATTTCTATTACCGAATCCCACGACATCTTAGGCAAGAAAACTTCGGTTCAGGTAGAGGTTGGGCCCGCAAACCGAGGGCATGGAGCTTGGGACCAGTTGTCCGTCGCTTCGGTGCCCAAACCTTTTTATCCGTAAAGAGTTATGTGGCGCACAACATACACTTTGAAAGCTCTTCGATAGCTCTACGACTGGGGCAGCAAGCCTGCTCGGTTGCGCCTGTTTTCATAGATCAAAATTGAACATTTTCATCAGTTTCGGGGCTCTTTCCTTCTTTTGCGTTGTTTTTCCATCCCGGATCGTAAGTCGTGAGCCGCGAAAAAGACGACAACCTAATCCATCACATTTCTATTATTGAATCCCAAGGCACCTTAGGCAAGACAACTTCGCTTCACGTAGAGGCTGGGCCCGCAAACCGAGGGCGTGGGGCTTGGGACCAGGTCTCCGTCGCTCCGGTGCCCATAACTTTTGATCCGTAAGGAGTTACGCGGCGCACAACATACCGTTGGAAAGCTCTTCGAGAGCTCTACGACGGGGTTGGCAAACTTGCTCGGCTGCATCTATTTTTGGAGTCCAAAATCGAACGTTTTCATTAGTTTTGGGTCACTTTTCTTCTTTTGCACTATATTTCGGTCCCGGATCGTACGTCGTAAGCCTCGAAAAGAACGACAACGTAATCCATCATATTTCTATTACCGAATCCCACGGCACCTTGGACAAGACAAGTTTACCTCAAGCAAAGGCAGGGCCCGCAAACCGAGGGCGTAGGGCTTGGGACTAGGTCTCCGTCGCTCCTATGCCTATAACTTTTGATCGGCAAGGATTTACGTGGCGCACAGCATACCGTTGGAAAGCTCTTCGAGAGCTCTACGACGCGGTCAGCAAGCTTGCTTGGCTGCACCTATTTTCGGAGTTCAAAATCAAACGTTTTCATTAGTTTCGGGACACTTTTCTTCTTTTGCGCTATTTTTCCTTCCCGGATCGTACGTCGGGAGCCGCGTAAAGTACAACAACGAAATCCATCACATTTCTATTATCGAATCCCACGACACCTTCAGCAAGACAACTACGCTTCACGGAAAGGCTAGGCCAGCAAATTGAGGGCGTGGGGCTTGGGTCCAGGTCTCCGTCGCTCCGATGCCCATAACTTTTGATCCGTAAGAAATTACGCGGCACACAGCATACCGTTGGAAAGCTCTCTGAGAGCTCTACAACAGAGTCAGCAAGATTGCTCAGCTAGGCCTATTTTTAGAGTCCAAAATAGAACGTTTTCATCATTTTTGGGACACTTTTCTTCTTTTGCGCTATTTTTCCTTCCCGGATCGTACGTCGTGAGCCGCGAAAAGGACGAAAACCTATTCCATCACATTTCTATTACCAAATCCCAAGGCACCTTGGGCAAGACAACTTCGCATCACGTATAGGCTGGGCCCGCAAACCTAGGGCGTGGGGCTAGGGACCAGGTCTCCATTGCTCCGGTGCCCATAACTTTTAATCCGTAAGGTGTTACACGGTGCACAACATACCATTGGAAAGCTCTCCGAGAGCTCTACGACAAGGGCAGCAAGCCTGCTCATATGCGCCTATTTTTGGAGCCCAAAATCGAACGTTTTCATCAGTTTCGGGCCACTTTTCTTTTTTTACGATATTTTTTTCTTTCCCGGATCATACGATGTGAGCCGCGAAAAAGGACAACAACCTAATCCATCACATTTCTATTACCGAATCCCACTGCACCTTGGGCAAGACAACTTCGCTTCATGTAGAGGCTGGGCCCGCAAACCGATGGCGTGGGGCTTGGTACCAGGTCTCCGTCACTCCGGTGCCCATAACTTTTGATCTCTAAGGAGTTACGCGTCGCACAGCTTACCGTTGGAAAGCTCTCGGAGAGCTCTATGACAGGGTCAACAAGCTTGCTTGGCTGTACCTTTTTTCGGAGTCCAAAATTGAACGTTATCATCAGTTTTGGGATACTTTTCTTCTTTTGCGCTATTTTTCCTTCCCGGATCATACGTCGTGAGCCGCGTAAAGGACGACAACCTAATCCATCACAGTTCTATTACCGAATCCCACAACACCTTCAGCAAGACAACTTCGCTTCACGGAGAGGCTAGGCGCGTAAATTGAGGGCGTGGGGCTTGGGTCCAGGTCTCCGTCACTCCGGTGCCTATAACTTTTGATCCGTAAGGAGTTACACGGTGTACAGCATACCGTTGGAAAGCTCTCTGAGAGCTCTACGACGAGAGCATCAAGCTTGCTCGGCTGCGCCCATTTTTGGAGTCCAAAATCAAACATTTTCATTAGATTTGGCATACTTTTCTTCTTTTGCGCTGTTTTTTCGTCCCGAATGGTACGTCGTCAGCCGCGAAAAGGACGACAACCTAATCTATCACATTTCTATTACCAAATCCCACGACACCTTGGGCATGACAACTTCACTTCATGTAGAGGCTGGGTCCGCAAACCGAGGGCGTAGGGCTTGGGACCAGGTCTCTGCCGCTCCTTTGCCCATAACTTTCGATCCGTAAGGAATTATGTGAGGCCCGACCTCGATTTGCATACGATACCTCATTTTTTGTGCCCTAACCTAGATTTGCGTGCCTTGACCTAGGTTTAAGAGTCGTGTTTTGTTATGTGTGCCTTGTATTGAATTACGTGCATTCATTTAGGGTTACGTGCATTTACTTGAGAAACGTGCATTTGTCTCATAGTTTGTGTCTTACCTCGTAGTGCGTTTCCTAAACCTAGGAAAGCGTGCCCGTACGCTAATCAAGAAAGCATCTTACATGAAGCACTAGATCATTAATTAATCCTACAAACTCCACTAACTAATATTAAAAAGCTAATTCAACCCACTAGAAGACAAAACTGAACCAAAAACTAAGCATTATTTAATCTTTATTCCTTATTCTTTTGCACATCCCAAACACACAATATTATATTGCTCAACGAAGACAAAAAAATTCAAAATTGAGCTTGCCTTGGCCGACCATGTAGGAGCTTTTATCATGCTTGCATAATTCAAAAATAATTCCTAGACAAGCCTATGACACAATGCATAAAAAAATGAAATGAAACACACCTTCCTAGCTTCACTTTCTTGACCAAAGCACTCCATGCTCCCTTACATTTCTAGATTGCACAAGGACTAAGAGAATTTCAGATTTTTCAAGGCCCTAGGCCGACACACTCACACACAACACTCCATACCTCACAAACATCTCAATTCCTCTCTTTCTCTCATTTTCTCTCAATCTCTCTCTCATTTCTTTTCTCTCTCTCTCGGCCTTAGCTGCAATTCTACACTCCATAGCTTAAGCTCATCATCCTAAGGTTCATCAAGACCTTCGAGCCACTAAGGAACTCGACCAAGCAAGCTAGAATGCAAAAAGACATGCATGCAAGCTCATAGAGCCTTCATTTCGGCATAGGTATGTTGATAGCTTCCATTTCATTTTCTTTTTTTTTCTGGCCACTTGCACATACTAAGAACATGGTTACTAAGCTAGGAATTAGAGAATCTCAAGTTGTCTCTCGGCTAAGCAAGGAGAAAAGTCGATTTTGTGCATCTCCAAGAGTTTTGTGCATCTTCATTGTTGTCTAGCTAAGGTGAGGGCTAAAACTCTCTTGAAAAGCTTTCAAAAACCACATGCATGCCTTTAAATGTCTATTTTTACCTCTGTACTTGTGATATATGTGTGTACATGAGCTTTTGTAAACATGCATGGCAAGATATTTGGCTAGAATGTGAAGATAGGTGAAATCGTATAAATGGACAGTCTTCTAACTAGTTGGACCGAAATGATTTTGACCAGGTATGTGATGTTGAAAATGTGTGAAAATTGGTAGGTAACTATTTTTGCCAGTTCTGAGAATTTTTCATAGAAATAGGACAAAGCCAATTTTGACTCTAAGGTCTCCAAAATGGCAAAACATCGAAAGGTGTCCAAATCTGGAAAATCTGGGAAAATGAAGCAGGTTTTGGCAGATTCACTGTCCTTGTAGAACAAACCAGTTTTGACTTAGTAAATGATATCAAAAATGCATGAAATTTGGTATTCTGCTAGATTCTTCAGTTCTGGACATTTTTGTCAGAAATAGACTAAGGCTAAATCTGACCCTTACGTACTAAAAAATGACAATTATTGAAAAGTGTACAAATCTGGACAGTTTTGCGTAGTCTCACGGTTTTGGCTATAACTCTTGAATCCGAACTCCAAATGATGCGAGGTTTGTTTCTGGATTTAGTTCACTCCTTAAGCGTTAATTTGAAATTTTGTTCACTGGAATTGGATATTGTTTGCTTGTCTCAATGATTGTGAGAAAACAGACCATTGCAGTGAGATTTTCATCTAGTGAAATGCTTTGAAAATTATTGTAACTTCTCTTGTTATATTAAATGCTTGGGATTGTGGCACTTGGATGTTGTGTGGACTGTTTTGAATGCTTGAGGGTGTCTTAATTAATCGATGCATGGCTTGAGTTTAATTACGTGACAACTTGGGGCTTAATCGCACGGGTGAGCATGAATTGAAACCCTAATGACTAGGAAAACTCGCTAAGTGTTGGTCCTATGGATATCGTGTTTAATTATGTGATTAGTAGGCTGCCCGTAGTTGCCCTTATAGCCTAAATGTGATTCCGATGATTACATATTGACAAGTAGACCCTTCTTGCACCCGGTCCCACGTAAACGTCATTGCATGTTGTATGACTTTATTATTTGATTACGTGAACTTCGAAATGAGTTATATGACTTAATTTAAATGCGTTACATGGCTGCCTGTTTAATATTCATATAACTCCATGTGCTTTACGAGTGAAATTACCTGTCATATCGTGCCTCGCGTGTTTACTTGTCAATGTGCAATCTTATGACTGCTCGGAGGCAACCTACTTTGTTGTCCTCCTAATGTGATATATTAAATGTCATAAATGTGCATTGCATACAAGGTTGCAACCTTTCATTCTGGCGTGGTAGCGTTCACGCACACCAGGCGGCACCGGGGGTGCCGGGGCGACCGTGACTGCCATTGTGCAATGCCCTCGCTCGCTTGGGGACTAGACTTTCTCGGAGAGTTGGGTCATAGGATTTCGGGGTACATCCGGAGTACACCTATTTGGCGTGATAAGTGGATGATTTGAATTCGGCCGCAACAACTAATACTGGAAGTAAATTGAGAGCAAAAGCTCACCATATCCTTTTCACTATGTGTATAAGTCCTCTCGCTTGGTTCTTAGAGAACCTCGGGGAGGAAAGACGGGTAATTGTGTTCTTTTACTTTTACATTACATTACGTACTTATTTGTGATATATGTTATGCTTGCAAAAAGGTTTTTCATAAGTTGAACTGGCAAAGGAGTTTCAAAACTTATTTCTCGTTCCCCCTCACTGAGTTCATAAGGACTCACCCTCTTTTATCAACTTAGGTGAAGAAGACCTGGAATAGGTACCCGAGGACAACATGCCTATTGATGACTCCTTGGAATGATTGCTTGCCCTACGTGCCTTAATTGACTATGGCCATTTTGTGAACGATATGTTGCTTGAAGACTATTTCTTATGTTGCTTGTTGTTGTATTGTAAATGACCCCCGTTGTAATTTGGGGTCTAATTTTGGCTTGTACTGATCATAACTAGTTAGACACTCTTATGGTCATTTTTGCTATCGCTATTGGTTAGTATCTATCACAGGCTTACGAAGTATCAGGTAAAGGATTAAGTAAAATGAATCTATCCAATCTTAAGCAGGTACTCATTGTTAAGCTAAGATCAACAGGTACTTTTGTAACAAGGATTAACAAACAAACGAGACATAGTATCATGCTAGGTTATTAGTCAAACGAGGCTTCGAGATAACTAGTAGGCATTTCGATGGGTGATAAATAGTAATCTTAGTTGGAAATGAAATTGAGATTGGAAATTTTGAGGCGTCTAGAGAATTAGGTCAAACTAAATAGCCTAATTACAGCCGTTATGCTGCCGGTTTTGCAGAGAATTTGTGGAGTTTAGGCTAAACGTTAATTATTAAACCTTCATGAACGATTAAGTACGTGAATGACTTGAATGTTTAGATCACACCCTAGTCTAACCTCAATAGGTCGGGTTAGGGCGTGACACCGTAGAGGAATGGAGTTAGAGCCAGGTTTATCTCTCGAATCATAAGTAGAAGTCCTAAGGTAATTGAGATGACTTGTTTATATGGGTTATTGTATGGCAATATCAAGTGTGCCTTTTCTGTCTCTATGTGCTTATGTGATTAACATGTCTTAACTATTTCTAGAATTGTGTATCTATATAAAATTATATGTTGCATATCTTATGCATTAAATTCTTGTTTGTCATATTCCAATAAATTATGCATCGTAATCTGTGCCTATAGATGGCTGGCCCTAGTACCCACAATACTAATAGAAGCGGTGAGCCCCAGGAGACCGAAGATGCTCATCAAACTAATCTCGGCATGGCTATGTTTAATATGATGGCGAATGTCATGGATCGCGTGTTGCGAGTGATAGAACGACAAGATGCACGTGAAGCAAACAACAACAACAACAACAACAGGAATGGTGGTAACCATGGGATAAATAGCAGAATGCGGGAGTTCCTTGACTTTCGCCCGTCCAAATTTTATCGGGAAGCTGATGATGAAAAGGCAAAGTCTTGGCTGTCTGAGATCGAGAGGATTTTCAGGCCACTTGACTATACTGATGAAGAAAAGGAGGAGTTCGCTGTGTTTTTATTGCACGCGGATGCTGAGCATTGGTGGCACACTGTGGAGGCACTTTGGGAAACTGATCATACACCTCGCTTGTGGGGTAATTCCGTTAAGGCATTCAAGGAGAAATACGTACCTGCAGTTTCTAAGCAGAGGCGGATTGAGGAATTCATGCACTTCAATCAGGGTAATATGACGGTAGCCCAGTATGAGGCTCGTTTTGATTGACTGTCCCGTTATGCTCAATACATGGTTAGTACCCCTGAGACGAAGATGTGGAAATTTACGAATGGGTTGAGGCCAGAAATTCTGGACTAGTTGGCTTCGCATGACTTCACTACCTATTTTGCTCTCCTTGCTGCTGCTTCCCGAGTTGAGAAGAGGAAACTTGATAGAGCCGGTTCAAGCCAGCCAAACAAGAAACCATATCAGCCTCCAAGTCAATAGAGGAAATTCTAGAGCCAGAGTCGCAGTCAGGGCCAGAGCCAGAATAGACCAGTTAATAACCGTGGCCCGACTAAAGCACCATCAGCCTCTTCCACCCGCAGTCCACAGGTAGTTCACCTACTACTCAGTCTATCAACTGTTCTTACTGTGACAAGAAGGATCACACCGAGGCCCAGTGCTGGAAGAAGTCAGGACGATTTGTGCAGTGTGGCAGTGATCAGCATCAGATCAAGGATTGCCCTAAATGGCAATGAGGACAAAATCAAGTTAAACCAGCTGGTAGAGGCAAGTCTCCAGTTCCTAGAGTTCAGGCCCAAGCTTATGCTATTGAGTGCGAGGAGCTTCCAGAGGAGACTGCTGTTGTTGAAGGTACATTCTTGATACTGAATCAACCTGTTAGGGTGCTAATTGATCCAGGTGCTACTCATTCATTTATTACTCCCTTATGTGTGCAACGTGTGAAACTACAAGTTGTATGTTTGCCTTACGAAGTAGAAGTTGGTACTCCAATGGGTTCTAAACTTGTTACTTGCTCAGCTTGTAAAGCATGTAAAATCCAAATTAAAGATAAGGAATTCTCAGCCAATCTTATTGTATTACCCTTTCGAGACTATGAAGTCATCTTAGGAATGGACTGGTTGGCAAAGCATCATGCCCAACTAGATTGCCGGATGAAGATTGTAACATGCCAAATACCTGGTCAACCAATATTGGAGGTAATGGGTCGAAGAGACTTCACCGGGAGTTCCATCATTTCATCTACGAAAGTAGTGAAGTCCTTGAGAAAAAGGATGTAGTGGATACTTAGCTTACCTCATCAACAAGTCGTCGGACAAAGCTAAGTTGGAGGAGATGCCAGTGATTAATGATTATGCAGATGTGTTTCTAGAAAAATTGCCCTATTTATCCCCAAATCGGGAGATCGAGTTCATTATAGAAGTACTGCCTGGCACCCAACCGATATCTAAAGCTCCTTATCGTATGGCACCAGCCGAGCTACAAGAATTGAAGGACCAATTGCAAGGATTGTTGAAGAAAGGGTTTGTTCAACCAAGTTCTTCTTCATGGGGTGCACCAGTCCTATTTGTAAAGAAGAAAAACAAAATGTTAAGGCTATGCATCGATTATCGAGGATTGAACCAAGTAACCGTCAAGAATAAATACCCACTTCCACTGATCGACGAGTTGTTTGATCAACTTCAAGGAGCTAAAGTGTATTCGAAGCTCGACTTGAGGCAAGGGTACTATCAGTTGCAGATCAAAAAGGAGGATGTGCCTAAAATGGCTTTCAGGACGAGATATGGGCATTATGAATTTGTGGTGATGCTGTTTGGGCTAACTAATGCCCATGCAGCTTTTATGGACTTGATGCACAGGGTGTTTCAACCCTACTTGGACCAATTTGTGGTGATCTTCATTGATGATATTTTGGTATACTCGAAATCCTAGGCTAAGCATGAACAACATCTGCGATTGGTACTGCAGAAACTTCGAGAGCATCAATTGTACGCGAAGTTTAGCAAATTCGAATTTTGGTTGCAGCAGATTGCATTCTTGGGACGCATCATATCCCAAGAGGGAATAGCAATGGATCCAACAAAGATAAAAGCGGTGCTGTCTTGGAAGAAGCCGAAAAATGTTACAGAAGTTCGGAGTTTTCTTGGTCTAGCCGGCTATTATCGGAGGTTCGTGAAGGATTTCTCAAAGATCGCAGGACCGCTTACAAAGCTCACTCAAAAGAAAACGAAGTTTGTGTGGGATGATAAGTGTGAGAACAGCTTCCAAGAATTGAAGAAGAGATTGACTACTGCACCCGTTCTTGCATTGCCTGAAGGGAGTCAAGGCTTTGTTATCTATAGCGATGCTTCGAAGGAAGGACTGGGTTGTGTGTTGATGCAAAATGGTAGAGTGATTGCATATGCTTCTAGGAAACCGAAGTCGTATGAATTGAAATACCCGACGCATGATTTGGAGTTAGCGGCTATTGTGTTTGCACTCAAGAAATGGAGGCACTATTTGTGGGGTAACAAGTTCGAGGTGTTTACTGATCACAAGAGCTTGAAATACTTGTTCTCACAAATAGAGTTGAACATGAGGCAAAGACGATGGATGGAGCTTTTGGATGATTATAACTGCACAATCAATTATGTTCCCGGTAAAGCAAATGTAGATGCAGATGCCTTAAGTCGGAAAACGATCATGGAAAAACTAGAAGTTAAGGTGCAGGAGTTGTTAGAGGAAGCATTCTTGTGGAAACCACAATTGACTCAAAAAGGATTACTATTTGCCACTACACAAGTTCAATCGACCTTGTTGTTTGAATTGCGAGAAGCTCAACAGAAGGACCAACAGTTTCAGAAGATTAAAGAAAGCAACACAGATTTCAAGTTTCATGATGATGGTGTTTGGAGGTTTAGGAATCAAATTTGTGTTCCTAATAAGCCAGAGCTGAAAAAGAAGATTCTTGAAGAAGCCCATAATTCAAGATACACTATTCACCCTGGCGGAACAAAGATGTACCGGGATTTGAAGCAATACTATTGGTGGAATAACATGAAGAGAGAGATTGCAGAGTTTGTGGCACGGTGTTTGACTTGCCAAAGAGTCAAAGCAGAACATCAACGACCGACAGGTTTACTTCAACCATTGGAAATTCCTCAATGGAAATGGGAACATATAACTATGGACTTTGTCATGGACCTGCCCAGGTCACAAAAGGGTCATGACGCCGTTTGGATCATAGTGGATAGATTATAAGTCAACACACTTCTTACCGATGAACAAGGAGGATAGTCCTGAGAAATTGGGAGATATGTATGTGGCGAATATTGTAAGATTGCACGGGATGCCTGTGAGTATTGGATCAGATAGGGATCCTCGTTTTACTTCCCGATTTTGGGAGAGATTGCAAGAAGCTTTGGGAACGAAGTTGAGTTTCAGCACGGCTTCTCACCCTCAGACGGATGGACAAACTGAAAGAACTATTCAGATTTTGGAGGATATGCTGAGGGCGTGTGTTTTAGACTTCGGAAAAGGTTGGGAGAAATATCTGCCTTTAGCGGAGTTCGCTTATAATAACAGTTATCAGGCCACTATCGGGATGGCCCCATTTGAGGCATTGTATGGACGTAAGTGTCGATCCCCAATTTACTGGAATGAAGTAGGTGAGACGATGACTTTTGACCCGACCCTACTACTAGAACTTATGAAGACTGTTGATAATGTCCACCTCATCCGAAAACAGATGCTTACCGCCTAAAGCAGGCAGAAAAGTTATGCAGACCGACAGAGACAGAGTCTAGAGTTTGAGGTCGGCGACAAGGTGTTCTTGAAGATATCACCACGGAGGGGACTGATTAAACACGGCAAGGGTAGAAAGTTAAGCCCGAGGTTTGTAGGACCATTTGAGATAATTGAGAAGGTTGGCAAATTGGCGTATTGCCTGGAACTACCCCAAAACCTCTCCAATATTCACGACGTCTTTCATGTTTCAATGCTACAGAAGTATCAACCTGATCCATCGCATATCTTGGAGCCAGAGCCGTTGCAGCTTTGGGAGAACTTGTCTTATGAAGAGAAGCCCATTCGGATCCTAGACCAGCAAGATCGAGAGTTGCACAACAAATCTATGTCGATGGTGAAAGTGTTGTGGGATCACCATGGAGTTGAAGAAGCGACATGGGAAAGGCGACACCAGATGGAGCAGCAGTATCCAGCTTTATTTCAAAGGTAATAACAAAGGGAAAGATGTGAGGTCTGACCTCGATTTGCGTGCGATACCTCGTTTCATATGCCCTAACCTAGATTTGCGTGCCTTGACCTAGGTTTAAGATTCGTGTTTCGTTCTGTATGCCTTGCATTGAATTATGTGCTTTCATTTAGGGTTGCGTGCATTTTCTTGGGAGACGTGCATTTGTCTCGTAGTTTGTGCCTTACCTCGTGGTGCGTACCCTAAACTTAGAAAAGCGTACCCTCACGCTAATCAAGAAAACATCTTACACAAAGCACTAGATCATTAATTAATCATACAAACTCCACTAACTAATATTAAAATGCTAATTCAACTCACTAGAAGACGAAATTGCACCAAAAGCTAGACATTCTCATTCTTTATTCCTTACTCTTTTGCACATCCCAAACACACAATATTATATTGCTCAACCAAGACAAAAAAATTCAGAATTGAGCTTGCCTTGGCCGACCATGTAGGAGCTTTTATCATGCTTGCATAATTCAAATATCATTCTTAGACAAGCTTATGACACAATGCATAAAAAAATGAAATGAAACACACCTTCCAAGCTTCACTTTCTCGACCAAAGCACTCCATGCTCCCTCACATTTCTAGATTGCGCAAGGACTAAGAGAATTTCAGATTTTTCAAGGCCCTAGGCCGACACACTCACACACAACACTCTATACCTCACAAACATCTCAATTCCTCTCTTTCTCTCATTTTCTCTCACTCTCTCTCTCATTTCTTTTTTCTCTCTCTCGGCCTTAGCTGCAAGTCTACACTCCATAGCTTAAGCTCATCATCCTAAGGTTCATCAAGACCTTCGAGCCACTAAGGAACTCCACCAAGCAAGCTAGAATGCAAAAAGACATGCATGGAAGCTCATAGAGCCTTCATTTCGGCATAGGTATGTTGATAGCTTCCATTTCATTTTCTTTTTGTTCTAGCCACTTGCACATACTAAGAACACGGTTACTAAGCTAGGAATTAGAGAATCTCAAGTTGTCTCTCGGCTAAGCAAGGAGAAAAGTCGATTTTGTGCATCTCCAAGAGTTTGTGCATCTTCATTGTTGTCTTGCTAAGGTGAGGGCTAAAACTCTGTTGAAAAGCTTTCAAAAACCACATGCATGCCTTTAAATGTCTATTTTTACCTCTGTACTTGTGATATATGTGTGTACATGAGCTTTTGTAAACATGCATGGCAAGATATTTGGCTAGAATGTGAAGATAGGTGAAATCGCGTAAATGGATAGTCTTCTGACTTGTTGGAGCGAAGTGATTTTGACCAGGTAAATGATGTTGAAAATACGTGAAAATTGGTAGGTGATTAGTTTTGCCAGTTTGGAGCATTTTTCACAGAAATAGGCCAAAGCCAATTTTGACTCTAATGTCTCCAAAATGGCAAAATATCGAAAGGTGTCTAAATTTGGAAAATCTAGGAAATGAAGCAGGTTTTGGCAGATTCACTGTCCTTGTAGAACGAACCAGTTTTGACTCAGTAAATGATGTCTAAAATACATTAAATTTGGTATGCTGCTATATGTTTCAGTTCTGGACATTTTTTTCAGAAATAGACTAAGGCTAAATCTGACCCTAAGGTCTTAAAAAATGACACGTATTGAAATGTGTACAAATCTGGACAGTTTTGCGTAGTCGCACGGTTTTGGCTATAACTCTTGAATCCGAACTCCAAAGGACGCGAGGTTTGTTTCTGGATTTAGTTCACTCCTTAAGATTTAATTTGACATTTTTTTCATTGGAATTGGAGATTGTTTGCTTGTCTCAATGATTGTGAGAAAACAGATCATTGCAGTGAGGTTTTCATCTAGTGATATGCTTTGAAAATTATTGTAACTTCTCTTGTTGTATGAAATGCTTGGGATTGTGGCACTTGGATGTTGTGTGGACTGTTTTGAATGCTTGAGGGTGTTTTAATTAATCGATGCGTGGCTTGAGTTTAATCACGTGACAACTTGGGGCTTAATCGCACGGGTGAGCATAAATTGAAACCCTAATGACTAGGAAACTCGCTAAGTGTTGATCCTATAAATGTCGTGTTTAATTATGTGATTAGTAGGCTTCCCATAGTTTCCCTTATAGCCCTAAATGTGATTCCGATGATTACATATTGACAAGTAGACCCTTCTTGCACCCGGTCCCACGTAAACGTCGTTGCATGTTGTATGACCTTATTATTTGATTACGTGAACTTCGAAATGAGTTATATGACTTGATTTACATCCGTTATATGGCTGCCCGTTTAATATTCATATAACTCCATGTGCTTTACGAGTGGAATTACCTATCATATCGTAACTCGAGTGTTTACTTGTCAATGTGCAATCTTATGACTGTTCGGAGGCAACCTACTTTGTTGTCCTCCTAATGTGATATATTAAATGTCATAAATGTGCATTGCATACAAGGTTGCAACCTTTCATTCTGGTGTGGTAGCGTTCAAGCACACCGGGCGGCAGTAGGCTTGCCGGTGCAACTGTGACTACCATTGTCCAATTTCCTCTCTCGCTTGGGGGCTAGACTTCCTCGGAGAGTTGGGTCGTAGGATTTCGGGGTACATCTTGAGTACACCCATTTGGCGTGATAAGTGGATGATTTGAAGCCGGCCGCAACAACGGATACTGGAAGTAAACTGAGAGCAAAAGCTCACCGTATCCTTTTCACTATGTGTATGAGTATTCTCGCTTGGTTCCTAGAGGACCTCGGGGAGGAAAGACGGGTAATTGTGTTCTTTTACTTTTACATTACATTACGTACTTACTTGTGATATACGTCATGCTTACAAAAAGAGTTTTCATAAGTTGAACCGGAAAAAGAGTTTCAAAACTTATTTCTCGTTCCCCCTCATTAAGTTCATAAGGACTCACCCTCTTTTATCATCTCAGGTGAAGAAGACTAGGAACAGGTACCCGAGGACAACGTGCGTTTTGATGATTCATTGGGATGATTGCTTGGCCTAGGGGCGTTACTTGACTATGGCCATTTTGTGAACGATATGTTACTTGAAGACTATTTCTTATGTTTTTTGTTGTTGTATTATAAATGACCCCCGTTGTAATTTGGGGTCTAATTTTGGCTTGTACTAATCATAACTAGTTTGACACTCTTATGGTCGTTTTTGCTATCGCTATTGGTTAATATCTATCACAGGCTTACGAAGTATCAGGTAAAGGATTAAGTAAAATGAATCTATCCAATCTTAAGCAGATACTCATTGTTAAGCTAAGATCAACAGGTACTTTTGTAACAAGGATTAACAAACAAACGAGACATAGTATCATGCTAGGTTATTAGTCAAACGAGACTTCGAGATAACTAGTAGGTATTTCGATGGGTGATAAATAGTAATCTTAGTTGGAAATGAAATTGAGATTGGAAATTTTGAGGCGTCTAGAGAATTAGGTCAAACTAAAAAGCCCAATTACAGTTGTTATGCTGCCGATTTTCTGGAGAGTTTGTGGAGTTTAGGCTAAACGTTAAGTATTAAACCTTCAAGAACGATTAAGTACGTGAAAAGACTTGAATATTTAGATCACTCCCTAGTCTAACCTCTATAGGTCGGGTTGGGGCGTGACAAGTTACGCGGCGCACAACATATCATTGGAAAGCTCTCCGAGAGCTCTACGAAGGGTGCAGCAAGCCTGCTCGGCTGCGCCTGTTTTCAGGGCCCAAAATTGAACGTTTTCATCAGTTTCGGGACACTTTTCTTCTTTTGCGCTGTTTTTTCATCCCGGATCGTATGTCGTGAGCCGCGAAAAGGACGACAACCTAATCCATCACATTACTATTATCGAATCCTAGGACACCTTGGGCAAGACAACTTCACTTCACGCAGAGGCTTGGCCCGCAAACCGAGGGCGTGGGGCTTGGGACCAGGTCTCCGTCGCTCCGGTGCTCATATCTTTTGATCTGTAAGGAGTTACGCGGTGCACAACATACTGTAGGAAAGCTCTCCGAGAGCTCTATGACAGGGGCCGAAAGCTTGCTCTGCTGCGCCAATTTTCGAAACCCAAAACCGAACATTTTCATCAGTTTTGTGATACTTTTCTTCTTTTGCACTATTTTCCCTTCCCGGATCTTACGTCGTGAGACGCGAAAAGGACTACAACCTAATCCATCATATTTCTATTACCGAATCCCACGGCACCTTGAGCATGACAACTTCGCTTCACGTATAGGCTGGGCTCGCAAACCTAGGGCATGGGGCTTGGGACCAGGTCTCCGTCACTCCGGTGCCCATAACTTTTGATCCGTAAAGAGTTACACGGTGCACAACATACCATTGCAAAGCTCCCCGAGAGCTCTACGATGGGGACGGCAAGCTTGCTCCGTTGCGCCTATTTTTAAAGCCCAAAATTGATCTTTTTCATAAGTTTTAGGCCACTTTTCTTGTTTTGCACTATTTTTCCTTCTGGATCGTACGACGTGAGCCGCGAAAAGGACAACAACCTAATCCATCACATTTCTATTACCGAATCTCACGGCACCCTGGGCAAGACAACTTCTCTTCACATAGAGGCTGGGCTCGCAAACCGAGGGCATGGGGCTTGAGACCAGGTCTTCGTTGCTCTAGCGCCCATAACTTCTGATCCGTAAGGAGTTACGTGGCGCACAACTTACCGTTGGAAAGCTCTCCGAGAGCTCTACGATGGGGTCAACAAGCCTGCTTGGCTAAGCCTTTTTTTGCAGTCCAAAATTTAACATTATTATCAGTTTTGGGATACTTTTCTTCTTTTGCGCTATTTTTCCTTCCCGGATCGTAAGTCGTGAGCAGCGTAAAGGACGACAACCTAATCCATCACATTTCTATTACTGAATCGCACGGCACCATGGGCAAGACAACTTCGCTTCACGTAGAGGCTAGGCCCGCAAACCGAGGGCGTGGGGCTTGGGACCAGGTCTCCGTCGCTCTGATGCCCTTAACTTTGATCCGCAAGGAGTTACGAGGCGCACATCATACCATTTGAAAGCTCTCCGAGAGATCTACGACGTAGTCAGCAAGCTTACTCGGTTGTGCCTGTTTTCAGAGTCCAAAATTGAATGTTTTCATCAATTTTGGAACACTTTTCTTCTTTTGCACTATTTTTCCGTCCCGGATCATACGTCGTCAGCCGCGAAAAAGACAACAACCTAATCCAACACATTTCTATTACTGAATCCCATGACACCTTGGGCATGACAACTTTACTTCACGTAGAGGTTGGGCCCGCAAACCGAGGGCATAGCGCTTGGGACCAGGTCTCTGTAGCTCCGGTGCCCATAACTTTTGATCCGTAAGGAATTACGTGACGCACAGCATACCGTTGGAAAGTTCTCCGAGGGCTCTACGATAGGGTCAGCAAGCCTGCATGGCTACGCCTCTTTTCAGAGTCCAAAATCGTACGTTTTCATTAGTATCGGGATACTTTTCTTCTTTTGCGCTATTTTTCCTTCCCGGATCGTACATCGTGAGCCGTGTAAAGGACGATAACCTAATCCATCACATTTCTATTACCGAATCCCACGGTACCTTGGGCAAGACAAGTTCGCTTCATGTAAAGGCTAGGCCTGCAAACCGAGGGCGTGGGGCTTGGGACCAGGTCTCCGTCGCTCCGGTGCCCATAACTTTTGATCCGTAAGGAGTTACGCGGCGCACAGCATACCGTTGGAAAGCTCTCCGAGAGCTCTTCGACGTGGGCATCAAGACTTCTCAACTGCGCCTGTTTTCAGAGTCCAAAACTAAATGTTTTCATAAATTTTGGTATAGTTTTATTCTTTTGCGCTGTTTTTCCGTCCCGGATCGTGCGTCGTGAGCGGCGAAATGGACGACAACCTAATCCATCACATTTCTATTACCAAATCCCATGACACCTTGGGCATGACAACTTTACTTCACGTAGAGGCTTGGCCCGCAAACCGTGGGCGTGGGTCTTGGGACCAGGTCTCCGTCGCTCCGGTGCCCATTACTTTTGATCCGTAAGGAGTTACGTGGCGCAAAGCATACCGTTGGAAAGCTTTCTGAGAGCTCTACGACGAGGTCAGCAAGCCTACTAGGCTGCCCTATTTTTGGATCCCAAAATCAAACGTTTTCATCAATTTCGGGACACTTTTTTTCTTTTGCGCTATTTTTTCATCCCAGATCGTACTTCGTCAGCCGCGAAAAGGATGAAAACCTAATCCATCAAAATTTTTTTATCGAATCCCAATACATCTTGGGCAAGACAACTTCGGTTCACATAGAGGTTGGACCCGTAAACCGAGGGTAGGGAGTTAGGACGAGGTGTTCGTCGCTCCGGTGCCTATAACTTTTGATCCGTAAGGAGTTACGCGGCGCACAACATACCGTTTGAAAGCTCTCTGAGAGCTCTACGACGAGGTCAGCAAGCCTCCTCAGCTGCCCGATTTTCGGATCCCAAAATCAAACGTTTTCATCAATTTTGGGACACTTTTCTTCTTTTGCGCTATTTTTTCATCCCGGATCGTACGTCGTCAGTAGCAAAAAAGACGACAAGCTAATCCATCACATTTCTATTACCGAATCCCCCGACACCTTGGGCATGACAATTTCACTTCATGTAGAGGCTGGGACAGCAAACCGAGGGCGTAGGGCTTAGGACCAGGTCTCCGTCATTTCTTTGCCCATAACTTTTGATCCGTAAAGAGTTACGCGGCGCACAACATACCGTTTGAAAGCTCTCTGAGAGCTCTACAACGGGGGCACCAGCCTTCTCGGTTGTGCCTATTTTCGGAGCCCAAAATCTAACGTTTTCATCAGTTTCGGGACACTTTTCTTCTATTCCGTTATTTTTCCATCCCGGATCGTACGTCGTGAGCCGCGAAAAGGATGACAACCTAATCCATCACATTTCTATTATTGAATCCCACGGCACCTTGGGCAAGACAACTTCGCTTCACGTAGAGGCTGGGCCCGCAAACCGAGGGCGTGGGGCTTGTGACCAGGTATCTGTCGCTTCTTTGCCCATAACTTTTGATCCGTAAGGAGTTACGCGGCGCACAGCATACCGTTGGAAAGCTCTCTGAGAGCTCTACGATGGGGTCAGCAAGCTTGCTTGGCTGCACCTTTTTTTGGAGTACAAAATCGAACATTTTCATCAGTTTTGAAATACTTTTCTTCTTTTGCACTATTTTTCCTTCCCAGATCGTACGTCGTGAGCCGCATAAAGGACGACAACCTAATCTATCACATTTCTATTACCGAATCCTTCGACACCTTCGGCAAGACAACTTCGCTTCACGGAGAGGCTAAGCCCGTAAACCGAGGGCGTGGGGCTTGGGGCCAGGTCTCTGTCGCTCCGGTGCCCATAACTTTTGATCCGTAAGGAGTTACACGGTGCACAGCATACCGTTGGAAAGCAATCCGAGAGCTCTACGACGTAGTCGGCAAGCTCGCTAGGCTGCGCCTGTTTTAAGAGTCCAAAATTGAACGTTTTCATCAGTTTTGGGACACTTTTCTTCTTTTGCGCAGTTTTTCCGTCTCGGATCGTACGTCGTCAGCTGCGAAAAGGACGACAACCTAATCCATCACATTTCTAGTATCGAATCCCACAACACCTTGGGCATGACAACTTCACTTCACGTGGAGGCTGGGCCCGTAAACTGAGGGCGTGGGGCTTGGGACCAAATCTCTGTCGCACTGGTGCCCATAAGTTTTGATCCGTAAGGAGTTACGCGGCGCACAGCATACCGTTGGAAAGCTCCCCGAGAGCTCTACGACGGGGTTAGCAAGCTTGCTCAGCTGCCCTTGTTTTCGGAGTCCAAAAGTGAACGTTTTAATTAGTTTCGGGATACTTTTCTTCTTTTGCGCTATTTTTCCGTCCCGGATCGTATGTCGTCAGCTGCGAAAAGGACGACAACCAAATCCCCCACATTTCTTTTACCGAATTCCAAGACACCTTGGGTATGACAACTTCACTTCATGTAGAGGCTGGGACTGAAAACCGAGGGCATAGGGCTTGGGACCAGGTCTCCGTCGTTCATTTGCCCATAACTTTTGATCCGTAAGGAGTTATGCAGCACACAGCATATCGTTGGAAAGCTCTCCGAGAGCTCTACGATGGGGTCAGCATGCTTGTTCAATTGTGCCAATTTTTGGACTTCAAAATTGAACATTTTCATCAATTTCGGGGCACGTTTCTTCTTTTACGTTGTTTTTCTGTCCCAGGTCGTACGTCGTGAGTCGCGAAAAGGACGACAAGCTAATCCCACACATTTCTATTACCGAATCCCACGGTACCTTGGGCAAGACAACCTCGCTTCACGCAGAGGCTGGGCCCGTAAACCGAGGCGTGAGGCTTGGGACTAGGTCTCCGTTGCTCTAGTGCCCATAACTTTTGATCCGTAAGAAGTTACGCGGTGCAAAACATACCGTTGAAAGCTCTCCGAGAGCTCTACGACGGGGACAGCAAGCCTGATGCACTGCTCCACTTTTCGGAACCCAAAATCGAACATTTTCATCAGTTTCGGGACACTTTTCTTCTTTTGCACTATTTTTCCTTCCCGGATCGTACACTGTGAGTCGCGAAAAGGATGACAACCTAATCCTTCACATTTCTATTACCGAATCCCACGGCACCTTGGGCAAGACAACTTCGTATCACGTAGAGTCTTGGCCTACAAACCGAGGGCTTGGGGCTTGGGACCAGGTCTCCGTCGCTCCGGTGCCCATAACTTTTGATCTGTAAGGAGTTACGTAGTGCACCGCATAGCGTTGGAAATCTCTTCGAGAGCTCTACGACGGGGTCAGCTAGCTTGCTTGGCAATGCCTATTTTCGGAACCCAAAATCGAACGTTTTCATCAGTTTCGAGACACTTTCTTCTTTTGCGCTATTTTTTCATCCCGGATCGTATGTCGTCAGTCGCGAAAAGGATGGCAACCTAATCCATCACATTTCTATTATCGAATCCCACGACATCTGGGGCAAGACAACTTCGGTTCACGTAGAGGTTGGGCCCGCAAACAGAGGGCGTGGGGCTTGGGACCAGGTGTTTGTCGCTCCGGTGCCCATAACTTTTGATCCGTAAGGAGTTATGTGAGGCCCGACCCCAGTGCCCATTGGAAGGCTCTCCAAGAGCTCTACGACTCGGTGTGCAAGCTTTCTCAGCTGCTCCTGTTTTTGAAACCCAAAATTGAACATTTTTATTAGTTTCGAGACACTTTTCTTCATTTGCGTTGTTTTTCCGTCTTGGATCGTAAGTCGTGAGCCGCATAAAGGAAGACAACCTAATCCATCATATATCTATTATCGAATCCCATGACATCCTGGGCAAGACAACTTCGCTTCACGTAGAGGCTTGGCCCGCAAACCGAGGGCGTGGGGCTTGGGACCAGGTCTCCGTCGCTCCGGTGCTCATAACTTTTGATCCGTAAGGAGTTACGAGGCGCACAACATACTGTAGGAAAGCTCTCCGAGAGTTCTACGATGGGGACTGCAAGCTTGCTCTGCCGCGCCTATTTTCGAAACCCAAAACCGAACCTTTTCATCAGTTTCAGTACACTTTTCTTCTTTTGTACTATTTTTTCTTCCCGAATCGTACATTGTGAGCTGCGAAAAAGACGACGACCTAATCTATCACATTTCTTTTACCAAATCCCACGGCACCTTGGGCAAGACAACTTCACTTCACGTAGAGGCTGGACCCGCAAACCTAGGGCGTGGGGCTTGTGACCAGGTATCCGTCTTACCGGTGCCCATATCTTTTGATCCGTAAGGAGTTACACGGCGCACAACATACCATTGGAAAGCTCTCCGAGAGCTCTACGACAGGGACAGCAAGCCTGCTCGGTTGCACCTATTTTCGGAGCCCAAAATTGAACGTTTTCATCAGTTTCGGGACACTTTTCTAGTTTTGCGCTATTTTTCCTTCCCGGATCGTACGACGTGAGCCGCCAAAAGGAAAACAACCTAATCCATCACATTTCTATTACCAAATCCTATGGCACCTTGGGCAAGACAACTTCTCTACACGTAGAGGCTGGGCCAGCAAACCGAGGGCGTGGGGCTTGGGACCAGGTCTCCATCTCTCCGGTACCCGTAACTTTTGATCCATAAGGAGTTACACGGTGCACAACATACCATTGGAAAGGTCTCCGAGAGCTCTACGGCGGGGACAGCAAGACTGTTGTGCTGCGCCTATTTTCGGAGCTGAAAATCGAACATTTTCATTAGTTTTGGGACACTTTTCTTCTTTTGCGATGTTTTTTCATCCCGGATCGTACGTCGTGAGCCGCGAAAAGGACGACTACCTAATCCATCACATTTCTATTACCGAATCCCATGGCACCTTGGGCAAGACAACTTCGCTTCACGTAGTGGCTGGGCCCACAAACCGAGGGAGTGGGCCTTGGGACCAGGTCTCCATCGCTCCGGTGCCCATAACTTTTGATCCGTAAGGAGTTATACGGTGCACAGCATACCGTTGGAAAGGTCTCTAAGAGATCTACGTCGGGGATAGCAAACTTGCTATGTGGCGCCTATTTTCGAAGCCCAAAATTGAACATTTTCATTAGTTTCGAGGCACTTTTCTAGTTTTGCGCTATTTTTCCGTCCCGGATCGTACGTCGTGAGTCGTGAAAAGGACGACAACCGAATCCATCACTTTTCTATTTCGGAATCCCATGGCACCTTGGGCAAGACAACTTCAATTCGTGTAGAGGTTGGGCCCGCAAACCGAGGGCGTGGGGCTTAGGACCATGTCACCGTAACTCCGGTGTCCATAACTTTTGATCCGTCAAGAGTTACGCGGTGCACAACATAGCGATGGAAAGCTCTCCGAGAGCTCTATGACGGGGTCAGCAAGCCGAATTGGCTGCACCTTTTTTCAGAGTCCCAAATCGAACGTTTTCATCAGTTTCGGGACACTTTTCTTCTTTTGTGCTATTTTTCCTTCCTGGATTGTACGTCATAAGTCGCGTAAAGAACGACAACCTAATCTATCACATTTCTATTACCGAATTCCACGACACCTTCGAAAAGACAACTTCACTTCATTGAGAGGCTAGGCCCGCAAACCGAGGGCGTGGGGCTTGGGACTAGGTCTCCGTCGCTCCAGTGCCCATAACTTTTGATCCATAAGGAGTTACGCGGCGCACAACATATAGTTGGAAAGCTCTCCGAGAGCTCTACGACAGTCAGCAAGCTTGCTCGGCTGTGCTTATTTTCAAAGTCCAAAATCTAACGTTTTCATCCTTTTCGGGACACTTTTCTTCTTTTGCGCTGTTTTTCAATCCCCGATCATACTTCGTAAGCCGGGAAAAGGACGATAACCTAATCCATCACATTTCTATTACCGAATCCCACAGCACCTTGGGCAAGACAACTTCACCTCACGTAGAGGCTGGGCCCGCAAACCGAGGGCGTGGGGCTTGAGACCAGGTCTCTGTCGCTCCGTTGCTCATAACTTTTGATCCATAAAGAGTTACGTGGCAAACAGCATACTATAGGAAAGCTCTTCGAGAGCTCTACGACGGCGGCAGCAAGCTTGCTCTGCTGCGCCTATTTTTGAAACCCAAAACCGAACATTTTCATCAGTTTTGGGACACTTTTCTTCTTTTGCACTATTTTTCCTTCTCAGATTGTATGTCGTGAGCCGCGAAAAGGACGACAGCCAAATGCATCACATTTCTATTACTGAATCCCACGGCACCGTGGGCAAGGCAACTTCGCTTCACGTAGAGGCTGGGCCCGCAAACCTAGTGTGTAGGGCTTGGGACCAGGTCTCCGTAGCTCTGGTACCCATAACTTTTGATCCGTAAGGAGTTACACGGTGCACAACATATCATTGGAAAGCTATTCGAGAGCTCTAGGACAGGGACGGCAAGCTTCCTGTGCTGCGCCTGTTTTTGGAGCTCAAAATCAAACGTTTTCATCAGTTTCGGGGCACTTTTCTTGTTTTGGGCTATTTTTCCTTCCCGGATCGTACGACGTAAGCCGCGAAAAGGACAACAACCTAATCCGCCACATTTCTATTACCGAATCCCAAGACACCTTGGGCAAGATAACTTCGCTTCACGTAGAGGTTGGGCCCGCAAACCGAGGTCGTGGGGCTTGGGACCAAGTCTCGGTCGCTCCGGTGCCTATAACTTTTGATCTGTAAGGAGTTACGCAGTGCACAACATATCATTGGAAAGCTCTCCGAGAGCTCTACGATGGGGTGAACAAGCCTGCTTTGCTGCGCTGGTTTTCAGAGCCCATAATCAAACGTTTTCATCAGTTTCGGGATACTTTTCTTCTTTTGCATTATTTTTCTGTCCCGGATCGTACGTCGTGAGCCGCGAAAAGGACGACAAGCTAATCCATCACATTTCTATTACCTAATCCCACGGCACCTTGGGCAAGATAACTTTACTTCGCATAGAGGCTGGGCCGGCAAACCGAGGGCGTGGGGCTTGCGACCAGGTCTCCATCGCTCTGGTGCCCATAACTTTTAATCCGTAAGGAGTTATACGATGCACAGCATAATGTTGGAAATTTCTCTAAGAGCTCTACGAAGGGAGCAGCAGGCCTGCTCGACTGTGCCTGTTTTCGAAGCCTAAAATCTAACTTTTTCATCAGCTTTGGGCCACTTTTCTTCTTTTGTTCTATTTTTTCGTCCCGGATCGTACGTCGTGAGCCGCAAAAAGAACGACAACCTAATCCATCACATTTTTATTATTGAATCCCACGACACCCTGGGCAAGACAACTTCGCTTCACGTGGTGGCTTGGCCCGCAAACCTAGGGCGTGGGGCTTGGGACCTGGTCTCCTTCGCTCCGGTGCCCATAAGTTTTGATCTGTAAGGATTTACGGGGCACACAACCTGCCGTTGAAAAGCTCTCCGAGAGCTCTACGATGGGGTCAGCAAGCTTGCTCAACTGCCCCTATTTTTGGATTTTAAAATCAAACATTTTCATCAATTTCGGGACACTTTTCTTCTTTTGCGCTATTTTTTCATCCCGGATCGTACGTCAGCAACTGCGAAAAGGACGACAATTTAACCATCACATTTCTATTACCGAGTCCCACGACATCTTGGGCATGACAATGTCACTTCACGTAGAGCCTGGCCCCGCAAACGAAGGGCGAGGGGCTTAAGACCAAGTCTTCGTCTCTCCGGTGCCCATAACTTTTGATCCGTAAGGAGTTATGCGGCGCACAGCGTACCGTTGAAAAGCTCTATGAGAGCTCTATGACGAGGTCAGCAAGCTTGCTTGGCTGTGCCTTTTTTCGGAGTCCGAAATCGAACATTTTCATCAGTTTTGGGACACTTTTCTTCTTTTGCGCTATTTTTCTTTCCCGGATCGTACGTCGTGAGCCGCGTAAAGGACGACAACCTAATCCATCACATTTCTATTATCGAATCCCACGACACCTTCAGCAAGACAACTTCACTTCATGGAGAGGCTAGGCCCGCAAACCGAGGGCGTGGGGCTTGGGACCAGGTCTCCGTCACTCCGGTGCCCATAACTTTTGATCCATGAGGAGTTACGCGGCGCACTGGATACCGTTGAAAAGTTCTCCTAGAGCCCTACGTTGAAGTCAGCAAGCTTGCTCGGCTGCGCCTGTTTTCAGAGATCAAAATCGAACATTTTCATCAGATTTGGGACACTTTTCTTCTTTTGCATTGTTTTTTCGTCCTGGATCATACGTCGTCAGCCGCAAAAAGGATGACAACCTAATCCATCACATTTCTATTATCGAATCCCACGCTACCTTGGCCAGGACAACTTCGCTTCACGTAAAGGCTTGGCCCGCAAACTGAGGGCGTGGGGCTTGCGACCAAGTCTCTGTGGCTCTAGTGCCTATAACTTTTGATCCGTAAGGAGTTACACGGCGCACAACATACTATAGGAAAGCTCTCCGAGAGCTCTATGACGGCGGCAGCAAGCTTGCTCTGCTGCGCCTATTTTCGAAACCCAAAACCGAACATTTTCATCAGTTTCGGGACACTTTTCTTCTTTTGCACTATTTTTCCCTCCCGGATTGTACGTCGTGAGCCGCGAAAAGGACGACAGCCTAATGCATCACATTTCTTTTACCGAATCCTTTGGCATCTTTGTGAGGCCCGACCTCGATTTGCATGCGATACCTCGTTTCGTGTGCCCTAACCTAGATTTTCGTGCCTTGACCTAGGTTTAAGAGTCGTGTTTCATTTTGTGTGCCTTGCATTGAATTACTTGTATACATTTAGGGTTGCGTGCATTTACTTTGGGAACATGCTTTCGTCTCGTAGTTTGTGCTTTACCTCGTAGTGCATGCCCTAGACCTAGGTAAGCGTGCCCTCACGCTAATCAAGAAAGCATCTTACACAAAGCACTAAATCATTAATTAATTCTACAAACTCCACTAACTAATATTAAAATGCTAATTCAACTCACTAGAAGACGAAATTGCACCAAAAGCTAAGCATTCTTTATTCTTTATTCCTTATTCTTTTGCACATCCCAAACATACAATATTATATTGCTCAACCAAGACAAAAATTCAGAATCTTGCACAAGCTTGGCCGACCACATGGAGCATTTAAACAAGCATTGCAATTTTAAATTTATTCCTAGACATTCTATGACAAGTTATAACACAAAGAAAAAAAAAAACCCAAAACCCTACCCAATGCACCCCATTCTCGACACATGCAAATGCCCATGCTAGGTGATTCAAACATGCTCTTGAAGACACAAAAATCAGAATTTTCAAGGCCCTAGGCCAACACATGCATCAAACACTTCAAAGCTTTCATTCTTTCTCACATTCTCTCATTTTCTCTCACTCTCTCATTTCTTCTCTCTCTCTCTCGGCCTTGGCTGAAATTATACTCTCCATAGCTTGAGTTCATAATCCTAAGGTTCTTCAAGACATGCAAGCCATCAAGGAACTCAACCAAGCAAGCTAGAAGCAAAGAAACATGCATGCTAGCTCTTAGAATCTTCATTCGGCCCTTGGGTATGTTGTTAGCTTCCATTTCATTTTCTTTGTGTTCTAACCACATGCACCTACTAAGGACTTGGTAACTAATCTAGGAATTAGAGAATCTCAAGTTGTCTCTCAGCTAAGCAAGGAGAAAAGTCGATCTTGTGCATCATCAAGAGTTTGTGCATCTTCATTGTTGTCTTGCTAAGGTGAGGGCTAAAACTCTTTTGAAAAGCTTTCAAAAACAACATGCATGCCTTTAAATGTCTATTTTTACCTCTGTACTTGTGATATATGTGTATACATGAGCTTTTGTGAGCATGCATGGCAAGATATTTGGCTAGAATGTGAAGATAGGCGAAATTGCTTAAGTGACAGTCTTCTGACTTGTTGGTACGAAGTGATTTTAACCAGGTAAAAGATGTTGAAAATGCTTTAGAATTGGTAGGTGACTAGTTTTTCCAGTTTTGAGCATTTGTCATAGAAATAGGCCAAAGCGAATTTTGACTCTAAGGTCCCCAAAATGGCAAAACATTGGAAGGTGTCCAAATCTGGAAAATCTGGGAAAATGAAGCAGGTTTTGGCAGATTCATTGTCCTTGTAGAACGAACCAGTTTTGACTTAGTAAATGATATCCAAAATGCATGAAATTTGGTGTGCTGCTAGATTTTTCAGTTCTGGACATTTTTGTCTGAACTAGACTAAGGCTAAATCTGATCCTAAGGCCCTCAAAAACGACAAGTATTGAAATGTGTGCAAATCTGGACAGTTTTGCGTAGTCTCACGGTTTTGGCTATAACTCTAGAACCCGAACTCCAAATGATGCGAGGTTTGTTTCTGAATTTAGTTCACTCCTTAATATTTAATTTGACATTTTGTTCAATGGAATTGGAGATTGTTTGCTTGTCTCAATGATTGTGAGAAAACAGACCATTGCAGTGAGGTTTCCATCTAGTGATATGCTTAGAAATTTTTTTGTAACTTCTCTTGTTGTATTAATTGCTTGGGATTGTGGCACTTGGATGTTGTGTAGACTGTTTTGAATGCTTGAGGGCGTTTGAATTAATCAATGCATGGCTTGAGTTAAATTACGTAACAACTTAGGGCTTAATCTCACGGGTGAGCACGAATTAAAACCCTAACGACTAGGAAAACTCGCCAAGTGTTGATCCTATGGATATCATGTTTAATTATGTGATTAGTAGGCTGCCCGTAGTTGCCCTTATAGCCCCAAATGTAACAACTTCGCTTCACGTAGAGGCTTGGCCCGCAAACTGAGGGCGTGGGGCTTGGGACTAGATCTCCGTCGCTCTAGTGCTTATAACTTTTGATCCGTAAGGAGTTACACGGCGCACATCATACAGTTGGAAAGCTCTACGAGAGCTCTACGACGGGGGCAGCAAACCTATTCCGCTGTACCTATTTTCGAAGCCCAAAATCGAACGTTGTCATTAGTTTTGGGGCACTTTTCTTCGTTTGCGCTACATTTTCTTCCCGAATAGTACGTCGTGAGTTGCGAAAAGGACGACAACCTAATCCATCACATTTCAATTACCGAATCCCATGGCACCTTGGGCAAGACAACTTCGCTTCACATAGAGGATAGGCCCGCAAACCGAGGGCGTGGGGCTTGGGACTAGGTCTCCGTCGCTCCGGTGCCCATAACTTTTGATCCATAAGGAGTCACACGGCGCATGGCATACCATGGGAACGCTCTCCGAGAGCTCTACGACGGGGTCAGCAAGCCTGCTCAGCTACCCCTATTTTCAGAACCCAAAATCGAACATTTTCATCAGTTTCAGGACACTTTTCTTCTTTAATGCTACTTTTCATTCCCGAATCGTAAGTCATGAGCCATGAAAAGGACGACAACCTAATCTATCACATTTTTATTACCGAATCCCACAGCACCTTGGGCAAGATAAGTTCGCTTCACGTAGAGGCTGGGCCCGCAAACCGAGGGCGTGGGGCTTGGGACCAAGTCTCCGTCACTCTAGTGCCCATAACTTTTGATCCGTAAGGAGTTACGCGGTGCACAACATACCGTTGGAAAGCTCTCCGACAGCTCTACGACGGGGACAGCAAGCCTGATGTGCTGTACCTCTTTTCGGAACCTAAAATCGAACGTTTTCAGTAGTTTTGGAACACTTTTCTTCTTCTGCGCTATTTTTCCTTCTCGGATCGTACGTCGTGAGCCGTGAAAAGGATGACATATTTCTATTACCGACTCCCACAGCACCTTGGGCATGACAACTATGTTTCACGTAGAGGCTTATCCCGCAAACCGATGGCGTGGGGCTTGGGACTAGGTCTCCGTCGCTCCGATGCCCATATCTTTTGATCTATAAAGAGTTACAAAGCGCACATAATACAATTGGAAAGCTCTCCGAGAGCTCTACGACAGAGTCGGCTATCTTGCTCAACTGTGCCTGTTTTCAGCACCCAAAATCGAAAGTTTTCTTCAATTTCGGGACACTTTCCTTCTTTTGCGCTATTTTTTCGTTCCGGATCGTACGTCGTCAGCCTCGAAAAAGACCACAACCCAATCCATCACCTTTATATTATCGAATCCCACGACATCCTGGGCAAGACAAGGTCGGTTCATGTAGAGGCTTAGCCCGCAAACCGAGGGCGTGGGGCTTGGGACCAAGTGTCCGTCGCTCCGGTGCCCATAACTTTTGATCCGTAAGGAGTTATGAGGCGCACAGCATACCATTCGAAAGGCCTCTGAGAGCTCTACGATGCAGAGAGAAAGTTTTCTCTGCTGCGCCTATTTTCAAAACCCAAAATCGAATGTTTTCATCAGTTTTGGGACACTTTTCTTCTTTTGCGCTATTTTTCCATCCTGGATCGTACGTCGTCAGCCGCAAAAAGGACGACAACCTAATCTATCACATTTCTATTACCGAATCCCACGACACCTTAGGCATGACAACTTCACTTCACTTAGAGGCTGGGACTGCAAACCGAGGGCGTAGGGCTTGGGACCAGGTCTCCATCGCTCCTTTGCCCATAACTTTTGATCCGTAAGGAGTTACGCGGCGCATAGCATACCGTTGGAAAGCTCTTCGAGAGCTCTACGACGGGGGCAGCAAGTCTTGTTGGGTGCGCCTAATTTTGGAGCCCAAAATTGAACGTTTTTATCAGTTTTCGGACACTTTTCTTCTTTTGCATTCTTTTTTTGTCCTGGATCGTAAGTCGTGAGCCGCGAAAAGGACGACAACCAAATCCATTACATTTCTATTATCGAATCCCATGGCACCTTGGGCAAGACAACTTTGCTTCACTTAGAGGCTTGGCCCGCAGACCGAGGGCATGGGGCTTGTGACCAGGTATCCGTTGCTCCAATGCTTATAACTTTTGATTCGTAAGGAGTTACGCAACGCATAGTATACTGTAGGAAAGCTCTCCGAGAGCTCTACGATAGGGGTAGCAAGCCTGATCAGCTGCGCCTATTTTCAAAACCCAACACCGATCATTTTCATCAGTTTCGGAACACATTTCTTCTTTTGCGCTATTTTTCCTTCCAGGATCGAACATCATGAGCCGCGAAAAGGTTGACAAACTAATCCATTACATTTCTATTACCGAAACCCACGGCACCTTGGGCAAGACATCTTTGCTTCACGTAAAGGCTTGGCCCGCAAACGTAGGGCGTGGGGCTTGGGACCAGGTCTCCATCGCTCCGGTGCCCATAACTTTTGATCCGTAAGGAGTTACATGGTGCACAACGTAGCATTGGAAAGCTCTCCGAGAGTTCTATGATGGGGACAACAAGCCTGTAGTGCTGCTCCTATTTTCGGAGCCCAAAATCGCACGTTTTCATCAGTTTTGGGGAACTGTTCTTGTTTTGCGCTATTTCCTTCTCGGATCGTATCACGTGAGCATCGAAAAGGACAACAACCTAATCCATCACATTTCTATTACCGAATCCCATGGCACCTTGGGCAAGACAACTTCGCTTCACGTAGAGGCTGGGCCTGCAAACCGAAAGCGTGGGGCTTGGGACCAGGTCTTCGTCGCTCCGGTACCCATAACTTTCAATCCGTAAGGAGTTACGCGGCGCACAACATACTGTTGGAAAGCTCTCCGAGAGCCCTATGATGGAGTCAACAAGCCTGCCTGGCTATGCCTTTTTTCAAAGTCCAAAATCGAACGTTTTCATCAATTTCGGGACACGTTTCTTCTTTTGCACTATTTCTCCATCCCCGATCCTGCGTCGTGAGTCGCGAAAAGGACGACAACCTAATCCATCCCATTTCTATTATTGAATCCCACTGCACTTTGGGCAAGACAACTTTGCTTCACGTATAGGCTAGGCCCGCAAACTGAGGGCATGAGGCTTGGGACCAGGTCTCCGTCGCTCCGGTGCCCACAACTTTTGATTCGTAAGGAGTTACGCGGCGCACAACATACTGTTGGAAAGCTCTCCGAGATCTCTACGACGGGGTCAGCAAGCCTGCTTGGCTGGCCCTATTTTCAGAACCCAAAAACAAATGTTTTCATCAGTTTCGGGTTCCTTTTCTTCTTTTGCACTGTTTTTCTTTCCCTTAGCGTACATCGTCAGCCGCGAAAAGGACGACAACCTAATCCATCACATTTCTATTACTTAATCCCACAACACCTTGGGCAAGACAACTTCACTTCACGTAGAGGCTGGAACTGCAAACCGAGGGCGTAGGGCTTGGGACCAGGTCTCCGTCGCTCCGATGCCCATAACTTTTGATCCGTATAGAGTTACTCGGCGTACAACATACCATTGGAAAGCTCTCCGAGAGTTGTACAACGGGGTCAGAAAGCCTGATCGGCTGCGCCTATTTTCGAAACCAAAAATCGAACGTTTTCTTCAGTTTCAGGGCACAATTCTTCTTTTGTGCTGTTTTTCTCTCCCAGATCATACGTCGTCAGTCGCGAAAAGGGCGACAACCTAATCTTTCACATTTCTATTACCGAATCCCATGACACCTTGGGTGTGACAAAGTCACTTCACGTAGAGGCTGGGCCCGCAAACCGAGGGCGTGGGGCTTGGGACCAGGTCTCCGTCGCTCCCTTGCCCATAACTTTTGATTCGTTAGAAGGTATGCGGAGCACATCATACCGTTGGAAAGCTCTCTGAGAGCTCTACGAGGGGGGTAGCAAGCCTACTTGCCTGCGCCAGTTTTCGGGCCCCAAAATCAAACGGTTTCATTAGTTTCGGGACACTTTTCTTCTTTTGCACTATTTTTTCGTTCCGGATCATGCGTCGTGAGCTGTGAAATGGACGACAACCTAGTCCATCCCATTTCTATTATCGAATCCCACGGCACCTTAGGCAAGACAACTTCGCTTCACGTAGAGGCTTAGCCCGCAAACCGAGGGCTTGGGGCTTGGGACCAGGTCTCCCTCGCTTTAGTGCCTATAACTTTTGATCCGTAAGGAGTTACGCAATGCACAACATACCGTAGGAAAGCTCTCCGAGAGCTCTACGATGAGGGCATCAAGCCTGCTTTGCTGCACCGGTTTTCGAAGCCAAAATTTGAGCATTTTCATCAGTTTCGGGACACTTTTCTTCTTTTGCTCAATTTTTCCTTACCGGATTGTACGTCATGAGTCTCGAAAAGGACGACAACCTAATCCATCACATTTCTATTACTGAATCAAATGGCACCTTGGGCAAGACAACTTCGGTTCACGTAGAGGCTGGGCCCGCAGACCGATGGCGTGGGGCTTGGGACCAGGTCTCTGTCGCTCTGGTGCCCATAACTTTTAATCCGCAAGGAGTTACGCGGCGCACAGCATACCGTTGGTAAGTACTCCGAGAGCTCTACGACGGGGTCAGCAAGCTTGCTCGGTTGCACCTATTTTTGAAACCCAAAATCAAACGTTTTCATCAGTTTCGGAATACTTTTCTTCTTTTGCTCTATTTTTCCTTCCCGGATCGTACATCGTGAGCCGCAAAAAAAATGACAACCTAATCCATCATATTTCTATTACCGAATCCCACAGCACCTTGGGCAAGAAAACTTCGTTTCTCGTAGAGGCTGGGCCCGTAAACCGATGGCATGGGGCTTGGGACTTGGTCTCCGTCGATCCGGTGCCCATAACTTTTGATCCGTAAGGAGTTAAGTGGCGCATAGCATACCGTTGGAAAGTTTTCCGAGAGCTCTACGACTGGGAGAGCAAGCCACTCGGCTGCGCCTATTTTCAGAGCCCAAAATCGATTAATTTCATCAGTTTCGGGACATTTTTCTTCTTTTGCGCTGTTTTTTCGTCCCAGATCGTGCGTCGTGAGCCGCAAAAAGGACGACAGTCTAATCCATCACATTTCTATTATCAAATTCCACGATACCTTGGGCAAGACAACTTCGCTTCACATAGATGCTTGGCCTGCAAACTGAGGGCGTAGGGCTTGGGTCTAGGTTTCCATCGCTCCGGTGCCCATTACTTTTGATTTGTAAGGAGTTACGCGACGCATAGCATACCGTAGGAAAGCTCACCGAGAGCTCTATGACGGGGGCAGCAAGCTTGCTTTGCTGTGCCTATTTTCGAAGCCCAAAATCAAACTTTTTTTATCAGTTTCGGGATACTTTAGTTCTTTTGCGCTATTTTTCCTTCCCGGATCGTACGTCGTGAGCCGCGATAAGGGCGACAACCTAATCCATCACATTTTTATTACTGAATGCCACGGCATCTTGGGCAAGACAACTTACTTCACGTAGAGTCTGGGCCCACAAACTGAGGGCGTAAGGCTTGTGACTAGGTATCCGTTGCTCCGGTGCCCATAACTTTTGATCCGTAAGGAGTTATGTCAGGCCCGACCTCGATTTGCGTGCGATACTTCGTTTTGTGTGCCCTAACCTAGATTTGTATGCCTTGACCTAAGTTTAAGAATTGTGTTTCGTTTTGTGTGCCTTGCATTGAATTACGTGAATTCATTTAGGGTAGTGTGTATTTATTTGAAAAACGTGCATTCGTCTCGTACTTCGTGCCCTACCTCGTAGTGCGTGTCCTAAACCTAGGAAAGCGTGCCCTCACGCTAATCAAGAAAGCATCTTACACGAAGCACTAGGGCATTAATTAATCCTACAAATCCCACTAACTAATATTAAATTACTAATTCAACCCACTAGAAGACAAAATCTCACAAAAAGCTAGACATTCCTTATTCTTTATTCCTTATTATTTTGCACTTTCAACACACAATTAAATAATGCTCAAAAGATGACAAAAAAATTAGATTTTACATGCCTTGGCCGACCACCATGTGGGCTTTTGTGCTTGCTTGCTTAATTCAATTATTCTCAACACATTCTATGACAATTCTATGACACAAATGCATAAAAAATTAGCTCAAAGACCTCCCCAAAGCCACCAATCTCGACATAGGCTTCTTGCCCATGCTAGATAATTCAAAAACCATGCTTCTTGAAGACACAAATCTGATTTTTTGTATGCCCAAGGCCGACACATGCTTCATCTTTTGCAAAGCCTTCATTTTTCTTTCATTTCTCTCATCTCCTCGCATTTCTCTCTCTCCCTCTCATTCTTCTCTCTCTCTCTCGGCTTTGGCTGAGTTCATTCACTCCGTAGCTTATAATCCATCACATTTATATTACCGAATCCTATGACACCTTGGGCATGACAACTTCAATGCACGTAAAGGCAGGGCCCGCAAACCGGAGGCATAGGGCTTGGGACCAGGTCTCTGTCGCTCCTTTGCCCATAACTTTTGATCCGTAAGGAGTTACGCGGTGCACAACATACCGTTGGAAAGCTCTCCAAGAGCTCTATGATGGAGGCAACAAGTGTACTCCGCTGCACTTGTTTTCAGAGCCCAAAATTGAATATTTTCATCAGTTTCGTGGCACTTTTCTTCTTTTGAGCTATTTTTGATTCGCGAATCGTACGTCGTCAGCCGCGAAAACGACGCCAGCCTAAAGCATCACATTTCAATTACCAAATCTCATGGCACCTTGGGCAAGTCAACTTCGCTTCACGTAGAGGTTTGGCCCGCAAACCGAGGACATAGGGCTAGGGACCAAGTCTCCGTCGCTCAGGTGTCCATAACCTTTCATCCATAAGGAGTTACGCAGTGCACAACATGCCATTAGAAAGCTCTCCGAGTGCTCTACAACGGAGTCAGCAAGGCTGCTCGGCTACCTCTATTTTCAGAACCCAAAATTGGACGTTTTCATCAATTTCGGGACAATTTTCTTCTTTTGCGCAATTTTTCCTTCCCGGATCGTACGTCGTGAGCTGTGAAAAGGACAACATCCTACTCCATCACATTTCTATTACTGAATCCCCCAGCCCGTTGGCAACACAACTTCACTTCACGTTGAGGCTGGGCCTGCAAACCGAGGGCATAGGGCTTGGGACCAGGTCTCCGTCGCTTCGGTGCCCATAACTTTTGATCTGTAAGGAGTTACGCGGCGCAAAGCATACTGTTGAAAGCGCTCCGAGAGCTCTACGATGGGGGTAGCAAGCCTGCTTTGCCATGCCTATTTTCGGAGCCCAAAATCGAACGTTGTCAACAATTTTGGGGCACTTTTCTTCGTTTGCGCTATATTTCCTTCCCAGATAGTACGTCGTGAGCCGCGAAAAGGACTACAACCTAATCCATCACATTTTTATTACTGAATCCCATGACACCTTGGGCATGACAACTTCACTTCATGTAGAGGCTGGGCCCGTAAACAGAGGGCATGGGGCTTAGGACTAGTTCTCCGTCGCTCCGGTGCCCATAACTTTTGATCCGTAAGGAGTTACGCCGCGCACAGCATAACGTTGGAAAGCTCTCCAAGAGCTCTATGATGGGTCCAGCAAGCCTGCTCGGTTGCCCCTGTTATCAGAAACCAAAATCGAACGTTTTCATCAGTTTTGGGATACTTTTCTTCTTTTGCACTATTTTTCCTTCCCGGATTGTACGTCTTGAGCCGCGAAAATGACGACAACCTAATCCATCACATTTCTATTACCGAATCCCATGACACCATGGGCAAGACAATTTCACTTCACGTAGAGGTTGGGCCTGCAAACCGTGGGCGTGGGGCATGGGCCAGGTCTCCGTCGCTCTAGTCCCCATAACTATTGATCTGTAAGGAGTTACGCGGAACACAACCTACCGTTGGGAAGATCTCCGAGAGGTCTATGATAGGGATAGTAAGCCTGTTTTGCTGTGCTTGTTTTCGGAGCCCAAAATCAAATGTTTTCATTAGTTTCGAAATGCTTTTCTTCTTTTGCACTGTTTTTTCGTCACAGATCGTACGTCATGAGCCGCAAAAAGGATGACAACCTAATTCATCACATTTCTATTACTAAATCCCACGGCACCTTGGGCAAGACATCTTCACTTCACGTAGAGGCTGGGCCCGCAAACCGGGGGCGTGGGGCTTGGGACCAGCCCTCCATCGTCCCGGTGCCCATAACTTTTTATCCGTAAGGAGTTACGCGACGTACAACATAACGTTGGAAAGCTCTCCTGTAGCTCTATGACGAAGTTAGCAAGCCTGCTCGGCTGCGCCTATTTTTGGAGTCCAAAATTGAACGTTTTCATCAATTTCGGGACACTTTTCTTCTTTTATGCTGTTTTTCCGTCCCAGATTGTAGGTCGTCAGCCGCGAAAAGGACGACAGCATAATCCATCACATTTCTATTACTGAATCCCATGACACCTTGGGCATGACAACTTCACTTCACGTAGAGGCTGGGCCCGTAAACCGAGGGCGTGGGGCTTGGGACCAATTCTCCGTCACTCTAGTGCCCATAACTTTTGATCCGTAAGGAGTTACTCGGCACATAACATACCGTTGAAAGCACTTTGATAGCTCTATGACGGGTTCAGCAAGCCTGCTTAGCTGCCCCTATTTTCAAAGCCCAAAATCGAATGTTTCCATCAATTTTGGGATAATTTTCTTCTTTTGCGCTATTTTTTTTGTCCCGGATCGAATGTCTCGAGCCGCGAAAAGGATGACAACCTAATACATCACATTTCTATTACCCAATCCCACTACACCTTGGGCAAGACAACTTCACTTCATGTAGAGGCTGGGCCTGCAAACCGATGGCGTGGGGCTTGTGACCAGGTCTCCGATGCTCTGGTCCCCATAACTATTGATCTGTAAGGAGTTATGCGGCGAACAGCATACCGTTGGGAAGCTATCCGAGAGGTCTACGACGGGGCTAGTAAGCCTGCTCAACTGTGCCTATTTTTGGAGTCCAAAATTGAACGTTTGCATCAGTTTTGGGACAATTTTCTTCTTTTGCGCTATTTTTCGGTCCTGGATCGTACGTCGTGAATCGCGAAAAGATCGACAACCTAATCCATCACATTTCTATTATCGAATCCCACAGAACCCTGGGCAAGACAACTTTGCTTCACGTAGAGGTTGGGCTCGCAAACCGAGGGTGTAGAGCTTAGGACCAGGTCTCCGACGCTCCGGTGCCCATAACTTTTGATCCGTAAGAAGTTACGCGGAACCCAACATACCGTTGGAATGCTCTCCGAGAGCTCTACGATGGGGGCATCAAGCCTGCTATGCTGCACCATTTTTAGAGTCCAAAATTGAACCTTTTTTTAGTTTCGGGACACTTTTCTTCTTTTGCGCTATTTTTCCGTCCCGAATCGTACGTTGTGAGCCGCGAAAAGGACGACAACCTAATCCATCACAGTTCTATTATCAAATCCCACAGCACCTTGGTCAAGACAACTTCACTTCACGTAGAGGTTGGGCCTGCAAACCGTGGGCATGGGGCATGGGACCAGGTCTCCGTCGCTCTGGTCCCCATGACTATTGATTTGTAAGGAGTTACGCGGCACACAGTATACCATTGGGAAGCTCTCCGAGAGGTCTACGATGGGGACAGTAAGCCTGCTCAGCTGTACCTATTTTCGGAGCCCAAAATTGAATGTTTACATCAGTTTCGGGACATTTTTCTTCTTTTTTTCTATTTTTTCATCTCAATTCGTACGTTGTGAGCCGCTAAATGGACGATAACCTAATCCATCACATTTCTATTATCAAATCCCACGGCACCTTGGGTGAGACAACATCGCTTCACGTAGAGGCTGGGCCAGCAAACCGAAGGCGTGGGGCTTGGGACCAGGTCTCCGTCACTCCGGTGCCCATAACATTTGATTCGTAAAGAGTTACGTGAAGTACAACATACCGTTGGAAAGCTCTCCTAGAGCTCTACGAAGAAGTCAGCAAGCCTGCTTAGCTGCACCTATTTTCGGAGTCCAAAATCGAACGCTTTCTTCAGTTTCGAGACACTTTTCTTCTTTGCGCTGTTTTTCCTTCCCGGATCGTACGTCGTCAACTACAAAAAGGACGACAACATAATCCATCACATTTCTATTACCGAATCCCATGACACCTTAGGCATGAGAACTTCACTTCACGTAGAGGCTGGGACCGTAAACCGAGGGTGGGGGTTTGGGACCATGTCTCCGTCGCTCCGGTGCCCATAACTTTTGATCCGTAAAGAGTTACGCGGTGCACAACATACTGTTGGAAAGCTCTCTGAGAGCTCTACGACGGGAACAGCAAGCCTGCTCGTCTGCCCTAGTTTTCTGAATCCAAAATCGAACATTTTCTTCAGTTTCGGGACACTTTTAATCTTTTGCGCTATTTTTCCTTCCCGGATCATATGTCGTGAGCAGCGAAATGGACGAAAATCTAATTCATCACATTTCTATTATTGGATCCCATGGCACTTTGGGCAAGACAAATTTGCTTCACGTAGAGGCTTGGCCCATAAACCGAGGGCGTGGGGCTTAGGACCAGGTCTCCGTCACTCCGGTGCCCCACAACTTTTGATCCGTAAGGAGTTATGTGAGGCCCGACCTCGATTTTCGTACGATACTTCGTTTTGTGTGCCCTAACCTAGATTTACGTGCCTTGACCTAGGTTTAAGAATTATGTTTCATTTTGTGTGCCTTGCATTGATTTATGTGCATTCATTTAGGGTGGCGTGCATTTACTTGAAAAATGTGCATTTATCTCGTACTTCGTGCCCTACCTCGTAGTGCGTGCCCTAAACCTAGGAAAGCATGCCCTCACACTAATCAAGAAAACATCTTACTCGAAGCACTAGGTCATTAATTAATCCTACAAATTCCACTAACTAATATTAAATTACTAATTCAACCCACTAGAAGACAAAATCTCATAAAAAGCTAGACATTCCTTATTCTTTATTCCTTATTCTTTTGCACTTTCAACACAATTAAATAATGCTCAAAAGATGACAAAAAAAATCAGATTTTACATGCCTTGGCTGACCACCATGTGAGCTTTTGTGCTTGCTTGCTTAATTCAATTATTCTCCAAACATTCTATGACAATTCTATGACACAAATGCATAAAAAAATTAGCTCAACGACCTCCCCAAAGCCACCAATCTCGACATAGGCTCCTTGCCCATGCTAGATAATTCAAAAACCATGCTTCTTGAAGACACAAATCTGATTTTTTGTATGCCCAAGGCTGACACATGCTTCATCTTTTGCAAAGCCTTTATTTTTCTTTCATTTTTCTCATCTCTTCACATTTCTCTCTCTCCCTCTCATTCTTCTCTCTCTCTATCGGCTTTGGCTGAGTTCATTCACTCTGTAGCTTATCTTCATCTTTCCATGGTTCATCAAGGCAAGCAAGTAGCTAAGCAGCTCGACTAAGAAAGCTAAGTTGCAAGAATCATACATGCAAGCTCTTTGAACAACTATTTCGGCCTAGGTGAGTTTGCTAGCTTCCATTTCTTTTCTTCTTGTTCTAACCTCATGCACCTACGAAGAACTTGGTTACTAAGCTAGGAAAAATAGAGAAAATTATAGTGGTGTCTCGACTAAGCAAGGAAATGAGTCAACCTTGTGCTTCATCAAAGTTTTGTGCATCTTCTTGTTGTTTTGCTAAGGTGAGGGCTGAAACTTCTTTAAAATCTTTCAAAAACCCACATGCATGCTCTTAAATGTTTATCTTTGCTTATGTACTTGAGATATATGTGTGTTCATAAGCTTTTATAACCATGCATGGCAATATTTTGAGCTAGAAGGTGGTGATAGATGAATTCGGGTTTGTGACAGTCTTCTGTCTTGTTGGGGTGAGATGATTTTGGCTAGGCAAATGATGTTGAAAATGCGTTAAAATTGGTAGGTAACTAGTTTTGCCAGTTCTGAACATTTGTTCCAGAAATAGGCCAAAGCAAATTTTGACCCTAAGGTCCTCAAAATGGCAAGTTATTAAAATATGTCCAAATCTGGAAAATCTGGAAAAAATGAAGCAGGTTTTGGCAGATTCACTGACTTTGTGGAACGAACCAGTTTGGACTTAGTAAATGATATCCAAAATGCATTAAATTTGGTGTGCTGCTATATTTTTCAGTTCTGGACATTTTTGTCAGAAATGGACTAAAGCTAAATCTGAACCTAAGGACCTCAAAAACGACAAGTATTGAAATGTGTACAAATCTGGACAGTTTTGTGCAATCTCACTTTTTTGGCTATAACTATTGAACTTGAACTCCAAATGATGCAAGGTTTGTTTCTGAATTTAGTTCACTTCTTAAGCTTTAATTTGACATCTTATTCATTGGAATTGGAGATTTTTTGCTTGTCTTAATGATTGTGAGAAAATAGCCCATTGCAGTGAGGGTTTCACTTAGTGATGTGCTTAGAAAAATTGTTGTAACTTCTCTTGTTGAATTAAATGCTTTGGATTGTGTCATTGGGATGTTTTGTGGACTGTTTTGAATACTTGAGGGTGTTTGAATTTATCGATGCGTGGCTTGAGATTGATTTTGAAGTTGACTTGGGGCTTAATCGCACGGGTAAGCACAAAATGGAAACCCTAGTTACTAGGTAAATTCACTAAGTGTTGATCCTATGAATATCGTGTTTAATTATATGTTTAGTAGGCTTCTCGTAGTTGCCATTGTAGCCCTAAATGCGATCTTGATGATTACACATTGACAAGTAGGTTTTTCTTGCACCCGAATCCACGTAGATGTCATTGCATGTTGAATAATCTTGTCATTTGATTACGTGAACTTCGAAGTGAGTTATATGACTTGATTTACATGCGTTACATGGCTTCCCGTTTAATACTCATATGACTCCATGTGCTTTATAAGTGAAATTGCCTGTCATATCGTGCCTCGCTTGTTTACTTGTAAATGTTCAATCTTATGACTGTCCGGAGGCAACCTACTTTGTTGTCTTCCTAATGTGATATATTAAATGTCATAAATGTGCATTGCATATAAGGTTGCAACCTTTCATTCTGGCGTGGTAGCGTTGATGCACTCCGGGCGGCATCGGGCTTGCCAGTGCAACCGTGACTACCATTGTCCAATTCCCTCTCTCGCTTGGGGGCTAGACTTCCTCGGAGAGTTGGGTCATAGGATTTCGGGGTACATCCGGAGTACACCCATTTGGCGTGATAAAGGGATGAGTTGAAGTCGACCGCAACAACCGATAATGGAAATGAACTGAGAGCAAAAGCTCACCGTATCCTTTTCACTATGTGTATAAGTACTCTCGCTTGGTTCCTAGAGGACCTCGGGGAGGAAAGACGGGTAATTGTGTTCATTTACTTTTATATTATTGTTATGTACTTAATTGTGTTATATTCATGCTTGCAAAAGGATTTTCATAAGTTGAACCGAAAAATAAGTTTCAAAACCTATTTCTCGTTCCCCCTCGCTGATTTCATAAGGACTCACCCTCTTTTATCACCTCAGGTGAAGAAGATCCAGAACAGGTACCCGAGGATGACGTACCTAATGACGATTCTTTGGAATGATTGTCTGTCCTGTGTTCTTTGCTTGATCACGGCCTTTGTGAACACCATGCTACTTGAAGACTATTTCTTTTCATGTTGCTTAATGTTTGTAATGTAAAAGACCCCCGTTGTAATTTGGGGTCTAATTTTGGTTTGTACTGATATTAACTAGACAGACACTACTATGGTTGTTTTGCTATTGTCATTGGCTAGTATCTAACATAGGATTATGAAGCATCAGGTAAGGACTAAGTAAAATGAACCTATCTAATCTTAAGCAGGTATTCACTATTAAGCTAAGATCAACATGTACTTTTGTAACGAGGAATAAGAAACAGACGAGACATAGTATCATACTAGGTTGTTAATCAAACGAGACTTCGAGATAACCAATAGGCATTTCAATTGATGGTAAATAGTAATCTTAGTTGGAAATGAAATGGAGATTGGAAAATTTGAGGCGTTTAGAGAATTACGTCAAACCAAAGAGCCCAATTACATCCGTTATGCTGCCGATTTTTCGGAAAATTTTGGAGTCTAGGCTAAAATGTTAAGTGTTAAACTTTCATGAACGATTATGTACGAGACGTGACTTGAATGTTTAGTTCACACCCTAGTCTAACCTTATAGGCCGGGTTGGGGCGTGACACCTTATAGAAAGAATGGTATCAGAGCTTAGATTGCTTAAGCCAGGTTTAACTCTCGGACCATGGGTAGAGCCCTAAGATAATTAGGATGACTTGTCTAGATGTTATTGTGTGATAATGTTAAATGTGCCTTCTATGTTTTATGTGCTTATGTGATTAACATGTCTTAATTATTTCTAGAGTTATGTATCTATATTATGTTGCATATCTTATGCATTAAATTCTTATTTGTCATATTTCAATAAATTGTGCATCGTAATCTGTGCCTTTAGATGGCTAGCCCTAGTACCCACACTATTAATAGGAGCGGTGAACCTCAAGAGACCGGTGATGCTTATCAAACTAATCCCGGTATAGCTATGTTTAACATGATGGAAAATGCCATGGATCGCATATCACGAGTGATGGAGTGTCAAGATGCACGTGAAGCCAACAACAACAGCAACAATAGGAATGATAGTAACCATGGGAGACATAGCAGAATGAAGGAGTTCCTTGATTTTCGCCTGTCCAAATTCCACGGGGAAGCTGATGATGTGAAAGCGGAGGCTTGGCTGTCCGAGATCGAGAGGATTTTCAGGCCACTTGATTATACTGATGAAGAAAAGGTAGAGTTTGCTGTGTTTCTATTGCACGGGGATGCTGAGTATTGGTGGGATACTGAGCATTGGTGGCACACTATAGAGGCACTGTGGGAAACTGATCAGACACCTCGCTTGTGGGGTAATTTCGTTAAGGCATTCAAGGAGAAATATGTACCTGTAGTTTCCAGGCAGAGGCGGATTGAGGAGTTCATGCACTTGACCCAGGGTAACATGACGGTGGCCCAATACGAGGCTCGTTTTGACCGACTGTCTCGCTATGCTCAATACATGGTCAGTACTCCGGAGGCAAAGATGTGAAAATTTACGACCGGATTGAGGCCAGAGATTCAGGACCAGTTGGCTTCGCATGACTTCGATACCTATTCTGCTCTCTTTGCTGCTGCTTCCCAAGTCAAGAAGAGGAAACTTGATAGAGCCGGTTCGAGTAAGCCGAACAAGAAACCATACCAGCCTTCAGGTCAACAAAGGAAATTCCAGGGCCAGAGTCGTAGTCAGGGCCAGAGCCAGAACAGACCAGTGAATAACCGTGGCCCGACGAAAGCACCATCAGCCTCTTCCACCCATGGATCCACAGGTAGTTCACCTGTTACTTAGTCTGTCAACTGTTCTTACTGTGACAAGAAGGGGCATACCGAGGCCCAGTGCTGGAAGAGTTAGGACAATGTGTGTGGTGTGGCAGTGATCAGCATCAGATCAAGGATTGCCCTAAATGGAAGGCAGGACATAATCAGGTTAAACCAGCTGGTAGAGGCAAGACTCTAGTTCCTAGAGTTCAGCTTCGAGCCTATGCTATTGAGTGCGAGGAGCTTCCAGAGGAGACCGCTGTTGTTGAAGGTACATTCTTCATATTGAATCAACCTGTTAGGGTGCTAATTGATCCGGGTGCTACCCATTCATTTATTACCCCCTTATGTGTGCAACGTGTGAAACTGAAAGTTGTATGTTTGCCTTACGAAGTAGATGTTGGTACTCCGATAGGTTCTAAACTTGTTACTAGCTCAGCTTGTAAAGCATGTAAAATCCAAATTAAAGATAGGGAATTCTTAGCCAATCTTATTGTATTACCTTTTCAAGACTATGAGGTCATCTTAGGGATGGACTGGTTGGCAAAGCATCATGCCCAACTAGATTACCGGACGAAGATTGTAACGTTCCAGGTACCTGGTCAACCAATACTGGAGGTAATGGGTCAGAGATATTTCACCGGGAGTTCCATCATTTCATCTACGAAAGCAGTGAAGTCCTTGAGAAAAAGGTGTAGTGGATACTTAGCTTACCTTATCAACAAGCCATCGGATAAAGCTAAGTTGGAGGAGATGCCAGTGATCAAAGACTATACGGATGTGTTTCCAGAAGAATTTCCCGGTTTACCCCCAAATCGGGAAATTGAGTTCATTATAGAGTTACTGCCTGGCATCCAGCCGATATCTAAAGCCCCCTATCATATGGCACCAGTCGAGCTACAAGAATTGAAGGACCAATTGCAAGGATTATTGAATAAAGGGTTTGTTCAACCGAGTTCTTCTCTGTGGGGTGCACCAGTTCTATTTGTAAAGAAGAAAGACGGAACGTTGAGGCTATGCATCAATAACCGAGGATTGAACCAAGTGACTGTCAAGAATAAATACCCATTTCCACTGATTGACGAGTTGTTTGATCAACTTCAAGGAGCCAAAGTGTATTTGAAACTCGACTTAAGGCAAGGGTACTATTAGTTGCGGATCAAAAAGGAGAATGTGCCTAAAACGACTCTCAGGACAAAATATGGGCATTATGAATATGTAGTGATGCCATTTGGACTAACTAATGCCCCTGCAGCTTTTATGGATTTGATGCACAGGGTGTTTCAACCCTACTTGGACCAATTTGTGGTGATCTTCATTGATGATATTTTGGTATACTCAAAATCCGAGGCTGAGCATGAACAACATCTGCGATTGGTACTGCAGAAACTTCGAGAGCATCAATTGTATGCAAAGTTTTGCAAGTGTGAATTTTGGTTGCAACATATTTCATTTTTGGGGCATATCATATCCCAAGAGGGAATAGCAGTGGATCCAACAAAGATAGAAGCAGTAATGTCTTGGAAGAAGCCAGAAAACGTTACGGAGGTTCGGAGTTTTCTTGGTCTAGCCGGCTATTATTGGATGTTCGTGAAGGATTTTTCTAAGATTGCAAGACCACTTACAAAGCTCACTCAAAAGAAAACAAAGTTCGTGTGGGATGATAAGTGTGAGAACAGCTTCCAAAAGTTGAAGAAAAGATTGACTACAGCACCTGTTCTTGCATTACCTGAAGGAAGTCAAGGTTTTGTAATCTATAGCGATGCTTCGAAGGAAGGATTGGGTTGTGTGTTGATGCAAAATGGTAGAGTGATTGTATATACCTCTAGGAAACTGAAGCCGTATGAATTGAACTACCCGACGCATGATTTGGAATTAGCGGCTATTGTGTTTGCACTCAAGAAATGGAGGCATTATCTGTGGGGTAACAAGTTTGAGGTATTTACTGATCACAAGAGCTTGAAATACTTGTTCTCACAAAAAGAGTTGAATATGAGGCAAATGCGGTGGATGGAGCTTTTGGATGATTATAACTGCACAATCAATTATGTGCCCAGTAAAGCGAATATAGTTGCAGATGCCTTAAGTAGGAAAGCGAGCATGGCAAAATTGGAAGTCAAGGTGCAAGAGTTGTTGGAGGAAGCATTTTTGTGGAAACCACAATTGACCCGAAAAGGGTTACATTTTGCCACTATACAGGTTCAATCAACCTTGTTGTCTGAATTACGAGAGGGTCAACAGAAGGACCAACAATTTCAAAAGATTAAAGAAAGCAACACATATTTCAAGTTTCATGATGATGGTGTTTGGAGGTTTAGGAATCGGATTTGTGTTCCCAATGAACCAGAGCTGAAAAAGAAGATTCTTGAAGAAGCCCATAATTCAAGATACAGTATTCACCCCGGCGGAACAAAGATGTACTGGGATTTGAAGCAACACTATTGGTGGAATAACATGAAGAGAGAAATTGCGGAGTTTGTGGCACGGTGTTTGACTTGCCAGAGAGTCAAAGCGGAACATCAACGACCAGCAGGTTTACTTCAGCCGTTGGAGATTCCTCAATAGAAATGGGAACATATAACAATGGACTTTGTTATGGACCTGCCCAGGTCATAAAAGGGTCATGACGCCGTTTGGGTCATAGTGGATAGATTGACTAAGTCAGAGCATTTCTTATCGATGAACAAAGAGGATAGTCCTGAGAAGTTGGGAGATATGTATGTGGCGGAGATTGTAAGATTGCACGGGATGCCTATGAGTATTGTATCGGATAGGGATCCTCGTTTTACTTCCCGATTTTGGAAGAGATTGCAAGAAGCTTTGGGAACGAAGTTGAGTTTCAGCACGGCTTACCACCCTCAGACTGATGGACAATCTGAGAGAATTATTCAGATTCTGGAGGATATGCTGAGGGCGTGTGTTTTAGACTTCGGGAAAGGTTGGGAGAAATATATGTCTCTAGCAGAGTTCACTTATAATAATAGTTATCAGGCCACTATCGAGATGGCCCTATTTGAGGCATTGTATAGACGTAAGTGTCGATCCCCAATTTACTGAGATAAAGTAGGTGAGACGAAGACTTTTGACCCAACCCTTCTACCTGAACTTATGAAGACTGTTGATAATATCCACCTCATCCGAAAACGGATGCTTACTACCCAAAGCAGGCAGTAGAGTTATGCAGACCAACGGAGGCAGAGCCTAGAGTTTGAGGTCGGCGACAAGGTGTTCTAGAAGATATCACCTCGGAGGGGACTGATTAAACACGGCAAGGGTGGAAAATTGAGCCCGAGGTTTATAGGACCATTTGAGATAATTGAGAAGGTTGGAAAATTGACTTATCGCCTCGCACTACCCCAAAACCTCTCCAATATTCACGACGTCTTTCATGTTTCTATGCTGCGGAAGTATCACCCTGATCCATCACATATCTTGGAGCCAGAGCCGTTGCAGCTTCAGGAGAACTTGTCTTATGAAGAGAAGCCCATTCGAATCCTAGACCAACAAGATTAGGAGTTGTGCAGCAAATCTATACCGATGTTGAAAGTGTTGTGGGATCATCATGGAGTTGAAGAAGCAACGTGGGAAAGGCGAGACCAGATGGAGCAACAGTATCCAACTTTATTTCAAAGGTAATATTGAATTTCTGGACGAAATTCTTTTAAGGAGGGGAGGATGTGAGGCCCAACCTCGATTTGCGTGCGATACCACATTTCGTGTGCCCTAACCTAGATTTTCATGCCTTGACCTAGGTTTAAGAATTGTGTTTCATTTTTTGTGCCTTGCATTGATTTACGTGCATTCATTTAAGGTAGCATGTATTTACTTGGAAAACGTGCATTTGTCTCGTAGTTCGTGCCCTACCTCGTAGTGCGTTCCCTAAACCTAGGTAAGCGTGCCCACACGCTAATCGAGAAAGCATCTTACACGAAGCACTAGGTCATTAATTAATCCTACAAATTCCACTAACTAATATTAAATTACTAATTCAACCCACTAGAAGACAAAATCTCACAAAAAGCTAGACATTCCTTATTCTTTATTCCTTATTCTTTTGCACTTTCAAACACACAATTAAATAAAGCTCAAAAGATGACAAAAAAATCAGATTTTACATGCCTTGGCCGACCACCATGTGAGCTTTTGTGCTTGCTTGCTTAATTCAATTATTCTCCAAACATTCTATGACAATTCTATGACACAAATGCATAAAAAAATTAGCTCAACGACCTCCCCAAAGCCACCAATCTCGACATAGGCTCCTTGCCCATGCTAGGTAATTCAAAAACCATGCTTCTTGAAGACACAAAGTGTAACACCCCGATCCCTCTCGAGATCGGGAGTTCTATCGATCAATCTAATCACAATCCAAATCCAAACCCAGGCATAAATTTTCAGGGAAAACGGACGGAGTCTCCCCTGTTTCTAGGCAAAATATAAAACCTGCAATAGCATTTAAATGGACCAACACCGTGTCCAACCATACAAAACTTCCTCAAGGCCATCCGAGCCTCGGTTTTCAACAATTAAACTCAGCAGGTATACATACATTTCCAATTTAAAAGCTAACCTATCTCTTTTCATTTTTGACCAGTACATTCAAACTAGACAATTAAACCATACTAAGCTACTGCATAAAATAAACTATCATGCCATTCTAACTCTTTTCCTTTGGACATTACAAACATGCATTGAAGATAAGCTATGCTAACTAATTACATAAACTTGCTTATCAATTCACCTCAACTGCTTAGCTAAATTTAAATTACATTTCTTTTAGCAATAAATACCTACAACATATGAAAACATATATCTTTACAACTTCGACACTCAAGCCACATAGGCACGCAAGACAACTCTTCAGGCAACGAACTTTCACGAAATCACGAACTTTCCAGCTAACATGACATTTCCTGAAATGTGGTGGTGAGGAGTGAGTATACACAACACGTATACTCAATGAGGGTGAAACATATATCGAGTTGGAGAGAAAGAAAGTCGTGCAATGCAAATAAGACAGTTAAGCAATATAACTGATAAATAAGCAATCAAGACAAACAATCAATACAATAAGAAATTACTGAAAGCATTAACACAACCATTCAAAGCTATACCACACTCTGAAGGCTATGGTTCACTCATATGAGCAATGTACCATTTCACGAGCGATACATCAATCTCGAGCTTGATGTTGACAACGATGACAATAAGCGCACATCCACCTTATAACACCAGTTTGGAATACCCCGGAAGTATCCATCAATTCTACGACCCAAATCTCCCTGGGAGGCAACCCAAGCGAGAAAGGGAATAGCAGCGGAGCTAGAGCAACCAACACTAGCAACCCGAGGCTACCCAGAGAGGCCCATCACTCACGCGCGAGACACTATGCAATGCAAGACTCGATACAAGGCAATAAACGAGCGATAGCACAACATTACAAACTAGTGACAACAAATGAGATAGCAAGTAATCACAATCAATACTAGCATTCAACTAACTTTTCAAGCATAACAAGCAATAATAAGCAACAATAACACCAATTAAACAAGTATATCAAGCAACCCTAAGCATTCTATAGGCATAATATCAAGATAACAAGTAAAATCACAAATCGGCCCCAACTATCAAAACACTACCATTTCCAAACGAGCCACGATTTCTGGAAACCGACTTCGCCAATCCTCCTAGGACACCATAAGGCACGGCTAAGGACCCCCAAACCCTACCTTACCCTAGAATTCGCGCAAACCCACGATTTCCCCCTTTGCTCGTTGAACTAGAACTATACTAACCAAACATCCAACCAATGCCATAATCGCACCAAAAGTGCTTCCATGGCCTCCCGAAACAATGCCATCACGCAAAATGAGAAAATGCTAAACTCGACCTAAACGACCCCGACTTTCACCATGGCATAATTCCTATTTTTTCCATTACGCAACCCAAACAAACTATGCATTTAGGCATTCTAGCATACCTAGCACATTTCTACATCAATGGACAGCATAACAGAGCAACTTCATCGTTTCAAGGGTTTACTATTCACAAAATACTATTCATTAATCAATTTAATTTGCAATCTCAACATTTAACCGAAGAAAATGTTAAAAAGCTATAAATACATGTTCTACAATCAACAAGGAACATTCTTTAAGCAACAAAACGATTAAAACAACAATCTACGCATAAAATCCAAAAATCAAAGTTTAGATACAAAATTTTCAAATGCGCAAATAACGATGAAACCCTCACCTTAGACGCTCCTAGACGCTAGGAAAACCTCGTAGAGTGCCTCGGAAACCACCCCGTGCAAGCTCACGCAAAGATTTGGTGATTTGTAGTTGAAATTTTCTTTTTTTTTCTCCTTCTTTTCCTCATGGTTTCAAGCCTTTCTTCTCTATTTTTTTTTTCGTGTGCAATTCTGCTTATTTAGGAAAAAAAAAATGACAAGTCAAAGGTCAAAGATTTGGTCAACCCGCTAAACCAAAACAGCTATGCGCGACCTTACGAAAACGGCCATAACTTCTTCTAGAAAACTCCAATTCACGAACGGTTTGAAGCCTCAGAAACTAGACTCATAGAGCTTTCCAACCATATATAATTTGCTACCTAACTCTTCCCCAATTGGTTCAGATTTAATTCCAAAGTTGACCCAAAATTTGACTAACTTAACATTGCATTTTTTTATTTCTAATCCCAAGTTTGCCCTTTATTAAACATTTCAAAAATTTTCACCTTGTCCTAGTTGGTCAATGTAGATGAAAAGTCAACTAGTTTGGTCAAAGAAGGTGAAAGGTCAATAAAATGCAATTTAAATGAACTTTAAATGCTATTGAATACATGCCAGGTTCGGGGTATCACACAAAGCTGATTTTTTTGTATGCCCAAGGCCGACACATGCTTCATCTTTTGCAAAGCCTTTATTTTTCTTTCATTTCTCTCATCTCCTCACATTTCTCTCTCTCCCTCTCATTCTTAGCTCTCTCTCTCGGCTTTGGCAGAGTTCATTCACTCCATAGCTCATCTTCATCTTTCCATGGTTCATCAAGGCAAGCAAGTAGCTAAGAAGCTCGACTAAGCAAGCTAAGTTGCAAGAATCACACATGCAAGCTCTTTGAACAACCATTTCGGCCTAGGAGGTGAGTTTGCTAGCTTCCATTTCTTTTCTTCTTGTTCTAACCACATGCACCTACTAAGAACTTGGTCACTAAGCTAGGAAAAATAGAGAAAATTCGAGTGGTGTCTCGGCTAAGCAAGGAAAGGAGTCAACCTTGTGCTTCATCAAAGTTTTTTGCATCTTCTTGTTGTTTTGCTAAGGTGAGGGCTGAAACTTCTTGAAAATCTTTCAAAAACCCACATGCATGCTTTAAATGTTTATCTTTGCTTCTGTACTTGATATATATGTGTGTTCATAAGCTTTTATAACCATGCGTGGCAAGATTTTGAGCTAGAAGGTGGTGATAGATGAATTTGGGTTTGTGACGGCTTTTTGTCTTGTTGGTGCGAGATGATTTTGGCTAGGAAAATGATGTTGAAAATGCGTGAAAATTAGTACGTAACTAGTTTTGCCAGTTTTGAACATTTTTCCCGAAAATAGGCCAAAGCTAATTTTGACTCTAAGGTCCTAAAAATGGCAAGTTATTAAAATGTGTCCAAATCTAGAAAATCTGGAAAAATGAAGCAGGTTTTGGCAGATTCACTGACTTTGTGGAACGAATCAGTTTTGACTTAGTAAATGATATCCAAAATGCATGAAATTTGGTGTACTACTATATTTTTCAATTATGAACATTTTTTTTCAGAAATGGACTAAGGCTAAATCTGACCCTAAGGGCCTAAAAAATGACAAGTATTGAAATGTGTGCAAATCTGGACAGTTTTGTGCAATCTCACTATTTTGGCTATAACTATTGAACCCGAACTCCAAATGATGCGAGGTTTGTTTCTGAATTTATTTCACTTCTTAAGATTTAATTTTACATCTTATTCACTGGAATTGGAGATTGTTTGCTTGCCTTAATTACTGTTAGAATACAGCCCATTGCAGTGAGGGTTTCACTTAGTGATATGCTTAGAAAAATTATTGTAGCTTCTCTTGTTGTGTTAAATGCTTGGGATTGTGGCATTGGGATGTTGTGTGGACTGTTTTTAATACATGAGGGTGTTTGAATTAATCGATGCATGGCTTGAGATTGATTTTGAAGTTGACTTGGGGCTTAATCGCACGGGTAAGCACAAAATGGAAACCCTAGTGACTAGGTAAATTCACTAAGTGTTGATCCTATGAATATCGTATTTAATTATATGTTTAGTAGGCTGCCCGTAGTTGCCATTGTGGCCCTAAATGCGATCTTGATGATTACATGTTGACAAGTAGGTTTTTCTTGCACCCGAATCCACGTAGATGTCGTTGTATGTTGAATAATCTTGTCATTTGATTACGTGAACTTCGAAGTGAGTTATATGACTTGATTTACATGCATTACATGGCTGCCCGTTTAATACTCATATGACTCCATGTGCTTTATAAGTGAAATTTCCTGTCATATCGTGCCTCGCTTGTTTACTTGTCAATGTGCAATTTTATGACTGTCTGGAGGCAACCTACTTTGTTGTCCTCTTAATGTGATATATTAAATGTCATAAATGTGCATTGCATACAAGGTTGCAACCTTTCATTCTGGCGTGGTAGCGTTCACGCACACCGGGTGGCATCAGGCTTGCCGGTGCAACCGTGACTACCATTGTCCAATTCCCTCTCTCGCTTAGGGGCTAAACTTCCTCAGAGAGTTGGGTCATAGGATTTCGGGGTACATCCGGAGTACACCCACTTGGCGTGATAAGGGGATTATTTGAAGTCGGCCGCAAAAACTGATACTGGGAATGAACTGAGAGCAAAAGCTCACCGTATCCTTTTTACTATGTGTATAAGTACTATCGCTTGGTTCCTAGAGGACCTCGGGGAGGAAAGACGGGTAATTGTATTCATTTACTTTTATATTATTGTTATGTACCTAATTTGTGTTATATTCATGCTTGCAAAAGGATTTTCATAAGTTGAACCGGAAAATGAGTTTCAAAACCTATTTCTCGTTTCCCCTCGCCGAGTTCATAAGGACTCACCCTCTTTTATCATCTCAGGTGAAGAAGATCAAGAACTGGTACTCGAAGATGACGTGCCTAATGACGATTCTTTGGAATGATTGCATGTGCTGTGTGCTTTGCTTGATCATGGCCTTTGGGAACACCATGCTACTTCAAGACTATTTCTTTTCAAGTTGCTTAATGTTTGTAATGTAAAAGACCTCCGTTGTAATTTGGGGTCTAATTTTGGTTTGTACTGATAATAACTAGACAGACACTACTATGGTCGTTTTGCTATTGTCATTAGCTAGTATCTATTATAGGATTATGAAGTATCAGGTAAGAATTAAGTAAAATGAACCTATCCAATCTTAAGCAGGTATTCACTATTAAGCTAAGATCAACAGGTACTTTTGTTACGAGGAATAACAAACAGACGAGACATAGTATCATACTAGGTTGTTAAATCAAACGAGATTTCGAGATAACCAGTAGGCATTTCAATTGATGGTAAATAGTAATCTTAGTTGGAAATGAAATGGAGATTGAAAAATTTGAGGCGTTTAGAGAATTAGGTCAAACCAAAGAGCCTAATTACAGCCGTTATGCTACCGGTTTTCTGGAAAATTTTGGAGTCTAGGCTAAAACGTTAAGTGTTAGACTTTCATGAATGATTATGTACGAGACGTGACTTGAATGTTTAGTTCACACCCTAGTCCGACCTTATAGGCCGGGTTGGGGCGTGACAAGTTACGTGGCGCACATCATACCGTAGGAAAGATCTCCGAGAGCTCTAGGACAGGGGCACCAAGCCTGCTCCGCTGTGCTTGTTTTCGAAGCCAAAATTCGAACGTTTTCATCAATTTCTGGACGCTTTTCTTCTTTTGCGGTATTTTTCCTTCCCTGATCGTATGTCGTGAGACGTGAAAAGGACGACAAGCTAATCCATCACATTTTTATTACAGAATCCTATGGCACCTTGGGCAAGACAACTTCGGTTCACGTAGAGGCTGGGCCCGCAAACCGAGGGCCTGGGGCTTGGGACCAGGTCTCTGTCGCTCCGGTCCCCATTACTTTTGATCCGTTTGGAGTTACACGGAACACAGCATACCGTTGGAAAGCTCTCCGAGAGCTCTACGACGGGGACAGCAAGCCTGCTGCGCTGCGCCTATTTTTGAAGCCCACAGTCGAACGTTTTCATCAGTTTCGGGACAATTTTCTTATTTTAAGCTATTTTTTCATCCCGTATCGTACGTCGCGAGCCGCAAAAAGGACGACAACCTAATCCATCGCATTTCTATTACCGAATCCCATACCACCTTGGGCAAGCCAACTTCACTTCACGTAGAGGCTTGGCCCGCAAACCGAAGGCGTGGGGCTTGGGACCAAGTCTTCGTCGCTCCGATGCCCATAACTTTTGATCCGTAACTAGTTACGTGGTGCACAGCATACCATTGGAAAGCGCTCTGAGAGGCCTACGACGGGGACAGCAAGCCTACTTAGCTGCGCTTGTTTTCAGAGCCCAAAATCGAATGTTTTCATCAGTTTAGAGATACTTTTCTTCTTTTGCGCTATTTTTTCATCCCGGATCGTACGTCGTAAGCTGCCAAAACGAGGACAACCTAATCCATCACATTTCTATTATCGAATCTCACGGCACCTTGAGCAAGAAAACTTCGCTTGGCGTAGAGGATGGGCCCGCAAACCGAGGGCGTGGGGCTTGGGACCAGGTCTCCGTCGCTCCGATGCCCATAACTTTTGATCCATATGGAGATACGCGGAACACAGCATACCGTTGGAAAGCTCTCTTAGAGCTCTACAACGGAGGCAGCAAGCCTGCTCTACTGCGCCTATATTCGGAGCCAAAAATCGAACGTTTTCATCAGTTTCAGGACATTTTTCTTCTTCTACGTTGTTTTTCCATCCCGTATCGTACGTCGTGGGTCGCGAAAAGGACGACAACCTAATCCATCACATTTCTGTTACTAAATCCCACGATACCTTGGGCAAGACAACTTTTCTTCACTTAAAGGCTGGGCCCGTAAACCGAGGGCGTAGGGCTGGGGACCAGGTCTCTGTCGCTCCGGTGCCTATAACTTTTGATCCGTAAGGATTTACGCGGCGCACAACAGACCGTTGAAAAGCTCTCCGAGAGCTCTATAACGGGGACAACAAGCCTACTGCACATCTGCCCTTTTTGGAGCCCAAAATCGAATGTTTCAATAGTTTTGGTACACTTTTCTTCTTTTGCGCTATTTTTCCTTCCCGGATTATACGTCGTGAGCCGCGAAAAGGACGACAACCGAATCCATCACATTTCTATTACCAAATCCTACGACACCTTAGGCAAGACAACTTCGCTTCATGTAAAGGCTAGGCCTGCAAACCTAGGGCGTGGGGCTTGGGACTACGTCTCCGTCGCTCCGGTGCCCATAACTTTTGATTCGTAAGGAGTTACGCGGTGCACAGCATACCGTTGGAAAGCCCTTCGAGAGTTCTACAACGGGGTCGGCAATCCAGCTTTGCTGCGCCTATTTTCATAATCCAAAATCGAATGTTTTCATTAGTTTCGGGACACTTTTCTTCTTTTGCGCTATTTTTCCTTCCCGGATGGTACGTCGTGAGCCGCGTAAAGGACGAAAACCTAATCCATCACATTTCTATTACCGAATCCCATTGCACCTTAGGCAAGACAACTTCAGTTCCCGTAGAGGCTGGCCCGTAAACCGAGGGCGTGGGGCTTGGGACCAGGTCTCTATCACTCCAATCCCCATAACTTTTTATCCGTAAGGAGTTACGTGGCGCACAGTATACCATTGGAAGGCTCTCCGAGAGGTCTACGACGGGGACATCAAGCTTGCTAAGCTGGGCCTATTTTCAGAGCCCAAAATAGAACATTTTCATCAGTTTCGAGACACTTTTCTTCTTTTGGGCTGTATTTCCGTCCCGGATCGTACGTCGTGAGCTGCCAAAATGAGGACACCTAATCCATCACATTTCTATTATCGAATCCCACTGCACCTTGGGCAAGACAACTTCACTTGACGTAGAGGCTGGGCTCGCAAACCGAGGGCGTAGGGTTTGAGACCAGGTCTCTGTCACTCCGGTCCCCATAACTTTTGATCCGTAAGGAGTTACGCGGTGGGTGCACAACATTCCGTTGGGAAGCTCTCAGAGAGCTCTACGATGGGGATAGCAAGCCTGCTGCGCTGTGCTTGTTTTCGGAGCCCACAATAGAACATTTTCATCAATTTCAGGACACTTTTCTTCTTTTGCGCTGTTTTTTCATCCCGGATCGTACGTCGTGAGCCGCGAAAAGGACGACCACCTAATCCATAACATTTCTATTACCGAATCCCACGGTACCTTGGGCAAGCTAACTTCGCTTCACGTAGAGGCTTGGCCAGCAAACCGAGGGCGTGGGGCTTAGGACCAGGTATCCGTCGCTCCGGTGCCCATAACTTTGGATCCATAAGGAGTTACGCGACGTACAGCATACCATTGGAAAGTTCCCCGAGAGCTCTACGACAGGATCAGCAAGACTGCTCGGCTATCCCTATTTTCGGAACCAAAAATCGAACATTTTCATCAGTTTCGGGACAATCTTCTTCTTTTGTGCTGTTTTTTCATCCCGGATCGTACGTCGTGTGCCGCAAAAAAGACGACAACCTAATCTATCACATTTCTATTACCGAATCCTACGGCACCTTGAGCAAGCCAACTTCGCTTCACGTAGAGGCTTGTCCCGCAAACAGAGGGCGTGGGGCTTTGGACTAGGTATCCGTCGCTCCGGTGCCCATAACTTTTGATCCGTAAGGAGTTATATGGCGTATACCATACCGTTGGAAAGTTCCCCGAGAGCTCTACGACGGGATCAGCAAGCCTGCTCAGTTGCCCCTATTTTTGGAACACAAAATCGAACGTTTTCATTTGTTTCTGGACACTTTTCTTCTTTTGCGCTATTTTTTCATCCCTGATCTTACGTCGTGAGCCGCGAAAAGGACAACAACCTAATCCTTCACATTTCCATTACCGAATCCCACGGCACATTGGGCAAGACAACTTCACTTCACGTAGAGGCTAGGCACGGAAACAAAGGGCGTGGGGCTTGGGACTAGGTCTTCGTCCCTCTGGTGCCTATAACTTTTGATCCGTAAGGAGTTACGTGGCACACAGCATACCGTTGGAAAGCTTTTCGAGAGCTCTACGACAGAGGCAGCAAGCTTGCTCTGCTGTGCCTATAGTCGGAGTAAAAAATTGAACGTTTTAATCAGTTTCGGGACACTTTTCTTCTTTTGCGCTATTTTTTTGTCCCAGATCGTACGTCGTGAGTCGTGAAAAGGACGACAACCAAATCCAACACATTTCTATTATTGAATCCCACAATACCTTGGGCAAGACAACTTTGCTTTGCGTAGAGGCTGGGCCCACAAACCAAGGGCGTGGGGCTTAGGACCAGGTCTCCGTCGCTCCGGTGCCCATAACTTTTGATCCGTAATGATTTATGTGGCGCACAACACACCGTTGAAAAGCTCTACGAGAGCTCTACGACGGGGAAAGCAAGCCTGCTGCACTGCGGCTGTTTTTGGAGCCCAAAATCGAACATTTTCAATAGTTTCGGTGCACTTTTCTTATTTTGCGCTATTTTTCCTTCCCGGATCGTACGTCGTGAGTCGCGAAAAGGATGACAACCTAACCCATGATATTTCTATTACCGAATCCCATGGCACCTTGGGCAAGACAACTACGCTTCATGTAGAGGCTGGGCCCGCAAACCTAGGGCGTGGGGCTTGGGACTACGTCTCCGTCGCTCCAGTCCCCATAACTTTTGATCTATAAGGAGTTACGCGGCACACAGCATACCGTTGGAAAGCTCTCCGAGAGGTCTACGACTGGGACATCAAGCTTGCTAAGCTGTGCCTTTTTTCAGAGCCCAAAATAGAACATTTTCAGCAGTTTCGGGATACTTTTCTTCTTTGCGCTATTTTTCCGTCCCGGATCGTACGTCGTGAGCCACCAAAATGAGGACAACCTAATCCATCACGTTTCTATTATCGAATCCCATGGCACCTTGGGCAAGAAAACTTCACTTGACATAGAGGCTTGGCCCGCAAACCAAGGGCGTGGGGCTTGTGACCAGGTCTCCGTCGCTCCTGTCCCCATAACTTTTGATCCGTAAGGAGTTACGTGGCGCACAACATTCCATTGGGAAGCTCTCCGAGAGCTCTACGACAAGGACAGCAAGCCTGTTGCGCTGCACCTATTTTAGGAGCCCACAATCGAACATTTTCATCAGTCTCGGGACACTTTTCTTCTTTTGCGCTGTTTTTCCGTCTAGGATCGTACGTCGTGAGCGGCAAAAAGGACGACAACCTAATCCATCACATTTCTATTACCATCCCACGGCACCTTGGGCAAGCCAACTTCGCTTCATGTAGAGGCTTGGCCCGCAAACCGAGGGCGTGGGGCTTGGCACCAGGTATCCGTCGCTCCGGTGCCTATAACTTTTGATCCGTAAGAAGTTACGAGGCGTACAACATACCGTTGGAAAGCATTCCAAGAGCTCTACGATGGGATGAGCAAGCCTGCTCGGTTGCCCTTGTTTTCGAAACCCAAAATTGAACGTTTTCATCAGTTTCGGGACACTTTTCTTCTTTTGCGCTGTTTTTCTATCCCGGATCGTACGTCGTGAGCCACAAAAAGGACGATAACTTAATCCATCACATTTCTATTATCAAATCCCACGGCACCTTAGGCAAGCCAACTTCGCTTCACATAGAGGCTTGGCCCGCAAACTGAGGGCATGGGGCTTCGGACCAGGTATCCGTCGCTTCGGTGCCCATAACTTTTGATCCGTAAGGAGTTACGCAGCGTACAACATACCGTTGGAAAGCACTCCGAGAGCTCTACGATGGGATCAGCAAGCCTGCTTGGCTGCCACTATTTTTGGAACCCAAAATCGAATGTTTTCATTAGTTTCGGGACACTTTTCTTCTTTTGCGCTGTTTTTTCGTCCCAGATCGTACGTCGTGAGACGCGAAAAGGAGAACAACCTAATTCATCACATTTCTATTACCGAATCCCACGGTACCTTGGGCAAGCCAACTTCACTTCACGTAAAGGCTTGTCCCACAAACAGAGGGCGTAGGGCTTGGGACAAGGTATCCGTCGCTCCGGTGCCCATAACTTTTGATCTGTAAGGAGTTACGCGGCATACAGCATACCGTTGGAAAGCTCCCCGAGAGCTCTACGACTGGATCAGCAAGCCTGCTCGGCTGCCCCTATTTTTGGAACCCAAAATCGAATGTTTTCATCAGTTTCGGGACACTTTTCATCTTCTGCGCTATTTTTCCTTCCCGGGTTGTACGTCGTGAGCCGCAAAAAGGGCAACAACCTAATCCATCACATTTCTATTACCGAATCCCACAGCACCTTAGGCAACACAACTTTGCTTCACGTAGAGGCTAGGCCCGCAAATCGAGAGCTTGGGGCTAGGGACTAAGTCTTCGTCGCTTCGGTGCCAATAACTTTTGATCCGTAAGGAGTTATTCGACGCATAGCATACCGTTGGAAAGCTTTTCGAGAGCACTACGACGGAGGCAGCAAGCCTGCTCTACTGCGCCTATAGTCGGAGTAAAAAATTAAACGTTTTCATCAGTTTCAGGACACTTTTTTTCCGTCCTGGATCGTACGTCCAAAGTCGTGAAAAGGACAACAACCAAATCTGACAAATTTCTATTACCGAATCCCACAGCACCTTTAGCAAGACAACTTTGCTTCACGTAGAGGCTAGACCCGCAACTGAGAGCGTAGGGTTTGGGACCAGGTCTCCGTCGCTCCGGTGCTCATAACTTTTGATCCGTAAGGATTTATGCGGCGCACAAAATACCGTTGGAAAGCTCTCCGAGAGCTCTACAACTGGGTCAGCAATCCAGTGTGGCTGCGCCTATTTTTAGAATCCAAAATGGAACGTTTTCATCAGTTTCGGGATACTTTTCTTATTTTGTGCTATTTTTTCATCTCGGATCGTACATCGTGAGCTGCCAAAACGAGGACAACCTAATCCATCAAATTTATATTATTGAATCCCATGGCACATCGGGCAAGACAACTTCACTTGACGTAGAGGCTGGGCTCGCAAACCGAGGGTGTGGGGATTGGGAACAAGTGTCCGTCACTCCAGTCCCCATAACTTTTGATCCATAAGGAGTTACGCGGCGCACAACATTCCGTTGGGAAGCTCTCCGAGAGCTCTATGGCGGGGATAGCAAGCCTGCTACGCTGCACCTATTTTCGGAGCCCACAATCGAACGTTTTCATCAGTTTCGGGACATTTTTCTTCTTTTGCGCTGTTTTTCTGTCCCGGATCGTATGTCATGTGCCGCGAAAAAGACGACAGCCTAATCCATCACATTTCTATTACCGAATCCCATGGTACCTTGGGCAAGCCAACTTCGCTTAACGTAGAGGCTTGTCCCGCAAACATAGGGCGTGGGGCTTGGGACCAGGTATTCGTCGCTCCGGTGCCTCTAACTTTTGATCCGTAAGGAGTTACGAGGCGTACAGCATACCGTTGGAAAGCACTCCGAGAGCTCTACAGTGGGATCAGCAAGCCTGCTTGGTTGCCCTTGTTTTTGGATCCCAAAATCGAACGTTTTCATCAATTTCAGGACACTTTTCTTCTTTTGCGCTGTTTTTCTGTCCCGAATCGTACGTCGTGAGCTGCAAAAAGGGCGACAACTTAATCCATCACATTTCTATTACCTAATCCCACGGCACCTTGGGCAAGCCAACTTCGCTTCACATAGTGGCTTGGCCCGCAAACCGAGGGCGTGGGGCTTGGGACCAGGAATCCGTCGCTTCGGTGCCCATAACTTTTGATCCGTAAGGAGTTACGCAGTGTACAACATACTGTTGGAAAGCACTCCGAGAGCTCTACGACGAGATTAGCAAGCCTGCTTGGCTGTCCCTATTTTTGGAACCCAAAATCGAACGTTTTAATCAATTTCGGGACACTTTTCTTCTTTTGCGCAGTTTTTCCGTCCCGGATCGTACGTCGTGAGACGTAAAAAGTACGACAACCTAATCCATCACATTTCTATTACTGAATCCCACGGCACCTTGGGCAAGCCAACTTCACTTCACGTAAAGGCTTGTCCCGCAAACAAAGGGCGTAGGGCTTGGGACAAGGTATCCGTCGCTCCGGTGCCCATAACTTTTGATCTGTAAGGAGTTACGCGGCGTACAGCATACCGTTGGAAAGCTCCCCGAGAGCTCTACGACGGGATCAGCAAGCCTGCTCGGCTGCCCCTGTTTTTGGAACACAAAATCGAACATTTTTATCAGTTTCGAGACACTTTTCTTCTTCTGCTCTATTTTTTCTTCCTGGATCGTACGTCGTGAGTCGCGAAAAGGACAACAACCTAATCCATCACATTTCTATTACCGAATCCCACAGCACCTTGGGCAACACAACTTCGCTTCACGTAGAGGCTGGGCCCGTAAATCGAGAGCGTGGGGCATGGGACTAAGTCTTCATCGCTCCAGTACCTATAACTTTTGATCTGTAAGGAGTTATGCGGCGCATAGCATACTGTTGGAAAGCTTTCCGAGAGCACTACGACGGAGGCAGCAAGCCTGCTCTACTGCACCTATAGTCGGAGTAAAAAATCGAACGTTTTCATCAATTTCGGGACACTTTTTTTCTTTTGCGCTGTTTTTTCGTCCCAGATCGTACGTCCTGAGTAGTGAAAAGGACGACAACAAAATTCGACACATTTCTATTACCGAATCCAACAGCAACTTTGGCAAGACAACTTTGCTTCACATAGAGGCTGGACCCGCAAATCGAGGGCGTGGGGCTTGGGACTAGGTCTTCGTCGCTCCGGTGCTCATAACTTTTGATCCGTAAAGATTTATGCGGCGCACAACTTACCATTGGAAAGCTCTCCGAGAGTTCTACGACTGGGTCAGCAATCCAGCATGGCTGAGCCTATTTTTAGAATCCAAAATTGAACATTTTCATCAGTTTCGGGATACTTTTCTTCTTTTGCGCCATTTTTTCGTCTCGGATCGTATGTCGTGAGTCGCCAAAAGGAGGACAACCTAATCCATCACTTTTCTATTACCAAATCCCATGGCACATCAGACAAAAAAACTTCACTTAATGTAGAGGTTGGGCTTGCAAACCGAGGGCGTGGGGCTTGGGACCAGGTCTCCGTCACTCTAGTCCCCATAACTTTTGATCCGTAAGGAGTTACGCGGCGCACAACATTCCGTTAGGAAGCTCTCTGAGAGCTCTACGGCAAGGACAGCAAGCCTGCTGCGCTGCACCTATTTTCAGAGCCCACAATCGAACATTTTCATCAATTTTGGGATACTTTTCTTCTTTTGCGCTGTTTTTCTGTCCCGGATCGTACGTCGTGTGCCGTGAAAAAGATGACAACCTAATCCATCATATTTCTATTACCGAATCCCATGGTACCTTGGGCAAGCCAACTTCGCTTAACGTAGAGGCTTGTCCCGCAAACAGAGGGCGTGGGTCTTGGGACCAGGTATCCGTCGCTCCGGTGCCCATAACTTTTGATCCGTAACAAGTTACATAGCGTATAGCATACCGTTGAAAAGTTCCCCGAGAGCTCTACAACGGGATCAGCAAGCCTGCTCAGCTGTCCCTGTTTTCAGAACCCAAAATCAAACATTTTCATCAGTTTTGGAAAACTTTTCTTCTTTTGCGCTATTTTTCTTTCCCGGATCGTATGTCGTGAGCCGCGAAAAGGACGACAACCTAATCCATCACATTTCTATTACCGAATCCCACAGCACCTTGGGCAAGACAACTTCGCTTCACGTAGAGGCTGGGCCCGCAAACCGAGGGCGTGGGGCTTTGGACTAGGTCTCCGTCGTTTCGGTGCCTATAACTTTTGATCCGTAAGTAGTTACACGGCGCATAGCATACCGTTGGAAAGCTCTCCGAGAACAGTACGACGGAGGCAGTAAGCCTGCTCTGCTGCGCCTATAGTTAGAGTAAAAAATCGAACGTTTTTATCAGTTTCGGGACATGTTTCTTCTTTTGCGCTATTTTTTCATCCCGGATCGTACGTCGTGAGTCGTGAAAAGGACGACAACCAAATCCAACACATTTCTATTACCGAATACCCCAGCACCTTGGGCAAGAAAACTTTACTTCACGTAGAGGCTGGGCCCGCAAACCGAGAGCGTGAGGCTTAGGACCAGGTCTCCGTTGCTCTGGTGCCCATAACTTTTGATCCGTAAGGATTTATGCGGCGTACAACATGCCGTTGGAAAGTTCTACGAGAGCTCTACGATGGGGACAACAAGCCTGCTGCACTGCAGCTATTTTTGGAGCCCAAACTCAAACGTTTTCAATAGTTTCGGTGCATTTTTCTTCTTTTGCTCTATTTTTCCTTCCCGGATCGTACGTCGTGAGCCGCGAAAAGGACGACAACCTAATCCCTCACATTCTATTACCGAATCCCATGGCACCTTAGGCAAGACAACTTCGCTTCACGTAAAGGCTAGGCCCGCAAACCTAGGGCGTGGGGCTTGGGACTACGTCTCCGTCGCTCCGGTGCTCATAACTATTGATTCATAAGAAGTTACGCGACGCACAGTATACCGTTGAAAACCTCTCCTAGAGTTCTACGACGTGGTCAGCAATCCAGCTTTGCTGCGTCTATTTTCAGAATCCAAAATCTAACATTTTCATCAGTTTTGGGACACTTTTCTTCTTTTGCGCTATTTTTCCTTCCTGGATCGTATGTCGTGAATCATGTAAAGGAAGACAACCTAATCCATCACATTTCTATTACCGAATCCCATGGCACCTTGGGCAAGACAACTTCGATTGCTGTAGAGGCTGGGCCCGCAAATCGAGGGCGTGGGGCTTGGGACTAGGTCTTTGTCGCTTCAGTCCCCATAACTTTTGATCCGTAAGGAGTTACGCGACACACAGCATACCGTTGGAAAGCTCTCCAAGAGGTCTATGATGGGGACATCATGCCAACAAAGTTGTGCCTGTTTTTGGAGCCCAAAATAGAACATTTTCATCAGTTTCGGGACACTTTTCTTCTTTTGCACTATTTTTTCGTCCCAGATCGTACGTCGTGAGACACTAAAACGAGGACAACCTAATCCATCACGTTTCTATTATTGAATCCCACGGCACCTTGGGCAAGACAATTTCGCTTGACGTAGAGGCTGGGACCGCAAACCGAGAACGTGGGGCTTGGGACAAGGTCTCCGTCGCTCCTGTCCCCATAACTTTTGATCTGTTTGGATTTACGCGCCGCACAACATACCGTTGGAAGCTCTCCGAGAGCTCTACGACGGGGACAACAAGCCTGCTATACTGCGCCTGTTTTCGGAACCCACAATCGAACATTTTCATCAGTTTTGGGACACTTTTCTTCTTTTGCGCTATTTTTTCGTCTTGGATCGTACGTCATGAGCCACGAAAAGGACGACAACCTAATCCATCACATTTCTATTACCGAATCCATGGCACCTTGGGCAAGACAACTTCACTTCACGTAGAGGTTGGGCCCGCAAACCAAGGGCGTTGGGCTTGGGACCAGGTATCCGTCGCTCCGGTGCCCATAACTTTTGATCCGTAAGGAGTTATGCGGTGCACAGCATACCGTTGGAAATCTCTCTGAGAGCTCTACGACGGGTTCAGCAAGCCTGTTCGGCTCTCCTATTTTTGGAATCCAAAATTGAACGTTTTTATCAGTTTCGGGATACTTTTCTACATTTGCGCTATTTTTCCTTCCCGGATCGTACGTCGTGAGCCGCGAAAAGGACAACAACCTAATCCTTCACATTTCTATTACCAAATCCCACAGCACCTTGGGCAACACAACTTCACTTCACGTAGAGGCTGGGCCCGCAAATCGAGGGCCTGGGGCTTGGGACTAGGTCTTCGTCGCTCCGGTGCCTATAACTTTTGATCCGTAAGGAGTTACGCGATGCACAGCATACCGTTGGAAAGTTCTCTGAGAGCTCTACGACGAGGTCAACAAGCCTGCTCGGCTGCCCCTGTTTTTGGAACCTAAAATCGAACATTTTCATCAGTTACGGGAGACTTTTCTTTTTTTGCGCAGTTTTTCTGTCCCGGATCGTACGTCGTCAGCCGCGAAAAGAATGACAACCTAATCCATCACATTTCTATTACCAAATCCCACAATTCCTTGGGCATCACAATGTCACTTCACATAGATGCTGGGCCCGTAAACTGAGGGCGTGGGGCTTTGGACCAAGTCTCTGTTGCTCTCTTGCCCATAACTTTTGATCCGTAAGGAGTTACACGGCGCAAAACATACCAGTGGAAAGCTCTCCGAGAGCTCTACGACGGAGGCAGCAAGCTTGCTTAGCTGCGCTTTTTTTTGGATCCTAAAATCTAATGTTTTCATCAGTTTTGGGATACTTTTCTTCTTTTGCGTTATTTTTTCGTCACGGATCGTACATCATGAGCCGCGAAAAGGATGACAACCTAATCCATCACATTTCTATTATCGAATCCCACGACACCTTGGGCAAGACAACTTCACTTCACGTAGAGGCTAGGCCCGTAAACCGAGGGCGTGGGGCTTGTGACCAGGTCTTTGTCGCTCCGGTGCCCATAACTTTTGATCCGTAAGGAGTTACGCAGCACAAAGCATACCGTAGGAAAGCTCTCCGAGAGCTCTACGACGGGTGCAGCAAGCCTGCGTCGTTGCGCCTATTTTCGAAGCCCAAAATTGAACATTTTCATCAATTTTGGGACACTTTTCTTCTTTTGTGCTATTTTTCCTTCCCGGATAGTATGTCGTGAGCCGCAAAAAGGACGACAACCTAATCCATCACATTTCTATTACTGAATCCCATGGCACCTTGGGCAAGACAACTTCGGTTCACGTAGAGGTTGGGCCCGCAAATCGAGGGCGTGGGGCTTGGGACCAGATCTCCGTCGCTCCGATCCCCATAACTTTTGATCCATAAGGAGTTATGTGAGGCCCGACCTCGAATAACCTGTCTTAGCTCGATTTGCATACCTTGGACCCATAATTATATTACTGATCTTGGATTGCGTGCCATGTCTTGGTTTTCGTGCATACTTCGTCATACATGCCTTGACCTAGAATTGTGTGCCCTAATCTTCGATGTACGTGCATACCTAGACATACGTGCATTGACCTTGAATTACGTGCAAGACCTCGATTTGTGTGCGTTTCCTCGTTTCATATGCCATAACCTTGAACTGCATGTCCTAACCTAGGTTTAAGCGCCATACCTCGATTTACGTGCATTGTATTGAATTAAGTACCTTGCATTGGTTTGCGTGCACTTACCCAGAATTATGTGCATTTACATAGAAATCTGTGCATTTACCTTGAAGTGCGTGCCTTACCTCAAAGTGCGTGCCCTAGACCTAGGAATGCGTGCTTGCACACTAATCAATAATGATTCCTACACAAAGCACAAGACACTAAAATAATCCTACACAATCCACTAACCAATATTATATTCCTAATTCAAATTCTCTACAAATCCCACTAACTATAAAATATTGTATTCTACCCAACATTCGCTTACACCATGTCATAACGTTTCCTAAGTTCTATGCCCTTTTTGTTAACTCCTAAGCCTCCAACATGCTCATGCACTTATTCTTTACACACTACATTTCCTAGGCACAATATTCAGCAACTTTAGAAGGCATTTGACACACAAAATTCTGCAAAACCGAGCACATACACACACATATACTAAAACTTCATTTTTCCTCTCAAAAACCCTCTCAAGCTCTTATTCTCTCTCCATTTCGACCATGGCTACCTCTTGACCTTCCAAGACCTCAAGCATGCTCTCAAGATCTCTCCCAAGCTCGGCCATAGCAGCCCAAGCAAGCAAGTAGCAAGAAAGAAGCTCTATTGGTGCATCTTCAAGAACATTGTGCATCTTCATCTATTAACTTGCTAAGGTGAGGGCTAAAACTCTTTTAAAAGCTTTCAAAAACCACAAGCATGCCTTCATATGTCTATATTTACCTCTGTACTTGTTGTATATGTGTGTACATGAGCTTATGTAACCATGCATGGCAAGATATGTGGCTAGAACTTGAAGATAGGCAAGAATCACGTAGCTGGCAGATTTCTGACTTGGTAGTGCGAAGTGCATTTGGCCTAGTAAATGATGTTTAAAATGTGTAAAAATTGGTAGATGACTAGTTTTTCCAGTTCTGAGTATTTTTCGTAGAAATAGACTAAAGCCAATTCTGACCTAGGACCTTCAAAATGGTCAAACATTGTGAGGTGTCTAAATCTGAAAAATCTGGGAATATGAAATAGGGTTCTGGCAGATTTCTGACTCTGTAGAATGAAGTGTTTTGACCTAGTAAATGTTGGTGAAATTGCATGAAATTTGGTAGATTGCTATATTTTTCAGTTCTGGACATTTTTGTCAGAAATCGACTAAGGCTAAATCTGAATCTAAGACCCTTTGAATGACAAGTATTTAAATGTGTACAAATCTGGACAGTTTTGCGTAGTCTCACGGTTTTGGCTATAACACTTGAAGCCGAAATCCAAATGATACGAGGTTTGTTTCTGGATTTAAATAACTCATTAAACTTTAATTTGATATTTTTTTCACTGAAATTGGAGATTGTTTGATTGTCTAAATGAATGTGGGAAAACAAACCATTGCAGTGGGGTTTTTGTTTAGTGATATGCTTAGAATCATGTTGAGACCTTGCTTGTGGTATTGAATGCTTGGAATTGTGGCACGTAGATGTTGTGTGGAATGGTGTGGCGGGTTGAGGTTGGTTAATTTGATTGATGTATGACTTGGGATCACTAATTGATGAATGGTTTGCTTAATCGCATGTGCAAGCACGGAATTGAGGCCCAAACAAGGAATGGTTTGCTTAATCGTAGGTTTTCGGGGTACATCCGGAGTACACCCAATTAGGAGCGATAAGTGGATAATTGAAGTTGGCCGCAACAATTGTTATCGAAAATGATCTTGAGAGCAAATGCTCACCGATTGATCTCAAGAGCGAAAGCTCACCGTATCCTTTTTACTATGTGCTTAAGTACTCTCTCTTGGTTCCTAGAGGACCTCGGGGAGGAAAGACGAATAAATGTGTTCATTTATATATATATGTTATATTATGAGCTTACTTGTTCTGTTTGACATGTTTTCAAAGGAGTTTTCATAAAGTTTAACCGGAAAAGGATTTCAAAATGTTATTTCTCGTTCCCCCTTGCTGAGTTCATAAGGACAAACCCTCTTTTATCATCACAGGTGAAGAACATCTGAAATAGGTACCCGAGGAAAATGTGCCCGTTGATGATTCCCTGGAATGATTACATGCCTTATATGCCTTGCCTGACTGTTGTTGTTTTGTGAACGTTATGCTTGCTTTGAAGAATACTTATTTTGTTGATGTAAATGACCCCGTTGTAATTTGGGTCTAATTTTGGGATTGTACTATCTACAACCAGACGAACTCTTTATTTGGTTGTTTACTTTCATTATCTTGAATAGTAGCTATTGTAGGCAATTAAACCACTAGGTCATTAATTAACTAAGTTAATTTTATCTAATTTTTCTTAGGTGCTCATTTGTAAACTAAAGTATAATAGGTACTTACATGATAGCAAATTGACAAATAAACGGGACATAGTTATCATGCTATGCTTATGAAACAAACGAGACTTTCAAGATAGACTAGTAGGCATATCGGTTGATGACAAAATGGAAGTCTTCAATGGAATTGGGTTAATGATTGGAATAATTGAGGAGTTTAGGAAATTAGGTTAAACCAAAGGTCTTAAAAACATTCGTTATGCTGCCGAATTTCTGGAAAATCTTTTGAAGTTCTAGGCTAACATTAAGTGTTAAATCACAACAAACGATTAAGTATGTGAATTGGTTTTACAGGATTTAGGTCATACCCTAGTCTAGCCTCTATAGGTCGGGTTAGGACGTGACACCCTATATTAGAATGGTATCAGAGCTTAGTTTGCTAACTAGGCATTAGTCGGGTTCAACTCTCAAACCTTGGAAAGAAGCCCTAAGGTAATTGTGATGTCTTGTTTATATGTGTTAATGTGTGCTAATGTGCTTTAATTATCTTGAGCATTGACTATTATGTGCCTTTGTGAACCATATGTATTATGTGTCATGCACACTGACACGTTAGTGCCCTGAATAATGCATGCATGCTTTTATACTCCTTCCTTGATACATGTGCATGTTATATAACCGTGAATGACTGTTTATACACATAGATAGTTAGGATTAGGACTTTTATGGAAGTGAATTTGTGCAGGACAAACGAAAAGGCTTAGTTAGAGATTTCTCGCATCTTCACAGGTACTCGATGGATCGTATGTATTATTGGATATGCATATATTAAATGCGTAGCACATGTATAAATGTTGAGGTAAAGTTATCCCCTTATCTTTGGAATACCCATACCTATGATTAAGTTATCAATTTTATAGCCATAAAGTTTTTGATTCTGTTAAACCGTTCTTCTAATTGTGGTTCAAGAATAAATGTTGAGGATATACAACTTTCCTTAAGACATAAGAGTATACTATTGGACAAGAGGAGTAATATATATATTTATATGCTTATAGTGGAAGTTGACTTTGAGGTTGCTTTGAATCCATTTCTCACACCTTAAAATTGGCTTGATAGGCTATCTAAGAAGTTAGCAATATACTCGTACGATTGAATCTTACTTGATTGGAATGAAGCATTGATGAATCTGATATGGTGTATACTAGCGAGTTTCAAGTTCACTAAATGATAAGATCGTGACCTAGAAATTAAGAGATAAATTCGTGGAAGTTGACGATAGTTACTTTTAGGGGTTAGATTATTAAGTCATGGATAGCGTATTTAAGTAACTTAACAATGGATAACCTCAAGACATGTAGGTAACCTTGGAGATTGAGTTTAACAAGATTGATGATTCTTTAGTATAACAAGATATAGGGATGTTGGAATCGAGGAATTCATGTAGCTAGAACTCGTGTTTGGAAAACTACACCTAAAATGTTAGGTCGAATAGAAGTGTAAGGAATTGAATTATGCATTAGATGACTAACGTTGCTAAAGGTCCTAAGTTGGATATCGGTGATATTTAGAATCATGGTATTAATTTGGTGCCTCTCGGATTTAGTTGTAATTATGCAAGTAAGTCAATCTATGCACTCGTTGTTTGGATACCCTAGAGGATGTTAGGAAGCATATATCCCTAAGTAATACCGATGGACTTGGTATATAAACCATGGAAATGATATTAAGCATCTGGTTGCAAAGTGGAGTCGTTAGGGTATGATTAGTAATCCTAAATAGCTAATAGTGAGTATGCATGATGATTCATGGTGAACCCTAGGACCTAAGGTTGATGAGTCTTGATGCTCTTAGCTAGTTGAACATGTAAATGCGAAGAGTAAGATTTCATATACTTAAGATAGAGATGAATTAGAGTCATAATGACCCAAGAGACTATTGTTAGACCACCGTATCTATGTGCACTGTTTCACGTCTAGAAACTAGCGATTGGTAGACTCCGAATTGTGGTCGTTGAATAGAAGGGTGAATCTTGTAGTGATAGTTAAATGAGTGGTTGATTATTTTTGAAGTTCTATTAGGTTATGTTGAAGGATGCCTCATGGTCATAATTCTTATGTTGATACAACCTAGAAGTTATCTCGTGTAAGTATCTTATGAGCTCGATCATTTTGGTACCCATTTATAGTCCTAGGATTGTTGTTGTACGGCCGGTAACCTAGTAGAAGATTGATATCACTTACATGGCAATGAACCCAACTTAGTAACATTAATGTTGAAGATATATTGGTGGGCATTAAGTGTTCGAAGGAATGACTAGGTCGCTAAGTGAGTAGGACCATTGTCTTCTTATGTATGACATAACCTTGGATTGAGGTGAGTGCAATTTATTTGAGGTTGAAACTATTCGTCTTAGGTGTTTTGGATAAGATTAAAAGAAATTCTAAAGCTTTGAGACTTGAAAATAGAGATTTGAATAAGGAAATAGATTGTAGATCACAAGCTGATGAAATTTACTTGTAAGAGTTGAACTAGTGCAACATGATTAGTTTACCCATGCAATTTCAATGGCAATTTGTTGGTGGTACCTAATAAACCTTAGAGTTTGAGTTTAACGAATCTTAACGGTCTTTCCTCTTGATTACAAGCGTGAAGGTTAACGAAGATGGGAATGGATGTTAGTGAATAGGAGCCTGTAACCGAGAGACTTGTCATTAGAAGATTTGCTAATCTAATGTATCTACGAGATAGGGACTATGATACTATCGATAGATGACCACTTGAGATGGATTAGTTTGTTTAGTGAGTTCTTCCTTAAAATAGGGTCGTATTGTGGAAATAATTCATAACATGTGTATGACCTATGTGATAACAGTTTTGAAGCTAGTAGATAGGATATGTAAATTGGATATAGACCTATTATCTTGAATTAGCGTATGTCACCATAGGATCATGAAATTATTATGAAATTCCTTTTGAGGTATGAATGCAAGATTGACACGACAAAAGTCACGATTTTGAAGTTATAGTTGTATTGTTAGAATATCGATGCAACCTTGATTACTATGTTGGGAGATTCTAACCTTAGTTAATGAACTTGACCTTAAGATCAAATGGAAAGAATAGAGTCGTTCAAAGGAACGAACTATAAATGTAGGAGTCATTCCGAATTAAATGATTGGAGAAAGCTAGGAAGTGAATTCATTGTGGTAAAAGAGATCATGGAGCAAAGGACGACCCGGAGTTAGAAAATAACAATGGTCGGAATCCGTCTAAATGACCTCAACAAGTAAGAATGAATTTCGGGACGAAATTCTTTTAAGGAGGGGAGAATGTGAGGCCCGACCCCAAATAACGTGTCTTACCTCGATTTGCGTACCTTGGACCCATAATTATATGATTGATCTTGGATTGCATACTCTGTCTTGGTTTTCATGCATGCTTCGTCATACGCGCCTTGACCTAGAATTGTGTGCCCTAATCCTCGATGTACGTGCATACCTAGACATACGTGCCCTAACCTTGAATTATGTGCGAGACCTCAATTTGTGTGCGTTTCCTCGTTTCATATGCCATAACCTTGAGCTGCGTGCCCTAACCTAGGTTTAAGCGCCATACCTTGATTTATGTACATTGCATTGAATTACGTACCTTGCATTGGTTTACGTGCACTTACCCAGAATTGCATGCATTTACATAGAAATCTATGCATTTACCTTGAAGTGCTTGCCTTACCTTGTAGTGCGTGCCCTAGACCTAGGAATGCGTGCCTGCACGCTAATCAATAAAGATTCCTACACAAAGCACAAGACACTAAAATAATCCTATACAATCCACTAACCAATATTATATTCCTAATTCAAATTCTCTACAAATCCCACTAACTAAAAAATATTGTATTCTACCCAACATTCGCTTACACCATGTCATAACGTTTCCTAAGTTCTATGCCCTTTTTGCTAACTCCTAAGCCTCCAACATGCTCATGCACTTATTCTTTACACACTACATTTCCTAGCCACAATATTCAGCAACTTTAGAAGGCATTTGACAGACAAAAATTCTGCAAAACCGAGCACACACACACACACACACTAAAACTTTAATTTTCCTTTCAAAAACCCTCTCAAGCTCTCATTCTCTCTCCATTTCGACCATGGCTGCCTCTTGACCTTCCAAGACCTCAAGCATGCTCTCAAGATCTCTCCCAAGCTCGGCCATAGCAGCCCAAGCAAGCAAGAAGCAAGAAAGAAGCTTCATTGGTGCATCTTCAAGAACATTGTGCATCTTCATCTATTAACTTGCTAAGGAGATGGCTAAAACTCTTTTAAAAGCTTTCATAAACGACATGCATTCCTTCATATGTCTATATTTGCTTTTGTAATTGTTGTATATGTGTGTACATGAGCTTAAGTAACCATGCATGGCAAGATATTTGGCTAGAACTTGAAGATAGGCAAGAATCGCGTAGATGGCAGATTTCTGACTTGGTAGAGCGAAGTGTATTTGGCCTAATAAATGATGTTGAAAATACGTGAAAATTGATAGGTGCCTATTTTTTCCTGTTTTGAGAATTTTTCATAGAAATAGACTAAAGCCAATTCTGACTCTAACGCCTTCAAAATGGTTAAACATCGTGAGGTGTCTAAATCTGGAAAATCTAGGAATATGAAATAGGGTTCTGGCAGATTTCTGGCTTTGTAGAACGAAGCATTTTTGACCTATTAAATATTGGTGAAATTGCATTAAATTTGGTAGGTTGCTATATTTTTCAGTTCTGGACATTTTTGTCAGAAATAGACTAAGGCTAAATCTGACTCTAAGACCCTCAAAATGGCAAGTATTTAAATGTGTACAAATCTGGACAGTTTTGCGTAGTCTCACGGTTTTGGCTATAACTCTTGAAGCCGAACTCCAAATGATACGAGGTTTGTTTCTGGATTTAAATCACTCATTAAACTTTAATTTGCTATTTTGTTCACTGAAATTTTAGATTGTATGATTGTCTAAATGAATGTGGGAAAACAGACCATTGCAGTGGGGTTTTTGTTTAGTGATATGCTTAGAATCTTGTTGCGACCTTGCTTGTGGTATTGAATGCTTGGAATTGTGGCACGTAGATGTTGTGTGGACTGTTGTGGCTGGTTGAGGTTGCTTAATTTGATTGATGTATGACTTGGGATCACTAATTGATGAATGGTTTGCTCAATCGCATGTGCAAGCACGGAATTGAGGCCCTAGCACTCATGACTATTTGCTAAGGGAGGACCTTATGTTTAAATGTGTTTAATTGTGTGGTTAATAGGCTGCCCAGATTTGTCCTTATGGCTCTAATATGATTCCCGATGATTGCATGATTGATAAGTGCATTATTTTTGTACCCGGTCTCTTGTAGGCGTCGTTGCAAGCTTGTATAATCTTAATACTTGATACGTGAACCCCGAAATGAGTTTTATGACTTGATTTATATGTGTTGCTTGGCTGCCTGTTTAATGTTCATATGATTCTATGTGTTCTACAAAGTGAAATTTCATGTCAAGCATGCCTCGTTCGTTTACTTGGCAATATGTGATCTTGAAATTGCTCGGAGGCAACCTACTTTGTTGTCCTCCTAATGTGAATTGTTAAAAGATATTCAATGGTCTATTTGAACATGATTACTTGGCTGCCCGTGAAAGTTTAATTGCTTTCAAATGGATATATGAAATGATTATATGTTCTTACAATGCCTTATATGCCAATATGTCAAAATGTGATCATATACTTGCTCGGAGGCAACCTACTTTGTTGACCTCCTAATGTGAAATGTTAAATGACATAAATGGGCATTGTATACAAGGTTGCAACCTTTCATTGTGGCATGGTAGCGTTTCACGAACGCCGGGCGGCATAGGGCTTGCCGGTGCTCCCGTGACTACCATGGTCCAATTCCCTCTCTCGCTTGGCATTCCACCCTCGGAGAGTTGGGTCATAGGTTTTCGGGGTACATCCGGAGTACACCCAATTGGGAGCGATAGGTGGATAATTGAAGTCGGCTACAACAATTGTTATCGAAAATGATCTTGAGAGCAAATGCTCATCGATTAATCTCGAGAACGATAGCTCACCGTATCCTTTTTACTATATGCTTAAGTACTCTCGCTTGGTTCCTAGAGGACCTCAGGGAGGAAAGACGGGTAAATGTATTCATTTATATATATAGGTTATATTACGAGCTTACTTGTTCTGTTTGACATGTTTTCAAAGGAGTTTTTGTAAAGTTTAATCGGAAAAGGATTTCAAAATGTTATTTCTTGTTCCCCCTCGCTAAGGTCGTAAGGACAAACCCTCTTTTATCATCACAGGTGAAGAACATTTGGAACAGGTACCCGAGGAAAATGTGCCTGTTGATGATTCCCTGGAATGATTACATGCCTTATGTGCCTTGCCTGACTGTCGCTGTTTTGTGAACATTATGCTTGCTTTGAAGAATACTTATTTTGTTTATGTAAATGACCCCGTTGTAATTTGGGTCTAATTTTGGGATTGTACTATCTACAACTGGATGAACTCTTTATTTGGTTGTTTACTTTCATTATCTTGAATAGTAGCTATCGTAGGCAATTAAACCACTAGGTGAAAAATCAACTATGTTAATTTTATCTAATTTCTCTAAGGTGCTTATTTGTAAACTAAAGGATAATAGGTACTTGCATGATAGGAAATTGACAAATAAATGTGACATAGTTATCATGTTAGGCTTATTAACCAAACGAGACTTTCAAGATAGACTAGCAGGCATATCGGTTGATGACAAAATATAAATCAATGGAATTGGGTTAATCATTGGAATAATTGAGGCGTTTAGGAAATTAGGTTAAACCAAAGGTCTTAAAAATAGTCGTTATGCTGCCGAATTTCTGGAAAATCTTTTGAAGTTTTAGGCTAACGTTAAGTGTTAAATCACAACAAACAGTTAAGTATGTGAATTGGCGTAAAGGAATTAAGTTATACCCTAGTTTAGCCTCAATAGGTCGGGTTGGGGCGTGACAAGTTACGCGGCGCACAACATACCGTAGGAAAGCTCTCCGAGAGCTCAACGACTGTAACGCCCCGATCCCTCACGAGACCGGAGGCTCTAATAACCATGCTATTCTCAACCCAATACCAAACCCGGTCACAAAATTTTAGGGGAAAAACGGACAGAGTTTCCCCTGTACTATGGACATTCTGAAAACCTGTAAATTCTCAAATAAGGTAACTACAAGGTAAACAAACTTTTCATGGCTAAATATTTAAAGATTCACGGCCATCCGAGCCTTGAAGCAAACAACAGTTCCAAAACCACACAAGCATGCAAGTAACTTGTTTATAATATAGTCTAATAATCATGCCATTCTAGGATAACATTAAAACATACTTAGAGATAAAACATTCTACACTAAGCCATTCACTCCCAAGCATGCAAAGCAACTAGAAATAGAAATATAAGTTATTACAAGCCATAGAATTACCACTGCTACTACATTATCAGACTTCCAGCTTACATATTACTCAAATACATACATGAGCTTTAAGGCCCCAAAATAGATTATACATAGGACAACAAATTCTTCACATAGCAACCAGAAAGCACATCCACCTCAGACAAATATCACACAGCAGCTAAGGCAACTCCACCAACTGTGCCACCTGAAACATGTTAGCGAGGTATGAGCAACCACTGTTGCCCAGTGAGGGATATAGTCCCGGGGCGTGCAATGCAACAGATAATACAGTTATACAACAATATCACTTAGACAATTTAAGAAGCAATGATAACATAAGTAACCACACATTTAAAAGGATACATTTCACACAATCCCCTATACACCAATCTTCACTGGTCTTCATTCATGATCCACGAACCACGAGCACGATCACGATAAGCCGGCATAACCCCAAACACTCCAGTGGGTGTACTCCGGATGTACCCCGATAATCCTACGACCCAACATCCCCTGGCAATCTCCGGACCAGGCGAATGAGGGAATAGGGCACGGAGTTTGAATATCCACCGGCAAGCCCTCTGCCGCCCAGCCGATATTCAACACATCCGCCCCTGACACTATGGTTGCGCAACCACTATGCAATGCACTTAACAATGGCAAGTTAATAGCAATAATATGAGCATTAACACATAGGAGGATCAACAAAGTAGGTTGACCTCGATGCAATTAGAATAGAAGCAATTATATAAGCTAATAAGCAGTTTACAAAGGAACATATACAAAATAAGCATAGAATCATACCAAAAGCTCCAAATCAACTTGAAACCACATATAAACACTTAAGGAGTCATGCCATTGTTTTAGAAGTGTGAGTCAACCGAAATTGCACCTAAACCCCTTTGTTTTTCGAACTATTTCTCTTCCAAACCGAGGTTAATGATTTCATTTTCAAAGGAAACTCTCCCAATCTTCTAACTAACCCTCAAGGTACCCTCTCAACCCTCTAACTCATTCAAATGCCCGCGATTACCCCGAAAGCCCCAAATTCCCTCTTATGGCTTTAAACTACACATACCTTATCCGGGCTTCAAACGAGGGTTATCAAAGCTTCTATAGCACCTAGGTAGCCTAAGAATACTAGAAGTGAAGCCCGAATCCACCCGGATTCGCATGAACCTCGAAAGCCCTTTATTAAAGTCGACTATTTTACGTTTTATGCGATTCTAGAGCAATGTAAGTGCACGGGGCTATTAGACTACCTTCACTAACACCTAAGGCATCTATTAGAAGTATTGAATCAAGTTAAAACGCGCGATTACACCAAACCCTAGAAATCCCGTCACTATTCACCCCTACGAATCAACTATCGATTTCTACCGTTTAATACATGAAACAATAGCATAAATGTGGTCTCTACTACATGTATACAACATATATAAGCTTATTTGAGCATTGCAATAGCATTAGACAACATTTCCAATAAATCAAGAAAATAGCAACATTTGTAGAATGCACAAATAAGCATGAAAACCCTCACCTAAAGCGCGTAGGAGCACCTAGAAGGCTTGCACACACCCTAAACTACTTGTCCAAGGCTTGGAGAGGCTTGGATTGGAGATTTGATGAGCAAAAGATCTCCTTCTTGGCTGCTAAGGGCTGTTCGGATTTTGAACAGTAATTCCTGCACTTTTTTTTTTTTTGTTTTTGCTAAGTTATGAGCTTATATTGATATATAAGGTGTATGGTTGGGTGGGGTCAAGTTTGGGTGCTTAAGTGGTCAATTATAATGCGCGTAGTAAGCTTAAAACGAGCCTAAAGTGAAACATGTGAGCTAGCTAATTAAATCTCTAAGTTAGTTACGTAACACTATTCATTCAACTACAAAAATTATTTTCTAAACGAGCTCTCCTATCGCCTCTAGCTCAATTGCACATTTTTCCCACTACTTTAACAATTAATATGATTTAATAAAAATGTTAATTCACTAATAGAATGTAGTTTGAAAACGGAGTGAATAGTAGCTACAGAAGTCAGTTAGTAAAGTACAGAAGTAAATGCGCAAGCAAGGGATGCAATAGTAATTGAATGCATGGCTAAATCTCGGGCGTCACAACGACGGGGCCATCAAGCCTGCTTCGCTGCGCCTGTTTTCAAAGCCAAAATTCGAACGTTTTCATCAATTTCGGGATACCTTTTTTCTTTTGTGCTATTTTTCCTTCCCGGATCGTACGTCGTGAGCCGCGAAAAGGACGACAACCTAATCCATCACATTTTTATTACTGAATCCCACAGCACCTTGGGCAAGACAATTTCGGTTCACGTAGAGGCAGACCCCGCAAACCGAGGGCGCGGGGCTTGGGACCAGGCCTCCGTCGCTCCCGTCCCTATACCTTTTGATCCGTAACGAGTTACGCGGTGCACAACATACCGTTGGAAAGCTCTCCGAGAGGTCTACGACGGGGATAGCAAGCCTGATCAGCTGGGCTTGTTTTTGGAGTCCAAAATCGAACATTTTCATCAGTTTCAGGACACTTTTCTTCTTTTGCGCTGTTTTTCCGTCCTGGATCGTACGTCGTGAGCCGCTAAAAGGACGACAACGTAATCCATCACATTTCTATTATTGAATCCCACTGCACCTTGGGCAAGACAACTACGCTTCACGTAGAGGATGGGCCCGCAAACCGAGGGCGTAGGGCGTGGGACCAGGTCTCCGTCGCTCCAGTCCCCATAACTTTTGATCCGTAAGGAGTTACGCGGCGCACAACATACAGTTGGAAAGCTCTCCTAGAGGTCTACGGCGGGGACAGGAAGCCTGAATAGTTATGCTTGTTTTCGGAGCCCAAAATCAAACGTTTTCATCAATTTTGGGACACTTTTCTTCTTTTGCGCTGTTTTTCCTTCTCGGATCATACGTCGTGAGCCGCTAAAAGGACGACAACCTAGTCCATCACATTTTTATTATCAAATTCCACTGCACCTTGGGCAAGACAACTTCGCTTCACGTAGAGGATGGGCCCGCAAACCGAGGGAGTAGGGCTTAGGACCATGTCTCTGTCGCTCCGGTGCCCATAACTTTTGATCTGTAAGGAGTTATGCGGCGCAGAACATTCCGTTGAAAAGCTCTCCGAGAGCTCTACGACGGGGACAACAAGCCTGCTACACTGTGCATGTTTTCGGAGCCCACAATCGAATGTTTTCTTCAGTTTCGGGACACTTTTTTTCTTTTGCGCTACTTTTCCTTCCCGGATCGCACGTCGTGAGCCATGAAAAGGATGACAACCTAATCCATCAAATTTCTATTACCAAATCCCATGGCACCTTGGGCAAGACAACTTTGCTTCACGTAGAGGCTTGGCCCGCAAACCGAGGGCGTGAGGCTTGGGACAAGGTCTCCGTCGCTCCGCTGCCCATAACTTTTGATCCGTAAGGAGTTATACAGCGCACAGCATACTGTCGGAAAGCTCTCCAAGAGCTCGATGATGGGGGCAGCAAGCTTGCATTGCTGCGCCTATTTTTGAAGCCCAAAATCGAACATTTTTATTAGTTTTCGGACACTTTTCTTCTTTTGCGCTATTTTTCCTTCCCGGATCGTACGTCGTCAGCAGCGAAAAGGATGACAACCTAATCAATCACATTTCTATTACCGAATCCCACGACACCTTGGGCATGACAACTTCGCTCCACGTGGAGGCTGGGCCCGAAAATCGAGGGCGTGGGGCTTGGGACCAGGTCTCCGTCGTTCTAGACCCCATAACTTTTGATCAGTAAGGAGTTATGCAGCCCACAGTATACCGTTGGAAAGCTCTCCAGGAGGTCTACGATGGGGACAGCAAGCCTGCTCAGCTGCGCCTATTTTCAAAACCCAAACTCAAACATTTTCATCTATTTCGGGACTATTTTCTTCTTTTGCGCTGTTTTTTTTGTCCCGTATCGTACGTCGTGAGCCGCTATAAGGACCACAACCTAATCCATCACATTTCTATTATCGAATCCCATTGCACCTTGGGCAAGACAACTACGCTTCACGTAGAGGCTGGGACAGCAATCCGAGGGCGTGGGGCTTGGGACCAGGTGTCTGTCGCTCTAGTCCCCATAACTTTTGATCTATAAGGAGTTACGTGGTGCACAGCAAACCGTTGGAAAGCTTTCCGAGAGGTCTACGACGGGGAGAACAAGCCTGGTAAGCTGTGCCTATTCTCGGAGCCCAAAATCAAACATTTTCATCATTTTCTGGACACTTTTTTTCTTTTGCGCTATTATTTTCGTCCGGGATCGTACATCGTGAGCCGTTAAAAGGACGACAACCTAATCCATCACATTTCTATTATCGACTCCCACTGCACCGTGGGCAAGAAAACTACGCTTCACGTAGAGGCTGGGCCTGCAAACCGAGGGCATGGGGCTTGGGACCAGGTCTCCGTAGCTCCGCTGCCCATAACTTTTGATCCGTAAGGAATTATACAGCGCACAACATACAGTAGGAAAGATCTCCAAGAGCTCTACGAAGTGGGAAGCAAGCCTGCACGGTTGCGCCTATTTTTGAAGCCCAGTTTTCATCAGTTTTGGGACACTTTTCTTCTTTTGCATTTTTTTTCCTTCTTAGATCGTACGTCATGAGCCACGAAAAAGACGACAACCTAATCCATCACATTTCTATTACTGACTTCCATGGCACCTTTGGCAAGACAAATTCAGTTCACGTAGAGGCTGGGCCAGCAAACCGAGGGCATGGGCTTGGGACCAAGTCTCCGTCGTTCTAGTCCCCATAACTTTTGATCTGTAAGGAGTTACGCGCCGCACAACATACCGTTGGAAAGCTCTCCAAGAGGTCTACGTTGGGGACAGCAAGCCTGCTCAGTTGTGCCTATTTTTGGTGCCCAAAATCAAACATTTTCATCAGTTTCAGGACACTTTTCTTCTTTTACTCTATTTTTTTCGTCCCGGATCGTACGTTGTGAGCTGCGAAAAGGACGACAACCTAATCCATCACATTTCTATTACCGAATCCCACAGTACCTTGGGCAGGACAACTTCACTTAACGTAGAGGCTGGGACAGCAAACCGAGGGCGTGGGGCTTGCGACTAGGTCTCCGTCGCTCTAGTCCTCATAACTCTTGATCCATACGGAGTTACGCGGTGCACAACATACCGTTGGAAAGCCCTCCGAGAGGTCAACGATGGGGTCAACAAGCCTGGTGAGCTGTGCCTATTTTTGGAGCCCAAAATCAAACATTTTCTTCATTTTTTGGACACTTTTTTTCTTTTGCGCTATTTTTTTCGTCCGGGATCGTACGTCGTGAGCCGTTAAAAGGACGACAACCTAATCCATCACATTTCTGTTATCGAATCCCCTGCAACTTGGGCAAGAAAACAACGCTTTACGTAGAGGCTGGGCCTGCAAACCGAGGGCATGGGGCTTGGGACCATGTCTCCGTCGCTCCGCTGCCCATAAGTTTTGATCCGTAAGGAGTTATACAGCGCACAACATACAGTAGGAAAGGTCTCCGAGAGCTCTACGATGGAGGCAGCAAGCTTGCGCTGCTGCGCCTATTTTTGAAGCCCAAAATCGAACATTTTCATCAGTTTCGGGACACTTTTCTTCTTTTGCGCTATTTTTCCTTCCCGAATCATACGTCGTGAGCCTCGAAAAGGACGACAACCTAATCTATCACATTTCTATTACCGAATCCCACGGCACATTGGGCAAGACAACTTCGCTTCACGTAGAGGCTGGGGCCGCAAACCGAGGGCGTGGGGCTTGGGACCAGGCCTCCGTTGCTTCTTCCACCCATAACTTTTAATCCGTAAGGAGTTATGCGGCGCACAACATACCGTTCGAAAGCTCTCTGAGAGCTCTACGACATGGGCAGCAAGCTAGCCTAGCTGTGCCTATTTTTGGAGTCCAAAATCAAACATTTTAATCAGTTTTGGATCACTTTTATTCTTTTACGCTATTTTTTTCGTCCCGGATCGTACGTTGTGAGCCGCTAAAAGGACCCCAACCTAATCCATCACATTTCTATTATTGAATCCCACTGCACCATGGGCAAGACAACTACGCTTCATGTAGAGGCTGGGACAGCAAACCGAGGGCGTGGGGCTTGGGACCAGGTCTCCGTCGCTCTAGTCCCCATAACTTTTGATCTATAATGAGTTACGCGGTGCACAGCATACCGTTGGAAAGCTCGCCGAGAGGTCTACGACGGGGACAACAAGCCTGGTGAGCTGTGCCTATTTTTGGAGCCCAAAATCAAACATTTTCATCATTTTCTGGACACTTTTTTTCTTTTACGCTATTTTTTTCGTCCGGGATCGTACGTCGTGAGCCGTTAAAAGGACGACAACCTAATCCATCACATTTCTGTTATCGAATCCCACTGCAACTTGTGCAAGACAACTACGCTTCACGTAGAGGCTAGGCCTGCAAACCGAGGGCATAGGGCTTGGGACCAGGTCTCCGTCGCTCCGCTGCCCATAATTTTTTATCCGTAAGGAGTTATACAACGCACAACATACAGTAAGAAAGCTCTCCGAGAGCTCTACGATGGGGGCAGCAAGCTTGCGCTGCTGCGCCTATTTTTGAAGCCCAAAATCGAACATTTTCATCAGTTTCGAGACACTTTTCTTCTTTTGCGCTATTTTTCCGTACCGGATCGTACGTCGTGGGCCTCGAAAAGGACGACAGCCTAATCCATCACATTTCTATTACTGAATCCCACAACACCTTGGGCAAGACAACTTCGGTTCACGTAGAGGCTGGGCCCGCAAACCGAGGGTGTGGGGCTTGGGACCAGGTCTCCGTCGTTCTGGTCCCCATAACTTTTGATCCGTAAGGAGTTACGAGACGCACAGTATACCGTTGGAAAGCTCTCTGAGAGCTCTAGGATGGGGACAACAAGCTTGCTTGGCTGTGCCTATTTTTGGAGCCCAAAATCAAATATTTTTATCAATTTTGGGACACTTTTCTTCTTTTGCGCTGTTTTTTTCGTCCCTGATCGTATGCCATGAGCCGCTAAAAGGACCCCAACCTAATCCATCACATTTCTATTATCGAATCTCACTGCACCTTGGGCAAGACAACTACGCTTCGTGTAGAGGCTGGGACAGCAAACCGAGGGCGTGGGGCTTGGGACCAAGTCTCCGTCGCTCTAGTCCCCATAACTTTTGATCTATAAGGAGTTACGCGGTGCACAGCATACCGTTGGAAAGCTCTCCGAGAGGTCTACGACGGGGACAACAAGCCTGGTGAGCTGTGCCTATTTTCGGAGCCCAAAATCAAACATTTTCATCATTTTCTGGACACTTTTTTTCTTTTGCACTATTTTTTTCGTCCGGGATCGTACGTCGTGAGCCGTTAAAAGGACGACAACCTAATCCATCACATTTCTGTTATCGAATCCCACTGCACCTTGGGCAAGACAACTACGCTTCACGTAAAGGCTGGGCCTTCAAACCGAGGGCATGGGGCTTGGGACCAGGTCTCTGTCGCTCCAGTCCCCATAACTTTTGATCCGTAAGGAGTTACGCGGCGCACAGCATACCGTTGGAAAGCTCTCCGAGAAGTCTAAGACGGGGACAGTAAGCCAAATCAGCTGTGCATCTTTTCGGAGCTCAAAATCTAACATTTTCATCAGTTTCGGGATACTTTTAATTTTTTGCACTGTTTTTCCGTCCCGAATCGTACGTCGTGAGCCACTAAAAGGACGACAACCTAATCCATCACATTTCTATTACCGAATCCCACAACACCTTGGGCAAGACAACTTCACTTCACATAGAGGCTGAGCCCGCAAACCGAGGGCATTGGGCTTGGGACCAGGTCCCCATCGCTCTGGTGCGCATAACTTTTGATCCGTAAGGAATTACGCGGCGCAGAAAATTCCGTTGGAAAGCACTCCGAGAGTTCTACGACAGGCACAACAAGCCTATTGCACTGCGCCTACTTTCGGATCCCAAAATCGAACGTTTTCATTAGTTTTGGGAAAATTTTCTTCTTTTGAGCTATTTTTCCGCCCCAGATCATATATCGTGAGCCGCGAAAAGGACGACAACCTAATCCATCACATTTCTATTACCAAATCCCACGGCACCTTGGGCAAGACAACTTTGCGTCACGCAGAGGCTGGGCTTGCAAACCGAGGGCGTGGGGCTTGGGACCAGGTCTCCGTCGCACCGGTGCCCATAACTTTTGATCTATAAGAAGTTACGCGGTGCACAGCATACAGTAAGAAAGCTCTCCGAGAGGTCTACGACGGGGATAGCAAGCCTGCTCAGCTGTGCCTATTTTCAGAGCTCAAAATCAAATATTTTCATCATTTTCGGGACACTTTTCTTCTTTTGCGCTATTTTTTTCGTCTCAGATCGTACGTCGTGAGCCGCTAAAAGGACGACAACCTAATCCATCACATTTCTATTATCAAATCCCATTGCACCTTGGGCAATACAACTACGCTTCACGTTGAGGCTCGGCCCACAAACTGAGGGCATGGGGCTTGTGGCCAGCTCTCTGTCACTCCAGTTCCTATAACTTTTGATCCGTAAAGAGTTATGCGATGCACAATATACCATTGGAAAGCTCTCTGGGAGCTCTACGATGGGGACAGTAAGCCAGATCGGCTGTGCTTGTTTTCGGAGCCCAAAATTAAACATTTTCATCAGTTTCGGGATATTTTTTCTTTTGCGCTGTTTTTCCATCGCGGATCGTGCGTCGTGAGCCGCAAAAAGGACGACAACGTAATCTATCATATTTCTATTATCGAATCCCACTGCACCTTGGGCAAGAGAACTTCACTTCATGTAAAGGCTGGGCCCGCAAACCGAGGGCGTGGGGCTTGGGACTAGGTCTCCGTCACTCTGGTGCCCATAACTTTTGATCCGTAAGGAATTACGTGGCGCAGAAAATTCCATTGGAAAGCACACCCAGAGTTCTACGACGAGGACAACAAACTTGCTGTAGTGCGCCTATTTTCGAAGCCCACAATCGAATGTTTTCTTCAGTTTTGGGACACTTTTGTTCTTTTCCGCTATTTTTCCTTCCCGGATCTCACGTCGTGAGTCACGAAAAGGACGACAACCTAATCCATCACATTTCCATTACCGAATCCCACAGTACCTTGGGCAAGACAACTTTGCTTCACGTAGAGGCTTGGCCCGCAAACCGAGGGCATGAGGCTTGGGACCAGGTCTCCTCCGCTGCCCATAACTTTTGATCCGTAACGAGTTACGCAGCGAACAGCATACTGTAGGAAAGCTCTCCTAGAGCTCTACGATGGGGGCTTCGAGGCTGCTGTGCTGCGCCATTTTTCAAAGCTAAAATTTGAACGTTTTCATCAATTTCGGACACTTTTATTCTATTGCGCTATTTTTCCTTCCCGGATCGTACGTCATGAGCTGCGAAAAGCACGACAACCTAATCCATCACATTTCTATTACCGAATCCATGGCACCTTGGCCAAAACAACTTCGGTAAATAGAGGTTGGGCCCAAAAGTCGAGGTCATAGGGCTTTGGACCAGGTCTCCGTCGTTCTAGTCCCCATAACTTTTGATCCGTAAGGAGTTACGCGGTGCACAGCATACCGTTAGAAAGCTCTCCGAGAGGTCTACGACGGGGACAGCAAGCCAGCTCAGTCGTTCCTGTTTTCAGAGCCCAAAATCTAACGTTTTAATCATTTTTGGGACACTTTTCTTCTTTTTCGCTGTTTTCTTGTCCCGGATCGTACGTCGTGAGCCGCTAAAAGGACGACAACCTAATCCATCACATTTATATTATCGAATCCCACCGCACCTTGGCCAAAACACCTCCGCTTCACGTAGAGGCTGGGACCGCAAACTGAGGGCGTGGGGCTTGGGACCAAGTCTACGTCGCTCCATTGCCCATAACTTTTGATCCGAAAGGAGTTACGTGGCGCACAACGTACCATTGGAAAGCTCTTCGAGAGGTCTACGACGAGGATAGCAAGCCTGATCAGCTGTGCCCTTTTTGGAGCCCATAATCGAACGTTTTCATTAGTTTCGGGACACTTTTCTTCTTTTGCGCTATTTTTCCTGCCCAGATCGTACGTCTTGAGCCGCTAAAAGGACGACAACCTAATCCATTACATTTCTATTATCGAATCCTACTGCACCTTGGGCAAGACAACTTCGTTTCACGTAGAGGATGGGCCCGCAAACCGGGGGCGTGGGGCTGAGGACTAGGTCTCCGTCTCTCTGGTGCCCATAACTTTTGATCCGTAAGGAGTTACGCGGCACAGAACATTCCGTTTGAAAGCTCTCCGAGAGCTCTACGACGGGTACAGCTAGCCTGCTGTACTGTGCCTGTTTTCGGAGCCCACAATCGAACGTTTTCTTCACTTTCGGGACAATTTTCTTCTTTTGCGCTATTTTTCCTTCCCGGTTCGCACGTCTTGAGCCGCGAAAAGGACGACAACCTAATCCATCACATTTCTATTAGCGAATTCCACGGCACCTTGGGCAAACAACTTTGCTTCACATAGAGGCTTGGCCCGCAAACCGAGGGCGTGAGGCTTGGGACCAGGTCTCCGTCGCTCTGCTGCCCATAACTTTTGATCCGTAAGGAGTTATGCAGCGCACTACATACCATAAGAAAGCTCTCTAAGAGCTCTACGATGGGGGTAGCAAGCCTATGTTGCTGCGCTTATTTTCGAAGCCCAAAATCGAATGTTTTCATCAGTTTCGGGACACTTTTCTTCTTTTGCCCTATTTTTTCGTCCTGGATCGTACGGCGTGAGTCGCAAAAAGGACGACAACCTAATCCATCACATTTCTATTACCGAATGCAGTGGCACCTTGGGCAAGACAACTTCAGTTCCAGTAGAGGCTGGGCCTGCAAACCGAGGGCGTGGGGCTTTAGACCAGGTCTCCGTCGCTCTAGTCCCCATAACTTTTGACCCGTAAAGAGTTATGTGGCGCACAGCATACCGTTGGAAAGCTCTCCGAGAGGTCTACGACAGGGACAGCAAGCCAGCTATGCTATGCCCGTTTTCAGAGGCCAAAATCGAACGTTTTCATCATTTTTGGGACACTTTTCTTCTTTCGCGCTGTTTTTCCGTCCCAGATCGTACGTCTTGAGCTGCTAAAAGGACGATAGCTTAATCCATCACATTTCTATTATCGAATCCCACTACAACTTGGGCAAGACAGCTTCGTTTCACGTCGAGGCTGGGCCCGCAAACCGAGGATGTGTGGCTTAGGACCAAGTTTTCGTCGCTCCGGTGCTCATAACTTTTGATCCGTAAGGAGTTACGCGGCACATAGCATACCATTGGAAAGCTCTTCGAGAGCTCTACGATGGGGACAGCTTGCCTGCTACGCTACGCCTGTTTTCAGAGCCCACAATCGAATGTTTTCATCAATTTCGGGACACTTTTCTTCTTTTGTGCTATTTTTCCTTCCCGGATCGCACGTCGTGAGCCGCAAAAATGATGACAACCTAGTCCATCACATTTTCTATTACCGAATCCCACGGCACCTTGGGCAAGACAAATTCGCTACACGTAGAGACTTGGCCCGCAAACCGAGGGCGTGTGCTTGGGACCAGGTCAACGTCACTCCGGTGCCCATAACTTTTTGATTCGTAAGGAGTTACGCAGTGCACAACATACCTTTGGAAAGCTCTCCAAAAAGTCTACGACTGGGAAAACAAGTTTGCTTAGCTGTGCTTCTTTTCGGAGCCCAAAATTGAACATTTTCATCAATTTCGGGACACTTTTCTTCTTTTGCGCTGTTTTTCTGTCCCGGATTGTACGTCGTGAGCCGCAAAAATAACCTAATCCATCCCATTTCTATTATCAAATCCCACAGCACCTTAGGCAAGACAACTTCGCTTCACGTAGAGGCTGGGCTCGCAAACTGAGTGAGTGGTGATTGAGACCAGGTCTTTGTGGCTCCGGTGCTTATAACTTTTGATCCGTAAGAAGTTACGCGGCGCACACCAAACCGTTAGAATACTCTACGAGAGCTCTACTACCGAGGCAGCAAGCTTGCTCTGCTGCGCCTATATTCAGAACCCAAAATCGAATGTTTTCTTCAGTTTCGAGATATTTTTCTTCTTTTGAGCTAATTTTTCGTCCCGGATCGTACGTCGTGAGCTGCGAATAGGACGACAACCGAATCCAACACATTTCTATTACCGAATCCCACGGAACCTTGGGCTAGAAAACTTAACTTCACGTAGAGGCTGGGCCAGCAAACCGAGGGCGTGGGGCTTGGGACCAGGTCTCCATCGCTCCAGTCCCCATAACTTTTGATCCGTAAGGAGTTTCGCGACGCACAGCATACCGTTGCAAAGCTCTTCAAGAGGTTTACGACGGGGACAACAAGCCTGCTCAGCTGTGCCTATTTTTGGAGAACAAAATCGAATGTTTTCATCATTTTCGGGACATTTATCTTCTTTTCCGCTATTTTTTCATCTCGGATCGTACGTCGTGAGCCGCTAAAAGGACGACAACCTAATCCATCACATTTCTATTATCGAATCCCCCTGCACCTTGGGAAAGAAACTACGCTTCACGTAGAGGTTGGGCCGGAAAACCGAGGGCGTGGGGCGTAGGACCAGGTCTCCGTCACTCCAGTCCCCATAACTTTTGATCCGTAACGAGCTACGCGGCGCACAGCATACCGTTGAAAAGCTCTCCGAGAGGTCTACGATTGGGATAGCAAGCTTGATCAGCTGTGCTTGTTTTCGGAGCCCAAAATCGAATGTTTTCACCAGTTTTGGGACACTATTCTTCTTTTGCGCTGTTTTTCCGTCACGGATCGTACATCCTGAGCCGCAAAAAGGATGATAGCCTAATCCATCACATTTCTATTATCAAATCCCACTGCACCATGAGCAAGACAACTTCCCTTCAGGTAGAGACTGAGCCCGCAAACCAATGGCGTGGGGCTTGGGACCAGGTCTCTGTCGCTCCAGAGCCCATAACTTTTGATTCGTAAGGAGTTACGCGGCGCACAGCATACCATTGGAAAGCTATCCGAGAACTCTATGACAGGGACAGCAAGCCTGCTGCACTGCGCCTATTTTTGGATCCCACAATCGATCGTTTTCTTTAGTTTTGGGACACTTTTCTTCTTTTGCGCTGTTTTTCCTTCCCGGATCATACGTCGTGAGCCGCTAAAAGGATGACAACCTAATCCATCACATTTCTATTATCAAATCCCATGGCACCATGGGCAAGACAACTTTGCTTCACGTAGAGGCTTGGCCCACAAACCGAGGGCGTGAGGCTTAGGACCAGGTCTCTGTCGCTCCACTGCCCATGACTTTTAATCCGTAAGGAGTTACGCAGTGCACAGCATACCGTAGGAAAGCCCTCAGAGAACTCTACGACGGGACAGCAAGCCTGCGTCGCTGCGCTTATTTTTGAAGCCCAAAATCGAACATTTTCATAAGTTTCGGGACACTTTTCTTCTTTTTCGCTATTTTTCAATCCAGGATTGTACGTCGTGAGCCGTAAAAAGGACGACAACCTAATCAAACATATTTCTATTACCGAATCCCATGGCACCTTGGGCAAGACAACTTCGGTTCACGTAGAGGTTGGGCCCGCAAACCGAGGGCGTAGGGCTTGGGACCAGGTCTCCATCACTTTAGTCCCCATAACTTTTGATCCATAAGGAGTTACGCAGCGCACAACATACCGTAGGAAAGCACTCCGAGAGGTCTACGACGGGGACAGCCAGCCTGTTTAGTTGTGCTTGTTTTCGGATGCCAAAATCGAACGTTTTCATCATTTTTGGGATATTTTTCTTCTTTTGTGCTATTTTTCCATCCCAGATCGTACGTCGTGAGCCCCGAAAAGGATGAGAACCTAATCCATCACATTTCTCTTATCGAATCCCACTGCACCTTAGGCAAGACAACTTCGCTTCACATAGAGGCTAGGCCCGCAAACAGAGAGCGTGGGGATTAGGACCAGGTCTCCGTCGCTCTGGTGCCCATAACTTTTGATCCGTAAGGAGTTACGCGGCAAACAACATTCTGTTGGCAAGCTCTCTGAGAGCTCTACATTAGGGACAACAAGCCTGCTGCGCTGCGCCTGTTTTCGGAGCCAACAATTGAATATTTTCATCAGTTTCGGGACATTTTTCTTCTTTTGCGCTATTTTTCATGCTCGGATAGTACGTCTTGAGCCGCTAAAAGGACGACAACCTAATCCATCACATTTCTATTATCGAATCCTACTGCACCTTGGGCAAGACAACTTCGCTTAACGTAGAGGATGGGCCCGCAAACCGAGGGCGTGGGGCATAGGACCAGGTCTCCATCCCTCTGGTGCCCATAACTTTTGATCCATAGGGAGTTACGCGGTGCATAACATTCCGTTTGAAATCTCTCCGAGAGCTCTACGACGGGGACAGCTAGCCTGCTGCACTGTGCCTATTTTCGGAGCCCACAATCGAACGTTTTCTTCACTTTTAGGACACTTTTCTTCTTTTGCGCTATTTTTCCTTCCAGGATCGCACGTCGTGAGCCGCAAAAAGGACGACAACCAAATCCATCACATTTCTATTAACGAATTCCACGGCACCTTGGGCAAACAACTTTGCTTCACGTAGAGGCTTGGCCCACAAACTGAGGGCGTGAGGCTTGGGACCAGGTCTCCGTCGCTCCGCTGCCCATAACTTTTGATCCGTAAGGAGTTATGCAGCGCACCGCATACCTAGGAAAGCTCTTCAAGAGCTCTACGATAGGGGCAACAACCCTATGTCGCTGCGCTGATTTTCGAAGGCCAAAATTGAACATTTTCATCAATTTTGGGACATTTTTCTTCTTCAGCGCTATTTTTCCGTCCTGGATCGTACGTCGTTAGCCGCGAAATGGACGACAACCTAATCCATCACATTTCTATTACCGAATCCCATGGCACCTTGGGCAAGACAACTTCGCTTCACGTAGAGGCTGGGCCCGCAAACCGAGGGCGTAGGGCTTGGGACCAGGTCTCCATCACTTTAGTCCCCATAACTTTTGATCCGTAAGGAGTTATGCGGCACACAACATATCGTTGGAAAGCTCCCCGAGAGGTCTACGATGAAGACAGCAAGCCAGCTATGTTGTGCCTGTATTCGGAGGCCAAAATCAAACGTTTTCATCATTTTTGTGACATTTTTCTTCTTTCGCGCTGTTTTTCCATCCCAGATCGTACATCTTGAGCCGCTAAAAGGATGACAACCTAATCCATCACATTTCTATTATCGAATCCTATTGCACCTTGGGCAAGACAGCCTCATTTCACGTAGAGGCTGGGCCCGCAAACCGAGGGTGTGGGGATTGGGACCAGGTTTCCGTCACTCTGGTGCCCATAACTTTTGATCCATAAGAAGTTACGCGACACACAACATTCCGTTGGAAAGCTCTCCGAGAGCTCTTCGACGGGGACAGCAAGCCTGCTACGCTACGCCTATTTTCGGAGGCCACAATCGAATGTTTTCATCAGTTTTGGGACACTTTTCTTCTTTTGCGCTATTTTTCCTTCCCAGATCGCACGTCGTGAGTTGCGAAAAGGATGACAACCTAGTCCATCATATTTTCTATAACCGAATCCCACAGCACCTTGGGCAAGACAACTTCGCTTCGCGCCGAGTCTTGGCCCTCAAATCGAGGGCGTGGGCTTGGGACCAGGTCACCGTCACTCCGGTGCCCATAACTTTTTATCCGTAGGGAGTTACGCGGAGTACAACATACCATTGGAAAGCTCTCCAAGAGGTCTACGATAGGGGTAACAAGCGTGCTCCGTTGCGCGCCCGTTTTTGCAGCCCAAAATCGAATGTTTTCATCAGTTTCGGGCCACTTTTCTTCTTTTGCTCTATTTTTCCGTCCCGAATCATATGTCGTGAGCCGCCAAAAGGAGGTCAACCGAATCCATCACATTTCTATTATCGAATCCCGCTGCACATTGGGAAAGACAGCTTCACTTGACGTAGAGGCTGGGCCCTCAAACCGAGGGTGTGGGGATTAGGACCAGGTCTCCGTCGCTCCGGTGCCCATAACTTTTGATCCGTAAGGAGTTACGCTGCGCACACCAAACCGTTGGAAAGCTCTCCGAGAGCTCTACGACCGAGGTAGCAAACTTTCTTTGCTGTGCCTATATTCGAAGCCCAAAATTGAACATTTTCATCTCTTTCGGGACACTTTTCTTCTTTTGCGCTATTTTTTCATCCTGAATCGTACGTCTTGAGCCGCAAAAAGGACGACAATCTAGTCCATCATATTTCTATTACCGAATCTCATAGCATCTTAGGCAAGACAACTTCACTTGATGCCGAGGCTGGGCCCACAAACTGAGGGTGTGGGGCTTGGGACCAGGTCTCCATCGCTCCGGTGACCATAACTTTTTATTCGTAAGGAGTTATGTAGTGCACAGCATACCGTTGGAAAGCTCTCCGAGAGCTCTACGACGGGGACAACAAGCCTGCTCAGCTGTGCCTATTTTCGGAGAACAAAATCGAACGGTTTCATCATTTTTGGGACATTTATCTTCTATTCTGCTATTTTTTCGTCCTGAATCGTACGTCGTGAGCCGCTAAAAGGACGACAACCTAATCCATCATATTTCTATTATCGAATCCCCCTGCACCTTGGGCAAGACAACTACGCTTCACGTAGAGGCTGGGCCGAAAAATCGAGGGCGTGGGGCTTAGGACCAGGTCTCCGTCACTCCAGTCCCCATAACTTTTGATTCGTAACGAGCTACGCAGCGCACAGCATACCATTGAAAAGCTCTCCGAGAGGTCTACAACTGGGATAGCAAGCTTGATCAGTTGTGCTTGTTTTCGGAGCCCAAAATCGAAAGTTTACATCAGTTTCGGAAACACTTTTCTTCTTTTGCGCTGTTTTTCTTTCCCGAATCGTACGTCGTGAGCAGCTAAAAGGACGACAACCTAATCCATCACATTTCTATTAACAAATCCCACTGCACCTTGGGCAAGACAACTTCGCTTCACGTAGAGTATGGGCCCACAAACCAAAGGCGTGGGGCTTGGGACCAGGTCTCCGTCGCACCGGTGCCCACAAATTTTGATTCGTAATGAGTTACGTGGCACAGAACATTCTGTTGGAAAGCTCTACGAGAGCTCTATGACGGGGACAGCAAGCCTGCTGCACAGCGCCTGTTTTCGGATCCCACAATCGATCGTTTTCATCAGTTTCGGGACACTTTTTTTCTTTTGGACTGTTTTTTTGTCCCGAATCGTACATCGTGAGCCGCGAAAAGATCGACAACCTAAGCCATCACATTTCTATTATTAAATCCCACGACACCATGGGCAAGACAACTTTGTTTCATGTAGAAGCTAGGCCCGCAAACCGAGGGCGTGGGGCTTGTGACCAGGTCTCCGTCGCTCTGGTGCCCATAACTTTTGATCCGTAAGGAGTTACGCAGCGCACAACATACCATAGGAAAGCCCTCAGAGAGCTCTACGACGAGGCAGCAAGCCTGCGTCACTGCGCTTATTTTCGGAGCTCAAAATCAAACGTTTTCATCAGTTTCCGGACACTTTTCTTGTTTTGCGCTATTTTTTCGTCCCGGATCGTACGTCGTGAGTCGAGAAAATGACGACAATCTAATCCATCACATTTCTATTACCGATTCCCTCGACATCTTGGGCAAGGCAACTTCGTTTCACGTAGATGCTGGGCCCGCAAACCTAGGGTGTGGGGCTTGTGGCCAGGTATCCGTCGCTCCGGTGCCCATAACTTTTGATCCGTAAGGAGTTACGTGGCGCACAACATACCGTTGGAAAGTTCTCTAAGAGCTCTACAACGGGGACAGCCAGCCTGTTCAGTTGTGCTTGTTTTCGGAGGCCAAAATCGAACGTTTTCATCATTTTTCGGATATTTTTCTTATTTTGTGCCATTTTTCCATCCCGGATTGTATGTCGTGACCCGCGAAAAGGATGACAACCTAATCCATCACATTTCTATTATCGAATCCCACTGCACCTTGGGCGAGACAACTTCGCTTCACGTAGAGGCTGGGCCCGCAAACCGAGGGCGTGGGGCTTGGGACCAGGTATCCATCGCTCTAGTGCCCATAATTTTTGATCCGTAAGGAGTTACGCGGCAAACAACATTCCGTTGGCAAGCTCTCCGAGAGCTCTACGATAGGGACAGCAAGCCTGCTGTGCTGCGCCTATTTTCAGAGCCAACAATCAAATATTTTCATCAGTTTCGGGATACTTTTCTTCTTTTTTGCTGTTTTTCCTGCCCGGATCGTACGTCTTGAGCCGCTAAAAGGGCGACAACCTAATCCATCACATTTCTATTATTGAATCCTACTGCACCTTGGGCAAGACTACATCGAGTCACGTAGAGGATGGGCCCGCAAACCGGGGGCGTGGGGCATAGGACCAGGTCTCCATCTCTCTGGTGCCCATAACTTTTGATCCATAAGGAGTTACGTGGCGCAGAACATTCCGTTTGAAAGCACTTCGAGAGCTCTACGATGGGGACAGCTAGCCTGCTGCACTGTGCCTATTTTCGTAGCCCACAATCGAACGTTTTCTTCACTTTCAGGACACTTTTCTTCTTTTGCTCTATTTTTCCTTCCCGGATCGCACGTCGTGAGCCGCAAAAAGGGCAACAACCTAATCCATCACATTTCTATTAACGAATTCCATGGCACCTTGGGCAAACAACTTTGCTTCACGTAGAGGCTTGGCCTACAAACCGAGGGCGTGAGGCTTGGGACCAGGTCTCCGTCGCTCCGCTGCCCATAACTTTTGATCCGTAAGGAGTTATGCAGCGCACCGCATACCGTAGGAAAGCTCTCCAAGAGCTCTACGATAGGGGCAGCAACCCTATGTCGCTGCGCTTATTTTCGAAGCCCAAAATCGAACATTTTAATCAGTTTCAGGACACTTTTTTTCTTTTGCACTATTATTCCTCCCAGGATCGTACGTCGTCAGCCGCGAAAAGGACGACAACCTAATCCATCCCATTTCTATTACCGAATCCCATGGCACATTGGGCAAGACAACTTAGGTTCACGTAGAGGCTGGGCCCGCAAACCGAGGGCGTGGGGCTTGGGACCAGGTCTCCGTCACTTTAGTCCCCATAACTTTTGATCCGTAAGGAGTTATGCGGCGCACAGCATACCGATGGAATGCTCTCCGAGGGCTCTACGATGAGGACAGCAAGCCAGCTATGTTGTGCCTATTTTCGGAGGCCAAAATCAAACGTTTTAATCATTTTCGGGACATTTTTCTTCTTTCACGCTGTTTTTCCATCCTAGATAGTACGTTTTGAGCTGCTAAAAGGAAGACAACCTAATCCATCACATTTCTATTATCGAATCCCATTGCACCTTGGGCAAGACAGCTTCACTTCACGTAGAGGCTGGGCCCGCAAACTGAGGGTGTGGGGATTGGGACCAGGTTTTCGTCGCTCCGGTGCCCATAACTTTTGATCCGTAAGGAGTTACGCAGCGCACAGCATACCGTTGGAAAGCTCTGTAACGCCCCGATCCCTCACGAGACCGAAGGCTCTAATAACCATGCTATTCTCAACCCAATCCCAAACTCGGTCTCAGACCACCTAAAATGTAATGTCCCGACTCAACCCCACGCTAAAGGTTAAGTCTGGACCCGACAAACGGACAGAGTCTCCCCTGTACCGTGGACATTCTGAAAGCCTGTAAGCAACCAATAAAGCCACAAAACAACCTAGAACTCCAATTCTAATTAAAGACTCAAACTTTAAGGCCATCCGAGCCTTAAAACATTCAAACAGTTAGAATCATGCAAGCATACATCCAACTTCACTTCTTTACCAAACCGCTTATCATGCCACTCCATGATAGCTTTTAAGCATTCTTAGAAATTGAAAACAACCAGTCATTCACTCCCAAGCATGCAGAAAAGCTAAGAGCATAAATATAAGTTATTACATGCCATAGTTCATATATCCTACTACAATCAACTAGCATTCAGCTTACAATCACTCAAACATATACATAAGCACTTAGGTTACAAAATAGAAAATAAGGTAGAGCAAACAAGATCTCCACATAATAGCAAGAGCCATAAATCCACATCACGCAATTAGACATTGCAACTAAGGCAACTCCTCCTCCAAATGCACCTCCTGAAACATGTTAGCGAAGTATGAGCAACCACTATTGCCCAGTGAGGGATAAAGTCTCCCGGGGCGTGCCATGCAACAAATAATACTGTTAAACATTAATAGCAATTAAAATCATTCAAGAATGACAACAGATTAAGTAACCATACATTAAAAAGATACATTACTATTAACCCCAAGACTCCAATCTTCACGTGATCTTCAGTCACGATCCACGAACCACGATCACTGTGCCGGCATAATCCCAATTACCCCAGTCGGTGTACTCCGGATGTACCCCGATAATCGTACGACCCAACATCCCCTGGCAATCTCCGAACTAGACCAATGAGAGACTAGGGTACGAAGTTTGAATATCGACTGGCAAGCCCTCTACTGCCCAGTCGATATTCAACACATCTGCCACAAACACTATGGTTGCTCAACCACTATGCAATGCACTTATCAATGGCAAGACAATATCAACAATATAAAATATAACACATAGGAGGATCAACAAAGTAGGTTGACCTCGAAGCAGTTAGAATAGAAGCAATTTACATAAGCAATTAAGCAGTTTTACAAAGGGGCATATTCAAGATACACATAGAACTATACCAAAAGCTCCAAAACAACTAGAAACCACATTTAAACACACAAGGAGTCATGCCATGGTTTTAGAAGCGTGAAACAACTGAATTTGCACTTAAACCCCTTTGTTATTCAAGCTATTTTCCTTCCAAACTCATGTTAGAGATTCAAATTCAAGGGGAAGCTATACCAATATTCTAATTAGCCCTTAAGGTACCCTTACAACCCTCAAACGCGTTCAATTACCCGCACCCAAAAGCCCCAATTTCCCTCTTATAGCTTTGAACTACACATATCTTAACCGGGCTTCAAACAAGGGTTAACAAAGCTTCTACAGCACCTAGGTAGCCTAACAATACCAAATGTGAAGCTCAATTCTACCCGGATTAGCATTAACCCGAAACCCCTTTTAAAAAGTCGGCTATGTCGCGTTTTAGCTAAGTTCCGAGCAATTAAACTACATGGGGTCATTAGACTATCTTCATTAATATCTATAGCACCTAACTATAGTATTGAATCAAACCCGAAAGCACATTTTATCAAAACCTTAAAATTTACACTATTCATTGTCTTCTTTAACTTGTCATTTCAAAATCTAGCCATAAACTATGCCAATAGCTTGCAAAAGAATGTTCACTAATCATTTTAGAAGGTTTTGGAAGCATTCATAAGCATTTATATCACAATATACAACAATTACAAAATTCAACACAAACCCTAACATTCAAAGAAATGCATATAAATGTTTCTCCCTCACCTCTACTAGTTTCCATGACGCAAGTTTGGCTCAATGGATCCACCTAGCATGTAATAGAACACATATTTATCACAAGAAACCTCATAGACGTGATTCACAGCCAAATATAACAACGAGAACAATAGCTAAGTAGGCAATACTAGCTCAATTATAGCAACTTATGCAATCAAAATTATTCTAACTTCCACCTATCACTACACAACCTTAGCATGCTACTATTATAACTTCGAGGCAGCCCAAAGGTCACCATTACAAGCGTAGAGATTACACACCACACAGGAGCACACATTTGCACCTAAACCAACCATTTCAACTCAAAAACACCAACAATTTAGCTTATTCCACCCAAACCACCATGACCCTCCAACTACCAACATTTTTCCCTGTCTAATAAAAGGCTTATAAACCATATAATAGCATAAAATAAGCAATCTAATGGGTGCACAAAAACTGCCCAATGAAACAGTCCCTAAACGCCCAAAAATAGAAAAATTCAGCAAGCTACATTCTCCATTTATTTTGCTCCATTTTGCAATCTCAAGTTATTTTATTATGCTAGATAGGTTCATTAACATATATGAGCATTATATAAAATCTAAGAATCAAGATTAGACACAACTTAGGCATATAAATCATTGAACAACTCAAAATAGCCAATTTTAACAAAATATGTTCTATATAAGAAATTAATCGGTAAAGTCTTCTCTAACACCTATTTAGCAAGATACAAATGCAATCCTAGCATTTTATGACGTAAAAATAAACTTTGGAAGATTTGAAAAAAAATTCTCTCACCTTTGTTTCGCAAAATAAGGGCAAAAACGATCGGTAGAAAGATGCTAGACGTCGACACGAGTCTAAAAATGCTTGCTTTGCGTCTTGGTTCCGCTTCTAGCTCAAGATATAAGCAAAATAGTGAAAAATCTACTATTCCTAGGGTTTGGACTGGTCACGGCTGAAGCAAGAAGAAGATGAGCAATTTTGGGATTTTTTTGGTGTTTTATAAGCTTTAATGAAAGTCAAAGGTCAAGTCTTCGGTCAAACCCGCGTAAACCAAAACAGCCCTGCGCAACCTTACGAAAACGGCCATAACTTCTTCTAGAAAACTCCAATTCACGAACGGTTTGAAGCCTTAGAAACTAGATTCATAGAGCTTTCCAACCATATATAATTTGCTACCTAAATCTTCCTCAATTGGTTCAGATTTAATTCCAAAGTTGATCCAAAATTTGACTAATTAACCTTGCATTTTTATTTCTAATCCCAAGTTTGCCTTTCATTAAACATTTTAAAAATTTCCACCTTGTCCTAGTTGGTCAATGTAGATGAAAAGTCAACTAGTTTAGTCAAAGAATGTGAAAGTCAACAAGATGTAATTTAAATGAACTTTAAATGCAATTTTAAATTTTAAAACACTAAATAAGTCATGTAAATGAACATATTATTTTTCAAATAATGATTAAAATAAATGAATGCACATGTAATGAATGCTCGGGTTCTCACAGCTACCATTTAAGATAACACATAATAAATGCAATTAAATACGTGCCCATTTTGAGGTATCACTTACGCGACACACAACATCCTGTTGGAAAGCTCTCCGAGAGCTCTACAACGAGGACAGCAAGCCTGCTACGCTACGCCTGTTTTCGGACGCCATAATCGAATGTTTTCATCAGTTTTGGTACACTTTTATTCTTTTGCGCTATTTTTCCTTCCTGGATCGCACGTCGTGAGCTGCGAAAAGGATGACAACCTAGTCCATCACATTTTCTATTACCGAATCCCACAGCACTTTGGCCAAGGCAACTTTGCTTCACGCAGAGACTTGGCCCTCAAATTGAGGGCGTGGGCTTGGGACCAGGTCACCGTCACTCCGGTGCCCATAACTTTTTGATTCGTAAGGAGTTACGCAGTGCACAGCATACCGTTGGAAAGCTCTCCAAAAAGTCTACGACGAGGAAAACAAGCGTGCTTAGCTGCGCCTATTTTCCCAACCCAAAATCAAACGTTTTCATAAGTTTCAGGACACTTTTATTCTTTTGCGCTGTTTTTCTATCCCGGATCGTACGTCGTGAGCCGCCAAAAGAAGGTCAACCGAATCCATCACATTTCTATTATCGAATCCTGCTACACATTGGGCAAGACAGCTTCGTTTGACGTAGAGGCTGGGCCCTCAAACCGAGGGTGTGGGGATTAGGACTAGGTCTTCGTCGCTCCGGTGCCCATAACTTTTGATCCGTAAGGAGTTACACTGCGCACACCAAACCGTTGGAAAGCTCTCCGAGAGCTCTACGACCGAGGTAGCAAACTTTCTTTGCTGTGCCTATATTCGGAGCCCAAAATCGAATGTTTTCTTCAGTTTTGGGACACTTTTCTTCTTTTGTGCTATTTTTTCATCCCGGATCGTACGTTGTGAGCAGCGAATAGGACGACAACCGAATCCAACACATTTCTATTACCGAATCCCACGGCACCTTGGGCTAGACAACTTCAATTCACGTAGAGGCTGGGCCCACAAACCGAGGGCGTGGGGCTTAGGACCAGGTGTCAATCGCTCCAGTCCCCATAACTTTTGATCCGTAAGGAGTTTCGCGGTGCACAGCATACCGTTGCAAAGCTCTCCAAGAGCTTTACGACAGGGACAACAAGCCTGCTCAACTGTGCCTATTTTTGGAGAACAAAATCGAACGTTTTCATCATTTTCGGGACATTTATCTTCTTTTCCGCTATTTTTCCGTCCCGGATCGTATGTCGTGAGCCGCTAAAAGGACGACAACCTAATCCATCATATTTCTATTATCGAATCCCCCTGCACCTTGGGCAAGACAACTACGCTTCACGTAGAGGCTGGGCCGGAAAACCGAGGGCGTGGGGCTTAGGACCAGGTCTCCGTCACTCCAGTCCCCATAACTTTTGATCCGTAACGAGCTACGCGGCGCACAGCATACCGTTGAAAAGCTCTCCGAGAGGTCTACGACTGGGATATCAAGCCTGATCAGCTGTGCTTCTTTTTGGAGCCCAAAATCGAAAGTTTTCATCAATTTCGGAACACTTTTCTTCTTTTACGCTGTTTTTCCTTCCCGAATTGTACGTCGTGAGCCACTAAAAGGATGACAACGTAATCCATCACATTTCTATTAACGAATCCCACTGCACCTTGGGCAAGACAACTTTGATTCACGTAGAGTATGGGCCCAGAAACCGAAGGCGTGGGGCTTGGGACCAGGTCTCCGTCGCACCAGTGCCCATAAATTTTGATTCATAAGGAGTTACGCGGCACAGAACATTCTGTTGGAAAGTTCTACGAGAGCTCTACGACGGGGACAGCAAGCCTGCTGCACTGCACCTATTTTTTGATCCCACAATTGATCATTTTCTTTAGTTTTGGGACACTTTTCTTCTTTTTCGATGTTTTTCTTTCCTGGATCATACGTCGTGAGCCGCTAAAAGGACGACAACCTAATCCATCACATTTCTATTATCAAATCCCACGGCACCATGGGCAAGACAACTTTGCTTCAAGTAGAGGCTTGGCCCGCAAACCAAGGGCGTGAGGCTTGGGACCAGGTCTCCGTCGCTCCGCTGCCCATGACTTTTAATCCGTAAGGAGTTACGCAGCGCACAACATATCGTAGGAAAGCCCTCAGAGAGCTCTACGATGGGGCAGCAAGCCTGCGTCGCTGGGCTTATTTTCGAAGCCCAAAATCGAACATTTTCATCAGTTTCATGACACTTTTCTTCTTTTGCGCTATTATTCCATCCAGGATCGTACGTCGTGAGCTGCGAAATGGACGACAACCTAATCCATCACATTTCTATTACCGATTCCCACGGCACCTTGGGCAAGACAACTTCGGTTCACATAGAGGCTGGGCCTGCAAACCGAGGGTGTGGGGCTTGGGACCAGGTCTCCGTCACTCCGGTCCCCATAACTTTTGATCCATAAGGAGTTACGCAGCGCACAACATACCGAAGGAAAGCTCTCCGAGAGGTCTACGACGGGGACAGCCAGCATGTTCAGTTGTGCTTGTTTTTGGAGGCCAAAATCGAACGTTTTCATCATTTTTGGGACATTTTTCTTCTTTTGTGCTATTTTTTCATCCCTGATCGTACGTCGTGTGCCGTGAAAAGGACGACAACCTAATACATCACATTTCTATTATCGAATCCCACTGCACCTTGGGCAAGACAGTTTGGCTTGACGTAGAGGCTGGGCCAGCAAACCGAGGGCGTGGGGTTTGGGACCAGGTCTCCGTCGCTCAGGTGCCCATAACTTTTGATCCTTAAGGAGTTACGCGGCAAACAACATTCCGTTGGCAAGCTCTCTGAGAGCTCTACGATAGGGACAGCAAGCGCGCTGCGTTGCGCCTATTTTCGGAACCAACAATCAAATATTTTTATTAGTTTCGGGACACTTTTCTTCTTTTGTGTTGTTTTTCTTACCCGGATCGTACATCGTGAGCCGCGAAAAGACGACAACTTAATCTATCACATTTCTATTATCGAATCCTACTGTCCCTTGGGCTAGACAACTTCGTTTCACGTAGAGGCTGGGCCCGCAAACCGGGGGCGTGGGGCATAGGACCACGTCTCCATCTCTCTGGTGCCCATAACTTTTGATCCATAAGGAGTTACGCGGCGCAGAACATTCCGTTTGAAAGCTCTCTGAGAGCTCTACGACGGGGACAGCTAGCCTGCTGCACTGTGCCTATTTTCGGAGCCCACAATCGAACGTTTTATTCACTTTCAAGACAATTTTCTTCTTTTGCGCTATTTTTCCTTCCCGGATCGTACGTCGTGAGCCACAAAAAGGATGACAACCTAATCCATCACATTTCTATTAACGAATTCCACGGTACCTTGGGCAAACAACTTTGCTTCACTTAGAGGCTTGGCCCATAAACCGAGGATGTGAGGCTTGGGACCAGGTCTCCGTCGCTCCGCTGCCCATAACTTTTGATCCGTAAGGAGTTATGCAGCGCACCGCATACCGTAGGAAAGCTCTCCAAGAGCTCTATGATAGGGGCAGCAAGCCTATGTCGCTGCGCTTATTTTCAAAGCCAAAAATCGAACATTTTAATCAGTTTCGGGACACTTTTCTTCTTTTGCACTATTATTCCTTCCAGGATCGTATGTCGTGGGCCGCGAAAAGTACGACAACATAATCCATCACATTTCTATTACCGAATCCCAAGGCACCTTGGGCAAGACAACTTCGCTTCACGCAGTGGCTGGGCCCGCAAACAGAGGGCGTGGGGCTTGGGACCAGGTCTCCGTCGCTCCAGTGCCCATAACTTTTGATCCGTAAGGAGTTACGCGGCGCACAACATACCGTTGGAAAGCTCTCCGAGAGGTCTACGATGAGGTAGCAAACTTGCTTTGCTACGCCTGTATTCGGAGCCCAAAATCGAATGTTTCTTTCAGTTTCGGGACACTTTTCTTCTTTTGCGCTATTTTTTCATCCCGGATCGTACGTCGTGAGCTACGAATAGGACGACAACCTATTCCAACACATTTCTATTACCGAATCCCACAGCACCTTGGGCTAGACAACTTCATTTCACGTAGAGGCTGGGCCCACAAACCGAGGGCGTGGGGCTTAGGACCAGGTCTCCGTCGCTCCAGTCCCCACAACTTTTGATCCGTAAGGAGTTTCGCGGCGCACAGCATACCGTTGCAAAGCTCTCCAAGAGGTCTACGACAAGGACAACAAGCCTGCTCAGCTGTGCCTGTTTTCAGAGAACAAAATCGAATGTTTTCATCAATTTCGGGACATTTATCTTCTTTTTCGTTATTTTTCCGTCCCGGATCGTACGTCGTGAGCCACTAAAAGGACGACAACCTAATCCATCACAATTCTATTCTTGAATCCCCCTGCACCTTGGGCAAGACAACTAGGCTTCACGTAGAGGCTGGGCCCATAAACCGAGGGCGTAGGGCTTGGGACTAGGTCTTCGTCACTCCAGTCCCCATAACTTTTGATCCGTAAAGAGTTACGCGGTGCACAGCATACCGTTGGAAAGCTCTCCGAGAGTTCTACGACTGGGATAGCAAGCCTGATCAGCTGTGCTTGTTTTCGGAGCCCAAAATCGAACGTTTTCATCATTTTCGTGACACTTTTCTTCTTTAGCGCTGTTTTTCCTTCCCAAATCGTACGTCGTGAGCCGCTAAAAGGACGACAACCTAATCTATCACATTTCTATTATCGAATCCCAATGCACATTGGGCAAGACAACTTCGCTTCACGTAGAGGATGGGCCCACAAACCGAAGGCGTGGGGCTTGGGACCAGGTCTCCGTCACTCCGGTGCCCATAACTTTTGATTTGTAAGGAGTTACACGGCGTAGAACATTCCATTGGAAAGCTCTCCGAGAGCTCTACGATAGGGACAACAAGCCTGCTGTACTGCGTGTCACGCCCCAACTCGACCCCTCCAATAATCATTCAGGACGCAACAGAATTTCGGCAGTATAACGACAGTAAATAGGACTCCACGGCTCTAAACCAACCTCAACAGAACATCATACATCCAACAACTCCACAATAAAATAACAACATACATCATAACCATATTATACAATAATCATCTCTCGTTATACGCCTCCGTTCCAACGTATTACATAAACCTTAATATACATTACAAAAATTCATTGAGCCAATCTAGCAACCTAATCATAAACAAAAGGAAGGCTACTAAGACTGCATCAACTAATTCATTATCTTTTCAACATCTTTTACATTTTAAGCTACAAAGCATATAAAATTCTACTAAGTTAATATACAAGATAGTAAAACGATAAAACATCAAGGATAAGACTCTGGAACATAGGACTCATCCACGTAAGGCACATTTTCCTCTTCAGAAGGCATGTACCCGTAATCTTGCGATAGTACACCTGTATGCATGCAATAATAGAGAGTGAGCTTATATAAAATAAGCCTAGCGAGGATCCGATAGATCTCGAACAAGGTTTACTAAACTCCTTGGAAATAATCCTTTGAGTCAGTAAACACACAATAACATCAATAATCATTATAAATGCAACAATAGTAATAACTATAAACTTACAATAAGGATATAATACGGTTACTGATGAAGCTCCATACACCAATTCCATGCTCAACAACCCCTCCAAACTCAATGACACAATTCCTGAGGTACCTTGACCTAGACCCACACCCCATGGCCTCTCCGCCCATGCGAGATAGGGATTAGCCATGATAACTGTGCCCACAGCTCAGGATGCCTCCCGAGGTGACACAACATTATCAAAGCTCACAACAATGAGACTCAACATAAATAGACCGAGAGATCAGCAACGAGGGTGCCCGATTCCCGTAATCCATAATCAATCAATAATCTGGGAGATCAGCAACAAAAGTGCCCGATTCCCGTACTCAATAATCAATCAATAATCTGGGAGATCAGCAACAAAAGTGGTCGATTCCCGTAATCCATAATCATCAAAATAACATCAATATAGCATCAATATTTAATTAAACAACAAACAACTAAGTTATATGACAAAGTAGGCCATCCAACTTAACATGCATGAAACACGTAATCTAACCCTAGTCTAACCATTAACAACTCACAATTCAATCACTCAAACACACCCAATCATCTAAAGGCTCAATTCAACAATTTAAAGAAAGACAACCTAAACTTCAAATAATCATATCTTACATTTTACTAATCCAAACAACTCCAAATCAGTTTCAAACACTCACCCATTCAATCAACTACATTAGCCCCTTCGAAAACCAACCAAAACACATCCAAATCATGCCCAATAACCCTAAAACCCTAGTGTATCATGGCTGAAATTTCTGGATTTTAGTGCGGACATTACAATAAAAAATTTGGCATTACAACGGCGCTACCACGTAATTATCAAACATTTAGAAATCGACGGCAATCGATTCCGATCAACACAACTCAAAATAATCAACATTATACAAATTATTCAACTTTAAATACCTGAAAAATAATAATTATGCTACAACTGTTCAAATCTTGTAGGATTACATATAAATGATCCCTAGCATGCATGGAGCAATAATCTAACATCATATTAACATTCTAATAGTTTGATTTTCAATTCTACGCAAAAACATAAAAGATGAGTTTTGAGATATGGAATTTTTCTCTCACCTTTGATGCGATATAAGCCTAAGAATGCGTGTAATGCGTGCCCAACAAGTGGAATCCAACTCAGCACGAATTTTTACGGACAAAAACTAAGTTTTTCTTTGAAATTTTGCTTTGAAAACCTTGAAAACTTCTTGGCTTATTCTCCCATGAAAATCTCGGCCATGTGTGTGAAAATGAGTTTGTTTTTGTGCTTTGGCAATGTGTGTTGATGATATATGCATGAAAGTCAAGATTTTAAATGAAAATCAAAGTTGAAACTTTAGTGTTTTTAGTGTTTTCTTGACTTTAAATGCATTTTCTTGATCACCAATGTTCAAAACAATTCTTCAACACTCAAGATGGTTCAAGTAGATTATTTTTAGGTGACAAGAAGTTTTACAATCAAACAATTCTACCCGAGTCGGCTTATAACTCGATTTTCGCAAAAGTCGGTGTAAAAACCCTAATAAATTCCTAAGCCGATTTTAAAACCGTTTTCATCAAACACAGGTCTATTAAAGTCCATGGACTAGGTCTAGAAGGGTTAAAAGGACCATTTTCAAAATTTTAGCGGACGTGTTTCAAAAACACTATTTACTAAAAATCGACGATAAAATTTCTGACCCCGTTTTTTATGAAAATTTCATGAATGCACATTTAGCATGTTCTTAGAGTATTGATACCAAAATTACCACATTCTAAGTCACATAGCACTTAGACAGGTTAATTCACGTAAAATGAGAAAAAGCACGCAAAACGAGATAAGATAGAAAAGTGGGGTTTCATATTCTCCCCTCCTTAAAACAATTGCGTCCTTGCAATTCTTCACTAAAGTACTGCTGGCTCAAACATACGGAATGAATGACCGAAATCAAATCCTGAATACCAATTAAGTATGCCAACTAGGAATACCAAACAAGAAGCTTGAATAGGAACGCTGAATAAGAACACCGACTAAGACTTCCAGATGAGAATCTCAAATAATTGCTGAAGAAAATGCCAAACATAGATCCCGTAATAGAGTACTAACCAAAAATACACAGTAAGAACTTCAACAGGATCACCGAGCGAGAATACCAAATAATAATCCCAATATAAGAACTCCGGATAATACCGTATCAGAAATCCACATAAGAATACCACATAGAAAATACCATAGGAAAAGTCCAAAGAAGTATGCTGAATAAGAATCTCCATATAAAAATCTTGAGGAAGAATGCCGTATAAAATCACCAAATAAGAATCCCAATAATCAATGTATAGTCATAAAGTACCTTGACCCCTAATCGGAATTCCATATACCTCAGCGTCACATACTACTCAGTCGCCAAGTGATATGATGCACATGCTAACTTTAATCGCATAAGGCAAACTTTCTACTTACATTTTAGCACGTTGCTCTCAAGGAGGTATAATATTTAATTGGTTGAGAATAAGTAAGTTACCTTTCACCACTGCTGTCGCCTCTGGCAATTCCTCCAAGTCCACTACGTAGGCCCGAGCCTGAGCCCGCTGCTGCTGAGGTGTACTTGTTGCAGGTCTACCCTGATAACCCTGGACTGCTGGCTGACCCGTAGAACCCTAATACCTGGCGCAATCCCTCGCCCGGTGTTGGTTGCTACCGCAACCTAAACACGTCCCTGCCTTTCTTCGACAGTCGGCCTCCATATGGCCCTTACGTTTACAATAAACACACTGCAGCATCGGAGCACTGACACTGCCTCCTAAAGAACCAGAAGCTGAATAAGCAGCTGAACCAGCCTGCTGCTGAGGTATAACAACACTAGGCCTATACTGACCCTGTGACTAGGGTGGCCTATACTGAGTCTGAACCTGATATGGCCCCTACTGAAACTGAGGCCGATAGTAACTCTGCTGACCCTGTGGCCTATAACTACCCTGCTGAGCTAGCGGCCTATACACAACCTGCTGTACTGGAGGCCTATAAATAACCTGCTGGCCCTGCGGCTGATACGGCCTCTTACTAGGCTGACTGGAGACAATCTGATCCCCCTTTCTCTTCTCTAGTCTAGAAGCTGCCTCAAAAGCCTCAGTGAAAATATCATACCGATTCAGAGCCATCACATCCTGAATCTCGGGCCTCAACCCCAACATGAATCTATGAGTCCTCCGCTCCTCGTCTGCCACATACTCCGGTGCATACCGGGACAATCGAGTAAAGGTGGCCTCATATTGAGCCACTGTAGCATCTCCCTGAACCAAGGCTAGAAACTCCGCCTCTCTTCGCTCCCTCGCGATCCTCGGGACATACTTCTCCCGGAAAGCTCGCAAGAAGGTACCCCAAATATACAGAATACCCTGTGCCGCCCAGCTAGTTCTCACTGTGCGCCACCACTCCTCTGCCTCGTCATCTAATAAGTACACGGCAAAAGAGACCTTTTGCTCATCATTATAATCAAGTGGATTATAAATCTTCTCCAACTTGCTTATCCACGTCTCAGCCTTCCTATCATCCGGCTCCCCCTGAAATCTAAGTGGATGATATCCTAAGAACTTTTTCAGGGTACCACGCCCGTGGTTTCCACCCTACATATTCAGTATCTGAGCCTGTAATGCCTGAGTCTGGGCAACCTGCCCTACTAGTAACTGTGCCTAACTAGCCACTAACTCAGCAATCCTTTCCATAGCTGCCCCCAATCGGTCATCATCCCTGTCACGGCCCGGTGCCGCGTTACCCGGAGTCTCATCAGTCATCTCAGGCCTACCTTTGGTTCTCGGTCGACCGGCCATTCTACTAATCAAAGAGTTAGCACAGTTATAACACGTAAACAGGTTATAAACAATTATTAACACCTAAACAACAAACTCATATAAAACACATAAACAAATTGATCACATAATCACATAAGGACTAAATCACATTATCACTTAATCACTTAATCATTTAATCATATTAACACATATTTCACTTTTCTTTCACTTCATACATACTTGCATGCTTAGACTACTACCCACATTCCGAGGATACCCCGGCTGACAGCTAATGAAGCTCTGATACCACTTAAATGTCATGCCCCAACTCGACCCCTCCAATAATCAGTCAGGACGCAACATAATTTCGGCAGTATAACGCCAGTAAATAGGACTCCGAGGCTCTAAACCAACCTCAACAGACCGTCATACATCCAACAACTCCTCAATAAAATAACAACATACATCATAACCATATTATACAATAATCATCTCTCGTTATACGCCTCCGTTCCAACGTAATACATAAACCTTAATATACATTACAAAAATTCGTTGAGCCAATCTAGCAACCTAATCATAAACAAAAGGAAGGCTACTAAGACTACATCAACTAATTCATTATCTTTTCAACATCTTTTACATTATGAGCTACAAAGCATATAAAAGTCTACTAAGTTAATATACAAGATAGTAAAACGATACAACATCAAGGATAAGACTCTGGAACATAGGACTCATCCACGTAAGGCACATTTTCCTCTTCAGGAGGCACGTACCCGTAATCCTGCGATAGTACACCTGTATGCATGCAATAATAGAGAGTGAGCTTATATAAAATAAGCCCAGCGAGGATCTGATAGATCTCGAACAAGGTTTACTAAACTCCTTGGAAATAATCCTTTGAGTCAGTAAACACACAATAACATCAATAATCATTATAAATGCAACAATAGTAATAACTGTAAACATACAATAAGGATACAATACGTTTACTGATGAAGCTCCATACACCAATTCCATGCTCAACAACCCCTTCAAACTCAATGACACAATTCCTGAGGTACCTTGACCTAGACCCACACCCCATGGCCTCTCCGCCCATGCGAGATAGGGATTAGCCATGATAACTGTGCCCACAGCCCAGGATGCCTCTCGAGGTGATACAACATATCAAAGCTCACAACAATGAGACTCAACATAAATAGACCGAGAGATCAGCAACGAGGGTGCCCGATTCCCGTAATCCATAATCAATCAATAATCTAGGAGATCAGCAACAAAAGTGCCTGATTCCCGTACTCAATAATCAATCAATAATCTGGGAGATCAGCAACAAAAGTGCCCGATTCCCGTAATCCATAATCATCAAAATAACATCAATATTTAATTAAACAACAAACAACTAAGTTAGATGACAAAGTAGGTCATCTAACTTAACATGCATGAAACACGTAATCTAACCCTAGTCTAACCATTAACAACTCACAATTCAATCACTCAAACACACCCAATCATCTAAAGGCTAAATTCAACAATTTAAAGAAATACAACCTAAACTTCAAATAATTATATCTTACATTTTACTAATCCAAACAACTCCAAATCAGTTTCAAATACTCATCCATTCAATCATCTACATTAGCCCCATCGGAAACCAACCAAAACACATCCAAATCATGCCCAATAACCCTAAAACCCTAGTGTATCATGGCTGAAATATCTGGATTTTAGCGCGGACATTACAATCAAAAATTCGGCATTACAACGGCGCTACCACGTAATTATCAAACATTTAGAAATCGACAGCAATCGATTCTGATCAACACAACTCAAAATAATCAACATTAAACAAATTATTCAACTTTAAATACCCGAAAAATAATAATTATGCTACAACCGTTCAAATCTTGTAGGATTACATATAAACGATCCCTAGCATGCAAGGAGCAATAATCTAACATCAGATTAGAATTCTAACGGTTCGATTTTTAATTCTACGAAAAAACACAAAAGATGAGTTTTGAGATCTAGAATTTTTCTCTCACCTTTGATGCGATATAAGCCTAGGAATGCGTGCAATGCGTGCCCAACAACGGGAATCCAACTCCGCACGAAATTCTACGGACAAAAACTAAGTTTTTCTTTGAAATTTTACTTTGAAAACCTTGAAAACTCCTTGGCTTATTCTCCCATGAAAATCTTGGCCATGTGTGTGAAAATGAGTGTGTTTTTGTGCTTTGGAAATGTGTGTTGATGATATATGCATGAAAGTGAAGATTTTAAATGAAAGTCAAAGTTGAAACTTTAGTGTTTTTAGTGTTTTCTTGACTTTAAATGCATTTTCTTGATCACCAATGTTCAAAACAATTATTCAACACTCAAGATAGTTCAAGTAGATTATTTTTAGGTGACAAGAAGTTTTACAATCAAACAATTCTACCCGAGTCGGCTTATAACTCTATTTTCGCAAAAGTCGGTGTAAAAACCCTAATAAATTCCTAAGCCGATTTTAAAACAGTTTTCATCAAACATAGGTCTATTAAAGTCCGTGGACTAGGTATAGAAGGGTTAAAAGGACCATTTTCAAAATTTTAGCAGACGTGTTTCGAAAATACTATTCACTAAAAATCGACGATAAAATTTCTGACCCCGTTTTTTATAAAAATTTCATGAATGCACATTTAGCATGTTCTAAGAGTATTGATACCAAAATTACCACATTCTAAGTCACATAGTACTTAGATAGGTTAATTCATGCAAAACGAGGTAAAGCACGCAAAACGAGATAAGATAGAAAAGTGGGATTTCACACTGCGCCTGTTTTCGGATCCCACAATCGATCGTTTTCTTCAGTTTCAGGACACTTTTCTTCTTTTGCGCTATTTTTTCTTCCCGGATCATACGTCGTGAGCCAGTAAAAAGACGACAACCTAATCCATCACATTTCTATTATCAAATCCCACAGCACCTTGGGCAAGACAACTTTGCTTCACGTAGAGGCTTGGCCCGCAAACCGAGGGCGTGAGGCTTGGGACCAAGTCTCCGTCGCTCCGTTGCCCATGACTTTTAATCCGTAAGGAGTTGCCCAGCACACAGCATACCATAGGAAAGCCCTCCGAGAGCTCTACGAAAGGGCAGCAAGCCTGCGTCACTGCGCTTATTTTCAAAGCCCAAAATCGAACATTTTCATCAGTTTCGTGACACTTTTCTTCTTTTGCGCTATTATTCCATCCAGGATCATACGTTGTGAGCCGCGAAAATGACAACTAATCCATCACATTTCTATTACCGATTCCCACGGCACCTTGGGCAAGACAACTTCGGTACACATAGAGGCTGGGCCGGCAAACCGAGGGCGTGGGGCTTGGGACCAGGTCTCCGTCACTCCGATCCCCATAACTTTTGATCCATAAGGAGTTACGCAGCGCACAACATACCGTAGGAAAGCTCTCCGAGAGGTATACGACGGGGACAGCCAGCCTGCTCAGCTGTGCTTGTTTTCGGAGGCCAAAATCGAACGTTTTCATCATTTTCGGGACACTTTTCTTTTTTTACGCTATTTTTCCATCCCAGATCGTACGTTGTGAGCCACTAAAAGGATGACAACCTAATCCATCACATTTCTATTATCGAATCCCACTGCAACTTGGGCAAGACAACTTCGCTTGATGTAGAGGCTGGGCCGGTAAATCGAGGGCGTGGGGATTGGGACCAGGTCTCTGTCGTTCCAGTGCCCATAACTTTTGATCCGTAAGGAGTTGCGCGGCAAACAACATTTTGTTGGAAAGCTCTCCGAGAGCTCTACGACGGGGCAGCAAGCCTCCTCGGCTGTGCCTATTTTCGGAGCCCAAAATCTAACGTTTTCATTAGTTTCAGGACATTTTTCTTCTTTTGCGCTATTTTTCCATCCTGGATAGTACGTCGTGAGCCGCGAAAAAGACGACAACCTAATCCATCATATTTCTATTACTGAATCCCACGGCACCTTGGGCAAGACAACTTTGCTTCACGTAGAGGATGGGCCCGCAAACTGAGGGCGTGGGCCTTGGGACCAGGTCTCTGTCGCTCCGGTGCCCATAACTTTTGATTTGTAAGGAGTTACACGGTGCACAACATACCGTTGGAAAGCTCTCCAAGAGCTCTACGACAGGGGTAGCAATCCTGCTAAGCTGCGCCTATTTTCGAAGCCCAAAATCGAATGTTTTCATAAGTTTTGGGACACTTTTCTTCCTTTGCGCTATTTTACCGTCCCGGATCGTATGTCGTGAGCTGCGAAAAGGACGATAACCTAATCCATCACATTTCTATTACAGAATACCACTGCACCTCGGCAAGACAACTTTTCTTCTTTTGCGCCGTTTTTTCGTCCTGGATCGTGCGTCATGAGCCGCGAAAAGGACGATAATCTAATCCATCACATTTCTATTATCAAATCTCACAGCACCTTAGGTAAGACAACTTCGCTTCACGTAGAGGCTGGGCCTGCAAACCAAGGGCGTGGGGCTTGGGACCAGGTATCCGTCGCTCCGGTGCCCATAACTTTTGATCCGTAAGGAGTTACGCAGTGCATAGCATACCGTTGGAAAGCTCTCTGAGAATTCTACGACTGGGACAACAAGCCAGCTTAGCTGCGCCAATTTTGGGAGTTTACATAAGTTTCGGGACATTTTTCTTCTTTTGCGCTGTTTTCCCGTCCTGGATCGTACGTCATGAGCCACCAAAACGAGGACAACCTAATCCACCACATTTCTATTGTCGAATCCCACGGCACCTTGGGCACTACAACTTTGCTTGACGTAGAGGCTGGGCCCGCAAACCGAGAGCGTGGGGCTTAGGACCAAGCCTCCGTCGCTCTTGTGTCCATAACTTTTGATTCGTAAGGAGTTACGCTGCGCATTGCATACCGTTAGAAAGCTCTCCGAGAGCTCTACGACTGGGGCAGCAAGCCTGCTTTGCTGCTGCAATTTTCAGAACCCAAAATTGAACGTTTTCAGCAGTTTCGGGACACTTTTCTTGTTTTGCCCTATTTTTCCGTCCCGGATCGTACGTCGTAAGCCTCGAACAGAACAACAACCTAATCCATCATATTTCTATTACCGAATCCGACGGCACCTTGGGCAAGAAAACTTCGCTTCACGTAGAGGCTTGGCCCGCAAACCAAGGGTGTGGGGCTTGGGTCCAGGTCTCCGTCACTTCGGTGCCCATAACTTTTGATCTGTAAGGCGTTACGCTGCGCACAGCATACCGTTGGAAAGCTCTTCGAGAGCTCTACGATGGGGATAACAAGCCTGCTACGCTGCGCCTATTTTCAGAGCCCACAATTGAACATTTCCATCAGTTTTGGGACACTTTTCTCTTCTTTTGCGCTATTTTTTTCGTCCTGGATCGTACGTTGTGAGCCGCAAAAAGGACGACAACCTAATCCATCACATTTCTATTACTGAATCCTACTGTACCTTAGGAAAGACAACTTCACTTTACGTAGAGGCTGGGCCCGCAAACCAAGGGCGTGGGGCTTGGGACCAGGTCTCTGTCACTCCGATGCCCACAACTTTTGATTCGTAAGGAGTTACGTGGTGCATAGCATATCGTTGGAAAGCTCTCCGAGAAGTCTACGACAGGGACAACAAGCCAGCTTAGATGCACCAATTTTTGGCGTTTACATCAGTTTCAGGACATTTTTCTTCTTTTGCGCTGTTTTCCCGTCTTGGATCGTACGTCGTGAGCTGCCAAAATGAGGACAACCTAATCCACCACATTTCTATTGTCAAATCCCATGGCACCTTGGGCACTACAACTTTGCTTGACGTAGAGGCTGGGCCCGCAAACCGAGGGCGTGAGGCTTGGGACTAGGTCTCCGTCGCTCCTGTGTCCATAACTTTTGATTCGTAAGGAGTTATGCGGTGCACAGCATACCGTTGAAAAGCTCTCCGAGAGTTCTATGTCGGGGTCAGCAAGCCTGCTTAGCTGCCCCTATTTTCAGAATCCAAAATTGAACGTTTTCAGCAGTTTCGGGACACTTTTCTTGTTTTGCGCTATTTTTCCTTCCAGGATCGTATGTCGTGAGCCACGAAAAGGACAACAACCTAATCCATCACATTTCTATTACCGAATCCCACAACACCTTGGGCAAGCCAACTTCGCTTCATGTAGAGGCTTGGCCCGCAAACTAAGGGTATGGGGCTTGGGACCAGGTCTCCGTCGCTCCGGTGCCCATAACTTTTGATCCGTAAGGAGTTACGCAGTGCACAACATACCGTTGGAAAGCTCTCCGAGAGGTCTACGATGGGGATAACAAGCCTGCTACGTTGCGCCTATTTTCGGAGCCCACAATTGAACATTTCCACCAGTTTTGGGACACTTTTCTTCTTTTGCGCTATTTTTTCGTCCTGGATTTTATGTCGTGAGCCGCAAAAAGGACGACAACCTAATCCATCACATTTCTATTACCGAATCACACGGCACCTTGGGCAAGACAACTTCACTTCACGTAGAGGCAGGGCCCGCAAACCAAGGGCGTGGGGCTTGGGACCAGGTCTCTGTCACTCCAGTGCCCACAACTTTTGATCCGTAAGGAGTTACGTGGTGCACAGCATACCGTTGGAAAGCTCTCTGAGAAGTCTACGACAGGGACAATAAGCCAGCTTAGCTGTACCAATTTTGGGCATTTATATCAGTTTCGGGACATTTTTCTTCTTTTGCGCTATTTTTCCGTCTTGGATTATACGTCGTGTGCCGCCAAAACGAGGACAACCTAATCCACCACATTTCTATTGTCAAATCCCATGGCACCTTGGGCATTACAACTTTGCTTGACGTAGAGGCTGGGCCCGCAAACCTAGGGCGTGAGGCTTGGGACCAGGTCTCCGTTGCTCTTGTGTCCATAACTCTTGATTCGTAAGGAGTTATGCGGTGCACAGCATACCATTGGAAAGCTCTCCGAGATTTCTATGTCGGGGTCAGCAAGCCTGCTCGGCTGCACCTATTTTCAGAATCCAAAATTGAACATTTTCATCAGTTTCGGGACACTTTTCTTGTTTTGCGCTATTTTTCCTTCCCGGATCGTATGTCGTGAGCCGCAAAAAAGACAACAACCTAATCCATCACATTTCTATTACCGAATCCCACAGAACCTTGGGCAAGCCAACTTCGCTTCACGTAGAGGCTTGGCCCGCAAACCAAGGGCGTAAGGCTTGGGACTAGGTCTCCGTCGCTTCGATGCCCATAACTTTTGATCCGTACGGAGTTACGCGGTGTACAACATACAGTTGGAAAGCGCTCTGAGAGCTCTACGACGGGATCAACAAGCCTGCTCGGTTGCCCCTATTTTCAGTGCCAACAATCGAATGTTTTCATCAGTTTTGGGACACTTTTATTCTTTTGCGCTATTTTTCCTTCCCGGATCGCACGTCGTGAGCCGCGAAAAGGACGACAACCTAATCCATCACATTTCTATTACCGAATCCCATGGCATCTTGGGCAGGACAACTTTGCTTCACGTAGAGGCTTGGCCCGCAAACTGAGGGCGAGGGGCTTAGGACCAAGTCTCTGTCGCTTCGGTGCCCATAACTTTTGATTCGTAAGGAGTTACGCGGTGCACACCACACCGTTGGAAAGCTCTCCGATAGCTCTACGACGGGGGCAGCAAGCTTGCTTAGCTGCGCCTATTTTCGAATCCCAAAATTGAACCTTTTCATCAGTTTTGGCACACTTTTCTTCTTTTGCGCTGTTTTTCCATCCCCGATTGTACGTCGTGAGCCGCAAAAAGGACGACAACCTAATCCATCACATTTCTATTACCGAATCCCACGACACCTTGGGCAACACAACTTCTCTTGACATAGAGGTTGCGCCCGCAAACCAAGGGCGTGGGCTTGGAACCAGGTCTCCGTCGCTCCGGTGCCCATAACTTTTGATCCGTAAGAAGTTACGCGGCGCACAGCATACCATTGGAAAGCTTTCCGAGAGCTCTACGATGGAGGCAGCAAGCTTGCTCTGCTAAGCTTATATTCAGAGCCCAAAATTGAACATTTTTATCAGTTTCGGGATACTTTTCTTCTTTTACGCTGTTTTTCCGTCCTGGATCGTATGTCGTGAGCCACGAATAGGACGACAGCCTAATCCAACACATTTCTATTACCGAATCCCACCGCACCTTGGGCTAGACAACTTCACTTCACGTAGAGGCTGGGCCCGTAAACCGAGGGTTTAGGGCTTGGGACCAGGTCTCCGTCGCTCCGATGCCCATAACTTTTGATCCGTAAGGAGTTACGCGGTGCACAAAATACCGTTGGAAAGCTCTCCGTGAGCTCTACGATGGGGGCATCAAACCTGCTCCATTGCGCCTGTGTTTGAAGCCAAAATTCAAACGTTTTCATTAATTTCGGGACACTTTTCTTCTTTTGCGCTATTTTTCCTTCCTAGATCGTGCGTCGTGAGCCGTGAAAAGGACAACAACCTAATCCATCACATTTCTAATACCGAATCCCTTGGCACCTTGGGCAAGACAACTTCGGTTCACATAGAGGCTGGGCCAGCAAACCGAGGGCGTGGGGCTTGGGACCATGTCTCCATCGCTCCGGTCCCCATTACTTTTCATCCGCAAGGAGTTACGCGATGCACAGCATACCGTTGGAAAGCTCTCCAAGAGGTCTATGACGGGGACAACAAGCCTGCTCAGCTGTGCCTGTTTTTGTAGCCCAAAATTGAACATTTTCATCAGTTTCGGGATACTTTTCTTATTTTTCGTTGTTTTTCCGTCCCGAATCGTACGTCGTGAGCTGCTAAAAGGATGACAACCTAATCCATCACATTTATTTTATCGAATCCCACTGCACCTTGGGCAAGACAACTTTGCTTCAGTAGAGGCTGGGCCCGCAAACCGAGGGCTTGGGGCTTGGGACCAGGTTTCTGTCGCTCCGGTGCCCAAAACTTTTGATTTGTAAGGAGTTACGCGGCATACAACATTCCGTTGGAAAGCTCTCCGAGAGCTGTACGATGGGGATAGCAAGCCTGCTATGCTGCGCCTGTTTTCGGAGCCCACAATCGAACGTTTTCATCAGTTTTGGGACACTTTTCTTATTTTGCGCTGTTTATTCTTTTTGGATCATACGTCGTGACCCGCGAAAAGGATGACAACCTAATCCATCACATTTCTATTACCGAATCCCACAACACCTTGGGCAAGACATCTTCGCTTCACGTAGAGGCTGGGCCCGCAAACCGAGGGCATGGGGCTTGGGACCAGGTCTCCGTTGCTCCGGTGACCATAACTTTTGATCCGTAAGGAGTTACGCGGTTCACAACATACCGTTGGAAAGCTCTCCGAGAGCTCTACGACAGGGATAACTAGCTAGCTTAGCTGCGCCAATTTTGGGCGTTTACATCAGTTTCAGGACATTTTTCTTCTTTTGCGCTGTTTTCCCGTCTTGGATCGTACGTCGTGAGCCGCCAAAACAAGGACAACCTAATCCACCACATTTCTATTGTCAAATCCCACGGCACCTTGGGCACTACAACTTTGCTTGACGTAGAGGCTGGGCCAGCAAACCGAGGGCGTGGGGCTTGGGACCATGTCTCCGTCTCTCCTGTGTCCATAACTTTTGATTCGTAAGGAGTTACGCGGCGCACAGCATACCGTTGAAAAACTCTCCGAGAGTTCTACGACGAGGTCAGAAAGCCTGCTCAGCTACCCCTATTTTCAGAACCCAAAATTGAACATTTTTATCAGTTTCGGGACACTTTTCTTGTTTTGCGCTATTTTTTATTCCCGTATCGTATGTCGTGAGCTGCGAAAAGGACAACAACCTAATCCATCACATTTCTATTACTGAATCCCAAGGCACCTTGGGCAAGACAACTTCGCTTCATGTAGAGGCTGGGCCCGCAAACCAAGAGTGTAAGGCTTGGGACCAAGTCTCCGTCGCTCCGATACCCATAACTTTTGATCCGTAAGGAGTTACGCGGTGCCCAACATACCGTTGGAAAGCACTCCGAGAGCTCTACGACGGGATAAACAAGCCTGCTTGGTTGCCCCTATTTTCGGAGCCCATAATCGAACGTTTTCATTAGTTTTGGGACACTTTTCTTCTTTTGTGCTGTTTTTTCATCCCGGATCGTACATCGCGAGGTGCGAAAAGGACGACAACCTAATCCATCACATTTCTATTACCGAATCCCACGGTGCCTTGGGCAAGACAAATTCGCTTTACGTAGAGGTTGGGCCCGCAAACCGAGGTCGTGGGCCTTAGGACTAGGTCTCCGTCGATCCGGTGCCCATAACTTTTGATCCGTAAGGAGTTACGCGCCCCACAACATACTGTTGGAAATCTCTTCGAGAGCTCTACGAAGGGGACAGCAAGCCTACTGCACTGCGCCTATTTTTAGAGCCCAAAATTGAACGTTTTTAACAGTTTCGGGGCACTTTTCTTCTTTTGCTCTATTTTTCCTTCCCTGATCGTACGTCGTGAGCTGCGAAAAGGACGACAACCTAATCTATCACATTTCTATTACCGAATCCCACGGCACCTTGGGCAAGACAACTTCGCTTTATGTAGAGGCTGGGCCAGCAAACTGAGGGCGTGGGGCTTGGGACTACGTCTCCGTCGCTCCGGTATCCATAACTTTTGATACGTAAGGAGTTACACGCCGCACAACATACCATTGGAAAGCTCTCCGAGAGCTCTACAACTGGGTCAGCAAGCCAGCTAAGCTGCGCCTATTTTTTGAATCCAAAATCAAATGTTTTCATCTGTTTCGGGACACTTTTCTTCTTTTCTACTATTTTTCCTTCCCGGATCATACGTCGTGAGCCACGAAAAGGACGACAACCTAATCCATCACATTTCTATTATCGAATCTCACAGCACCTTGGGCAAGACAACTTTGCTTCACGTAGAGGCTTGGCGCACAAACTGAGGGCGTAGGGCTAGGGACCAGGTCTCTGTCGCTCCGGTGCCTATAACTTTTGATCCGTAAGGAGTTACGCGGCGTACAACATACTGTTGGAAATCTCTCCATGAGCTCTACGACGGGGATAACAAGCCTGCTGTACTATGTCTATTTTTGGAGTCCAAAATCGAATGTTTCCAACAGTTTCAGGGCACTTTTCTTCTTTTGCGCCGTTTTTCAATCCCGGATTGTACGTCGTGAGCAGCGAAAAGGACGACAACCTAATCCATCACATTTCTATTACCGAATCCCACAACATCTTGGGGAAGACAACTTTACCTCACGTAGAGGCTGGGCTCGCAAACCGAGGACGTGGGCCTTGGGACTACGTCTCCGTCGCTCTGGTGTCCATAACTTTTGATCCGTAATGAGTTACGCGGTGCACAGCATACCGTTGGAAAGCTCTCCGAGAGGTCTACGACGGGGACAACAAGAAAGCTTAGCTGCGCCTATTTTCAGAGCCCAAAATCGAATATTTTCATCAATTTCGAGACACTTTTCTTGTTTTACGCTATTTTTCCTTCCCTGATCGTACGTCGTGAGCTGCGAAAAGGACAACAACCTAATCCATCAAAGTTTTATTACTGAATCCCATAGCACCTTGGGCAACACAACTTTGCTTCATGTAGAGGCTGGGCCCGAAAACCGAGGGTGTGGGGCTTGGGACCAGGTCTCTATCGCTCTGGTACCCATAACTTTTGATCCGTAAGGAGTTATGCGGTGCACAACATACTGTTAAAAAGCTCTCTGAGAGCTCTACGATGGGGTCAACAAGCCTGCTCAATTGCCCCTATTTTTAGAATGCACAATTGAACAGTTTCATCAGTTACGAGACATTTTTCTTCTTTTGCGCTATCTTTTTTCTTCCCGGATCGTACATCGTGTGCCGCGAAAAGGATGACAACCTAATCCATCACATTTCTATTACCGAATCTCATGGCACCTTGGGCAAGACAACTTCGCTTTTTGTAGAGGCTTGGCCCGCAAACCGAGGACGTAGGGCTAGGGACCAGGTCTCCGTCGCTCCGGTGCCCATAACTTTTGATCTATAAGGAGTTATGTAAGGTCCGACCCCGAATAACGTGTCTTATCTCGATTTGCGTACCTTGGACCCAGAATTATATGACTGATCTGGGATTGTGTGCCCTGTCTTGGTTTTTTTGCATGCTTCGTCATACGTGCCTTGACCTAAAATTGCTTGCCATATTCCTCGATGTACGTGCATACCTAGATATACGTGCCCTGACCTTGAATTACGTGTGAGGCCTCGATTTGTGTGTGTTTTCTCATTTCATGTGCCATAACCTTGAACTGCGTGCCCTAATCTAGGTTTAAGTGTCATACCTTGATTTACGTGCATTGCATTAATTTACGTACCTTGTATTGGTTTGCGTGCACTTACCCAGAATTGTGTGCATTTACATAAAAATCTGTGCATTTACCATGAAGTGTGTGCCTTACCTCATAGTGCGTGCCCTAGACCTAAGAATGCGTGCCTACACGCTAATCAATAAAGATTCCAACACAAAGCAAAAGACACTAAAATAACCCTACACAATCCACGAACCAATATTATAATCCTAAATCAAATTCTGCACAAAACCCACTTACTATAAAATATTCTATTCCACCCAACATTCTCTTATACCATGTCATAACTTTTCCTAAGTTCTATGCCCTTTTTGCTAAATCCTAAGCCTCCAACATGCTCATGCACTTATTCCTTACATACTACATTTCCTAGGCACAATGTTCAGCAACTTTAGAAGGCATTTGACACACAAAAATTCTGCAAAATCGAGCACACACACACACACACGCACACACACACACTAAAACTACATTTTTCCTCTAAAAAACCCTCTCAAGCTCTCATTCTCTCTCCATTTCGACCATGGCTGCCTCTTGACCTTCCAAGACCTCAAGCATGCTCTCAAGATCTCTCCGAAGCTCAGCCATAGCAGCACAAGCAAACAAGATGCAAGAAAGAAGCTCCATTGTGCATCTTCAAGAACATTGTGCATCTTCATCTATTAACTTGCTATGGTGAGGGTTAAACTCTTTTAAAAGCTTTCAAAAATCACATGCATGCCTTCATATGACTATATTTACCTCTGTAGTTGTTGTATATGTGTGTACATGAGCTTATATGACCATGCATGGCTAGATTTTTTGCTATAACTTGAAGATAAGTAAAAATTGCGTAGCTGGCAGATTTCTGACTTGGTAGTGCAAAGTGCATTTGGCCTAGTAAATTATTTCAAAAATGAGTGAAAATTGGTAGGTCACTAGTTGTGCCAGTTTTGATAATTTTTCATAGAAATAGGCCAAGGCCAATTCTGACTCTAAGGCCTCCAAAATGGTCAAACATCGTGAGGTGTCTAAATCTGGAAGAATTGGAAAAATGAAATAGATTTCTAGCAGATTACTGACTATGTAAAACGAAGAGTTTTTAACCTAGTAAATGTTGGTGCATTTGCATGAAATTTGGTAGGTTGCTATATTTTTCAGTTCTGGACAGTTTTGTCAGAAATAGACTAAGGCTAAATCTAATCCTAAGACCCTAAAAAATGGCAAGTATTGAAATGTGTACAAATCTGGACAGTTTTGCGTAGTCTCACGGTTTTGGCTATAACTCTTGAATCCGAACTCCAAATGATACGAGGTTTGTTTCTGGATTTAAATCACGAATTAAGCTTTAATTTGATATTTTGTTCATTGAAATTGGAGATTATTTGATTGTCTAAATGAATGTGGGAAAATAGACCATTGCAGTGGGATTTTTGTTTAGTGATATGCTTAGAATCATGTTGAGACCTTGCTTGTGGTATTGAATGCTTGGAATTGTGGCACGTAGATGTTGTGTGGACTGTTGTGGCTGGTTGAGGTTGCTTAATTTGATTGATGTATGACTTGGGATCACTAATTGATTAATGGTTTGCTTAATCGCATGTGATAGCACGGAATTGAGGCCCTAGCACTCATGACTATTTGCTAAGGGATGACCTTATGTTTAAATGTGTTTAATTGTGTGGTTAATAGGCTGCCCGGATTCGTCCTTATGGCTCTAATATGATTCCCGATGATTGCATGATTGATAAGTGCATTATTTTTGTACCCGGTCTCTTGTAGGCGTCGTTGCATACTTTTATAATCTTAATACTTGATATGTGAACCCCGAAATGAGTTATATGACTTGATTTATATGTGTTGCTTGGCTGCCCGTTTAATGTTCAGATGACTCTATGTGTTCTACAAAGTGAAATTTCATGTCAAGCATGCCTCGTTCGTTTACTTGGCAATATGTGATCTTGAAATTGCCTGGAGGCAACCTACTTTGTTGACCTCCTAATGTGAAATGTTAAATGGCATAATTGTGCATTGCATACAAGATTGCAACCTTTCATTGTGGCATGGTAGCGTTTCACGAACGCTGGGTAGCATAGGGCTTTCCGGTGCTCCCGTGACTACCATGGTCTAATTCTCTCTCTCGCTTGGCATTCCACCCTCGGAGAGTTGGGTCGTAGGTTTTTGGGGTACATCCGGAGTACACTCATTTGGGAGCGATAAGTGGATAATTGAAGTCGGCCGCAACAATTGTTATCGAAAATGATCTTGAGAGCAAATGCTCACCGATTGATCTCGAGAGCGAAAGCTCACCGTATCCTTTTTGCTATGTGCTTAAGTACTCTCGCTTGGTTCCTAGAGGACCTTGGGGAGGAAAGAGGGGTAAATGTGTTCTTTTATATATATATATATATATATATATGTATATATATATATGTTATATTATGATCTTACTTGTTCTGTTTGACATGTTTTCAAAGGAGTTTTCATAAAGTTTAACCGGAAAAGGATTTCAAAATGTTATTTCTCGTTCCTCCTCGCTATGTTCATAAGGACTCACCCTCTTTTATCATCACAGGTGAAGAACATCTGGAACAGGTACCCGAGGAAAATGTGCCCATTGATGATTCCCAGGAATGATTACATGCCTTATGTGCCTTCTCTGACTATCGCTGTTTTGTGAACGTTATGCTTGCTTTGGAGAATACTTATTTTGTTGATGTAAATGACCCCGTTGTAATTTGGGTCTAATTTTGGGATTGTACTATCTACAACCGGACGAACTCTTTATTTTGATGTTTACTTTCATTATCTTGAATAGTAGCTATCGTAGGCAATTAAACCACTAGGTGAAAAATCAACTAAGTTAATTTTATCTAATTTCTTTTAGGTGCTCATTTGTAAACTAAAGGATAATAAGTACTTGCATGATAGAAAATTGACAAATAAACGGGACATAGTTATCATGCTGTGCTTATTAACCAAACAAGACTTTCAAGATGGACTAGTAGGCATATCGGTTGATGACAAAACAGGAGTCCTTAATGGAATTGGGTTAATGATTAGAATAATTGAGGCGTTTAGGAAATTTGGTTAAACCAAAGGTCTTAAAAACAGTCGTTATGCTGCCGAATTTCTGGAAAATCTTTTGAAGTTCTAGGCTAACGTTAAGTGTTAAATCACAATAAACATTTAAGTATGTGAATTGGTGTAAAGGAATTAGGTCATACCCTAGTCTAGCCTCTATAGGTCGGGTTGGGGCATGACACCCTATATTAGAATGGTATCAGAGCTTATTTTGCTTACTAGGCATTAGTCGGGTTCAACTCTCAGACCATGGGTAGAAGCCCTAAGGTAATTGTGATGTCTTGTTTATATGTGTAATGTGTGCTAATATGCTTTAATTGTCTTGAGCATTGAATATTATGTGCCTTTGTGAACCATATGTATTATGTGTCATACACACCGACACGTTAGTGTCCTGAATAATGCATGCATGCTTTTATACTCTTTCCTTGATACATGTGCATGTTATATAACCGTGAATGACTGTTTATACACATAGATAGTTAGGATTAGGACTTTCAGGGAAGTGAATTTGTGTAGGACGAACGAAATGGCTCGGTTAGAGATTTCTCGCATCTTCACAGGTACTCGATGGATCGTATGTATTATTGGATATGCATATATAAAATGCATAGCACAGGTATAAATGTTGAGGTAAAGTTATCCCCTTATCTTTGGAATACCCATACCTATGATTAAGTTATCATTTTATAGCCATAAAGTTCTTGATTCTGTTAAACCGTTTTTCTAATTGTGGTTCAAGAATAAATGTTAAGGACATACAACTATCCTTAAGACATAAGAGTATACTATTGGACATGTGGAGTAATATATATATTTATATGCTTATAGTGGAAGTTGACTTTGAGGTTGCTTTGAATCCATTTCTCACACCTTAAAATTGGCTTGATAGGCTATCTACGAAGTTAGCAATATACTCGTACGATTGAATCCTTACTTGGTTGAAATGAAGCATTGATGAATCTGATATGGTGTATACTAGCGAGTTTCAAGTTCACTAAACGGTAAGATCGTGATCTAAAAATTAATAGATGAATTCGTGGAAGTTGACGATAGTTACTTTTAAGGGTTAGATTATTAAGTCACGGATAGCGTATTTAAGTAACTTAACAATGGATAACCTCAAGACATGTAGGCAACCCTGGAGATTAAGTTTAACAAGATTGATGATTCTTTAGTATAACAAGATATAGGGATGTTGGAATCGAGGAATTCACGCTAGAACTCGTGTTTGGAAAACTACACCTAAAATGTTAGGTCGAATAGAAGTGTAAGGAATTGAATTATGCATTAGATGACTAACGTTGCTAAAGGTCCCAAGTTGGATATCGGTGATATTGAGAATCATGGTATTAATTTGGTGCCTCTCGGATTTAGTTGTAATTATGCAAGTAAGTCAATCTATGCACTCATTGTTTGGATACCCTAGAGGATGTTAGGAAGCATATATCCCTAAGTAATACCGATGGACCTGGTATATAAACCATTAAATGATATTAAGCATCTGGTTGCAAAGTGGAGTCGTTAGGGTATGATTTGTAATCCTAAATAGCTAATAGTGAGTATGCATGATGATCCATGGTGAACCCTAGGACCTAAGGTCGATGAGTCTTGATGCTCTTAGCTAGTTGAACATGTAAATGAGAAGCGTGAGATTTCATATAGTTAAGATAGAGATGAATTAGAGTCATAATGACCCAAGAGACTATTGTTAGACCACCGTATCTATGTGCACCGTTTCACGTCTAGAAACTAGCGATTGGTAGACTTCGAATTGTGGTCGTTGAATAGAGGGGTGAATCTTGTAGTGATAGTTAAATGAGTGGTTGATTACTTTTGAAGTTCTATTAGGTTATGTTGAAGGATGCCTCGTGGTCATAATTCTTATATTGATACAACCTTGAAGTTATCTCGTGTAAGTATCTTATGAGCTCGATCATTTCGGTACCCATTTATAGTCCTAGGATTGTTGTTGTACGGCCGGTAACCTAGTAGAGCATTGATATCACTTACATGGCGATGAACCCAGCTTAGTAACATTAATGTTGAAGATATATTGGCGGGCATTAAGTGTTCGATTAAATGACTAGGTCGCTAAGTGAGTAGGATCATTGTCTTCTTAAGTATGACGTAACCTTGGATTAAGGTGAGACAAATTTATTTGAGGTTGAAACTATTCGTCTTAGGAGTTTTGGATAAGATTAAAAGAAATTCTGAAGCCTCGAGACTTAAAAATAGAGATTTGAATAAGGAAATAGATTGTGGATCACAAGCTGAGGAAATTTACTTGTAAGAGTTGAAGTAGTGCAACATGATTAGTTTACCCATGCAATTTCAATGGCAATTTGTTGGTGGTACCTAATAAACCATAGAGTTTGAGTTTAACGAATCTCACCAGTCTTTCGTCTTGATTACAAGCGTGAAGGTTAACGAAGCTGGGAAAGGATGTTAGTGAATAGGAGCCTGTAACCAAGAGACTTGTCATTAGTAGATTTGCTAACCTACTGTACCTAGGAGATAGGCACTATGATACTATCGATAGATGACGACTTGAGATGTATTAGTTTGTTTGGTGAGTTCTTCCTGAAAATAGGGTCGTATTATGGAAATAATTCATAACATGTGTATGACCTATGTGATAACAGTTTTGAAGCTAGTAGATAGGATATGTAAATCGGATATATACTATTATCTTGAAATTAGCGTATGTCACCATAGGATCATGGAATTATTGTGAAATTCCTTTTGAGGTATGAATACAAGATTGACACGACATAAGTCATGATTTTGAAGTTATAGTTGTATTGTTAGAATATCGATGCAGCCTTGATTACTATGTTTGGAGATTCTAACCTTAGTTAATGAACTTTACCTTAAGATCAAATGGAAGGAAGAAAGTCGTTCAAAGGAACGAACTATAAATGTAGGGGTCACACCGAATTAAATGATTGGAGAAAGCTAGGAAGTGAATTCGTTGTGGTAAGAGAGATCACAGAGCAAAGGACTACCCGGAGTTGGAAAATAACAATGGTCGGAATCCGTCTAAATGACCTCAACAAGTAAGAATGAATTACAGGATGAAATTCTTTTAAGGAGGGGAGGATGTGAGGCCCGACCCCGAATAACGTGTCTTATCTCGATTTGTGTACCTTGGACCCAGAATTATATGACTGATCTTGGATTGTGAGCCCTGTCTTGGTTTTCATGCATGCTTTGTCATACGTGCCTTGACCTAGAATTGTGTGCCCTAATCCGAGTGGTCTACGACGACGACAGCAAACCTGCTCAACTGTGCCTATTTTTGGAGCCCCAAAATCGAATGTTTTCATCAGTTTCGTGACACTTTTCTTCTTCTACGTTGTTTTTTCGTCTCGGATCGTACGTCGTGAGCTACGAAAAGGGCAACAACCTAATCCATCACATTTGTATTACCGAATCCCACGACACCTTGGGCAAGATAACTTCGCTTCACGTGCAGGCTGGGCCCGCAAACCGAGGGCGTGGGGCTTAGGACCAGGTCTTCGTCGCTCCGGTGCCCATAACTTTTGATCTGTAAGGATTTACGCGGCGCACAGCATACCGTTGGAAAGCTCTCCGAGAGCTCTACGACAGGGTCAACAAGCCTGCTCAGCTGCGGTTGTTTTCGAAGCCCAAAATCGAATGTTTTCTTCAATTTCGAGACACTTTTCTTCTTTTGCGCTGTTTTTCAGTCCCGGATCGTACGTCATGAGGCGCAAAAAGGACGACAACCTAATCCATCACATTTCTATTATCGAATACCACGGTACCTTGGGCAAGACAACTTCGCTTCATGTAGAGGCTGGGCCCTCAAACCGAGGGCGTAGGGCTAGGGACTAGGTCTCCGTCACTCCGGTGCCCATAACTTTTGATCCGTAAGGAGTTATGTAGCGCACAGCATACCATTCCAAAGCTCTCTGAGAGTTCTACGATGGGGCCAGAAAGTCTGTTCAGCTGCACCTATTTTTGGAACCCAAAATCAAACATTTTCATCAGTTTCTGGATACTTCTCTTCTTTTATAATATTTTTTCTACTCGGATCGTATGTCGTGAGCAGCGAAAAGGACGACGACCTAATCCATCACATTTCTATTACTGAATCCCACATCATAATGGGCAAGACAACTTCGCTTCACATAGAGGCTGGGCCCGCAAACTGAGGGCATGGGGCTCGGGACTAGGTCTCTATCGCTCCGGTGCCCATTACTTTTGATCCGTAAGGAGTTACGCGGTGCACTGTATACCGTTGGAAAGCTCTTCGAGAGCTCTACGATGTAGTTAGTAAGCCTACTCGGCTGCCCCTATTTTCGGAACCCAAAATCGAACGTTTTCATTAGTTACGGGACACTTTTATTCTTTTGCGCAGTTTTTCTATCCTGGATCGTACGTCGTCAGCCGCCAAAAGGATGATAACCTAATCCATCACATTTCTATTATCGAATCCCACGACACCTTGGGTATGACAACGTCACTTCACATTGATGCTGGGCCCGCAAACCGAGGGTGTGGGGCTTGGGACCAAGTCTCCGTCGCTCATTTGCCCATAACTTTTGATCTATAAGGAGTTACGCGACGCACAATATACCGTTGGAAAGCTCTTCGATAGCTCTACGACGGGAGGCAGCAAGCATGCTTGGCTCCATATTCTTTCGGAGCCTAAAATCGAACGTTTTGATCAGTTTCGGGGCACTTTTCTACTTTTACGCTATTTTTTCGTCTCGGATCGTTCATCATGAGCTGCGAAAAGGACGACAACCTAATTCATCACATTTCTATTATTGAATCCCATGGCACCTTGGGCAAGACACCTTCGCTTCACGTAGAGGCTGGGCCCGCAAACCGAGGGCGCGGGGCTTGGGACCGGGTCTCCGTCGCTCCGGTCCCTATAACTTTTGATTTGTAAGGAGTTACGCGGCGCACAGCACACCGTTGGAAAGCTCTTCGAAAGCTCTACGACAAGGTTAGCAAGCCTGCCCAGCTGCACCTATTTTTGAAATCCAAAATTGAACGTTTTCATCAGTTTCGGGACACTTTTCTTCTTTTGCGCTATTTTTCCTTCCCAGATCGTACGTCGTGAGTAAAAGAATGACAACCTAATCTATCACATTTCTATTATTGAATCTCACGACATCTTGCGCAAGACAACTTTGCTTCATGTAGGGGCTTGGATCGCAAATCGAGGGCGTAGGGCTAGGGACCAGGTCTCCGTCGCTCCGATGCCCATAACTTTTGATCCGTAAGGAGTTACGCAGTGCACATCATATCGTTGGAAAGCTCTCCGAGAGCTCTACGACAGGGTCAGCAAGCCTACTCAGCTACCCCTATTTTTGGAACCCAAAATCGAGAGTTTTCATTAGTTTCTGGACACTTCTATTCTTTTGCGCTATTTTTCCATCCTGGATCGTACGTCGTGAGCCGCAAAAAGGACGACAACCTAATCCATCACATTTCTATTACCAAATCCCACAGCACCTTGGGCAAGACAACTTCGCTTGATGTAAAGGCTAAGCCCGCAAACCGAGGGAAGGGGGCTTTGGACCAGGTCTCCGTCGCTCCGGTGGACATAACTTTTGAACCGTAAGGAGTTACGCTGTGAGGCCCAACCTCGATTTGCGTGTGATACCTTGTTTTGTGCGCCCTAATCTAGATTTGAGTGCCTTAACCTAGGTTTAAGAATTGTGTTCGTTTTGTGTGCCATGCATTGAAATGCGTGCATTCGTTTAAGGTTGCGTGCATTTACTAAAAAAACATGCATTCGTCTCTTAGTTCGTGTCCTACCTCGTAGTGCGTGCCCTAGACCTAGGAAAGTGTGCCATCATGCTAATCAAGAAAGCATCTTGCACGAAACACTAGGTCATTAATTAATCCTACAAAATCCACTAACTATTATTAAATTACTAATTCAACCCACTAGAAGACAAAATCTCACAAAAAGCTAGACATTCCTTATTCTTTATTCCTTATTCTTTTTGCACTTTCAACACACAATTAAATAATGCTCAAAAGATGACACAAAATCAGATTTTTTATAGCCTTGGCCGACCACCACATGAGTTTTGTGCTTGCTTGCTCAATTCAATTTAATTCTAGACAACTTATGACAACTCTATGACACAAATGCATAAAAAATTAGCTCAAAAACCTTTGCAAAAGCTTCCAATTCTCGACCAACTACTCCTTGCCCATGCTAGGAATTTCAAAATACATCTTGAAGACACAAAAAAGCTGAAATTTTGCTGCCCAAGGCCGAATATGCTTCATCAATTGCAAGGCTTCTATTTTTTTTCATTTCTCTCATTTTCCTCTCACATTTCTCTCTCTCCCTCTCATTCTTCTCTCTCTCTCTCGGCCTTGGCTGAGTTTCTTCCCTTCATAGCTCATCTTCATCATACCATAGTTAATCAAGACAAGCCACAAGCAAAGGAACTCGACCAAGCTAGCTAGGATGCAAGAATCACACATGCATGCTCCTTGAGTCACCATTTCGGCCTTGGTGAGTTTACTAGCTTCCATTTCTTTTCTTCTTGTTCTAACCACATGCATGTACTAAGAACTTGGCCACTAAGCTAGGAAAAATAGAGAAAATCGATTTGGAGTCTCGGTTAAGCAAGGAAGAAGAAGAAATTTGTGCTTCATCAAAGTTTTGTGCATCTTCTTGTTGATTTGCTAAGGTGAGGGCTAAAACTTCTTGAAAATCCTTCAAAAATCCAAATGTATGCTCTTAAATGTATCTCGTTGCTTCTGTACTTGAGTTATATGTGTGTTCATAAGCTTTTACAACCATGCATGGCAAGATTTTTGCTTGAAGATGATGATAGATGAAATCAGGTTTGGTGACAGCTCTCTGTCTTGTTGTTGCGAGGTGAGTTTGGCTAGGAAACTGATGTTTAAAATGCATGAAAATTTGTAAGTAACTATTTTTGCCAGTTTTCAACATTTTTGGGAGAAATAGGCCAAAGCTAATTTTGACTCTAAGGTCCTCAAAATGGAAAATCATTAAAATGTGTCCAAATCTGGAAGTCTGGGAAAATGAAGCAGGTTTTGGCAGATGCACTGACCTTGTGGAAAGAACCAGTTTTGACTTAGTAAATGATGTCAAAAATGCATGAAATTTGGTGTACGGCTATATTTTTCAGTTCTGGACATTTTTTGTCAGAAATGGACTAAGGCTAAATCTGACCCTAAGGACCTCAAAAATGACAATTATCGAAATGTGTTCAAATCTGGACAGTTTTGTGCAATCCCACTGTTTTGGCTATAACTATTGATCTCGAACTTCAAATGATGCAAGGTTTGTTTCTAATTTTAGTTCACTTCTTAAGCTTTAATTTTACATCTTATTCACTGGAATTGGAGATTTTTTGCTTATCTTAATGATTGTGAGAAAATATCCTATTGCAGTGAGGGTTTCATTTAGTTATATGCTTAGAAAATTTGTTGTAACTTCTCTTGTGGTATTAATTGCTTGGGATTATGGCATTGAGATGTTGTGTGGACTGTTTTGAGTACTTGGGGATGTTGAATTAATTGATGCATGGCTTGAGATCGACTTTGAGTTGACTTGGGGCTTAATCGCACAGGTAAGCACGAAATGGAAACCCTAGTGACTAGGCGAACTTGCTAAGTGTTGATCCTTTGAATATTGAGTGTAATTATATGTTTAGTAGGCTGCCCGTAGTTTCCTTATAGCCCTAAATGTGATTTGATTCGTTACATGTTGACAAATAGGCCTTTCTTGCATCCGAACCACGTAGATTGTTGTTGCATGTTGAATAACCTTATTATTTGATTACGTGGATGTTGAAATGAGTTAAATGACCTGATTTACGTGCGTTACATGGCTGCCCATTTAATGTTCATATAACTCCATATGCTTTTCAAGTTAAATTACTTGTCTATTCGTGCCTCGCTTGTTTACTTGTCAATGTGCAATCTTATGACTGTCCGGAGGCAACCAACTTTGTTGTCCTCCTAATGTGATATATTAAATGTCATAAATGTGCATTGCATACAAGGTTGCAACCTTTCATTCTGGTGTGGTAGCATTCACGTACACCGGGCAGCATTGGGCTTGCCGGTGCAACCGTGACTACCATTGTCCAATTCCCTCTCTCGCTTAGGGGCTAAACTTCCTCGAAGAGTTAGGTCGTAGGATTTCGGGGTACATCCGGAGTACACCCACTTGGCGTGATAAGGGGATGATTTGAAGTCGGCCGCAACAACTGACACTGGAAATGATCTGAGAGCAAAAGCTCACCATATCTTTTTTACTATGTGTATAAGTACTCTCGCTTGGTTCCTAGGGGACCTTGGGGAGGAAAGACGGGTAATTGTGTTGCTTTACTTTTATATTATTGTTATGTACTTAATTGTGTTATATTCGTGCTTGCAAAAGGATTTTCATAAGTTGAACCGGAAAATGAGTTTGAAAACCTATTTCTCGTTTCCCATCTCTGAGTTCATAAGGACTCACCCTCTTTTATCATCTCAGGTGAAGAAGATCAAGAACAGGTACCTGAGAACGATGTGCCTAACGATGATCCCTTGGAGTGATTGCCTGTCCTATGTGCTTTGCGTGATTATGGCTATTTGTGAACTATGCTACTTGAAGACTATTTCTTTTATGTTGCTCAATGTTGTAATGTAAAAGACCCCCGTTGTAATTTGGGATCTAATTTTGGGTTGTACTGATATTAACTAGACAGACACTAGACACTACTATGATCGTTTTGCTATTATTACTGCTAGTATCTATAATAGGATTATGAAGTATTAGGGAAAGGCTAAGTAAAATGAACCAACTAAATCTTAAGCAGGTACACGTTATTACGCTAAGATCAACATGTACTTTTGTAACAAGTATTAACAAACGAACGAGACATAGTATCATACTAGGTTATTAATCAAACGAGACATCAAAACAACCAGTAGGCATTTCAATTGATGATAAATAGTAATCTTAGTTGGAAATGAATTTGAGATGGTAAATTTTGAGCCGTTTAGAGAAATAGGTCAAACCAAAGAGCCCAATTACAGCCGTTATGCTGCCGATTTTCCGGAAAATTTTAAAGTTTAGGCCAAAACGTTAAGTGTTAAACCTTCATGAATGGTTAAGTACGAGACGTGACTTGAATGTTTAGATCACACCCTAGTCTATCCTTTATAGGCCGGGTTGGGGTGTGACATATGCGGCGCATAGCATACCATTGAAAAGATCTCCGAGAGCTCTACGACTGGGTCAGCAGGCCTGCTCAGCTGCCCCTATTTTCAGAACCCAAAATCGAACGTTTTCATCAGTTACGAGACAATTTTCTTCTTTTGCGCAGTTTTTCTGTCCCATATCGTATGTCGTAAGCCGCGTAAAGGACGACATCCTAATCCATAATATTTCTATTACCGAATCCCACGACACCTTGGGCATGACAACATCACTTCACGTAGAGGATGGGCCCGCAAACCGAGGGCGTGGGGTGTCACACCCCAACCCGACCTATAGAGGTTAGACAAGGGAGTGATCTAAACATTCAAGTCCTTTCACGTACTTAATCGTTCAAGAAGGTTTAACACTTAACGTTTAGCCTAAATTTCACAAATCCTCTGGAAAACCGGCATCATAATGGCTGTAATTGGGGCTCTTTAGTTTGACCTCATTTTCTAAAGGCCTCAAAACTTTCAATCTCAAATTCATTTCCAACTAAGATTACTATTTATCATCAATGGAAACACCTACTAGTTATCTCGAAGTCTCGTTTGATTAATAACCTAGCATGATACTATGTCTCGTTCGTTTGCTAATCCTCGTTACAAAAGTACCTGTTGATTTTAGCTTAACAATAAGTACTTGCTTAAGATTGGATAGATTCATTTGACTTAATCCTTACCTGATACTTCATAATCCTATGATAGATACTAGCCAGTAATGATAGCAAAAACGACCATAGTAGTGTCTATCTTGTTATGATCAGTACAAGCCAAAATTAGACCCCAAATTACAACAGGGGTCATTTACAATACAATAACAAGCAACATAAGAAATGAAATAGTCTTCAAGCAACATATCATTCACAAAATGGCCATAGTCAAGTAAGGCACGTAGGACAAGCAATCATTCCAAGGAGTCATCATTAAGCACGTTGTCCTCGGGTACTTGTTCTTGTCTTCTTCACCTGAGATGATAAAAGAGGTTGAGTCCTTATGAACTCAGCGAGGGGGAACGAGAAATAAGTTTTGAAACTCATTTTCCGGTTCAACTTGTGAAAACTCTTTTTGCAAGCGTGAAATGTATCACAAGCAAGTACATAATGTAATATAAAAGTAAAAGAATACAGTTACCCGTCTTTCCTCCCCGAGGTCCTCTAGGAACCAAGCGAGAGTACTTATACACATAGTGAAAAGGATACGGTGAGCTTTTGCTCTCAGTTCATTTCCAGTATCAGTTGTTGCGGTCGACTTCAAATCATCCCCTTATCACGCCAAATGGGTGTACTCCGGATGTACCCCGAAATCCTATGACCCAACTCTCCGAGGAAGTCTAGCCCCCAAGCGAGAGAGGGAATTGGACAATGGTAGTCACGGTTGCACCGGCAAGCCCGATGCCGCCCGGTGTGCGTGAACGCTACCACGCCAGAATGAAAGGTTGCAACCTTATATGCAATGCACATTTATGACATTTAATATATCACATTTGGAGGACAACAAAGTAGGTTGCCTCCGAGCAGTCATAAGATTGCACATTGACAAGTAAACACGTGAGGCACGATATGACAAGTAATTTCACTTATAAGCACATGGAGTTATATGAATATTAAACGGGCAGCCATGTAACACATGTAAATCAAGTCATATAACTCATTTCGAAGTTCACGTAATCAAATAATAAGATTATTCAACATGCAACGACATCTACGTGGGACCGGGTACAAGAAAGGCCTACTTGTCAACATGTAATCATCGAAATCATGTTTAGGGCTATGAGGGCAACTACGGGCAGCCTACTAATTACATAATTAAACACGATATTCATAGGATTAACACTTAGCGAGTTTTCCTAGTCATTGGGGTTCCAATTCATGTTTACCCGTGCGATTAAGCCCTAAATTATCACGTGATTAAACTCCAGCCATGCATTATTAATTCAAACACCCTCAAGCATTCAAAACAGTCTACACAACATCCCAATGCCACAATCCCAAGCATTTAATACAACAAGAGAAGCTACAATAATTTTCAAGGCAAATCACTAGATGAAAACCTCACTGCAATGGTCTGTTTTCTCACAATTATTGAGACAAGCAAACAAACTCCAATTCTAGTAAACAAAATTTCAAATTAAAGCTTAACGAGTGAAATAAATCCAGAAACAAACCTCGCATCATTTGGAGTTTGGGTTCAAGAGTTATAGCCAAAACCGTGAGACTACGCAAAACTGTCCAGATTTGCACACATTTCAATAGTTGTCCTTTTTGAGGGCCTTAGGGTCAGATTTAGCCTTAGTCCATTTCCGAAAAAAATGTCCAGAACTGAAAAATATAGCAGAACATCAAATTTCATGCATTTTGGATATCATTTACTAAGCCAAAACTGGTTCGTTCTACAAGAACAGTGAATCTGCCAAAACCTGCTTCATTTTCCCAGATATTCCAGATTTGGACACATTTTGATATTTTGGCATTTTGAGGACCTTAGAGTCAAAATTAGCTTTCGCCTATTTCTGCGAAAAATGCTCAAAACTGGAAAACAAGTCATCTACCAATTTTCACGAATTTTAACCTCATTTACCTGGTCGAAATCACCCAGCACCAACAAGACAGAAGACTGTCCCATACGCGAATTCATCTATCATCACATTCTAGCCAAATATCTTGCTATGCATGTTTACAAAAGCTCATGAACACTCATATATCACAAGTACAAAGGTATAAATAGACATTCAAAGGCATGCATGTGGTTTTCAAAAGCTTTTCAATAAGTTTTAGCCCTCACCTTAGCAAGACAACAAAGAAGATGCACAAACTCTTGATGAAGCACAATGACAACTCTTCTCCTTGCTTCCCCCAGAGGCAACTTTGGATGTCTCTAATTTCCTAGCTAAGTTACCATGTTCTTAGTAGGTGCAGGTGGTTAGAACAAGAAGAAAAGAAATGGAAGCTAACAAACTCACCTATGCCGAAATGGATGTGCTAAAGGCTTGCATGTGCGTTTCTTTGCTCCTAGCTTTGCTTGGTCAAGCTCCTAAGTAGCTTGGAGGTCTTGAAGAGCCTTAGGATGAATAACTTAGCTATGGAGTCTACAAATTCAGCTAGGGCCAAGAGAGAGAGAGAGAAGAAATGAGAGAAAGAGAAAAAGAATGAAAGAAAAATGAAAGCTTGATGGGTATTGATGCTTGTCGGCCTAGGGCCTTGTAAAATCTAATTTTGTGTCTTCAAGAAGCATGTTTGAATTGTCCTAGGATGGGCAAGGGAATGTGTGTCAAGATTGGAGCATTGGGGAGGGTTTTTGAGCCATTTTTTATTGCTTTGTGTCATAGAATGTTTAGGTACAAATTTTGAAATTCCAATGCATTCACAAATGCAAGTGGTGGTCTGCCAAGGCATTGCAAAATTCTGAATTTTGTCATCTTTTGAGCATTATTTAATTGTGTTTGGGATATGCAAAGAATAAAGAATAATGAATAAAGAATGTCTAGCTTTTTGCGAGATTTTTTCTTCTAGTGAGTTGAATTAGCAATTTAATATTAGTTAGTGGAGTTTGTAGGATTAATTAATGACCTAGTGCTTCGTGTAAGATGCTTTCTTGATTAGCGTATGGGCACGCTTTCCTAGGTTTAGGGCACACATTACAAGGTAAGACACGAACTATAAGACGAATGCACGTTTCTCAAGTAAATGCACACAACCCTAAATGAATGCACGTAATTCAATGCAAGGCACACAAAACAAAACACAATTCTTAAACCTAGGTCAAGGCACGGAAATCTATGTTAGAGTATACGAAACGAGGTATCACATGTAAATCGTGGTCGGGCCTCACATCCTCCCCTTCTTAAAAGAATTTCATCCCGAAATTCAATATTACCTTTGAAATAAAGCTAGATATTGTTGCTCTATCTAGTCTTGCCTTTCCCACGTTGCTTCTTCAACTCCATGATGATCCCACAACACTTTCACCATCAGTATAGTTTTGCTGCGCAACTCTCGATCTTGCTGGTCTAGGATCCAAATGGGCTTCTCTTCATAAGACAAGTTCTCCCGAAGCTACAAAGGCTCTAGCTCCAAGATATGCGATGGATCAAGATGATACTTCCGCAGCATCGAAACATGAAAGACGTCGTGAATATTGGAGAGCTTTTGGGGTAGCTCCAGGCGATACGCCAATTTACCAATTTGTCAATTTTCTCAATTATTTCAAATGGTCCTACAAACCTCGGGCTCAACTTTCCACCCTTGCCGTGTTTAATCAGTCCCCTCCGAGGTGATATCTTCAAGAACACCTTGTCGCCGACCTCAAACTCTAGACTCCGTCTCCATCTGTCTGCATAACTTTTCTGCCTGCTTTGGGCTGTAAGCATCCATTTTCGGATGAGGTGGATATTATCAACAGTCTTCATAAGTTCAGGTAGAAGGGTCGGGTCAAAAGTCTTCGTCTCACCTACTTCATCCCAATAAATTGGGGATCGACACTTACGCCCATACAATGCCTCAAATAGGGCCATCCCGATAGTGGCCTAATAACTGTTATTATAAGCAAATTCCGCTAAAGACAGATATTTCTCCCAACCTTTTCCGAAGTCTAAAACACACGCCCTCAGCATATCCTCCATAATTTGAATAGTTCTCTCAGATTGTCCATCAGTTTGAGGGTGATAAGCCGTGCTGAAACTCAACTTCGTTCCCAAAGCTTCTTGCAGTCTCTTCCAAAATCGGGAAGTAAAACGAGGATCTCTATTCGATACAATACTCACAGGCATCCTGTGCAATCTTACAATATCCGCCACATACATATCTCCCAATTTCTCAGGATTATCCTCCTTGTTCATTGGTAAGAAGTGCGTTGACTTGGTCAATCTATCCACTATGACCCAAACGGCGTCATGACCCTTTTGTGACCTGGGCAAGTCCATAACAAAGTCCATAGTTATGGGTTCCCATTTCCATTGAGGAATTTCCAACGGTTGAAGTAAACCTGCCGGTTGTTGATGTTCTGCTTTGACTCTCTAGCAAGTCAAACACCGTGCCACAAACTCTGCAATCTCTCTCTTCTTGTTATTCCACCAATAGTGTTGCTTCAAATCCTGGTACATCTTTGTTCCACCAGGGTGAATAGTGTATCTTGAATTATAGGCTTCTTCAAGAATCTTCTTTTTTAGTTCTGGCTCATTAAGAACACAAATCTGATTCCTAAACCTCCAAATACCATCATCATGAAACTTGAAATCTGTGTTGCTTTCTTTAATCTTCTGAAACTGTTGGTCCTTCCGTTGAGCCTCTCGTAATTCAGACAACAAGGTCGATTGAACTTGTGTAGTGGCAAAAAGTAACCCTTTTTGAGTCAATTGTGGTTTCCACAAAAATGCTTCCTCCAACAACTCCTGCACCTTAACTTCCAGTTTTGCCATGCTCGCTTTCTGACTTAAGGCATCTGCAACTACATTTGCTTTACCGGGCACATAATTGATTGTGCAGTTATAATCATCCAAAAGCTCCATCCACCGTCTTTGCCTCATGTTCAACTCTTTTTGTGAGAACAAGTATTTCAAGCTCTTGTGATCAGTAAATACCTCGAACTTGTTACCCCACAGATAGTGCCTCCATTTCTTGAGCGCAAACACGATAACCGCTAACTCTAAATCATGGGTCGGGTAGGTCAATTCATACGGCTTTGGTTTCCTAGAACCATACACAATCACTCTACCATTTTGCATCAACACACATCCCAGTCCTTACTTTGAAGCATCGCTATAGATTACAAAACCTTGACTCCCTTCAAGCAATGCAAGAACGGGTGCAATTGTCAATTTTCTCTTTAGTTCTTGGAAACTGTTCTCACACTTGTCATCCCATACAAACTTTGTTTTCTTTTGAGTGAGCTTTGTAAGCGGTCCCGCGATCTTTGAGAAATCATTCACGAATCTCCGATAATAGCCGGCTAGACCAAGAAAACTCCGAACCTCTGTAACGTTTTCCGGCTTCTTCCAAGACATCACCGCTTCTATCTTTGCTGGATCCACTGTTATTCCCTCTTGGGATATGATGTGCCCCAGAAATACAATCTGTTGCAACTACAATTGATGCTTCCGAAGTTTCTGCAGTACCAATCGCAGATGTTGTTCATGCTCCTCCTCGAATTTCGAGTATACCAAAATATTATCAATGAAGATCACCACAAATTGGTCCAAGTAGGGTTGAAACACCCTGCGCATCAAGTCCATAAAAGCTGCAGGGGCATTAGTTAGTCCAAAAGGCATCACCACATATTCATAATGCACATATCTTGTCCTGAAAGCCGTTTTAGGCACATCTTCCTTTTTTATCCGTAACTGATAGTAGTCGAGCTTCAAATATACTTTGGCTCCTTGAAGTTGATCAAACAACTCGTTGATCAATAGAAGTGGGTATTTATTCTTAACAGTCACTTGGTTCAATCCTTGGTAATCGATGCATAGCCTCAACGTTCCGTCTTTCTTCTTTACAAATAGGACTGGTGCACCCCACGGAGAAGAGCTTGGTTGAACAAACCCCTTCTTCAACAATCCTTGCAATTGGTCCTTCAGTTCTTGTAGTTCGGCTGGTGCCATACGATAAGGAGCTTTAGATATCGGTTGGGTGCCAGGCAGTAATTCTATAATGAATTCGATCTCCCAATTTGGGGGTAAACCGGGCAATTCTTTTGGAAACACATCCGCATAATCTTTAATCATTGGCATCTCCTCCAACTTAGCTTTGTCCGACGGCTTGTTGATGAGGTAAGCTAAGTATCCACTATACCATTTTCTCAAGGACTTCACTGCTTTTGTAGATGAAATGATGGAACTCCCGATGAAGTCTCTTTGACCCATTACCTCCAATATTGGTTGACCAGGTATCTGGAATGTTACAATCTTTTTTCGGCAATCTAGTTGGGCATGATGCTTTGCCAACCAGTCCATCCCTAAGATGACCTCATAGTCTCGAAAGGGTAATACAATAAGATTGTCTGAGAATTCCCTATCTTTAATTTGGATTTTACATGCTTTACAAGCTGAGCTAGTAACAAGTTTAGAACCCATCGGAGTACCAACTTCTACTTCGTAAGGCAAACATACAACTCGTAGTTTCACACGTTGCACACATAAGGGAGTAATAAATGAATGAGTAGCACCTGGATCAATTAGCACCCTAACAGGTTGATTCAGTATCAAGAATGTACCTTCAACAACAGCGGTCTCCTCTGGAAGCTCCTCGCACTCAATAGCATAAGCTCGAGCCTAAACTCTAGGAACTGGAGTCTTACCTCTACTAGCTGGTTTAACCTGATTATGTCCTGCTTGCCATTTAGGGAAATCCTTGATCTGATGCTGATCATTGCCACATCTCACACATCGTCCTGACTTCTCCTAGCACTGGGCCTCGGTATGACCCTTCTTGTCATAGTAAGAACAGTTGATAGACTGAGTAGCAGGTGAACTACTTGTGGATCCGCGGGTAGAAGAGGCTGATGGTGCTTTAGTCGGGCCACAGTTATTAACTAGTCTGTTCTGGCTCTGGCCCTGACTGCGACTCTAACTCTGGAATTTCCTCTGTTGTCTTGGAGGCTGATACGGTTTCTTCTTCGGCTAGCTTGAACCGGCTCTATCAAGTTTCCTCTTCTCAACTTGGGAAGTAGCAACAAGGAGAGCAGAATAGGTAGCGAAGTCATGCGAAGCCAACTGATCCTGAATTTCTGGCCTCAACCCATTCGTAAATCTCCACATCTTCGCCTCAAGAGTACTGACCATGTATTGAGCATAGCGGGACAGTCGGTCAAAATGAGCCTCGTACTGGGCCACCGTCATGTTACCCTGGTTCAAGTGCATGAATTCCTCAATTCGCCTCTGCCTGGAAACTGCAGGTACATATTTTTCCTTGAATGCCTTAACGAAATTACCCCACAAGCGAGGTGTCTAATCAGTTTCCCAAAGTGCCTCCACAGTGTGCCACCAATGCTCAGCATCCCTGTGCAACAGAAACACATCGAACTCCACATTTTCTTCATCAGTATAGTCAAGTGGCCTAAAAATCCTCTCGATCTCAAATAGCCAAGCCTCTGCTTTTTCATCATCAGCTTCCCTGTGGAATTTGGACAGGCGAAAGTCAAGAAACTCCCGCATTCTGCTATGTCTCCCATGGTTATCATCATTCATGTTGTTGTTGTTGTTGTTCACTTCACGTGCAGCTTGACGTTCCATCACTCGGGATACGAGATCCATGGCATTCGCCATCATGTTAAACATAGCCATGCCGGGATTAGTTTGATAAGCATCTCCGGTCTCTTGGGTCTCACCGCTCCTATTAGTAGTGCGGGTACTAGGGTCAGCCATCTATAGGCACAGATTACGAAGCACAATTTTTTGAAATACGACAAACAAGAATTTAACGCATAAGATATGCAATATATAATTTCACATAAACACACAACTTTCGAAACAGTTAAGACATGTTAGTCATATAAGCACATAGAACATAGAAGGCACAATTAACATTATCACACAATAACATATAAACAAGTCATCCTAATTACCTTAGGGCTTCTACCCACGGTCCGAGAGTCAAACCCGGCTTAAACAATATAAACTCTGATACTATTCAGATAAGGTGTCACGCCCCAACCCGACCTATAGAGATTAGACTAGGGAGTGATCTAAACATTCAAGTCCTTTCACATACTTAATCGTTCAAGAAGGTTTAACACTTAACGTTTAGCCTAAATTCCACAAATCCTCCGGAAAATAGGCAGCATAACGGCTGTAATTGGGCTCCTTAGTTTGACCTAATTTTCTAAAGGCCTCAAAACTTTCAATCTCAAATTCATTTCCAACTAAGATTACTATTTATCATCAATTGAAATGCCTACTAGTTATCTTGAAGTCTCGTTTGATTAATAACCTAGCATAATACTATGTCTCGTTCGTTTGTTAATCCTCGTTACAAAAGTACCTGTTGATTTTAGCTTAACAATGAGTACCTGCTTAAGATTGGATAGATTCATTTGACTTAATCCTTAATGGATACTTCATAATCCTATGATAGATACTAGCCAGTAACGATAGTAAAAATGACCATAGTAGTGTCTATCTAGTTATGATTAGTACAAGCCAAAATTAGACCCCAAATTACAACGGGGGTCATTTATAATACAACAACAAGCAACACAAGAAATAGTCTTCAAGCAACATATCATTCACAAAATGGCCATAGTCAAGTAAGGCACGTAGGACAAGCAATCATTCCAAGGAACAATCATTCCAAGGAGTCATCATTAAGCACGTTGTCCCCGGGTACCTATTCTTGGTCTTCTTCACCTGAGATGATAAAAGAGGGTGAGTCCTTATGAACTCAGCGAGGGGGAACGAGAAATAAGTTTGAAACTCATTTTCCAGTTCAACTTGTGAAAACTCTTTTTGCAAGCGTGACATGTATCACAAGTAAGTACATAATGTAATATAACTTTTCATCTGTAAGGAGTTCCGCGGCGCACAGCATGCCGTTAGAAAGCTCTCCGAGAGCTCTACGAAGGGTGCAACAAGCCTGCTCGGTTGCGCCTGTTTTCGAAATCCAAAATCGAACATTTTCATCAGTTTTTGGCCTCTTTTCTTCTTTTGCGCTATTTTTCCTTCCCGGATCGTACGTTGTGAGTAAAAGGACGACAACCTAATCCATCACATTTCTATTATCGAATCTCACGGCATCTTGGGCAAGACAACTTTGCTTCATGTAGGGGCTTGGCCCGCAAATCGAGGGCGTAGGGCTAGGGACCAGGTCTCCGTCGCTCAGGTGCCCATAACTTTTGATCCGTAAGGAGTTACGCGATGCACAGCATAACGTTGGAAAGCTCTCCGAGAGCTCTACGATGGCTCAGTAAGCTTACTCAGCTGCCCATATTTTTGGAACCCAAAATTGAATGTTTTCATTAGTTTCTGGATATTTCTCTTCTTTTGCGATATTTTTCTATCCCGGATCGTACGTCGTGAGCAGTGAAAAGGACGACAACCTAATCCAGCACATTTTTATAAACGAATCCCACAGCACCTTGGGCAACACAACTTTGCTTCAACTAGAGGCTGGGCCCGCAAACCGAGGGCTTGGGGCCTGTCACCAGGTCTCCGTCGCTCCGGTGCCCATAACTTTTGATCCTTAAGGAGTCACGTGCCGCACAGCATACCGTTGGAAAGCTCTCAGAGAGCTCTACGACGGGGTTAGAAACCTGCTCGGCTACCCCTATTTTCGGAACCCAAAATCGAACGTTTTCATCAGTTACGGGATATTTTTCTTCTTTTGCACAATTTTTTTGTCCCGTATCGTACGTCGTCAGCAGCGAAAAGGACGACAACCTAATCCATCACATTTCTATTACCAAATCCCATGACACCTTGGGCATGACAATGTCACTTCAGGTAGATGTTGGGACCGCAAACCGAGGGTGTGGGGTGTCATGCCCCAACCCGACCTATAGAGGTTAAACTAGGGAGTGATCTAAACATTCAAGTCCTTTAATATACTTAATCGTTCAAGAAGGTTTAACACTTAACGTTTACCCTAAATTCCACAAATCCTCCGGAAAACCGGCAGCATAACGGCTGTAATTGGGGCTCCTTAGTTTGACCTCATTTTCTAAAGGCCCCAAAACTTTCAATCTCAAATTTATTTCCAACTAAGATTACTATTTATCATCAATTGAAACGCCTACTAGTTATCTCGAAGTCTCTTTTGATTAATAACCTAGCATGATACTATGTCTCGTTTGTTTGTTAATCCTCGTTACAAAAGTATCTGTTGATCTTAGCTTAACAATGAGTACCTCCTTAAGATTGGATAGATTCATTTTACTTTATCCTTACCCGATACTTCATAATCCTACGATAGATACTAGCCAGTAACGATAGCAAAAACAACCACAGTAGTGTCTATCTAGTTATGATCAGTACAAGCCAAAATTAGAACCCAAATTACAACAGGGTTCATTTACAATACAACAAAAATCAACACAAGAAATAGTCTTCAAGCAACATATCGTTCACAAAATGGCCATTGTCAAGTAAGGCACGTAGGACAAGTAATCATTCCAAGGAGTCATCATTAAGCACGTTGTCCTCGGGTACCTGTTCTTGGTCTTCTTCACCTGAGATGATAAAAGAGGGTGAGTCCTTATGAACTCAGCGAGGGGGAACGAGAAATAAGTTTTGAAACTCATTTTCTGGTTCAACTTGTAAAAACCCTTTTTGAAAGCGTGACATGTATTACAAGTAAGTACATAATGTAATATAACAGTAAAAGAACACAGTTACCCGTCTTTCCTCCCCGAGGTCCTCTAGGAACCAAGCGAGAGTACTTATACACATATTGAAAAGGATACCGTGAGCTTTTGCTCTTAGTTAATTTCTAGTATCAGTTGTTGCGGCCGACTTCAAATCATCCCCTTATCACGCCAAATGGCTGTACTCCGGATGTACCCCTAAATCCTACGACCCAACTATTCGAGGATGTCTAGCCCCCAAGCGAGAGAGGGAATTGAACAATGGTAGTCACGGTTACACCGGCAAGCCCGATACCGCCCGGTGTGCGTGAACGCTACCACACCAGAATGAAATGTTACAACCTTGTATGCAATGCACATTTATGACATTTAATAAATCACATTTGGAGGACAACAAAGTAGGTTGCCTCCGAGAAGTCATAAGATTGCACATTGACAAGTAAACACGCGAGGCACGATATGACAGGTGATTTCACTTATAAGCACATAGAGTTATATGAATATTAAACGGGCAGCCATGTAACGCATGTAAATCAAGTCATATAACTCATTTCGAAGTTCACGTAATCAAATAATAAGATTATTCAACATGCTACGACATCTACGTGGGACCGGGTACAAGAAAGGCCTACTTGTCAACATGTAATCATCAAAATCATGTTTAGGGCTGTGAGGGAAACTATGGGCAGCCTAATAATTACATAATTAAACACAATATTCATAGGATTAACACTTAGCGAGTTTTCCTAGTCATTGGGGTTCCAATTCAAGCTTACCCGTGCGATTGAGCCCTAAATTGTCACGTGATTAAACTCAAGCCATGCATTGATTAATTCAAACACCCTCAAGCATTCAAAACAGTCTACACAACATCCCAATGCCACAATCCCAAGCATCTAATACAACAAGAGAAGTTACAATAATTTTCAAGGCAAATCACTAGATGAAAACCTCACTGCAATGGTCTGTTTTCTCACAATCATTGAGACAAGCAAACAAACTTCAATTCTAGTAAAAAAAATTTCAAATTAAAGCTTAAGGAGTGAAATAAATCCAGAAACAAACCTCGCATCATTTGGAGTTCGGGTTCAAGAGTTATAGACAAAACAGTGAGACTACGCAAAACTATCCAGATTTGCACACATTTCAATACTTGTCCTTTTTGAGGGCCTTCGGGTCAGATTTAGCCTTAGTCCATTTCCCAAAAAAATGTCCAGAACTGAAAAATATAGCAGCACACCAAATTTCATGCATTTTGGATATCATTTACTAAGCCAAAATTGGTTCGTTCTACAAGAACAGTGAATTTGCCAAAACCTGCTTCATTTTCCCAGATATTCCGGATTTGGACACATTTTGATATTTTGGCATTTTGAGGACCTTAGAGTCAAAATTAGCTTTCGCCTATTTTTGCGAAAAATGCTCAAAACTGGAAAACTAGTCATCTACCAATTTTCATGAATTTTAACCTCATTTACCTGGTCAAAATCACCCAGCACCAACAAGACAGAAGACTGTCCCATACGCGAATTCATCTATCATCACATTCTAGCCAAATATCTTGCCATGCATGTTTACAAAAGCTCATGAACACTCATATATCACAAGTACAGAGGTAGAAATAGACATTCAAAGGCATGCATGTGGTTTTTAAAAGCTTTTCAAGAAGCTTTAGCCCTCACCTTAGCAAGACAACAAAGAAGATGCACAAACTCTTGATGAAGCACAATGACAACTCTTCTCATTGCTTAGCCGAGAGACAACTTGGGATTTCTGTAATTTCCTAGCTAAGTTACCATGTCCTTAGTAGGTGCATGTGGTTAGAACAAGAATAAAAGAAATGGAAGCTAACAAACTCACCTAAGCCGAAATGGATGTGCTAAAGGCTTGCATGTGCGTTTCTTTGCTCCTAGCTTTGCTTGGTCAAGCTCCTAAGTATGTTGGAGGTCTTGAAGAGCCTTAGGATGAAGAACTTAGCTATGGAGTCTACAAATTCAGCTAGGGCCGAGAGAGAGAGAGAAGAAATGAGAGAAAGAGAAAAAGAATGAAAGAAAAATGAAAGCTTGATGGGTATTGATGCTTGTCGACCTAGGGCCTTGTAAAATCTGATTTTGTGTCTTCAAGAGGCATGTTTGAATTATCCTAGCATGGGCAAGGGAATGTGTGTTGAGATTTGAGCATTGGGGAGGGTTTTTGAGCCATTTTTTATTGCTTTGTGTTATAGAATGTTTAGGTACAAATTTTGAAATTGCAATGCATGCACAAATGCAAGAGTTGGTCGGCCAAGGCATTGCAAAATTCTGAATTTTTGTCATCTTTTGAGCATTATTTAATTATGTTTTTGGGATACGCAAAGAATAAATAATAAAAAATAAAGAATTTCTGGCTTTTTGTGAGATTTTCTCCTCTAGTGGGTTGAATTAGCATTTTAATATTAGTTAGTGGAATTTGTAGGATTAATTAATGATCTAGTGCTTCGTGTAAGATGCTTTCTTGATTAGCGTATGGGCACGCTTTCCTAGGTTTAGGGCACGCATTATGAGGTAAGACATGAACTACAAGACGAATGCACGTTTTCCAAGTAAATGCACACAACCCTAAATGAATACACGTAATTCAATGCAAGGCACACAAAATGAAAAATAATTCTTAAACCTAGGTCAAGGCACACAAATCTAGGTTAGAGCACACGAAACGAGGTATCACACGTAAATCGAGGTCGGGCCTCACATGGAGCTTGGTACCAGGTCTCCGTCGCTCATGTGCCGATAACTGTTGATCTGTAAGGATTTGCGCGGCGCACAACATACCGTTGGAAAGCTCTCCGAGAGCTCTACGACGGAGGCAGCAAGCATGCTTGGCTGCGCCATTTTTTGGAGCCTAAAATCTAACATTTTGATTAGTTTCGAGGCACTTTTCTTCTTTTGGGCTATTTTTCCGTCCCGGATAGTGCGTCATGAGCCGCAAAAAGGATGACAAGCTAATCCATCATATTTCTATTATCGAATCCCACGGCACCTTGGGCAAGACAACTTCGCTTCACATAGAGGTTTGGCCCGCAAATCGAGGGCGTGGGACTTGGGACTAGGTCTCCGTCGCTCCGGTGCCCATAACTTTTTATTCGTAAGGAGTTACGCGAAGCACATCATACCGTAGGAAATCTCTCCGAGAGCTCTACAAACGGGGCAGCAATACTACGTCGCCGTGCCTATTTTTGAACCCCAAAATCGAACGTTTTCATCAGTTTTGGGACACATTTCTTCTTTTGTGCTATTTTTCCTTCCTGGATCATACGTCGTGAGCTGCGAAAAAGACGACAACCTAATCCATCACATTTCTATTACCGAATCCCATGGTACCTTGGGCAAGACAACTTCGGTTCACGTAGAGGCTGGGCCCGTAAACCGAGGGCGTGGGGCTTGGGACCAGGTGTCCGTCACTCCGGTGCCCATAACTTTTGATCCGTAAGGATTACGCGGCGTACAACATACCGTTGGAAAGCTCTACGAGAGTTCTACGACAGGAGCAGTAAGCTTGCTCAGCTGCGCCTATTTTCGAAGCCCAAAATCAAACGTTTTCATCAGTTTCGGGATACTTTTCTTCTTTTGTGCTGTTTTTTCGTCCCAGATCATACGTCGTGAGCCGCGACAAGGACCACAACCTAATTCATCGCATTTCAATTACCGAATCCCATGACACCTTGGGCAAAACAACTTCACTTCACGTAGAGGCTGGGCCCGTAAACCGAGGGCGTAGGGCTTTGGACCAAGTCTCCGTCGCTCCTTTGCCCATAACTTTTGATCTGTAAGGAGTTATGCGGCGCACAACATACAGTTGGAAAGCTCTCCGAGATCTCTACGACAGTTGTAGCAAGCCTGCTCAATTGCACCTGTTTTCGGAGCCCAAAATCGAATGTTTTCTTCATTTTCGGGACACTTTTCTTCTTTTGCGCTGTTTTTGGGTCCCGGATCGTAAGTCGTGAGCCGCGAAAAGGACGACAACCTAATCCATCACATTTCTATTTTCGAATCCCACGGCACCTTGGGCAAGACAACTTCACTTCACATAGAGGCTGGGCCCGCAAACCGAGGGCGTGGGGCTAGGGACCAGGTCTCCGTCGCTCTGGTCCCCATAACTTTTGTTCCGTAAGAAGTTACGCGGCGCACCGCATACCGTTGGTAAGCGCTCCGCGAGGTCTATGATGGGTACAGCAAGCTTGCTCAGATGTGCCTATTTTCGGAGCCCAAAATCGAATGTTTTCATCAGTTTTGAGACATTTTTCGTGTTTTGCGCTGTTTTTCCATCCTTGATCGTACATCGTGAGCTACTAAAAAGACGACAACCTAATCCATCACATTTCTATTACCGAATCCCACGGCACCTTGGACAAGACAACTTCGCTTCACGTAGAGGCTGGGCCCGTAAACCGAGGGCATGGGGATTAGGACCAGGTCTCCGTCGCTCTGGTACTCATAACTTTTGATTCGTAAGGAGTTACGCGGCACACAACATACCATTGGAAAGCTCTTTGAGAGGTCTACGACGGGGACTTTAAGCCTGCTCAGTTGTGCCTGTTTTCGGAGCCCAAAATTGAACGTTTTCATCAGGTTCAAGACACTTTTCTTCTTTTGTGCAGTTTTTCTGTCCTGGATCGTACGTCGCTAGCTGTTAAAAGGACGACAACTTAATTCATCACATTTCTATTACTGAATCCCACGACACCTTGGGCATGACAACGTCACTTCACGTAGATGCTGGGCTCGCAAACCGAGCGTGTGGGGCTTGGGACCAAGTCTCCGTTGCTCATTTGCCCATAACTTTTGATCCGTAAGGAGTTACGCGGCGAACAGCAAACTGTTGGAAAGCTCTCTGAGAGCTCTACGATGGGGGCAGCCAGGCTGCTTGGCTGCGCCTATTTTCGGAGCCTAGAATCGAACGTTTTCATCAGTTTCAGGACACTTTTCTTCTTTTGTGCTATTTTTCTGTCCCGGATCGTGCGTCGTGAGCCGCGAAAAGGACAACCTAATCTATCACATTTCTATTACCGAAACCCTTGGCACCGTAGGCAAGACAAATTCGCTTCACGTAGAGGATAGGCCCGCTAACCGAGGGCGTGGGTCCTGAGACTAGGTCTCTGTCGCTCCGGTGCCCATAACTTTTGATTCGTAAGGAGTTACAAGACGCATAGCATACCGTAGGAAAGCTTTGCGAGAGCTCTACAAACGGGGCAGCAATACTACGTCGCTGTGCCTATTTTTGAACTCCAAAATCAAACGTTTTAATCAATTTTGGGACACTTTTTTTCTTTTGCGTTATTTTTTCGTCCCAGATTATACGTCGTGAGCCGCGAAAAGGACGACAACCTAATCCATCACATTTCTATTACCGAATCCCATGGTACCTTGAGCAAGACAACTTCGCCTCTCGTTGAGGCTGGGCCCATGTCACGCCCCAACCCGGCCTATAAAGGTTAGACTAGGGTGTGATCTAAACATTCAAGTCATATCTCGTACTTAATCGTTCATGAAAGTTTAACACTTAACGTTTTAGCCTAAACTCCATAATTTTTCAGAAAACCGGCAGCATAACGGCTGTAATTGGGCTCTTTGGTTTGACCTGATTCCCTAAACGCCTCAAATTTTCCAATCTCAATTTCATTTCCAACTAAGATTACTATTTACCATCAATTGAAACGCCTACTAGTTATCTCGATGTCTCGTTTGATTAATAACCTAGCATGATACTATGTCTCGTTTGTTTGTTAATCCTCGTTACAAAAGTACCTGTTGATCTTAGCTTAACAATGGGTACCTGCTTAAGATTGGATAGGTTCATTTTACTTAGTCCTTACCTGATACTTCATAATCCTATGATAGATACTAACCAGTAACGATAGCAAAACGACCATAGTAGTGTCTGTCTAGTTATTATCAGTACAAGCCAAAATTAGACCCCAAATTACAACTTTTACATCACAAACATCAAGCAACATGAAAAGAAATAGTCTTCAAGCAGCATAGTGTTCACAAATGGCCATAATCAAGCAAAGCACATAGGACAGGCAATCATCCCAAGGAATCATTGTTAGGTACGTCGTCCTCGGGTACCTGTTCTTGATCTTCTTCACCTGAGATGATAAAAGAGAGTGAGTCCTTATGAACTCAGCGAGGGGGAACGAGAAATAGGTTTTGAAACTCATTTTCCGGTTCAACTTATGAAAACCCTTTTTGCAAGTATGAATATATCACAAATAAGTACATAACAATAATGTAAAAGTAAATGAACACAATTACCAGTCTTTTCTCCCCGAGGTCCTCTAGGAACCAAGCGAGAGTACTTATACACATAGTAAAAAGGATACGGTGAGCTTTTGCTTTCAGTTCATTTCCAGTATCAATTGTTGCGGCCGACTTCGAATCATCCCCTTATCACGCCAAATGGGTGTACTCCCGATGTACCCCAAAAATCCTACGACCCAACTCTCCGAGGAAGTCTAGCCCTCAAGCGAGAGAGGGAATTGGACAATGGTAGTCACGGTTGCATTGGCAAGCTTGATGCCGCCCGGTGTGCGTGAATGCTACCATGCCAGAATAAAAGGTTGCAACCTTGTATGCAATGCACATTTATGACATTTAATATATCACATTAGGAGGACAACAAAGTAGGTTGCCTCCGAGTAGTCATAAGATTGCACATTGACAAGTAAACAAGCGAGGCACAATAAGACAAGTAATTTCACTTGGAAGGCACATGGAGTTATATGAACATTAAACGGGCAGCCATGTAACGCACGTAAATCAAGTCATATAACTCATTTCAAAGTTCGTGTAATCAAATAATAAGATTAATCATCATGCAACGGCATCTACGTGGGACCGGGTGCAAGAAAAGCCTACTTATCAACATGAAATTATCGAAATCATATTTAGGGCTACAAGGCAACTACGGGCAGCCTACTAAACACATAATCCAACACAACATCCAAAGGATCAACACTTAACAAATTCACCTAGTTACTAGGGTTCCAATTTGTGCTCACCCGTGCGATTAAGCCTCAAGTTATCTCGAATCAATTCAAGCCATGCATCGATTAATTCAAACATTCTCAAGTATTCAAAACAGTCCACACAACATCCCAATGCCACAATCCCAAGCATTTAATACAACAAGAGAAGCTACAATAATTTTTCTAGGCATATCACTAAGTGAAACGCTCACTGCAATGGGCTGTTTTCTCACAATCTTTACGACAAGCAAACAATCTCCAATTCCAGTGAATAAGATGTCAAATTAAATCTTAATAAGTGAACTAAATTCAGAAACAAACCTCGCATCATTTGGAGTTCTGGTTCAATAGTTATAGCCAAAACAGTGAGATTGCACACATTTCAATACTTGTCGTTTTGGAGGTCCTTAGGGTCAGATTTAGCCTTAGTCCATTTCTGACAAAAATGTCCAGAACTGAAAAATATATTAGCACGTCAAATTTCATGCATTTTGGATATCATTTACTAAGTAAAAACTGGTTCGTTCCACAGAGTCAGTGAATCTGCCAAAACCTGCTTCATTTTTCCAGATTTTCTAGATTTGGACACATTTTAATGATTTGCCATTTTGAGGACTTTAGATTCAAAATTAGCTTTGGCCTATTTCTGCAAAAAAAATGTTCAGAACTGGCCAAACTAGTTACCTACCAATTTTCACACATTTTCAACATCATTTACCTAGCCAAAATGACCTCGTACCAACAAGACAGAAAGCTGTCACATGCACGATTTCATCTATCATCACATTCTAGCCCAAAATCTTGCCATGCATGGTTGTAAAAGCTTATGAACACAAATATATCTCAAGTACAGAAGCAAGATAAACATTTAAGAGCATGCATGTGGTTTTTTGAAAGATTTTCAAGAAGTTTTAGCCCTCACCTTAGCAAAACAACAAGAAGATGCACAAGACTCTTGGTGAAGCACAAAGTTGATCTTCTTCCTTACTTAGCCGAGACACCACTCGATTTTCTCTATTTTTCCTAGCTTAGTGACCAAGTTCTTAGTAGATTCATGTGGTTAGAACAAGAAGAAAAGAAATGGAAGCTAGCAAACTCACCTAAGCCGAAATGGTTGTTCAATAAGTTTGCATGTGAGTTTTCTTGTAACCTAGCTTGCTTAGTCGAGCTCCCTAGCTTCTTGCTTGCCTTCATGAACCATGGAGTGATGAAGATGAGCTATGGAGTGTAGAAACTCAGCCAAAGCCGAGAGAGAGAGAAGAATGAGAGGGAGAGAAAGAAATGTGAGGGATAAATGAAAGAAAAATGAAAGCTTTTGCAAATGTTGAAGCATGTGTCGGCCTTGGGCATACAAATTTCAGATTTGTGTCTTCAAGAAGCATGGTTTTTGAATTACCTAGCATGGCAAGGGAATGGGTCGAAAATATGGGTGCATTGGGTAGGGTTTTGGGTTATTTTTTATGCATTTGTGTCATAAGTTGTCTAAGAATGTTTGAGGAATAAATTGAATTATGCAAGCAAGCACAAAAGCTCACAAGGTGGTCAGCCAAGGTATGTAAAAATCTGATTTTTTGTCATCTTTTGAGCTTTATTTAATTGTGTGTTTGGAAAGTGCAAAAGAATAAGGAATAAAGAATGAGAATGTCTAGCTTTTTGTGAGATTTTGTCTTCTAGTGGGTTGAATTAGTAATTTAATATTAGTTAGTGGAATTTGTAGGATTAATTAATGATCTAGTGCTTCATGTAAGATGTTTTCTTGATTAGCGTGAGGGCACACTTTTCTAGGTTTAGGGCACGTACTACGAGGTAGGGCATGAACTACGAGACGAATACACGTTTTCCAAGTAAATGCACGCAACCCTAAATGAATGCACGTAATTTAATGCAAAGAACACAAAACGAAACATGATTCTTAAATCTAGGTTAAGGCACGCAAATCTAGGTTAGGGCACACAAAATGAGGTATCACTCGCAAATCGAGGTCGGGCCTCACAGCCCGCAAACCGAGGGCGTAGGGCTTCGGACCAAGTTTCCGTCGCTCCGGTGCCCATAACTTTTAATCCGTAAGGAGTTACGCGGGGTACAGCATACCGTTGAAAGCTCTCCGAGTGCTCTACGACAGGGTCAGCAAGCTTGCTCGGCTATGCCTATTTTTGGAACCCAAAATCGAATGTTTTCATCAGTTTCGGGACACGTTTCTTCCTTAGCGCTATTTTTTCGTCTCGGATCGTACGTCGTCAGCAACGAAAAGGACGACAACCTAATCCATCACATTTCAATTAACGAATCCCACGACACCTTGGACATGACAATTTCACTTCACGTAGAGGCTGGTCCCTCAAATCGAGGGAGTAGGGCTTGGGACCAGGTCTCCGTCGCTCCTTTGCCCATAACTTTTGATCTGTAAGAAGTTACGCGACTCACAGCATACCGTTGGAAAGCTCTCCGAGAGCTGTACGAAGGGGGCAACAAGCCTACTTGGTTACGCCTGTTTACGGAGCCCAAAATCGAATGTTTTCATCAATTTCGAGACACTTTTCTTCTTTTGCACTGTTTTTCCGTCCCAGATCGTAAGTCATGAGCCGCGAAAAGAAAGACAACCTAATCCATCACATTTCTATTATCAAATCCCACTGCACCTTGGGCAAGACAACTTCGCCTCACGTAGAGGCTAGGCCCGCAAACCGAGGGTGTGGGGCTAGGGACCAAGTTTCCGTCGCTCTGGTCCCCATAACATTTGATCCGTAAGGAGTTACGAGGCGCACAGAATACCGTTGAAAAGCTCTCCGGGAGCTCTACGACGGGGACAACAAGCCTACTCAGCTGCGCCTGTTTGGGAGCCCAAAATCGAGTGGTTTCATCAGTTTCGGGACACTTTTCGTGTTTTGCGCTATTTTTTCGTCCTGGATCGTACGTCGTGGGCTACTAAAAAGACGACAACCTAATCCATCACATTTCTGTTACCGAATCCCACGGCACCTTGGGCAAGACAACTTCGCTTTACGTAGAGGCTTGGCCCGCAAACCGAGGGCGTGGAGCTTGTGACCAGGTATCCGTCCCTCCGATGCCCATAACCTTTGATCCGTAAGGAATTACGTGGCGCACAACATACCGTTGCAAAGCTCTCTGAGAGCTCTACGACAGGGGCAGTAAGCCTGCTCAGTTGTACTTGCTTTCGGTGCCCAAAATCAAATGTTTTCATTAGTTTCAAGAAACTTTTCTTCTTTTGCACTGTTTTTCTATCCCGGATCGTACGTCGTGAGTCGCGAAAAGGATGACAACCTAGTCCATCACATTTTTATTACCGAATCCCACGGCACCTTGGGCAAGACAACTTCACTTCATGTAGATGCTGGGCCCGCAAACCGAGGGTGTGGCGCTTGTGACTAGGTATCCGTCGCTCCGGTGCCCGTAACTTTTGATCCGTAAAGAGTTACGCGGCGCACAATATACCATTGGAAAGCTCTCTAAGATCTCTACGACAAGGGTAGCAAGCTTGCTTGCAGTGCCTATTTTTGGAGCCCAAAATCTAAAGTTTTCATGAGTTTCGGGACACTTTTCTTCTTTTGTGTAGTTTTTCCGTCCCGGATCATGCGTCGTGAGCCGCAAAGAGGACGATAACCTAATCCATCACATTTCTATTACCGAATCCCATGGCACCTTGGGCAAGACAACTTCACTTCACGTTGAGGCTGGGCTCGCAAATCGAGGGCGTGGGGCTTGGGACCAGCTCTCTATCGCACCTTTGCCTATAACTTTTGATCCGTAAAGAGTTACGTGGCGCATATCATATCGTAGGAAAGCTCTCCGAGAGCTCTACGATGGGGGCATCAATCCCATATCGTTGTGCCTATTTTCAAAACCCAAAATCGAACGTTTTCAACAGTTTCGGGGCACTTTTCTTCTTTTGTGCTATTTTTCCTTCCCGGATCGTACGTCGTGAGCCGCAAAAAGGACGGCAACCTAATGCACCACATTTCTATTACCGAATCCTATGGCACCTTGGGTAAGACAACTTTGGTTCACGTAGAGGCTGGGCCCGCAAACCGAGGGCGTGGGGCTTGGGACCAAGTCTCTGTCGATCCGGTGCCTATAAATTTTGATCCGTAAGGAGTTACACGGCGTACAGCATATCGTTGGAAAGCTCAACAAGAGCTCTACGACGGGGGCAGCAAGCTTGCTCGGCTGCACTTTTTTTCGGAACCCAAAATTGAACTATTTCATCAGTTTCGGGACACGTTTCTTCCTTTGCGCTGTTTTTTCGTCTCGGATCGTACGTCGTAAGCCACGAAAATGATGACAACCTAATCCATCACATTTCAATTAACGAATCCCACGACACCTTGGGCATGACAACTTCCTTTCATGTAGAGGCTGGGCCAGCAAATCGAGGGCGTAGGGCTTGTGACCAGGTCTCCGTCACTCCTTTGCCAATAACGTTTAATCCGTAAGAAGTTACGTGGCTCACAACATACTGTTGGAAAGCTCTCCGAGAGTTCTACGACGGGGGAAACAAGCCTACTAGGTTGCGCCTATTTTCGGAGCACAAAACTTAATATTTTCATCAATTTTAGGACACTTTTCTTCTTTTGCGCTGATTTTTTGTCCCGGATCGTACGTCGTGAGCCACGAAAAGGAAAACAACCTAATCTATCACATTTATATTATCGAATCCCATGGCACCTTGGGCAAGACAACTTCATTTCACGTAGAGGTTTGGCCCGCAAACTGAGGGTGTGGGGCTAGGGACCAGGTCTCTGTCGCTCTGGTCCCCATAACTTTTGATCCGTAAGGAGTTGCGCGGCGCACAACATACCGTTGGAAAGCTCTCCGAGAGGTCTATGACGGGGACAATAAACCTGCTCAGCTGTGCCTATTTTTGGAGCACAAAATCGAACGTTTTCATCAGTTTCAGGACATTTTTCATATTTTGTGCCGTTTTTCTATCCCGGATCGTACGTCGTGAGCTGCTAAAAAGACGACAACCTAATCCATCACATTTTTATTATCGAATCCCACGACACCTTAGGCAAGACAAGTTCACTTCACGTAAAGGCTGTGCTCGCAAACCGACGGCGTGGGGCTTGGGACCAGGTATCCGTCGCTCCGGTGTCCATAACTTTTGATCCGTAAGGAGTTACAAGGCGCACAACATACTGTTGGAAAGCTCTCCAAGAGGTCCACGACGGGAACAGCAAGCCTACTCAGTTGTGCCTGTTTTTGGAGCCCAAAATCGAACATTTTCATCAGTTTCGGGACACTTTTCTTCTTTTGTGTAGTTTTTCTGTCCCAGATCGTACGTCGTCAGGCGAGAAAAGGACGACAACCTAATCCATCATATTTCTATTACTGAATCCCACGACACCTTGGGCATGACAACGTCACTTCATGTAGATGCTGGGCCCGTAAATCGAGCGTGTGGGGCTTGGGACCAGGTCACCGTCGCTCTTTTGCCCATAACTTTTGATCTGTAAGGAGTTACGTTGCATACAACATACTGTTGGAAAGCTCTCCGAGATCTCTATTACGGGGGCAGCAAGTTTGCTTGGCTGCACCTTTTTTCGGAGCCTAAAATCAAACGTTTTGATCAGTTTCATGACACTTTTCTTCTTTTGCGCGATTTTTTCGTCCCGAATCGTGCGTCGTGAGCCACGAAAAGGACGACAACCTAATCCATCACATTTCTATTATCGAATCCCATGGCACCTTGGGCAAGACAACTTCGCTTCACGTAGAGGCTTGGCTCGCAAGCTGAGGGCGTGGGGCTTGGGACCAGGTCTCCGTCGCTCCGGTACCTGTAACTTTTGATCCGTAAGGAGTTACGCGGCGCACAGCATATCGTAGGAAAGCTCTCCGAGAGCTCTACGACGGGGGCATCAATACTGCATCACTGTGCCTATTTTCAAAGCCCAAAATTGAACGTTTTCATCCGTTTTGGGACACTTTTCTTCTTTTGCGCTGTTTTTCGTTCCCGGATCGTACGTCTTGAGCCGCGAAAAGGACAACTAATCCACCACATTTCTATTACCGAATCCCTCGGCACCTTGGGCAAGACAACTTCGGTTCGTGTAGAGGCTGGGTCTGCAAACCGAGGGCGTGGGGCTTGGGACCAAGTCTCCGTCACTCCGGTCCCCATAACTTTTGATCCGTAAGGAGTTACACGGCGTCTAACATATCGTTGGAAAGCTCTCCGAGAGCTCTACGATAGGGTCAGCAAGCTTGCTCGGCTGCGCTTATTTTCGGTACCCAAAAATGAACAATTTCATCAATTTCGGGACACGTTTCTTCCTTTGAGCTGTTTTTTCGACTCGGATCGTACGTCGTCAGCCGCGAAAAGGATGACAACCTAATCCATCACATTTCAATTACCGAATCCCACGACACCTTGGGCATGACAACTTCCCTTCACGTAGAGGCTGGGCCAGCAAACCGAGGGCCTAGGGCTTAGGACCAGGTCTCCGTCGCTCCTTTGCCCATAACTTTTGATCTGTAAGAAGTTACGAGGCTTACAGCATACTGTTGGAAAGCTCTCTGAGAGCTCTACGACAGGGGCAACAAGTCTACCAGTTTGCACCTATTTTCGGAGCCCAAAATCGAATATTTTCATCAATTTTGGGACACTTTTCTTCTTTTGCGATGATTTTCTGTCCCGGATCGTAAGTCGTGAGCCGCGAAAAGGACGACAACCTAATCTATCACATTTATATTATCGAATCCCACGGCACCTTAGGCAAGACAACTTTGTTTCAAGTAGAGGCTTGGCCCGCAAACCGAGGGCGTAGGGCTAGGGACTAAGTCTCTGTCGCTTTGGTCACCATAACTTTTGATCCGTAAGGAGTTACGAGGCGCACCATATACTGTTAGAAAGTTCTGTGAGAGGTCTACGACCGGGCAAACAAGCCTGCTCAGCTGCGCCTATTTATGGAGCACAAAATCAAACATTTTCATCAGTTTTAGGATACTTTTCGTATTTTGCGCTATTTTTCCATCTCGGATCGTACGTCGTGAGCTGCTAAAAAGGCGACAACCTAATCCATCACATTTCTATTATCGAATCCCACGGCAACTTGGGCAAGACAACTTCGCTTCACGTAGAGGCTGGGCCCGCAAACCGAGGGCGTAGGGATTGGGACCAGGTCTCCGTCGCTCCGGTACCCATAACTTTTGATCCGTAAGGAGTTACGCGGCGCACAGCATACCGTTGAAAAGCTCTCCGAGAGCTCTACGACTAAGGCAGCGAGCCTGCTCGACTGCGCCTATTTTTAGAGAACAAAATTGAACGTTTTCATCAGTTTTAGGACACTTTTCTACTTTTGCGCTATTTTTCTATCCTGGATCGTACGTCCTAAGCCTCAAAAAGGACGACAACCTAATCCATCACATTTCTGTTATCGAATCCCACGACACCTTGGGCAAGACAATTTCACTTCACGTAGAGGTTGGGCCCGCAAACCAAGGGCGTGGGGCTTGGGACCAGGTGTCCGACGCTTCGGTGCCCATAACTTTTGATCGGTAAGGCGTTACGTGGTGCACAGCATATAGTTGGAAAGCTTTTCGAGAGCTCTACGACGGGGGCAGCAAGCCTACCCCACTGTGCCTGTTTTCAGAGCCAAAAATTGAATGTTTTCATTAGTTTTGGGGTATTTTTCTTCTTTTGCGCTAATTTTCCTTTCCGGATCGTATGTCGTTAGCCGAGAAAAGGACGATAACCTAATCCGTCACATTTCTATTACCGAATCCCATGGCACCTTGGGCAAGATAACTTCACTTCACATAAAGGTTGGGCCCGCAAACCGAGGGCATGGGGCTTGGGACCAAGTCTCCATCGCTCCGGTGCTAATAATTTTTGATCCGTAACGAGTTACGTGGCACACAGCATACCGTTGGAAAGCTCTCCGAGAGCTCTACGATGGGGTCTGCAAGCTAGCTCGGTTGTGCCTCTTTTCGGAACCAAAAATCGAACGTTGTCATCATTTTTGGGACACTTTTCTTCTTCTGTGCTGTTTTTCCGTCCCGGATCATACATCGTCAGTCGCGAAAATGACGACAACCTAATCCATCACATTTCTATTACTGAATCCCATGACACCTTAGGCATGACAACTTCACTTCACGTAGAAGCTGAGTCCGCAAACCGAGGGCGTAAGGCTTGGGACTAGGTCCCCGTCGCTCATTTGCCCATAACTTTTGATTTGTTAGGCGTTACGCAACGCACAGCATACCGTTGGAAAGCTCTCTGGGAGCTCTACGACGGAGACAGTAAGCCTGCTCGGCTGCGCCTATTTTCAGAGCCCAAAATCGAACGTTTTCATCAATTTTGGGACACTTTTCTTCTTTTACGTAGTTTTTCCATCTCGAATCGTACGTCGTGAGACGCGAAAAGGATGACAACCTAATCCATCACATTTCTATTATCGAATCCCATGGTAAGTTGGGCAAGACAACTTCGCTTCACGTAGAGGTTGGGTCCGCAAACCGAGGGCGTGGGGCTTGCGACTAGGTCTCCGTCGCTCCGGTCCCCATAACTTTTGATTCCTAAGGAGTTACGCGGTGCACAACATACCGTTGGCAAGCTCTCCGAGAGGTCTACGAGGGGGACAGCAAGCCTGCTCAGCTGTGCCTGTTCTTGGAGCACAAAATCTAACATTTTCATTAGTTTTGGGATACTTTTCTTCTTTTGCGCAATTTTTCTGTCCCAGATCGTACGTCGTGAGCCGCAAAAAGGACGACAACCTAATCCATCACATTTCTATTATCGAATCCCGCGACACCTTGGACAAGACAACTACGCTTCACGGAGAGGCTGGGCCCGTAAACCGAGGGCGTGGGGATTAGGACCAGGTCTCCGTCGCTCCGGTGCTCATAACTTTTGATCCGTAAGGAGTTACGTGGCGCACAACATACCGTTGGAAAGCTCTCCGAGAGCTCTATGTTAGTGACAACGAGCCTACTCGATTGCGCCTATTTTTGAAGTCCAAAATCAAACGTTTTGATCAGTTTTGGGATACTTTTCTTCTTTTGCACTATTTTTCCATCCCGGATCGTACGTCGTGAGCTGCGAAAAGGACGACAACCTTATCCAACACATTTCTATTATCGAATCCCACCGCACATTGGGCAAGACAAATTCACTTCATGTAGAGGCTGGGCCTGCAAACCTAAGGCGTGGGGCTTGGGATCAGGTCTCCGTCGCTCCGGTGCCTATAACTTTTGATCCGTAAGGAGTTACGTAGCGCACAGCATACCGTTGGAAAGTTCTCCGAGAGCTCCACGACAGCGGCAGCAAGCTTGCTCGGCTGCCCCTATTTTTGAAGACTAAAATTGAAAGTTTTCATCAATTTTGGGAGACTTTTCCTCATTTGCACTGTTTTTCCGTCCCAGATCATAAGTCGTGAGCCGCGAAAAGCACGACAACCTAATCCATCACATTTCTATTATCGAATACCACGGCACCTTGGCAAGACAACTTCGCTTCAAGTAGAGGCTGGGCCCGCAAACCGTGGGCGTGGGGATTGAGACCAGGTCTCCGTCGCTCCGGTGCTCATAACTTTTGATCCGTAAAGAGTTATGTGGCGCACAATATACCGTTGGAAAGCTCTCCGAGAGCTCTACGATGAAGAATGCGAGCTTACTCGACTGCGCCTATTTTCAGAGTCCAAAATTGAACGTTTTCATCCGTTTCGAGACACTTTTTCTTCTTTTGCGCTGTTTTTTCATCTCGGATCGTACGTCATCAGTCATGAAAAGGATGACAAACTAATCCAACACATTTCTATTACCGAATCCCACCGTACCTTGGGCAAGACAACTTCACTTCTTGTAGAGGCTGGGCCCGCAAACAGAGGGCGTAGGGCTTGGGACCAGGTCTCTGTCGATCTGGTGCCCCTTGTCAATATGTGATCTTATACTTGCTTGGAGGCAACCTACTTTGTTGTCCTTGTAATGTGAATTGTTAAAAGACATTCTATGGCTTATTTGAACATGATTACTTGGCTGCCTGTGGAAGTTTAATTGCTTTCAAATTGATATATGAAATGATTACATGTTCTTACAATGACTTATATGCCAATATGTCAAAATGTGATCATATACTTGCTCGGAGGCAACCTACTTTGTTGACCTCCCAATGTGAAATGTTAAATGGCATACATGTGCATTGCATACAAGGTTGCAACCTTTCATTTTGGCATGGTAGCGTTCCACGCACGCCGGGCGGCATCGGGCTTATAGGTGCTACCGTGACTACCATGGTCCAATTCCCTCTCTCGCTTGGGGGCTAGACTTCCTCGAAGAGTTGGGTCGTAAGATTTCAAGATACATCTGGAGTACACCCATTTGGCGTGATAAGTGGATGATTGAAGCCAGCCGCAGCAACTGTTATCAGAAATGATGTTGAGAGCAAATGCTCACTGATCGATCTTGTGAGCGAAAGCTCACCGTATCCTTTTCACTATGTGTTTAAGTACTCTCGCTTGGCTCCTAGAGGACCTCGGGGAGGAAAGACGGGTAAATGTGTTCATTTACATTTATATTATGTTATAAACTTACTTGTATTATGTCACGCCCCAACTCGACCCCACCTACGATCAGTCAGGACGCAACGGAATTTCGGCAGTATAACGACAGTAATTAAGACACCGAGGCTCTAAACCAACCTCTCTAGAACATCATACATCAAACTCCATAAACAATCCCAACAATCATCTCCTCAATTAAGTTAACAACATACAACACATCCATATTACACAATAATCATTCTTCAACATTCCAATCATAGTTATACGCCTCCGTTCCAACTTAATACATAGGCTATACATACATTTCAAAATAGATTATACAAAACATTATTTTACAACAACTAAGATAATCTCATGGCAATGACTCCTGCACATAAGACTCATCCACATACGACACATTTCTCTCTTCAGGAGGCACATACCCGTAGTCAAAATCAGTAACACTTGCATGCATGCAATAATAGAGAGTGAGCTTATATAAAATAAGCTCAGTGAGGATCCGATAGATCTCGAGCAAGGTCTACTAAACTCCTTGGAATAATCCTTTGAGTCAGTAAACACACAATAACATCAATAATACTATCATCACATAACTATATGACCATTCAATAAAGGATACTCTCTCTAGTTGGTGTAGCTCCAAACGCCATCACGATCTCAACCATTCTTCTTGTAACTCCCCATTACTCACGCACCCGGGGTACCCCCAATAACCTCTCCCTCCATGACACCTCCGTCATGCGAGCTGGAGGCAGTCTCTGGTAGTCATGCCGTTATCAACCCGACAGCCCGATGCTGCCCGAGAGGTGGCACACACATACCAAAGACTCAGCAATAATAATAAACATCAATCATTCACAGGAGGATAGTCTAGCAGAACTGCCTACCTCCCGGCATCAATCATCAATCAATATTCATCAATCATCAATTAATAATCATCAATCATCATCAATAATCATATTATCATCATAATAACATCAATAATCAATTTAACAACAAATAACTAAGTTAGATGACAAAGTAGGCCATCCAACCGAACATGCATTAAACACACAATCAAACCCTAGTTTATCCATCAACAACTCACAATTCAATCACTCGAACCACACCCGATCAACTAAGGCTCAATTCAATAATTTAAAGAAAGATAACCTAAACTTCAAATAAACATATCTTACATTCTACTAATCCAAACAACTCCAAATCAGTTTCAAACACTCACCCATTCAATCATCTACATTAGCCCCCTCGGAACCCAACCAAAACACATCCAAATCATGCCCAATAACCCTAAAACCCTAGTGAATCATGGCTGAAATTTCCGGATTTTAGCACGGACATCGCAATCGAAAATTTGGCATTACAACGGCGCTACCACGTAATTATCAAACATTTAGAAATCGACGGCAATCAATTCCGATCAACACAACTCAATTTAATCAACTTTGAACAAATTAATCAAATTTAAATACCCAAAAAATAATAATTATGCTACAACATTTCAAATCTCGTAGGATTACATATAAATGATCCCTAGCATGCATGGAGCAATAATCTAACATCAGATTAACATTTTAACGGTTCAATAATTATTTATACGCATAAACACAAAATATGAGTTTTGAGATCTAGAATTTTTCTCTCACCTTTGATGTGTTTTGATGCAAGAAATGTGTAGAATGAATGCCAAACAAGTGAAATCAAGCTTTGAATCACTCAATTCGGCTTTGAAATGCAAAATATATGAGAAAAATGCTTTGAAAATGCCTTCATCTTTCTCCTCCAAGGAGCCACGGTTTTGTGTGTGTTTTTGGTGGTGTTTTGCTTTGTTTTTAATGTGTGTTGATCATATATTAAGCAAATGTCAAATAAATAAAAGAAAGTCAAAGTGGAAACTAATTATTTTTAGTGTTTTCTTGTCTTTTAATTCATTTTCTTGACTACTCTTGCTCAAATTAATTATGAAACACCTAAACTATCTCAAGTAGTTTATTTTTAGGTGACAAGAAGTTTTACATTCAAACAATTTCACCCGAGTCGGCTTAAAACGCGATTTTCGCAAAAGTCGGTGTAAAAACCCTAATAAATTCTTAAGCCGATTTTAAAACCGTTTTAATCAAACATAGGTCTATTAAAGTCTGTGGTCTAGGTCTAGAAGGGTTAAAAAGACCAGTTTCAAAATTTTAGCGGACGTGTTTCGAAAACACTATTTACTAAAAATCGACGATAAAATTTCTGATCCCGTTTTTGATGAAAATTTTATGAATGCACATTTAGCACGTATTAGGAGTATTGACATCAAAATTCTAACATTCTAGGTCATATAGCACATAAACAGGTCAAATGCACGCAAAACGAGATAAAACACGTAAATCAAGTTAAAGCAGAAAAGTGGGGTTTCACATATTATATGTCATGCTTTCAAAAAGGATTTTTCATAAGTCTAACCGGAAAAAAGTTTCAAAATGTATTTCTCGTTTCCCCTCGCTGAGTTCATAAGGACTCACCCTTTTTTATCATCACAGGTGAAGAAGATCAAGAATAGGTACCCGAGGAGAATGTGCTTGTTGATGAATCCTTGGAGTGATTACTTGCTTTATGTGCCTTGCTTGACAGTGGCTGTTTTGTGAACGTTGTGTTTGCTTTGAAGAATATTTATTTTGTTGATGTAAATGACCCCGTTGTAATTTGGGTCTAATTTTGGGATTGTACTATCTATAATCGGTTATTTGGTTATTTGTTTTCATTATCTCGTATAGTAGTTATCATAAGCTTTTAAACCACTAGATGATTAATCTATTAATTTAACTCTATCTAATTTCACTTAGGTACTCACCTGTACCCTAAAGGATAATAGGTACTTGCATAATAGTAAATTGACAAATAATTGGAACATAGTTATCAAGCTAGGCTTATTAACCAAATGAGACTTTCAAGATAAATTAGTAGGCATATCGGTTGATGACCAAATAGGAATCTTAGTGGGAATCGAATCAAGGATTGGAAGTTTTGAGGCGTTTTAGAGAATAGGTCAAACCAAAGGTCTTAAATATAGTCTTCATGCTACCGGATTTTTGGAAAATCTTTTGGAGTTCTAAATCAACGTTAAGTATTAATCGTAAGAAATGACCAAGTCGTACAAATAGTGTAAAAGAATTAGGTCATTCCTTAGTCTAGCCTCCATAGGTCGGGTTGGGGTGTGACAGCAGCCGAGTAGGCTTGCTGCCCCCGTCGTAGAGCTCTCGAAGATCTTTCCAATGGTTTGCTGTGCGTCGCGTCCTTACGGATCAAAAGTTATGGGCACCGGAGCGATGGAGACTTGGTCCCAAGCCCCACGCCCTCGGTTTGCGGGCCCATCCTCTACGTGAAGCGAAGTTGTCTTGCCCAAGGTGCCGTGGGATTCGATAATAAAAATTTGATGGATTAGGTTGTCGTCCTTTTCGCAGCTCACGACGCACGATCCAGGACGGCAAAATAACGCAAAAGAAGAAAAATATCCCAAAAATGATGAAAATGTTTAATTTTGGGCTCCGAAAATAGGCGCAGTGGAGAAGGCTTGCCATCCTTGTCGTAGAGCTCTCAGAGAGCTTTCCAACGGTATGCTGTGCGCCGCGTAACTCCTTACGGATCAAAAGTTAAGGGCACCGGAGCGACGGAGACCTGGTCACAAGCCTCACGCCCTCTGTTTTTGGGCCAAGCGTCTACGTGACGCGAAGTTGTCCTACCCAAGGTTCCATGCCATTCGGTAATAGAAATTAGATGGATTAGGTTGTCGTCCTTTTGGCGGCTCAGGACGTACGATCTGTGGCGGAAAAACAGCGCAAAAGAATAAAAGTATCCCGAAACTGATAAAAACGTTCGATTTTAGGCTCCAAAAATAGGCACATCCGAGTAGGCTTGCTGACCTCGACGTAGAGCTCTCAGAGAGCTTTCCAACAGTATATTGTGCACCGTGTAACTCCTTACGGATCAAAAGTTATGGGCACCGGAGCGACGGAGACCTGGTTTGTAACGGCCCCAACCCAACCCTTCTTAAGATTAGGTCAAAGTCTGCGTTTACTGTCATTGCGAGATCATAACTTTCTATTAAAAGGAACAATAAATAAATAATTACTTAATAACTAGCCTTTATATAATAATTTAAGTACAAAAGGGTGTTACAACATCTAAAATCTTATAACTACTCGGCTATTATACAAACTGAGGTTTCAACACAGCTACCCTTCTTCCCGAAATTAATACAACAAACTCCAACTTTTACAACTTGGATCCTACGATGACTGCAAGAGGCTTCGAGCTTGTAAACATTCAAAGTCTATTTCTATTTCAATCTAAGTTGTACCTGCGCTGGGGGGAAAAAAACGGTGGGCTCTGGGAAAGCTCAGTGAGGATAGAATAGAAAAGTATTGAAAACATTTCTGGTCGGTCTCTTTTGTAAATCATGATGCAAATCACGTAAAGTGGTATAACAAATTGTCCATATAAGATATGATAACTAGTAGTAAATTACATTTGAGTCATATATAATAACAAAAATGACATTTAGGTAAACAATAGTGGCATATATTTACAACAGATATCAGCCTACTCTCCGAGGGTGGAATGCCAAGCGAGAGTAGGACACTACTCTCCGAGGGTGGTACCAAGCGAGAGTAGGAACAAGTCGAGTATTTCACGAGGTGGCCAGCCTTGATCTCAATTTCAACTTCTTATCTCTCCCAAGAGGATACTCCGGATTGTATCCAAAATCTATGACCCAACTCTCCAAGGGTGGTACCAAGCGAGAAAGGGAATAAGTCCATGATAGACACGGGAGCACCGGCAAGCCCTATGCTGCCCGGCGTTTATGCAAGCTATCGGGCATGAGTTTGCAACCCCTAATCAAGTAGCACACAAGCATGCACAAGTAGTTATAGAACACACAACAAATCATATGGGGATCAACTAAAGTGGTTGTCCCGAGCAACTAATAAATATTTTCTTGGCAATAGAATAACGGCTATAATAAAGCAATTTTCAAGTATAAATAGGGCATTATGACGGCATGCAAATAACATTTATAACATTTATGTAAATATTTGGGCAACATCTCTGCTTATCATGCAAAAACGAGCAGTAAATATTCTCTAAGTCAACTAGAATATTAAAATAACAAATCATGTTATAGACATATAATACTCAGATAAACATATAAGATGTTGTTTTTAGTAAAATCTCCTCACCTCAAAATGCCGAAAATTGGAGAAAATTTTGACCGATTTTGAAACTTTCAGAACGTTAACTAACTGAATCGATATAATTTAGTGAAATCGGGCCAGAGAAAAGTGTTTGCCTGTTTGATTTCAGGGGGTCAAGTGACCCCTTTATATAGGTTTTCCAAACCAATGCATGCGGAACACGTGTCCCGCCATGTGTCTCACATGCGTGGCACGTCCACGCATGTGTGACACGTGTCCCCCTACGTGTCACGCATGCGTGGCATGTCTACGCATGTGTAACACGTGTCCCTCCACGTGTCTCACATGCATGACACGTCCATGCATCCCCAAGAGTGACACCAACGTTCCATTTTTTACCCGTTTCGCGTGTAGGTATCCTGATTTTCTTATTTTCGGGCCGAAATGCAATTTTCCAAATTTCACCGTTAAGTAGTACAAGTTAAAAGAAACTCAATGGTGTATACTTGTTTTTCGCGACGGAATCCCGATTTTTCTATAATTGGCCCTAAAGTGAAACCCATTTTCCGGACCAAAAACCCCTAAATTCGGAAAAACAGTCGAAATAGCCCCACGCCCTCAGTTAGCGGTCCCAGCCACTACGTGAAGCGAAGTTCTCTTGCCCAAGGTGCCATGGGATTCGGTAATAGAAATGTGATTGATTAGGTTGTCGTCCTTTTCGCGGCTCACGACATACGATCCGAAAAGGAAAAATAACGCAAAAGAAGAAAAATGTTCTAAAATTGATGAAAACGTTCGATTTTAGGCTTTGAAAACAGGCGCAGCAAAGCAGTCATGCTACCCTCGTCGTAGAGCTCTCAAAGAGCTTTCCTACGGTATGTTGTGCGCTGCGTAACTCCTTACGGATCAAAAGTTTTGGGCATTAGAGCGATGGAGACCTGGTCCCAAGCCCCACGCCCTCGGTTAGCGGGCCCAGCCTCTACATGAAGTGAAGTTGTCTTGCCCAAGGTGAAATGTGATTCGATAATAGAAATGTGATGGATTGGATTGTCATCCTTTTCACGGCTCACGACGTACCATCCGGGTCGAAAAAATAGCACAAAAGAAGAAAAGTGTACCGAAATTGATGAAAACGTTCAATTTTGGGCTCCGAAAACAAGCGTAGTAGAGCAGGCTTCCCGCCCCCGTTGTAGAGCTCTCGGAGAGCTTTCTAACGGTATGTTGTGCGCTGCGTAACTCCTTACGGATCAAAAGCTATGGGCTTTGGAGCGACGGAGACCTGGTCCCAAGCCCCACGCCCTTGGTTAGCAGGCCCAGCCACTATGTGAAGCGAAGTTGTCTTGCCCAAGGTACCGTGGAATTCGATAATAGAAAAGTGATGGATTAGGTTGTCGTCCTTTTTGCAACTCACGACGTGCGATCCTGGAAGGAAAAATAGAACAAAAGAAGAAAAATGTCCCGAAACTGATGAAATCATTCAATTTAGAGCTCCGAAAACAGGCGCAGCTGAGCAGGCCTGATGTCCCCATCGTAGAGCTCTTGGAGAGCTTCCGAACGGTATGTTGTGCGCCGCGTAACTCCTTACGGATTAAAAGTTATGGGCACCAGAGCAACGGTGACCTGGTCCCAAGCCCCACGCCCTCAGTTTGCGGGCCCAGCCTCTACGTGAAGCAAAGTTGTCTTGCCTAAGGTGCCATGGGATTCGATAATAAAAATTTGATGGATTAGATTGTCATCCTTTTCACGGCTTATGACGTACTATCCGGGACGAAAAAAATGCAAAAGAAGAAAAGTGTCCCAAAATTGATGAAAACGTTCAATTTTGGGCTCCGAAAACATGCGTAGTGGAGCAGGCTTCCCACCCCCGTTGTAGAGCTCTCGGGGAGCTTTCTAACGGTATGTTGAGTGCCGCGTAACTCCTTACGGATCAAAAGTAATGGGCACCGGAGCGACGGAGACCTGGTCCTAAGCCCCACGCCCTCAGTTTGCGGACCCAACTTCTACGTGAAGCAAAGTTGTCTTACCCATGGTGTCATGGGATTCGGTAATAGAAATGTGATGGATTAGGTTGTTGTCCTTTTCACAGCTCACGACGTACGATCCGGGACAGAAAAATAGCGCAAAAGAAGAAATATGTCCAGAAACTGATGAAAACGTTCGATTTTGGGATCGAAAAATAGATGCAGTAGAGTAGGCTTTTTGGCTCTGTCGTAGAGCTCTCAGAGAGCTTTCCAACAGTATGCTGTGCACCGGGTAACTCTTTACGGATCAAAATTTATGGGCACTAGAGCGACGGAGACCTAGTCCCAAGCCCAATGCCCTCGGTTTGCGGGCCCAACCTCTACGTGAAGCGAAGTTGTCTTGCACAAGGTGTCATGGGATTCGGTAATAGAACTATGATGGATTAGGTTGTCGTGCTTTTTGCGGCTCACGACGTACGATCCTAGAAGGAAAAATAGCGCAAAAGAAGAAAAATATCCCGAAACTGATAAAAACAGTCGATTTTGGGCCCCAAAAATAAGCGTAATTGAGCAGGCATGTTATCTCCATCGTAGAGCTCTCGGAGAGCTTTCCAACGGTATGCTGTGAGCTGCGTAACTCCTTACGGATCAAACGTTATAGGCACCGGAGAGACAGAGACCTAGTCCCAAGCCCCACTCCCTTAGTTTACGGGCCTAGCCTCTACGTGAAGCGAAGTTGTCTTGCCTAAGGTGTCGTGGGATTCGATAATAGAAATGTGTTGGATTAGGTTGTCGTCGTTTTCGCGACTCACGACGTACTATCCGGGACGGAAAAATAGTGCATAAGAAGAAAAGTATCCCAAAACTGATGAAAACATTCAATTTTTGGCTCCAAAAATTGGTGTAATGGAGCAGGCTTGCTATCCCTGTCGTAGAGCTCTCGGGGAGCTTTCCAACGGTATGCTGTGTGCCGCGAAACTCCTTACGGATGAAAAGTTATGGGCACCGGAGTGACGGAGACCTGGTCCAAAGCCCCACGCCCCCGGTTAGCGGGCCCAGCCTCTACGAGAAGCGAAGTTGTCTTGCCCAAGGTGCCGTTGTGAGGCCTGACCTCAATTTGCGTGCGATACCTCGTTTCATGTGCCCTAACCTAGATTTGCGTGCCTTGACCTAGGTTTAAGAATTGTGTTTCGTTTTGTGTGCCTTACATTGAATTATGTGTATTTATTTAGGGTTGCATGCATTTACTTGAAAAACGTGCATTCGTCTTGTAGTTCGTGCCTTACCTCGTAGTGCGTGCCCTAAACCTAGGAAAGCATGCCCTCACGCTAATCAAGAAATCATCTTAAACGAAGCACTAGATCATTAATTAATCCTACAAACACCACTAACTAATATTAAAATGCTAAGTCAACTCACTAGAAGACGAAATCTCACAAAAAGCTAGACATTCTTATTCTTTATCCTTTATTCTTTTGCATATTCCATGCACTCAATTAAATAATGCACAAACAAGGCAAAAAAATTCAGATTTAAGCTACCCTTGGCCGACCATGAGAAGGACTTTGTGCATGCCTTGCATAATTCAAAATTAAACCTAGACATTCTATGACAAGCTAATGACACAATGCATAAAAAATGACTCAAAAACCCTACCCAATGCACTAAAATCTCGACACACTCAAATTGCCCATGCTAGACAATTCAAATTATGCTCCTTGAAGACACAAATTCTTAAATTTCAAGGCCCTAGGCCGACACATGCATCAAAAATTCCTCAAGCTTTCATTCTTTCTCACATTCTCTATGTCTCTCATTCTTTCTCTCATTTTCTTCTCTCTCTCTCGGCCCTAGCTGCAATTTCACACTCCATAGCTTAAGTTCATCATCCTAAGGTTCTTCAAGACATGCAAGATACTAGGAAGCTCGACTAAGCAAGCAAGAATGCAAAAGACACACATGCAAGCTCATTAAACCTTCATTTCGGCTTAGGTGAGTTTGATAGCTCCTATTTCATTTTCTTTTCGTTCTAACCACATGCACCAACTAAGAACGTGGTAACTTAGCTAGGAATTAGAGAATCTCGAGTTGTCTCTAGGCTAAGCAAGGAGAAAAGTCGATCTTGTGCATCATCAAGAGCTTTGTGCATCTTCATTGTTGTCTTGCTAAGGTGAAGGCTAAAACTCTTTTGAAAAGCTTTCAAAAACCACATGCATGCCTTTAAATGTCTAGTTTTACATCTGTACTTGTGATATATGTGTGTACATGAGCTTTTGTGAGCATGCATGGCAAGATATTTGGCTAGAATGTGAAGATAGGTGAAATTGCGTATTTGGCAGCTTTCTGTTCTGTTGGAACGAAGTGAATTTGACCAAGTAAATGATGTTGAAAATGTGTTCAAATTGGTAGGTGACTAGTTTTGCCAGTTTTGAGAATTTTTCATAGAAATAGGCCAAAGACAATTTTGACTCTAAGGTCCCCAAAATGGCAAAACATTGAAAGGTGTCCAAATCTGGAAAATCTGGGAAAATGAAGCAGGTTTTGGCAGATTCACCATCCTTGTAGAACGAACCAGTTTTGACTTAGTAAATGATATCAAAAATATATGAAATTTGGTATGCTGCTATATTTCTCAGTTTTTGACATTTTTTTCAGAAATAGACTAAGGCTAAATCTGAACCTAAAGTCCTCAAAAACGACAAGTATTGAAACGTGTGCAAATTTGGATAGTTTTGCGTAGTCTCACGGTTTTGGCTATAACTCTTGAAGCCGAACTCCAAATGATGCGAGGTTTGTTTCTGAATTTAGTTCACTCATTAAGATTTAATTTGATATCTTGTTCACTGGAATTGGAGATTTTTTGCTTGTCCCAATGATTGTGAGAATACAGTCCATTGCAGTGAGGTTTTCATCTAGTGATATGCTTTGAAAATTATTGTAACTTCTCTTGTTGTATTAAATACTTGGGATTGTGGCACTTGGATGTTGTGTGGACTGTTTTGAATGCTTGAGGGTGTTTTAATTAATCGATGCATGGCTTGAGTTTAATTACGGGACAACTTGGGGCTTAATCACACGGGTGAGCATGAATTGAAACCCTAATGACTAGGAAAACTCGCTAAGTGTTGATCCTATGAATATCATGTTTAATTATGTGATTAGTAGGCTGCCCGTAGTTGCCCTTATAGCCCTAAATGTGGTTCCATTGATTACATGTTGACAAGTAGGCCTTTCTTGCACCCGGTCCCACATAGATGTCGTTGCACATTGTATAATCTTATTATTTGATTACGTGAACTTCAAAATGAGTTATATGACTTGATTTACATGCGTTACATGGCTGCCTATTTAATATTCATATAATTCCATGTGCTTTACAAGTGAAATTACCTGTCATATCGTGCCCCGCGTGTTTACTTGTCTATGTGCAATCTTATGACTGCTCGGAGGCAACCTACTTTGTTGTCCTCCTAATGTGATATATTAAATATCATAAATGTGCATTGCATACAAGGTTGCAACCTTTTATTCTGGCATGGTAGCGTTCACGCACACCGGGCGACATCGGGCTTGCCGGTGCAACCGTGACAACCATTGTCCAATTCCCTCTCTCGCTTCGGGGCTAGACTTCCTTGGAGAGTTGGGTCGTAGGATTTCAGGGTACATCTGGAGTACACCCATTTGGCGTGATAAGTGGAAGATTTGAAGTTGGCTGCAACAAATGATACTGAAAATGAACTGAAAGCAAAAGCTCACCGTATCCTTTTCACTATGTGTATAAGTACTCTCGCTTGGTTCCTAGAGGACCTCGGGGAGGAAAGACGGGTAATTGTATTCTTTTACTTTTACATTACATTTTGTACTTACTTGTGATATATGTCATGCTTGCAAAGGGTTTTTATAAGTTGAACCAGAAAAAGAGTTTCAAAACTTATTTCTCGTTCCCCCTCGCTGAGTTCATAAGGACTCACCCTCTTTTATCATCTCAGGTGAAGAAGACCAGGAACAGGTACCCGAGGACAACGTGCCTAACGATGATTCTGTGGAATAATTGCTTGCCCTACGTGCCTTACTTAACTATGACCATTTTGTGAACGATATGTTGCTTGAAGACTATTTCCTATGTTGCTTGTTGTTGTATTATAAATGACTCCCATTGTAATTTGGGGTCAAATTTTGGGTTGTACTGATCATAACTAGTTAGATACTTTTATGGTCATTTTTGCTATCGATACTGGTTAGTATCTATCACAGGCTTATGAAGTATCAGGTAAAGGATTAAGTAAATGAATCTATCCAATCTTAAACAGGTACTCATTGGTAGGCTAAGATCAACAGGTACTTTTTGTAACAAGAGTTAACAAACAAACGAGACATAGTATCATGCTAGGTTGTTAATCAAACGAGACTTCAAGATAACTAGTAGGCGTTTCGATGGGTGATAAATAGTAATCTTAGTTGGAAATAAAATTGAGATTGGAAATTTTGAGGAGTTTAGAGAATTAAATCAAACTAAAGAGCCCAATTACAGCCGTTATGCTGCCGGTTTTTCAGAGAATTTGTGGAGTTTAGGCTAAACATTAAGTATTAAACCTTCATGAACGATTAAGTACGTGAAATGACTTAAATGTTTAGATCACACCCTAGTCTAACCTCTATAGGTCAGGCTGGGGCGTGACAGCCGTGGAATTCGATAATAAAAATGTGATGGATTAGGTTGACGTCCTTTTCGCTGCTCACGACGTACGACCCGGTATGAAAAAATAGCGGGAAAGAAGAAAAGTGTCCCGAAACTGATGAAGACGTTCGAATTTGGGCTTAGAAAATAGGCGCAGCTGAGTAGGCTTACTGTCCACATCGAATACCTCTCGGAGAGCTTTCCGACGGTATGCTGTGCGCCGCGTAACTCCTTACGGATCAATAGTTATGGGAACTAGAGCGACATAGACCTGGTCCAAAGCCCTATACCCTCGGTTAGCGGGCTGAGCCTCAACATGAACCAAAGCTATTTTGCCCAAGATGCCGTGTGATTCGGTAATAGAAATATGATGGATTAGCTTGTCGTCCTTTTTGCGGCTCACGACGTACGATCCGGGAAGGAAAAATAGTGCAAAAGAAGACAAGTGTCCCGAAACTGATGAAAATGTTCAATTTTGGGCTTCGAAAATAGGCGCAACAAAGCAGCCTTGCTACCCCTTTGTAGAGCTCTCGAAGAGCTTTCCAACGGTATGCTGTGCGCCTCGTAACGCCTTACGGATCAAAAGTTATGGGCACCAGAGCGACGGAAACCTGGTCCTAAGCCCCAAGCCCTCGGTTTGCGGGCCCAGCCTCTACGTGAAGTTAAGTTTTCTTGACCAAGGTGCCATGGGATTCGATAATAGAAATTTGATGGATTAGGTTGTCATCCTTTTCGCAGCTCACGACGTACGATCCGGGACAGAAAAATAGCGCAAAAGAAGAAAAGTGTCCCGAAACTAATGAAAACGTTCGATTTTGGGTTCCGAAAACATGCACAGTGGATCAGGATTTCCACCCCCGTTCTAGAGCTCTCGGAGAGCTTTCCAATGGTATGTTGTACACCGCGTAACTCCTTACGGATCAAAAGTTATGGGCATTGGAGCGACAGAGGCTTGGTCTCAAGCCCGATGCCCTCGGTTTGCGGGCCCAGCCTCTATGTGGAGCGAAGTTGTCATGCCCAAGGTGTCGTGGGATTTGGTAATAGAAATGTGATGGATTAGGTTGTTGTCCTTTTCGCGGCTGACGACGTACGATCTAGGTAGGAAAAATAGCGCAAAAGAAGAAAAGTGTGTCAAAACTAATGAAAACGTTCAATTTTGGGCTTCAGAAATAGGCGCAGCCGAGCAGGGTTGCTGCCCTCATCGTGGAGCTCTCAGGGAGCTTTCTAATAGCATGTTGTACACCACGTAACTCCTTACGGATCAAAAGTTATGGGCACCGGAGCGACGGAGACCAGGTCCCAAGCCCCACGCCCTCGGTTTGCGAGCCCAGCCTCTACGTGAAGTGAAGTTGTCTTGCCCGAGGTACCGTGGGATTCGGTAATAGAAATGTGATGGATTAGGTTGTCGTCCTTTTCGAGACTCACGACGTACAATCCGAGACAGAAAAACATTGCAAAAGAAGAAAAGTATCCCAAAACTGATGAAAACATTTGATTTTGAGCTCTGAAAATAGGCTTAACCGAGCAGGATGGCTGCCCCCATCGTAGAGCTCTCAGAGAGCTTTCTAACGGTATGATGTGCGCCGCTTAACTCCTTACGGATCAAAAGTTATGGGCAAAGGAGCGACGGAGACATGGTCCCAAGCCGCACGCCCTCGGTTTGCAGGACCAGCCTCCACGTGAAGTGAAGTTGTCATGCCCAAGGTATCGGGGGATTCGGTAATCAAAAATGTGATGGATTAGGTTGTCGTCCTTTTCGCGGCTGACGACGTATGATCCAGGACGAAAAAACATCGCAAAAAAAGTAAAGTGTCTCGAAGTCGATGAAAACGTTTGATTTTGGGGGTGAAAAATAGGCATAGCCGAGTAAGCTTGCTGACCCCGTCGTAGAGCTCTCGGATAGCTTTCCAACGGTATGTTGTGCGCCGCGTAACTCCTTACGGATTAAAAGTTATGGGCACCGGAGCGACGGAGACCTGGTCCCAAACCCCACGTCCTCGGTATGCGGGCCCAGACTCTACGTGAAGTGAAGTTGTCTTGCCCAAGTTACCGTGGGATTCAATAATAGAAATATGATGGATTAGGTTGTCATCCTTTTCGCGGCTCACGACGTACGATCCGGGATGGAAATATAGCGCAAAAGAAAAAAAATGTCCCAAAACTGATGAAAACGTTCAATTTTGGGCTTCAAAAGTAGGCGCAGCCGAGCAGGCCTCCTACCCACGTTGTAGAGCTCTCAGAGAGCTTTCCAATGGTATGTTGTACGCCACGCAACTCCTTACAGATCAAAAGTTATGGGTACCAGAGCGACGGAGACTTGGTCCCAAGCCCCACGCCCTCGTTTTGCGGGCACAGCCTCTACGTGAAGCGAAGTTGTCTTGCACAAGGTGCCGTGGAATTCGATAATAGAAATGTGATGAATTAGGTTGTCATCCTTTTTGCGGCACACAACGTACGATCCGTGGCGGAAAAACAGCGTAAAAGAAGAAAAGTATCCCGAAACTGATCAAAATGTTCAATTTTGAACTCCAAAAATAGGCACAGGTACTTGAGGATAACGTGCCTATTGATGACTCATTGGAGTGATTGTATGCCCTACATGCCTTACGTGGTTATGGCTATTTTGTGAACGATATGTTGTTTGAAGATCATCTCTTTTGTTGTTTGTCATTGCTATTGTAAATGACCCCCATTGTAATTTGGGGTCAAATTTTGGTTTGTACTGATCATAACTAGATAGACACTCTTCTGGTCGTTTTGCTATCGCAACTTTGGTTTAGTGTCTATCACAGGCTTATGAAGTATTAGGTAAAGGGATAAGTAAAATGAATCTATCCAATCTTAAGCAGGTACTCATTGGCAAGCTAAGATCAACAGATACTTTTGCAACAAGGATTGACACAAACGAGACATAGTTGCTATGCTAGGTGTTAATCAAGCGAGACTTCGAGATAACTAGTAGGCATTTCGATTGGTGATAAATAGTAATCTTAGTTGGAATCAAATTTGAGATTGAAAGTTTTGAGGCGTTTAGGAAATTAGGTCAAACTAAAGAGCCCAATTGCAGCCGTTATACTGCCGATTTTTCAGAGAATTTTTGGAGTTTAGGCTGATGTTAAGTGCTAAACCTTAATGAACGATTAAGTATGTGAAATGACATGAATGTTTAGATCACATCCTAGTCTAACCTTTATAGGTTGGGTTGAGGCGTGATACGTGGAGCTCTCGGAGAGCTTTCCAACTTATGTTGTGCGCAGCGTAACTCCTTACTGATCAAAAGTAATGGGCAGCGGAGCAACGGAGGTCTGGTCCCAAGCCCCACGCCCTCGGTATGCAGCCCCAGCCTTTACATGAAGCGAAGTTGTCTTGCCAAAGGTGCCATGGGATTCGGTAATAGAAATGTGATGGATTAGGTTGTCGTCCTTTTTGCGGCTCACGACATACGATTCGGGAAGGAAAAATAGCGCAAAAGAAGAAAAGTGTCCCAAAACTGATGAAAACGTTTGATTTGGGGCTCCGAAAACAGGCGCAGTAGAGCAGGCTTGCTGCCGTCGTCGTAGAGCTTTCGGAGAGCTTTCCAATGGTATGCTGTGCGCCGCGTAACTCCTTAAGGATCAAAAGTTATGGGCACCGGAGCGACGGAGACCTAGTCCCAAGCCCCAAGCCCTCGGTTTGCGGGCCTAGCCTCTACGTGGGACGAGGTTGTCTTGCCCAAGGTGCCATGGGATTCGGTAATAGAAATGTGATGGATTAGATTGTCGTCCTTTTTGGCTCACGACGTACGATTCGGGATGGAAAAATAGCGCAAAAGAAGAAAAGTCTCCCAAAACTGATCAAAACGTTCGATTTTGGGCTCCGAAAATAGGCGCAGTAGAGCAGGCTTGCTGCCCTAGTCGCAGAGCTTTCGGAGAGCTTTTTAACAGTATGCTATGCGCCGCGTAACTCCTTAAGGATCATAATTTATGGGCACTGGAGCGACGGAGACCTGGTCCCAAGCCTCACGCCCTCGGTTTGCGGGCCAAGCCTCTAAGTGAAGCGAAGTTGTCTTGCCCAAGGTGCCATGGGATTCGGTAATAGAAATGTGATGGAGTAGGTTGTAGTCCTTTTCGTAGCTCACGACGTAAGATCCGGGATGAAAAAACATCACAAAAGAAGAAAAGTATCCCAAAACTGATGAAAACGTTCGATTTTAAGCTCCAAAAATAGGCGTAACCGAGCAGGCATACTGCCCCCGTCATAGAGCTCTCGGAGAGCTTTCTAACGGTATGCTGTGCGCCGCGTAACTCCTTACGGATCAAAAGTTATGGGCAAATGAGCGATGGAGATCTGGTCCCAAGCCCCACGTCCTCGGTTTGCGGGCCCAGCATCTACCTGAAATGAAGTTGTCATGCCCAAGGGGTCATGGGATTCGGTAATCAAAAATGTGATGGATTAGGTTGTCATCCTTTTCGTGGCTCACGACGTACGATCCGGGATGAAAAAACAGCACAAAAGAAGAAAAGTGTCCCGAAACTGATGAAAACGTTCGATTTTGGGCTCCAAAAATAGACACAACCGAGTAAGCTTGTTGCCCTCGTCGTAGAGCCCTCGGAGAACTTTCCAAGGGTATGTTGTGCGCCGCGTAACTCCTTACAAATCAAAAGTTATGGGCACCGTAGCGACGGATACCTGGTCGTAAGCCCCACGCCCTCGGTTTGCGAGCCCAGCCTCTACCTGAAGTGAAGTTGTCGTGCCCAAGCTACCATGGGATTTGGTATTAGAAATGTGATGGATTAGTTGTCGTCCTTTTTGCGGCTCGCGACGTACGATCTGGGAAGGAAAAATAGCTCAAAAGAAGAAAAGTGTCCCGAAATTGATGAAAACGTTCAATTTTGGGCTCGAAAAATAGGCGCAGCTGAGTAGACTTGCTACCCCAGTCGTAGAGCTCTTGAAGAGCTTTCCGACGGTATGCTGTGTGCCGCGTAACTCCTTACGGATCAAAATTTATAGGCACCAGATCGACGGAGACCTGGTCCCAAGCCCCACGCCCTTGTTTTACTTGCCAAGCCTCTACGTGAAACGAAGTTGCCTTGTCCAAGGTGCCATGGGATTCGATAATAGAAATGTGATAGATTGGGTTGTCGTCTTTTTCGCGGCTCACGACGAACGATCGGGGAAGGAAAAATAGCGCGAAAGAAGAAAAGTGTCCCGAAACTGATGAAAACTTTCGATTTTGGGCATCGAAAATAGGCGCAGCATAGCAAGCTTGCTGCCCCCATCATAAAGCACTTGGAGAGCTTTCCTACGATATGTTGTGCGTTGTGTAACTCCTTACGGATCAAAAGTTATGGGCACCGGAGCAACGGAGACCTGGTCCAAAGCCCCATGCCCTCGGTTTGTGGGCCAAGTCTCTACGTGAAGCGAAGTTGTCTTTTGCCCAAGGTGCTATGGGATTCAATAATAGAAATGTGACGGATTAGGTTGTCATCTTTTTCGCGGCTCACGACGTACGATCCGGGACCCAAAAATATCGCAAAAGAAGAAAAGTAACCCAAAACTAATGAAAACGTTCGATTTTGGGCTCCGAAAATAGGCGTAACCGAGTAGGCTGGCTGCCCCAGTCATAGAGCTCTCGGAGAGCTTTCTAACGGTATGTTGTGCGCCGCATACTCCTTACAGATCAAAAGTTATGGGCAAAGGAGCGACGGAGACCTGGTCCCAAGCCCCACGCCCTCGGTTTGCGGGCGCAACCTCTACATGAAGTGAAGTTGTCATGCCCAAGATGTCGTGTGATTCGGTAATCAAAAATGTGATGGATTAGGTTGTTGTCCTTTTCGCGGCTGACGACGTACGATCCGGGACGGAAAAACAGCGTAAAAGAAGAAAAATTTCCCGAAGTTGATGAAAACGTTCGATTTTGGGCTCAAAAAATAGGCACATTCGAGTAAGCTTACTGACCCCATCGTAGAGCTCTCGGAGGGCTTTCGAAAGGTATGTTGTGCGCCACGTAACTCCTTACGGATCAAAAGTTATGGGCACCGAAGCGACGGAGACCTAGTTCCAAGGCCCACGCCCTCGATTTACGGGCTCAGCCTCTACGTGAAGCGAAGTTGTCTTGCCCAAGGTACTGGGGGGATTCGGTAATAGAAATGTGATGGATTAGGTTGTCGTCCTTTTTGCGGCTCACTACGTACGATCCGGGAAGGAAAAATAGCGCAAAAGAAGAAAAATATCCTAAAACTAATGAAAACGTTCAATTTTGGGCTCGAAAAACAGGCGCAGCTATGTAGGATTGCCACCCCAGTCGTAGAGCTCTCTGAGAGCTTTCCAACGGTATGCTGTGCGCTGCGTACCTTCTTACGGATCAAAATTTATCGGCACCGGAACGATGAAGACCTAGTCCCAATCCCCACACCCTCATTTTACGAGCCAGGCCACTACGTGAATTGAAGTTGTCATGCCCAAGGTACCGTAGGATTCGGTAATAGAAGTGTGATGGATTAGGTTGTCGTCCTTTTCGCCGCTGACGACGTACGATCCTAGAATGAAAAATAGCGCAAAAGAAAAAAAAAGTATATCGAAACTGATGAAAACGTTCGATTTTGAGCTCTGATAATAGGCGCAACTAGGCAGACTTGCTGTCCCCATCATAGAACTCTCGGAGAGCTTTCCAATGGTATGCTGTGTGCTGCGTAACTCCTTACGGATCAAAAGTTATGGGCACTGGAGTAATGGAGACCTGGTCCCAAGCCCCACACCCTTGGTTTGCGAGCCCATCCTATACATGAAGCGAAGTTGTCTTGCCCAAGGTGTCGTGGGATTCGATAATAGAAATGTGATGGATTAGGTTGTTGTCATTTTCGCGGCTCACGGCCTACGATCTGGGATGGAAAAACAGCGCAAAAGAAGAAAAGTGTCCCGATACTAATAAAAACGTTCGATTTTGGGCTCCAAAAATAGGCGTAGTGGAGCATGCTTGCCACCCCCGTTGTAGAGCTCTCGGAGAGCTTTCCAATGGTATACTGTGCGCGCATAACTCTTTACGGATCAAAAGTTATGGGCCCCGGAGCGACGGAGACTTGGTCCATAGCCCTACGCCCTCGGTTTGCAGGCCAAGCCTCTATGTGAAGCGAATTTTTCTTGCCAAAGGTGGCATGGGATTCCATAATAGAAATGTGATGGATTAGGTTGGCGTCCTTTTTTGCGGCTCACGACGTACGATCCGGGAAGAGAAAATAGCGCAAAAGAAGAAAAAAGTCCCAAAATTGATAAAAACGTTCAATATTGGGCTTTGAAAATAGGCGCAGCCGAGCAGGATTGCTGTCCCTGTCGTAGAGCTCTCGGAGAGCTTTCCAACGGTATGTTGTGCACCGCGTAACTCCTTACGGATCAAAAGTTATGGGCACCGGAGCGACGGAGACTTGGTCCCACCTCGGTTTGCGGGCCCAGCCTCTATGTGAAGCGAAGTAGTCTTGCCCAAGGTGCCGTGGGAATCGGTAATAGAAATGTGATAGATTAGGTTGTCGTCCTTTTTGCCACCCACGACGTACGATCCTGGAATGAAAAATAGCGAAAAAGAAGAAAAGTATCCCGATACTGATGAAAATATTTGATTTTGAGATCCAAAAATAGGCGTAGCTGAGTAGGCTTGCTAACCTTGTCGTAGAGCTCTCGGAGAGCTTTCCACCGGTATCGGAGCGACGGAGACCTTGTCCAAGCCCCCCGCCCTCGGTTTGCAGGCCCAGCCTCTACGTGAAGAAAAGTTGTCTTCCCCAAGGTGTCATGGGATTCGGTAATAGAAATGTGATGTATTAGGTTGTCGTCCTTTTCGTAGCTAACGACATACAATCCGGGTCGGAAAAACAGCGCAAAAGAAAAAACCTGTCCCGAAACTGATTAAAATGTTTGATTTTGGGCTCGAAATATAGGCGTAGCTAAGTTGGCTTTCTATACCCGTCGTAGAGCTCCCGGAGAGCTTTCCAACTGTATGCTGTACGCCGCGTAACTCCTTACGGATCAAAATTTATGGGCACCGAAGCGATGGAGACCTGGTCCCAAGCCCCATGCCCTGGGTTTGCAGGCCCAGCCTCTATGTGAAGCGAAGTTGTCTTGCCCAAGGTGATGTGCTATTCGGTAATAGAAATTTGATGGATTAGGTTGTCGTCCTTTTCGCGGCTCACGACGTAAGATCTGGGAATGAAAAATAGAGCAAAAGAAGAAAAGAGTCCCGAAAATGATTAAAACGTTCGATTTTGGGCTCGAAAAAAGGCATAGCAAGTAGACTTTCCACCCTAGTCGTAGAGCTCTTAGAGAGCTTTCCAATGGTATGTTGTGAGCCGCGTAACTCCTTACGGATCAAAATTTATGGGCACCGGAGCGATGGAGACCTGATCCAAAGCCCCATGCCCTCAGTTTGTGGGCCCAGCCTCTACGGGAAGCAAAATTGTCTTGCCTAAGGTGTCGTGGGATTCGGTAATAGAAATTTGATGGATTAGGTTGTCGTCCTTTTCGCGGCTCACGACGTACGATCCAAGACGGAGAAATAGCGCAAAAGAAGAAAAGTATCCCGAAATTGATGAAAACGTTCGATTTTTGTCTCTAAAACAAACACATTGGAGCAGGCTTGCTCCCCCCGTCGTAGGGCTCTCAGAGAGCTTTCCAACGGAATGCTGTGCGCCGTGTAACTCCTTACGGATCAAAAGTTATGGGCACTAGAGCGACGGAGACCTGGTCCCAAGTCACACGCCCCCGGGTTGCGGGCTCAGCCTCTATGTGAAGCGAAGTTGTCTTGGCAAAGGTGCTGTGGGATTCGGTAATAGAAATATGATGGATTAGGTTGTCGTCCTTTTCCCGGCTCACGACGTACAATCCGAGAAGGTAAAATAGCGCAAAAGAAGAAAAGTGTCCCAAAACTGATGAAAACGTTCGATTTGGGGCTCCAAAAACTAGCGTAGCGAAGCAGGCCTGATATCCCCGTTGTAAAGCTCTTGAAGTGCTTTCCAACGGTATGCTGTGCGCCGCGTAATTCCTTACGGATCAAAAGTTATGGTCACCGGAGCGACGAACACCTGGTCCCAAGCCCCACGCCCTCGGTTTGCGGGGCCAGCCTTTACTTGTAGCGAAGTTGTCTTGCCTAAGGTGCTGTGAGATTCGGTAATAGAAAAGTGATGGATTAGGTTGTCGTCCTTTTTGTGACTCCCGACATACGATCTGGGATGGAAAAATAGCGCAAAAGAGGAAAAGTATCCTGAAACTGATGAAAACGTTCAATTTTGGGCCCCAAAAACTTGCACAGACGAGCATTCTTGCTGACCCCGTAGTAGAGCTCTCAAAGTGCTTTCCAACGGTACGTTGTGCGCTGCGTAACTCCTTACGGATCAAAAGCTATGGGCACCGGAGCAACGGAGACTCGTCCCAATCCCCACGCCCTCGGTTAGCGGGACCAACCTCTACGTGAAGCGAAGTTGTCTTGCCCAAGGTTCCGTGGGATTCAATAATAGAAATATGATGGATTGGGTTGTCGTCATTTTCGCGGCTCACGACGTACGATCCGGGACAGAAAAACACCGCAAAAGAAGAAAAGTGTTCCGAAACTGATGAAAAAGTTTGATTTTGGGCTCTGAAAATAGTCGCAGCCGAGTAGGCTTACTGTCCCCGTCGTAGAGCTCTTGGAGAGCTTTCCAACGATATGTTGTGCGCCTCGCAACTACTTACGGATCAAAACTTATGGGTACCAGAGCGACGGAGACCTGGTTCCAAGACCCAGGCCCTCAGTTTACGGGCCCAGCCTCAACATGAAGCGAAGTTGTCTTGCCCATGGTATCGCGGGATTTAGTAATAGAAATGTGATGGATTAGGTTGTTGTCCTTTTCGCGGCTCATGACGTGCGATCCGGGTCAAAAAAATAGCGCAAAAGAAGTAAAGTGTCCCAAAGCTTATGAAAACGTTCCATTTTGGGCTCCAAAAATAGGCACAGTGGAGCAGGCTTGCCACCTCCGTCGTAGAGCTCTTGGAGTGCTTTCCAACGGTATGCTGTGCACCACGTAACTCCCTACGGATCAAAAGTTATGGGCACCGGAGCGACGGAGACCTGGTCCCAAGCCCCACGCACTCGGTTTACTGGCCCAGCCTCTACGTGAAGCAAAGTTGTCTTGCCCAAGGTGCTATGGGATTCGGTAATAGAAATGTGATGGATTAGGTTGTCATCCTTTTTGTGTCTCACGATGTAAGGCTCGACCCCGAATAACATGTCTTACCTCGATTTGCATGCCATAGACCCAGAATTATATGACCGACCTTGGATTACATGCCCTGTCTTAGTTTTCATGCACGCCTCGTCATTCGTGCCTTGTCCTAGAATGGTGTGCCCTAATCCCCGACTGACGTGCGTTACCTAGATATACATGCCCTGACCTTGATGTACGTGCGTTACCTCATTTTGTGTGCCCTAACCTTGAACTGCGTACCTTAACCTAGATATAAAGTTGTGCCTTGATTTGCGTGCATTGCATTGATTTACATGCATTCATTTCGGGTTGCGTGCATTATTCTTGAAGTATGTGCATTTATCTTAATGTTCGTGTCTACCTCGTAATTCGTGCCCCAGACCTAGGAATCCGTGCCACCACGTTAATCAAGAAAGAATCTTATACAAAGCACTAGACTATTAAATAATCCTACAACTCCACTAACTATTATTTTAATCCTAAGTCAATGCACTAAAAGACAAAACATTAAACACTAAACATTCTTTATTCCTATTTCTTTTCTTTTTTTTTGCAAAACTCATGCCCCTACAATAAATTAATCTTAAAACAAAGCAAAAATTCGGATTTTGATGAGCATAGGTTCGGCCATACCAAGGCCTTGTGACATGCTTTGCAATTTCAAAATCATCCTAGACAAATTATGACACAAGCTCAAGACACCATGCAAAAACTATTCCTATACACACCTACCAAGCTTCACTTTCTTGACCAAACCACCCCATGCTTCCTCACATTCTAAGAATGCATAATGACAAAAGAAAAATTCAGAATTTAGAAGCTCAAGGCCGACACACACACAAGGCATATTCAACACCTCCAACTTCATTCACATTCTCTCATTCTCTTCCATTCTCTCTCTCTTGGCCATGACTACTTCATGAATCATCATAGCTCAAGCTCATCTTCTAAGGCTCACCGGGCTCTCAAAGACTCTAAGGAACTCGACCATATGAAGCAAAGCAAGAAAAACGCATGCAAGCTGACAAAAACTCTTCATTCTTGGCTATAGGTATGTTTTGCTAGTTTTCTTCCATTTCTTTTGGTTTTACCCACATGCACACCTTCCTCACATGCTAACTCAGTTAGGAATTAAAGGAAAACAAGCCATCTCTCGGCCAAAGCAAGGAAGAAGCTCCATTTGTGCATCTTCAAGAACTTTTGTGCATCTTCATCTATTAACTTGCTAAGGAGAGGGTTAGACTCTTTTAAAAGCTTTCAAAAATCACATGCATGCCTTCATATGGCTATATTTTCCTCTGTAGTTGTTGTATATGTGTGTATATGAGCTTATATACCCATGCATGGCCAGAGTTTTGGCTAGAACTTGAAGATAGGTAAAAAGGTTTTTGCTGTCAGTTTTTTGATCTTGTAGTACGAGGTGCATTTGGCTTAGTAAACCTTGATAAAAATACGTCAAAATTGTTAGACCACTAGTTTTGTCAGTTATGAACATTTTTTGTAGAAATAGACCACGGACAATTGTGACTCTAAGGCCTCCAAAATGGTCAAACATCGTGAGGTGTCTAAATCTGGAAAAATTGGAAAAATGAAATAGGTTTTTGGCAGATTACTGACCTTGTAGAACGAAGTATTTTTGAACTAGTAAATATTGTTGAAAATGCATGAAAATTGGTAGGTTGCTATATTTTGCAGTTCTAGACATTTTTTCTAGAAATAGACCAAAGTCAATTCTGACTCAAATCCCTCAAAAATAGCAAAAATCGAAATGTGTCTAAAACTGGACAGTTTTGCGTAGTCTCATGGTTTCGGCCATAACTCCTAAGTCCGAACTCCAAATGATGCGAGGTTTGTTTCTAGATTTAAATCACTCATTAAGATTCAATTGGAAACTTGGTTCACTGGAATTGGATATTGTTTGCTTGTCTAAATGAATGTGGGAATACAGACCATTGCAGTGAGGTTTTTGTTTAGCAATATGCTTAGAATCATGTTGAGACCTTGCTTGAGGTATTGAATGCTTGGAATTGTGGCACTTAGATGTTGTGTGGACTGTTGTGTCTAGTTGAGGTTGCTTAATTTGATTGATGTATGACTTGGGATCATTAATTGATGAATGGTTTGCTTAACCACATGTTTAAGCACGGAATTGAGGCCCTAATGCTTATGACTATTTGGTAAGAGATGATCTTATGGTTAAACGTGTTAAATTGTGTGGCTAATAGGCTGCCCGTAATTGTCCTTATAGCTCTAAATATGAGTTCCGATGATTGCATGTTACTAAGTGAGCTATTCTTGTATTCGGTCTTGTATAAATGTCGTTGCATGATTGTATAATGTTAATACTTGATACGTGAACCCCGAAATGAGTTATATGACTTGATTTATATGTGTTACTTGGCTGCTCATTTAATGTTCATATGACTACGTATTCTACAAAGTGAAACTTCATGTCAAGCATGCCTCAATCGTTTACTTGGCAATATGTGATCTTGAAATTGCTTGGAGGCAACCTACTTTGTTGTCCTCCTAATGTGAATCGTTAGTTGGTTTAAATGTACATTGTATACAAGGTTGCAACCTTTCATTGTGGCATGGTAGTGTTTCATGAACACTGGGCGGCATAGGGGTTGTCGGTGCTCCCATGACTACCATGGTCCAATTCTCTCTCTCGCTTGGTATTCCACTCTCGGAGAGTTGGGTCGTAGGATTTCGGGGTACATCCGGAGTACACCCAATTGGGAGCGATAAATGGATTATTGAAGCCGGCCGCAACAATTGTTATCGAAAATGAACTCGAGAGCAAAAGCTCACCGTATCCTTGAAATGATTGGTAATTGTATATGTTGTTCAATTTGATTCTTATACCTTGCGTACTTTATTATTTGTAATACGTGACATATTTTTAAAAAAGGGATTTTCATGAGATTAACCGGAAAAGAGTTTCAAAACATAATCTCTTGTTCCCCCTTGCTGAGTTCATAAGGACTCACCCTCTTTTATCATCACAGGTGTAGAAGATCCGGAACAGGTACTCGAGGAGAACGTGTCTGTTGATGACTCTTTCGAGTGATTGCTTGACTTACATGCCTTGCTTGACTATGGCTATTTTGTGAACATTATATTTATTTTGAAGACTATTTCTTATGTTGTTTGTTGTTGATTGTAAATGATACCCGTTGTAATTTGGGGTCTAATTTTGACTTGTACTGATTACAACTAGACGAACACTCTTTTGGTCATTTTGCTATCACTATTTTGTTTTAGTAACTGCCATAGGCAACTCAATCACTAGGTGAAGAAATCAAATAAATGAATCTATCTAATCTTACCCAGGTACTTACTCATAGGCTAAAGGATAACAGGTACTCGCGTAAAAGGGATTGACAAATAAACAGAACATAGTTATCTTGTTAGGCTTGTTAATCAAATGAGACTTTCGAGTTAGATCAATAGGCATATCGGTTGATGATAAATAGGGGTCTTAGTTGAAATTGAATTAATGATTGGTATATTGAGGCATTTGGAAATTTAGGTCAAACCAAAAGGTCCTAAATATAGCCGTTATGCTGCCGATTTTTCGGGAAATCTTTCGGAGTTTTAGGCTAACGTTAAGTGTTAAATCTTAACAAACGATTAAGTATATGAAATAGTGTAAATGATTAGATCACACCCTAGTCTAACCTATATAGGTCGGGTTGGGGCGTGACATACGAAAAATGATCCGGGAATGAGAAATAGTGCAAAAGAAGAAAAAGTGACCCAAAACTAATGAAAATGATCGATTTTGGACTCCGAAAATAGGAGCAGTAGAGCAGGCTTGTTGTCCCCATCGTAGAGCTCTAGGAAAGCTTTCCAACGGAATGCTATGCGCCGCGTAACTCCTTACGGATAAAAGTTATGGGGACCGGAGCGACAAAGACCTGGTCCCAAGCCCCACGCCCTCGGTTTGTGGGCCCAGCCTCTACGTGAAGCGAAGTTGTCTTACCCAAGGTGTCATGGGATTCGGTAACATAAATGTGAAAGATTAGGTTGTCATCCTTTTTGCGGCTCATGACGTACAATCCGGGATGGAAAAATAGTACAAAAGAAGAAAAATGTCCCAAAATTTATGAAAACGTTCAATTTTAGGCTCCAAAAATAGGTGTAGATGAGCAGGCTTGCTGCCACCATCGTAGAGCTCTTGGAGAGCTTTCCAACGGTATGCTGTGCGCTGCGTAACTCCTTACGGATCAAAAGTTATGGGTACCGGAGCGACGGAGACCTGGTCACAAGCCCCCTACCTCGATTTGTGGGCCTAGCCTCTATGTGAAGCGAAGTTGTCTTACCCAAGGTGTCATGGGATTCGGTAACAGAAATGTGAAGGATTAGGTTGTCGTCCTTATCGTAGCTCACGACGTACGAACCGGGACGGAAAAACATCACAAAAGAAGAAAAGTATCCCGAAACTGATGAAAATGTTCGATTTTGGACTCCAAAAATAGGAACAGCCGAGCAAGATCGTTGCCTCCATCGTAGAGCTCTCAGACAGCTTTCCATCGGTATGCTGTGTGTCGCGTAACTCCTTACGGATAAAAAAGTTATGGGGACCAGAGCGATAGAGACCTGGTCCCAAGCCCCACGCCTTCGATTTGCGGGCCCAACCTTTACATGAAGCGAAGTTGTCTTGCCCAAGGTGCCATGGGATTCGGTAATAGAAATGTGATGGATTTGGTTGTCGTCCTTTTCGGGCTCACGACCTACGATCCCGGATGCAAAAACGGTGTAAAAGAAGAAAAGTGTCCGAAACTGATGAAAACGTTTGATTTTGGGCTCCAAAAATAGGCACAACTCAGCAGGTTTGCTGACTCCGTCGTAGAGCTCTCGGAGAGCTTTCCAACGGTATGCCGTGCGCCGCGTAACTCCTTACGGATCAAAAGTTATAGGCATTGGAGCGACGGAGACCTGGTTTCAAGCTCCACGCCCGCGGTTTGTGGGCCCAGCCTCAATGTGAAGCGAAGTTTTCTTGCCCAAGGTACCATGGGATTCGATAATAGAAATGTGATGGATTAGGTTGTCCTCCTTTTCGCGACTCACGACGCACGATCCGGGAAGCAAATATAGCACAAAAAAAGAAAATTGTCCTGAAACTGATGAAAATGTTCAATTTTGGGTTCTGAAAATAGGCACAGTCGAGCAGGCTTGTTGTGCCCATCGTAGATCTCTTGGAGAGCTTTCCAATGGTATGCTGTGCGCCGCGTAACTCTTTACAGATCAAAAGTTATAGGGATCGGAGCGACAAAGACCTGGTCACAAGCCCTACGCCCTCGGTTTGCCGGCCCAGCCTCTACGTGAAGTGAAGTTGTCTTGCTGAAGGTGTCGTGGGATTCGGTAAAAGAAATGTGAAGGATTAGATTGTCATCCTTTTCGCGGCTCACGACGTACGATCCAAGAAGAAAAAATAGCACAAAAGAAGAAAAGTATCCCAAAACTGATCAAAATGTTCTATTTTGGGATCAAAAATAGGCGTAGTAGAGCAAGCTTGCTTCACCCGTTGTAGAGCTCTCGGAGAGCTTTCCTACGGTATGATGTGTGCCGCGTTACTCCTTACGGATCAAAAGTTATGGGCACCAGAGCAACAGAGACCTGGTCCAAAGCCCCACGCCCTCAGTTTGCGGGCCCAGCCTCTACGTGAAGCGTAGTTGTCTTGCCCAATGTGCCATGGGATTCGATAATTGAAATGTGATGGACTAGGTTGTCGTCCTTTTCGTGGCGCACGACATATGATCTGGGACGGAAAAATAGCGCAAAAAAAAGAAAAGTATCCCAAAACTGATGAAAACATTCAATTTTGAGCTCCGAAAATAGTTACAAGTAAGCATGCTTGCTGCCTCATTGAAGTGCTCTCGGAGAGCTTTCCAACGGTATGCCATGGGCCGCGTAACTCCTTACGGATCAAAAGTAATGGACACAGGAGCGACGGAGACCTGGTCCCAAGTACTACGCCCTCGGTTTGCGGGCCCAGCCTCTACGTGAAGCGAAGTTGTCTTGCCCAAGGTGCTGTGGGATTCCATAATAGAAATGAGATGGATTAGGTTGTCTTCCTTTTTGCGGTTAACGACATATGATCCGGGACGAAAAAACAGCGCAAAAGAAGAAAAGTGTCCCAAAACTAATGACAACATTCCATTTTGGGCATGAAAATAGGATCAATCAAGCATGGTTGCTTCCCTCGTCGTAGAGCTCTCGGAGAGCTTTCCAATGGTATGTTGTGCGCCGCGTAACTCCTTACAGATCAAAAGTTATGGGCAGAGAAGCGACGGAGACCTGGTCTCAAACCCCACGCCCTTGGTTTGCGAGCCCAGTCTTTACGTGAAGCAAAGTTGTCTTGCCCAAGGTGCCATGGGATTCGATAATAGAAATGTGATGATTAGGTTGTTGTACTTTTCGCGGCTCACGACGTACGATCCGGGATAGAAAAATAGTGCAAAAGAAGAAAAGTGTCCCGAACTGATGAAAACTTTCAATTTTGGGCATGAAAATAGGATCAGTCGAGCATGGTTTCTACCCCTGTCGTAGAGCTGTCGGAGAGCTTTCCAATGGTATGTTGTGCACTGCGTAACTCCTTACGGATCAAAAGTTAAGGGCACCGGAGCGACAGAGACTTGGTCACAAGCCCCACGCCCTCGGTTTACGGGCCCAGCCTCTACGTGAAGCGAAGTTGTCTTGCCCAAGGTACTGTGGGATTCGAAAATAGAAATGTGATGGATTAGGTTGTCGTCCTTTTCACGGCTCACGACATACGATCCGGGATCAAAAATTAGAGCAAAAGAAGAAAAGAGTCCTGAAAATGATGAAAACATTCGATTTTGGGCATGAAAATAGGATCAGCCGAGCATGGTTTCTACCCCTGTCGTAGAGCTCTCAGAGAACTTTCCTACGGTATGCTGTGCGCCGCGCAACTCCTTACGAATCAAAAGTTAAGGGGACCGGAGCGATGAAGCCCTGGTCCCAAGCCCCACGCCCTCGGTTTGCGGGCCAACCTCTACGTGAAGCAAAGTTATCTTACCCAAGGTGTCATAGGATTCGATAATATAAATGTGATGGATTAGGTTATCATCCTTTTCGCGGCTCACGACGTACAATCCGGGACGGAAAAACAGCGCAAAACAAGAAAAGTGTCCCTAAACTGATGAAAGAGTTCGATTTTGGGCATGAAAATAGGATCAGCCGAGCATGGTTTCTACCCCCATCGTAGAGCTCTCGGAGAGCTTTCCAATGGTATGCTGTGACCCGCGTAACTCTTTACAGATCAAAAGTTATGGGCAAAGGAGCGACGGAGTCCTGGTCTAAAGCCCTACGCCCTCGGTTTGCGGGCCTAGCCTCTACGTGAAGCGAAGCTGTCTTGACCAAGGTGCCATGGGATTCGATAATAGAAATGTGATGGATTAGGTTGTCGTCCTTTTTGTGGCTCAGGATGTACGATCCGGGACAGAAAAAATGTGCAAAAGAAGAAAAGTGTACCGAAACTGATGAAAACGTTCAATTTTGGGCAAGAAAATAAGAACAGTCGAGCATAGTTGCTGCCCCCGTCATAGAGCTCTCAGAGAGCTTTCCAATGGTATATTGTGCGTTGCGTAACTCCTTATGGATCAAAAGTTATGGTCAAAGGAGCGATGGAGACCTAGTCCCAAGTCCCATGCCCTCGGTTTGCTAGCCCAGCCTCTACGTGAAGCAAAGTTGTCTTGCCCAAGGTACCGTGGGATTCGATAATAGAAATGTGATGGATTAGGTTGTCGTCCTTTCCGTGGCTCACGACGTACGATCCGGGACGGAAAAACAGCACAAAAGGAGAAAAGTATCCCGAAACTGATGAAAACATTCGATTTTGGGGTCCAAAAATAGGCGCAGCCGAGCAGGCTTGTGGCCCCCGTCATAGAGCTCTCGAAAGAGCATTTCAATGGTATGTTGTGCGCCGCATAACTCCTTACGGATCAAAAGTTGTAGGCACCGAAGAGAGGGAGGCCTGGTCACAGGCCCAATGCCCTCGGTTTGTGGGCACAGCCTCTACGGAAGCAAAGATGTCTTGTCCAAGGTGCCATGGGATTTGGTAATAGAAATGTGATGGATTAGGTTGTCGTCCTTTTCGCGACTCACGACATACGATCCGTGACAGAAAAACAGCGCAAAAGAAGAAAAGTGTCCCGAAACTTATGAAAATATTCAATTTTGGGATCCAAAAATAGGAGCAGCCGAGCATGCTTGCTGCCCCCATCGTAGAGCAATCGGAGAGCTTTCCAACGATATGCTGTGCACCGCGTAACTCCTTACGGATCAAAAGTTATGGGCAAAGGAGCCACGGAGACCTGGTACCAAGCCCTACGCCGTCGGTTTGCGGGCCTAGCCTCTACGTGAAGGGAAGTTGTCTTACCCAAGGTGTCATGGGATTCGGTAATAGAAATGTGAAGGATTAGGTTGTCATCCTTTTCACGGCTCACGACGTACGATCCGGGAAGGTAAAATAGCAGCAAAGAAGAAAAGAGTCAAAAAACTGATGAAAATGTTTGATTTTGGGATAAAAAAATATGTGCAGCAGAGCAGGCTTGCTGCCCCCGTCGTAGAGCTCTCAGAGAGCTTTCCAACGGTATGTTGTGCGCCGCGTAACTCCTTACGGATCAAAAGTTATGGGCACCGGTGCGACGGAGACTTAGTCCTAAGCCCCACACCCTCAGTTTGCAGGCCAAGCCTCTACGTGAAGTGAAGTTGCCTTGCCAAAGGTGGCGTGGGATTCGGTAATAGAAATGTGATGGATTAGGTTGTCGTCCTTTTCGCGGCTCACGATGTACGATCCGTGACCCAAAAACAGCGCAAAAGAATAAAAGTATCCCGAAACTAATGAAAATGTTCGATTTTGGGCATGAGAATAGGAGCAGCCAAGCATGGTTGCTGCCCCCATTGTAGAGCTCTCGGAGAGCTTTCCAATGGTGTGCTGCGCACCGCGTAACTCCTTACAGATCAAAAGTTATGGGCAAAGGAGCGACCGAGACCTTGTCCCAATGCCCACGCCCTCGGTTTGCGGGCCCAGCCTCTACGTGATGTGAAGTTGTCTTGCCCAAGGTGTCGTGGGATTCGGTAATAGAAATGTGATGGATTAGGTTGTCGTCCTTTTCACGGCACACGACGTACGATACGAGATGAAAAAATAGCGCAAAAGAAGAAAAGTGTCCCGAAACTGATGAAAGCATTCGATTTTGGGCTCCGAAAACTGGCACAGCCAAGCAGCCTTGCTGACCCCGTCGTAGAGCTCTCGGAGAGATTTTGCACTGTTTTTCCATCCCAGATCGTACATTCGATTTTGGGCTCCGAAAACAGTTGCAACCTAGCAGGCTTGTTGCCCCCGTCGTAGAGCCCTCGGAGAGCTTTCCAACGGCATGTTGTGCGCCGCGTAACTCCTTACGATCAAAAGTTATGGGCACCGGAGTGACGGAGACCTGGTCACAAGCCCCACGCCCTCGGTTTGTGGGCCCAGCCTCTACGTGAAGTGAAGTTTTCTTGACCAAGGTGTCATGGGATTCTCTAATAGAAATGTGATGAATTAGGTTGTCGTCCTTTTTGCGACTCACGACATATGATCCGAGACTGAAAAACAGCGCAAAAGAAGAAAAGTGTTTCGAAACTGGTGAAAACATTCAATTTTGAGCTCCAAAAATAGGTGCAGCCAAGCAAGCTTGCTGCACCCTTCGTAGAGCTCTCGGAGAGCTTTTCAACGGTATGCTGTGCGCCACGTAACTCCTTACGGAACAAAAGTTATGGGCACCAGAGCGACGGAGACCTGGTCCCAAGCCCCACGCCCTCGGTTTGCGGGCAAGCCTCTACGTGAAGCGAAGTTCTCTTGCCCAAGGTGCCGTGCGATTCGATAACATAAATGTGATAGATTAGGTTATCGTCCTTTCCGCGGCTCATGACGTACGATCTGGGACGGAAAAACAGTGCAAAAAAAGAAAAGTGTCCCGAAATTAATGAAAACCTTTGATTTTGTGCTCCGAAAATAGGCGCAGCATTGCAGACTTGCTATCCACGTCGTTTAGTTCTCGGAGAGCTTTCCAACTATATGTTGTGCGCCGCGTAACTCCTTACAGATCAAAAGTGATGAGCACCGGAGGGACGGAGACTTGGTCCCAAGCCCCACGCCCTCGTTTTGCGAGCCAAGCGTCTACGTGAAACGAAGTTGTCTTGCCCAAGGTACTGTGGGATTCGATAATAGAAATGTGATGGATTAGGTTGTCGTCCTTTTCGCGGCCCACGACGTACAATTCGGGACGGAAAAACATTGTAAAAGAAGAAAAGTGTTCCGAAACTGATGAAAATGTTCAATTTTGGGCATTAAAATAGGAGTAGCCGAGCATGGTTGCTGCCCCCATCGAAGAGCTCTCGGAGAGCTTTCCAATGGTATGTTGTGCGTCATGTAACTCCTTACGGATCAAAAGTTATGGTCAAAGGAGTGACGGAGACCTGGTCCCAAGTCCCATGCCCTTGGTTTGCGAGCCCAGCCTCTAAGTGAAGCAAAGTTGTCTTGCCCGAGGTGCCGTGGGATTCGGTAATAGAAATATGATGGATTAGGTTGTCATCCATTTTGCGGCTCACAACGTACGATTCGAGATGAAAAAATAGCGCAAAAGAAGAAAAGTATCCCGAAACTGATGAAAACGTTCATTTTTGGACTCCAAAAATGGACGCAGCCGAGCAGGCTAGTTGCCCCCATCGTAGAGCTCTCGGAGAGCTTTCCAACGGTATGCTGTGCACCGTGTAACTCCTTAAGGATCAAAAGTTATGGGCAATAGAGCGACGGAGAACTGGTCCCAAGCCCCACGCCCTCGGTTTGCAGGGCCCAGCCTCTACGTGAGGTGAAGTTGTCTTGCCCAAGGTGCCGTGTGATTCGGTAATAGAAATGTGATGGATTAGGTTGTCATCATTTGAGCGGCTCACGACGTACGATCCAGGACGGAAAAACAGCGCAAAAGAAGAAAAGTGTCCCGAAACTGTTGAAAATATTTGATTTTGGGCTTCGAAAACAGGCTCAGCCGAGCATGCTTGCGGCCCCCGTCGTAGAGCTCTCAGAGAGCTTTCCAACAGTATGTTGTGCACCGCATAACTCATTTCGGATCAAAAGTTATGGGCAAAGGAGCGACGGAGACCTGGTCCCTAGCCCTACGCCGTCGGTTTGTGGGCCCAGCCTCTTCGTGAAGGGAAGTTGTCTTACCCAAGGTGTTGTGGGATTCGGTAATAGAAATGTGAAGGATTAGGTTGTCATCCTTTTCACGGCTCACGACGTACGATCAGGGAAGGAAAAATAGCGGCAACGAAGAAAAGTGTCTAGAAACTGATAAAAATGTTCAATTTTGGGCACTAAAAATAGGCGTAGCCGAGCAGGCTTACTGCCCAAGTTGTAAAGCTCTCGGAGAGCTTTCCAACGGTATGGTGTGCATTGCGTAACTCCTTACGGATCAAAAGTTATGGGCACCGGAGCGACGGAGACCTGGTCCCAAGCACCACGCCCTCAGTTTGCTGTCCCAGCCTCTACGTGAGGCGAAGTTGTCTTGCCCAAGGTGCCATGGGAGTCGATAATAAAAATGTAATGGATTAGGTTGTCGTTCTTTTCGCGGCTCACGATGTACGATCCGTGACGGAAAAACAGCGTAAAAGAAGAAAAGTGTCCCAAAACTGATAAAAATGTTTGATTTTGGGCATGAAAATAGGAGCAGCCAAGCATGGTTGCTGCCCCCATCGTAGAGCTCTCAGAGAGGTTTCCAATGGTATGTTGTGCGCCGCGTAACTCCTTACGGATCAAAAGTTATGGGGTCCGGAGCGACGGAGAGCTGGTCCCAAGACCCACGCCCTAGGTTTGCCGGCCCAGCCTCTATGTGAAATGAAGTTGTCTTGCCCAAGGTGTCGTGGGATTCGGTAATATAAATGTGATGGATTAGGTTGTTGTCCTTTTCGAGGCTCACGACGTACTATCAGGGATGAAAAAATAGCGCAAAAGAAGAAAAGTATCCCGAAACGGATGAAAATGTTCGATTTTGGGTTCCAAAAATTGGCACAGCCAAGCAGCCTTACTGACCCCGTAGTAGAGCTCTCTGAGAGCTTTCCAACGTTATGTTGTGCGCCGCATAACTACTTACGGATCAAAAGTTATACGCACCGGAGCGACGGAGACCTGGTCTCAAACCTCACGCCCTCGGTTTGTGGGCCCAACCTCTACGTGAAGGGAAGTTGTCTTGCCCAAGGTGCCTTGGGATTCGGTAATAGAAATGTGATGGATTAGGATGTAGTCTTTTTTACGGCTTACGACATACGATCCGGGATTAAAAAATAGTGCAAAAGAAGAAAAGTACCCCGAAAGAAATTAAAACGTTCGATTTTGGGATCCGAAAATAGGCGCAGCAGAGTAGGCTTGCTGCCCCAGTCATAGAGCTCTCGAATAGCTTTCCAACTTTATGTTGTCCGCCGCGTAACTCTTTACGGATCAAAAGTTATGGGCACCGGAGCGACGAAGACCTGGTCCCAAGCCCCACGCCTTCGATTTGTGGGCCAAGCCTCTACATGAAGCGAAGTTATCTTGCCCAAGGTGCTGTGGGATTCGGTAATAGAAATTTGATGGATTAGGTTGTTGTCCTATTCACGGCTCACGACGTACGATCCGGGAAGGAAAAATAGAGCAAAAGAAGTAAAGTATCCTGAAACTGATGAAAACGTTCGATTTTGGACTCCAAAAATAGGCGCAGCATAGCAGGCTTGCCTTCCCCATCGTAGAGCTCTCGGAGAGCTTTCCAATGGGATGTTGTGCATCGCGTAACTCCTTACGGATCAAAAGTTATGGGCACCGGAGCGACGGAGACATGGTCCCAAGCCCCAAGCCGTCGGTTTGCGGGCCCAGCCTCTAAGTGAAGTGAAATTGTCTTGCCAAAGATGCCGTGGGATTTGGTAATAGAAATGTGTTGAATTAGGTTGTCGTCCCTTTCATGGCTCACGACGTACGATCCGGGACAGAAAAATAGTGCAAAAGAAGAAAAGTGTCTGGAAATTGATGAAAATGTTTGATTTTGGACTCCGAAAACAAGCACAATCGAGCAAGCTCGCTGACTCCATCATAGAGCTCTCAGGGAGCTTTCCAACAGTATGTTATGCACTGCATAACTCCTTATGGATCAAAAGTTATGAGTACCAGAGCGAATGAGACCTAGTCCCAATCCCCACGCCCTCAGTTTACAGGCCCAGCCTCTACGTGAAGCGAAGTTGTCTTGCCTAAGGTGCCATGGGATACGATAATAGAAATGTGATGGATTAGGTTGTTGTCTTTTCAGCGGCTCACGACGTACGATCCAAGAAAGAAAAACAGCGCAAAAAGAAGAAAACTGATGAAAACGTTCGATTTTGGGCTCCGAGAATAGGCGCTGTTGAGCAGGCTTGCTGTGCTCGTCGTAGAGCTCTAGGAGAGCTTTCCAACGGTATACTGTGCACCGTGTAACTCCTTACGGAACAAAAGTTATGGGCACCGGAGCGACGGAGACCTGGTCCCAAGCCTTACGCCCTCGGTTTGCGGGCCCAGCCTCTATGTGAAGCAAAGTTGTCTTGCCCAAGGTGTCATGGTATTCGATAATAAAAATCTGATGGATTAAGTTGTCGTCCTTTTCGCTGCTCACGACTTACGATCCGGGACGGAAAAAAGCGCAAAAAGAAGAAAAGTGTCCCGAAACTGATGAAAACGTTCAATTTTAGGCTATGAAAATAGGCGCAGCCGAGCACGCTCACTGTTTACGTCGTAGAGCTCTCAGAGAGCTTTCCAACGGTATGTTGTGCGTCGCGTAACTCCTTACAGATCAAAAGTTATGGGTAAAGGAGTGACGGAGACTTGGTCCCAAGGCCTACACCCTCGGTTTGCGGGCCCAGCCTCTATATGAAGTGAAGTTATCATGCCCAAGGTGTCGTGGGATTCGGTAATAGAAATGTGATAGATTAGGTTGTCGTCCTTTTTTAGGCTAACGACGTATCATCTGGGATGGAAAAACATCGCAAATAAAGAAACGTGTCCCATAACTGATGAAAACGTTCGATTTTGGGTTCCGAAAAGTGGCGCAGCCAAGCAAGCTTGCTGACCCCGTTGCAGAGCTCTCAGAGAGCTTTCCAACGATATACTGTGCGCCGCGTAACTCGTTACGGATCAAAAGTTATAGGCACCAAAGCGACGGAGACCTGGTCCCAAGTCCCACGTCCTCGGTTTGCGAGCCCAGCTTCTACGTGAGGTAAAGTTGTTTTGCCCAAGGTGCCGTGGGATTGGCTAATTGAAATGTGATGGATTAGGTTGTCATCCTTTTCGCAGCTCACGACGTACGATCCAGGATGAAAAAATATCGCAAAAGAAGAAAAGTGCCCTGAAACTAATGAAAATGTTCGATTTTGGGCTAGAAAAACAGGTGCGGCGGAGTAGGCTTGCTGCCCCTGTCGTAGAGCCCTCGAAGAACTTTCCAACGCTATGCATTGCGCCGCGTAACTCCTTACGGATCAAAAGTTATGGGTACCGGAGCGACGGAGACCTAGTCCTACGCCCCACACCCTCAGTTTGTGGGCCAAGCCTCTAGGTGAAGCGAAGTTGTCTTGCCCAAGGTGTTGTGGAATTCAGTAATACAAATGTGATGGATTAGGTTGTCATCCTTTTCTCAGCTCACAACGTACGATCTGGGAAGGAAAAATAGCGTAAAATAAGAAAAGTGTCCCAAAACAGATGAAAACATTCGATTTTGGGAACCGAAAATAGGCGCAGCATAGCAGACTTGCTGTCCACATCGTAGAGCTCCCGGATAGATTTCCAACGGTATGTTGTGCGCCGCGTAACTCCTTACAGATCAAAAGTTATTGGCACCGGAGCGATGGAGACCTGGTCCCAAGCCCCACGCCCTCGGTTTGCGGGCCCAGCCTCTACGTGAAGCGAAGTTGTCTTGCCCAAGGTGCCGAGGTATTCGGTAACATAAATGTGATGGATTAGAATGTCGTCCTTCCCGCGGCTCACGACTTGCGATCCGGGATGAAAAATCAGCGCAAAAGAAGAAAAGTGTCCCAAAACTGATGAAAACGTTCAATTTTGGGCTCCGAAAACCAGCGCAGACGCGCAGGTTTGCTACCCTCGTCGTAGAGCTCTCGAAAGGCTTTCCAACGGTATGAAGTGTGTCGCATAACTCCTTACAGATCAAAAGTTATGAGCAAATGAGCGACGAAGACCTGGTCTCAAGCCCTATGCCCTCGGTTTGCGGACCCAGCCTCTACGTGAAGTGAAGTTGTCATGCCCAAGGTGTCGTGGTATTCGATAATAGAAATGTGATGGATTAGGCTATCTTCCTTTTCGCGGCTGACGACGTACGATCTGGGACAGAAAAACAGCGCAAAAGAAGAAAAGTGTCCCAAACAGATGAAAACGTTCAATTTTTTGTTCCAAAAATAGGCATAGCCGAGCAAGCTTGCTGACCTCGTCGTAGAGTTCTCGGAGAGCTTTCCAACGGTATGCTGTGCGCCGCGTAACTCCTTACAGATCAAAAATTATAGGCTCCGGAGCGGCGGAGACTTGGTCCCATGCCCCACGCCTTCGGTTTGTGGGCCCAGCCTCAACTTGAAGCGAAGTTGTGTTGCCCAAGGTGCCGTGGGATTCAGGAAGAGAAATGTGATTGATTAGGTAGTTGTCCTTTTTGCAGATCACGACGTACGATCCGGGAAGGAAAAATAGCGCAAAAGAAGAAAAGTTTTCCGAAACTGATGAAAACATTTGATTTTGGGCTCTTAGACCTGGAGTAGTGGAGAAGGCTTGCTACCCCCGTCGTAGAACACTCGAAGATCTTTCCAACTGTATGATGTGCGCCGCATAACTCCTTACGGATCAAAAGTTATGGGCACTGGAGCGACGGAGACCTTATCCTAAGCCCCACGCCCTCTGTTTAAGGGCCCAGCCTCTACGTGAAGCGAAGTTGTCTTGCCCAAGGTGTCATAGGATTCAGTAATAGAAATGTGATGGATTAGGTTGTCGTCCTTTTCACGGCTCACGACGTACGATCCGGGAAAGGAAAAATAGCGCAAAAGAAGAAAAGTGTCCCGAAACTTATGAAAACGTTCGATTTTGGGTTCCGAAAATAGGCGCATCATAGCAGGCTTGTTGTCCCCGTCGTAGAGCTCTCGGAGAGCTTACCAACGGTATGTTGTGCGCCACATAACTCCTTACGGATCAAAAGTAATGGGCACTGAAGCAACGGAGACTTGGTCCCATGCCCTACACCCTCGGTTTGCGGGCCCAGCCTCTATGTGAAGTGAAGATGTCTTGCCCAAGGTGCTGTGGGATTCGGTAATAGAAATGTGTTGGATTAGGTTGTCGTCCTTTTCGTGGCTCACGACGTACGATCCAGGAAGGAAAAACAACGCAAAAGATGAAAGTATCTCGAAACTGATGAAAACATTCGATTTTGGACTCTGAAAACAAGCGCAGTCGAGCAGGCACGCTAACTTCATCGTAGAGCTCTCAGAGAGCTTTCCAACGGTATGTTGTGTGCCACGTAACTCCTTACGGATCAAAAGTTATGCGCACCAGATCGACGGAGACCTGGTCCCAAGCCCCACGCCCTCGGTTTGCGGGCAAAGCCTCTACGTGAACGAAAGTTGTCTTGCCCAAGGTGCCATTGGATTCGGTAATAGAAATGTGATGGATTAGGTTATCGTCCTTTTCGCGGATGACGACATACGATACGGGATGAAAAAACTCCGCAAAAGAAGGAAAGTGTCCCGTAACTGATAAAAACATTCAATTTTGTGCTCCAAAAACTGACGCAGCTGAGCAGGCTTGCAGTTCCCGTCATAGAGCTCTCGGAGAGCTTTCCAACAGTAAGTTGTGCGCCGCGTAAGTCCTTACGGATCAAAAGTTATGGGCACCGGCGCGACGGAGACCTGGTCCCAAGCCTCACGCTCTTGGTGTGCAGGCCCAGCCTCTACGTGAAGTGAAGTTGTCTTGCCCAAGGTTTCATGGGATTCGATAATAGAAATGTGATGGATTAGGTTGTCGTCCTTTTCACGGCTCACGACGTACGATCCGGGAAGAAAAAATAGCACAAAAGAAGAAAAGTGTCCCGAAACTAATGAAAATATTCGATTTTGGGTTCCGAAAATAGGGGCAGTTGAGCAGGCATGCTGACCCTGTCGTAGAGCTCTCGGAGAGCTTTCCAACGGTATGCTGTGCGCCGCATAACTTCTTACAGATCAAAAGTTATGGGCACGGGAGCGAAGGAAACCTGGTCCCAAGCCTCTATGTGAAGCGATGTTGCCTTGCCCAAGGTGCAGTGGGATTTAGTAATAGAAATGTGATGGATTATGTTGTCGTTCTTTTCGCGACTCATGACGTACGAACCGGGAAAAAAAATAGCGCAAAAGAAGAAAAGTGTCCCGAAACTGATGAAAACGTTCGATTTTGGGCTACGAAAATAGGTGCAGCAAAGCAGGCTTGCTGCCCCCTCCGTAGACCTCTTGGAGTGCTTTACAACGGTTTGCTGTGCGCCACGTAACTCTTTACGGATCAAAAGTTATGGGCACCGGAGCGACAGAGACCTGGTCCCAAGCCCCACGCCCTCGGTTTGCGGTCCCAGCCTGTACGTGAAGTGAAGTTGTCTTGCCCAAGTTGTCATGGGATTCGGTAATTGAAATGTGATGGATTAGGTTGTCGTCCGTTTCGCGACTCACGTCGAGGCTGGGCCCGCTAACCGAGGGCATGGGGCTTGGGACCATGTCTTTGTCGCTCCGATGTCCATAACTTTTGATCCGTAAGGCGTTACGTGGTGCACAGCATACCGTTGGAAAGCTCTTCAAGAGATCTACAATGGAGGAGGCAAGCCTGCGTAGCTGCGCCTGTTTTCGGATCACAAAATTGAACGTTTTCATCAGTTTTTGGACACTTTTCTTCTTTTGCGCTATTTTTCCTTCCCGGGTCGTACGTCGTGAGCCGTGAAGAGGATGACAACCTAAACCATCACAATTCTATTACCGAATCCCATGGCACATTGGGCAAGACAACTTCACTTCACGTAGAGGTTGGGCCCGCAAACCGAGGACGTGGGGCTTGGGACCAGGTCTCCGTATCCCCGGTGCCCATAAATTTTGATCCGTAAGGAGTTACGCGGAGCACAGCATACCGTTGGAAATCTCTCCGAAAGATATACGACGGAGGTGGCAAGCCTGCTTTGCTGCGCCTGTTTTACTAGCCCAAAATCGAATGTTTTAATCAGTTCCGGGACACTTTTCTTCTTTTGCGCAATTTTTCCTACCGGTATCGTACGTTGTAAGCCGCGAGAAGAACGACAACCTAATCCATCAAATTTCTATTACCGAATTCCATGGCACCTTGGCAAGACAACTTCGCTTCACGTAGAGGCTGGGCCCGCAAACTGAGGGCGTGGGGCTTAAGACCACGTCTCCGTCGCTCCGGTGCCCATAATTTCTGATCCGTAACGAGTTACGTGGCGCACAGCATACTGTTAGAAAGCTCTCAGAGAGCTCTACGATGGGGATAGAAAGCCTACTCAGCTGCGCATATTTTTGGAGCCCAAAATCGAATGTTTTCATCAGTTTTGGGATACTTTTCTTCTTCTGCGCTATTTTTCCTACCTGGATTGTACGTCGTGAGTCGCGAAAAGCATGACAACCTAATCTATCACATTTCTATTACCGAATCCCATGACACCTTGGGCAAGACAACTTCGCCACCGAGAGCGTGGGGCTTGGGACCAGGTCTACGTCGCTCCGGTACCCATAACTTTTTATCCGTAAGGAGTTACGCGGCGCACAACATACCGTTGGAAAGCTCTCCGAGAGTTATACGATGGGGATGGCAAGCCTACTCTACTGCACCTATTTTTCGAGCCCAAAATCCAACGTTTTCATCAGTTTCACGACACTTTTCTTTTTTGCGCTATTTTTCCTTCCTGGATTGTACGTCGTGAGTCGCAAAAAGGACGACAACCTAATCAATCACATTTCTATTATCGAATCCCACGGTATCTTGGGGAAGACAAATTTGCTTCACGTAGAGGCTGGGCCAGCAAATCGAGGGCGTGGGGCTTGGGACCAGGTCTCCGTCGCTCCAATGCCCATAACTTTTGATCCGTAATGAGTTACGCGACGCACGGCCTACCGTTGGAATGCTCTTCGAGAGCTCTACGACGTGGTCAACAAGCCTGCTAAGATGCGTCTATTTTCGGAACCCAAAATCGAACGTTTTCATCAGTTTCGGGACATTTTTCTTCATTTTCGCTGTTTTTCTATCCCGGATCGTACGTCGTGAGCCGCGAAAAAGAAGACAACCTAATCCATCACATTTCTATTATCGAATCCCACGACACCTTGGGCAAGACAACTTCGCTTCACGTAGAGGCTGGACCCGAAAACCAGGGGCATGGGGCTTGGGACCTGGTCTCCGTAGCTCATTTGCCCATAACTTTCGATCCGTAAGGATTTACGCGGCGCAAAGCATACCATTGGAAAGCTCTCTGAGAGGTCTACGATGGGGCAGTAAGCCTGCTCGGTTACGCTTGTTTTCGAAGCCCAAAATCGAATGTTTTCAACAATTTCGGGACACTTTTCTTCTTTTGCACTGTTTTTTCGTCCCGGATCGAACGTCGTGAGCCGCGAAAAGGAAGACAACCTAATCCATCACATTTCTATTATTGAGCCCCACAGGACCTTGGGCAAGACAACTTCGCTTCACGTAGAGGATTGGCCCGCAAACCGAGGGCGTGGGGCTTGGGACCAAGTCTCCGTCGCTCCGGTGCCCATAACTTTGATCCGTAAGGAGTTATGCGGCGCAAAGCATACCGTTGGAAAGATCTCCCAGAGCTATACGATGGGGGAAGCAACCCTGCTTTGCTGCGCCTGCTTTTAGATCCCAAAATCGAACATTTTCATCAGTTTCGGGACACTTTTCTTATATTGTGTAGTTTTTCCGTCCCGGATTATACGTCGTGAGCCACGAAAAGGACGACAACCTAATCCATCACATTTCTATTATCGAATACCACGGGACCTTGGGCAAGACAACTTCGCTTCACGTAGAGGCTTGGCCCGCAAACCGAGGGCGTGGGGCTTAGGACCAGGTCTCCATCGCTCCAATGCCCATAACTTTTGATCCGTAAGGAGTTACGCAACGCACAGCATACCGTAGGAAAGCTCTTCAAGAGCTCTACAACGGGGGAAGCAAGCTTGCTATGCTTCTCCTATTTTCGAAGCCCAAAATCAAAAGTTTTCATCAGTTTTGGGACACTTTTCATCTTTTGCGCTATTTTTCTTTCCCAGATCGTACGTCATGAGCGGTGAAAAGGAAGACAACATAATCGATCCCATTTGTATTACCGAATCCCATGGCACCTTGGGAAAGACAACTTCGTTTCACGTAGAGGCTTGGCCCACAAACCAAGGGCGTGGGGTTTGGGACTAGGTCTCCGTCGCTCTAGTGCCTATAAATTTCGATCCGTAATGAGTTATGTGGTGCACAGTATACCGTTGGAAAGCTCTCTGAGAGCTCTACGACGGGGTCAGCAACCCTGCTCGGCTGTGTCTATTTTCAGAGCCCAAAATAGTTTCGGGGTACTTTTTTTCTTTTGCACTATTTTTTCATCCCGGATTGTACGTCGCCAGCCGCGAAATGGATGACAACCTAATCCATCACATTTCTTTTACCAAATCCCACGACACCTTATGCATGACAACTTCACTTCACGTAGAGGCTGGGCTCGCAAACCGAGGGCGTTGGGCTTGGGACCAGGTCTCTGTTGCTCATTTGCCTATAACTTTTGATCCGTAAGGAGTTATGCGGTGTGAGGACCGACCTCGATTTGTGTGCAATACCTCATTTCGTGTGCCCTTACTTAGATTTGCGTGCCTTGACCTAGGTTTAAGAATCCTGTTTCATTTTCTGTGCCTTGCATTGAATTACGTGCATACATTTAAGGCTGCGTGCATTTACTTGAAAAACGGGCATTCGTCTCGTAGTTCATGCCTTACCTCGTAGTGCGTGCCCTAAACCTAGAAAAGCGTGCGCGCACGCTAATCAAGAAAGTTTCTTACACGAAGCACTAGATCATTAATTAATCCTACAAACTCCACTAACTAATATTAAAATGCTAAGTCAACTCACTAGAAGACGAAATCTCACAAAAAGCTAAACATTCCTATTCTTTATTCTTTATTCTTTTGCACTTCCCAAACACGCAATAAAATAAGCCTTGAACAAACAAAAAATTCAGATCTTGATGCTCATAGGGTCGGCCAAACCAAGGGCTATGAGCAAAGTTTGAATATAAATTATTTTAACCAAGCATGCTTAAGACAAAGACTTCACATTGTCATACCTTTTGCTTGCACCAAAGCCACATTTTGCTAACTACTAAGCCACCCATCTCGGCCACATCACCCTTGTCTACCAACAATTTAAATAACATTCAAAAGACAACACAAAAATCAGATTGTAGAAGCATATAGCCGACCAAAATGCTAAGCCTTTTATTTTCTCTTTCTCACATTTTCTCTTTCTCTCATTTTCTCTCACTCTCTCATTTTTTCTCTCTCTCTCTCAGCCCTTGGCTGAAATTCTACTCTCCATAGCTTGAGTTCATCATCCTAAGGTTCATCAAGACATGCAAGCTACTAGGAAGCTCGACCAAGCAAGCTAGAATGCAAAAGTCACACATGCAAGCTCATAGAACCTTCATCTCGGCTTAGGTAAGTTTGATAGCTCCTATTTTGTTTTCTTCTTGTTCTAACCTCATTCACATACTAAGAACATGGTTACTAAGCTAGGAAATTAGAGAATCTCAAGTTGTCTCTTGGCTAAGCAAGGAAAAAGGTCGACATTGTGCTTCATCAAGAGTTTGTGCATCTTCTTGTTGTCTTGCTAAGGTGAGGGCTAAAACTTCCTTGAAAAGCTTTCAAAAACCACATGCATGCCTTTAAATGTCTATTTGTACCTCTGTACTTGTGATATATGTGTGTACATGAGCTTTGGTAAACCTGCATGGCAAGATATTTAGCTAGAATGTGAAGATAGGTGAAATCGCGTATTTGGCAGCTTTCTGTTCTGTTGGAGCGAAGTGATTTTGACCAGGTAAATGATGTTTCAAATGCGTGAAAATTGGTAGGTGACTAGTTTTGCCAGTTCTGAGAATTTTTCATAGAAATAGTTCAAAGCTAATTTTGACTCTAAGGTCCCCAAAATGGCAAAACATTGAAAGGTGTCCAAATCTGGAAAATCTGGGAAAATGAAGCAGTTTTTGACAGATTCACTGTCCTTGTAGAACGAACCAGTTTGAACTTAGTAAATGATATCCAAAATGTATGAAATTTTGTGTACTACTATATTTTTCAGTTATGGACATTTTTGTCAGAAATAGACTAAGGCTAAATCTGACCCTAAGGCCCTCAAAAACGACAAGTATTGAAATGTGTGCAAATCTGGACAGTTTTGCGTAGTCTCACGGTTTTGGCTATAACTCCTGAACCCGAACTCCAAATGATGCGAGGTTTGTTTCTGGATTTAGTTCACTCCTTGATATTTAATTTGACATTTTGTTCACTGGAATTGGAGATTTTTTGCTTATCTAAATGATTGTGAGAAAACAGACAATTTCAGTGAGGGTTTCATTTAGTGATATGATTTGAAAATTATTGTAACTTCTCTTGTTGAATTAAATGGTTGGGATTGTGGAACTTGGATGTTGTGTGGACTGTTTTGAATACTTGAGGGTGTTTTAATTAATTGATGCATGTCTTGAGTTTAATTACGTGACAACTTAGGACTTAATCGCACGGGTGAGTATGAATTGAAACCCTAATGACTAAGAATACTCGCTAAGTGTTGATCCTATGGATATCATGTTTAATTATGTAATTAGTAGGCTTCCCGTAGTTGACCTCATATCCGTAAACATGATTTTGATGATTACATGTTGACAAGTAGGCCTTTCTTGCACCCGATCCCACGTAGATGTCGTTGCATGTTGTATAATCTTATTATTTGATTACGTGAACTTCTAAATGAGTTATATGATTTGATTTACATGCGTTACATAGATGCCCGTTTAATATTCATATAACTCCATGCGCTTTTCAAGTGAAATTACTTGTCAATGTGCAATCTTATGATTGCTCGGAGGCAACCTACTTTGTTGTCCTCCTAATGTGATATATTAAATGTCATAATGTACATTGCATACAAGGTTGCAACCTTTCATTCTGGGGTGGTAGCGTTCACGCACACTGGGTAGCATCGGGCTTGCCGGTGCAAGCGTGACTACCATTGTCCAAGTCCCTCTCTCACCTGGGGGCTAGACTTCCTCGGAGAGTTGGGTTGTGAGGCCCGATCCCGAATAACGTGCCTTACCTCGATTTGCGTGCCTTAGAACTAGAACTGTATGACCGACCCTAGATTACGTGCCATGTCTTGGTTTTCGTGCATGCCTCATTATACGTGCCTTAACCTAAAATTGTGTGCCATAATCCTCGATATACGTGCGATACCTAGATAAACATGCCATGACCTTAATTTACATGCGAGACCTTGATTTGCGTGTGTCTCTTCGTTTCGTGTGCATTAACCTTGAACTGCGTGCTTTAACCTAGGTTTAAGAGTCGTGTCTTGAATTACGTGTCTTGTATTGGTTTACGTACATTTATCTAGGGATTGCGTGCATTTGCATTAAAATCTGTGCATTAGTCTTGAAGTACGTGCATTAGTCTTGAAGTTCGTGTCTTACCTCGTAGATCGTGTCTACCTCGTAATTCGTGCCCTAGACCTAGGAATCCGTGCCACCACGTTGATCAAGAAAGAATCCTACACAAAGCACAAGACAATAAAATAATCCTACTCAATCCACTAACTATTATTATAATCCTAATTCAAATCTCTACAAAATCCACTAACACCTAAATATTATATTTTAAACTCACTACAAGACAAAATCTCACCAACCTCTAAACATACCCTATATTCTATTCTACCTAAAATCCCTAAATACCCAACATTCTCTTACACACATGTTAAAACAATTCAAAAGATGACACAAAATCAGATTTTTGCATGCATGTTTAATTTAAAATAATTCTAGACAAGTCATGACACAAAAACACTTATCAATGCATAAAAAATTGCCCAAAACCACCTCAATTTCCTCTCATTTTCGACCAAACCACTCATGGCCCATGCTAACATTTCAAATTCCACCTTGAAGACACAAAAATTCAGATTTGGAAGCCCAAGGCTGACCACATGCTCAAAAATTGCAAAAAGCCTCATTTTTCTCTCATTTCTCTCACTTTCCTCACATTTCTCTCTCTCCCTCTCATTTTCTCTCTCCATTTCGGTTTTGGCTGAGTTCTTCATCTCCATAGCTTCTCTTCTTCACACCATAGCTAAACCAAGCAAGCCACAAGCAAAGGACCTCAACCGAACAAGCTATGATGCAAAAATCACTCATGCATGTGCATTGAAGCTTCATTTTCGGCCTAGGTGAGTTACTAAGCTTCCATTTCTTTTCTTCAAGTCCTAACTACATGCATGTACTAAGAGATTGCTTACTAGGCTAGGAAAAATAGAGAAAACCAAGTTGGAAACTCGGCTAAGCAAGAAGAGGAAGAAATTTGAGCCTCAACAAGGTTTTTGTGCATCTTTTGGTTGATTGCAAAGGTGAGGGTTAAAAGCTTTTGAAAACTCTTTGAAATTTCACATGCATGTTCATAAATGTGTATATTTTCTTCTGTACTTGAGTGATGTGGTCGTTCATGAGCTTAAACAACCATGCATGGCAAGATCTTGGCTTGAAAATGATGCTAGGTGAAGTCGAATTCTTGTGACAGCTCTCTGACCAGTCTGTTCGAGGTACGTTTAGCTAAGCAAATGATGTTTAAAATGCTTGAAAATTGGTGGGTGACTAGTTCGGACAGTTTTGAACATTTTTCCTAGAAATAGGCCGGAGCTAATTTTGACTCTAAGGTCCTCAAAATGACAAATCATTAAAATGTGACCAAATCTGGAAATCTGGAAAAATGAATCAGGTTTTGGCAGATGCACTGACCTTGTGGAACGAACCATATTTTACTTAGTAAATGTTGTCCAAAATGCATGAAAATTGGTTTGCTGCTAGATTTTTCAGTTCTGGACAATTTTATCAGAAATGGACCAAAGCTAAAAATGACTCTAAGGACCTCAAAAACGTCAATTTCTGAAAAGTGTGAAAATCTGGACAGTTTTGTGCTACCTCACTGTTTCGGCCATAACTAATGATTCTGAACTCCAATTGATGCAAGGTTTGTTTCTGAGTTTAGTTAACTTCTTAAGCATTAATTTGACATCTTATTCACTGAATTTTGAGATTGTTTGGTTATCCTATTGATTGTGGGAAAACAGCCTATTGCAGTAAAGGTTTCACTTAGTTATATGCTTGGAAAATTGTTGTAACCCCTCTTGTGGTGCTAATTGCTTGGAATTGTGGTGTTGGGATGTTGTGTGGACTGTTTTGATTACTTGAGGATGTTTGAATTGAATGATGCATGACTTGTGAATGAACTTGAGTTGACTTAGGGTTTAATCACATGGTTAAGCATGAAACGGAAACCCTAATGACTAGGTAGTCTTGCTAAGTGTTGATCATTTAGATATTGTGTGGAAATTATATGCTTAGTGGGCTGCCCGTAAATGTCTTATAAGCTTAAATGTAATTTTGATCATTGCATGTTGACAAATAGGCTTTTCTTGCATCCGAAACCACCACGTAGATGTTGTTGCATGTGAATAATCGTATCACTTGATTGCGTGGACTTCGAATGTATTTATATGGCTGTACTTGAATGTGTTCCATGGCTGCCCGTTTAATGTTCATATGACTCTATGTGTTCTACAAAGTGAAATTTCATGTCAAGCATGCCTCGTTCGTTTACTTGGCAATATGTGATCTTGAAATTGCTCGGAGGCAACCTACTTTGTTGTTCTCCTAATGTGAATTGTTAAAAGATATTCAATGGTTTATTTGAACGTGATTACTTGGCTGCCCGTTAAAGTTTAATTGCTTTCAAATGGATATATGAAATGATTATATGTTCTTACAATGCCTTATATGCCAATATGTCAAAATGTGATCATATACTTGCTCGGAGGCAACCTACTTTGTTGACCTCCTAATGTGAAATGTTAAATGACAAAAATGGGCATTGTATACGAGGTTGCAACCTTTCAGTGTGGCATGGTAGTGTTTCACGCACGCCGGGCGGCATCGGGCTTGCCGGTGTTACCGTGACTACCATGGTCCAATTCCCTCTCTCGCTTGGCATTTCACCCTCGGAGAGTTGGGTCGTAGGTTTCGGGGTACATCCGGAGTACACCCAATTGGGAGCGATAAGTGGATTATTGAAGTCGGCCGCACCAAATGAATCGAAATTGACATTGAGAGCAAATGCTCACCGTATCCTTTTTACAATGTGTATAAGTACTCTCGCTTGGTTCCTAGAGAACCTCGGGGAGGAAAGACTGGTATTCTTGTTCCTGTGCTTATATGTAAGTACTCTCGTTTGGTTCCTAGCGACCCTCGGGGAGGAAAGACTGGCATTTCTGTTCCCTTACTTTGTATCCGTTACTCGATTTGTTTCTTATAATTGCGTACCTTATTATTTGTAATACGTGACATGTTCTCAAAAAGAGTTTTCATAAATTGAACCGGAAAACGAGTTTCAAAACGTATTTCTCGTTCCCCCTCGCTGAGTTCATAAGGACTCACCCTCTTTTTCATCACAGGTGAAGAAGAACAGGTACAGGTACCCGAGGATGGTGTGCCTAACGATGAACCCCTGGAGTGATTGCCTGTCTTGTGTGCCTTGCGTGATTATGGCTATTTGTGAACTATGCTACTTGAAGACTATTTCTTTTATGTTGCTCGTTGTTTATTGATGTAAATGACCCCGTTGTAATTTGGGTCTAATTCTGAGATTGTACTATCTATAACCGGACGAACTTTTATTTGGTTGTTTGCTTTCGTTTTCTTAATTAGTAGTTATCGTAGGCATTCAAACCACTAGATGAACAATCAACTAAGTTAATTCTATCTAATTTCACTTAGGTGTTCATTTGCAAACTAAAGGATAATAGGTACTTGCATGATAGGAAATTGAAAAATAAACAGGACATAGTTATCATGTTAGGCTTATTAACCAAACGAGACTTTCAAGGTAAACTAGTTAGCCAATCAGTTGGTGTCAAATATGAGTCCTTAATGGAATTGGATTAATGATTGGAATAATTGAGGCGTTTAGAGAATTAGGTCAAACCAAATAGCCCAATTACAGCCGTTATGCTGCCGATTTACCGAAAAATTTTAGAGTTTAGGCCAAGACGTTAAGTGTTAAATCTTCATGAACGGTTAAGTACGAGACGTGACTTGAATGTTTAGATCATACCCCAGTCTAACCTTTATAGGCCGGGTTGGGGCGTGACATGGGTCGTAGGATTTCGGGGTACACCCATTTGGCGTGATAAGTGGATGATTTGAAGTCGGCCGCAACAACTGATACTGGAAATGAACTGAGAGCAAAAGTTCACCGTATCCTTTTCACTATGTGTATAAGTACTCTCGCTTAGTTCCTAGAGGACCTCAAGGAGGAAATACGGGTAATTGTGTTCTTTTACTTTTACATTACATTATGTACTTACTTGTGATATATGTCATGCTTGCAAAAGGGTTTTCATAATTGAACCCAAAAAAAGAGTTTTAAAACTTATTTCTCGTTCCCCCTCGCTGAGTTCATAAAGACTCACCCTCTTTTATCATCTCAGGTGAAAAAGACCAGGAATATGTACCTGAGGACAACGTGCCTAGTGATGATTCCTTGCCCTACGTGCCTTATTTGACTATGACCATTTTGTGAACGATATGTTGCTTGAATACTATTTCTTATGTTACTTGTTGTTGTATTGTAAATGACCCCCATTGTAATTTGGGGTCAAATTTTGGGTTGTACTGATCATAACTAGGTAGACACTACTATGGTCGTTTTTGCTATCGCTACTAGTTAGTATCTATTGCAGGTTTATGAAGTATCAGGTAAAGGATTAAGTACAGGAATCTATCCAATCTTAAACAGGTACTTATTGATAGGCTAAGATCAACAGGTACTTTTGTAACAAGGATTAACAAACAAACGAGACATAGTATCATGCTAGGTTGTTAATCAAACGAGACTTCGAGATAACTAGTAGGCGTTTCGATTGGTGATAAATAGTAATCTTAGTTGGAAATGAAATTGAGATTGGAAATTTTAAGGCGTTTAGAAAATTAGGTCAAACTAAATAGCCCATTTACAGCCGTTATACTGCCGATTTTTCGGAGAATTTGTGGAGTTTAGGCTAAATGTTAAGTGTTAAACTTTCATGAACGATTAAGTGCGTGATATGACTTGAATGTTTAGATCACACCCTAGTCTAACCCTTATAGGTCGGGTTGGGGCGTGACTTCTTAGAGAAATAGTATCAGAGCTTAGATTGCTTAAGTCGGGTTTAACTCTCGGACCATGGATAGAAGCCCTAAGGTAATTAGGATGACTTGTTAATGTGTGATAATGTTAATTGTGCCTTCTATGTTCTATGTGCTATGTGCTTATGTGATTAACATGTCTTAATTGTTTCTAGAAATTGTGTATCTATATGAAGTTATATGTTGCATATCTTATGCATTAAATTCTTGGTTGTCGTATTCCAATAAAATGTGCATCGTAATCTGTGCCTATAGATGGCTGGCCCTAGTACCCGCACTACTAATAGGAGCGGTGAGCCCCAAGAGACCGAAGATGCTTATCAAACTAATCCCGGCATGGCTATGTTTAACATGATGGCGAATGCCATGGATCGCGTGTCGCGAGTGATGGAACGTCAAGATGCACGTGAAGCAAACAACAACAGGAATGATGGCAACCATGGGAGAAATAGCAGAATACGGGAGTTCCTTGACTTTCACTCGTCCAAATTCCACGGGGAAGCTGATGATGAAAAGGCAGAGGCTTGGCTGTCTGAGATCGAGAGGATTTTCAGACAACTTGACTATACTGATGAAGAAAAGGTGGAGTTGGCTGTGTTTCTGTTGCATGGGGATGCTGAGCATTGGTGGCACACTGTGGAGGCACTTTGGAAAACTGATTATACACCTCACTTGTGGGGTAATTTCGTTAAGGCATTCAAGGAGAAATACGTACCTACAGTTTCCAGGCAGAGGCGGATTGAGGAATTCATGCACTTGAACCAGGGTTACATGATGGTGGCCCAGTACGAGGCTCGTTTTGACCGACTGTCCCGTTATGCTCAATACATGGTCAGTACCTCTGAGGCAAAGATGTGAAAATTTATGATTGGGTTGAGGCCAAAAATTCAGGACCAGTTGGCTTCGCATGACTTCGATACCTATTTTGCTCTCCTTGCTCCTGCTTCCCGAGTTGAGAAGTGGAAACTTGATAGAGCCGGTTCGAGCCAGCCAAACAAGAAACCATATCAGCCTCCAGGTCAACAGAGGAAATTCTAGAGCAGGAGTCGTAGTCAGGGCCAGAGCCAGAACAGACTAGTTAATAATCGTGGCCAGACTAAAGCACCATCAGCCTCTTCCACCCGCGGATCCACAGGTAGTTCACCTGCTACTCAGTTTATCAACCGTTCTTACTGTGACAAGAAGGGTCATACCGAGGCCCAGTGCTGGAAGAAGTCAGGACGATGTGTGCGGTGTGGCAGTGTTCAGCATCAGATCAAGGATTGCCCTAAATGGCAAGGATGACAAAATCAAGTTAAACCAGCTGGTAGAGGCAAGACTCCAGTTCCCAGAGTTTAGGCTCGAGCTTATGCTATTGAGTACGAGGAGCTTCCAGAGGAGACCGCTATTGTTGAAGGTACATTCTTGATACTGAATCATCCTGTTGGGGTGCTAATTGATCCAGGTGCTACTCATTCATTTATTACTCCCTTATGTGTGTAACGTGTGAAACTACAAGCTGTATGTTTGCCTTACGAAGTAGAAGTCGGTACTCCGATGGGTTCTAAACTTGTTACTAGCTCAGCTTGTAAAGCATGCAAAATCCAAATTAAAGATAGGGAATTCTCAGTCAATCTTATTGTATTACCTTATCGAGACTATGAAGTCATTTTAAGGATGGATTGGTTGGCAAAGCATCATTCCCAACTAGATTGCCGGACGAAGATTGTAACATTCCGGATACCTGGTCAACCAATATTGGAGGTCATGGGTCGAAGAGACTTCACCGGGAGTTCTATCATTTCATCTACGAAGAGGCTGGGCCAGCAAACCGAGGGCGGGGGCTTGTCACAGGTCTCCGTCGCTCCGGTGCCCATAACTTTTGATCCGTAAGGAGTTACGCGGTGCTCAACATACCATTTGAAAGCTCTCCGAGAGCTCTACGACGGGGGCATCAATCTTGCTCAGCTGCGTGTATTTTTGGAGCCCAAAATTGAACATTTTCATCAATTTTGGGACACTTTTCTTTTTTTACGCTGTTTTTTCATCCCAGATCGTACATCGTGAGCCGCGAAAAGGACGACAACCTAATCCATCACATTTCTATTATCGAATCCAACGGCACCTTGGGCAAGACAACTTCGCTTCACGTAGAGGCTTGGCCCTCAAACCGAGGGCGTGGGGCCTGGGACTAGGTCTCCGTCGCTCCTTTGCCCATAACTTTTGATCTGTAAGGTGTTACGCGGCGCACAACATGCCGTTGGAAAGCTCTCCGAGAGTTCTACGACAATGGCAGCAAGCCTGCTCGGCTGCGCCTATTTACCGAGCCCAAAATCGAATGTTTTCATTAGTTTTGGGACACTTTTCTTCTTTTGCAAAGTTTTTCTGTCCCAGATCGTACGTCGTTAGCAGCGAAAAGGACGACAACCTAATCCATCACATTTCTATTACTGAATCCCATGACACCTTGGGCATGACAATTTCACTTCACGTAGAGGCTAAGCCGGCAAACCGAGTGTGTAGGGCTCGGGACCAGGTATCCGTCGCTCCTTTGCCCATAACTTTTGATCCGTAAGGAGTTACGCGATGCATAGCATACCGTTGGAAAGCTCTCCGAGAGCTCTACGACAGGGACAGGAAACCTGCTCTGCTAGGCCTGTTTTCAGAGCCCAAAATCGAACGTTTTCATCAGTTTCGGGACACTTTCTTCTTTTGGGCTATTTTTCCATCCCGGATCGTACGTCGTGAGCCGCGAAAATGACGACATCCTAATTCATCACATTTCTGTTATCGAATCCCACTGCACTTGGGCAAGACGATTTCGCTTCACGTAGAGGCTGGGCCCACAAACCGAAGGCGTGGGGCTTGTGACCAGGTCTCCGTCGCTCCGGAGCCCATAACTTTTAATCCGTAAGGAGTTACGCGGCGCACAGCGTACTGTTGGAAAGCTCTCCGAGAGCTCTATGACGGGGATGGCAAGCCTGCCTTGCTGCGCTGTTTTTTCATCTCAGATCGTACGTCGTGAGCCGTAGAAAGGACGACAACCTAATCCATCACATTTCTATTACCGAATCTCACAGCACCTTGGGCAAGACAACTTCGCTTCACGTAGAGGCTGGGCCCGCAAATCGAGGGCTTGGGGCTTGGGACCAGGTCTCCGTCGCTCCGATGCCTATAACTTTTGATCCGTAAGGAGTACGAGGCGCAAAGCATACCGTTGGAAAGCTCTTCGAGAGCTCTACGAAGGGGGTAGAAACCCTGCCCAGCTGCGCATGTTTTTGGAGCTCAAAATCGAACGTTTTCATCAGTTTCGGGACAATTTCATCTTTTGCGCTATTTTTTCGTCCCGTATCGTACGTGGTGAGTGGCGAAAAGGACGACAAACTCATCCATAACATTTCTATTATCGAATACCACGGCACCTTGGGCAAGACAACTTCACTTCACGTAGAGCTCGGCCCGCAAACTGAGGGCGTGGGGCTTGGGACCATGTCTCCGTCGCTCCGGTGCCCATAACTTTTGATCCGTAAGGAGTTACGCGACACACAGTATACCGTAGAAAAGCTCTCCAAGAGCTCTACGATGGGGGCAGCAAGCTTGCTATGCTACGCCAATTTTCGTAGCCCAAAATTGAACGTTTTCAGCAGTTTCAAGACACTCTTCATCTGTTGCGCTATTTTTCCTTCTCTGATCGTACGTCGTGAGCCGCGAAAAGGACGACAACCTAATCCCCCACATTTCTATTACCAAATCCCACGGTACCTTGGGCAAGACAACTTCGCTTAACGTAGAGGCTGGGCCCGCAAACCAAGGCCGTGGGGCTTGGGACCAGATCTTCGTCGCTTCGATCCCCATAACTTTTGATCCGTAAGGAGTTACGTAGTGCACAACATAATGTTGGAAAGCTCTCTGAGAGGTCTTTGCCGAGGACAGCAAGCCTGCTCGTTTGCGCCTATTTTCGGAGTCCAAAATTGTATGTTTTCATCAGTTTCGGGATACTTTTCTTCTTTTGCGCAATTTTTCCTTCCCAGATCGTACGTCGTAAGCCGCGAAAAGGACGACAACCAAATCCATCACATTTCTATTACTAAATCCCACGACACCTTAGGCAAGTCAACTTCGCTTCACGTAGAGGCTGGGCCCGCAAACCGAGGGCGTAGGGCTTAGGACTACGTCTCCGTCGCTTCGGTGTCCTTAACTTTTGACCCGTAAGGAGTTACGTGGCGCACTGCATACTGTTGGAAAGCTGTCGGATAGCTCTACAATGGGCACAACAAGCCTGCTAAGCTGCGCCTATTTTCGGAGCCCAAAATCAAACGTTTTCATCAGTTTTGGGATATTTTTCTTCTTTTGCACTGTTATTCCTTCCAGCATCGTACGTCGTGAGCCGCGAAAAGGACGACAACCTAATTCATCACATTTGTGTTACCGAATCCCACAGCACCTTGGGCAAGAAAACTTCGTTTCACGTAGAGGCTTGGCCCGCAAACTGAGGGCATGGGGCTTAGGACAAGGTCTTCGCCGCTCTGGTGCCCATAAATTTTGATCCATAAGGAGTTACGCGGCGCACAGCATACCGTTCGAAAGCTCTCCGAGAGCTCTACGACGGTGTGACCCATCCTGCTTTGCTGCGCCTATTTTCTGAGCCCAAAATTGAACGTTTCCATGAGTTTCGGGTTACTTTTCTTCTTTTGCGCTATTTTTCCTTCCCGGATCGTACGTCGTGAGTCGCGAAAAGGACAACTACCTAATCCATCACATTTCTATTACTGAATCCCACGGTACCTTAGGCAAGATAACCTCACTTCACGTGGAGGCTGGGCCCGCAAACCGAGGGCGTGGGGATTGTGACCAGGTATCCGTCGCTTCAGAGCCCTAACTTTTGACCCGTAAAGAGTTACGCGGCGTACAGCATACCATTAGGAAGCTCTCCGACAGGTCTACGACGAGGACATCAAGCCTGCTAAGCTGTGCCTGTTTTCGGAGCCTAAAATTGAACATTTTCTTCAATTTTGGGACACTTTTCTTTTTTTGCGCTGTTTTCTTTCCAAGATCGTACGTCGTGAGCCACGAAAAGGACGACAACCTAATCCATCACATTTCTATTACCGAATCCCACAACACCTTGGGCAAGTCAACTTCGCTTCACGTAGAGGTCAGGCCCGCAAACCGAGGGCGTGTGGCTTGGGACAAGGTCTCCGTCGCTCCGGTGCCCATAACTTTTGACCCGTAAGGAGTACGCAGCACACAACATACCGTTGGAAAGCTCTCCGACAGCTCTACGATAGGGATAGCAAGCCTGCTAAGCTACGCCTGTTTTTGGAGCCCAAAATCAAACGTTTTCATCAGTTTTGGGACAATTTTTTTCTTTTACGTTGTTTTTCTTCCCGGATCGTACGTCGTGAGCCGCGAAGAGGACGATAACCTAATCCATCACAATTCTATTACCGAATCCCATGACACGTTGGGCAAGACAACTTCACTTCACGTAGAGGCTGGGCCAGCAAACCGTGGGCGTGGGTCTTGTGACCAGGTCTCTATCGCTCTGGTGCCCTTAAATTTTAATCCATAAGGAGTTACGCGGCGCACAACATACTGTTAGAAAGATCTCCGAGAGCTCTACGATAGGGATGGCAAGCCTGCTTTGCTGCGCTTGTTTTCTGAGCCCAAAATCAAATGTTTTCATCAGTTTCGAGACACTTTTCTTCTTTTGCGTTGTTTTTACATCCCGGATCGTACGTCGTGAGCCGCAAAAATGACGACAACCTCCATCACATTTCTATTACAATATCCCATGGCACCTTGGGCAAGACAACTTCGCTTCACATAGAGGCTTGGCCCGCAAACTGAGGGCATGGGGCTTTGGACCAGGTCTCTGTTGTTTTGGTGCCCATAAATTTTGATCCATAAAGAGTTACGCGGCGCACAGCATACCGTTGGAAAGCTCTCTGACAGATCTACGACACGGATGGCAAGCCTGCTTTGTTGCACCTATTTTCTGAGCAAGAAATTGAAAGTTTTCATCAAGTTCAGGATATTTTTCTTCTTTTGTGCAATTTTTCCTTCCCGGATCGTACGTCGTAAGCCGCGAAAAGGATGACAACCTAATCCATCACATTTCTATTACCGAATCCCAAGGCACCTTGGGCAAGACAACTTCGCTTCACGTAGAGGCTGGGCCCGTAAACCGAGGGCGTGGGGCTTGGGACCAGGTCTCCGTCGCTCTGGTACCCATAACTTTTGACCCGTAAGGAGTTACGCGGCGCACAAAAAACCGTTGGAAAGCTCTCCGACAGCTCTACGTCGGGGACATCAAGCCTGCTAAGCAGAGCCTATTTTCGGAGCCCAAAATTGAACGTTTTCATCAGTTTTGGGACACTTTTTTTCTTTTGCACTATTTTTCTTTCTAGGATCGTACATCGTGAGCCGCGAAAAAGACGACAACCTAATCCATCACATTTATATTACTGAATCCCAAGACGCCTTGGGCAAGACATCTTCTCTTCACGTAGAGGCTAGGCCCGCAAACCTAGGGCGTGGGGCTTGTGACCAGGTATCTGTTGCTCCGGTGCCCATAACTTTTGATCCATAAGGAGTTACGCGGCGAACAGCATAACGTTGGAAAGCTCTCCTAGAGCTCTACGACTGGGACAGCAAAACTGCTTTGTTGCACCTATTTTTTGAGCCCAAAATTTTACGTTGCATCTGTTTCGGGATACTTTTCATCTTTTGCGCTATTTTTCCTTCCCGGATCGTACGTCATGAGTCGCAAAGAGGACGACAACCTAATCCATCACATTTCTATTACCGAATCCCATGGTACCTTTGGGCAAGACAACTTCGCTTCATGTAAAGGTTGGGCCCGCAAACCGTGGGCGTGAGGCTTGGGACCTAGTCTCCATCGCTCCGGTACCCATAACTTTTGATCCGTAAAGAGTTACGAGGCGCACAGCATACCGTTGTAAAACTCTCCGTGAGGTCCATGACGGGGTCAACAAGCTTGCAAGGCTGCCCTATTTTCGGAGCCCAAAGTTGAACGTTTTCATCAATTTCGGGACACTTTTCTTTTTTTTGCCCTGTTTTTCTGTCCAGGATCGTACGTCGTGAGCCGCGAAAAGCATGACAAACTAATCCATCACATTTCTATTACCGAATCCCACAGCACCTTGGGCAAGACAACTTCACTTCACGTAGAGGGTGGGCCCGCAAACCAAGGGTGTGGGGCTAGGGACCAGGTCTCTGTCACTTCTTTGCCCATAACTTTTTATCCGTAAGGAGTTACGCGACACAAAGCATACCGTTGGAAAGCTCTCTGAGAGCTCTACGACGGGGGCAAAAACCCTGCTTGGCTGCACCTATTTTTGGAGCCTAAAATCTAACATTTTCATCAGTTTCAAGACACTTTTCTTCTTTTGCGTAGTTTTTCCGTCCCGGATCGTACGTCGTGAGCGGCGAAAAGGACGACAATCTAAACCATAACATTTCTATTATCGAACACCATGGCACCTTGGGCAAGACAACTTCGCTTCACATACAGGCTTGGCCCGCAAATCGAGGGCGTGGGGCTTGGAACCAAGTCTCCGTCGCTCCGGTGCCTATAGCTTTTGATCTGTAAGGAGTTACACGACGCACAGCATACCGTTGGAAAGCTCTTCGAGAGCTCTACGATGGAGGCAGTAAGCTTGCTCAGTTGTGCCCATTTTCGGAGCTCAAAATTGAATCATTTCATCAATTTCGGGTCACTTTTCTTCCTTTGCGCTATTTTTCTTTCCCGGATCGTATGTCGTGAGCCGCGAAAAGGACGACAGCCTAATCCATCACATTTCTATTACCAAATCCCACGGCACCTTGGGCAAGACAACTTCGCTTCACCAAGAGGTTGGGCCCGAAAACCGAGGCTGTGGGGCTTGGGACCAAGTTTCCGTCACTCCGGTCCCCATAACTTTTGATCCGTAAGGAGTTATGTGGCGCACAACATACCGTTGGAAAGCTCTCTGAGAGGTCTACAATGGGAAGCAAGCATGCTCGCCTGCGACTATTTTTGGAGGCCAATATCGAACGTTTTTATCAGTTTCGGGACACTTTTCGTATTTTGCGCTATTTTTCTTTCTCGGATCGTACGTCGTGAGTCGCGAAAAGGATGACAGCCTAATCCATCACATTTCTATTATCGAATCCCATGGCACCTTAGGCAAGACAACTTCGCTTCACGTAGAAGCTGGGCCCATAAACCGAGGGCGTGGGGCTTAGGACAAGGTCTCCGTCGCTCCGGTGCCCATAACTTTTGATCCGTAAGGAGTTACAAGGCACACAACATATTGTTGGACAGCTCTCCGATAGCTTTACGACGGGGACAGCAAGCCTGCTAAGCTGCGCCTGTTTTTGTAGCCCAAAATCCAATGTTTTCATCAATTTTGGGACATTTTTCTTAATTTGCGCTATTTTTTCATCTCGAATCGTACGTTGTGAGCAGCGAAAAGGATGACAACCTAATCCATCACATTTCTATTATCGAATCCCATTGCACCTTAGGCAAGACAACATTGCTTCACGTAGAGGCTTGGCTCGTAAACCGAGGGCGTGGGGTTTGGGAGAAGGTCTCCGTCGCTCTGGTGCCCATAAATTTTGATCCACAAGGAGTTACGCGGCGCACAGCATACCGTTGGAAAGCTCTCTGAGAGCTCTACGACGGGGTCGGCAAGCCTGCTTTGTTGCGCCTATTTTCTGACCCCAAAATCGAACTTTTTCATCCATTTTGGGACACTTTTCTTCTTTTGCGCTATTTTTTCTTCCCGGATCGTACGTCGTGAGCCGCGAAAAGTACGACAACCTAATCCATCAAATTTCAATTACCGAGCCCCATGGCACCTTGGGCAAGACAACTTCGCCTCACGTATAGGCTGGGCCCGCAAACCAAGGGCGTGGGGCTTGGGACTAGGTTTCTATCGCTCCGGTGCCCATAACTTTTGACCCGTAAGGAGTTACGCGTCGCACAGCATACCGTTGGAAAGCTCTCTGATAGTTCTTCGACGGGGATAACAAGCCTGCCAAGCTACGCCTGTTTTCAGAGCCCAAAATTAAACGTTTTCTTCAGTTTTGGAACACTTTTCTTCTTTTGCGCTGTTTTCCTTCCAGGATTGTACGTCCGCGAAAAGGACGACAACCTAATCCATCACATTTCTATTACTGAATCCCACTGCACCTCGGGCAAGACATCTTCGCTTCACGTAGAGGCCAAGCCCACAAACCGAGGGCGTGGGGCTTGGGACCAGGTCTCCGTCGCTCCGGTACCCATAACTTTTGACCCGGAAGCAGTTACGCGGCGCACAACATACCGTTGAAAGCTCTCCGATAGCTCTACAACGGGGATTGCAAGCCTGCTAAGCTACACCTATTTTCGGAGCCCAAAATTAAATGTTTTCATCAGTTTTGGGACACTTTTCTTCTTTTGGACTGTTTTTATTCTAGGATCGTACGTCATGAGCCGCGAAAAGGGCGACAACCTAATCCATCATATTTCTATTACCGAATCCCACAACATCTTGGGCAAGACAACTTCGCTTCACGTAGAGGCTTGGCTCGCAAACTGAGGGCGTGGGGCTGAAGACCAGGTCTCCATCGCTTTGTTGCCCATAAATTTTGATCCATAAGGAGTTACGCGCCGTACAACATACCATTGAAAAGCTCTCCGAGAGCTCTACGACAGGGACGGCAAGCCTGCTTTGCTACGCTTGTTTTTTGAGCCCAAAATCAAACATTTTCATCAGTTTTGAGACACTTTTCTTCTTCTGCGCTATTTTTCCTTCCTGGATTGTACGTCGTGAGCCGTGAAAAGGATGACAACCTAATCCATCATATTTCTATTACCGAATTTCACGGTACCTTGGGCAAGACAACTTCGATTCACGTAGAGGCTTGGCCCACAAATCGAGGGCGTGGGGCTTGGGACCAGGTCTCCGTTGCTTTGGTGCCCATAAATTTTGATCCATAAGGAGTTACGCAGCTCACAACATACCGTTGGAAAGCTCTCCGAGAGATCTACGACGGGGACAGTAAGCCTGCTTTGCTGCACCTATTTTCTGAGCAAAAAATTGAAAGTTTTCATCAATTTCAGGATACTTTTCTTCTTTTGCGCTATTTTTCCTTCCCAAATCGTACGTCGTGAGCCGCGAAAAAGACGACAACCTAATCCATCACATTTCTATTACCAAATCCCACGACACCTTTGTCACGCCCCAACCCGACCTATAAAGGTTAGACTAGGGTGTGATCTGAACATTCAAGTCATATCTTGTACTTAATCGTTCAAGAGGGTTTAACACTTAACGTTTTAGCCTAAACTCCACAAATTCTCCAGAAATTCGGCAACATAACGGCTGTAATTGGGTTCTTTAGTTTGACCTAATTATCTAAACGCCTCAAAATTTCCAATCTCAATTTCATTTCCAACTAAGATTACTATTTATAACCAATCGAAACGCCTACCAGTTATCTCGAAGTCTCATTTGATTAATAACCTAGCATGATACTATGTCTCGTTTGTTTGTTAATCCTTGTTACAAAAGTACCTGTTGATCTTAGCTTAACAATGAATACCGGATTAAGATTGGATAGATTTATTTTACTTAATCCTTACTTGATACTTCACAATCCTATAATAGATACTAGTCAATAGCGATAGCAAAAACGACCACAGTGGCGACTATCTAGTTAGGATCAGTACAAGCCAAAATTTGACCCCAATTTACAACGGGGGTCATTTACTATATAATAACAAGCAACATAAGAAATGAAATAGTCTTGTCTTCAAGCAACATATCGTTCACAAAATGGCCATAGTCAAGTAAGGCACGTAGGGCAAGCAATCATTCCAAGGAATCATCATTAGGCACGTTGTCCTCGGGTACCTGTTCCTGGTCTTCTTCACCTGAGATGATAAAAGAGGGTGAGTCCTTATGAACTCAGCGAGGGCGAACGAGAAATAAGTTTTGAAACTCATTTTTCGGTTCAACTTATGAAAACCCTTTTTCAAGCATGATATTATATCACAAGTAAGTACATAATGTAATGTAACAGTAAAAGAACTCAATTACCCGTCTTTCCTCCCCGAGGTCCTCTAGGAACCAAGCGAGAGTACTTATACACATAGTGAAAAGGATACGGTGAGCTTTTGTTCTCAATTCATTACCGGTATCAATTGCTGCGGCCGACTTCAAATCATCCCCTTATCACGCCAAATGGGTGTACTCCGGATGTACCCCGAAATTCTACAACCCAACTCTCTGAGGAAGTCTAGCCCCCAAGCGAGAGAGGGAATTGGACAATGGTAGTCACGGTTGCACCGACAAGCCCGATGCCGCCCAATGTGCGTAAACGCTACCACGCCAGAATGAAAGGTTGCAACCTTATATGCAATGCACATTTATGACATTTAATATATCACATTAGGAGGACAACAAAGTAGGTTGCCTCCGACAACCTTGTATGCAATGCACATTTGTGACATTTAATATATCACATTAGGAGGACAACAAAGTAGGTTGCCTCCGAACAGTCATAAGATTGCACATTGACAAGTAAACACGCGAGGCATGATATGACAAATAATTTCACTTGAAAAGCACATGGAGTTATATGAATATTAAACGGGCAGCCATGTAACGCATGTAAATCAAGTCATATAACTCATTTCGAAGTTCACGTAATCAAATAATAAGATTATCCAACATGCAACGACATCTACGTGGGATCGGGTGCAAGAAAGGCCTACTTGTCAACATGTAATCATCGAAATCATGTTTAGGGCTATGAGGAAAACTACGGGCAGCCTACTAATTAATAATTAAACATGATATTTTGTAGGATCAACACTTAGTGAATTTACCTAGTCACTAGGGTTTCAATTTGTGCTTACCCGTGCGATTAAGCCCCAAGTCATCTCGTAATTAAGCTCAAGCCATGCATTGATTAATTCAAACACCCTCAAGTATTCAAAACAGTCCACACAACATCCAAATTCCACAATCCCAAGCATTTAATACAACAAGAGAAGCTACAATAATTTTCCTAAGCATATGAATGGGTGAAAACCTCACTGCAATGGACTGTATTCTCACAATCATTGAGACAATCAAACAATCTCCAATTCCAGTGAACAAGATGTCAAATTAAAGCTTAAGCAGTGAACTAAATTCAGAAACAAACCTCGCATCATTTGGAGTTCGGGTTCAAGAGTTATAGCCAAAACCGTGAGACTACACAAAACTGTCCAGATTTGCACACATTTCAATACTTGTCGTTTTTGAGGGCCTTAGGGTCAGATTTAGTCTTAGTCCATTTCTGAAAAAAATGTCTAGAACTGAAATATCTAGCAGTACACAAAATTTCATGTATTTTGGATATCATTTACTAAGTCAAAACTGGTTCGTTCTACAGGGACAGTGAATCTGCCAAAACCTGCTTCATTTTCCCAGATTTTCCAGATTTGGACACATTTTGATATTTTGCCATTTTGAGGACCTTAGAGTCAAAATTAGCTTTGGCCTATTTCTGTGAAAAATGCTTATAACTGGCAAAATTAGTTACCTACCAATATTCACACATTTTCAACCTCATTTACCTGGTCGAAATCACCCCACTCCAACAAGGCAGAAGGGTGTCCCATACGCGATTTCAACTATCATCACATTCTAGCTAAATATCTTGCCATGCATGTTTATAAAAGCTCATGAACACACATATATCACAAGTACAGAGGCAAAAATAGATGTTCAAAGGCATGCATGTGGTTTTCAAAAGCTTTTCAAGAAGTTTTAGCCCTCACCTTAGCAAGACAACAAAGAAGATGCACAAACTCTTGAGGATGCACAAGATTGACTCTTTTCCTTGCTTAGCCGAGAGACCACTTGATTTTCTCTAATTTCCTAGCTTAGTAAAAGATTGACTCTTTTCCTTGCTTAGCTGAGAGACCACTTGATTTTCTCTAATTTCCTAGCTTAGTAACCAAGTTCTTAGTAGGTACATGTAGTTAGAACAAGAAGAAAATGAAATGGAAGCTAACAACTCACCTAAGCCGAAATGAAGGATCAAAGAGCTTGCATGTGTGTTTTTTTGCTCCTAGCTTTGCTTGGTCGAGCTTCTAAGTACCTTGGAGGTCTTAAAGAGCCTTAGGATGAAGAACTTAACTATGAAGTCTACAATTTCAGCTAGGGCCGAGAGAGAGAGAAGAAATGAGAGAGAGTGAGAGAAAATGTGAGAAGAAAAGAAAGAATGAAAGAAAAATGAAAGGCTTTGATGAATAAGATGCTTGTGTCGGCCTTGAGCTTGTAAATTTCAGATTTTTGTGTCTTCAAGGAGCACGTTTGAAGTGTCTAGCATGGGCAATTGGAGTATGTCAAGAATATGGAGCTTTGGGTAGAGTTTTGAGCCAATTTTTTTATGCATTGTGTCATAACTTGTCTAAGCATAAACTTTGAAATTGCAAAGTTTGATCACATGCTCCTACATGGTCGGCCAAGGCTTGAAAAAATGTTGAATCTTTGTCATCTTTTGAGCATTATTTTAATTGTGTGTTTGGGATATGCAAAGAATAAAGAATAAAGAATGCATAGCTTTTGGTACAATTTCGTCTTCTAGTGAGTTGAATTAGCAATTTAATATTAGTCAGTGGAGTTTGTAGGATTAATTAATGATCTAGTACTTCGTGTAAGATGCTTTCTTGATTAGCGTACAGGCATGCTTCCCTAGGTTTAGGGCATGCACTACGAGGTAAGGCACGAACTACGAGATGAATGCACGTTTCTCAAGTAATTGCATGCAACCCTAAATTTATGCACGTAATTCAATGCAAGGCACATAAAACAAAACACAATTCTTAAACCTAGGTCAAGGCACGTAAATCTAGGTTAGGGCACATGAAATCAGGTATCGCACGGAAATCGAGGTCGGGCCTTACATCCTCCCCTCCTTAAAAGAATTTCATCCCGAAATTCAATACTACCTTTGAAATAAAGCTGGATATTAGCCTTCACCTTAGCAAGACAACAAAAAGGATGCACAAACTCTTGATGAAGCACAATAATGCCTCTTTTCCTTGCTTAGCTGAGAGACAACTTGGGATTTCTCTAATTTCGTAGCAAGTTACCATGTTCTTAGTAGGTGCATGTGGTTAGAATAAGAAGAAAATGAAATGGAAGCTAACAACTCACCTAAGCCGGAATGAAGGTTCAAAGAGCTTGCATGTGTGTCTTTTGCATTCTAGCTTTGCTTGGTCGAGTTCCTTGGTGGCTTGGAAGTCTTGAAGAGCCTTAGGACGAAGAACTTAGCTATGGAGAGCATATTTTCAGATAGGGCCGAGAGAGAGAGAGAAGAAATGAGAGAGAGTGAGAGAAAATGTGAGAAAAGATGAAAGAAAAATGAAAGCTTGATGGGTGTTGATGCATATGTCGGCCTAGGGCTTGCAGATTCAGATTTTTGTGTCTTCAAGGAGTATTTTTGAATTGTCTAGTATGGGCATGGAGTTTGTGTTGAGATGGTGGAGCTTTGGGGAGGGTTTTTGAGCCATTTTTTTATTGCTTTGTGTCATTAGTTGTCATAGAATGTTTAGGTACAAATTTTGAAATTGAATTGCATGCACAAAAGCTCCTAGTGGTCGGCCAAGGATGGGTTCAAATCTGAATTTTTTGTCTTGTTTGAGCATTATTTAATTGAGTGCTTGGAATATGCAAAAGAATAAAGAATAAAGAATAAGAATGTCTAGTTTTTGGTGCAATTTCGTCTTCTAGTGCATTGACTTAGCATTTTAATATTAGTTAGTGGAGTTTGTAGGATTAATTGATGATCTAGTGCTTCGTGTAAGATGCTTTCTTGATTAGCACGAGGGCACGTTTTCCTAGGTTTAGGGCATGCACTACGAGGTAGGGCATGAACTATGAGACGAATGCGCATTTTCCAAGTAAATGCACGCAACCCTAATTGAATGCACGTAATTCAATGCAAGGCACACAAAACGGAACACGATTCTTAAACCTAGGTCAAGGCACACAAATCTAGGTTAGGCACACGAAACGAGATATCGCATACAAATCGAGGTCGGGCCTCACAAATTTCATCTTCTAGTGAGTTGAATTAGCAATTTAATATTAGTTAGTGGAGTTTGTAGGATTAATTAATGATCTAGTGCTTCGTGTAAGATGCTTTCTTGATTAGCGTGAGGGCATGCTTTCCTAGGTTTAGGGCACGCACTATGAGGTCAGGCACGAACTACGAGACGAATGCACGTTTCCCAAGTAAATGCACGCAACCCTAAATGAATGTACGTAATTCAATGCAAGGCACACAAAACGAAACACAATTCTTAAACCTAGGTCAAGGCATGCAAATCTAGGTTAAGGCACACGAAACGAGATATCGCACGTAAATCGAGGTCGGGCCTTACAACCTTGGGCAAAACAACTTCGCTTCATGTAGAGGCTGGGCCAGCAAACCGAGGGCGTCGGGCTTGTAACCAGGTATCCGTCACTCCGGTGCCCATAACTTTTGATCCGTAAGGAGTTGCGCGACGCACAACATACCGTTGGAAAGCTCTCCAAGAGTTCTACGACGGGGGTGTCAAGCTTGCTCGGCTGCTTCTATTTTTGGAGCCCAAAATCAAAAATCTTTTATCAGTTTTGGAACACTTTTCTTCTTTTGCGCTATTTTTCCGTCCCGGATCATACGTCGCGATCCGCGAAAAGGACGAAAACCTAATCCATCACATTCCTATTATCGAATCCTAGGGCACCTTGGGCAAGACAACTTCGTTTCACGTAGAGGCTTGGCCCGCAAACTGAGGGCGTGGGGCTTGGCACCAGGTCTTCGTCGCTACGGTGCCCATAACTTTTGATCCGTAAAGAGTTACGCGGCGCACAGCATACCGTTGGAAAGCTCTCCGAGAGCTCTACGATGGGGACATGAAACCTTCTTGGCTGCGCCTATTTTCGGAGCCCAAAATGAACGTTTTCATCAGTTTCAGGACATTTTTCATCTTTTGCGTTATTTTTCCTTCCCGGATCGTACGTCGTGAGCCGCGAAAAGGACGACAACCTAATCAAACACATTTCAATTACCGAATCCCACGGCACCTTAGGCAAGACAACTTCACTTCAAATAGAGGCTGGGCTCGCAAACCGAGGGCGTGGGGCTTGGAACCAGGTCTCCGTCGCTCCGGTGCCCATAACTTTTGACCCGTAAGGAGTTACGCGGCGCACAGTATTCCGTTGGAAAGCTCTCCAACAGCTCTACGACGAGGACAGCAAGCCTGCTAAGCTGCGCCTATTTTCGGATCCCAAAATCGAACGTTTTCATTAATTTTGGGATATTTTTCTTCTTTTGCACTGTTTTTCCTTCCAGGATCGTACGTCGTGAGCCGTGAAAAGGATGACAACCTAATCTATCACATTTGTATTACCGACTCCCATGGCACCTTGGGCAAGACAACTTCGCTTCATGTAGAGGCTTGGCCCGCAAACCGAGGGCGTGGGGCTTTAGACAAGATCTCCATCGCTCTGGTACCCATAAATTTTGATCCATAAGGAGTTACGCGGCGCAAAGCATACCGGTGGAAAGCTCTCCGAGAGCTCTGCAACGATGTCGGCAAGCCTGCTTTGCTGCACCTATTTTCTGACCCCAAAATCAAACTTTTTCATCAGTTTCGGGACACTTTTCTTCTTTTGTGCTATTTTTCCTTCCCAGATCGTCTGCCATGAGCCGCGAAAAGGACGACAACCTAATCCATCACATTTTTAAAACCGAATCCCACAGGACCATGGGCAAGACAACTTCGCTTGACGTAAAGGCCAGGCTCGTAAACCGAGGGCGTGGGGCTTAGGACCAGGTCTCCGTCGCTCTGGTGCCTATAACTTTTAACCCGTAAGGAGTTACGTGGCGCACGGCATACCGTTGGAAAGCTCTCCGATAGTTCTACGATGGGACAGCTAGCCTGCTCGGCTGTGCCTATTTTCGGAGCCCAGAATCGAATGTTTTCTTCCGTTTCGGGACATTTTTCTTCTTTTGCGCTATTGTTTCATCCTGGATCGTACGTCGTGAGCCGTGAAAAGAATGACAACCTAATCTATCACATCTCTATTATCGAATCCCATGGCACCTTAGGCAAGGCAACTTCGCTTCACGTAGAGGCTAAGCCCGCAAACCGAGGACGTGGGGCTTGGGACCTGGTCTCTGTCGCTCCGGTGACCATAACTCTTGATTCGCAAGGAGTTACGCGGTGCACAGCATACCGTTGGAAAGCTCTCCAACAGCTCTACGACGGGGACATCAAGCCTGCTAAGCTGTGCATGTTTTCCGAGCCCAAAATTGAACGTTTTCATTAGTTTTGGGACATTTTTCTTCTTTTTTGCGCTGTTTTTCCTTCCCGGATCGTACGTCGTGAGCTACGAAAAGGACGACAACCTAATCCATCACATTTCTATTACCGAATCCCAAGGCACCTTGTGCAAGACAACTTCGCTTCACGTAGAGGTCAGGCCAGCAAACCGAGGGCGTGGGGCTTGGGACTAGGTCTCAGTCACTCAGGTACCCATAAATTTTGATCCATAAGGAGTTACTCAGCGCACAACATACCGTTGAAAAGCTCTCCGAGAGCTCTACGATAGGGATGGCAAGCCTGCTTTGCTACACCTATTTTCTGAGCCTAAAATCAAATGTTTTCAACAGTTTTGAGACACTTTTCTTCTTTTGCGCTATTTTTTCTTCCCAGATCGTACGTCATGAGCCGCGAAAAGGAAGACAACCTAATCCATAACATTTCTATTACCGAATCTCACGGCACCTTGGGCAAGACAACTTCGCAACACGTAAAGGCTTGGCCCGCAAACAGAGGGCGTGGGGCTTGGGACCAGGTCTCTGTCGCTCTGGTGCCCATAAATTTTGATCCATAAGGAGTTACGTGGCGCACAACATACCGTTGGAAATCTCTCCGAGAGATCTACGACGGGGACGACAAGCCTGCTTTGCTACACCTGTTTTCTGAGCAAAAAATTGAACGTTTTCAACAGTTTCGAGATACTTTTCTTCTTTTGGCTATTTTTCCTTCTCGGATCGTACGTCGTGAGCCGCGAAAAGGACGACAACCTAATCTATAACATTTCTATGTCCAAATCCCACGGCACCTTGGGCAAGACAACTTCACTTCACGTAAAGGCTGGGCCCAGAAACCGAGGGCATGAGGCTTGGGACCAGGTCTCTGTCGCTCTGGTGCCCATAAATTTTGATCCATAAGGAGTTACCCGGCGTACAACATACCGTTGGAAAGCTCTCCGAGAGGTCTACAACGGGGACGGCAAGCCTGCTTTGCTGCGCCTATTTTTTGATCCCAAAATCGAACGTTTTCATCAGCTTTGGGATATTTTTCTTCTTTTTCGCTATTTTTCCTTCCCGGAACGTACGTCGTGAGCTGCGAAAAGGACGATAACCTAATCCATCACATTTCTATTACAGAATCCCATGGCACTTTTGGGCAAGACAACTTCGTTTCACGTAAAGGCTGGGCCCGCAAACCGAGGGCGTGGGGCTTGGGACCAAGTCTCCGTTGCTCCGACGCCCATAACTTTTGATCCGTAAGGAGTTACGAGGCGCACAACATACCGTTGGAAAGCACTCCGAGAGCTTTACGACGGGGTCAGCAAGTTTGCTCGGCTGCTTCTGTTACAGAGCCCAAAATGATCATTTTAATAAGTTTCGGGACACTTTTCTTCTTTTGCGCTTTTTTTTCCGTCCTAGATCGTACATCGTCAGTGGTGAAAAGGACAGCAACCTAATCCATAACATTTCTATTATCGAACACCACGGCACCTTGGGCAAGACAACTTCACTTCACATAGAGGCTTGGCCCGCAAACCGAGGGCGTGGGGCATGGGACCATGTCTCCGTCACTCCGGTGCCCATAACTTTTGATCCGTAAGGAGTTATACGGCGTATAGCATACCGTAGGAAAGCTCTCTGAGAGTTCTACAACGTGAGCAGCAAGCTTGCTATGCTGTACCTATTTTCGTAGCCCAAAATTGAACGTTTTCATCAGTTTCGAGACACTTTTCATCCTTTGCACTATTTTTGCTTCCCGGATCGTATGTCGTGAGCCGCGAAAAGGTCGACAACCTAATCCATCACATTTCTATTACCAAATCCCACGGCACCTTGGGCAAGAAAACTTCGCTTCACTAAGAGGATGGGCCCCCAAACCGAGGGCGTGGGGCTTGGGACCAGGTCTCTGTCGTTCCGGTGCCCATAACTTTTGATCCGTAAGGAGTTACGTGGCGCACACCATACCGTTGGAAAGCTCTCCGAGAGCTCTATGACTGGGACAGCAAGCCTGCTCGGCTGCGCCTATTTTCGGAGCCCAAAATCAAAGTTTTCATCAGTTTCGGGACACTTTTCTTCTTTTGCGCTATTTGTCCTTCCCGGATAGTAGTTGTGAGCCGTGAAAAGGACGACAACCTAATCCATCACATTTCTATTACAGAATCCTATGGCACCATAGGCAAGACAACTTTACTTCACGTAGAGGCTGGGCCCGCAAACCGAGGGCGTGGGGCTTGGGACTAGGTCTCCGTCGCTCCGGTGCCATAACTTTTGACCCGTAAGGGGTTACGCGGCGCACAGCATACCGTTGGAAAGCTCTCTGATAGCTCTACAACAGGGATATTAAGCTTGCTAAGCTACGCCTATTTTTGGAGCACAAAATCGAACGTTTTCATCAGTTTTGGGACATTCTTCTTCTTTTGCGCTGTTTTTCCTTCTAGGATCGTACGTCGTGTGCTGCGATAAGGACGACAACCTAATCGGTCACATTTCTATTACCGAATTCCATGGCACCTTAGGCAAGACAACTTCGCTTCACGTCTAGGCTGGGCCAGCAAACTGAGGGCGTGGGGCTTGGGACAAGGTCTCCGTCGCTCTGGTGCCCATAACTTTTGATCCGTAAGGAGTTACGCGGCGCACGACATACCGTTGGAAAGCTCTCCGATAGCTCTACGACGCGGCCGGCAAGCCTGCTTTGCTCCACCTATTTTCTGAGGCCAAAATTGAACATTTTCGTCAATTTCGGGACACTTTTCTTTTTTTGCTTCTTTTTTCGTCCCGGATCGTACGTTGTGAGCCATGAAAAGGTTGACAACCTAATCCATCACATTTCTATTACCGAATCCCACGGCACCTTGGGCAAGACATTCACGTAGAGGCTGGGCCCGTAAACCGAGGGCATAGGGCTTTCCGGTGTCCATAACTTTTGACCCGTAAGGAGTTACGTGGCGCACAGCATACCGTTGGAAAGCTCTCTGACAGTTCTACGACGGGGACAGCCAGCCTGTTCGGCTACGCCTATTTTTGGAGCCCAAAATTGAACATTTTCATCAGTTTCATGACACTTTTCTTCTTTTGCGCTATTTTTCCTTCCTGGATCGTACGTCGTGAGCCTCGAAAAGGACGACAACCTTATCCATCACATTTCTATTACTAAATCCCACGACACCTTAGGCAAGACAACTTCACCTCACGTAAAGGTTGGGCCCGCAAACCGAGGGCGTGGGACTTGGGACCAACTCTCCGTCGCTCCAATGCCCATAGCTTTTGACCAGTAAGGAGTTACGTGGCGAACAGCATACAGTTGGAAAGCTTTGCGACAGTTCTACAAGCGGGACAGCAAGCCTGCTAAGCTGCGCCTGTTTCCAGAGCCAAAAATTGAATGTTTTCATCAGTTTTGGGACACTTTTCTTCTTTTGCGCAGTTTTCCTTCCAGGATTGTACGTCGTGAGCCGCGAAAAGGACGACAACCTAATCCATCACATTTCTATTACCGAATCCCACGGCACCTTGGGCAAGACAACTTCACTTCACGTAGAGGCCGGGCCCGCAAACTGAAGGCGTAGGGCTTGGGACTAGGTCTCCGGCGCTCCGATGCGAATAACTTTTGACCCGGAATGAGTTACGCGGTGCATAGTATATCGTTGGAAAGCTCTCCAATAGCTCTACAACGGAGATTGCAAACCTACTAAGCTACGCCTATTTTTGGAGCTTAAAATTGAACGTTTTCATCAATTTTGGGACATTTTTCTTCTTTTGCGTTGTTTTTCTTCCATGATCGTACGTCGTGTGCTACGAAAAGGAAGACAACCTAATCCATCACATTTCTATTACCGAATCCCACGACACCTTGGGCAAGACAACTTCACTTCACGTAGAGGCTTGGCCCGTAAACTGAGGGCGTGGGGCTTGGGACCAGATCTCCATCGCTCTGGTGCCCATAAATCTTGATCCATAAGGAGTTACGCGGTGCACAACATGCCTTTGGAAAGCTCTCTGAGACCTCTACGACAAGGACGGCAAGACTGCTTTGCTACGCCTGTTTTTCGAGCCCAAAATCAACCGTTTTCATCAGTTTTGAGACACTTCTCTTCTTCTTCGCTATTTTTCTTTCCCGGATCGTATGTCGTGAGCCGCAAAAAAGGACGACAACCTAATCTATCACATTTCTATTACCGAATCCCACGGCACCTTGGGCAAGACAACTTCACTTCACGTAGAGCCTTGGCTCGCAAACCGAGAGCATGGGGCTTGGTACCAGGTCTCCGTTGCTCTGGTGCCCATAAATTTTGATCCACAAGGAGTTACGCGGCGTACAACATACCGTTGCAAAGCTAACCGAGAGCTCTAAGATGGGGACGGCAAGCCTGCTTTGTTGTACCTGTTTTTTGAGCAAAAAATCGAACGTTTTCATCAGTTTTGGGATATTTTTCTTCTTTTGCGCTGTTTTTCCGTCCCGGATCGTACATCGTGAGCCGTGAAAAATTTGGACAACCTAATCCATCACATTTGTATTACTGAATCCCTCGGCACCTTGGGCAAGACACCTTCGCTTCACGTAGGGGCTTGGCCCGCAAACCGAGGGCGTGGGGCTTGGGACCAGGTCTCTGTCGCTCTGGTGCCCATAAATTTTGATCCATAAGGAGTTACGCAGCGTACCGCATACCGTTGGAAAGCTCTCCGAGAGCTCTACGACGGGGATGGCAAGCCTACTATGCTGCACTTCTTTTTTGAGTCCAAAATTGAATGTTTTCATCAGTTTTGAGATACTTTTTTTCTTTTGCGCTATTTTTCCTTCCCGGATCGTACGTCGTTAGCCGCAAAAAGGATGACAACCTAATCCTGGATAATAATAGAGATTGAATATGCAAACTTACGAATTGAATACCAGAATGTGAAGTACTAGGCTTCCATAAGCATAATTCCTCCATGAATTCCTAGTTCTTGATAATCGAGCTAGCAACAGTAGCCTTCCGGCTCAAAGCATCAGCAACAATATTGGCCTTGCATGGAAGGTAATTAATAGTACAGTTGTAGTCTTCAAGTAATTCCAGCCAACACCTCTACCTCATGTTCAACTCTTTCTGTGAAAACAAATATTTCAAGCTCTTATGATCTGTAAAGATTTCAAACTTGTTGCCCCAGAGATAATGACACCATTTCTTTAATGCAAGAATGATAGCTGCAAGCTCAAGATCATGAGTTGGATAGTTGAGTTCATAAGGTTTCAGTTTCCTGGAAGCATAAGCAATAACCCTTCCATTCTGCATTAATACACAGCCTAGACCTTCCTTCGAAGCATCACTATAGATCACCAAATTGTCATAACCCTCAAGTAAAGCAAGAATAGGAGCCGTAGTCAATCTCTTCTTCAATTCCTGGAAGCTGGCCTCGCATTTATCACTCCAGTCAAATACTGTTTTCTTTTGAGTAAGTTGAGTTAAAGGCCCTGCAATCTTAGAGAAATCCTCGAGGAACCTCCAATAATACCCAGCTAAACCAAGGAAGCTACGAATCTCCGTGATAGTTTCAGGTTGTTTCCAGGATAACACCACTTCGATCTTCGCTGGATCAACAGAAATACCATCCTGCGAGATAATATGACCAAGAAAAGCAACTTGCTTAAGCCAGAATTCACATTTGCTGAACTTTGCAAACAACTGATGCTCCTGAAGAGTCTGCAACACAATTCTGAGATGTTGTTCATGTTCCGCCTCAGACTTAGAATAGACAAGAATGTCATCAATGAAGATAACCATAAATTGGTCCAGATAAGGACGGAATACCCTCTGCATTAAGTCCATGAATGCGGCAGGAGCATTAGTTAGGCCAAATGGTAAGACAACAAACTCATAATGGCCATAACGAGTTCTGAAAGCAGTTTTAGGAACGTCCTTCTTCTTAATCCTTAATTGATAATAGCCCTGCCTCAGATCGAATTTAGAGAATACCTTGGCGCCTTGCAACTGATCAAACAACTCCTCAATTAAAGGCAAATGATATTTATTTTTGATGGTCACCTGATTAAGACCCCGATAATCAATGCATAAGCATCCTTCTTCTTAGTAAATAGTACTGGTGCACCCCAAGGCGAAGAGCTCGGTTGAATGAATCCCTTCTCAAGTAAGCCTTGTAGTTGAACTTTCAATTCCGGCAATTCGGGTGGAGCCATTCTGTATGGAGTCCTGGAGATAGGTGAAGTCTCCGGCAATAAATCAATCATGAACTCTATATCTCTATCAGGCGGTAAACCAGGTAATTCCTTAGGAAAGACCCTTAGAAACTCCATCACGATAAGTCCATCATTCAGTTTCAATTGATCCCTAGGTTGATTAACCAAATAAGCAAAGTAAGCCTCACAACCCTTACCTAACATTTTTGAAGCTTTAATAGAAGATATGATAGGAGTCCCCGTAGATTTTCTACTACCAACTATTTTAAGTACAGGCTGATCGAGCATTTCTAGTTTCACAATCTTCCTTCTACAATCAAGCTGGGCATAATATTTACCTAACCAATCCATCCCCAATATAATTTCAAAGTTGCAAAAAGGTAGAATAATTAAATCGGCAGGAAAGACACGACCTTGAATATAAATATTACATGCCTTGCAGATAGATTTGGTGACAAACTTCGGCCCCATAGGAGTATAAACCATAATATAATGCAACAGTTTATCATGTTTCAACTTAGCATTCTGTGCACAAATAGGTGTAATAAATGAATGCGAAGCCCTAGAATCAATTAAAACTTTAACTGTTTGATCATTAAGAAGAAAAGTACCTTTTACTACAGCGGTCGTATCCGGAAGCTCCTCAGCATCTAAAGCAAATACTCGGGCCTGACCTCGCGGTACTGGTACTGCAACTGAACCCCTGGTCTGATTGCCCTAACCAGATGTCTGACCCCTGGTATTCTTGAATTTCTAGTAGTCTCGAACCCTGTGTTGATCACTGCCCCATCCGGTACAACGATCCAATCTTTTCCAACAATTCTCCTCAGTATGGCTCTGGCGTTGACAGAAGCTACACTGCTGGTGACGTCTTGCAGCAGTGCCTCCCGAAGAAGCTCTGTAAGTAGAGGTAGCTAAACTACCCTGCTGAGAACGAACTACTGCTGGTCGGGTCTGCCCCTGACTCTGACTCTGGGCTGGTCGGGACTGAATTTGAGCAAGCCCTGAATAACTCTATGTTTGCCTCGGCTGTAAACTCTACCCAACTGAAACAGTCTGCCTCTGGTACCCCTGACTCTGAGACTGAAACTGCCGCTTACTCGATTGACTAGTCTCTGCCAACACATTTTCCTTGCGCTTTTCATACCTCGAGGCGGCTCTGACCACTGCAGCATAGTTAGGGTAATCATTCGCAGACAAATTAAACATAATATCATTCCTCAACCCCATAATGAACCTCAGCATCTTCATATCCTCCGGTTGTACCAAAGCCGGCACATAACGGGAAAGCCTAGTAAAAGTAGCCTCATATTGATCTACTGACATATTTCAAAGCTATGAACTCTGCCTGACGCCTCTCACGGGCAACCACTGATATATATTTATCTCAAAACTCTCGAACGAAGTAAAACCATGAATGTTGAACCGCCTCAACTTCCCATTTCTCATTAATAGTACGCCATCACTCCTCGGCGTCACCCTCCAGCAGAAATGTAGCATAAGTAATCTTTCTCTCATCATTGCACTCAAGAATTGCAACTACCCTTTCAAATTTCCTCAACCATTTCGGCCTTCATATCATCAGGTTCTCCAAAGAAACTGTAGGCCCTGTGATGTAGAAATCGGTCATACAAATTAACTCCAGCAGCACCACTACCCTCGACTCTGGCGGCCTGATTACCCCTAGTAGCCCCTGTCTGACCCTGCTGAGTTACAAACTGGGCAATAGTGTTCATAGCAGTAGCCATAGTAGCCAGAATCTGTGTAGTGCTGGGTTCCTGAACCTGTGGTGGTGCATTCTCTGCTACTCCTTCACCCTCTCCCGGTACAGCCTGCCTAAGAGCTTTTTTCGGCTCTCTCCCAAGTCTGCCCCTTCTCCTCATCTCAACAGCTAGAATGCAAAGTATTATGACAGGCATTTACATAAATTATAGGCAAAGCACATAGGAAGAAGTTCAAATAAATTCACATAAGTCACATATTACATTAGAAGAATATTCACATACAAGAGATTCATAGTCACTTACTGATGCTTGACATTCTTGACTTTTCACTTTCGAACATTAACTCTTAGAGAGCTTTCATATTCCATTATCATGCTAGCATGTTCCTTTCTAATTCAAATTCCACTTAGGCAAATCAAAGGACCACAAATTCATACAATCACAAGGTCACATAACAGATCTCTACCCACAGACCGATAAATTTAACCCGGCTTCAAGCAATCTATAGCTCTGATACCACCTAAATGTCACGCCCCGACCCAACCCCGCGCTAATAGTTAAGTCCGGACTCGACACACGGATAGATTCTCCTCTGTACCCCCGACATTCTAAAAACCTGTAAACTCTCAAATAAAGCCTCAACAAGATAAACAAGCTTTTCATAACTAAATATTTAAAGGTTCAAGGCCATCTGATCCTTGAAGCATACAACAGTTCCAAAACCACACAAGCATGCAGGTAACTTGATTTCAACTTAATCTGATAGCCATGTCATTCTAAGGTAACATTAAAACATTCTTAAAAGATAAAACATCATACATTAGGTCATTCACAAACAAGCATGCAAGTTGATTAAAAGCAGAAACAAAAGTTAATACAAGCCATAATACCTCAAAGCTAACATTACAACCAACTAACTTTTAACTTGCAGCTACAAAAACATACATAGCCCTACGGCCTCAAAATAGATCATAACATAGTAGTACTTGAACATCTTGTAATAACAAGAAATCACATCCACCTTAGAACAACACACACAGCGACTAGGGCAAAGGCTCTGTCTGCACCTCTTCCTTCTCAACTACTACCTCAACTAGCTGGGGATCACCCTCAGCGTCTCCTGAAGCATATATCGAGGTATGAGCAACATTGTTGCCCAGTGAGGGATAAGGTCCCGGGGCGTGCAATGCAACAGGTAATACAGTTGAACAACAATAGCAATTGAACAATTCAAGAAATAATAATAGCTTAAATAACCACACATTTAAAATGATACATTCCACATAACCCCCATACTCCAATCTTCACTTGGTCTTCATTCACGATCCACAAACCACGATCACGATCACGATAAGCCGGCATAGCCCCAACACTCCAGTGCGTGTACTCCAGATGTACCCTGATAATCCTACGACCCAACACCCCCTGGTAATCTTCGAACCAGGCGAGTGAGGGAATAGAGCACATAATTTGAATATCCACTGGCAAGCCCTCTGTCGCCCAGCCGATAGTCAACACATCCGCCCCTGACACTATGGTTGCGCAACCACTATGCAATGCACTTTACAATGGCAAGTTAATATCAATGATATAAGCAATTACACATAGGAGGATCAACAAGGTAGGTTGACATCGATGCAGTTAGAATAGAAGCAATTTATACAAGTAAAAGCAGTTTTACAAAGGAGTATATACAAGACAAGCATAGAATCATGCCAAGAGCTCTAAAACAACTTGAAGTCACATTTAAACACTCAAGAAGTCATGCCAAGGTCTTAGAAGCGCGAGACAACCGAAATTGCACCTAAACCCCTTTGTTTTCCAAGCTATTTCTCTTCCAAACCAAAGTTAACGATTCAATTTCAAAGGGAAACTATACCAACCTTCTAACTAACCCTCAAGGAACCTTTTCAACCCTCAAACACATTCAAAAGCCCGCAATTACCCCGAAAGCCTCAAATTCCCTATTCTAGCTTTAAACTACACATGCCTCATCCAGACTTCAAATAGGGGTTAGCAAAGCTTCTATAGCCCCTAGGTAGCTTAAGAATACTAAAAGTGAAGCCCGACTCCACCCGGATTCGCCTTAACCCCGAAACCTCTTTGTTAAAGTCGTCTAATTCATGCTTTATGCGATATTAGAGCAATTCAAGTGTACGGGGCTATTAGACTACCTTCATTAACACCTAAGGCATCTATTAGAAGTGTTGAATCGAGCTAATACGCGCAATTACACAAAACCCTAGAAAAACATCACTATTCACCTCATAATTCAAAATATCGATTCTAACTATTTTAAAAAATGAAACAATGGCTCAAATATGTTCTCTAGTACTTATAAACAAGGTATAATAGCATAGATAATCAATACAATAGCATTTAGTCACATTTTCAACAAATCAAGAAAATAGCAACCATTTTAAAATGCAAAAATAAGTCATGAAATCCCTCACCAATGCACGTAGGAGCACCTAGGAAGCTTGCACACACCCTAAACGACTTGCTCTAGGCTTGGCTTGACTTGAATTGATGATTTGATGAAGCAAAAACTCTCTAAATGGCAAGAGAAGGGCTGTCGGCCTGCTACAGTGAAATATGCACAATTTTTTTCTTTTGTTTTGTGTTTTATAAGCTTAGGTGATATAGAAGGTGGCTAAGTCGGGGGGGGGTCATGGTTGGATGGATAAGTAGACTTCTAAACTGCTCGTTGTTAACCTTAAAATGAGTCTAAGGTGAAAAGTGATGTTAGCTAATTAAATCTCTAAGTTTTGTTACGTAATACTATACATTTAACTACTAGAAACATTTTCTAAACGAGCTCTCCTATCGCTTCTAGCCCAATTGTACATTTTTCCCTTTCCTCTAACAATTAATATGATTTAATAAAAATGGTAATTCACTAATATAATGTAGTTTGAAAATGGAGTGAATAGTGGCTAAAGAAAACAGTTAATAAAGCACAGAAGGAAATTCGAAAACAATGGATGCAACCGTAAATGAATGTAAGGCAAAAAGCTCGGGCGTCACATCCTCTCCCCCTTAAACTAATTGTGTCCACGCAATCCTTACATGAATCAGCGAATAACTCTAGATAGCGTTCCCGCATCTGATCCTCTCTATCCCACGTCGCATCCTCTATCCCATGATGATCCCACAAGACTTTAACCATCAGAATGCTTTTATTTCTCAGCTCCTGAACTTTCTGATCTACAATCCGAAGAGGTTTCTCTGAGTACGTCAAAGTCTCACTGATCTCTAAAGGCTCAGGCTCAAGAATATGAGAGGGATCTGGCTGATACTTCTGAAGCATAGAAACATGGAAGACATCATGAATTCTGCCCAGGCTAGGAGGCAAAGCTAGTCGATAAGCCAAATCACCAATGGTTTCAGTTATCTCAAATGGTCCCACATAACGAGGACTGAGTTTACCTCCTTTTCCATACCGAATCAAACCTTTGCGAGGAGAAATTTTTAGAAATACTCGATCCCCAACGGCAAATTTCAGATCACGACGGTGTCTACCTGCATAACTCTTTTGCCGGCTCTGTGTTGTAAGCATTCTTTTTCTGATAAGATGCACATGATCAATCATTCTGTTCATCTCAGGTAAAAGAGTAGGGTCGATAGTCTTCATCTCACCAAATTCATCCTAGTAGAGAGAAGACCGGCATTTACGCCCATAAAGTGCCTCATAAGGAGTCATACCAATAGTAGCTTGATAACTATTGTTATAGGCGAACTCTACGAGTGGCAAATACTTCTCCCAACTCTTATCGAAGTCCAGAACACAAGCCCGCAACATATCCTCGAGGATTATGATAGTTCTCTCGGATTGACCATCTATCTGAAGATGATAAGCTGTACTGAAACTCAAAGTCATGCCCAAATCTTTCTGAATCTTCTGCCAGAATTGAGATGTGAATCTGGGATCTCTATCTGACACAATACTCTTTGGAATTCCATGAAGTCTGACAACATTCTCAATATACAACTCTGCTAGCTTATCAAGAGAATCAATCTTCTCTTTAGCAATAAAATGAGAAGTCTTGGTCATCCTATCCACAATAACCCAAACTGAGTCATTACCCTTTGAAGACCTCGGTAAATCAAAGACGAAATCCATGGTGATATGATCCCATTTCCACTCAGGTATAGCCAAAGGTTGTAACAACCCTGCAGGCCTCTGATGCTCCGCTTTAACTTTCTGACAAGTAAGACATCGAGCAACATAGTCAACAATTTTTCTCTTCATATTATTCCACCAGAAGTTTTGCTTCAAATCTTTATACATATTTGTACTGCCTGGATGGATAGTATATCTAGAACTGTGTGCCTCAACAAGGATATTCTTCTTCAGAGTTGGCTCACTCAGAATACAAATTCTACCCTTGAATTTGAGAATACCATCGTCATGGAATTTGAAATCCGACTCTCCCCCTTTAGAAATCTCTAAGACTTTCAACAATTGAGGATCGGCCTGTTGAGCTTCTCGAATCCTGGATAATAATAGAGATTGAATATGCAAACTTGCGAATTGAATACCAGAATTTGAAGTACTAGGCTTCCATAAGCATAATTCCTCCACAAATTCCCAGTTCTTGATAATCGAGCTAGCAACAGTAGCCTTCCGGCTCAAAGCATCAGCAACAATATTGACCTTGCCTGGAAGGTAATTAATAGTGCAGTTGTAGTCTTCAAGTAATTCCAGCCAACGCCTCTGCATCATGTTCAACTCGTTTTGTGAAAACAGATATTTCAAGCTCTTATGATCTGTAAAGATTTCAAACTTGTTGCCCCAGAGATAATGACGCCATTTCTTTAATGCAAGAATGATAGCTGCAAGCTCAAAATCATGAGTCGGATAGTTGAGTTCATAAGGTTTCAGTTTCTTGAAAGCATAAGCAATAACCCTTCCATTCTGCATTAATACACAGCCTAGACCTTCCTTCGAAGCATCACTATAGATCACCAAATTGTCATAACCCTCAGGTAAAGCAAGAATAGGAGCCGTAGTCAATCTCTTCTTCAATTCCTGGAAGCTGGCCTCGTATTTATCACTCCAGTCAAATACTGTTTTCTTTTGAGTAAGTTGAGTTAAAGGCTCTGCAATCTTAGAGAAATCCTTGACAAACCTCCGATAATACCCAGCTAAACCAAGGAAGCTACGAATCTCCGTGACAGTTTCAAGCTGTTTCCAAGATAACACCACTTCGATCTTCGCTGGATCAACAAAAATACCATCCTGCGAGATAATATGACCAAGAAAAGCAACTTGCTTAAGCCAGAATTCACATTTGCTGAACTTTGCAAACAATTGACGCTCCTGAAGAGTCTGCAACACAATTTTGAGATGTTGTTCATGTTCCGCCTCAGACTTAGAATAGACAAGAATGTCATCAATGAAGATAACCATAAATTGGTCCAGATAAGGACGGAATACCCTCTGCATTAAGTCCATGAATGCGGCAGGAGCATTAGTTAGGCCAAATGGTAAGACAACAAACTCATAATGGCCATAACGAGTTCTGAAAGCAGTTTTAGGAACGTCCTCCTTCCTAATCCTCAATTGATAATAGCCCTGCCTCAGATCGAATTTAGAGAATACCTTGGCGCCTTGCAAATGATCAAACAAATCCTCAATTAAAGGCAAATGATATTTATTTTTGATGGTCACTTGATTAAGACCCCGATAATCAATGCATTAGCGAAGAGACCCATCATTCTTCTTAACAAATAGGACTGGTGCACCCCAAGGCGAAAAGCTCGGTTGAATGAATCCCTTCTCAAGTAAGCCCTGTAGTTGAACTTTCAATTCCTGCAATTTGGGTGGAGCCATTCTGTATGGAGTCCTAGAGATAAGTGAAGTCCCCGGCAATAAATCAATCATGAACTCTATCTCTTTATTAGGCGGTAAACTAGGTAATTCCTCAGGAAATACCCCCGGAAACTCCCTCACAATAGGTACATCATTCAGTTTCAATTGATCACCAGGTTGATTAATCGAATAAGCAAAGTAAGCCTCACAACCCTTACCTAACATTTTTGATGCTTTAATAGAAGATATGATAGGAGTCCCCGTAGATTTTCTACTACCAACTATTTTAAGTACAGGCTGATCGGGCATTTCTAGTTTCACAATCTTCCTTCTACAATCAAGCTGGGCATAATATTTACCTAACGAGTCCATCCCCAATATAATTTCAAAGTCGCGGAAAGGTAGAATAATTAAATCGGCAGGAAAGACACAAACTTGAATATAAATATTACATGCCTTGTAGATAGATTTGGTGACAAACTTCGGCCCCATAGGAGTATAAACCACAATATCATGCAACAGTTTATCATGTTTCAACTTAGCATTTTGAGCACAAATAGGTGTAATAAATGAATGTGAAGCCCCGGAATCAATTAAAACTTCAACTGATTGATCATTAAGAAGAAAAGTACCTTCTACTACAGCGGTCGTATCCGGAAGCTCCTCAGCATCTAAAGCAAATACTCGGGCATGACCCCGCAGTACTGGTACTACAACTGAACCCCTGGTCTAATTGCCCTAACCAGATGTCTGACCCCTGGTATTCTTGAATTTCTAGCAGTCTCGAACCCTGTGTTGATCACTGCGGCATCCGGTACAATGGCCCAATCTTTTCCAACAATTCTCCTTAGTATGGCCCTGGCGTTGACAGAAGCTGCACTGCTGGTGACGTCTTGCAACAGTGCCTCCGAAGGAGCTCTGTAAGTAGAGGTAGGTAAACTACCCTGCTGAGAATGAACTACTGTTGGTCGGGTCTGCCCCTGACTCTGACTCTGGGCTGGTCGCGACTGAATTTGAGTAGGCCCTGAATAACTCTGTGTCTGCCTCGGCTATGAACTCTGCCCAACTAGAACAGTCTTCCTCTAGTACCCCTGACTTTGAGACTGAAACTGCCGCTTACTCGATTGACTAGACTCTGCCAACACGTCTGCCTTGCATTTTTTATAACTCGAGGTGGCTCTGACCACTGCAGCATAGTTAGGGTAATCATTCGCAGACAAATGAAGCATAATTTCATTCCTCAATTCCATAATGAACCTCTGCATCTTCATATCCTCAGGTTGTACCAAAGCTAGCACATAGTGGGAAAGCCTAGTAAAATCAGCCTCATATTGATCCACTGACATATTTCCCTGTTTCAAAGCTATGAACTCTGCCTGACACCTCTCACGGGCAACCACGGATATATATTTATCTCGAAACTCTCGAACGAAGTCAGCCCATGAATGTTGAACCGCCTCAGCTTCCCATTTCTCATTAATAGTACGCCACCACTCCTCGGCGTTGCCCTCCGGCAGAAATGTAGCATAAGTAATCTTTCTCTCATCACTGCGCTCAAGAATTGCAGCCACCCTTTCAAATTTCCTCAACCATAATTCGACCTTCATATCATCAGGTTCTCCAAAGAAGTTGTAGGCCCAGTGATGTAGAAATCTGTCATACAAATTAGCTCCAGCAGCACCACTACCCTCGGCTCTGGCGGCCTGATTACCCCTAGCAGCCCATGTCTGACCCTGCTGAGTTACAAACTGTGCAATAGTGTTCATAGCAGTAGCCATAGCACCCAGAATCTGTGCAGTGCTGGGTTTCTGAACCTGTGGTGCATTCTCTGCTACTCCTTCACCCTCTCCCGGTACACCCTGCCTAGGAGCTTCTTCCGCCTCTCTCCCCGGTCTGCCCCTTCTCCTCATCTCAACACCTAGAATGCAAAGTATTATGACAGGCATTTACATAAATTACAGATAAAGCACATAGGAAGAAGTTCAAATAAGTCCACATAAGTCACATATTACATTAGAAGAATGTTCACATACAAGAGATTCATAATCACTTAATCATGCTTGACATTCTAGACTTTTCACTTTCAAACATTAACTCTTAGCGATTTTTCGCATTCTATTATCATGCTAGCATGTTCCTTTCTAATTCAAATTCCACTTAGGCAAATCAAAGGACCACAAATCCATACAATCACAAGGTCACATAACAGATCTCTACCCACAGGCCGAGAAATTTAACCCGGCTTCATGCAATCTATAGCTCTGATACCACCTAAAAGGTAACACCATGACCTAACCCCGTGCTAAACGTTAAGTCCGGACTCAACACACGGACAAAGTTTCCTCTATATCGTGGACATTCTAGAAACTTGTAAACTCTCAAATAAATCCTCAACAAGATAAACAAGCTTTTTATAACTAAATATTTAAAGGTTCAAGGCCATCCGAGCCTTGAAGCATCCAACAGTTCTAAAACCACACAAGCATGCAGGTAACTTGATTTCAACATAATCTGATAGCCATGCCATTCTAAGGTAACATTAAAACATTCTTAAAAGATGAAACATCCTACATTATTCTCTCCCAAGCATGGAAGTTCATTAAAAGCAGAAACAAAAGTTATTACAAGCCATAATACCTCAAAGCTAACATTACAACCAATAAACTTTTAACTTGCAGCTACAAAAACATACATAGCCCTAGGCCTCAAAATAGATCATAACTTAGTAGTACTTGAACATCTTGTAATAACAAGAAATCACATCCACCTTAGAACAACACACACAACAACTAGGGCAAAGGCTCTGGCTGCACCTCTTCCTCCTCCACTTCTACCTCAACTAGCTGGGGATCACCCTCAGCGTCTCCTGAAACATATATCGAGGGATGAGCAACTACTGTTGCCCAGTGAGTGATAAGGTCCCGGGGCGTGCAATGCAACAGGTAATACAGTTAAACAACAATAGCAATTGAACAATTCAAGAAATAATAATAGCTTAAATAACCACACATTTAAAATGATACATTCCACATAACCCCATACTCCAATCTTCACTTGGTCTTCATTCATGATCCACGAACCACGATCACGATCACGATAAGACGGCATAGCCCCAAGACTCTAGTACGTGTACTCCGGATGTACCCCGATAATCCTACGACCCGATATCCCCTGGCAATCTCTGAACCAGGCAAGTGAGGGAATAGAGCACAGAATTTGAATATCCACTGGCAAGCCCTCTGCCGCCCAGCCGATATTCAACATATCCGCCCCTGACACTATGGTTGCGCAACCACTATGCAATGCACTTTACAATGGCAAGTTAATATCAATGATATAAGCAATAACACATATGAGGATCAACAAGGTAGGTTGACCTCGATGCAGTTAGAATATAAGCAATTTATACAAGCAAAAGCAGTTTTACAAAGGAGTATATACAAGACAAGCATAGAATCATGCCAAGAGCTCTAAAACAGCTTGAAGTCATATTTAAACACTCAAGAAGTCATGCCAAGGTCTTAGAAGCACGAGACAGCCGAAATTTCTCCTAAACCCCTTTGTTTTCCAAGCTATTTCTCTTCCAAACCAAAGTTAACGATTCAATTTCAAAGGGAAACTATACCAACCTTCTAGCTAACCCACAAGGAACCCTTTCAACCCTCAAACACATTCAAAAGCCCGCAATTACCCCGCAAGCCCCAATTTCTCTCTTCTAGCTTTAAACTACACATGCCTCATCCGGGCTTCAAATAGGGGTTAACAAAGCTTTTATAGCACCTAGGTAGCCTAAGAATACTAAAAGTGAAGTCCGAATCCACCCGGATTCGCCTTAACCCCGAAACCTCTTTGTTAAAGTCGGCTAATTCATGTTCTATGCGATATTAGAGCAATTCAAGTGTACGGGGCTATTAGACTACCTTCATTAATACCTAAGGCATCTATTAGAAGTGTTGAATTGAGCTAATACGCGTAATTACACAAAACCCTAGAAAATTGTCACTATTCACCTCATAATTCAAAATATCGATTCTAACTATTTAAAAAACGAAACAATGGCTCAAATATGTTCTCTAGTACTTATAAACAAGGTATAATAGCATAGATAATCAATACAATAGCATTTAGTCATATTTTCAACAAATCAAGAAAATAGCAACCATTTTAAAATGCGAAAATAAGCCGTGAAATCCCTCACCAATGAGCGTAGGAGCACCTAGGAAGCTTGCACACACCCTAAACTACTTGCTCTAGGCTTGGCTTGACTTGAATTAATGATTTGATGAAGCAAAAATCTCTAAATGGCAAGAGAAGGGCTGTCGGCCTGCTATAGTGAAATCTGCACAATTTTTTTCTTTTGTTTTGTGTTTTATGAGCTTAGGTGTTATATAAGGTGGCTAAGTTGAGGTGGGGACATGGTTGGGTGGTTAAGTGGACTTCTAAAATGCGCGTTGTTAACTTTAAAACGAGTCTAAGGTGAAAAGTGATGTTAGCTAATTAAATCTCTAAGTTTTTTTACGTAACACTTTTTATTTAACTACTAAAAACATTTTCTAAACGAGCTCTCCAATCGCTTCTAGCCCAATTGCACATTTTTCCCTCTCCTCTAACAATTAATATGATTTAATAAAAATGCTAATTCACTAATATAATGAAGTTTGAAAATGGAGTGAATAGTGACTAAAGAAGACAGTTAATAAAGCACAGAAGGAAATGCGCACACAATGGATGCAACAGTAAATGAATGTAAGGCAAAAAGCTCGGGTGTCACAGGGCCAGCAAACCGAGGGCGTGGCGCTTGGGACTAGGTCTCCGTCGCTCCCTTGCCCATAACTTTTGATCCGTAAGAAGTTAGGCGGCGCACAGAATACTATTGGAAAGCTCTCCAAGAGCTCAACGACGGGGGTAGAAACCTTGCTCAGCTGTGCCTGTTTTCGGATCCCAAAATCGAACATTTTCATCAGTTTCCGGACACTTTTCTTCTTTTGCGCTATTTTTCCAAGAGCTCTATGACTGGGGCCGCAAGCTTGCTTGGCTGCGCCTATTTTTCGCAGCCCAAAATTGAACGTTTTCATCAGTTTTGGGCAACTTTTCTTTTTTTGCGCTTTTTTTCTGTCTCAGATCGTACGTTGTCAGTGGCGAAAAGGACGACAACCTAATCCATAACATTTCTATTATCGAACACCACGGCACATTGGGCAAGACTACTTCACTTCACGTAGAGGCTTGGCCCACAAACCGAGGGCGTGGGACTTGGGACCATGTCTCTGTCGCTCCGGTGCCCATAACTTTTGATCCGTAAGGAGTTACGCGGTGCACAACATACAGTAGGAAAGCTCTCTGAGAGCTCTACGTCGTGGGCAGCAAGCTTCCTATGCTGCACCTATTTTCTGAGCACAAAATTAAACGTTTTCATCAGTTTCGGGACACTTTTCATCCTTTGTGCTATTTTTCCTTCCCGGATCGTACGTCGTGAGCCGCGAAAAGGATGACAACCTAATCCATCACATTTCTATTGCCAAATCCCACGGCTCCTTAGGCAAGAAAACTTTGTTTGATTAAGAGGCTGGGCTCGCAAACCGAGGCCGTGGGGCTTGGGACCAGGTCTCCGTCGTTCCGGTCCCCATAGCTTTTGATCCGTAAGGAGTTACGTGGTGCACAACATACCGTTGGAAAGCTCTCCGTCAGGTCTACGATGGAGATAGCAAGCCTGCTTTGCTGCGCCAATTTTTGGAGCCCAAAATCAATCGTTTTCATCAGTTTTGGGACACTTTTCTTCTTTTGCGCTATTTTTCCTTCTCGGATCGTACGTCGTGAGCCGCGAAAAGGACTACAACCTAATCCATCCCATTTCTATTACCGAATCCCACGACACCATGGGCAAGACAACTTCGCCTCATGTCGAGGCTGGGCCCGCAAACCGAGGGCGTGGGGCTTGGGACCTGGTCTCCGTGGCTCTGGTGCCTAAAACTTTTGATCCATAAGGAGTTACGCGGCACACAACATACCGTTGGAAAGCTCTTCGAGAGCTCTACAATTGGGGCAACAAGCCTGCTCGGCTGTGCCTATTTTCGGAGCCCAAAATAGAACGTTTTCATCAGTTTTGATACTTTTTTCTTCTTTTGCACTGTTTTTTCGTCCCGGATCGTATGTCATGAGCCGCGAAAAGGGCGACAACCTAATCCACCACATTTCTATTACCGAATGCCATGGCACCTTGGGCAAGACAACTTTGCTTCACGTAGAGGCTAGGACCGCAAACGGAGGGCGTGGGGCTTAGGACTAGGTCTTCGTTGCTCCGGTGCCCATAACTTTTGATCTGTAAGGAGTTACGCGGCGCAGAGTATACCGTTGGAAAGCTCTCCAAGAGCTCTACGACGGGGGCAGAAAGCCTGCTTTGTTGCGCCTATTTTCTGAGCCCAAAATCAAACTTTTTCATCAGTTTCGGGACACTTTTCATCATTTGCTCTGTTTTCCGTCCCGGATCGTACGTCGTGAGCTGCGAAAAGGACGACAACCTAATCCATCAGATTTCTATTACCGAATCCCATGACACCTTGGGCAAGACAACTTGAATTCACGTAGAGGTCGAGCCCGCAAACCGAGGGTGTGGGGCTAGTAACTAAGTATTCGTCGCTCCGGTGCCCATAACTTTTGATCCGTAAGGAGTTACGCGGCGCACAGCATACCGTTGGAAAGCTCTCTGAGAGCTCGACGACGGGGGCAGCAAGCCTGCTCGGCTGCACCTATTTTCGGAGTCCAAAATTGAACATTTTCATCAGTTTCGGGACACTATTCTTCTTTTGCACTGCTTTTCCATCCTGGATCGTTCGTCATGAGCCGTGAAAAGGACAACAACCTAATCCATCACATTTCTATTACCGAATCCCACGGTACCTTGGGTAAGAGAACTTCGCTTCTCGTAGAGGCTGGGCCCGTAAACCGAGGGCGTGGGGCTTGGGACCAGGTCTCCGTTGCTCCAGTGCCCATAACTTTTGATCCGTAAGGAGATACGCGGCGCATAGCAAACCGTTGGAAAGCTCTTCGACTGTTCTACGACGGGGACAGCAAGCCTGCTAAGCTGCGCCTATTTTCGGAGCCCAAAATTGAACGTTTTCATTTGTTTTGGGGCACTTTTATTCTTTTGCGCAGTTTTCCTTCTAGGATCGTACGTCGTGAGTCACGAAAAGGAAGGCAACCTAATCCATCGCATTTCTATTACCGAATCCAACGGCATCTTGCGCAAGAGACTTCACTTCACGTAGAGGCCGGGCCCGTAAACCAAGGGCATGGTGCTTGGGACCAGGTCTCCGTCGCTCTAGTGCCAATAACTTTTGACCCGGAATGAGTTACGCAGCGCACATCATACCGTTGGAAAGCTCTCTGACAGCTCTACGACGGGGATTGCAAACTTGTTAAGCTACGCCTATTTTCGGAGTTCAAAATTGAATGTTTTTATCAATTTTGGGACACTTCTATTCTTTTGCGCTGTTTTTCTTCCATGATCGTACGTCGTGAGCTGCGAAAAGGATGACAACCTAATCTATCACATTTCTATTACCGAATCCCACGACACCTTAGGCAAGACAACTTCACTTCACGTAGAGGCTTGGCCCGTAAATTGAGGGCGTGGTGCATGGGACCAGGTCTCCGTCGCTCTGGTGCCCATAAATTTTGATCTATAAGGAGTTACGCGGCGCACAGCATACCGTTAGAAAGCTCTCCGAGAGCTCTACAACAGGGACGACAAGCCTGCTTTGCTACGCCTATTTTCTGAGTCCAAAATCAATCGTTTTCATCAGTTTTGAGACACTTTTCTTCTTCTCTGCTATTTTTCCTTCCCGGATCGCACGTTGTGAGCCGCGAAAAGGACGACAACCTAATCTATCACATTTCTATTACCGAATGCCACGACACCTTGGGCAAGACAATTTCGCTTCACGTAGAGGCTTGGCCCGCAAACCGAGAGCATCGGGCTTGGGACTACGTCTCCGTTGCTTTGGTGCCCATAAATTTTGATCCACAAGGAGTTACGCGGCGCACAGCATACCGTTGGAAAGCTCTCCGAGAGATGTACGACAGGGACGGCAAGCCTGCTTTGCTGCACCTATTTTCTGAGCAAAAAATTGAATGTTTTTATTAGTTTCGCGACACTTTTCTTCTTTTGCGCTCCCGGATTGTATGTCGTGAGCCGCAAAAAGGACGGCATCCTAATCTATCACATTTGTAATACCGAATCCCACGGCACCTTGGGAAAAACACCTTCGCTTCACGTAGAGGCTTGGCCCGCAAACCGAGGGTGTGGGGCTTAGGACCAGGTCTCCGTCGCTCTGGTGCCCATAAATTTTGATCCATAAGGAGTTACGCGGCGTACAGCATACCGTTGGAAAGCTCTCCGAGAGCTCTACGACGGGGATGGCAAGGCTACTATGCTGCTCTTGTTTTCTGAGCCCAAAATCGAACGTTTTCATCAGTTTTGAGACACTTTTCTTCTTTTGCGCTATTTTTCCTTCCCGGATCGTACGTCGTGAGCCACGAAAAGGACGACAACTTAATCTTTCACATTTCTATTACGCAATCCCATGGCACCTTTGGGCAAGACAACTTCGCTTCAAGTAAAGGTTGAGCCCGCAAACCGAGGGCGTGGGGCTTGGGACCAGGTCTCCGTCGCTCCGGTGCCCATAACTTTTGATCCGTAAGGAGTTACGAGGCGCACAGTATACCGTTGAAACGTTCTCCGAGAACTCTACGACAGTGTCACAAGCTTGCTAGGCTGCTTCAGTTTTCGGAGCCCAAAATCGAATGTTTTCATCAGTTTCGGGAAGTTTTTCTTCTTTTGTGCTGTTTTTTCGTCTCGGATCATACGTCCGCAGCCGCGAAAAGGACGACAAACTAATCCATCATATTTCTATTACCGAATCCCATGACACCTTGGGCATGGCAACTTCACTTCACGTAGAGGCTGGGCCCACAAACCGAGGGCGTGGGGCTTGGGACCATGTCTCCGTCGCTCTAGTGCACATAAATTTTGATCCATAAGGAGTTATGTGGCACACAGCAAACCGTTGGAAAGCTCTCCGAGAGATCTACGACGGGGACAGCAAGCCTGTTAAGCTGCGCCCGTTTTCGGAGCCCAAACTTGAACGTTTTCATCAGTTTTGGGACACTTTTATTCTTTTGCGCTATTTTTCATTCCAGGATCGTACGTCATGAGCCACGAAAAGGACGACAACCTAATCAATCACATTTCTCTTAACGAATCCCATGGCATCTTGGGCAAGACACCTTCGCTTCACGTAAAGGCTTGGCCCGCAAACCGAGGGCGTAGGGCTTGGGACCAAGTCTCCGTCGCTCTGGTGCCAATAAATTTTGATCTATAAGGAGTTACGCTGCGTACAACATACCGTTGGAAAGCTCTCTGAGAGCTCCATAACGCGGTCAGCAAGCTTGCTTGGCTGCTTCTATTTTCGGAGTTCAAAATCAAACATTTTCATCAGTTTCAGGACACTTTTATTCTTTTGCGCAGTTTTTTCGTCCCGTATCGTACGTCGTCAGCCGCGAAAAGAATGACAAACTAATCCATCACATTTTTATTACCGAATCCCATGACACTTTGGGCATGGCAACTTCACTTCATGTAGATGCTAGGGCCACAAACCGAGGGCGTGGGGCTTGGGACCAGGTCTCCGTTGCTCATTTGCCCATAACTTTTGATCCATAAGGAGTTACGCAGCGCACAGCATACCGTTGGAAAGCTCTCTAAGCGCTCTACGATGGGGGTAGAAAGCTTGCTCAGCTGCGCCTATTTTCGGAGCCCAAAATCGAACGTTTTCATCAGTTTCGGGACACTTTTCTTCTTTTGCGCTATTTTTTCGTCCCGGATCGTACGTCGTCAGCAGCGAAAAGGACAGCAACCGAATCCATCACATTTCTATTATCGAATCCCATAGCACCTTGGGCAAGACAACTTTGCTTCACGTAGAGGCTTGGCCCGCAAACCAAGAGCGTGGGGCTTGGGACTAGGTCTCCGTTGCTCCAGTGCCCATAACTTTTGATCCGTAAAGAGTTACGTGGTGCACAGCATACCGTTGGAAAGCTCTCCGAGAGCTCAATGATGGGGGCATCAAACCTGCTCTACTGAACCTATTTTTGAAGTCGAAAATCGAACATTTTCATCAGTTTCGGAACACTTTCCATCTTTTGCACTATTTTTCCTTCCCGGATCGTACGTCGTGAGCCGCAAAAAGGACGACAACCTAATCCATCACATTTCTATTACCGAATCCCACAGCACCTTGGGCATGCAACTTCACTTCATGTAGAGGCTGGGCTAGCAAAGTGAGGCCATGGAGCTTGGGACTAGGTCTCTGTCGCTCCTTTGCCCATAACTTTTGATCCGTGAGGAATTATGCAGTGCACAGAATACTGTTGGAAAGCTCTCCGAGAGCTTTACGACGGGGGCAGAAACCCTGCTCAGCTATGCCTGTTTTTGAATCCCAAAATCGAATGTTTTCATCAGTTTCAGGACAATTTTCTTCTTTTGTGCTATTTTTCCAACAGCACTTCGATTGGGGCGGCAAGCCTGCTAGGCTGCGCCTGTTTTCAAAGCCTAAAATTGAATGTTTTCATCAGTTTCGGGACACTTTTCTTCTTTTGCGCTGTTTTTTCGTCCCGGATCGTACGTCGTGAGCCGCGAAAAGGACGACAACCTAATCCATCACATTTCTATTATCGAATCCCACGGCACCTTGGGCAAGACAACTTCGCTTCACGTAGAGGCTGTGCCCGCAAACTGAGGGCGTGGGGCTTGGGATAAGGTCCCCGTCACTCCGATGCCCATAACTTTCGATCCATAAGGTGTTACGCGGCGCACAGCATACCATAGGAAAGCTCTCCAAAAGCTCTAGGACGGGGGCAGCAAGGCTGCTTTGTTGTATCTATTTTCGAAGACCAAAATCGAACGTTTTCTTCAGTTTCGGGATACTTTTCTTCTTTTGCGCTATTTTTTCTTCTTGGATCGTACGTCGTGTGCCGCGAAAAGGACGACAACCAAGTCCATCACATTTTTTTACCGAAACCCACAGTACCTTGGGCAAGACAACTTCGCTATATGTAGAGGCAGGGCCAGCAAACCGAGGGCGTGGGGCTTGGGACCAGGTCTCCGTTGCTCAGGTCCCCATAACTTTTGATCCGTAAGGAGTTACGTGGCGCACAACATAACGTTGGAAAGCTCTCCGAAAGGTCTACGATGGGGACACCAAGCCTTCTCGGCTGTTCCTATTTTCGAAGCCCAAAATCGAACGTTTTAATCAGTTTTGGGACACTTTTCTTCTTTTGCTCTGTTTTTCTATTTCGGATCGTACGTCGTGAGCCGCGAAAAGGACGACAACCTAATCCATCACTTTTTTTTTATCGGATCCTACGGCACCTTGGGCAAGACAACTTCACTTCACGTAGAGGCTGGGCCCGCTAACCGAGGGCGTAGGGGTTAGGACCAGGTCTCTGTCGCTCCGGTGCCCATAACTTTTGATCTGTAAGAAGTTACGCGGCGCACAACATACCGTTGGAAAGCTCTTCGAGAGCTCTACGATAGGGTCAGGAAGTCTGCTCGGCTACGCCTGTTTTTCGAGCATAAAATTAAACATTTTCATCAGTTTTAGGACACTTTTCTTCTTTTGCGCTGTATTTTCGTCCCGGATCGTACGTCGCGAGCAGCGAAAATGACGACAACCTAATCCATCACATTTCTATTACCGAATCCTACGACACCTTGGGCATGACAACTTCACTTCATGTAGAGGCTGGGCCAGCAAACTGAGGGCGTGGCGCTTGGGACCAAGTCTCCGTCACTCATTTGCCTATAACTTTTGATCCGTAAGGAGTTACGCGGCGCACAACATACTGTTGGAAATCTCTCCAAGAGCTCTACAACGGGGGCTGCAAGTTTGCTTGGCTGCGCCTGTTTTCAGAGCACAAAATCAAATGTTTTCATTGGTTTCGGGACACTTTTCTTCTTCTGCGCTATTTTTTCGTCCCGGATCGTACGTCGTAAACCTTAAAAAGGACGACTACCTAATCCATCACATTTCTATTATCGAATCCCACGGCACCTTGGGCAAGACAACTTCGCTTCACGTAGACGCTGGGCCAGCTAACCGAGGGCATGGGGCTTGGGACTAGGTCTCTGTCGCTCCGGTGCGCATAACTTTTGATCCGTAAGGAGTTACGCGGCGCATAGCATACCGTTGGAAAGCTCTCTGAGAGCTCTACGATGGGGTTAGTAAGCTTGCTCGGCTATGCCTGTTTTCGGAGCCTAAAATTGATGGTTTTCATCAGTTTTGGGACACTTTTCTTTTTTTGCGCTATATTTTCTTCCTGAACAGTACGTCTCGAGCCGCGAAAATGACGACAACCTAATTCATCACATTACTATTACCGAATCCCATGGCACCTTAGGCAAGACAACTTCGCCTCACGTAGAGGCTGGGCCCACAAACCGAGGGCATGGGACTTAGGACTAGGTCTCCGTCATTTCGGCGCCCATAACTGTCGATCAGTAAGGAGTTACGCGGCGCACAGCATACCGTTGGAAAGGTCTCCAAGAGCTCTACGACTGGGATTACATGCATGCTCTGTTGTGCCTATTTTTGGAGCCCAAAATTGAACGTTTTCATCAGTTTCGGGATACTTTTCTTCTCTTGCGCTATTTTTCCGTCCCGGATCGTACGTCGTGAGCCGAGAAAGGGACGAGAACCTAAACCATCACATTTCTATTATCGAATGCCATGGCACCTTGGGTAAGAGAACTTCACTTCACGTAGAGGCTGGGCCCGCAAACCGAGGGCGTGGGGCTTAGGTCCAGGTCTCCTTCGCTCATTTGCCCATAACTTTTGATCCGTGAGGAGTCACGCGGCGCACAGCATACCGTTGGAAAGCTCTCCAAGCGGTCTATGATGAGGGCAGCAAGCCTATACCGCTGCGCCTATTTTTGAAGCCCAAAATCGAACGTTTTCATTAGTTTCAGGACACTTTTCTTCTTTTGCTCTATTTTTCTTTCCCGAATCGTACGTCGTGAGCAGCGAAAAGGACGACAACCTAATCCATCACATTTCTATTACCGAATCCCATGACAACTTGGGTAAGACAACTTCGCTTGACGTAGAGGCTGGGCCTGCAAATCGAGGGCCTGGGGCTTGGGACCAGGTCTCCGTCGCTCCGGTCCCCAAAACTTTTGATCCGTAAGGAGTTACACAGCGTACATCATACCATTGGAAAGCTCTTCGAAAGGTCTACAACGGGGATAGCAATCCTGCTCAGCTGCGACTATTTTTAGAGCCCAAAATCGAACGTTTTCAACAGTTTCAGGACACTTTTCTTCTTTTGCGTTGTTTTTCCATCTCGGATCGTACGTCTCGACCAGCGAAAAGGATGACAACTTAATCCATCACATTTCTATTATCGAATCCCGCGGCACCTTGGGCAAGGCAACTTCGCTTCACGTATAGGCCGGGCCCACTAACCGAGGGCGTGAGGCTTGGGACTAGGTCTCCGTTGCTCTGGTACCTATAACTTTTGATCCATAAGGAGTTACGCGGTGCACTGCATACCATTGGAAAGCTCTCTGAGAGCTCTTTGACAAGAATAGCAAGCATGTTTAGTTACATCTATTTTCAGAGCGCAAAATCAAATATTTTCATCAGTTTCGGGACACTTTTCTTCTTTTGCTCTAACTTTTGATCCGTAAGGAGTTAAGCGGTGCATAGCATACTGTTGGAAAGATCTCCGAGAGCTCTACGACGGGGTTAGCAAGCTGTGTGGCTGCGCCTGTTTTTGGAGCACAAAATCAAACGTTTTCATCTGTTTCGTGACACTTTTCTTCTTTTGCGCTATTTTTTTGGCCCGGATCGTACATCGTGAGTCACGAAAAGGACGAAAACCTAACCTATCACATTTCTATTACCGAATCTCACGGCACCTTGGCAAGACAACTTCGCTTCACGTAGAGGCTGGGCCCTCAAACAGAGGGCGTAGGGCTTGTGACCAGGTATCCGTCGCTTTGGTGTCCATAACTTTTGATCCGTAAGGAGTTACGCGGTGCACAACATACCGTTGGAAAGCTCTCCGAGAGGTCTACGACGGGGATAGCAAGCCTGTTCAGCTACGCCTATTTTCAAAGAGCAAAATCGAATGTTTTCATCAGTTTTGAGACACTTTTCTTCTTTTACGCTATTTTTCTTTACCGGATCGTACGTCGTGAGCAGCGAAAAGGACGACAACCTAATCCATCACATTTCTATCATCGAATCCCATGGCACCTTGGGCAAGACAACTTTGGTTCATGTAGAGGCTTGGCCAGTAAACCGAGGGCGGGGGCTTGGGACTAGGTCTCCGTCACTTCGGTGCCCATAACTTTTGATCTGTAAGGAGTTACGCGGCGCACAGCATACCATTGGAAAGCTCTTCAAGAGCTTTATGATAGAGGCAACAAGCCTGCTCCACTACACCAATTTTCGGAGCCCAAATTCGAACTTTTTCATCAGTTTCGGGACACTTTTCTTTTTTTGCGCTATTTTTCCTTCTCGGATCGTACGTCGTGAGCTTGGAAAAGGACTACAATCTAATCTACCACATTTCTATTACCGAATCCCACGGTACCTTGGGCAGGACAACTTCGCTCCACATAAAGGCTGGGCTCGCAAACTGAGGGCGTGGGGCTTGGGACCAGGTCTCCGTCGCTCTTGTCCCCTTAACTTCTAATCCGTAAGGAGTTACGCGGCGCACACCCTACTCTTGGAAAGCACTCCATGAGCTCTACGTCGGGGGCAGCAAGCTTGCTTGGCTGCGCCTGTTTTCGGAGCCCAAAATTGAACGTTTTCATATGTTTCGGGATACTTTTCTTCTTTTGCGGAGTTTTTCAGTCCGGGATCGTCCGTCGTGAGCCCCGAAAAGGACAACAACCTAATCCATCACATTTCTATTACAAAATCCCACGGTACCTTGGGCAAGACAACTTCGCTTCACGTAGAGGCTTGGCACGCAAATTGAGGGTGTGGGGCTTGGGACTAGGTCTCCGTCGCTACGGTGCCCATAACTTTCGATCCGTAAGGCATTACGCGGCGTGCAGCATACCGTAGGAAATCTTTCCAAGAGCTCTACGACGGTGGCAGCAAGCCTGCTTTGCAGCGTCTATTTTCAAAGCCCAAAATGGAACGTTTTCATCTGTTTCAGGATACTTTTCTTCTTTTGCGCTATTTTTCCTTCTTGGATTGTATGTTGTGTGCCGCGAAAAGGACGACAACCTAATCCATCACATTTCTATTACCGATTTCCGCGGCACCTTGGGCAAGACAACTTCACTTCACGTAGAGGCTTGGCCCACAAACTGAGGGCGTGGGGCTTGGGACCAAGTCTCTGTCTCTCCAGTGCCCATAACTTTTGATCCGTAAGGAATTACGCGGCGCACAGCATAACGTTGGAAAGCTCTCCAAAAGGTCTACGACGGGGACACCAAGCCTGCTTAGCCACACTTTTTTTTTAAGAGCCCAAAATCGAACATTTTCATCAGTTTCTGGACACTTTTCTTCTTCTGCGCTATTTTTTCGTCCCGAATTGTACGTTGTGAGCCTCGAAAAGGACGGCAACCTAATCCATCACATTTTTATTATCGAATCCCACGGCATATGGGCAAGACAACTTCACTTCACGTAGAGGCTGGGCCCGCTAACCGAGGGTGTGGGCTTGGGACCTGGTCTCCGTCGCTCAGGTGCCCATAACTTTTGATCCGTAAAGAGTTACGCGGCGCACAGCATAACATTGGAAAGCTCTCCAAAAGGTCTACGACGGGGACACCAAGTCTGCTCAGCCATGCCTGTTTTCAGAGCCCAAAATCGAACGTTTTCATCAGTTTTGGGACACTTTTCTTATTATGCGCTGTTTTTTCGTCCCGAATCGTACGTTGTGAGCCGCGAAAAGGACGGAAACTAATCCATCACATTTCTATTATCGAATCGCACGACACCTTGGGTAGGACTACTTTGCTTCACGTAAAGGCTGGGCCCGCAAACCCAGGGCTTGGGGCTTGGGACCAGGTCTCCGTCGCTCTTGTCCCCATAACTTTTGATCCGTAAGGAGTTACTTGGCGCACAGCATACCGTTGGAAAGCTCTCCGAGAGCTGTATGACAGTGTTAGCAAGCCTGCTTGGCTGCGCATGTTTTCGGAGAACAGAATCTAACGATTTAATCAAATTTGGGAGACTTTTCTTATTTTGCGCTGTCTTTCTGTCTCGAATTATACATCGTGAGCCGCGAAAAGGAAGACAACCTAATCCATCACCTTTTTATTATTGAATCCCACGACACCTTGGGCATGACAACTTCACTTCACGTAGAGGGTGGGCCCGCAAACCGAGAACGTGGAGCTTGGGACCAGGTCTCCGTCGCTCCGGTGCCCATAACTTTTGATCTGTAAGGAGTTACGTGGTGCACCGCATACTGTTGGAAAGCTCTCCGAGAGCTTTATGACGTGGGCAACAAGCTTGCATTGTTGTGCCTATTTTTGGAGCCCAAAATCAAACCTTTTCATCAGAGTTTGGACACTTTTTCTTCTTTTGCACTGTTTTTCCGTCCCAGATCGTATGTTGTATGCCGCGAAAAGGACGACAACCTAATCCATCACATTTTTATTACCAAATCCAGTGGCACCTTGGGCAAGACTACTTCGCTTCACGTAGAGGCTAGGCGCGCAAACCGAGGGCGTGGGGCTTTGGACCAGGTCTCTGTCGCTCCAGTGCCCTTAACTTTTGATTCGTAAGGAGTTACGTGGTGCACAACATAATGTTGGAAAGCTCTCCAAAAGGTCTACGACGGGCACACCAAGCTTGCTCAGCCGCGCCTGTTTTCAGAGCCCAAAATTAAACGTTTTCATCAGTTTCTTGACACTTTTCTTCTTCTGTGCTATTTTTTTGTCCCGAATCGTATGTTATGAGCCTCAAAAAGGACGGCAACCTAATCCATCACATTTCTATTATCGAATCCCATGGCACATTGGGCAAGACAACTTCACTTCACGTAGAGTCTGGGCCCACTAACCGAGGGCATGGGGCTTGGGGCCAGGTCTCCGTCGCTCCAATGCCTATAACTTTTGATCCGTAAGGAGTTACGCAGCGCACAGTATAACGTTGGAAAGCTCTCCAAAAGGTCTACGACAGGGACACCAAGCCTGCTCAGCCGCACCTATTTTCAGAGCCCAAAATCGAACGTTTTCATCAGTTTCTGGATACTTTTCTTCTTCTGCACTGTTTTTTCGTCCCGAATTGTACGTGGTGAGCTGCGAAAAGGACGGCAACCTAATCCATCACATTTCTTTTATCGAATCCCACGACACCTTGGGCAGGACTGTTTCGCTTCACGTAAAGGCTGGGCCCGCAAACCCAGGGCGTGGGGCTTGAGACTAGGTCTCCGTTGCTCTTGTCCCCATAACTTTTGATCCGTAAAGAGTTACTTGGTGCACAACATACCATTGGAAAGCTCTCCAAGAGCTCTACGACGGTGTAAGCAATCTTTCTTGGCTGCGTATGTTTTTGTAGCACATAATCGAATGTTTTAATCAATTTCAGGAGACATTTCTTATTTTGCGCTGTTTTTCTGTCCCAGATCGTACGTCGTGAGCCGCAAAAAGGACGACAACCTAATCCGTCACATTTCTATTACTGAATCCCATGACACCTTGGGCATGACAACTTCGCTTCACGTAGAGGCTGGGCACGCAAACCAAGGGCGTGGGGGTTGGGACTAGGTCTCCGTCGCTCCGGTGCCCATAACTGTTGATCCGTAAGGAGTTACATGGCGCACAGCATACCGTTGGAAAGCTCTCCGAGAGTTGTACGACGAGGACTGCAAGCCTGCTCTGCTGAACTTGTTTTCGGAGCCCAAAATTGAACGTTTTCATCAGTTTCGGGACACTTTTCTTCTTTCGCGCTATTTTTCCTTCCCCGATCGTTCGTCGTGAGCCGCGAAACGGACGACAACCTAATCCATCACACTTCTATTACCGAATCCCATGGTACCTTGGGCAAGACAACTTCGCTTCACGTAGAGGCTTGGCCTGCAAACTAAGGGCGTAGGGCTTGGGACCAGGTCTCCGTCGCTCCGGTGCACATAACTTTTGATCTATAAGGTGTTACGCGGCGCACAACATACCGTTGGAAAGCTCTCCGAGAGCTCTATGACGGTGGCAGCAAGGTTGCCCCACTGCGCCTATTATCAAATCCTAAAATCGAATATTTTCATCTGTTTTGGGAAACGTTTCTTCTTTTGCGCTATTTTTCCTTCCCGCATCGTACGTCGTGAGCAGCGAAAAGGACTACAACTGAATCCATCACATTTCTATTACTGAATCCCATGGCACCTTGGGCCAGATAACATCGATTCATGTAAAGGCTGGGCTCACAAACCGAGGACGTGGGGCTTGGGACTAGGTCTCCGTCTCTCCGGTGCCCATAACTTTTGATCCGCAAGGAGTTACACAACGCACAACATATCGTTGGAAAGCTCTCCGAGAGCTTTACAACGGGGTCAGCAAGCCTACTCAGCTGTGCCTGTTTTTGGATCCCAAAATCGAATATTTTCATCAATTTCGAGACACTTTCTTCTTTTGTGCTGTTTTTTGGTCCTGGATCATACGTCGTCAACCATGAAGGATGGCAATCTAATCCATCACATTTGTATTACTGAATCCCATGACACCTTGGGCATGACAACATCACTTCACGTAGAGGCTGGCCCGGCAAACTGAGGGCGTGAGGCTTGGGACCAGGTCTCCGTCACTCCTTTGCCCATAACTTTTGATCCGTAAGGAGTTACGCGCTGCACAGCATACCGTTGGAAAGCTATCTGAGTGCTCTACGACGGTGTCAGCATGCCTACTCGGCTGCGCCTGTTTTCAAAAAACAAAATTGAACGTTTTCATCAGTTTTGGGACACTTTTCTTCTCTTGCACTGTTTTTTCATCACGGATCGTACGTCGTGATCCGCGTAAAGGACGACAACCTAATCCATCACATTTCTATTATCGAATCCTACTGTACCTTGGGCAAGACAACTTCGCTTCATGTAGAGGCTGGGCCCGCTAACTGAGGGTGTGGAGCTAGGGACCAGGTCTCCGTCGCTCAGGTGCCCATAACTTTTGATCCGTAATGAGTTACACGGCGCACAACATACCGTTGGAAAGCTCTCCGAGAGCTCTACGACGAGGGTAGCAAGCCTACTCGGCTGCGCTTGTTTTCAGAGCCCAAAATCAAAAGATTTCATCAGTTTCGAGACAGTTTTCTTCTTTTACGCTGTCTTTCCATTCCGGATCGTACGTCGTGAGTCGTGAAAAGGACGACAACCTAATCCATCACATCTATTACCAAATCCCATGGTACTTTGGGCAAGACAACTTCACTTCATGTAGAGGCTGGGCTCGCAAACCGAGGGCGTGGGGCTTCTGACCAAGTATCCATCGCTCTGGTGCCCATAACTTTTGATCCGTAAGGAGTTACGTGACGCACAACATACAGTTGGAATGCTCTCCGAGAGGTCTACGACGAGGAGAGCAAGCCTACTAAGCTACGCCTATTTTTGGAGTCCAAAATTGAAGGTTTTCATCAGCTTCGGGACACTTTTCTTCTTTTGCGCTAACTTTTGATCCGTAAGGAGTTACGCGGTGCATAGCATACCGTTGGAAAGCTCTCCGAGAGCTCTACGACAGGGACAACAAGCCTGTTTGGCTACACCTATATTCAGAGTGCAAAATCGAACATTTTTATTAGTTTCGGGACACTTTTCTTCCTTTGTTCTATTTTTCTTTCCCGGATCATACGTCGTGAGCCGCAAAAAGGACGACAACCTGATGCATCACATTTCTATTATCGAATCCCACTGCACCTTGGGCAAGACAACTTTTCTTCATGTAGAGGCTGGGCCCGCTAACCGAGGGCGTGGGGCTTGGGACCAGGTCTACGTCGCATCGGTGCCTATAACTTTTGATCCGCAAGGAGTTACGTGGCACACAGCTTACAGTTGGAAAGCTCTCCAAGAGGTCTACGATGAGGATAGCAAGCCTGCTTAGCTGCGCCTATTTTCAGAGCCTAAAATTGAACGTTTTCATTAGTTTCGGGACACTTTTCTTAATTTGCGCTATTTTTCCTTCTTGGATCGCACGTCGTGAGCCGCGAAAAGGACGACAACCTAATCCATCACATTTCTATTACCGAATCCAAGACACCTTGGGCAAGACAAATTTGCTTCACGTAGAGGCTGGGCCCATAAACCGAGGGCGCGGGGCTTGGGACCAAGTCTCTGTCGCTCTTGTCCCCATAACTTTTGATCGTAAGGTGTTATGCGGTGCACATCATATAGTTGGAAAGCTCTCTGAGAGGTCTACGGCGAGGACAGCAAGCTTGCTAAGCTGCCCCGATTTTCGGAGCCCAAAATCGAACGTTTTCCTGAGTTTCGGGACACTTTTCTTCTTTTACGCTGTTTTTTCATCCCAGATCGTACGTCGTCAGCCGCGAAAAGGACGACAACCTAATCCATCCCCTTTATATTATCAAATCCCACGGCACCTTGGGCAAGACATCCTCGCTTCATGTAGAGGCAGGGCCCGCTGACCGAGGGTGTGGGGCTTGGGACCAGGTCTCCGTCGCTCCGGTCCCCACAACTTTTGATCCGTAAGGAGTTACGCGGCGCACAGCATACAGTTGGAAATCCTTCTAAGAGCTCTACGATGGGGTTAGCAAGCCTGCTAAGCTGCGACTATTTTTGGAGCCCAAAATAGAACGTTTTCATCAGTTTCGGGACACTTTTCTTCTTTTGCGCTGTTTTTTCGTCCTGGATCGTACGTCTCGAGCCACGAAAAGGACGAAAACCTACTCCATCACATTTCTTTTATCGAATCCCATGGCACCTTAGGCAAGGCAACTTCGCTTCACGTATAGGCTGGGGTCGCCAACCGAGGGCGTGAGGCTTAGGACCAGGTCTCCGTCGCTCTGGTGCCCATAACTTTTGATCTGAAAGGAGTTACGCGGCGCAGTGCATACGTTGGAAAGCTCTCCGAGAGCCCTACGATGGGGACAACAAGCCTATCCGGCTACACTTATTTTCATAGCGAAAAATCGCAACGTTTTCATCAGTTTCGGGACACTTTTTTCTTTTGCGCTAACTTTTGATCCGTAAGGACTTACGCGGTGCATAGCATACCGTTGGAAAGCTCTCCGAGAGGTCTACGACGGGGTCAGCAAGCCTGCTCGGCTGCGCCTATTTTTGGAGCCCAAAATCGAACGTTTTTAACAGTTTCGGGATACTTTTCTTCTTTTGTGCAGTTTATTTGTCCCGGATCGTACATCGTGAGCCGCGAAAAGGATGACAACCTAATCCATCACATTTCTATTACCGACTCCCACGGTACCTTGGGCAAGACAATTTCGCTTCACGTAGAGGCTGGGCTCGCAAACCGAGGGCATGGAGCTTGGGACCATGTCTCTGTCGCTCTGGTGCCCATAACTTTTGATTAGTAAGGAGGTACGCGGCGCACTGCATAACATTGGAAAGCTCTCCAAGAGCTCTACGACAGGGACAGCAAACTTGTTCGGCTACGCCTATATTGAGAGAGCAAAATCGAACGTTTTCATCAGTTTGGTGACACTTTTCTTCTTTTGCTCTATTTTTCTTTCTCGGATCGTACGTCGTGAGCTGCGAAAAGGATGACAACCTAATGCATCACATTTCTATTATCGAATCCCATGGCACCTTGGGCAAGACAACCTCGATTCACGTAGAGGCTTGGCCCGCAAACCGAGGGTGTGGGGCTTGGGACCAGGTCTTCGTCACTCCGGTGCCCATAACTTTTGATCTGTATGGAGTTACGCGGCCCACAACATACCATTAGAAAGCTCTTCTAGAGCTCTACGACGAGGGCAACAAGCCTGCTATGCTGCGCCTATTTTCGGAGCCCAAAATTGAACTTTTTGTGCTATTTTTCCTTCCCGGAGCTCAATTTCATGAGACTTTTCTTTTTTTGCGCTATTTTTCCTTCCCGGATCGTACGTCGTGAGCCGCGAAATGGACGACAATCTAATCCATCAGATATCTATTACCGAATCCTACTACACCTTGGGCAGGATTACTTCGCTTCACGTAAAGGCTGGGCCCGTAAACCCAGGGCGTGGGGCTTGGGATCAGGTCTCCGTCGCTCTTGTCCCCATAACTTTTGATCCGTAAGGAGTTACTTGGCGCACAGCATACCGTTTGGAAAGCTCTCTGAGTGCTCTACGACGGTGTCAGCAAGCCTGCTAGGCTGTGCATGATTCCGGAGCACATAATCGAACATTTTAATCAGTTTTGGGAGACATTTCTTATTTTGCGCTGTTTTTCTATCCCGGATCGTACGTCATGAGCCGCGAAAAGGATGACAACCTAATTCATCACATTTCTATTACCGAATCCCATGACTCCTTGGGCATGACAACTTCATTTTACGCAGAGGCTGGGCCCGTAAACCAAGGGCTTGGGGCTTGGGACAAGGTCTCCGTCGCTCCGGTGCCCATAACTTTTGATCCGTAAGGAGGTACGCGGCGCACAGCATACCGTTGGAAAGCTCTCCGAGTGCTCTACGACTGGGACAGCAAACCGGCTTTGCTGCCCTAGTTTTGGAGCCCAAAATTAAACGTTTTCATCAGTTTCGGGACACTTTTCTTCTTTTGCGCTATTTTTCTTTCCCGGATCGTACGTCGTGAGCCACGAAAAGGACAAAAACATAATCCATCACACTTCTATTACCGAATCCCACGGCACCTTGGGCTAGACAACTTCGCTTCATGTAGAGGCTTGGCCCGCAAACTAAGGGTGTGGGGCTTGGGACCAGGTCTCCGTCGCTCCGGTGCCCATAACTTTTGATCTGTAAAGTGTTACGCGGCGCACAACATACCGTTGGAAAGCTCTCCGAGAGCTCTATGACGGTGGCAACAAGGTTGCCCCACTGCGCCTATTATTGAATCCTAAAATCGAACATTTTCATCAGTTTCGGGATACGTTTCTTCTTTTGCGCTATTTTTCCTTCCCGCATCATACGTCGTGAGCAGCGAAAAGGACTACAACTGAATCCATCACATTTTTATTACCGAATCCCATGACACCTTGGGCAAGACAACTTCGCCTCACGTAGAGGCAGGGCTCGCAAACCAAGGACGTGGGGCTTGGGACCAGGTCTCCGTCGCTCCGTTGCCCAAAACTTTTGATCCGTAAGGTGTTACGCAATGCACAACATATCGTTGGAAAGCTCTCCCAGAGCTCTACGATGGGGGAAGCATGCCTGCTAGACTGCGCCTATTTTCAGAGCCCAAAATCGAACGTTTTCATCAATTTCGGGACACGTTTCTTCTTTTGCGCCATTTTTCAGTCCCGAATCGTACGTCGTCAGCCGTGAAGGATGGCAACCTAATCCATCACATTTCTATTATCGAATCCCACTGCACCTTGGGCAAGACAACATCACTTCACGTAGAGGCTTGGCCCGCAAACCGAGGGCATGGGGCTTGGGACCAGGTCTCCGTCACTCTTTTGCCCATACTTTTGATCCGTATGGAGTTACGTGGTGCACAACATACAGTTGGAAAGCACTCCGAGAGCTCTACGACGGTGTCAGCATGCCTGCTCGGCTGCGTCTGTTTTCAAAAAACAAAATTGAACGTTTCCATCAGTTTCGGGACACTTTTCTTCTTTTACACTATTTTTCTGTCCCGGATCGTACGTCGTGAGCCGCGAAAAGGACGACAACCTAATCCATCACATTCTTATTATCGAATCTCATGGCACCTTGGGCAAGCCAACTTCGCTTCATGTAGAGGCTGGGCCGGCAAAGCGAGGGCGTGGAGCTTAGGACCAGGTCTCCGTCGCTCTAGTGCCCATAATTTTTGATCCGCAAGGAGTTACTCGGCACATAGCATACCGTTGGAAAGCTCTCTAAGAGGTCTATGGCGAGGACAGCAAGCCTGCTTAGCTGCGCTTGTTTTCGGAGCCCAAAATCGAACGTTTTCATCAATTTCGGGACACTTTTCTTCTTTCGTAATATTTTTCCGTCCGGGATCGTACTTTGTGAGCCGCGAAAAGGACAACAACCTAATTTCTATTACTGATTCCCACAGCACCTTGGGCAAGACAACTTCGCTTCACAGAAAGGCTGAGCGCACAAATCGAGGGCGTGGGGCTTGGGACCAGGTCTCCGTCGCTCCGGTGCCCATAACTTTTTTTCTGTAAGGAGTTACGTGGCACACAGCATACCGTTGGAATGCACTCCGAGAGCTCTACAATAGGGATAGCAAGCCTGTTCGGCTACGCCTATTTTCAAAGCACAAAATCGAATGTTTTCATTAGTTTCGGGACACTTTTCTTCTTTCGAGCTATTTTTCCGTTCCGGATCGTACGTCGTGAGCCGCGAAAAAGACGACAACCTAATCCATCACATTTCTATTACCGAATCCCACCGTACCTTGGGCGAGACAACTTCGGTTCACGTAAAGGCTAGGCTCGCAAATCGAGGACGTGGGGCTTGGGACCAGGTCTCCGTCATTCCGGTGCCCATAACTTTTGATCCGTAAGGAGCTACACGGCGCACAGTATACCGTTGGAAAGCTCTCCGAGAGCTGTATGACGGGGGCAGCCAAGCACGCTAGGCTGGGCCTATTTTTGGATCCCAAAATTGAACATTTTCATCAATTTCGGGACACTTTCTTCTTTTGCTCTATTTTTCAGTCCCGGATCGTATGTCATGAGCCGCGAAAAGGATGACAACCTAATCCATCACATTTCTATTACTGAATCCCATGACACCTTGGGCATGACAACATCACTTCACGTAGAGGCTGGGCCAGCAAACCGAGGGCGTGGGGCTTGGGACCAGGTCTCCGTCACTCTTTTGCACATAACTTTTGATCCGTAAGGAGTTACACGCTGCACAGCATACCGTTGGAAACCTCTCTGAGAGCTCTACGACGGTGTCAGCATGCCTGCTCGGCTGCGCCTGTTTTCAGAAAACAAAATTGAACGTTTTCATTAGTTTCAGGATACTTTTCTTCTCTTACGCTGTTTTTTCGTCACGGATCGTACGTCGTGAGCCGCGTAAAGGACGCCAACCTAATCCATCACATTTCTATTATCGAATCTCACTGCACCTTGGGCAAGACAACTTCGCTTCATGTAGAGGCTGGGCCCGCTAACCGAGGGCGTGGAGCTTAGGACCAGGTCTCCGTCGCTCTGGTGCCCATAATTTTTGATCCGCAAGGAGTTACTCGGCACATAGCATACCTTTGGAAAGTTCTCTAAGAGGTCTATGGCGAGGACAGCAAGCCTGCTTAGCTGCGCTTGTTTTCGGAGCCCAAAATCAAAAGTTTTCATCAGTTTCGGGACACTTCTCTTCTTTTGTGCTATTTTTTTATTATCCCGGATCGTACTTCGTGAGCCGCGAAAAGGACGACAACCTAATCCATCACATTTCTATTACCGAATCCCACGGTACCTTGGGCAAGACAAATTCGCCTCGCGTAGTGGCTGGGCCCACAAACCGAGGGCTTGGGGCTTGGGACCAGGTCTTTGTCGCTCCGGTGCCCATAACTTTTGATCTGTAAAGATTTATGCGGCGCACTGCATACCGTTGGAATGCTCTCCGAGAGCTCTACGATAGGGATAGCAAGCCTGTTCGGCTACGCCTATTTTCAAAGCATAAACTCGAATGTTTTCATCAGTTTCGGGTCACTTTTCTTCTTTTGAACTATTTTTCCTTTCCGGATCATACGTCGTGAGTCGCGAAAAGGACGACAACCTAATCCATCACATTTCTATTACCGAATCCCATGACACCTTGGACATGACAACTTCACTTCACTTCACATAGAGGCTGGGCCCGCAAACCTAGGGCTTGGGACTTAGGACCAGGTCTCCGTAGCCCCTGTGCCCATAACTTTTGATCTGTAAAGAGTTACGCGATGCACAACATTCCGTTGGAAAGCTCTCCGAGTGTTCTACGACGAGGACAACAAACCTGCTTTACTGCGACTATTTTTGGAGCCCAAAATCGAACATTTTCATATGTTTTGTGACACTTTTCTTCTTTTGCACTATTTTTCCTTCGCAGATCGTACGTCGTGAGCAGCGAAAAGGACTACAACCTAATCCATCACATTTCTATTACCGAATCCGATGGCACCTTGGGCAAGACAAATTCGCTTCACGTAGAGGCTTGGCCCGCAAACCGAGGGTGTGGGGCTTGGGACCAGCTCTCCGTCGCTCCAGTGCCTATAACTTTTGATCCGTAAGGAGTTAGGCGACGCACAACATACCGTTCGAAAGCTCTCTTAGAGCTCTATGACGGTGCTAGCATGTCTGCCTTACTGCACCTATTTTTGGATCCTAAAATCGAACATTTTCATCAGTTTGGGGATACTTTTCTTCTTTTGTGCTATTTTCCTTCTCGGATCGCACGTCGTGAGGAGCGAAAAGGACTACAACCTAATCCATCACATTTCTATTACCGAATCCCACGACACCTTGGGCCAGACAACATCGCTTCACGTAGAGGCTGGGCCCGTAAACAGAGGACGTGGGGCTTGGGACCAGGTCTCCGTCGCTCCGGTGCCCATAACTTTTGATCCGTAAGGAGTTACGCGACGCACAGAATATCGTTGGAAAGCACTCGGAGAGCTCTACGACGATGTCAGCAAGCCTACTTTGCTGCGCCTATTTTTGGATCCCAAAATTGAACGTTTTCTTCAGTTTCGGGATACTTTTCTTCTTTTACGCTATTTTTCGGTCCTGGATTGTATGTCGTGAGTCGCGAAAAGGACGACAACCTAATCAATCACATTTCTATTACCAAATCCCACGACACCTTGGGCATGACAACTTCACTTCACGTAGAGGCTGGGCCCGCAAACCGAGGGCGTGGGGTTTGGGTCCAGGTCTCCGTCGCTCTTTTACCCATAACTTTTGATCCGTAAAGAGTTACGTGGCGCACAACATATCGTTGGAAAGCTCTCTAAGAGCTCTATGACAGGGTCAGCAAGCCTGCTCGGCTGCGCCTATTTTGAAGCACAAAATCGAACGTTTTCATAAGTTTCGGGACACTTTTCTTCTTTTGTGCTGTTTCTTCGTCCCGGATCGTACGCTTCAGCTGCGAAAAGGACGACAATCTAATCCATCATATATCTGTTACCGAATCCTATGACACCTTGGGCAAGACAACTTCGCTTCACGTTGAGGCTGGGCCCGTAAACCGAGGGCGTGGGGCTTGGGACCATGTCTCCGTCGCTCCTTTGTATATAACTTTCTATCCTTAAGGAGTTACGCGGTGCACAACATACCGTTGGAAAGCTCTCCGAGAGCTCTACGACAGGAGTAGCAAGCTTGCTCAGCTTCGCCTATTTTTGGAGCCCAAAATCGAACGTTTTCATCAATTTTGGGACACTTTTCTTCTTTTGTGTTATTTTTTCGTCTCGAATGGTACGTCGTCAGCCGCGAAAAGGACAACAACCTAATCCATCACATTTCTATTGCCAAATCCCACGACACCTTGAGAATGACAACTTCACTTCACGTAGAGGCTGGGCCCGCAAACCGAGGACGTGGGGCTTGGGACCAGGTTTTTGCCGCTCTTTTGCCTATAACTTTTGATCCGTAAGGAGTTACGCGGCTCATAGCATACCATTGGAAAGCTCTCCGAGAGCTCCACGAATGGGGCAGCAAGCCTGCTCGGCTGCGCCTATTTTTGGAGCCCAAAATCGAACGTTTTCATCTATTTTGGGATACTTTTCTTCTTTTGCGATGGTTTTTCATCCCGGATCGTACGTTGTGAGCCCCAAAAAGGACGACAACATAATCCATTACATTTCTATTATCGAATCCCATGGCACCTTGGGCAAGACAACTTCGCTTCACGTAGAGGCTGGGCCTGCTAACCGAGGGCGTGGGGCTTGGCACCAGGTCTCCGTCAATCCAGTGCCCATAACTTTTGATCCATATGTGAGAGCCGACCTTAATTTGCGTGCGATACCTCATTTTGTGTGCCTTGACCTAGATTTGCATGCCTTGACCTAGGTTTAAGGTCATGTTTCGTTCTGTATACTTTGCATTGAATTATGTGCATTCATTTAGGGTTGCGTGCATTTACTTGGGAAACATGCATTCATCTCGTAGTTCGAGCATTACCTCGCAGTGCGTGCCTTAAACCTAGGAAAGCGTGTCCGCACGCTAATCAATAAAGCATCTTACACGAAGCACTAGATCATTAATTAATCCTACAAACTCCACTAACTAATATTAAAATGCTAATTCAACTCACTAGAAGACGAAATCTCACAAAAAGCTAGACATTCTTATTCTTTATTCTTTATTCTTTTGCATATTCCAAGCATACAATTAAATAATGCTCAAACAAGACAAAAAATTCAGAATTTTGCAAGCCTTGGCCGACCACTTCTTGCATTTGACAATGCTTTGCAATTTCAAAATTTATACCTAGACATTCTATGACAAGCTCATGACACAAAGCATAAAAAAATGACTCAAAAACCTTACCCAATGCACCAAAATCTTGACACACTCAATTGCCCATGCTAGGGTGATTCAAATTATGCTCTTGAAGACACAAATTCTGAAATTTGCAAGCCCATAGCCGACACATGCATCAAATTCCTCAAGCTTTTCATTTTCTTTCATTCTTTCTCTCTTTCTCTCATTCACTCTCTCATTTCTTCTCTCTCTCTCGGCCTTGGCTACAATTATACTCTCCATAGCTTAAGTTCATCATCCTAAGGTTCATCAAGACACTCAAGCTACTAAGGAACTCGACCAAGCAAGCTAGAAGCAAAGAAACATGCATGCAAGCTCATTCGGCCCTTAGGTATGTTTGATAGTTCCTATTTCATTTTCTTTTTGTTCTAGCCACTTGCACATACTAAGAACATGGTTACTAACCTAGGAATTAGAGAATCTCAAGTTGTCTCTTGGCTAAGCAAGGAAAAAGGACGACCTTGTGCATCATCAAGAGTTTTGTGCATCTTCATTGTTGTCTTGCTAAGGTGAGGGTTAAAACTCTCTTGAAAAGCTTTCAAAAACCACATGCATGCCTTTAAATGTCTATTTGTACCTCTGTACTTGTGATATATGTGTGTACATGAGCTTTTGTAAACATGCATGGCAAGATATTTGGCTAGAATGTGAAGATAGGTGAAATCGCATAAATGGACAGTCTTCTGACTTGTTGGAGTGAAGTGATTTTCACCAGGTAACTGATGTTGAAAATGTGTGACCATTTGTAGGTGACTTGTTTTGCCAGTTCTGAGCATTGTTTGCAGAAATAGGCCAAAGCCAATTTTGACTCTAATGTCTCCAAAATGGCAAAACATCAAAAGGTGTCCAAATCTAGAAAATCTGGGAAAATGAATCAGATTTTGGCAGATTCACTGTCCTTGTAGAACGAACCAGTTTTGACTTAGTAATTAATGTCCAAAATGCATGAAATTTGGTATGCTGCTAAAATTTTCAGTTCTGGACATTTTTGTCAGAAATATACTAAGGCTAAATCTGACCCTAATGTCCTAAAAAACGATAAGAATTGAAATGTGTACAAATCTGGATAGTTTTGCGTCATCTCACAGTTTTGGCTATAACTCTTGAATCTGAACTCCAAATGATGCGAGGTTTGTTTCTGGATTTAGTTCACTCCTTAAGATTTAATTTGAAATTTTGTGCACAGGAATTGGAGATTGTTTGCTTGTCTCAATGATTGTGAGAAAACAGACCATTGCAGTGAGGTTTTCATCTAGTGATATGCTTTGAAAAATATTGTAACTTCTCTTGTTGTATTAGATGCTTGGGATTGTGGCACTTGGATGTTGTGTGGACTATTTTGAATGCTTGAGGGTGTTTTAATTAATTGATGCATGGCTTGAGTTTAATTATGTGACAACTTGTGGCTTAATCGCACGGGTGAGCATGAATTTAAACCCTAATGACTAGGAAAACTCGCTAAGTGTTGATTCTATGGATATCGTATTTAATTATGTGATTAGTAGGCTGCACGTAGTTGCCTTTATAGCCCTAAATGTGATTCCGATGATTACATATTGACAAGTAGACCTTTCTTGTACCCGGTCCCACGTAAACGTCGTTGCATGTTGTATGACCTTATTATTTGATTACGTGAACTTCGAAATGAGTTATATGACTTAATTACATGCGTTACATGGCTGCCCGTTTAATATTCATATAACTCCATGTGCTTTACGAGTGAAATTACTTGTCATATCGTGCCTCGCGTGTTTACTTGTCAATGTGCAATCTTATGATTGCTCGGAGGCAACCTATTTTGTTGTCCTCCTAATGTGATATATTAAATGTCATAAATGTGCGTTGCATACATGGTTGCAACCTTTCATTCTGGCATGGTAGTGTTTCACGTACACCGGGTGGCATCGAGCTTGCCGGTGCAACCGTGACTACCATTGTCCAATTCCCTCTCTTGCTTGGGGGCTAGACTTCCTCAGAGAGTTGGGTCATAGGATTTCGGGGTATATCCGGAGTACACCCATTTGGCGTGATAAGTGGATGATTTGAAGTCGGCCGCAACAACTGATACTGGAAGTAAACTGAGAGCAAAAGCTCACTGTATCCTTTTCACTATGTGTATAAGTACTCTCGCTCGGTTCCTAGAGGATCTGAGGAAGGAAAGACGGGTAATTGTGTTCTTTTACTTTTACATTACATTATGTACTTACTTGTGATATATGTCGTGCTTGCAAAAAGAGTTTTCATAAGTTGAACCGGAAAAAGAGTTTCAAAACTTATTTCTCGTCCCCCTCGCTGAGTTCATAAGGACTCACCCTGTTTTATCATCTTAGGTGAAGAAAACCGGGAACAGGTACCCAAGGACAACGTGCCTATTGATGATTCGTTGGAATGATTGCTTGTCCTACATGCCTTACTTGACTATGGCCATTTTGTGAACGATATGTTGCTTGAAGACTATTTCTTATATTGCTTGTTGTTGTGTTGTAAATGACTCCTGTTGTAATTTGGGGTCAAATTTTGGGTTGTACTAATCATAACTAGATAGACACTCTTATGGTCGTTTTTGCTATCGCTACTGGCTAGTATCTATCACAGGCTTATGAAGTATCAGGTAAAGGATTAAGTAAATGAATCTATCCAATCTTAAATAGGTACTCATTGGTAGACTAAGATCAACAGGTACTTTTGTAACAAGAATTAACAAACAAACGAGACCGAGTTATCATGCTAGGTTGTTAATCAAACGAGATTTCGAGATAACTAGTAGGCGTTTCAATTGGTGATAGATAGTAATAGATAGTAATCTTAGTTGGAAATGCATTTGAGATTGAAAGTTTTGAGACCTTTAGAAAATTAGGTCAAACTAAAGAGCCCAATTACTACCGTTATACTGTAGGTTTTTCGGAGAATCTGTGGAGTTTAGGCTAAACGTTAAGTGTTAAACCATCTTGAACGATTAAGTACATAAAAGGACTTGAATGTTTAGATCACTCCCTAGTCTAACCTCTATAGGTCGGGTTGGGCGTGACACCGTAGAGAAATAGTATCAGAGCTTAGATTGCTTAAGGCGAGTTTAACTCTCGGACCATGGGTAGAAGCCATAAGGTAATTGAGATGACTTGTTTATATGTATTATTGTGTGACAATATCAATTGTGCCTTCTCTGTTTCTATGTGCTTATGTGATTAACATGTCTTAACTGTTTCTAGAAATTGTGTATCTATATAAAATTATATGTTGCATGTCTTATGCATTAAATTCTTGTTTGTCGTATTCCAATAAATTGTGTATTGTAATATGTTCCTATAGATGGCTGGCCCTAGTACCCGCACTACTAATAGGAGCGGTGAGCCCCAAGAGACCAGAGATGCTTATCAAACTAATCCTAGCTTGGCTATGTTTAACATGATAGCGAATGCCATGGATCGCGTGTCGCGAGTGATGGAACGTCAAGATGCACGTGAAGCAAACAACAACAACAACAGGAATGATGGTAACCATGGGAGAAATAGCAAAATGCGGGAGTTCCTTGACTTTCGCCCGTCCAAATTCCACGGGGAAGCTGATGATGAAAAGGCAGAAGCTTGGCTGTTTGAGATCGAGAGGATTTTCAGACCACTTGATTATACTGACAAAGAAAATGAGGAGTTCGCTGTGTTTCTGTTGCACGGGGATGCTGAGCATTGGTGGCACACTGTGGAGGCTTTGGGAAATTGATCATACACCTCGCTTGTGGGGTATTTCGTTAAGGTATTCAAGGAGAAATACGTACTTGTAATTTCCAGGCAGAGGTGGATTGAGGAATTCATGCACTTGAACCACGGTAACATGACGGTGGCCCAGTATGAGGCTCGTTTTGACCGACTGTCCTGTTATGCTCAATACATGGTCAGTACCCCTGAGGTGAAGATGTGGAAATCTACGAATGGGTTGAGGCCAGAAATTCAGGACCAATTGGCTTCGCATGACTTCACTACCTATTCTACTCTCCTTGTTGTTGCTTCCCGAGTTGAGAAAAGGAAACTTGATAGAGCCGGTTCAAGCCAGCCGAACAAGAAACCATATCAGCCTCTAGGTCAACAGAGGAAATTCCAGAGCCAGAGTCGTAGTCAGGGCCAGAGCCAGAACAGACCAGTTAATAACCGTGGCCCGACTAAAGCACCATCAGCCTCTTCCACCCGCGGATCCACAGGTAGTTCACCTGCTACTCAGTCTATCAACTGTTCTTACTGTGACAAGAAGGGTCACACCGAGGCCCAATGCTGGAAGAAGTCAGGATGATGTGTGTGGTGTGGCAGTGATTAGCATCAGATCAAGGATTTCTCTAAATGGCAAGGAGGACAAAATCAAGTTAAACCAGCTGGTAGATACAAGACTCCAGTTCCTAGAGTTTAGGCCCAAGCTTATGCTATTGAGTGCGAGGAGCTTTCAGAGGAGACCGCTGTTGTTGAAGGTACATTCTTGATACTGAATCAACCTGTTAGGGTGCTAATTGATCCAGGTGCTACTCATTCATTTATTACTTCCTTATGTGTGCAACGTGTGATACTCATTCATTTATTACTCCCTTATGTGTGCAACGTGTAAAACTGAGAGTTGTATGTTTGCCTTATGAAGTAGAAGTTGGTACTCCGATGGGATCTAAACTTGTTACTCGCTCAGCTTGTAAAGCATGTAAAATCCAAACTAAAGATAGGGAATTCTCAGCCAATCTTACTGTATTACCCTTTCGAGACAATGAAGTTATCGTAGGGATGGACTGGTTGGCAAAGCATCATGCGCAACTAGATTGCTGGACAAAGATTGTAACATTCCAGATACCTGGTCAACCAATATTGAAGGTAATGGGTCGAAGAGACTTTACCGGGAGTTCCATCATTTCAACTACGAAAGGAGTAAAGTCCTTGAGGAAAGGATGTAATGGATACTTAGCTTACCTCATCAACAAGTCGTCGGACAAAGCTAAGTTGGAGGATATGCTAGTGATTAAAGATTATGTAGATGTGTTTCCCGAAGAATTGCCCGATTTACCCCCAAATCGGGAGATCGAGTTCATTATAGAATTACTACCTGGCACCCAGCCAATATCTAAAGCTCCCTATCGTATGGCACCAGCCAAGCTACAAGAATTGAAGAACCAATTGCAAGGATTGTTGAAGAAGGGGTTTGTTCAACCAAGTTCTTCTCTGTGGGGTGCACCAGTCCTATTTGTAAAGAAGAAAGACGGAACGTTGAGGCTACGCATTGATTACCAAGGATTGAACCAAGTAACCGTCAAGAATAAATACCCACTTCTACTGATTGACTAGTTGTTTGATCAACTTCAAGGAGCTAAAGTGTATTCGAAGCTCGACTTGAGGCAAGGGTACTATCAGTTGCGGATCAAAAAGGAGGATGTGCCTAAAACGGCTTTCAGGATAAGATATAGGCATTATGAATATGTGGTGATGCCATTTGGGCTAACTAATGCCCCTGCAACTATTATGGACTTGATGCACAAGGTGTTTCAACCCTACTTGGACCAATTTGTGGTGATCTTTATTGATGATATTTTGGTATACTCGAAATCCGAGGCTGAGCATGAACAACATCTGCAACTGGTACTGCAGAAACTTCGAGAGCATCAATTGTATGCGAAGTTTAGCAAATGCGAATTTTGGTTGCAGCAGATTGCATTTTTGGGGCACATCATATCCCAAGAGGGAATAGCAGTGGATCCAGCAAAGATAGAAGCAGTGGTGTCTTGGAAGAAACCAAAAAACGTTACGGAGGTTCGGAGTTTTCTCGGTTTAACCGGCTATTATCGGAGGTTCGTAAAGGATTTCTCAAAGATCACAGGACTGCTTACAAAGCTCACTCAAAAGAAAACAAAGTTCGTGTGGGACGACAAGTGTGAGAACAACTTCCAAGAATTGAAGAAGAGATTGACTACCGCACCTGTTCTTGCATTGCCTGAAGGGAGTCAAGGTTTTGTAATCTATAGCGATGCTTCGAAGGAAGGACTAGGTTGTGTGTTGATGCAAAATGGTAGAGTGATTGCGTATGCTTCTAGGAAGCCCAAGCCGTATGAATTGAATTACCTGACGCATGATTTAGAGTTAGCGGCTATTGTGTTTGCACTCAAGAAATGAAGGCACTATCTGTCAGGTAGCAAGTTTGAGGTGTTTACTGATCACAAGAGCTTGAAATACTTGTTCTCACAAAAAGAGTTGAACATGAGGCAAAGACAGTGGATGGAGCTTTTGGATGATTATAACTGCACAATCAATTATGTGCCCGGTAAAGCAAATGTAGTTGCAGATGCCTTAAGTCGGAAGGCGAGCATGGAAAAACTGGAAGTTAAGGTACAGGAATTGTTAGAGGAAGCATTTTTGTGGAAACCACAATTGACTCAAAAAGGGTTACTATTTACCACTACACAGGTTCAATCAACCTTGTTGTCTGAATTACGAGAGGCTCAACAGAAGGACCAACAGTTTCAGAAGATTAAAGAAAGTAACACAGATTTCAAGTTTCATGATGATGGTATTTGGAGGTTTAGGAATCGGATTTGTCTTCCTAATGAGCCAGATCTGAAAAAGAAGATTCTTGAAGAAGCCCATAATTCAAGATATACTATTCACCCCGGCGGAACAAAGATGTACCGGAATTTGAAGCAACACTATTGGTGAAATAACATGAAGAAAGAGATTAGGAGTTTGTGGCACGGTGTTTGACTTGCCAGAGAGTCAAAGCAGAACATCAACGACCGGCAGGTTTACTTCAACTGTTGGAAATTCCTCGATGGAAATGGGAACATTTAACTATGGACTTTGTGATGGACCTGCTCAAAAGGGTCATGACGCCGTTTGGGTCATAGTGGATAGATTCACCAAGTCAGCGCACTTCTTACCGATGAACAAGGAGGATAGTCCTGAGAAATTGAGAGATATATATGTGGCGGATATTGTAAGGTTGCACGGGATGCCTGTGAGTATTGTATCGGATAGGGTTCCTCGTTTTACTTCCCGATTTTGGAAGAGATTGCAAGAAGCTTTGGGAACGAATTTGAGTTTCAGCACGGCTTATCACCCTCAGACTAATGGACAATTTGAGAGAACTATTTAGATTCTAGAGGATATGTTGAGGGCGTGTGTTTTAGACTTCGAAAAAGGTTGGGAGAAATATCTGTCTCTAGCGGAGTTTGCTTATAATAACAGTTATCAAGCCACTATCGGGATGGCCCCATTTGAGGCATTGTATGGATGCAAGTGTCGATCCCCAATTTACTGGGATGAAGTAGGTTAGACGAAGACTTTTAACCCGACCCTCCTACCTGAACTTATGAAGACTGTTGATAATGTCCACCTCATCGGGAAACGGATGCTTACCGCCCAAAGCAGGTAGAAAAGTTACGCAGACCGACGGAGACAGAGTCTAGAGTTTAAGGTCGGCGACAAGGTGTTCTTGAAGATATCACCTCGAAGGGGACTGATTAAACACGGCAAGGTAGAAAGTTAAGCCCAAGGTTTGTAGGACCATTTGGGATAGTTGAGAAGGTTGGCAAATTGGCGTATCGCCTGGAACTACCCCAAAACCTCTCCAATATTCACGACGTCTTTCATGTTTCAATGCTACGGAAGTATCATCCTGATCCATCGCATATCTTGGAGCCAGAGCCGTTGCAGCTTCGGGAGAACTTGTCTTATGAAGAGAAGCCCATTCGGATCCTAGACCAGCAAGATCGGGAGTTGCGGAACAAATCTATACCGATGGTGAAAGTGTTGTGGGATCATCATGGGGTTGAAGAAGCAACGTGGGAAAGGCGAGACCAGATGGAACAACAGTATCCAGCTTTATTTCAAAGCTAATATTGAATTTCGGGATGAAATTCTTTTAAGGAGGGGAGGATGTGAGGCACGACCTCAATTTGCGTGCGATACCTCGTTTCGTGTGCTCTAACCTAGATTTGCGTGCCTTGACCTAGGTTTAAGAGTCGTGTTTCATTCTGTGTGCCTTGTATTGAATTACGTGCATTCATTTAGGGTTGCATACATTTACTTGGAAAACGTGCATTCATCTCGTAGTTCGAGCCTTACCTCGTAGTGCGTGCCATAAACCTAGAAAAGCGTGCCCGCACGCTAACCAAGAAAGCATCTTACACGAAGCACTAGATCATTAATTAATCCTACAAACTCCACTAACTAATATTAAAATGCTAATTCAGCTCACTAGATGACGAAATCTCACAAAAAGCTATACATTATTATTCTTTATTCTTTATTCTTTTGCATATTCCAAGCATAGAATTAAATAATGCTCAAACAAGACAAAAAAAATTCAGAATTTAGCAAGCCTTGGCCGACCACTTCTTGCATTTGACAATGCTTTGCAATTTCAAAATTTATACCTAGACATTCTATGACAAGCTCATGACATAAAGCATAAAAAAATGACTCAAAAACCCTACCCAATGCACCAAAATCTCGACACACTCAATTGCCCATGCTAGGGTGATTCAAATTATGCTCTTTAAGACACAAACTCTGAAATTTGCAAGCCCATAGCCGACACATGCATCAAACTCTTCAAGCTTTTCATTTTCTTTCATTCTTTCTCTCTTTCTCTCATTCACTCTCTCATTTCTTCTCTCTCTCTCTGCCTTGGCTCCAATTATACTCTCCATAGCTTAAGTTCATCATCCTAAGGTTCATCAAGACACTCAAGCTACTAAGGAACTCGACCAAGCAAGCTAGAAGCAAAGAAACATGCATGCAAGCTCATTCGGCCCTTAGGTATGTTTGATAGCTCCTATTTCATTTTCTTTTTGTTCTAGCCACTTGCACATACTAAGAACATGGTTACTAAGCTAGGAATTATAGAATCTCAAGTTGTCTCTCAGCTAAGAAAGGAAAAAGGACGACCTTGTGCATCATCAAGAGTTTTCTACATCTTCATTGTTGTCTTGCTAAGGTGAGGGCTAAAACTCTCTTGAAAAGCTTTCAAAAACCACATGCATGCCTTTAAATGTCTATTTTTACCTCTTTACTTGTGATATATGTGTGTACATGAGCTTTTGTAAACATGCATGGCAAGATATTTGGCTAGAATGTGAAGATAGGTGAAATCGCATAAATGGACAGTCTTTTGACTTGTTGGAGCGAAGTGATTTTGACCAGGTAAATGATGTTGAAAATGCGTCAAAATTGGTAGGTGACTAGTTTTTCCAGTTCTGAGAATTTTTCATAGAAATAGGGCAAAGTCAATTTTGACTCTAAGGTCCCCAAAATGGCAAAACATCGAAAGGTGTCCAAATTTGGAGAATCTGGGAAAATGAAGTAGGTTTTGGCAGATTCACTATCCTTGTAGAACGAACCAGTTTTGACTTAGTAAATGATATCCAAAATACATGAAATTTCGTATGCCTCTAGATTTTTCAGTTCTGGACATTTTGGTCAGAAATGGACTAAGGCTAAATATGACCCTAACGTCCTAAAAAATGATAAGTATTGAAATGTGTACAAATTTGGACAATTTTGTGTAGTCTCACGGTTTTGGCTATAACTCTTGAATCTGAACTCCAAATGATGCGAGGTTTGTTTCTGGATTTAGTTCACTCCTTAAGATTTAATTTGAAATTTTGTTCACTGGAATTGGAGATTGTTTGCTTATCTCAATGATTGTGAGAAAACAGACCATTGCAGTGAGGTTTTCATCTAGTGATATGCTTTGAAAATTATTGTAACTTCTCTTGTTGTATTAAATGCTTGGGATTGTGGCACTTGGATGTTGTGTGGACTGTTTTGAATGCTTGAGGGTGTTTTAATTAATCGATGCATGGCTTGAGTTTAATTACGTGACAACTTGGGGCTTAATCGCACGGGTGAGCATGAATTGAAACCCTAATGACTAGGAAAACTCGCTAAGTGTTGATCCTATGGATATCGTGTTTAATTATGTGATTAGTAGGCTGCCCGTAGTTTCCCTTATAGCCCTAAATGTGATTCCGATGATTACATATTGACAAGTAGACCTTTCTTGCACCCGGTCCCACGTAAACGTCGTTGCATGTTGTATGACCTTATTATTTGATTACGTGAACTTCGAAATGAGTTATATGACTTAATTTACATGCGTTACATGGCTGCCCGTTTAATATTCATATAACTCCATGTGCTTTACGAGTGAAATTACCTGTCATATCGTGCCTCGCGTGTTTACTTGTCAATGTGCAATCTTATGACTGCTCGGAGGCAACCTACTTTGTTGTCCTCTTAATGTGATATATTAAATGTGCATTGCATACAAAGTTGCAACCTTCCATTCTGGCATGGTAGCGTTTCACGCACACCAGGCGGCATCGGGCTTGCCTATGCAACTGTTACTACCATGGTCCAATTCCCTCTCTCGCTTGGGGGCTAGACTTCCTCGGAGAGTTGGGTCATAGGATTTCGGGATACATCCGAAGTACACCCATTTGGCGTGAAAAGTGGATGATTTGAAGTCGGCCGCAACAATTGATACTGGAAGTAAACTGAGAGCAAAAGCTCACCGTATTATTTTCACTACGTGTATAAGTACTCTCGCTTGGTTCTAGAGGACCTCGGGGAGGAAAGACGGGTAATTATGTTCTTTTACTTTTACATTACATTATGTACTTATTTGTGATATATGTCATGCTTGCAAAAAGAGTTTTCATAAGTTGAACCGGAAAAGGAGTTTCAAAACTTATTTCTCGTTCCCCTCGTTGAGTTCATAAGGACTCACCCTCTTTTATTATCTCAGGTGAAGAAGACCAGGAATAGGTACCCGAGGACAACGTGCCTATTGATGACTCCTTGGAATGATTGCTTGCCCTACGTGCCTTACTTGACTATGGCCATTTTGTGAACGATATGTTGCTTGAAGACTATTTCTTATATTGCTTGTTGTTGTGTTGTAAATGACACACATTGTAATTTGGGGTCTAATTTTGGGTTGTACTGATCATAACTAGATAGACACTCTTATGGTCGTTTTTGTTATCGCTACTGGCTAGTATCTATCACAGGCTTATGAAGTATCAGGTAAAGGATTAAGTAAATGAATCTATCCAATCTTAAACAGGTACTCATTGGTAGGTTAAGATCAACAGGTACTTTTGTAACAAGGATTGACAAACAAACGAGACATAGTTATCATGCTAGGTTGTTATTCAAACGAAACGTCGAGATAACTAGAAGGCGTTTCAATTGGTGATAGATAGTGATAGATAGTAATCTTAGTTGGAAATGAATTTGAGATTGAAAGTTTTGAGGCCTTTAGAAAATTAGGTCAAACTAAAGAGCCCAATTACAGCCGTTATAATGCCGGTTTTTCAGAGAATCTGTGGAGTTTAGGCTAAACGTTAAGTGTTAAACCTTCTTGAACGATTAAGTACGTGAAAGGACTTGAATGTTTAGATCACTCCCTAATCTAACCTCTATAGATCGGGTTGGGGTGTGACAACTTTCGCGGCGCACAACATATCATTGGAAAGCTCTCCGAGAGCTCTACGACGGGTGCAGCAAGCCTGCTCGGCTGCGCCTGTTTTCGGGGCCCAAAATTGAACGTTTTCATCAGTTTCGGGACACTTTTCTTCTTTTGTGCTTTTTTTCCTTCCCGGATCGTACGTTGTGAGCTGCGAAAAGAACGACAATCTAATCCATCACATTTCTATTACCGAATCCCACAGCACCTTGGGCAAGACAACTTTGCTTCACATAGAGGCTTGGCCCGCAAAATGAGGGCGTGGGGCTTGGGACTAGGTCTCAATCGCTCCGGTGCCCATAACTTTTGATCCGTAAGGAGTTATGTCATGCCCCAACCCGGCCTATAAACGTTAAACTAGGGTGTGATTTAAACATTCAAGTCATATCTCGTACTTAATCGCTCATGAAAGTTTAACACTTATGTTTTTGCCTAAACTCCATAATTTTCTGAAAAATCGGCAGCATAACGGCTGTAATTGGGCTCTTTGGTTTGACCTAATTCTCTAAATGCCTCAAATTTTCCAATCTCAATTTCATTTCCAAGTAAGATTACTATTTACCATCAATTGAAATGCCTACTGATTATCTCGAAGTCTCGTTTGATTAATAACCTAGCATGATACTATGTCTTGTTTGTTTGTTAATCCTCGTTACAAAAGTACCTGTTGATCTTAGCTTAAGAATGAGTACATGCTTAAGATTGGATAGGTTCATTTTACTTGGTCCTTACCTGATGCTCCATAATCCTATGATAGATACTAGCCAATAACGATAGCAAAACGACCACAGTAGTATCTATCTAGTTATTATCAGTACAAACCAAAATTAGACCCCAAATTACAACGGGGGTCTTTTACGTTACAATAGCAAGCATCAAAAGAAATGAAATAGTCTTCAAGCAACATATTGTTCACAAAATGACCATAGTCACGTAAGGCACGTTGGGCAAGCAATCATTCCAAGGAATCATCGTTAGGCACGTCGTCCTCGGGTACCTGTTCTTGGTCTTCTTCACCTGAGATGATAAAAGAGGGTGAGTCCTTATGAACTCAGCGAGGGGGGAACGAGAAATAAGTTTTGAAACTCATTTTTCGGTTCAACTTATGAAAAATCCTTTTGCAAGCATGAATATATCACAAGTACATAACGCAACATAGAAGTAAAGGAACACAATTACCCATCTTTCCTCCCTGATGTCCTCTAGGAACCAAGCGAGAGTACTTATACACATAGTGAAAAGGATACGGTGAGCTTTTGCTCTCAGTTCAAGTCAGTATCAGTTGTTGCGGCCGACTTCAAATCATCCCCTTATCACTCCAAATAGGTGTACTCCAGATGTACCCCGAAATCCTACGACCCAACTCTCCGAGGAAGTCTAGCCCCCAAGCGAGAGAGAGAATTGGACAATGGTAGTCACGGTTGCACCGGCAAGCCCGATGCCGCCCGGTGTGCGTGAACGCTACCACGCCAGAATGAAAGGTTGCAACCTTGTATGCAATGCACATTTATGACATGTAATATATCACATTAGGAGGACAACAAAGTAGGTTGCCTCCGAGTAGTCATAAGATTGCACATTGACAAGTAAACAAGCGAGGCACGATATGACATGAAATTTCACTTATAAAGCACATGGAGTTATATGAATACTAAACGGGCAGCCATGTAAGTCATGTAAATCAAGTCATATAACTCATTTCAAAGTTCACGTAATCAAATAATAAGATTATTCAACATGCAACGACATCTACGTGGGACCGCGTGCAAGAAAGGCCTACTTGTCAACATGTAAACATCAAAATCACAATTAGGGCAACAAGGGAAACTACAGGCAGCCTACTAAACATGTAATTAAACACGATATTCATAGGATCAACACTTAGTGAGTTTACCTAGTCACTCGGGTTTCAATTCGTGCTTACCCGTGCAATTAAGCCCCAAGTCATCTCAAAATCAAACTCAAGTCATGCATCGATTAATTCAAACACCCTCAAGTATTCAAACAGTCCACACAACATCTAAATGCCACAATCTCAAGCATTTAATACAACAAGAGCAGCTACAATAATTTTTCTAAGCATTTCACTAAGTGACACCCTCACTGCAGTGGACTGTTTTCTCACAATAATTAAGACAAGCAAACAATCTCCAATTCCAGTGAATAAGGTGTCAAATTAAAGCTTAAGGGGTGAACTAAATTCAGAAACAAACCTCGCATCATTTGGAGTTCGGGTTCAATAGTTATAGCCAAAACAGTGTGACTGCACAAAACTGTCTAGATTTCCACACATTTCAATACTTGTCGTTTTTGAGGGCCTTAGAGTCATATTTAGCCTTAGTCCCTTTCTGACAAAAATGTCCAGAACTGAAAAATATAGCAGTACACCAAATTTCATGCATTTTTTATGTCATTTACTAAGTAAAAACTGGTTAGTTATACAAAGTCAGTGAATCTGCCAAAACCTGCTTCATTTTTCCAGACTTTCTAGACTTGGACACATTTTAATGATTTGCCATTTTGAGGACCATAGAGTCAAAATTAGCTTTGGCCTATTTCTGCGAAAATGTTCAGAACTGGAAAAAATAGTTACCTACCAATTTTCACACATTTCCAACATCATTTAACTAGCCAAAATCACCTCGCACCAACAAGACAAAAAGCTGTCACATGCACGATTTCATCTATCATCACATTCTAGCCCAAAATCTTGCCATGCATGTTTATAAAAGCTCATGAACATACATATATCTCAAGTACAGAAGTAAAGATAGACATTTAAGGGCATGCGTGTGGTTTTTTGAAAGATTTTCAAGAAGTTTAACCCTCACCTTAGCAAAACAACAAGAAGGTGCACAAGACTCTTGATGGTTGCACAAGATTGACTCTTTTCCTTGCTTAGCCGAGTCACCACTCGATTTTCTCAAATTTCCTAGCTTAGTAACCAAGTTCTTAGTAGGTGCATGTGGTTAGAACAAGAAGAAAAGAAATGGAAGCTAGCAAACTCACCTAAGCCGAAATTGATGTTCAATAAGCTTGCATGTGAGTTTCTTGCAACCTAGCTTGCTTAGTCGAGCTCCCTAGCTTCTTGCATGCCTTGATGAACCATGGAGTGATGAAGATAAGCTATGGAGTGTAGAAACTCAGCCAAGGCCGAGAGAGAGAGAGAGAGAAGAATGAGAGGGAGAGAGAGAAGAATGAGAGAAAATGAAAGAAAATAAAAGCTTTGTTGGGCAAAGGAGCTTGTGTCGGCCTTGGGCATATAAATTTCAGACTTTTGTGTCTTCAAGAAGCATTTTGAATTATCTAGTATGGGCATGGAGCTTGTGTCGAAAATATGGAGCTTTGAGGAGGGTTTTTGAGCCATTTTTTTTATTGCTTTGTGTCATTAAATTGTCATAGAATGTCAAGGAATTAATTTGAATTATGCAAGTAAGAACAAATGCTCAACAAGTGGTCGGCCAAGGCATTGCTAGAATCTGAATTTTTTGTCTTGTTCAAGGCTTATTTTATTGTGTGTTTGGGATATGCAAAGAATAAAGAATAAAGAATAAAGAATGTCTAGCTTTTTGTGAGATTTTGTCTTCTAGTGGGTTGAATTAGCAATTTAATATTAGTTAGTGGAATTTGTAGGATTAATTAATGATTTAGTGCTTCGTGCAAGATGCTTTCTTGATTAGCGTGAGGGCACGGTTTCCTAGGTTTTGGGCACGTACTACGAGGTAAGGCATGAACTACGAGACGAATGCACGTTTCCCAAGTAAATGTACGCTACCCTAAATGTATGCACATAATTCAATGCAAGGCACACAAAACGAAACACGATTCTCAAACCTAGGTCAAGGCATGCAAATCTAGATTAGGGCACACGAAACGAAGTATCGCACGCAAATTGAGGTCGGGCTTCACATCCTCCCCTCCTTAAAAGAATTTCATCACGAAATTCAATATTACCTTTGAAATAAAGTTGGATACTGTTGCTCCATCTGGTCTCGCCTTTCCCACGTTGCTTCTTCAACTCCATGATGATCCCACAACACTTTTACCATCGGTATAGATTTGTTGCGCAACTCTCGATCTTGCTGGTCTAGGATCTGAATGGGCTTCTCTTCATAAGACAAGTTCTCCTGAAGCTGCAACGGCTCTGGCTCCAAGATATGCGATGGATCAGGGTGATACTTCCTTAGCATAGAAACATGAAAGACGTCGTGAATATTGGAGAGGTTTTGGGGTAGTTCTAGGCGGTACGCCAACTTGCCAACCTTCTCAATTATCTCAAATGGTCCTACAAACCTCGGGCTCAACTTTCCACCCTTGCCGTGTTTAATCAGTCCTCTCCGGGGTGATATCTTCAAGAACACTTTGTCGCCGACCTCAAACTCGAGGCTCCGTCTCCATCGGTCTGCATAACTTTTTTGCCAGCTTTGGGCGGTAAGCATCCGTTTCCGGATAAGGTGAATATTATCCACAGTCTTCATAAGTTCAGGTAGAAGGGTCGGGTCAAAAGTCTTCGTTTCACCTACCTCATCCCAGTAAATTGGGGATCGATACTTACGTCCATACAACGCCTGAAATGGGGCCATCCCGATAGTGGCATGATACTTATTATTATAAGCGAACTCCGCTAGAGACAAATATTTCTCCCAACCTTTCCCGAAGTCTAAAACACACGCCCTCAGCATATCCTCCAGAATATGAATAGTTCTCTCAGATTGTCCATCAGTCTGAGGGTGATAAACCATGCTGAAACTCAACTTTGTTCCCAAAGCTTCTTGTGATCAGTAAACACCTCGAACTTGTTACCCCAGAGATAGTGCCTCTATTTCTTGAGTGCAAACACAATAGCTGCTAACTACAAATCATGCATCGGGTAGTTCAATTCATACGGCTTCGGTTTCCTAGAGGCATACGCAATCACTCTACCATTTTGCATCAACACACAACCCAATCCTTCCTTCGAAGCATCGCTATAGATTACAAAACCTTGACTTCCTTCAAGCAATACAAGAACAGGTACGGTAGTCAATCTTTTCTTCAATTCTTGGAAGCTGTTCTCACACTTATCATCCCACACGAACTTTGTTTTCTTTTGAGTGAGCTATGTAAGTGGTCCTACGATCTTTGAGAAATCCTTCACGAACCTCCGATAATAGCCTGCTAGACCAAGAAAACTCCGAACCTCCGTAATGTTTTTCGGCTTCTTCCAAGACATCACCGCTTCTATCTTTGCTAGATCCACTGCTATTCCCTCTTGGGATATGATGTGCCCCAAAAATGTAATATGCTGCAACCAAAACTCGCACTTGCTAAACTCTGCATACAATTGATGCTCTCGAAGTTTCTACAATACCAATCGCAGATGTTGTTCATGCTCAGCCTCGGATTTCAAGTATACCAAAATATCATCAATGACGATCACCACAAATTGGTCCAAGTAGGGTTGAAATACCCTGTGCATCAAGTCCATAAAAGGTGCAGGGGCATTAGTTAGTCCAAATGGCATCACCACATATTCATAATGCCTATATCTTGTTCTGAAAGTCATTTTAAGCACATCCTCCTTTTTGATCTGCACTGATAGTACCCTTGCCTCAAGTCGAGCTTCGAATACACTTTGGCTCCCTGAAGTTGATCAAATAACTCGTCGATCAGTGGAAGTGGGTATTTATTCTTAACGGTCACTTGGTTCAATCCTTGGTAGTCGATGCATAGCCTTAACGTTCCGTCTTTCTTCTTTACAAATAGGACTGGTGCACCCCACGGAGAAGAACTTGGTTGAACAAACCCCTTCTTCAACAATCCTTGGAATTGGTCCTTCAATTCTTGTAGCTCGGCTGGTGCCATACGATAGGGAGCTTTAGATATCGGTTGGGTGCCAGGCAGTAGCTCTATAATGAACTCGATCTCCCGATTTGGGGGTAAACCGGGCAATTCTTCTGGAAATACATCCGTATAGTCTTTGATCACTGGCATCTCCTCCAACTTAGCTTTATCCGACTGCTTGTTGATGAGGTAAGCTAAGTATCCACTACACCCTTTTCTCAAGGACTTCACTGCTTTCGTAGATGAAATGATGGAACTCTCGGTGAAATCTCTCCGACCTACTACCTCCAGTATTGGTTGACCAGTTATCCAGAACGTTACAATCTTCATCTGGCAATCTAGTTGGGCATGAGGCTTTGCCAACCAGTCCATCCCTAAGATGACCTCATAGTCTCGAAAAGGTAATACAATAAGATTAGCTGAGAATTCCCTATCCTTAATTTGGATTTTACATGCTTTACAAGCTGAGCTAGTAACAAGTTTAGAACCCATCGGAGTATCAACTTCTACTTCGTAAGGCAAACATACTGATGTGACTGTATTTGCAGCACTCAAACCATGGTATTTGTACTTCATTTGCATCTTATCTCTGGAATAAATGCAACACTTTGATACTTTCAATGCAATGTAGGAAAATACTGAAAAGTGAAGAATCAGGCCCGAAATTATCCAAATTGCAAGTCAAGAAGTAAGAATAGGAAAGCATGAGAAGCAGTTGAAGAATGAAGCTCATAGAAAAGAAACTTGGCCGAAACTAGCACAAAATCGGACTCAGAACATTGGCCTAGATGATCTCAAATAGTGACCCATGTTCATTTTTGGCAAATCATATCAGTTTTTCGAGTAGAAACAGCCTTCTGAACAAAACACAGGAATATCTTCCGCGCAGTGTGATTTTAGCCAAATTCCATCGTTTGGAGGGTCAAAACAGTGAAAAATGCCCAAAAATGCTGCGGTCAACAATCTGGTCAAAGTCAACAAACGAAAAAAAGTCAACTATTTCAGAATTTTGCCTATAAATAGAGCTTCAACCCTTTGAGAATTCTTGAGTTAATTTTGGAGTATTATCAATATTTTTGATATAATTCCGAGTTAATTCTATTTAGTTTTAAATTTTAGTTTTAGTTAATTAAGTAGTAGTAGAATACAGGGGAAGTCCCACCTAGGTAGCTCTTATTCGGGGAAATTTTGCCCGAATAGCTACTTTTAGGGGGAAGTCCGACCCAAGTTGTTATTATCCGGGGGAGGTTCTGCCCGAATAGCTTTTAATAGGAAAGCTCTTATTCGGGGGAAACTCATCCCTAATAGTTCTTATTCGGGAGAAATTAGCTCTGCCCGAATAGCTATTTTGCGTCGGACCTTTGTTCAAATTTTGAAAATCAAAAATACGCATTCGTCAATATGGTGGAGCTTTTCTTGACTCTCTTTTATTTACATAACTTGTATTCATTTATGTCTAAGTAGATTGATATCTAGGTGTGAATATTGTAAATGATAGTATTTTAATATATGGTCTCGGATATAGTTTATTCAATTCATATTGCAATGTATGGCTTGTTTTAATTCAGTATTTCATACGTAATGCTTTTAAGTAGACGTTATAATTGCTTTATTTTCGATTCATAAATATTATACTTGTCGTTAATATTATGAATGTGTTACTTTCGTGCCATATAAATGTTTTAATCATGAATTTATAGGTTGTACCATAGATTCCATGAAACTATAGGTTGTACCATAGTTTCTATCTGTAGGGTTAATTCCTTAGTTTAGTTTGCCTTGTTGTACTTGGTTAAAATAAGCTAAGTAGATTAACTAGGTCTATAGCTTTTAGCTTAATCGGGTGTATGCTTGTAACTTAAACCCTTTCAGAATTAGATAAACTAGATATCGAGTCTATATTAATTACCTCATTTACATGTTCAAACCCCTAGATCACCACCTCTCGTATTCCGCTAATACTTAGTATAACTTAGATAATTTAGTTAGTTTAATTTAGTTTATATTTCTCGCACGTTACTCAAACCCACCTTGCGATTTGTCACTTAAGCGCTTTAACACTTTCACACTACTTCACTAAACTTAAACTAGCGAGCTTCCCTGTGGTACGATTCTGCACTCAGAGCACACTACACTACAAAGATCCATGCACTTGCGGGTATTTTAACTTGGTTATTTTGCGCACATTTTAACGCACAACCCGATCGTATCAAGTTTTTGGCGCCGTTGCCGGGGAAGCACGGTACAGTTTAATTATTGATAAAAGTATTTGTGAACTTGTTTAAGTATTTATTTTATCCATTTTATTTAAAAATAAAAAAATAAATAATAAATAAATAAATAAATAAATAAATAATAATAAATAAATAATAAATAAATAAATAAAATAATAATATAATAAATATATATATATATTTTTTTAAAAAAAAAAATTATTTTTATTTTTATTTTTTTAAAAAAAAAATTATTTTTATTTTTATTTTTATTTTTTTTAAAAAAATATTTTTTTTATTTTTATTTTTTATTTTTAAAAAAATTAATTAAAAAAAAAAATTTAAATTTTTTTTTTTTTTTTTAATTTTTGGAATTTTGATTGATTGGAAAATGAGTAATTTTAATGATTCATCTGATCAATGAGCTTTTATCTATTACTGCTTGTAAAATATATTAATTTTTTAATCTTGTAATTTTATTTCGTATTTAAAGTTTATAAGTCGTTGTATGCATAGGCGTCGTTCTTTGTATCCATAAGTTGCCCCGTTTGATCCTGAGCTCGAGAAAAATTTGCGTAGAAAGTTAAAATTCCCAATGGCAGATCAAGAAGTAAATATCCCGCCTCTTCCTATAGCTCAGCCTGTTAATCAACCTGTAAACCAACCGATGACTTTACGTCAACATTTTTCACCAGGTGATTTTGGCCCTAAATTTGCCATAGCCCCACTGGCTCTTGGCAATATAAATTTTGAGCTCAAAACAGGGACTATTTCAATGCTTCCTTCTTTCTATGGAAAAAACAAAGAAAATCCTCACGCTCACATCGTGCAATTCATTGAAGCATGCACAACGCTTCACATTCCTAATGTGAGCCGTGAAAATATTCACCTGCGTCTGTTTCGCTTTTCATTGAAAGATAAAGCCAAACAATGGCTAAATCATCTAGACGCAGGAGTGATCACTTCTTGGGGAGAACTTATTCGGAAATTTTTATATAGGTTCTTCCTAATGGCTAAGACTACTACTCTGCGAACAGGCATCATGACATTCGCACAGTCAGACTTAGAGCCATTTCATGAATCATGGGAAAAGTTTAACGATCTTAAGAATCAGTGTCCTCATCATGGGTTTGATCGTCCCGAACTCTTGCATTATTTCTTCAAAGGTCTTACCCCTCATAATAAGATGATAGTTAATGCAATGAGCAATGGAGGTTTCTATAACCTCACAGCGGACGAAGCTTGGAGAAGAATAGAAAATATTGCTGAAGACTCTCTCCAAAACACTGCTGATGACAGAGAGAGTAAGAGCACCCAAAATCCCCAAAAGAGGGCATTGTTTGAAGTTAACTCTAGTTCTAATTCCCAATTGACTGACAAAGTAGATGCCCTAGCTCATCAACTAGAAAAATTCATCTCTCTAGGGTCTTCTTCTTCTTCAGCTTCTCAGATCACAGAAGTTTGTACTATATGTTCTGCAATAGATCACTCTACTCTAGACTGTCCAATCGGTTCACAATTTCCTGAATTCATGCAAGAACAAATCTGTGCTTCCCAAGGATATACAAGGAAATCCGTATTCTAACACGTATAATCCAGGCTGGCGAGACAATCCCGCATTTTCGTGGTGACAAGGGAATCAAGATACTCAATTTCCTCAACATCAATATCAAAAAAGACAAGGAAACTCTGAGCCTCATCAACAAAGTCAGCAAGGAAATGTTGACAATCGATTCCCTCAACAGCAATATAAGAGGCCACAAAATAATAACCCTCCTGGTTACTATCCAGTCCAACAGGACAATCCGTTCAGAACACAACGGAACAATGTCCCAACTCTTCCTCCTGCACAGTCATCATCTGATGACAAATTTGACAAACTTATGCAAATGTTCCAAGTTCAACAACAGTCTATTGCTAAACTTGAAGGACAAATCGGGCAGATGGCCCAAACTTTAAGTAAGAGAGACGAGGGTAAGCTTCCATCTCAGACCGTGGTAAATCCACGAGGACAGTGTAGTACTATCCAAACTGAGACAGTACAAGAACAGGCCAAGGCTGTAGTTACCCTTAGGAGTGGGAAAACCATTGATAACCAGGTTAGAGTAAAGGTTAGGGATGTTCCAGAATAAATTGAGGAATTAGAGGAATCTGAGATTGAGGTTTTAAGCAAAGATGTTAAAGATTGCCGTAGGAATAAAAACCTAACGGTGGAGCCTATAGTTGAACCATCCTCACGAGCACCTTTTCCCACAGCTCTGTCCCGTCCAAAGCCGACTGATGATCCTAAACAACTCAAGGTCTTAGAGCATCTGAAATATATTAAGATCAATTTGCCATTAGTTGAGGTAATACAACAGATTCCAGCCTATGCCAAATTTCTGAAGGATTTATGTGTGAAAAAGAGACGGACCAACTCCATTCCTAAGAAGGTCCGTCTTACTGAAAAGGTTAGCAATATCTGCACTAGAGGACTGCCTCAGAAGTGCAGTGACCCAGGAGCTTTCACCATTCCATGCTTAATTAATGACCAACGCATAGAAAGCGCCTTGCTAGACTTAGGATCTAGTGTTAACCTCATCCCTCACACAATCTACCAAAGGTTAGGTCTTGGAGTGTTAACACCGACTAATGTGACCCTCCAATTGGCAGATAGATCTGAGCGACGACCTCGAGGTGTTGTAGAAGATGTGATCATTAGAGTAGGAGAATTCTTATTCCCAGTGGACTTCATTGTGTTAGATATGGACTTAGGCCCTGATAACAAAAATACCACTCCCGTTTTACTAGGCAGACCATTTCTAGCAATAACTGATGCTGTTATCTATTGTAGGACGGGTATGATAGAACTAACATTTGGGAACATGAGAACTAAGCTAAGGGTTGCTGATGCAGCCAACAAATTGAATCAAGATGAGGAAGAAGAATGCTTTCATGTTGATACCATTGACTCATGTATAGATGAGTTTGCCCAATTGATTCTAACTCCTAATCAAGAAATAGCTGAGTTAGAATGACTTTTGTATGAATGCGATATTTCTGCTGAAATGGTCGCCTCTGCTTCCATTGTTGTTGATCCAAATAAGGACGATCAAGTAACAACTTATTTCCCTGAAGTTTCAGAATGTCCCACAATTGAGTCCCTACCAGTTTTGGAACTCAAAACCTTGCCCCAACATCTTAAGTATGCCTACTTAGGACCTGATGAGACTCTTCCAGTCATCATTGCGTCAGATTTGACTCCCGAGCATGAAGACAGACTGTTGAAAGTCCTAAGTTCCCATAAACAGGCGATAGGTTGGACGAATTCTGACTTGAAAGGCATTGATCCCTGTGTGTGTATGCCCAAAATTCATCTGGAGGAAGGAGTTACTCCTTCTCGAGAATTTCAGAGAAGACAAAACCCAAAGATGGGTGATGTCGTCCACAAGGAGATCATTAAGTTACTTGATGCAGGTATTATATACCCAATTTCTGATAGTCCATGGGTAAGTCCGGTACAAGTGGTACCGAAGAAATCTTGGATTACTGTGGTCTTGAATGATAAAGGTGAGCTAATTTCTACACGCACCATAATAGGGTGGTGTGTATGCATTGACTATAGAAAGCTCAATTCCAAAACAAGGAAAGACCACTTCCCTTTACCCTTTCTTGACCAAGGCCTAGATAGAATAGCTAGACAAGGCTACTACTGCTTTCTGGATGGGTATTCGGGATATAACCAAATCCCAGTCTTTCCTGAAGATCAGGAAAAGACTACATTCACATGCCCTTATGGGACCTTTGCGTTCCGACGTATGCCTTTCGGTCTTTGCAATGCTCCTGCGACGTTTCAAAGATGTGTGATGGCTCTTTTCTCAGACATGATCGAAAAGTTCATGGAAGTCTTTATGGATGACTTCTCAGTATTTGGAACTACCTTCGACGAGTGCCTCACACACCTTTCTCTAATGTTAGACCGATGCGTTGAAACAAATTTGGTTCTAAGTTGGGAAAAGAGCCACTTTATGGTTAGGCAAGGTATAGTTCTGGGTCATGTTGTTACATAGGATGGAACCCATCTCGACCCAGCCACAGTCGAGCTACTAGAAAAACCGCCAGTCCCCAAGACGGTGCGTGATATCCGATCATTCCTTGGTCATCCCGATTTTTATCGACGTCTCATCAACGGTTTCAGGCATATAGCCCTACCACTCTCTAGTCTTCTAGCAAATGATACTGAGTTCAAATTTGATGACAAATGCTCAAAAGCTTTTGAGAAACTTAAATCCTTATTATCCTCTGCTTCTATAATCCAACCTCCTGACTACAATCTCCCCTTTGAGATAATGTGCGATGCATCAGACTATGCAGTGGGAGTTGTATTAGGACAGCGTAGGGATAGACTGCCTACCATGATATATTATGCCTGCAAGACCTTGAACGATGCACAAAAGAACTATACAACCACTGAAAACGAATTACTGGCTGTGGTCTTCTCAATGTACAAATTCACACCTTACATCCCAGGATCCAAAGTTATAGTATACACGGACCACGCAACATTGTGGTATTTACTGACCAAAAAGGATACAAAGCCCCGTCTAATCCGTTGGCTATTACTCCTTCAAGAGTTTGACCTTGAGATCAAGGACAAGAAAGGAAGCGAGAATTCTGTCGCCGATCATCTATCACGTCTTATACGTGATTCTCCTATTGACTCTTTGCCTTTCAAAGACACGTTCCCTGATGAACAACTTTTTGCCATCTCACATAAGACCCCGTGGTATGCCCACTTTGTCAATTATTTGGCTGCCCAAGAATTTCCAACTCACTGGGGTAAAAGAGAAAAGGAACGGTTCAAGGCACAAGTCAAGTACTTTATCTGGGAAGATCCCTATCTTTTCAAGATTTGTGCCAATCAGGTCATTAGGAGATGTGTACCTGAGGAAGAGTTTGACAGTATACTCCAATTTTGTCACTCTGAAGCATGTGGTGGACATTTTGGAGGAAAAAGGATGGCTGCCAAAGTCCTTCAAAGTGGGTTCTTCTGGCCCACTCTTTTCAAAGATGCCCAGCAAATGTGTAAAAATTGCCCACAATGTCAACAAGCTGGCTCTATTTCAAAAAGGGACATGATGCCCCTTACACCCATCATCATTTGTGAAATATTCGATGTGTAGGGTATAGACTTCATGGGTCCCTTCCCTCCTTCCTCAGGCTATTCTTATATTCTTGTTGGTGTGGACTATGTGTCAAAGTGGGTAGAAGCAGTGGCAACCCGAACCAATGACCACAAAGTTGTGGTCAAGTTCATTAAAGAGAATATCTTTTCTCGATTTGGGGTGCCACGTGTGCTTATAAGTGACGGAGGACAGCATTTCCATCACAGGACACTAGAAGCCTTATTGAGAAAATACTCTGTCCACCACAAGATAGCAACGCCTTACCACCCACAAACAAGTGGGCAAGTGGAGGTATCAAATAGGGAGATTAAGTCAATTCTTTAGAAAATGGTTAGGCCCGATCGCAAAGATTGGTCAAGTCGTCTGCATGACGCATTATGGGCCTACCGTACTGCTTTCAAAACTCCCATTGGTATGTCCCCGTATAGATTAGTATACGGTAAAGCTTGTCACCTTCCTGTTGAATTAGAGCATAAAGCCTATTGGACTATTAGGGCCCTGAACTTTGACTTACAACAAGCAGGTGAAGGTAGGAAGTTGGCGTTGAGTGAACTGGAAGAGCTTCGTTTCGAAGCTTATGGGAATGCCAAGCTCTACAAAGAGAGAATGAAGAGGATTCATGATAGATCTATTTTAAGAAAAACTTTCTCTCCTTCTGATAAAGTTTGGTTGTTTAACTCCAAATTGAAGTTCTTCCCAGGAAAGTTAAGAACAAGATGGGATGGTCCTTATGAAGTGGTTAAAGTATATCCTTCTGGAGTTATCTTAATTAAAAATATCACAGATGGGCATGTCATCACAGTCAATGGACAAAGATTGAAACATGCATTCAATCCAAATATGGTTCCTCATGAAGTTGAATCTGTAGAACTTCAGGACCTTGCAGGCATTCCATAAATGAGATTCTGCCAAGCTAAAGGCATTACAACTCAGCACAACCGTCTGGCTGATGACGTTAAACTTAGCACTACTAGGAGGCAACCTAGATTTTTAAAATGCTTATATGTGTTTATTTTCCTTTGTCTGTGTGATTTTATTATTTCTTTAGTCCTCTGTATTTACTTTGTTTATGTATTTATAGATGACTCTTGAACCCCAGAAAAGAGGTTAAATAGTCTGGGTAGTTAAATTATTTGCTTAATATATTAGTTATTTTCCGTGACCATATTTCTTTGTGATTTTTCCCCTATATATTTGTTTGACTATTTTTATTTTTAGTATAGCTAACTTTTATTTTTGCTGTGTTGATGATAATCTGTAAAATGTTGTGTCTACTAATCTTTAATTGCAGAATGATACATCTTTTGGCAAAAGTTAGTAGAAAGGCTTTGACATCAACATAAAAATGCTTCACATCAGGTAATATCTTTCCTTACTACATTTCCCTTTATACCTGATCACCATGCGTTGTAGAGTAAGCAAACCATAGGTTTGGGGATGTAGCATTTGTCATTATATTCCTTCTTGCATATTACACTCTCACTATCTTACATTATTATTTGCTTGAGGACAAGCAAAGTTTCAGTGTGGGGGTGTGTGTATTTCATGAAAATCTTTTTCAAAATATGCAAGAAATACACTATTTGTGTTCATGAGAAAGAGTATTTGCTATCTTACTTATTTAAAGGAAGATGATTTAGATGATTTGAGAACTTTTATTGTTAGCTATGTATTGTGAAAAACTCTGAGGAAACTCTGTAAGAAAAACTTTAGGGTATTGTATCCATGAGTAAACCTAGCTGTTCTTCTTTTCTTCAATTGATAGCTATGTGATTATGAAAGGACTGAGATAGGATTACCGTTTATTATAAGAACTTCTTGTGATTGAAACCTGAACCCTTATGCCATGTCTATACAATATGTTATGTTATTTTGTCTGTATGTACACTCTGAAAAAAAAATAAGAAAAAGAAAAAAAAAACAACAAAGAAAACAAAAAAAAAGAAAAAAGAAAAAGAAAAAAAGAGTTGTACATACCTTTACTGTTGAATAAAATTTTTGGTGTAAATATGTTGTAAATCTCTAAGCACTACTATCCTAGACATTGTAATTTAGGATATGTGCTATAGTGTAAGGTTTCGAGTCTGGATATCTCGGGTGATTAAGGCACGTATGGGTCCCTTTGAAACCTAGCAACCTCAGTCATAATGGCGGGGAATTGTTGGCCTTAAAGCCCGCTACATGGGATATTTAGAAAGCAAAGGAAACTGAACACTATATAGAGGTTTTATTAGTTTTACTTTTATATTTCTGGCAAATGTTTAATGATTAAGGCATGATCAAGAGTTTGATTACAAATGTAGGTAAGAATATCAAGGTCCAATCTATTTGCATAACTTGAAAGTTGAGAATTGTATGAACTTAATATGCTTAGTTTACTTCTAAATATGTACTCAGAAGCAATGAATAGTCGATTTCCAATAAGAGTACCTATTTGAGAAAAATTTGCAAAAGGTCCTCTTATCATGTTTATCATTAATTGCTGAATAGGTTTAAAATAGTAGATTGCATTTCTCATGATTTATTTTTGGAATGTGTTTGACAAAAATTTAGGATAGATTTTTGCATGTATTTTTGACTTGTTAAAATTCTGCAAAAATTCACTTTCACATCTGTTTTAAAGACAGTCTTGCTTGAGGATAAGAATGTTTAGGTTTGGGGATGTTGATGTGACTGTATTTGTAGCACTCAAACCATGGTATTTGTACTGCGTTTGCATCTTAACTCTGGAATAAATGCAACACTTTGATACTTTCAATGCAATGTAGGAAAATACTGAAAAGTGAAGAATCAGGCCCGAAATGATCCAAATTGCAAGTCAAGAAGTAAGAATGGGAAAGCATGAGAAGCAGTTGAAGAATGAAGCTCATAGAAAAGAAACTTGGCTGAAACTAGCACGAAATCGGACTCGGAACATTGACCCAGATGATCTCAAATAGTGATCCATGTCCGTTTTTGGCAAATCATATCAGTTTTTCAGGTAGAAACAGCATTATGAGCAAAACGCATGACTAAGTCCGGCGTGCGGCGTGATTTTAGCCAAATTCCATCGTTTGGAGGGTCAAAACAGTGAAAAAGGCCCAAAAATACTGTGGTCAACAATCTGGTCAAAGTCCACAAACGGAAAAAAGTCAACTATTTCAGAATTTTGCCTATAAATAGAGCTTCAACCCTTTGAGAATTCTAGAGTTAATTTTGGAGTATTATCAATATTTTTGATATAATTCTGAGTTAATTCTATTTAGTTTTAAATTTTAGTTTTAGTTAATTAAGTAGTAGTAGAATACGGGGGAAGTCCCGCCTAGGTAGCTCTTATTCGGGGAAATTTTGCCCGAATAGCTACTTTTAGGGGGAAGTCCGACCCAAGTTGTTATTATCCGGGGGAGGTTCTGCCCGAATAGCTTTTAATAGGAAAGCTCTTATTCGGGGGAAACTCATCCTTAATAGTTCTTATTCGGGAAAAATTAGCTCTGCCCGAATAGCTATTTTGCGTCGGACCTCTGCTCAAATTTTGGGAATCAGAAATACGCGTTCGTCAATATGGGGGAGCCTTTCTTGACTCTCTTTTATTTACATAACTTGTATTCATTTATGTCTGAGTAGATTGATATCTAGGGGTGAATATTGTAAATGATAGTATTTTAATATATGGTCTCGGATATAGTTTATTCAATTCATATTGCAATGTATGGCTTGTTTTAATTCAGTATTTTATACGTAATTCTTTTAAGTAGACGTTATGATTGCTTTATTTTCGCTTCATAAATATTATACTTGTAGTTAATATTATGAATGCGTTACTTTCGTGCCATATAAATGTTTTAATCATGAATTTATAGGTTGTACCATAGATTCCATGAAACTATAGGTTGTACCATAGTTTTTATCTGTAAGGTTAATTCCTTAGTTTAGTTTGCCTTGTTGTACTTGGTTAAAATAAGCTAAGTAGATTAACTAGGTCTATAGCTTTTAGCTTAACCGGGTGTATGCTTGTAGCTTAAACCCTTGCAGAATTAGATAAACTAGATATCGAGCCTATATTAATTGCCTCATTTACATGTTCAAACCCTTAGATCACCACCTCTCGTATTCCACTAATACTTAGTATAACTTAGATAATTTAGTTAGTTTAATTTAGTTTATATTTCTCGCACGTTACTCAAACCCACCTTGCGATTTGTCACTTAAGCGCTTTAACACTTTCACACTACTTCACTAAACTTAAACTAGCGAGCTTCCCTGTGGTACAATTCCGCACTCAGAGCACACTACACTACAAAGATCCGTGCACTTGCGGGTATTTTAACTTGGTTATTTTGCGCACATTTTAACGCACAACCCGATCGCATCACATACAACTCATAGATTCACACGTTGCACACATAAGGGAGTAATAAATGAATAAGTAACACCCGGATCAATTAGCACCCTAACAGGTTGATTCAGTATGAAGAATGTACCTTCAACAACAGCGGTCTCCTCTGGAAGCTCCTCGCACTCAATAGCATAAGCTTGAGCCTGAACTCTAGGAACTAGAGTCTTGCCTCTACTAGCTGGTTTAACCTGATTTTGACCTGCTTGCCATTTAGGGCAATTCTTGATCTGATGCTAATCACTGCCATACCGCACACATCATCCTAACTTCTTCCAGCACTGGGCCTCGGTATGCCCCTTCTTGTCACAGTAAGAACAGTTGACAGACTGAGTAGCAGGTGAACTACCTGTGGATCCGCAGGTGGAAGAGGCTGATGGCGCTTTAGTCGGGCCACGGTTATTCACTGGTCTGTTCTGGCTCTGGCCCTGACTACGACTCTGGCTCTGGAATTTCCTCTGTTGACTTAGAGGCTGGTACGGTTTCTTGTTCGGCTGACTTGAACCGGCTCTATCAAGTTTTCTCTTCTCAACTCAGGAAGCAGCAGCAAAGAGAACATAATAGGTATCGAAGTCATGTGAAACCAACTGGTCCTGAATCTCTGGCCTCAATCCAGTCGTAAATTTCCACATCTTCGCCTCCGGAGTATTGACCATGTATTGAGCATAGCAGGACAGTCGATCAAAACGAGCCTCGTACTGGGCCACCGTCATGTTACCCTGGTTTAGGTGCATGAACTCCTCAATCCGCCTCTGCCTGGAAACTGCAGGTACATATTTCTCCTTGAATGCCTTAACGAAATTATCCCACAAGCGAGGGGTATGATCAGTTTCCCACAGTGCCTCCACAGTGTGCCACCAATGCTCAGCATCCCTGTGTAACAGAAACACAGCAAACTCTACCTTTTCTTCATCAGTATAATCAAGTGGCCTGAAAATCCTCTCGATCTTGGACAGCCAAGCCTCTGCTTTCTCATCATCAGCTTTCTCGTGGAATTTGGACGGGCGAAAGTCAAGGAACTCCCTCATTCTGCTATGTCTCCCATAGGTACCATCATTCCTGTTGTTGTTATTGTTGTTAGCTTCACGTGCATCTTGACGTTCCATTACTCGCGACACGCGATCCATGGCATTTGCCATCATGTTAAACATAGCTATGCCGGGATTAGTTTGATAAGCATCTCCGATCTCTTGGGGTTCACCGCTCCTATTAGTGGTGCGGGTACTAGGGCCAGCCATCTATAGGCACAGATTACGATGCACAATTTATTGAAAGACGACAAACAAAAATTTAATGCATAAGATACGCAACATAATATAGATACATAATTCTAGAAACAATTAAGACATGTTAATCACGTAAGCACATAGAACATAGAAGGCACATTTAACATTATCACACAATAACATATAGACAAGTCATCCTAATTATCTTAGGGCTCTACCCATGGTCCGAGAGTTAAACCCGACTTAAGCAATCTAAGCTCTGATACCATTTCTTTCTGTAAGGTGTCACGCCCCAACTCGGCCTATAAAGGTTAGACTAGGGTGTGATCTAAACATTCAAGTCATATCTCGTACTTAATCGTTCATGAAAGTTTAACATTTACCTTTTAGCCTAAACTCCATAATTTTCTGAAAAACCGGCAGCATAACGGCTGTAATTGGGCTCTTTGGTTTGACCTAATTCTCTAAACGCCTCAAATTTTCCAATCTCAATTTCATTTACAACTAAGATTACTATTTACCATAAATTGAAATGCCTACTGGTTATCTCGGAGTCTCGTTTGATTAAAGCATGATACTATGTCTCGTTTGTTTGTTAATCCTCGTTACAAAAGTACCTGTTGATCTTAGCTTAAGAATGAATACCTGCTTAAGATTGGATAGGTTTATTTTACTTGGTCCTTACTTGATGCTTCATAATCCTATGATAGATACTAGCCAATAACGATAGCAAAATGACCACAGTAGTGTCTATCTAGTTATTATCAGTACAAACCAAAATTAGACCCCAAATTACAACGGGGGTCTTTTACGTTACAATAGTAAGCATAATAAGAAATGAAAGTCTTCAACCAACAAATTGTTCACAAAATGGCCATAGTCACGTAAGGCACGTAGGGCAAGCAATCATTCCAAGGAATCATCGTTAGGCACGTCGTCCTCGGGTACCTGTTCTTGGTATTCTTCACCTGAGATGATAAAAGAGGGTGAGTCCTTATGAACTCAGCGAGGGGAAAACGAGAAATAAGTTTTGAAACTCATTTTCCAGTTCAACTTATGAAAAATCCTTCTTGCAAGCATGAATATATCACAAGTAAATACATAACGTAACGTAGAAGTAAAGGAACACAATTACCCATCTTTCCTCCCCAAGGTCCTCTAGGAACCAAGCGAGAGTACTTATACACATAGTGAAAAGGATACAGTGAGCTTTTGCTCTCAGTTCATGTCAGTATCAGTTGTTGCGGCCGACTTCAAATCATCCCCTTATCACTCCAAATGGGTGTACTCCGGATGTACCCCGAAATCCTACGACCCAACTCTCCGAGGAAGTCTAGCCCCCAAGCGAGAGAGGGAATTGGACAATGGTAGTCACGGTTGCACCGGCAAGCCCAATGCCGCCCGGTGTGCGTGAACGCTACCACGCCAGAATGAAAAATTGCAACCGTCATGCCTCAACCTGACCTATAGAGGCTAGACTAGGGTGTGAGCTAATCATTATCGTTATTTTATGTCCTTAACTATTTCACTATGATTAATGCTTAACGTTAGCCTAGAACTCCAAAAGTTTTTCTAGAAAATCGGTGGCATAACGACAGTATTTAAGACCTTTTAGTTGACATAATTTCTAAACGCCTCAATTATTCCAATCATTAATCCAATTCCATTAAGGACTCCTATTTTGTCATCAACTGATATGCCTACTATTATATCTTGAAAGTCTCGTTTGGTTAATAAGCCTAACATGATAACTATGTCCCGTTTATTTGTCAATTTCCTATTATCTTTTAGTTTACAAATGAGCACCTAAGTGAAATTAGATAGAATTAACTTAGTTGATTGTTCATCTAGTGGTTTAAATGCCTACGGTAACTACTAATTAAGAAAACGAAAGCAAACGACCAAATAAAGAGTTTGTCCGGTTATAGATAGTACAATCCCAAATTAGACCCAAATTACAATGGGGTCATTTACATCAACAAAATAAACAGTCTACTATCAAACACAACATCCCTAATAACATCCATGTTCACGAAAAGCACGCAATGCACATAGTCATTCCAAAGGTTTATCAACTAACACATTTTCTTCAGGTACCTGTTCGAAATCTGCTTCACCTGTAAAAAAAAAAAAAGAGGGTGAGCTTTTATGAACTCAGCGAGGGAGAACGAGAGATAACGTTTTGAAATCCTTTTCTGGTTAAAGTTTATGAAAACTCCTTTGAAAACATGTCAAACAGAATAAGTAAGCTCATAATATAGCATATATATATATATAAATGAACACATTTACCCATTTTTTCTCCCCGAGGTCCTCTAGGAACAAATCGAGAATACTTAAACACATAGTAAAAAGGATACAGTTTGATACGTACAGGACTCTAGAGGTAGCTCATACGGGCTCAAGAGGTAGCTCCCACCACATTTAGGTGTAGCACTTTCTCCCGCATAACACTTACTTCCTGACGTTCAAGTTCATTTTCAATAACAGTTGTTGCGGTCGGCTTCAATCATCCACTTTTCACGCCAAATGGGTATGCTCTGGATGTACCCCAAAATCCTACGACCCAACTCTCCGAGGAAGTCTAGCCCCCAAGCGAGAGAGGGAATTGGACAATGGTAGTCACGGTTGCACCGGTATGCCCGATACCGCCCGGTGTGCGTGAACGCTACCACGCCAGAATGAAAGGTTGCAACCTTATATGCAATGCACATTTATGAAATTTAATATATCACATTAGGAGGACAACAAAGTAGGTTGCCTCCGGACAGTCATAAGATTGCACATTGACAAGTAAACAAGCGAGGCACGATAAGACAAGTAATTTCACTAGAAAGGCATATGGAGTTATATGAACATTAAACGGGCAGCCATGTAACGCATGTAAATCAATCCATATAACTCTTTTCGAAGTCCACGTAATCAAATAATAAGATTATTCAACATGCAACAACATCTACGTGGGTTCGGATGCAAGAAAGGCCTATTTGTCAACATTAATGATCAAAATCACATTTAGGTCTATAAGGGAAACTACGGGCAGTCTACTAAACGTACAATTAAGCACGATATTCATAGGATCAACACTTAGTGAATTTACCTAGTCACTAGGGTTTCCATTTCATGCTTACCCGTGCGATTAAGCCCCAAGTCAACTCAAAATCAATCTCAAGCCATGCATCGATTAGTTCAATCATCCTCAAGTATTCAAAACAGTCCACACAACAACCCAATGCCACAATCCCAAGCATTTAATTCAACAAGAGGAGTTACAACAATTTTTCTAAGCACATCACTAAGTGAAACCCTCACTGCAATGGGCTGTTTTATCACAATCATTAAGACAAGCAAAAAATCTCCAATTCCAGTGAATAAGATGTCAAATTAAAGCTTAAGAAGTGAACTAAATTCAGAAACAAACCTTGCATCATTTGGAGTTCGGGTTCAATAGTTATAGCCAAAACAGTGAGATTGCACAAAACTGTCCAGATTTGCACATATTTCAATACATGTCATTTTTGAGGTCCTTAGGGTCAGATTTAGCCTTAGTCCATTTCTGACAAGAATGTCCAGAACTGAAAAATCTAGCAGCACACCAAATTTCACTCATTTTGGATATCATTTACTAAGTCAAAACTGGTTTGTTCCACACAATCAGTGAATCTGCCAAAACCTGCTTCATTTTTCCAGATTTTCCAGATTTGGACACATTTCAATGATTTGCCATTTTGAGTACCTTAGAGTCAAAATTAGCTTTGGCCTATTGCATGTGAGTTTTCTTGCTACCTAGCTTGCTTGGTCGAGCTCCCTACCTTCTTGCTTGCCTTGATTAACCATGGAATTATGAAGATGAGCTATGGAGTGTATGAACTCAGCCAAATCCGAGAGAGAGAGAGAAGAATGAGAGGGAGAGAGAGAAATGTGAGGAGATGAGAGAAATGAAAGAAAAATGAAGGCTTTGCAAAAGTTGAAGCATGTGTCGGCCTTGGGCATAAAAAAAATCAGATTTGTGTCTTCAAGAAGCATGGTTTTTGAATTACCTAGCATGGGCTAGGAGCCTATGTCGAGATTGGTGGAGTTTTGAGGAGTTTTGAGCTAATTTTTTATGCATTTGTGTCATAACTTGTCATAGAATTGTCTAGAATTAATTTTGAATTGAGCAAGCAAGCATAAATGCCACAATGTGGTCGGCCAAGGCATGTAAAATCTGATTTTTTTGTCATCTTTTGAGCATTATTTAATTGTGTGTTGAAAGTGCAAAAGAATAAGGAATAAAGAATAAGGAATGTCTAGCTTTTTGTGAGATTTTGTTTTCTAGTCGGTTGAATTAGTAATTTAATATTGGTTAGTGGAATTTGTAGGATTAATTAATGACCTATTGATTCGTGTAAGATGCTTTCTTGATTAGCGTGAGGGCACGCACTACAAGACGAATGCACGTAAATCAATGCAAGGCACACAAAATGAAACACAATTCTTAAACCTAGGTCAAGGCACGCAAATCTAGGTTAGGGCACATGAAACGAAGTATTGCACGTAAATCGAGGTCGGGCCTCACATCCTCCCATCCTTAAAAGAATTTCGTCCCGAAATTCATTCTTGCCTATCGAGATCATTTAGACGGATTCTGACCCTTGTTATTCTTCCTACTCCGGTCCGTCCCGTGTTTGGTGATCTTTTACTACAACCAATTCACTTGTTATGTTTCTCCAATCATTTAGTTCGGTGTGACCTCTACATTTACAGTTTTTTCCTTTGAACGACTCTATTCCTTCCATTTGATCTTAAGGTCAAGTTCATTAACTAAGGTTAGAGTCTTCAACGTAGTCATCAAAGCTGCATCGGTATTCTAACTATATGACTATAACTCCAGAATCCTGACTCATGTTGTATCAAACTCGCCTTCATACCTCAAAAAGGAATATCACCCTAATACCATGATCCTATGGTGACATACTCTAATTTCAAGACGACAAGCCGATATCCGATTTACATATCCTATCAACTAGCTTCAAAATTGTTAACACGTAGGACATAAACAAGTCATGGATCATTTCCACAATATGACCCTATCTTCAAGAAGAACTCACCAAACAACTAATCCATCTCAAATCGTCATCTATCGATAATATCATAGTCCTTATCTCGTAGGTACGTTAGATTAGCAAGTCTTCTAATGACTAGTCTCTCGGTTACAGGCTCCTATTCATTAACATTCTTTCCCAGCTTCGTTAACCTTCAAGCTCGCAATCAAGAAAAAAGACTATTGAGATTTGTTAAACTTAAACTCTAAGGTTTATTAGGTACCACCAACAAATTGCCATTGAAATTGTATGGGTAAACTAATCATGTTGCACTAGTTCAACTCTTACAAGTAAATTTCATCAGCTTATGATCCACAATCTATTACCTTATTCAAATATCTATTTTCACGTCTCGAGGCTTCAGAATTTCTTTCAATCTTAACCAAGACTCCTAAGGTGAAGAGTTTCAACCTCAAATAAATTCCACTCACCTCAAACCAAGGTTACGTCATAGTTAAGAGGACAATGGTCCTACTCACTTAGCGACCTAGTCATTCCTTTGAACACTTAATGCCTGCCAATATATCTTACACTAGTGTTACTAAGCTAGGGCTATAGCCATGTAAGTTATATCAATGCTCCACTAGGTTACAGGCCGTACAACAACAATCTTAGGACTATAAATGGGTGCCGAAACGATCTAGTTCATAAGATACTTACCATACTAACCCAAGTAGCTTGTTACACGAAATAACTTCAAGGCTACGTCAACATAAGAATTATAACCACAAGGCATCCTTCAATATAATCTAATAGAACTTCAAAAGTAATCAGCCGCTCATTTAATTATCACTACAAGATTCACCCTCTATTCAATGACTACGATTCGAAGTCTACCAACCGCTAGTTTCTAGAAGTGAAACGGTGCAAATAAATACGGTTGTCTAATAGCAGTCTCTCGGGTCATTATGACTCTAATTCATCTCTATCTTAACTATATGAAATCTTACTCTTCTCATTTACATGTTCAACCAGCTAAGAGCATCAAGACTCATCGACCTTAGGTTCTAAGGTTTACCATGAATCATCGTGCATACTCACTATTAGCTATTTAGGATTACTAATCGTACCCTAACGACTCCACTTGCAGCCGGATGCTTTAATCTCACTTCCATGGTTTATATACTAGGTCCATTGGTATTACTTAGCGATATATGTTTCTTAACATCCTCTACAGTATCCAAATAACGAGTGTATAGAATGATTTACTTTGCATAATCACAACTAAATCAGAGGGCACTAAACTGATACCATGATTCTTAATATCACCAATATCCAACTTAGGGCCTTCAGCAACGCTAGTCATCTAAAGCAAAATTCAACACCTTACACTTCTATTTGACCTAACATTTTAGGTATAGTCTTCCGAACATAAATTCTAGCTACATGAATTCCTCGATTCCAATATCTCTGTATCTTGTTATACTAAGGAATCATCAACCTGGTTAAATTCGGCCTCCAGGGTTGTCTACATGTCTTGAGATTATCCATTGTTAAGTCACTCAAATACACTATCCATGTCTTAATAATCTAACCCCTAAAAATAAACTATTGTCAATTTTCGCGAATTCACCCCTTAATTTCTAGATCGCGGTCTTACCATTTAGTGAACTTAGAACTCGCTAGTATACACCATATCGAATTCTTCAATGCTTCATTCCAATCAAGTAAAGATTCAATCGTATAAATAGTCATTACACCAATTTAAGATATAAGAATTTGATTCAAGAGCAACCCCTAAGTCAAACTTCCATTATAAGCATATGAATACACATATTCTACTCCACTTGTCCAATAGTATACTCTTATATCTTAAGGAAAGTTGTATGTCATTAACCTTTATGCTTAAACCACAATTAGAAGAACGATTTAATGAAATCTAGAACTTCATAGCTATAAGATTGATAACTCAATCACAGGTATAGGTATTCCAAAGATAAGGAGATAACTTACCTCAACAATTATACCTGTGCTACACATTTTATATATGTATATCTGATAATACATACGATCCATCGAGTACCTGTGAAAATGCCAGAAATCTCTAACCGAGACTTTTCGTTCTTCCTGCATAATTTCACTTCCCTGAAAGTCCTAATCCCAACTATCTATGTTTATAAACAGTCAATCATGGTTATATAACATGCACATGTATCAAGGAGTATAAAAGAATGTATGCATTATTGAGGTCACTAACATGTCGGTGTGCATGACACAAGATACATATAGTCCACAAAGGCACATAATATTCAATGCACAAAGCAATTAAAGCACATTAACACACATTAACACATATAACAAGACATTAAAATTACCTTAAGGCTTCTACCCATGGCCCGAGAGTTGAACCCGACTAACGCCTAGCTAGTAAACTAAGCTCTGATACCATTCTTCTAAGGGTGTCACGCCCCAACCCGACCTATAGAGGCTAGACTAGGGTATGAGCTAATCATTATTGTTATTTTATGTCCTTAACTATTTCACTATGAGTAATGCTTAACATTAGCCTAGAACTCCAAAAGTTTTTTCGGAAAATCGGCGGCATAACGGCAGTATTTAAGACCTTTTAGTTGACCTAATTTCTAAACGCCTCAATTATACCAATCATTAATCCAATTCCATTAAGGACTCCTATTTTGTCATCAACTGATATGCCTACTAGTCTATCTTAAAAGTCTCATTTGGTTAATAAGCCTAACATGATAACTATGTCCCGTTTATTTGTCAATTTCCTATTATCTTTTAGTTTACAAATGAGCACCTAAGTGAAATTAGATAGAATTAACTTAGTTGATTGTTCATCTAATGGTTTAAATGCCTACGGTAACTACTAATTAAGAAAACGAAAGCAAACGACCAAATAAAGAGTTTGTCCGGTTATAGATAGTACAATCCAAAATTAGACCCAAATTACAACGGGGTTATTTACATCAACAAAATAAACAGTCTACTATCAAACACAACATCCCTAATAACATCCATGTTCATGAAAAGCACGCAATGCACATAGTCATTCCAAAGGTTTATCAACTAGCACATTTTCTTCGGGTACCTGTTCCAAATCTGCTTCACCTGTGACAAAAAAAAGAGGGTGTGCCCTTATGAACTCAGCGAGGGGGAACGATAGATAACGTTTTGAAATCCTTTTCCAGTTAAACTTTATGAAAACTCCCTTGAAAACATGTCAAACAGAATAAGTAAGCTCATAATATAGCATATATATATATATATATATATATATATATATATATATATATATAAATGAACACATTTACCCGTCTTTCCTCCCCGAGGTCCTCTAGGAACCAAGCGAGAATACTTAAACACTTAATAAAAAGGATACGATTTGATACATACAGGACTCTAGAGGTACCTCATATGGGCTCAAGAGGTAGCTCCCACCACATTATGGTGTAGCATTTTCCCCCGCATAGCATTTACTTCTTGCCGTTCAAGTTCATTTTCAATAACAGTTGTTGCGGCCGGCTTCAATCATCCACTTTTCACGCCAAATGGGTGTACTCCGAATGTACCCCAAAATCCTACGACCCAACTCTTCGAGGAAGTCTAGCCCCCAAGCGAGAGAGGGAATTGGACAATGGTAGTCACGGTTGCACCGGCAAGCCCGATGCCGCCCGGTGTGCGTGAACGCTACCATGCCAGAATGAAAGGTTGCAACCTTATATGCAATACACATTTATGACATTTAATATATCACATTAGGAGGACAACAAAGTAGGTTACCTCCGGACAGTCATAAGATTGCACATTGACAAGTAAACAAGCGAGGCACGATAAGACAAGTAATTTCACTTGAAAGGCATATGGAGTTATATGAACATTAAACGGGCAGCCATGTAACGCATGTAAATCAAGCCATATAACTCTTTTCGAAGTCCACATAATCAAATAATAAGATTATTCAACATGCAACAACATCTACGTGAGTTCGGATGCAAGAAAGGACTATTTGTCAACATGCAATGATCAAAATCACATTTAGGGCTATAAGGGCAACTACGGGCAGCCTACTAAACGTATAATTAAGCACGATATTCATAGGATCAACACTTAGTGAATTTACCTAGTCACTAGGGTTTCCATTTCGTGCTTACCCGTGCGATTAAGCCCCAAGTCAACTCAAAATCAATCTCAAGCCATGCATCGATTAGTTCAATCATCCTCAAGTATTCAAAACAGTCCACACAACAACCCAATGCCACAATCCCAAGCATTTAATTCAACAAGAGAAGTTACAACAATTTTTTCTATGCACATCACTAAGTGAAACCCTCACTGCAATGGGCTGTTTTCTCACAATCATTAAGACAAGCAAACAATCTCCAATTCCAGTGAATAAGATGTCAAATTAAAGCTTAAGAAGTGAACTAAATTCATAAACAAACTTCGCATCATTTGGAGTTCGGGTTCAATAGTTATAGCCAAAACAGTGAGATTGCACAAAACTGTCCAGCTTTGCACACATTTCAATACATGTCATTTTTGAGGTCCTTAGGGTCAAATTTAGCCTTAGTACATTTCTGACAAGAATGTCAAGAACTGAATCTAGCAGCACACCAAATTGCATGCATTTTGGATATCATTTACTAAGTCAAAACGGGTTCGTTCCACAAAATCAATGAATCTGCCAAAACCTGCTTCATTTTTCCAGATTTTTCAGATTTGGACACATTTTAATGATTTGCCATTTTTAGGAACCTAGAGTCAAAATTAGCTTTGTCCTATTTCTAGGAAAAATGTTCAGAACTGGAAAAAATAGTTACCTACGAATTTTTACACATTTTCAACATCATTTGCATAGCCAAAATCATCTCGCACCAACAAGACAGAAAGCTGTCACAAACCCGATTTCATCTATCATCACCTTCTAGCCCAAAATCTTGCCATGCATGGTTGTAAAAGCTTATAAACACACATATATCTCAAGTACAGAAGCAAAGACAAACATTTAAGAGCATGCATGTGGATTTTTGAAAGATTTTCAAGGAGTTTTAGCCCTCACCTTAGCAAAACAACAAGAAGATGCATAAAACTTTGATGAAGCACAAGGTTGACTCCTTTCCTTGCTTAGCCGAGACACCGCTCGAATTTTCTCTATTTTTCCTAGCTTAGTGACCAAGTTCTTAGTAGGTGCATGTGGTTAGAACAAGAAGAAAAGAAATGGAAGCAAGCAAACTCACCTAACCTGAAATGGAGACTCAAAGAGCTTGCATGTGAGTTTTCTTGCTACCTAGCTTGCTTGGTCGAGCTCCCTACCTTCTTGCTTGCCTTGATTAACCATGGAATGATGAAGATGAGCTATGGAGTGTATGAACTCAGCCAAATCCGAGAGAGAGAGAGAAGAATGAGAGGGAGAGAGAGAAATGTGAGGAGATGAGAGAAATGAAAGAAAAATGAAGGCTTTGCAAAAGTTGAAGCATGTGTCGGCCTTGGGCATAAAAAAAATCAGATTTGTGTCTTCAAGAAGCATGGTTTTTGAATTATCTAGCATGGGCAAGGATCCTATGTCGAGATTGGTGGAGTTTTGAGGAGTTTTGAGCTAATTTTTTATGCATTTGTGTCATAACTTGTCATAGAATTGTCTAGAATTAATTTTGAATTGAGCAAGCAAGCATAAATGCCACAATGTGGTCGGCCAAGGCATGTAAAATCTGATTTTTTTGTCATCTTTTGAGCATTATTTAATTGTGTGTTGAAAGTGCAAAAGAATAAGGAATAAAGAATAAGGAATGTCTAGCTTTTTATGAGATTTTGTCTTCTAGTGGGTTGAATTAGTAATTTAATATTGGTTAGTGGAATTTGTAGGATTAATTAATGACCTAGTGCTTCGTGTAAGATGCTTTCTTGATTAGCGTGAGGGCATGCTTTCTTAGGTTTAGGGCACGCACTACAAGATGAATGCACGTAAATCAATGCAAGGCACACAAAACGAAACACAATTCTTAAACCTAGGTCAAGGCACGCAAATCTAGGTTAGGGCACATGAAACGAAGTATCGCACGCAAATCGAGGTCATGCCTCACATCCTCCCCTCCTTAAAAGAATTTCGTTCCGAAATTCATTCTTGCCTATCGAGGTCATTTAGACGGATTCTGACCCTTGTTATTCTTCCTACTCCAGTCCGTCCCGTGTTTGGTGATCTTTTACTACAACCAATTCACTTGTTATGTTTCTCCAATCATTTAGTTTGGTGTGACCTCTACATTTACAGTTCTTTCCTTTGAACGACTCTATTCCTTCCATTTGATCTTAAGGTCAAGTTCATTAACTAAGGTTAGAGTCTTCAACGTAGTCATCAAAGCTGCATCGGTATTCTAACTATATGACTATAACTCCATAATCCTGACTCATGTTGTATCAAACTCGCCTTCATACCTCAAAAAGGAACATCACCCTAATACCATGATCCTATGGTGACATACTCTAATTTCAAGACGACAAGCCTATATCCGATTTACATATCCTATCAACTAGCTTCAAAATTGTTAACACGTAGGACATAAACAAGTCATGGATCATTTCCACAATATGACCCTATCTTCAAGAAGAACTCACCAAACAACTAATCCATCTCAAATCGTCATCTATCGATAATATCATAGTCCTTATCTCGTGGGTACGTTAGATTAGCAAGTCTTCTAATGACTAGTCTCCAGGTTACAGGCTCCAATTCATTAACATTCTTTCCTAGCTTCGTTAACCTTCAAGCTCGCAATCAAGAAGAAAGACTGTTGAGATTCGTTAAACTCAAAGTCTAAGGTTTATTAGGTACCACCAACAAATTGCCATTGAAATTGTATGGGTAAACTAATCATGTTGCACTAGTTCAACTCTTACAAGTAAATTTCATCAGCTTATGATCCACAATCTATTACCTTACTCAAATCTCTATTTTCACGTCTCGAGGCTTCAGAATTTCTTTTAATCGTAACCAAGACTCCTAAGGTGAATAGTTTCAATCTCAAATAAATTTCACTCACCTCAATCCAAGGTTACATCATACTTAAGAGGACAATGGTCCTACTCACTTCGCGACCTAGTCATTCCTTCGAACACTTAATGCCCGCCAATATATCTTCTACACTAGTGTTACTAAGCTGGGGCTATAGCCATGTAAGTTATATCAATGCTCCACTAGGTTACCAGCCGTACAATAACAATCTTAGGACTATAAATGGGTACCGAAATGATCTAGTTCATAAGATACTTACCATACTAACCCAAGTAGCTTGTTACACGAAATAACTTCAAGGCTACGTCAACATAAGAATTATAACCACAAGGCATCCTTCAATATAATATAATAGAACTTTAAAAGTAATCATCCACTCATTTAATTATCACTACAAGATTCATCCTCTATTCAACGACCACGATTCGAAGTCTACCAACCGCTAGTTTCTAGAAGTGAAACGGTGCAAATAAATACGGTTGTCTAATAGTAGTCTCTCGGGTCATTATGACTCTAATTCATCTCTATCTTAACAATATGAAATCTTACTCTTCTCATTTACATGTTCAACTAGCTAAGAGCATCAAGACTCATCGACCTTAGGTCCTAAGGTTTACCATGAATCATCGTGCATACTCACTATTAGCTATTTAGAATTACTAATCGTACCCTAACGACTCCACTTGCAGCCAGATGCTTTAATCTCACTTCCATGGTTTATATACTAGGTCCATTGGTATTACTTAAGGATATATGTTTCTTAACATCCTCTACGGTATCCAAATAATGAGTGTATAGAATGATTACTTTGCATAGTCACAACTAAATCAGAGGGCACTAAACTGATACCATGATTCTTAATATCACCAATATCCAACTTAGGGCCTTCAGCAACGCTAGTTATCTAATGCAAAATTCAACACCTTACAATTCTATTTGACCTAACATTTTAGGTATAGTCTTCCGAACACAAGTTCTAGCTACGTGAATTCCCCGATTCTAATATCTCTGTATCTTGTTATACTAAGGAATCATCAACCTAGTTAAATTCGGTCTCTAGGGTTATCTACATGTCTTGAGGTTATCCATTGTTAAGTCACTCAAATACACTATCCATGTCTTAATAATCTAACCCCTAAAAATAAACTATTGTCAACTTCCGCGAATTCACCCCTTAATTTCTAGATCGCGGTCTTACCATTTAGTGAACTTAGAACTCGCTAGTATACACCATATCGGATTCTTCAATGCTTCATTCCAATCAAGTAAAGATTCAATCGTATAAATAGTCATTACACCAATTTAAGATATAAGAATTTGATTCAAGAGCAACCCCTAAGTCAAACTTCTATTATAAGCATATGAATACACATATTCTACTCCACTTGTCCAATAGTATACTCTTATATCTTAAGGAAAGTTGATTGTCATTAACCTTTATGCTTGAACCACAATTAGAAGAACGATTTAACGGAATCAAGAAGTTCATAGCTATAAGATTGATAACTCAATCACATTTATAAGTATTCCAAAGATAAGGAGATAACTTACCTCAACAATTATACATGTGCTACACATTTTATATATGCATATCCGATAATACATACGTACCATCGAGTACCTGTGAAGATGCTAGAAATCTCTTACCGAGACTTTTCGTTCTTCCTGCATAATTTTACTTCCCTGAAAGTCCTAATCCCAACTATCTATGTTTATAAATAGTCAATCATGGTTATATAACATGCACATGTATCAAGGAGTATAAAAGCATGCATGCATTATTGAGGTCACTAACGTGTCGGTGTGCATGACACAAGGTACATATAGTCCACAAAGGCACATGATATTCAATGCACAAAGCAATTAAAGCACATTAACACACATTAACACATATAACAAGACATTAAAATTACATTAGGGCTTCTACCCATGGTCCGAGAGTTGAACCCGACTAACGCCTAGTTAGTAAACTAATCTCTGATACTATTCTTCTAAAGGTGTCACGCCCCAGCCCGACCTATAGAGGCTAGACTAGGGTGTGAGTTAATCATTATCTTTATTTTACATCCTTAACTGTTTCACTATGATTAATGCTTTACGTTTGTCTAGAACTCCAAAAGTTTTTTCGGAAAATCGGCGGCATAACGGCAGTATTTAAGACCTTTTAGTTGACCTAATTTCTAAATGCATCAATTATACCAATCATTAATGCAATTCCATTAAGGACTCCTATTTTGTCATCAACTGATATGCCTACTAGTCTATCTTGAAAGTCTCGTTTGGTTAATAAGCCTAACATGATAACTATGTCCCGTTTATTTGTCAATTTCCTATTATCTTTTAGTTTACAAATGAGCACCTAAGTGAAATTAGATAGAATTAACTTAGTTGATTGTTCATCTAGTGGTTTAAACTGCTACAATAACTACTAATTAAGAAAACGAAAACAAACGACCAAATAAAGAGTTTGTCCGGTTATAGATAGTACAATCCAAAATTAGACCCAAATTACAACGGAGTCATTTACATCAACAAAATAAACAGTCTACTATCAAACACAACATCCCTAATAACATCCATGTTCACGAAAAGCACGAAATGCACATAGTCATTCCAAAGGTTTATCAACTAGCACATTTTCTTCGGGTACCTGTTCCAAATCTGCTTCACCTATGACAAAAAGAAGAGGGTGAGCCCTTATGAACTCAGCGAGGAGGAACGAGAGATAACGTTTTGAAATCCTTTTCCAATTAAACTTTATGAAAACTCATTTGAAAACATGTCAAACAGAATAAGTAAGCTCATAATATAGCATATATATATATAAATGAACACATTTACTCGTCTTTCCTCCCCGAGGTCCTCTAGGAACCAAGCGAGAATACTTAAACACATAGTAAAAAGGATACGGTTTGATATGTACAGGACTCTAGAGGTAGCTCATACGGGCTCAAGTGGTAGCTCCCACCACAATTAGGTGTAGCACTTTCCCCCTCATAGCATTTACTTCCTGCCGTTCAAGTTCATTTTCAGTAACAGTTGTTGCGGCCGGCTTCAATCATCCACTTTTCACGCCAAATGGGTGTACTCCGGATGTACCCCGAAATCCTACGACCCAACTCTCCAAGGAAGTCTAGCCCCCAAGCGAGAGAGGGAATTGGACAATGGTAGTCACGGTTGCACCGGCAAGCCCGATGCCGCCCGGTGTGCGTGAACGCTACCACGCCAGAATGAAAGGTTGCAACCTTATATGCAATGCACATTTATGATATTTAATATATCCCATTAGGAGGACAACAAAGTAGGTTGCCTCCGGACAGTCATAAGATTGCACATTGACAAGTAAATAAGCAAGGCACGATAAGACAAGTAATTTCACTTGAAAGGCATATGGAGTTATATGAACATTAAACGGGCAGCCATGTAACGCATGTAAATCAAGCCATATAACTCTTTTCGAAGTCCACGTAATCAAATAATAAGATTATTCAACATGCAACAACATCTACGTGGGTTCGGATGCAAGAAAGGCCTATTTGTCAACATGCAATTATCAAAATCACATTTAGGGCTATAAGGGCAACTACGGGCAGCCAACTAAACGTATAATTAAGCACAATATTCATAGGATCAACACTTAGTGAATTTACCTAGTCACTAGGGTTTCCATTTCGTGCTTACCCGTGCGATTAAGCCCCAAGTCAACTCAAAATCAATCTCAAGCCATGTATCGATTAGTTCAATCATCCTCAAGTATTCAAAACAGTCCACACAACAACCCAATGCCACAATCCCAAGCATTTAATTCAACAAGAGAAGTTACAACAATTTTTCTAAGTACATCACTAAGTGAAACCCTCATTGCAATAGGCTGTTTTATCACAATCATTAAGACAAGCAAACAATCTCCAATTCCAGTGAATAAGATGTCAAATTAAAGCTTAAGAAGTGAACTAAATTCAGAAACAAACCTCGCATCATTTGGAGTTCGATTTCAATAGTTATAGCCAAAACAGTGAGATTGCACAAAACTGTCCAGATTTGCACACATTTCAATACATGTCGTTTTTGAGGTCCTTAGGGTCAGATTTAGCCTTAGTCCATTTCTGACAAGAATGTCCAGAACTGAAAAATCTAGCAGCAAACCAAATTTCATTCATTTTGGATATCATTTACTAAGTCAAAACTGGTTTGTTCCACACAATCAGTGAATCTGCCAAAACCTGCTTCATTTTTCCAGATTTTCCAGATTTGGACACATTTCAATGACTTGCCCTTTTGAGGATCTTAGATTCAAAATTAGCTTTCTCCTATTTCTGGGAAAAATGTTCATAACTGGAAAAAATAGTTACCTACCAATTTTTACGCATTTTCAACATCATTTGCCTAGCCACAATCATCTCGCACCAACAAGACAGAAAGCTGTCACAAACCCGATTTCATCTATCATCACCTTCTAGCCCAAAATCTTGCCATGCATGGTTGTAAAAGCTTATAAACACACATATATCTCAAGTACAGAAGCAAAGACAAACATTTAAGAGCATGCATGTGGATTTTTGAAAGATTTTCAAGGAGTTTTTGCCCTCACCTTAGCAAAACAACAAGAAGATGCACAAAACTTTGATGAAGCACAAGGTTGACTCCTTTCCTTGCTTAGATGAGACACCACTCGAATTTTCTCTATTTTTCCTAGCTTAGTGACCAAGTTCTTAGTAGGTGCATGTGGTTAGAACAAGAAGAAATGAAATGGAAGCTAGCAAACTCACCTAACCCGAAATGGAGACTCAAAGAGCTTGCATGTGAGTTTTCTTGCTACCTAGCTTGCTTGGTCGAGCTCCCTACCTTCTTGCTTGCCTTGATTAACCATGGAATGATGAAGATGAGCTATGGAGTGTATGAACTCAGCCAAATCCGAGAGAGAGAGAGAGAGAGAAATGTGAGGAGATGAGAGAAATGAAAGAAAAATGAAGGCTTTGCAAATAATGAAGCATGTGTCGGCCTTGGGCATACAAAAAATCATATTTGTGTCTTCAAGAAGCATGGTTTTTGAATTATCTAGCATGGGCAAGGAGCCTATGTCGAGATTGGTGGAATTTTGAGTAGTTTTGAGCTAATTTTTTATGTATTTGTGTCATAACTTGTCATAGAATTGTCTAGAATTAATTTTGAATTGAGCAAGCAAGCATAAATGCCACAAGGTGGTTGGCCAAGGCATGTAAAATCTGATTTTTTTGTCATCTTTTGAGCATTATTTAATTGTGTGTTGAAAGTGCAAAAGAATAAGGAATGTCTAGGTTTTTGTGAGATTTTGTCTTCTAGTGGGTTGAATTAGTAATTTAATATTGGTTAGTGGAATTTGTAGGATTAATTAATGACCTAGTGCTTCGTGTAAGATGCTTTCTTGATTAGCGTGAGGGGAGGCTTTCCTAGGTTTAGGGCATGCACTACAAGACGAATGCACGTAAATCAATGCAAGGCACACAAAATGAAACACAATTCTTAAACCTAGGTCAAGGCACGCAAATCTAGGTTAGGGCACACGAAATGAAGTATCGCACACAAATCGAGGTCGGGCCTCACAGCAACCTTGTATGCAATGCACATTTATGACATGTAATATATCACATTAGGAGGACAACAAAGGAGGTTGCCTCCGAGCAGTCATAAGATTGCACATTGACAAGTAAACAAGCGAGGCACGATATGACAGGCAATTTCACTTATAAAGCACATGGTGTTATATGAATATTAAACGGGCAACCATGTAACGCATGTAAATCAAGTCATATAACTCATTTTAAAGTTCACGTAATCAAATAATAAGATTATTCAATATGCAACGACATCTACGTGGGACCGGGTGCAAGAAAGGCCTACTTGTCAACATGTAAACATCAAAATAACATTTAGGGCTACAAGGGCAACTACGAGCAGCCTACTAAAAATGTAATTAAACACGATATTCTTAGGATCAACACTTAGTGAATTTACCTAGTCACTCGGGTTTCAATTCGTGCTTACCCGTGCGATTAAGCCCCAAGTCATCTCAAAATTAAACTCAATCCATGCATCGATTAATTCAAACACCCTCAAGTATTTGAACAGTCCACACAACATCTAAATGCCACAATCTCAAGCATTTAATACAACAAGAGAAGCTACAATAATTTTTCTAAGCATTTCACTAAGTGACATCCTCACTGCAATGGACTGTTTTCTCACAATCATTAAGATAAGCAAACAATCTCCAATTCTAGTGAATAAGATGTCAAATTAAAGCTTAAGGGATGAACTAAATTCAGAAATAAACCTCGTATCATTTGGAGTTTGGGTTCAATAGTTATAGCCAAAAAAGTGAGACTGCACAAAACTGTCCAGATTTGCACACACTTCAATACTTGTCGTTTTTGAGGGCCTTATGGTCAGATTTAGCCTTAGTCCATTTCTGAAAAAAATTTCTAGAACTGAAAAATATATCAGCACACCAAATTTTATGCATTTTGGATGTCATTTACTAAGTCAAAACTGGTTCGTTCTACAAGGTCAGTGAATCTGCCAAAACCTGCTTCATTTTTCCAGACTTTCCAGATTTGGACACATTTTAATGATTAGCCATTTTGAGGACCTTAGAATCAAAATTTGCTTTAGCCTATTTCTGTGAAAAATGTTCAGAACTGAAAAAAAGAGTTACCTACCAATTTTCACACATTTTAAAAATCATTTACCTAGCCAAAATCATCTCGCACCAACAAGACAAAAAGCTGTCACATGCACGATTTCATCTATCATCACATTCTAGCCCAAAATCTTGCCATGCATGTTTATAAAAGCTCATGAGCACACATATATCTCAAGTACAGAAGTAAAGACATACATTTAAGGGCATGCATGTGGTTTTTTGAAAGATTTTCAAGGAGTTTTAGCCCTCACCTTAGCAAAACAACAAGAAGATGCACAAGACTCTTGATGGTTGCACAAGATTGACTCTTTTCCTTGCTTAGCCGAGTCACCACTCGATTTTCTCAAATTTCCTAGCTTAGTAACCAAGTTCTTAGTAGGTGCATGTGGTTAGAACAAGAAGAAAAGAAATGGAAGCTAGCAAACTCACCTAAGCCGAAATAGATGTTCAATAAGCTTGCATGTGAGTTTCTTGCAACCTAGCTTGCTTAGTCGAGCTCCCTAGCTTCTTGCATGCCTTGATGAACCATGGAGTGATGAAGATAAGCTATGGAGTGTAGAAACTCAGCCAAGGCCGAGAGAGATAGAGAAGAATGAGAGGGAAAGAGAGAAGAATGAGAGGAAATGAGAGAAAATGAAAGAAAATAAATGCTTTGTTGGGCAAAGGAGCTTGTGTCGGCCTTGGGCATATAAATTTCAGACTTTTATGTCTTCAAGAAGCATTTTGAATTATCTAGTATGGGCATGGAGCTTGTGTCGAAAATATGGAGCTTTGAGGAGGGTTTTTGAACCATTTTTTTATTGCTTTGTGTCATTAAATTGTCATAGAATGTCTAGGAATTAATTTGAATTATGCAAGCAAGCACAAATGCTCAACAAGTGGTCGGCCAAGGCATTGCTAGAATCTGAATTTTTTGTCTTGTTCAAGGCTTATTTTATTGTGTGTTTGGGATATGCAAAGAATAAAGAATAAAGAATGTCTAGCTTTTTGTGAGATTTTGTCTTCTAGTGGGTTGAATTAACAATTTAATATTAGTTAGTGGAATTTGTAGGATTAATTAATGATTTAGTGCTTCGTGCAAGATTCTTTCTTGATTAGCGTGAGGGCACGATTTCTTAGGTTTTGGGCACGCACTATGAGGTAAGGCACGAACTACGAGACGAATGCACATTTTCCAAGTAAATGCACGCAACCCTAAATGTATGCACATAATTCAATGCAAGACACACAAAACGAAACACGATTCTCAAACCTTGGTCAAGGCATGCAAATCTAGATTAGGGCATACGAAACGAAGTATCGCACATAAATCGAGGTCGGGCCTCACAAGTTACGCGGTGCATAGCATACCGTTGGAAAGCTCACCGAGAGCCCTACGACAGGGACAATGAGCCTGCTCGGCTGCGCCCATTTTCGGAGCCCAAAATCGAACGTTTTCATCAGTTTCGTGACACTTTTCTTCTTTTGCGCTATTTTTCCTTTCGGGATCGTACGTCGTGAGCCGTGAAGAGGAAGACAACCTAATCCATCACATTTTTATTACCGCATCCCACGGCACCTTAGGCAAGACAACATGGCTTCACGTAGAGGCTTGGCCCGCAAAACGAGGGCGTGGGGCTTGGGACCAGGTCTCCGTCGCTCCGGTGCCCATAACTTTTGATCTGTAAGGAGTTACACGACGCACAGCATACCGTTGGAAAGCTCTCCGAGAGCTCTACGACGGGGACAACAAGCATGCTCAGTTGCGCCTATTTTCAGACCCCAAAATCAAACGTTTTCATCAATTTCGAAACACTTTTCTTCATTTACGCTATTTTTTCATCCCGGATCGTACGTCGTCAGCCACGAAAAGGATGACAACCTAATCCATCACATTTCTATTACCGAATCTCATGACACCTTGGGCATGACAACTTCACTTCACGTAGAGGTTGGGCCTGCAAACTGAGGGCGTGGGGCTTGGGACCAGGTCTCCGTCGCTCCTTTGCCCATAACTTTTGATCCGTAAGGAGTTACGCGGCACACAGCATACCGTAGGAAAGCTCTCCGAGAGCTCTACGACGGGGACAGCAAGCTGGCTTTGCTGCGCCTATTATCGAAGCCCAAAATCAAACATTTTCATCAATTTTGGGACACTTTTCTTCTTTTGTGCTATTTTTCCTTCCCGGATCGTACGTCGTGAGCCCCGAAAAGGATGACAACCTAATCCATCACATTTCTATTATCGAATCCCACGGCACATTGGGCAAGACAACTTCGCTTGACGTAGAGGCTGGGCCTGCAAACCCAGGGCGTGGGGCTTGGGACCTGGTCTACGTCGTTCCGGTCCCCATAACTTTTGATCCGTAAGGAGTTACGCGGTGCACAACATACCGTTGGAAAGCTCTCTGAGAGGTCTACGACAGGGACAACAAGCCTACTCAACTGCGCGAATTTTTGGAGCCCAAAATCAAATATTTTCATCAGTTTCAAAACACTTTTCTTCTTTTGCACTGTCTTTCCATCCCGGATCGTACGTCGTGAGCCGCAAAAAGGACGACAACCTAATTATTATCGAATTCCGCGGCACCTTAGGCAAGACAACTTCGCTTCACGTAGAGGCTAGGCCCGCTAACCGCGAGCGTAGGGCTTGGGACCAAGTCTCCGTCGCTCCAGTGCCCATAACTTTTGATCTGTAAAGAGTTACGTCGCGCACAGCATACCGCTGGAAAGCTCTCCGAGAGCTCTACGACGGGGTCAGCAAGCTTGCTTGGCTACGCCTATTTTGGGAGCCCAAAATTGAACGTTTTTATTAGTTTCGGGATACTTTTCTTCTTTTACGCTATTTTTCTGTCCCGGATCATACGTCGTGAGCCGCGAAAAGGACGACCTAATCCATCACATTTCTATTACTGAATCCCACGGCACCTTAGGCAAGACAACTTCGCTTCACATAAAGGCTGGGCCCGTAAACCGAGGGCGTGGGGCTTGGGACCAGGTCTCCATCGCTCCGAGGCCCATAACTTTTGAACCGTAAGGAGTTATGTGAGGCCCAACCTTGATTTGCATGTGATACCTTGTTTCGTGTGCCCTAATCTAGATTTGCGTGCCTTGACCTAGGTTTAAGAATTGTGTTCATTTTGTGTGCCATGCATTGAATTACGTGCATTCATTTAGGGTTGCGTACATTTACTTGAAAAATGTGAGTTCGTCTCGTAGTTCGTGTCCTATCTCATAGTGCGTGCCCTAGACCTAGAAAAGTGTGCCCTCACGCTTATCAAGAAAGAAGCTTACACGAAGTACTAGGTTATTAATTAATCGTACAAATTTCACTAACTATTATTAAATTACTAATTCAACCCACTAGAAGACAAAATCTCACAAAAAGCTAGACATTCCTTATTCTTTATTCCTTATTCTTTTGCACTTCCAACACAAAATTAAATAATGCTCAAAAGATGACAAAAATTCAGAATTTAAGCTAGCCTTGGCCGACCACTATGTGTATTTGAACTAGCATTGCATAATTTATTAACAATCCTAGACATTCTATGACAACTAATGACACAATTGCATAAAAAATTAGCTCAAAACTCCTCAAAACTCCATCAATCTCGACAAGATGCTCCTTGCCCATGCTAGGTGATTCAAAATTCAAGCTTATTGAAGACAAAAATCTTATTTTTTGGTATGCCCAAGGCCGAACATGCTTCATCAATTGCAAGGCCTTCATTCTTTGTCATTTTCTCTCATTCTCCTCACATTTCTCTCTCTCCCTCTCATTCTTCTCTCTCTCTCTCTCGGCCTTGGATGAGTTTCATCTTACCATAGCTCATCTTCATCATTCCATGGTGCATCAAGGCAAGCAACAAGCAAAGAAACTCGACCAAGCTAGCTAAGTTGCAAGAATCACACATGCAAGCTCATTGAGTCACCATTTCGGCCTTGGTGAGTTTACTAGCTTCCATTTCTTTTCTTCTTGTTCTAACCACATGCACCTACTAAGAACTTGGCCACTAAGCTAGGAAAAATAGAGAAAATTGAGTTGGAGTCTCGGCTAATCAAGGAAGAAGAAGAAATTTGTGCTTCATCAAAGTTTTGTGCATCTCCTTGTTGATTTGCTAAGGTGAGGGCTAAAACATTTTGAAAATCCTTCAAAAATCCACATGCATGCTCTTAAATGTTTGTCTTTGCTTCTGTACTTGAGATATATGTGTGTTTACAAGCTTTTACAACCATGCATGGCAAGATTTTGGCTTGAAGGTGATGATAGATGAAATTGGGTTTGGTGACAGCTTTCTGTCTTGTTGTTGCGAGATGAGTTTGGCTAGGACAATGATGTTTAAAATGTATGAAAATTGGTAGGTAACTATTTTTTCCAGTTTTGAACATTTTTCGTAGAAATAGGTCAAAGCTAATTTTGACTTTAAGGACCTCAAAATGGAAAATCATTAAAATGTGTCCAAATCTGGAAGTCTGGAAAAAATGAAGCAGGTTTTGTCAAATGCACTGACCTTGTAGAACTAACCTGTTTTGGCTTAGTAAATGATGTCAAAAATGAATGAAATTTGGTTAGCTGCTAGATTTTTCAGTTCTGGACATTTTTGTCAGAAATGGACTAAGGTTAAATCTGACCCTAAGGACCTCAAAAACGACAAGTATTGAAATGTGTGCAAATCCGAACAGTTTTGTGCAATCCCACTGTTTTGGCTATAACTATTGATTCCGAACTCCAAATGATGCAAAGTTTGTTTCTGATTTTAGTTCACTTCTTAAGATTTAATTTGACATCTTATGTACTGGAATTGGAGATTGTTTTATTATCTTAATGATTGTGAGAAAACAGCCTATTGCAGTGAGGGTTTCACCTAGTTATATGCTTAGAAAAATTTTTGTAGCTTCTCTTGTGGTATTAAATGCTTGGGATTGTGGAATTGGGATGTTGTGTGGACTGTTTTGAATACTTGGGGATGTTTGAATTAATTGATGCATGGCTTGAGATTGATTTTGAGTTGACTTTGGGCTTAATTGCACGGGTAAGCACGAAGTGGAAACCCTAGTGACTAGGTAAACTTGCTAAGTGTTGATCCTTTGGATATTGTGTGTAATTATACGTTTAGTAGGCTGCCCGTAGTTTCCCTTATAACCCTAAATGTGATTTTGATCATTGCATGTTGACAAATAAGCCTTTCTTGTATCTGAACCCACGTAGATGTTGTTGCATGTTGAATACTCTTATTATTTGACTACGTGGACTTTGAATTGAGTTATATGACTTGATTTATGTGCGTACATGGCTGCCCGTTTAATGTTCATATAACTCCATATGCCTTTCAAGTGAAATTACTTGTCTTATTGTGTCTCGCTTGTTTACTTGTCAATGTGCAATCTTATGACTGTCCGGAGGCAACCTAATTCGTTGTCCTCCTAATGTGATTTATTAAATGTCATAAATGTGCATTACATATAAGGTTGCAACCTTTCATTCTGGCGTGGTAGCGTTCACGCACACTGGGCGGCATCGGGCTTGCCGGTACAACCGTGACTACCATTGTCCAATTCCCTCTTTCGCTTGGGGGCTAGACTTCCTCGGAGAGTTGGGTCGTAGGTTTTTGGGGTACATCCGGAATACACCCACTTGGCGTGATAAGGGGATGATTTGAAGTCGGCCGCAACAACTGATACTGGAAATGAACTGAGAGCAAAAGCTCACCGTATCCTTTTTACTATGTGTATAAGTACTCTCACTTGGTTCCTAGAGGACCTCAGGGAGGAAAGACGGGTAATTGTGATCCTTTACTTTAAATTATTGTTATGTACTTAATTGTGTTATATTCATGCTTGCAAAAGGATTTTCATAAGTTGAACCGGAAAATGAGTTTCAAAACCTATTTCTCTTTCCCCCTCGCTGAGTTCATAAGGACTCACCCTCTTTTATCATCTCAGGTGAAGAAGATCAAGAACAGGTACCTGAGGACGACTTGCCTAACAATGATTCCTTGGAGTGATTGCTTGTCCTATGTGCTTTGCGTGATTATGGCTATTTGTGAACACTATTCTACTTGAAGACTATTTCTTTTACGTTGCTTGTGGTTTGTGATGTAAAAGACCCCTATTGTAATTTGGGGTCTAATTTTGGTTTGTACTGATATGAACTAGACAAACACTACTATGGTCATTTTGCTATTATTACTGCTAGTATCTATAATAGGATTACAAAGTATTAGGTAAGGGCTAAGTAAAATGAACCAACCAAATCTTAAGCAGGTACTCGTTGTTAAGCTAAGATCAACAGGTACTTTTGTAACGAGGATAAACAAACAAACGAGACATAGTATCATGCTAGGTTATTAATCAAACAAGACATCAAGATAACCAGTAGGCATTTCAATTGATGGTAAATAGTAATCTTAGTTAGAAATGAGATTGAGAATTGGAAAATTTGAAGCGTTTAGAGAATTAGGTCAAACCAAAGAGACCAATTATAGCCGTTATGCTGCCAGTTTTCTGGGAAATTTTGGAGTTTAGGCTGAAACATTAAGTGTTAAATCTTCATAAATGGTTAAGTATGTGATATGACTTGAATATTTAGATCACACCCTAGTCTAACCTTATAGGCCGGGTTGGGGCGTGACACCTTGTAAGTAAAAGAATGGTATCAGAGCTTAGATTGCTTAAGCCGGGTTTAACTCTCGAACCATGGATAGAGCCCTAAGATAATTAGGATGACTTGTCTATATGTTATTGTGTGATAATGTTAAATGTGCCTTCTATGTTTTATGTGCTTAAGTGATTAACATGTCTTAATTGTTTCTCGAATTATGTTGCATTAAAATTCCTGTTTATCGTATTTCAATAAATTGTGCATCGTAATCTGTGCCTATAGATGGCTGGCCCTAGTACCCGCACTACTAATAGGAGTGGTGAACCCCAAGAGACCGGAGATACCTATCAAACTAATCCCGGTATAGCTATGTTTAACATGATGGCAAATGCCATGGATTGCGTATCACAAGTGATGGAGTGCCAAGATGCACGTGAGGCCAACAACAACAACAACAACAGGAATGATGACAACCATGGGAGACATAGCAGAATGAGGGAGTTTCTTGACTTTCGCTCGTCCAAATTCCATGGGGAAGCTGATGATGAGAAAGCAGAGGCTTGGTTGTCCGAGATCGAGAAAATTTTTAGGCCACTTGATTATACGGATGAAGAGAAGGTGGAGTTTGTCGTGTTTCTATTTCACGGGGATGTTGAACATTGGTGGCACACTGTGGAGGCACTGTGGGAAACTGATCAGACACCTCACTTGTGGGGTAATTTCGTTAAGGCATTTAAGGAGAAATATGTACCTGCAATTTCCAGGCAGAGGCAGATTGAGGAGTTCATGCACTTGACCCAAGGTAACATGATGGGGGCCTAGTACGAGGCTCGTTTTGACTGACTGTCCCGTTATGCTCAATATATGGTTAGTACTCCGAAGGCGAAGATATGGAAATTTACGACTGGATTGAGGCCAGAGATTCAGGACCAGTTGGCTTCTCATGACTTCGATACCTATTCTGCTCCCTTTGTTGTTGCCTCTCGAGTTGAGAAGAGGAAACTTGATAGAGCCGGTTCGAGTCAGTCGAACAAGAAACTATACCAGCCTTCAGGTCAATAGAGGAAATTCCAGAGTCGTAGTCAGGGCCAGAGCCAGAACAGACCAGTGAATAACCGTGGCCTGACGAAAGCGCCATCAACCTCTTCTACCCGCGGATCCACAGGTAGTTCACCTGTTACTCAGTCTGTCAACTGTTCTTACTGTGGCAAGAAGGGTCATACCAAGGCCCAGTGCTGGAAGAAGTTAGGACGATGTGTGAGATGTGGCAGTGATCAGCATCAGATAAAGGATTGCCCTAAATGGCTAGCAGGACAGAATTAGGGTAAACTAGCTGGTAGAGGCAAGACTCCAGTTCCTAGAGTTCAGGCTCGAGCTTATGCTATTGAGTGGGAGGAGCTTCCAGATGAGACCGCTGTTGTTGAAGGTACATTCTTCATACTGAATCAACCTGTTAGGGTGCTAATTGACCCGGGTGCTACTCATTCATTTATTACTCCCTTATGTGTGGAACGTGTGAAACTAAAAGTTGTATGTTTGCCATACGAAGTAGAAGTTGGTACTCTAATGGGTTCTAAACTTGTTACTAGCTCATCTTGTAAAGCATGTAAAATCCAAATTAAGGATAGGGAATTCTCTGCCAATCTTATTGTATTACCTTTTCGAGACTATGAGGTCATTTTAGGGATGGACTGGTTGGCAAAACATCATGTCCAACTAGATTTCCGGACGAAGATTATAACATTCCGGGTACCTGGTCAACCAATACTGGAGCTAGTAGGTCGAAGAGATTTCACCGGGAGTTCTATCATTTCATCTACGAAAGCAGTGAAGTCCTTGAGAAAAGGGTGTAGCGGATACTTAGCTTACCTCATCAACAAGCCATCGGATAAAGCTAAGTTGGAGGAAATGCCTGTGATCAAAGACTATGCGGATGTGTTTCCAGAAGAATTTCCCGGTTTACCCCCAAATCGGGAGATCGAGTTCATTATAGAGTTACTACCTGGCACCCAGCCGATATCTAAAGCTCTCTAATGTATGGCACCAGCCGAGCTACAAGAATTGAAGGACCAATTGCAAGGATTGTTGAAGAAAGGGTTTGTTCAACCGAGTTCTTCTACGTAGGGTGTACCAGTTCTATTTGTAAAGAAGAAAGACGGAACGTTGAGGCTATGCATCGATTATCGAGGATTGAACCAAGTGACTATCAAGAATAAATACCCACTTTCACTGATCGATGAGCTATTTGATCAACTTCAAGGAGCCAAAGTGTATTCAAAACTCGACTTGAGGCAAGGATACTATCAGTTACGGATCAAAAAGGAGGATGTGCCTAAAACGGCTTTCAGGACGAGATATGGGCATTATGAATATGTGGTGATGCCATTTGGACTAACTAATGCCCCTGCAGCTTTTATGGACTTGATGCACAGGGTGTTTCAAACTTACTTGGACCAATTTGTGGTGATCTTCATTGATGATTTATTGGTATACTCAAAATCTGAGGCGGAGCATGAACAACATCTGCAGTTGGTACTGCAGAAACTTCGAGAGCATCAATTGTATGCAAAGTTTAGCAAGTGTAAATTTTGGTTGCAGCAGATTGCATTTTTGGGGCATATCATATCCCAAGAGGGAATAGCGGTGGATCCAACAAAGATAGAAGCAGTGATGTCCTGGAAAAAATTGGAAAACGTTATGGAGGTTCAGAGTTTTCTTGGTCTAGCCAGCTATTATCGGAGATTCTTGAAAGATTTCTCTAAGATTGCAGGACCGCTTACAAAACTCACTCAAAAGAAAACAAAGTTCGTGTGGGATGATAAGTGTGATAACAGCTTTCAAGAGTTGAAGACAAGATTGACTACCGCACCTGTTCTTGCATTGCCTGAAGGGAGTCAAGGTTTTGTAATCTATAGCGATGCTTCGAAGGAAGGATTGGGTTGTGTGTTGATGCAAAATGGTAGAGTGATTGCGTATGCCTCTAGGAAACCGAAGCCATATGAATTGAACTACCCGACACATGATTTGGAATTAGCGGCTATTGTGTTTCCACTCAAGAAATGGAGGCATTATCTGTGGGATAACAAGTTTGAGGTATTTACTGATCACAAGAGCTTGAAATACTTGTTCACTCAAAAGGAGTTGAATATGAGGCAAAGGCGGTAGATGGAGCTTTTGAATGATTATAACTGCACAATCAATTATGTGCCCGGTAAAGCAAATGTAGTTGCAGATGCCTTAAGTAGGAAAGCGAGCATGGCAAAACTGGAAGTTAAGGTGCAAGAGTTGTTGGAGGAAGCATTTTTGTGGAAACCACAATTGACTCAAAAAGGGTTACTTTTTGCCACTACACAAGTTCAATCGACCTTGTTGTCCGAGTTACGAGAGGCTCAACAGAAGGACCAACAATTTCAGAAGATCAAAGAAAGCAACGCAGATTTCAAGTTTCATGATGATGGTATTTGGAGGTTTAGGAATCGGATTTGTGTTCCTAATGAACCAGAGCTGAAAAAGAAGATTCTTGAAGAATCCCATAATTCAAGATACACTATTCACCCCGGTGGAACAAAGATGTACCGAAATTTGAAGCAACACTATTGGTGGAATAACATGAAGAGAGAGATTGCGGAGTTCGTGGCACGGTATTTGACTTGCCAGAGAGTCAAAGCGGAACATCAATGACCAACAGGTTTACTTCAGGCGTTGGAGATTCCTCAATGGAAATGGGAACATATAACTATGGAATTTGTTATGAACCTGGCCAGATCACAAAAGGGTCATGATGCCGTTTGGGTCATAATGGATAGATTGACTAAGTCAGCACACTTCTTATCGATGAACAAGGAGGATAGTCTTGAGGGATTGGGAGATATGTATATGGCGGAGATTGTAAGATTGCACGGGATGCTTGTGAGTATTGTATCGGATAGGGATCCTCGTTTTACTTCCCGATTTTGGAAGAGATTGCAAGAAGCTTTGGGAACAAAGTTGAGTTTCAGCACGGCTTATCACCCTCAGACTGATGGACAATCGGAAAGAACTATTCAGATTCTGGAGGATATACTGAGGGCGTGCGTTTTAGACTTCAGGAAAGGTTGGGAGAAATATCTGTCCCTAGTGGAGTTCGCTTATAATAACAGCTATCAAGCCACTACGGAATGGCCCCATTCGAAGCGTTGTATGGACGTAAGTGTTGATCCCCAATTTACTGGGATGAAGTAGGTGAGACGAAGACTTTTGACCCGACCCTTCTACCTGAACTTATGAAGACTGTTGATAATATCCATCTCATCCGGAAACGGATGCTTACCGCCCAAAGTAGACAGAAGAGCTATGTAGACCGACGGAGACGGAGTCTAGAGTTTGAGGTCGGCGATAAGGTGTTCTTGAAGATATCACCTCGGATGGGACTGATTAAACACGACAAGGGTGGAAAGTTGAGCCCGAGGTTTGTAGGACCATTTGAGATAATTGAGAAGGTTGGCAAATTGGCGTATCGCATGGCACTATCCCAAAACCTCTCCAATATTCACGATGTCTTTAGTGATAACCCGAACCCGGCATGTATTTAATGGCATTTAATTGCATTTAATTAAGTGTCATCTTAAATGTTAGCATTGAATTTCGTGTTTATTTTTAGTTAAACATTCATTTGTAGCATTATTTTCATATTTCTTTTAGAAGTAATTAAATAATACTTGAGTTAATTATTTTAACGGAATATCAACTACTTTCATATTTATGTTAATCGATTTTATTTTTCTTGCATCTTAATGCTAGGTTTTCAATTAAAGGAAAAGTAGCTCCGAGCCAGAGTAAATTTTGAACTATGTTACTTTCTGAAAATTATATTTTCTTAAATTCTTTGAGGTTTAATTGTTATTCTTTTATTGTCGCAAAGTGTATAACATATCGAGAGCGATAGTTAGGAAATGATTTCTAGTCCTCAGCAAATAGTGAAAACTAGTATTTAGTGTTTTAATTTTAGTATTTTAGTTGTATTTAACTAGAATTAGATTTGTGTTAGTTGTTTTAGCTTTAAAATGCATAAAATGAGCTTATTTGACCAATTTTAAGTAGTTTGACCAAAGGCTTTGACTATTGACTTGCTTGTCATCTTTTATAAGCATGTAATAACAAAGAAAAAAAAATAAAACAAAGCTGAAAAACAGTAAGGAGCAGGCCGAAACTCCTAGGAGAAAAAAAAAACATTTTCAATCTTCAAAACTTCAAATCTTCGTGTGAGCTTGCACGGGGTGGTTTCCGAGGCATCCAGCGTGGTTTTCCTTGCGTCTAGGAGCGTCTTAGGTGAGGGTTTCATGTTTATTTGCGCATTTGAATGTTTTATGTATTAACTTTAATTTTTGGGTTTTATCCGTAGAATGTTATTTTGATCATTTTGAGCCTTAAAGAATGTTCCCTAGCAATCGTAGAATATGTATTTATAGCTTTTTAGTATTTTTTGCAGTTGAATATCGAAATTGCAATTTAAATTGATAATTGAATAGTAAATTATGAATAGTAAATCCCCGTTTCGATGAAGTTACTCCGTTATGCGTTCTGTTGATGTAGGAAGGTGCTAGATATGCTAGAATGCCTAAATGTGTGGTTTAATTGGATTGTGTAATGGAAAAACGGAGCAAAATAGCTTAGTGAAAGTTGGGATCGTTTAGGTCAAGTTTGGCATTTTATCGTTTTGCGTGATGGCATTGTCTCGGGAGGCCATGGAAGCACTTTTGGTGTGGTTATGGTGTTGGTTGGGTGTTTGGTTAGGGTAGCGGTAGTTCAAACGAGCAAAGGGGAAAATCGGGGCTTTGCGTGAATTCTAGGGTTAAGTAGGGTTTTGGGGTCTTTAGACGTGCCTTATAGTGACCTAGAAGGAGTAGTGAAGTCGGTTTCCAAAACTCTTGGCTCGTTTGAAAGTAGTAGCATTTTGAAAGTTGAGGTCATTTTATGTTTTTGTATGTTTTCATAGTATAATGCCTATAGAATGCTTAATAATGCTTGTTATGCTTGTTAAAGTTGATTAGGATTGAATTTGTATATCAATTGTTGATAATGTTTGTTGGTGTTGTACTTGTTACTTTATTGATTGTAATTGCTTATTGTGTGCTTATTGTATCGCATGTTGTTACTAACCTACACTTCAGTGCCTTGCTCGATTATCGTTATATATCTCGTATTGCATTGCATAAGTGTCAGGCGCGTGAGTGATGGGCCTCTCTGGGTAGCCTCGGGTTGCCAGTGTTGGTTGCTCTAGCTCCGTGTCCTATTCCCTTTCTCGCTTGGGTTGCCACCTAGGGTGTTTTGGGTCGTAGAATTGACAGAGTATGTCCGGAGTACTCTAAACGGAAGTTATAAGGTGGGTGAGCCGGCGCGTTATCGTTAAAGTCATCGAAGTCATGATCGGTACATTTCTCGCTCGAGTGAACCATAGCCTTCAGAGTGTGGTATAGCTTTGAATGGTTGTGTTAATGCTTTTATTAATTGGTTATTGTATTGATTGTTTATAATGAATGCTTGCTTGTCAATTATATTGCATTGCACGAACTTCTTTCTCTCCACCTCGATATCTGTCTCGCCCTCACTGAGTATACGTGTTGTGTATACTCACTCCTCACTACCACATTTCAGGAAATGCCATGTTAGCTGGAAAGTTAGTGGATATGTGAAAGTTCGTGCTTGAAGAGTTGTCTTGCGTGCTATGTGGCTTGAGTTGTCAAGATGCAAATATGTATGTTTCATGTGTTGTTTGTATTTGATGTTAAAAAGGAATGTAATATAAGTTTTCTAGGTTATTGAAGTGATTTGGAAAAGCTAGTTTATGTATTCAGATAGAATAGTTTAACTTTAATGTATGTTTGTAATGCCCAAAGGAAAAGAGTAGAGTGGTATGATAGTCTATTTTATGTAATGGGTAAGTGTAGTTTAATTGCCTAGCATGAATGTTCTTGTCAAAGATGAAATGAGATAGGTTAGCTTTTAAATTGGAAATGTATACTTGGTTGTGTTCGCTTGTTGAGAACCAAGGCTCGGATGGCCTTGAGGTGTTTGTATGGTTGGACACGGTGCTGGTCCACTTATATGCTATTTCAGGTTTTACATTTTGCCTAGAAACAGGGGAGACTCCGTCCGTCTTTCCCTAAAATTTTGCTCGGGTTTGGAATTGGGTTGTGATTAGATTGATTGATAGAACTCCCGGTCTCGAGAGGGATCGGGGTGTTACATCTTTCATGTTTCAATGCTGCGGAAGTATCATCCTGATCCATCGCATATCTTGGCGCCATAGCCGTTGCAGCTTCGAGAGAACTTGTCTTATGAGGAGAAGCCCATTCGGATCCTAGACCAGCAAGATCGAGAGTTACACAACAAAACTATACCGATGGTGAAAGTGCTGTGGGATCATCATGGAGTTGAAGAAGTAATGTGGAAAAGGCGAGACCAAATGGAGCAACAATATCCAGCTTTATTTCAAAGGTAATATTGAATTTCGGGACGAAATTCTTTTAAGGAAGGGAGGATGTGAGGCCCGACCTCGATTTTTGTGCGATACCTCGTTTTGTGTGCCCTAATCTAGATTTGCGTTCCTTGACCTAGGTTTAAGAATTGTGTTCGTTTTGTGTGCCATGCATTGAATTACGTGCATTCATTTAGGGTTGCATGCATTTACTTGGAAAACGTGTATTTGTCTCGTAGTTCGTGCCCTATCTCGTAGTGCATGTCCTAGACCTAGGAAAGCGTGCCCTCACGCTAATCAAGAAAGCATCATACATGAAGCACTAGGTTATTAATTAATCCTACAAATTCCACTAACTATTATTAAATTACTAATTCAACCCACTAGAAGACAAAATCTCACAAAAAGCTAGACATTCCTTATTCTTTATTCCTTATTCTTTTGCACTTCCAACACAAAATTAAATAATGCTCAAAAGATGACAAAAATTCAGAATTTAAGCTAGCATTGGCCGACCACTATGTGTATTTGAACTAGCATTGCATAATTTATTAACAATCCTAGACATTCTATGACAACTAATGACACAATTGCATAAAAAATTAGCTCAAAACTCCTCAAAACTCCACCAATCTCGACAAGATGCTCCTTGCCCATGCTAGGTGATTCAAAATTCAAGCTTCTTGAAGACAAAAATCTTATTTTTTGGTATGCCCAAGGCCGAACATGCTTCATCAATTGCAAGGCCTTCATTCTTTGTCATTTTCTCTCATTCTCCTCACATTTCTCTCTCTCCCTCTCATTCTTCTCTCTCTCTCTCGGCCTTGGCTGAGTTTCATCTTACCATAGCTCATCTTCATCATTCCATGGTGCATCAAGGCAAGCAACAAGCAAAGAAACTCGACCAAGCTAGCTAAGTTGCAAGAATCACACATGCAAGCTCATTGAGTCACCATTTCGGCCTTGGTGAGTTTACTAGCTTCCATTTCTTTTCTTCTTGTTCTAACCACATGCACCTACTAAGAACTTGGCCACTAAGCTAGGAAAAATAGAGAAAATCGAGTTGGAGTCTCGGCTACGCAAGGAAGAAGAAGAAATTTGTGCTTCATCAAAGTTTTGTGCATCTCCTTGTTGATTTGCTAAGGTGAGGGCTAAAACCTTTTGAAAATCCTTCAAAAATCCACATGCATGCTCTTAAATGTTTGTCTTTGCTTCTGTACTTGAGATATATGTGTGTTTACAAGATTTTACAACCATGCATGGCAAGATTTTGGCTTGAAGGTGATAATAGATGAAATCGGGTTTGGTGACAGCTTTCTGTCTTGTTGTTGCGAGATGAGTTTGGCTAGGAAAATGATGTTGAAAATTCATGAAAATTGGTAGGTAACTAGTTTTGCCAGTTTTGAACATTTTTTGCAGAAATCGGACAAAGCTAATTTTGAGTTTAAGATCCTCAAAATGGCAAATCATTAAAATGTGTCCAAATCTGGAAGTCAGGAAAAAATGAAGCAGGTTTTGGCAGATGCACTGACCTTGTAGAACGAACCAGTTTTGGCTCAATAAATGATGTCCAAAATGCATGAAATTTGGTGTATTGCTAGAGTTTTCCGTTCTGGACATTTTCGTCAGAAATGGACTAAGGCTAAATTTGACGCTAAGGACCTCAAAAATGACAAGTATTGAAATGTGTGCAAATCTGGACAGTTTTGTGCAATCCCACTGTTTTGGCTATAACTATTGATTCCGAACTCCAAATGATGCAAGGTTTGTTTCTGATTTTAGTTCACTTATTAAGATTTAATTTGAAATCTTATTCACTAGTATTGGAGATTGTTTTCTTGTCTTAATGATTGTGAGAATACAGCCTATTGCAGTGAGGGTTTCACCTAGTTATATGCTTAGAAAATTTGTTGTAGCTTCTCTTGTGGTATTAAATGCTTGGGATTGTGGCATTTGGATGTTGTGTGGACTGTTTTGAATACTTGGGGATGTTCGAATTAATTGATGCATGGCTTGAGATTGATTTTGAGTTGACTTGGGGCTTAATTGCACGGGCAAGCACGAAGTAGAAACCCTAGTGACTAGGTAAACTTGCTAAGTGTTGATCCTTTGGATATTGTGTGTAATTATACGTTTAGTAGGCTGCCCGCAGTTTTCCTTATAACCCTAAATGTGATTTTGATCATTGCATGTTGACAAATAAGCCTTTCTTGCATCTGAACCCACGTAGATGTTGTTGCACGTTGAATAGTCTTATTATTTGACTACGTGGACTTTGAATTGAGTTATATGACTTGATTTACGTGCGTACATGGCTGCCCGTTTAATGTTCATATAACTCCATATGCCTTTCAAGTGAAATTACTTGTCTTATCGTGCCTCGCTTGTTTACTTGTCAATGTGCAATCTTATGACTGTCCGGAGGCAACCTACTTCGTTGTCCTCCTAATGTGATATATTAAATGTCATAAATGTGCATTGCATATAAGGTTGTAACCTTTCATTCTGGCGTGGTAGCGTTCACACACACCGGGCGGCATCGGGCTTGTCGGTGCAACCGTGACTACCATTGTCCAATTCCCTCTCTCGCTTGGGGGCTAGACTTCCTCGGAGAGTTGGGTCGTAGGATTTCGGGGTACATCCGGAGTACACCCACTTGGCGTGATAAGGGGATGATTTGAAGTCGGCCACAACAACTGATATTGGAAATGAACTGAGAGCAAAAGCTCACCGTATCCTTTTCACTATGTGTATAAGTACTCTCGCTTGGTTCCTAGAGGACCTCGGGGAGGAAAGACGGGTAATTGTGTTCCTTTACTTTTATATTATTGTTATGTACTTAATTGTGTTATATTCATGCTTGCAAAAGGATTTTCATAAGTTGAACTGGAAAATGAGTTTCAAAACCTATTTCTCGTTCCCCCTCGCTGAGTTCATAAGGACTCACCCTCTTTTATCATCTGAGGTGAAGAAGATCAAGAACAGGTACTCGAGGACGACGTGCCTAACGATGATTCCTTGGAGTGATTGCCTGTCCTATGTGCTTTGCATGATTATGGCTATTTGTGAACACTATGCTACTTGAAGACTATTTCTTTTACGTTGCTTGTGGTTTGTAATGTAAAAGACTCCCGTTGTAATTTGGGGTCTAATTTTGGTTTGTACTGATATGAACCAGACAAACACTACTATGGTCATTTTGCTAATATTACTGCTAGTATCTATAATAGGATTACAAAGTATTAAGTGAGGGCTAAGTAAAATGAACCAACCAAATCTTAAGTAGGTACTCGTTGTTAAACTAAGATCAACAGGTACTTTTGTAACGAGGATAAACAAACAAACGAGACATAGTATCATGCTAGGTTATTAATCAAATGAGACATCGAGATAACTAGTAGGCATTTCAATTGATGGTAAACAGTAATCTTAGTTAGAAATGAGATTGAGAATTGGAAAATTTGAAGCGTTTAGAGAATTAGGTCAAACCAAAGAGCCCAATTACAGCCGTTATGCTGCCGATTTTCCAAGAAATTTTGGAGTTTAGGCTAAAACATTAAGTGTTAAATCTTCATAAACGGTTAAGTATGTGATATGACTTGAATATTTAGATCACACCCTAGTCTAACCTTATAGGCCAGGTTGGGGCATGACAAGTTACATGGCAAATAGTATACCGTTGGAAAGCTCTCCGAAAGCTCTATGACGGGGATAGCAAGCTTGCTTCGCGCCGCCTGTTTTCGGAGCCCAAAATTGAACAATTTCATCTATTTTGGGACACTTTTCTTCTTTTGCGCTATTTTTCCTTCCAAGATCGTACGTCGTGAGCCGTGAAAAGGACAACAACCTAATCCATCACATTTCTATTACCGAAACCCAGGGCACCTTGGGCAAGACAACTTCGCTTCACATAAATGCTTGGCCCGCAAACTGAGGGCGTGGGGCTTGGCACCAGGTCTCTATCACTCCGGTGGCCATAACTTTTCCTCCATAAGGAGTTATGCGGCGCATAGCATACCGTTGGAAAGTTCTCCAAGAGCTTTACGACTGGGGCGGCAAGCCTACTCCACGGCAGCTGTTTTAGGCGCCCAAAAGCAAGCGTTTTCGATCGTACGTAGTGAGCCACGAAAAGGACAATAATCTAATCTATCACATTTCTATTACCGAATCCCATGGCACCTTGGGCAAGACAACTTCGCTTCACGTAGAGGCTTGGCCCGCAAACCGAGGGCGTGGGGCTTAGGACCAGCTCTCCGTCGCTCCGGTGCCCATAACTTGTGATCCGTAAGGAGTTACGCGGTGCACAACATACTGTTGGAAAGCTCACCGAGAGCCCTACGATGGGGACAGCAAGCCTGCTCAGCTGCGCTTATTTTCGGAGCCCAAAATCAAACGTTTTCATCAGTTTCGTTACATTTTTCTTCTTTTACGCTATTTTTCCTTCCCGAATCGTACGTCGTGAGCCGCGAAAAGTAAGACAACCTAATCCATCACATTTTTATTACTGAATCCCACAGCACCGTGGGCAAGCCAACTTCACTTAACGTAAAGGCTTAGCCCGAAAAATGAGGGCGTGGGGCTTGGGACCAGGTCTCCGTCGTTCCGGTGCCCATGACTTTTGATCTGTAAGGAGTTACAAGCGCACAGCATACCGTTGGAAAGCTCTCCGAGAGCTCTATGACAGGGACAACAAGCGTGCTCGGCTGTGCCGATTTTCAGACCCCAAAATCGAATATTTTTATCAGTTTCAGGACACTTTTTTTCATTTGCATTATTTTTCTGTCCCGGATCATATGTCGTCAGCCGCGAAAAGGATGACAACCTAATCCATCACATTTCTATTATCGAATCCCATGACACCTTGGGCATGACAACTTCACTTCACGTAGAGGCTGGACCCGCAAACCGAGGGCGTGAGGCTTGGGTCCAGGTCTCCGTCGCTCCGTTGCCCATAACTTTTGATCCGTAAGGAGTTACGCTGTGTACAACATACCGTTGGAAAGCTCTCCGAGAGCTCTACGACTAAGGCAGCAAGCTTGCTCGGCTGCGCTTGTTTTCGAAGCCCAAAATTGAACGATTTCATTAGTTTTGTGACACTTTTCTTCTTTTGCACTGTTTTTTGATCCAGGATCGTACGTCGTGAGCCGCGAAAAGGACGACAACCTAATCCATCACATTTCCATTATCGAATCCCACAGCACCTTGGGCAAGAGTACTTCGCTTCACGTAAATGTTTGGCCCGCAAACCGAGGGTGTGGGGCTTAGGACCAGGTCTCCGCCGCTCTAGTGCCCATAACTTTTCCTCCGTAAGGAGTTATGCGGCACACAGTATACCGTTGGAAAGTTCTCTAAGAGCTTTACGACTGGGGCAGCAAGCCTACTCCACGGCGCCCAAAATCAAGAGTTTTCATCAGTTTCAGGATACTTTTCTTCTTTTGCACTATTACCAAATCCCATGGCACCTTGGGCAAGATAACTTCGCTTCACATAGAGGCTTGGCCCGCAAACCGAGGGCTTGGGGCTTGGGACCAGGTCTCCGACGCTCCGGTGCCCATAACTTGTGATCCGTAAGGAGTTACGCGGTGCACAACATACCGTTGGAAAGTTCACCGAGAGCCCTACGACGGGGACAGCAAGCCTGCACAGCTGTGCCTATTTTTGGAGCCCAAAATCGAACATTTTCATCAGTTTCGTAACACTTTTCTTCTTTTGCGCTATTTTTCCTTCCCGGATTGTACGTCGTGAGCCGCGAAAAGGAAGACAACCTAATCCATCACATTTTTATTACCGAATCCCACAGCACCGGGGGCAAGACAACTTTGCTTAACGTAGAGTCTTGGCCCGGAAAACGAGGGCGTGGGGCTTGGGACCAGGTCTCCGTCGCTCCGGTGCCCATAACTTTTGATCCGTAAGGAGTTACAAGCGCATAGCATACCGTTGGAAAGCTCTCCAAGAGCTCTACGACGGGGACAACAAGCGTGCTCGGCTACGCCAGTTTTCAGATCCTAAAATCGAACGTTTTCATCAGTTTCAGTACACTTTTCTTCATTTGCATTGTTTTTCCGTCCCGGATCTTACGTCGTCAGCCGCGAAAAGGATGACAACCTAATCCATCACATTTCTATTACCGAATCCCATGACACCTTGGGCATGACAACTTTACTTCACGTAGAGGCTGGGCCCGCAAACCGAGGGCGTCGGGCTTGGGTCCAGGTCTCCGTCGCTCATTTGCCTATAACTTTTGATCCGTAAGGACTTACGCGGTGCACAGTATACCGTTGGACTCCGATACCTCTACGACGAGGGCAGCAAGCCTGCTCGACTGCGCCTATTTTCGGAGCCCAAAATTGAACGTTTTCATCAGTTTTGTGACACTTTTCTTCTTTTGCGCTGTTTTTTCGTCCCGAATCGTACGTCATGAGCCGCGAAAAGGACGACAACCTAATCCATCACATTTCTATTATCGAATCCCACGGCACCTTGGTCAAGACTACTTCACTTCATGTAAATGCTTGGCCCGCAAACCGAGGGCGTGGGGCTTAGGACCTGGTCACCGTCGTTCCGGTGCCCATAACTTTTCCTCTGTAAGGAGTCATGCAACACACAATATACTGTTAGAAAGTTCTCCGAGAGCTCTACGAATGGGGCGACAAGCCTACTCCACGGCGCCTATTTTCGGCGCCCAAAATCAAGCATTTTTATCAATCTCGTGACACTTTTCTTCTTTTGCGCTATTTTTCCTTCCCGGATCGTACATAGTAAGCCGTGAAAAGGATGACAATCTAATCCATCACATTTCTATTACTGAATCCCATGGCACCATGGGCAAGAAAACTTCGCATCACGTAGAGGCTTGGCCCGCAAACCGAGGGCATGGGGCTTGGGACCAGGTCTCCGTCGCTCTGGTGCCTATATCTTGTGATCCATAAGGAGTTACGTGGTGCACAGCAGACCGTTGGAAAGCTCACCGAGAGCCCTACGATGGGGACAACAAGCCTGCTTAGCTGCGCCTATTTTCGGAGCCCAAAATCCAACGTTTTCATCAGTTTCGTGACACTTTTCTTCTTTTGCGCTATTTTTCCTTCTCGGATCGTACGTCGTGAGTCACGAAAAGGAAGACAACCTAATCCATCACATTTTTATTATCGAATCCCATGGTACTGTGGGCAAGACAACTTCGCTTAACGTAGAGGCTTGGCCCAGAAAATGAGGGCTTGGGGCTTGGGGCCAGGTCTCCGTCGCTCCGGTGCCCATAACTTTTGATCCGTAAGGAGTTACAAGTGCACAACATACCGTTGGAAAGCTCTCCGAGAGCTCTACGACGGGGACAACAAGCGTGCTCGGCTGCACTAGTTTTTAGATCCCAAAATCGAACGTTTTCATCAGTTTCAGGACATTTTTCTTCATTTGCATTGTTTTTTCGTCCTGGATCATACGTCGTCAGCCGCGAAAAGGATGACATCCTAATCCATCACATTTCTATTACCGAATCCCATGACACCTTGGGCATGACAACTTCACTTCATGTAGAGGTTGGGCCCGTAAATCGAGGGCGTGGGTCTTGGGACTAGGTCTCCATCGCTCCTTTGCCCATAACTTTTGATCCGTAAGGAGTTACGCGGCGCACAGCATACCATTGGAAAGCTCTCCGAGAGCTCTACGACGAAGGTAGCAAGCCTGCTCAGCTGCGCCTATTTTCGGAGCCCAAAATTGAACATTTTCATTAGTTTTGTGACACTTTTCTACTTTTGCGCTGTTTTTTCGTCCCAGATCGTACGTCGTGACCCGCAAAAAGGACGACAACCTAATCCATCACATTTCTATTATCGAATCCCACGGTACCTTGGGCAAGACTACTTCGCTTCACGTAAATGCTTGGCCCGCAAACCGAGGACGTAGGGCTTAGGACTAGGTCTCCGTCGCTCCGTTGCCCATAACTTTTGATCCGTAAGGAGTTACGCAGCACACAGCATACCGTTGGAAAGCTCTCCGAGAGCTCTACGACGGGGATAACAAGCTTGCTTTGTTTGCCTATTTTCGAAGCCCAAAAATGAACATTTTCTCCAGTTTCAGGACACTTTTATTCTTTTGTGCTATTTTTCCTTCCCGGACCGTACGACGTGAGCCACGAAAAGGACGACAACCTAATCCATCACATTTCTATTATCGAATCCCACAGCACCTTGGCCAAGACAACTTCGCTTCACGTAGATGCTTGGCCCGCAAACCGAGGGCGTGGAGCTTAGGACCATGTCTCCGTCGCTGCTTTGCCCAAAATTTTTGATCCATAAGGAGTTACGTGGTGCACAGCATACCGTTGGAAAGTTCTCCGAGAGCTCTACGATGGGGGCAGCAAGCTTGCTTGGCTGCGCCTGTTTTCGGAGCCCAAAATTGAACATTTTCATCAGTTTTGTGATACTTTTCTTCTTTTGCGCTATTTTTTCATCCCGGATCGTACGTCGTGAGCCTTGAAAATGATGACTTCCTAATCCATCACATTTCTATTATCGAATCTCATGGTACCTTGGGCAAGACTACTTCGCTCCATGTAGAGGCTTGGCCCGCAAACCGAGGGCGTGGGGCTTAGGACCAGGTCTCCGTCGCTCCAGTGCCCATAACTTTTGATCCGTAAGGAGTTACGCGGCACACAGCATACCGTAGGAAAGCTCACCGAGAGCTCTACGACGGGGGTAGCAAGCCAGCTCTACTGTGCCTGTTTTAGAAGCCCAAAATCGAACATTTTCATCAATTTCGGGACACTTTTCTTCATTTGCATTATTTTTTGTCCTGAATCATACGTCGTCAGCCGTGAAAAGGATGACAACCTAATCCATCACATTTCTATTACCGAATCCCATGACAGCTCTAACATGACAACTTCACTTCACGTAGAGGCTGGGCCCGCAAATCGAGGGCGTGGGGCTTGGGACCATGTGTCCGTCGTACCGGTGCCAATAACTTTGGATTCGTAAGGAGTTACACGGCGCACAGCAAACCGTTGGAAAGTTCTCCTAGAGGTCTGCAATGGGAGCAGAAAGCCTGTAAATCTATGCTTGTTTTCGGAGTTCAAAATTGAACATTTTCATCAGTTTCGGGATACTTTTCTTCTTTTGCGTTATTTTTTCGTCCCGGGTCGTCCGTTGTGAACCGCGAAAAGGACAACAACCTAATCCATCACATTTCTATTATCGAATCCCGTGGCACCTTGGGCAAGACAACTTCGCTTGAAGTAGAGGCTGGGCCTGCAAACTGTGGGCGTGGGGCTTGGGACCATGTCTCCGTCGCTCCGGTACTAATAACTTTTGATTCGTAAGGAGTTACACGGTGCACTACAAACCGTTGGAAAGCTCTCCTAGAGGTCTATGATGGGGACAACAAGCCTGCAAATCTGCGCCAATTTTCGGAGCCCAAAATTGAACATTTTAATCAGTTTTGTGATACTTTTCTTCTTTTGCACTGTTTTTTCGTCCCGGATCGTGCATCGTGAGCTGCGAAAAGGACGACAACGTAATCCATCACGTTTCTATTATCGAATCTCGTTGCACCTTGGGCAAGACAACTTCACTTGACGTAGAGGTTGGGCCTGCAAACGAGGGCGTGGGGCTGCGGACCAGGTCTCCGTCGCTCCGGTACCCACAACTTTTGATCCGTAAGGAGTTACGCGGCGCATAGCATATCGTTGGAAAGCTCTCCAAGAGCTCTACGACAGGGTTAGTGGGCTTACTCGGCTACGCCTATGTTCGGAGCCCAAAGTCAAACGTTTTTAGCAATTTTGGGACACTTTTCTTCTTTTGCACTGTTTTTTCATCCCGGATCGTACGTCGTGGGCCGCGAAAAGGACGAAAACCTAATCCATCACATTTCCATTATCGAATCCCATGGCACCTTGGGCAAGACTACTTCGCTTCACGTAGAGGCTTGGCCCGCAAACCGAGGGCGAGGAGCTTGGGACCAGGTTTCCGTCACTCTCGTGCCCATAACTTTTGATTCGTAAGGAGTTACGCGGCGCACAGCATATCGTTGGAAAGCTCTCTGAGAGCTCTACGATAGAGGCAGCAAGCCGGCTTTGCTGCGCCTATTTTCGAAACCCAAAATCGAACATTTTCATCAATTTTGGGACACTTTTCTACTTTTGCTCTATTTTTCCTTCCTGGGTCGTACGTCGCGAGCCGCGAAAAGGACGACAACCTAATCCATCACATTTCTATTACCAAATCCCAAGTCATATTGGGCAAGACAACATCACTTCACGTAGAGGCTGGGCTCGCAAACCGAGGGCATGGGACTCGGGACCAGGTCACCGTCGCTCCAGTGCTCATAACTTTTGATCCTTAAGGAGTTACGTGGCGCACAGTATACCGTAGGATAGCTCTCCGAGAGCTCTGCAATGGGAGCAACAAGCTTGATTTACTGCGCCTATTTTTGAACCCCAAAATTAAACGTTTTCATTAGTTTTGGGAAACTTTTATTCTTTTGTGCTATTTTTCCTTCCCGAATCGTACGTCGTGAGCCGTGAAAATGACTACAACCTAATCCATCACATTTCTATTATCGAATCCCACAGCACCTTGGGCAAGACAACTTCACTTCACATAGAGGCTGCGCTGGCGAACCAAGGGCGTGGGGCTTGTGACTAGGTATCCGTCGCTCCGGTGCCCATAACTTTTGATCCGTAAGGAGTTACGAGGTGCATAGCATACCGTTGGAAAGCTCTACGACGGGGGCAGCAAGCTTGCTCAGCTGCGCCTATTTTCGGAGCCCAAAATTGAACATTTTCATCAATTTCGAGACAGTTTTCTACTTTTGTACTATTTTTCCATCCCGGATCGTACGTCGTGAGCCGCGAAAAGGACGACAACCTAATCTATCACATTTCTATTATCGAATCCCACATCACCTTGGGCAAGACAACTTCACTTCACCTAGACGTTGGGCCCGCAAACCGAGGGCGTGGGGCTTGGGACCAGGTCTCCATCGTTCCAGTGCCCATAACTTTTGATTCGTAAGGAGTTTCGCGGCGTACAACATACTGTTGGAAAGCTCTCCAAGAGCTCTACAATGGGGCATCAAGCCTGTTAGGCTGCGCATGTTTTCAGAGCCCAAAATAGAATATTTTCATCAGTTTTGTGACATTTTTCTTCTTTTGCGTTGTTTTTTCGTTCCGGATCGTACGTCGTGAGCCGCGAAAAAGATGAAACCCTAATCCATCGCATTTCTATTATTGAATCCCATGGCATCTTGGCCAGACAACTTCGCTTCACGTAGAGGCTTAGCCCGTAAACCGAGGGCGTGGGTCTTGGGACCAGGTATCCGTCGCTCCGGTGCCCATAACTTTTGATCCGTAAGGAGTTACGCGGCGCACAGGATACGGGGGCATCAAGCCTGCTCGGCTGCGCTTGTTTTCATTGCCCAAAATTGAAACGGTTTCATTAGTTTTGTGACACTTTTCTTCTTTTGCGCTGTTTTTTCGTCCCGGATCATACGTCGTGAGCCGCAAAAAGGACGACAACCTAATCCATCGCATTTCTATTATTGAATCCCATGGCATCTTGGCCAGACAACTTCGCTTCACGTAGAGGCTTAGCCCGTAAACCGAGGGCGTGGGTCTTGGGACCAGGTCTCCGTCGCTCCGGTGCCTATACCTTTTGATCCTTAAGGAGTAACACGGCGTACAACATATCGTACGAAATCTCTCTAAGAGCTCTATGACTGGGGCAGCAAGCTTGCTTTGCTGCGCCTATTTTCCAAGCCTAAAATCGAACGTTTTCATCAGTTTTGGGACACTTTTCTTCTTTTGCTCTATTTTTCCTTCCCGGATCGTACGTCGTGAGCCGTGAAAAGGACTACAACCTAATCCATCACATTTCTATTACCGAATTCCATGGCACCTTGGGCAAGAAAACTTCAATTCACGTAGAGGCTGGGCCTGCAAACCGAGGGCGGAGGGCGTGGGGCTTGGGGCCAGGTCTCCATCGCTCTAGTGCCCATAACTTTTGATCCGTAAGGAGTTGCGTGGCACATAGCATACCATTGGAAAGCTCTCTGAGAGCTCTACGACGAGGTCAGCAGGCGTCCTCGGCTCTACCTATTTTTGTAGCCTAAAATCAAACATTTTCATCAGTTTAGGGACACTTTACTTATTTTGCGCGGTTTTTTCATACCGGATCGAATGTCGTGAGCTGCAACAAGGACGACAACCTAATCCATCACATTTCTATTACCAAATGCCATGGTACCTTAGGCAAGACAACTTCGCTTCACGTAGAGGCTGGGCCCGTAAATCGTGGACGTGGGGCTTTGGACCAGGTATCCGTCGCTCCGTTGCCCATAATTTTTGATCCGCAAGGAGTTACGCGGCTCACAGCATACCGTTGGAAAGCTCTCTAAGAGCTCTACGACGGGGACAACAAGCTTGCTTTGTTGTGCCCATTTTCGAAGCCCAAAAATGAACGTTTTCATCAGTTTCGGGACACTTTTATTCTTTTGTTCTATTTTTCCTTCCCGGACCGTACGACGTGAGCCACGAAAAGGACGACAACCTAATCCATCACATTTCTATTATCGAATCCCACAGCACCTTGGCCAAGACAACTTCGCTTCACGTAGATGCTTGGCCCGCAAACCGAGGGCGTGGAGCTTAGGACCATGTCTCCGTCGCTCCGGTGCCCATGACTTTTGATCCTTAAGGGGTTATGCGGTGCACAGGATACCGTTGGAAAGCTCTCCGAGAGCTCTACAATAGGGGCAGCAAGACTGCTCAGCCCCTTCTATTTTCGGAGCCCAAAATTGAACGTTTTCATCAGTTTCGTGTTACTTTTCTTCTTTTGCGATATTTTTATTTCCCAGATCGTACGTCATGAGCCACGAAAATGAAGACAACCTAATCCATCACATTTTTATTACCGAATCCCATGGCACCGTGGGCAAGAAAACTTCACTTAACGTAGAGGCTTGGCCCGAAAAACGAGGGCGTAGGGCTTGGGACTAGGTCTCCGTCGCTCCGGTGCCCATAACTTTTGATCCGTAAGGAGTTACAGGCGCACAGCATACCGTTGGAAAGCTATCCGAGAGCTCTACGATGGGGACAACAAGCGTGCTCAACTGTGCCAATTTTCAGATCCCAAAATCGAACATTTTCATCAATTTCGGGACACTTTTCTTCATTTGCATTATTTTTTGTCCTGAATCATACGTCGTCAGCCGTGAAAAGGATGACAACCTAATTCATCACATTTCTATTATCGAATCCTATGACACCTCTGGCATGACAACTTCACTTCACATAGAGGCTGGGCCCGCAAACCGAGGGCATGGGGCTTGGGACCAGGTCTCCGTCGCTGCTTTGCCCATAATTTTTGATCCATAAGGAGTTACACGGCGCACAACATACTGTTGGAAAGTTCTTCGAGAGCTCTACGATGGGGGCAGCAAGCCTGCTCAATTGCGCCTGTTTTCGGAGCCCAAAATTGAACATTTTCATCAGTTTTGTGATACTTTTCTTCTTTTGCGCTGTTTTTCATCTCGGATCGTACGTCGTGAGCCTTGAAAAGGACGACATCCTAATCCATCACATTTCTATTATCGAATCACACGGCACCTTGGGCAAGACTACTTCGCTTCACGTAGAGGCTTGGCCTGCAAACCGAGGGCGTGGGGCTTGGGACCAGGTCTCCATCGCTCTAGTGCCCATAACTTTTGATCCGTAAGGAGTTGCACGGCGCACAACATACCGTAGAAAAGCTCTCCGAGAGCTCTACGACGGGGGTAGCAAGCCAGTTCTACTGCGCCTATTTTAGAAGCCCAAAATCAAACGTTCTCAGCAATTTTGGGACACTTTTCTTCTTTTCTACTATTTTTCCTTCCCGGATTGTACGTCATGAGCCACGAAAAGGACGAAAACCTAATCCATCACATTTCTATTACCGAATCCCACGGTACCTTGGGCAAGACAACTTCGCGTCATGTAAAGGCTTGGCCTGCAAACCGAGGGCGTGGGGCTTGGGACCATGTGTCCGTCGTACCGGTGCCAATAACTTTTGATTCGTAAGGAGTTACACGGCACACAGCAAACCATTGGAAAGCTCTCCTAGAGGTCTACGATGGGGACAGCAAGCTTGCAAATCTACGCCTATTTTCAGAGCCCAAAATTGAACATTTTCATCAGTTTCAAGATACTTTTATTCTTTTGTGTTGTTTTTCGATATCGGATTGTCCGTCGTGAGCCGTGAAAAGGACGACAACCTAATCCATCACATTTCTATTATCGAATCCCGCGGCACCTTGGGCAAGACAACTTCACTTGACGTAGATGCTGGGCCTGCAAACCGAGGGCGTGGGGCTTGGGACCATGTCTCCGTCGCTCTGGTACTAATAACTTTTGATTCGTAAGGAGTTACACGGCGCACTGCAAACCGTTGGAAAGCTCTCCTAGAGTCCTACGATGGGAACAACAAGCCTGCAAATCTGCGCCTATTTTCGGAGCCCAAAATTGAACATTTTAATCAGTTTCGGGATACTTTTCTTCTTTTGTGCTGTTTTTTTATCCCGGATCGTACGTCGTGAGCCGCAAAAAGGACAACAACGTAATCCATCACGTTTCTATTATCGAATCCCGCAACACCTTGGGCAAGATAACTTCACTTGACGTAGAGGCTGGGCCTACAAACCGAGGGCGTGGGGCTGCGGACCAGGTCTCCGTCGCTCCGATACCCACAACTTTTGATCCGTAAGGAGTTACGCGGCGCACAACATATCGTTGGAAAGCTCTCTGAGAGCTCTACGACAGAGTTAATGAGCATGCTTGGCTACGCCTATGTTTGGAGCCCAAAATCAAATGTTTTCAGCAATTTCGGGACACTTTTCTTCTTTTGCACTGTTTTTTCATCCCGGATCGTACGTCGTGGGCCGTGAAAAGGACGAAAACCTAATCCATCACATTTCCATTATCAAATCCCATGGCACCTTGGGCAAGACTACTTCGCTTCACCTAGAGGCTTGGCCCGTAAACCGAGGGCGAGGAGCTTGGGACCAGGTCTCTATCGCTCTCGTGCCCATAACTTTTGATTCGTAAGGAGTTACGCGGCGCACAGCATACCGTAGGAAAGCTCTCTGAGAGCTCTACGATAGAGGCAGCAAGCCGGCTTTGCTGCGCCTATTTTCGAAGCCCAAAATTGAACATTTTCATCAATTTTGGGACACTTTTCTACTTTTACGCTATTTTTCCTTCCCGGATCGTACGTCGCGAGCCGCGAAAAGGACGACAATCTATTCCATCACATTTCTATTACCAAATCCCACGGCATATTGGGCAAGGCAACTTCACTTCAAGTAGAGGCTGGGCCCGCAAACCGAGGGCATGGGAATCGGGACCAGGTCACCGTCGCTCCAGTGCTCATAACTTTTGATCCTTAAGGAGTTACGCGGCGCACAGTATACCGTAGGATAGCTCTCCGAGAGCTCTGCGATGGGAGCAGCAAGCCTGATTTGCTGCGCCTGTTTTTGAATCCCAAAATTGAACGTTTTCATTAGTTTCGGGAAACTTTTATTCTTTTGCGCTATTTTTCCTTCCCGAATCGTACGTCGTGAGCCACGAAAATAACTACAACCTAATCCATCACATTTCTATTAACGAATCCCACAGCACCTTGGGCAAGACAACTTCGCTTCACATAGAGGATGTGCCCGCAAACCAAGGGTGTAGGGCTTGGAACCAGGTCTCCGTCCCTCTGGTGCCCATAACTTTTGATCTGTAAGGAGTTACGCGGCACACAACATACCATTGGAAAGCCCTCTGAGAGGTCTACGACTGGTACAGCAAGCCTGCTCAATTGCGCCTATTTTCGGAGCCCAAAATTGAACATTTTCATCAATTTCGAGACACTTTTCTTTTTTTGTGCTGTTTTTCCGTCCTGGATCGTACGTCGTGAGCCGCGAAAAGGACGACAACCTAATCTATCACATTTCTATTATCGAATCCCACATCACCTTGGGCAAGACAACTTCACTTCACCTAGATGTTGGGCCCGCAAACCGAGGGCGTGGGGCTTGGGACCAAGTCTCCATCGTTCCAGTGCCCATAACTTTTGATTCGTAAGGAGTTTCGCAGCGTACAACATACTGTTGGAAAGCTCTCCAAGAGCTCTACAATGGGGCATCAAGCCTGTTAGGCTGCGCATGTTTTCAGAGCCCAAAATAGAATATTTTCATCAGTTTTGTGACATTTTTCTTCTTTTGCGTTGTTTTTTCATCACGGATCGTACACCGTGAGCCGCGGAAAGGATGACAACCTAATCCATCGCATTTCTATTATTGAATCCCATGGCATCTTGGCCAGACAACTTCGCTTCACGTAGAGGCTTAGCCCGTAAACCGAGGGCGTGGGTCTTGGGACCAGGTCTCCGTCGCTCCGGTGCCTATACCTTTTGATCCTTAAGGAGTAACACGGCGTACAACATATCGTACGAAATCTCTCTAAGAGCTCTATGACTGGGGCAGCAAGCTTGCTTTGCTGCGCCTATTTTCCAAGCCTAAAATCGAACGTTTTCATCAGTTTTGGGACACTTTTCATATTTTGCTCTATCTTTCCTTCCCGGATCGTACGTCGTGAGCCGTGAAAAGGACTACAACCTAATCCATCACATTTCTATTACCGAATTCCATGGCACCTTGGGCAAGAAAACTTCAATTCACGTAGAGGCTGGGCCTGCAAACCGAGGGCGGAGGGCGTGGGGCTTGGGTTCAGGTCTCTGTCGCTCTGGTGCCCATGACTTTTGATCCGTAAGGAGTTACGCGGCTCACAACATACCGTTGGAAAGCTCTTCAAGAGCTCTACGACGTGGTGCCCAAGCCTGCTTAGCTACCCCTATTTTTGGATCCTAAAATCGAACGTTTTCATCAATTTTCAGAAACTTTTCTTCTTTTACGCAATTTTTTCGTCCCGGATCGTACGTCGTTAGCTGCAACAAGGACGACAACCTAATCCATCACATTTCGATTACCAAATGCAATGGCACCTTAGGCAAGACAACTTCGCTTCACGTAGAGGCTGGGCCCGTAAACTGTGGGCGTGGGGCTTTGGACCAGGTCACCGTTGTTCCGTTGCCCATAACTTTTGATCCGTAAGGAGTTACGCGGCGCACAGCATACCATTGGAAAGCTCTCCGAGAGCTCTACGACGGGGACAACAAGCTTGCTTTGCTGCGCCTATTTTTGAAGCCCAAAAATAAATGTTTTCATCAGTTTCGGGACACTTTTATTCTTTTGTGCTATTTTTCCTTCCCGGACCGTACGCCGTGAGCTGCGAAAAGGACGACAACTTAATCCATCACATTTCTATTATCAAATCCCACCACACCTTGGGCAAAACAACTTCGCGTCACGTAGAGGCTTGGCCCACAAACCATGGGCGTAGGGCTTGGGGCTTGGGACCAGGTCTCCGTCTCACTGGTGCCCATAACTTTTGATCCGTAAAGAGTTACGCAGTGCACAGCTTACCGTTGGAAAGCTCTCTGAGAGCTCTACGACGGGGACAACAAGCTTGCTTTGCTGTGCCTATTTTCGAAGCCCAAAAATGAACGTTTTCATCAGTTTCGGGACACTTTTATTCTTTTGTGCTATTTTTCCTTCCCGGACCGTACGTTGTGAGCCACGAAAAGGACGACAACCTAATCCATCACATTTCTATTATCGAATCCTATAGCATCTTGGCCAAGACAACTTCGCTTCATGTAGACGCTTGGCCCGCAAACCGAGGACGTGGGGCTTGGGACCATATCTCCGTCGCTTCGGTGCCCATAACTTTTGATCTTTAAGGGGTTATGCGATGTACAGGATACCGTTGGAAAGCTCTCCGAGAGCTCTACGATAAGGGCAGCAAGACTGCTTTGTTGCACCTATTTTTAATACCCAAAATTTAACATTTTCGTCAGTTTTAGGACACTTTTCTTCTTTTGCGCTATTTTTCCTTCGCGGATCGTACGTCGTGAACCGCGAAAAGGACTACAACCTAATCCATCACATTTCTATAACCGAATCCCATGGCACCTTGGGGAAGACAACATCGCTTCACGTAGAGGCTGGGCCCGCAAATTGAGGGCGTGGGGCTTGGGACTAGGTCTCCGTCGCTCCGGTGCCCATAACTTTTGATCCGTAAGGAGTTACGCAGTGCTCAACATACCGTTGGAAAGCTTTCCGAGGGGTCAACGATGGGGACAACAAGCCTGCACAGTTGCATCTATTTTTGGAGCCCAAAATTGAACATTTTCATCAGTTTTGGGACACTTTTCTTCTTTTGCGCTATTTTTCCATCCTGGATTGTACGTCGTGAGTCGGGAAAAGGACGACAACCCAATCCATCACATTTATGTTATCAAATCCCACGGAACCTTGAGCAGGACAACTTCGCTTCACGTAGAGGCTGGGCCCGCAAACCGAGGGCATGGGGCTTGGGACCAGGTCTCCGTCGCTCCGGTGCCCATAACTTATGATCCGTACGGAGTTACGCGACACATAACACACCGTTGGATAGCTCTCCAAGAGCTCTACAACAGGGGTATCAAGCCAGCTCAACTGAGCCTGTTTTCAAAGCCCAAAATCAAACATTTTCATCAGTTTTGGGATAATTTTCTTCTTTTGCGTTATTTTTTCGTCCCGGATCGTACGTCGTGAGCCGCGAAAAGGACGACAACCTAATCCATCACATTTCTATTATCGAATCCCATGGCATTTTGGCCAAGACAACTTCGCTTCACGTAGAGGCTTGGCCAGCAAACCGAGGGCATGGGGCTTGGGACCAGGTCTCTGTCGCTCCGGTGCCCATAACTTTTGATCCTTAAGGAGTGACGCGGCGCAAACCATACCGTAGGAAAGCTCTCAGAGAGCTCTACGATGGGGGTAGCAAGCTTGCTTTGCTGCTCTAGTTTTCCAAGCCTAAAATCGAAGGTTTTTATCAATTTCGCGATACTATTCTTCTTTTGCGCTATATTTCCATCCCGGATCGTACGTCGTGAGCCGCGAAAAGGACGACAACCTAATCCATCACATTTCTTTTACCGAATCCCACGGTACCTTTGGCAAGACAACTTCACTTCACATAGAGGCTGGGCCCGCAAATCAAGGGCGTGGGGCTTGAGACCACGTCTCCGTAGCTCCGGTGCCCATAACTTTTGATCCGTAAGGAGTTACGCGGTGCACAGCATACCGTTGGAAAGCTCTCCGAGAGCTCTAAGGCGGGGATAACAAGCTTGCTCAACTGCGACTATTCTCATAGACCAAAATTGAACGTTTTCATCAGTTTCGTGATACTTTTCTCCTTTTGAGCTATGTTTTCATCCCGGATCATACGTCGTGTGCTGCGAAAAGGATGACAACCTAATCCATCATGTTTCTATTATCGAATCCCACGACACCTTGGGCAAGAGAACTTCTCTTCATGTAGAGGCTGGGCTCGCAAACCAAGGGCGTTGGGCTTAAGACTAGGTCTTTGTCGCTCCGGTGCCCATAACTTTTGATCTGTAAGGAGTTACACGGCGCACAGCATACCGTTGGAAAGCTCTTCGAAAGCACTACGACAAAGGCGGCAAGCCTACTCTGCTGTGCCTGTTTTCGGAGCCCAAAATCGACGTTTTCATTAGTTTCGGGACACTTTTCTTCTTTTACGCTATTTTTCCTAACCTGATCTTACGTCGTGAGCTGTGAAAAGGACTACAACCTAATCCATCATATTTCTATAACTGAATCCCACGACACCTTGGGCAAGACAACTTCACTTCACGTAGAGGCTGGGCTCGCAAACCGAGGGCGTGGGGCTTGGGTCCAGGTCTCCGTCACTCCGGTGCCCATAACTTTTGATCCGTGAAGAGTTGCGCGGTGCACAACATACCATTGGAAAGCTCTCCGAGAGCGCTACGACCGGGGCTTGGGGCTGCGCCTATTTTCGAAGCCCAAAATAGAACATTTTGATCTGTTTCGGTACACTTTTCTTCTTTTGCGCGCTTTTTCCGTCCTAGATCGTACGTCGTGAGCCGCGAAAAGGACGACAACCTAATCCATCTCATTTCTATTATCGAATCCCACGGCACCATGGCCAAGACAACTTCACTTCACGTAGAGGCTTGGCCCACAAACCAAAGGCGTGAGGCTTGGGACCAGGTCTCCGTTCCTCTGGTGCACATAACTTTTGATCCGTAAGGAGTTACACGGCGCACAACATACCGTAGGAAAGTTCTCCAAGAGCTCTACGATGTGGATAGCAAGCCTGCTCGGCTGCGCCTGTTTTTAGAGCCCAAAATCAAATATTTTTATCAGTTTTGAGACACTTTTCTTCTTTTGCGCTATTTTTCCTTCCCGGATCGTATGTCGTGAGCCACGAAAAGGACGACAACCGAATCCATCACATTTCTATTACCGAATCCTATGACACCTTGGGCAAGACAACTTCGTTTCACGTAGAGGCTGGGGCTTGGGACCAGGTCTCCGTCACTCCAGTGCCCATAACTTTTCATCCGTAAGGAGTTGCGCGGCGCACAGCATATCGTTGGAAAGCTCTCTGAGAGGTCTACAATGGGGACACCAAGCCTGCTCAGCTGCGTCTATTTTCGGAGCCCAAAATTGAACAGTTTCAGCAGTTTTGGGATATTTTTCTACCTTTGCACTGTTTTTTTGTCCCGGATCATTCGTCATGAGCTTCGAAAAGGACAACAACCTAATCCATCACATTTATATTATCAAATTCCACGGTACCTTGGGCAAGACAACTTCACTTCACGTAGAGGCTGGGCCCGCAAACCAAGGGCATGGGGCTTGGGACCAAGTCTCCGTCGCTCCGGTTCCCATAACTTTTGATCCGTAAGGAGTTACGCTGCGCACAACATACCGTTGGAAAGCTCTTTAAGAGGTCTACGACAATGATAGCAAGCCCGATCGGCTGGGCCTTTTTTCATAGCCCAAAATTGAATGTTTTCATCATTTTTCGGACACTTTTCTTCTTTTGTGCTGTTTTTTCATCCCGGTTTGTACCTCGTTAGCCACGAAAAGGACGACAACCTAATCCACCACATTTCTAATATCGAATACCACGGCACCTTGGGGAAGAAAACTTCGCTTCACGTAGAGGCTGGGCCTACAAACCGAGGGCATGGGGCTTGGGACCAAGTCTCTGTTGCTCCGGTGGCCATAACTTTTGATCCGTAAGGAGTTACGCGGTGCACAGGATACCGTTGGAAAGCTCTTCGAGAGCACTACGACGGCGGCATCAAGCCTACTCGGCTGCGCCTGTTTTCATGACCCAAAATTGAAAATTTTCATCAGTTTCGGGACACTTTTCTTCTTTTGTGCTGTTTTTCTGTCCCGGATCGTACGTCGTGAGCCGCGAAAAGGACGACAACCTAATCCATCACATTTCTATTGTTGAATCCCACGGCACCTTGGCCAAGACAACTTCGCTTCATGTAGAGGCTTGGCCCGCAAACAGAGGGCGTGGTGCTTGGGACCAGGTCTCCGTCGCTCCAGTGCCCATAACTTTTGATCCGTAAGGAGTTACATGGGTCACAGCATACCGTTGGAAAGCTCTCCGAGAGCTCTATGACGGGGTCAGCAAGCCTACTCGGTTGCGCCTTTTTTTGGAGCCCATAATTTCACGTTTTAATCAGTTTTGAGACACTTTTCTTCTTTTGCGCTTTTTTTTTCGTCCCGGATAGTATGCCGTGAGCCGCGAAAAGGACTACAACCTAATCAATCACATTTCTATTACTGAATCCCATGACACCTTGGGTAAGACAACTTCATTTCACGTAGAGGATGGGCTCGCAAACCGAGGCCATGGGGCTTGGGACCCGATCTCCGTCGCTCCGGTGCCCATAACTTTTGATCCGTGAAGAGTTACACGGCGCACAGCATACCGTTGGAAAGCTCTCCGAGAGCGCTACGACGGGGGCAGCAAGCCTCGTTTGGCTGTGCCTGTTTTCGAAGCCCAAAATAGAACATTTTCATTAGTTTCTGGACACTTTTCTTCTTTTTCGTAGTTTTTCCGTCCCGGATCGTACGTCGTGAGCCGTGAAAAGGACGACAACTTAATCCATCACATTTCTATTATCGAATCCCACCGCACCTTGGGCAAAACAACTTCGCTTCACGTAGAGGCTTGGCCTACAAACCATGGGCGTGGGGCTTGGGGCTTGGGACCAGGTCTCCGTCTCATTGGTGCCCATAACTTTTGATCCGTAAGGAGTTACGCGGTGCACAACATACCATAGGAAAGCTCTCCCAGAGCTCTACGACGGGGATAGCAGGCCTGCTTTGCTGCACTTTTTTTTGAATCGCATAATCGAACGTTTTCATCAATTTCTGGACATTTTTCTTCTTTTGCGCTATTTTTCCTTCGCGGATTGTACGTCATGAGCCGCGAAAAGGACGACAACCTAATCCATCACATTTCTATTACCGAATCCCACAGCACCTTGGGCAAGACAACTTCGCTTCACGTAGAGGCTGGGCTCGCAAACTGAGGGCGTGGGGCTTGGGACCAGGTCTCCGTCGCTCCGGTGCCCATAACTTTTCATCCGTAAGGAGTTAGGCGGCGCACAGCATACCGTTGGAAAGCTCTCTGAGAGGTCTACGATGGGGACAGCAAGCCTGCTAAACTGCCCTTATTTTCGGAGCCCAAAATTGAACATTTTCATCAATTTTGGGACAGTTTTCTTCTTTTGAGCTGTTTTTCTGTCCCGGATCATTCGTTGTGAGCTGCAAAAAGGACGACAACCAAATCAATCACATTTCTATTATCGAATCCCACGGTACCTTGGGCAAGACAACTTCGCTTCATGTAAAGGCTGGGCCAGCAAACTGAGGGCATGGGGCTTGGGACCAGGTCTCCGTCGCTCCGGTGCCCATAACTTTTGATCCGTAAGGAATTACACGGCGCACAGGATACGGGGGCATCAAGCCTACTCGGCTGTGCCTGTTTTCATGGCCCAAAATTGAAAGTTTTCATCAATTTCGGGATACTTTTCTTCTTTTGCGCTATTTTTTCATCCCAGATCGTACGTCATGAGCCGCGAAAAAGACGACAGCCTAATCCATCACATTTCTATTGTTGAATCCGACGGTACCTTGGCCAAGACAACTTCGCTTAACGTAGAGGCTTGGCCAGCAAACCGAGGGTGTAGGGCTTGGGACCAGGTCTCCGTCACTCCGGTGCCTTTAACTTTTGATCTTTAAGGAGTTACACTACGCACAACATACCGTTGGAAAGCTCTCTAAGAGGTCTACGATGGGGACAGCAAGCCCACTCAGTTGCGCCTATTTTCGGAGACCAAAATCGAATGTTTTCATCATTTTTGGGACAGTTTTCTTTTTTGCGTTGTTTATTCATCCCGATTTGTACGTCGTGAGCCATGAAAAGGACGACAAACTAATCCATCACATTTCTAATATCGAATCCCATGGCACACTGGGGAAGATAACTTCGCTTCACGTAGAGGATGGGCCCGCAAACAGAGGGCATGGGGCTTGGGACCAGGTCTTCGTTGCTCCAGTGCCCATAACTTTTGATCCATAAGGAGTTACGCGGCGCACAGGATACTGTTGGAAAGCTCTCCGAGAGCACTATGACGGGGGCATCAAGCCTACTCGGCTGCGCCTGTTTTCATGGCCCAAAATCGAAAGTTTTCATCAGTTTCGGGACACTTTTCTTCTTTTGCGCTATTTTTTCGTCCCGGATCGTACGTCGTGAGCCGCGAAAAGGACGACAGCCTAATCCATCACATTTCTATTGTCAAATCCCACAGCCCCTTGGCCAAGAAAACTTCGCTTCACGTAGAGGCTTGGCCCGCAAACCGAGGGCGTGGGGCTTGGGACCAGGTCTCCGTCGCTTCAATGCCTATAACTTTTGATCTGTAAGGAGTTACGCTGCGCACAACATACCGTTGGAAAGCTCTCTGAGAGGTCTACGACGGGGATAGCAAGCCGGTTCAGTTGCGCCTATTTTCAGAGCCCAAAATTGAATGTTTTCATCATTATCGGGACACTTTTATTCTTTTGCGATGTTTTTTCGTCCCGGTTTGTTCGTCGTTAGCCACGAAAAGGACGACAACCTAATCCATCACATTTCTAATATCGAATCCCACGACACCTTGGGGAAGACAACTTTGCTTCACATAGAGGCTGGGCCCGCAAACCGAGGGTATGGGGCTTAAGACCAGGTCTCCGTCGCTCTAGTGCCCATAACTTTTGATCCGTAAGGAGTTACGTGGTGCACAGCATACCGTTGGAAAGCTCTCCGAGAGCTCTATGACAGGGGTAGCAAGCCTGCTTAGCTGTGCTTATTTTTGGAGACCAAAATTGAACATTTTCATTAGTTTTGCGATAGTTTTCTTCTTTTGCGCTATTTTTCCGTCCCGGATCATACGTCGTGAGCCGCAAAAAGGACGACAACCTAATCCATTACATTTCTTTTATCAAATCCCATGGCACCTTGGGCAAGACAACTTCGCTTCACGTAGAGGTTTGGCCTGCAAACTGAGGGCGTGGGGATTGGGACCAGCTCTCCGTCGCTCCGGTGTCCATAACTTTTGATCTGTACGGAGTTACGCGGCGCATAGCATACCGCAGGAAAGCTCTCTGAGAGCTCTATGACGGGGGCAGAAAGCCTGCTTTGGTGTACCTATTTTCAACGCCCAAGATCTAACGTTTTCATCTATTTCAAGACACTTTCCTTCTTTTGCGCTGTTTTTTCGTCTCGGATAGTATGTCGTGAGCCGTGAAAAGGTCGACAACCTAATCCATCACATTTCTTTTATCGAATCCTATGGCACCTTGGGCAAGACAACTTGGCTTCACGTAGAGGCTTGGCCCACAAACCGAGGGCGTAGGGTTTGGTACTAGGTCTCCGCCGCTCCGATCCCCATAACTTTTGATCCTTAAGGAGTTATGCGGTGCACAACATACCATTGGAAAGCACTCTAAGAGGTCTACGATGGGGATAGCAAGCCGGCTCAGCTGTGCCTATTTTTGAAGCCCAAAATTTAACGTTTTCATCAATTTCAGGACACTTTTCTTCTTTTGTGCTATTTTTTCATCCCGGATCATACGTCGTGAGCCGCGAAAAGGATGACAACCTAATCCATCACATTTCTATTATCTAATCCCACGGCACTTTGGGCAAGACAACTTCGCTTCATGCAGAGGTTTGGCCCGCAAACCGAGGGCGTGGGGCTTGGGACTAGGTCTCCGTCGCTCCGGTGCCCATAACTTTTGATCCGTAAGGAGTTACGCGGCGCACAACATATCGTTGGAAAGCTCTCCGAGAGCTCTTGGAAGGACGAACAAGTCTGCTCGGCTGTGCCTATTTTTGAAGCCTAAAATCGAACTTTTTCCTCAGTTTCGCGACACTTTTCTTCTTTTGTGCTATATTTTCTTCCCGGATCGTACGTTGTGTGCCTTGAAAAGGACTACAACCTAATCCATCATATTTCTATTACCGAATCACACGGCACCTTGGGCAAGACAACTTCGCTTCACGTAGAGGTTGGGCCCGCAAACCGATGGCGTGGGGCTTGGGATCTATGTCCCCGTCGCTCCGGTCCCCATAACTTTTGATCCGTAAGGAGTTATGCGGTGCACAACATACCGTTGGGAAGCTCTTCGAGAGGTCTACGACGAGGATAGTTAGCCTGCTCAACTGCGCCTATTTTTGGAGCCAAAAATTGACTGCTTTCATCAGTTTTGGGATACATTTCTTGTTTTGCGATATTTTTTCATCCCGGATCGTACGTCGTGAGCCGCGAAAAGGACAACAACCTAATCCATCAAATTTTTATTATCGAATCCCATGGCACCTTGGGCAAGACAACATCGCTTCACGTAAAGGCTTGGCCCGCAAACTGAGGGCGTGGGGCATGGGACAATGTCTCCGTCACTCCAGTGCCCATAACTTTTGATCCGTAAGGAGTTATGTGGCACACAACTTACTGTTGGAAAGCTCTCTGAGAGCTCTACATCGGGGTCAGCAAGCCTGCTCGGTTGCGCCTGTTTTCGGAGCCCAAAATTTCACGTTTTCCATCAATTTTAAGACACTTTTCTTCTTTTGCGTTGTTTTTTCGTCTCGGATAGTGCGCCGTGAGCCGCGAGAAGGACGACAACCTAATCTATCACATTTCTATTATCAAATCCCATGGTACCTTGGGCAAGACAACTTCACTTCACGTAGAGGCTTGGACCGCAAACTGAGGGCGTGGGGCTTGAGACCAAGTCTCTGTCGCTCCGGTGCCTATAAATTTTGATCCTTAAGGAGTTAGGCGGCGCACAACATACCGTTGGAAAGCTCTCCAAGAGCTCTACGACGGGGGCAGCAAGCCTTCTTTGGTGTTCCTATTTTCGGAGCCTAAAATTGCACGTTTTCATCAATTTTGGGATACTTTTCTTCTTTTGCGCGATTTTTCCTTCCCGGATCGTACGTCGTGAGCCACGAAAAGGATGACAACCTAATCCATCACATTTCTATTACCGAATCCCATGGAACCTTGGGCAAGACAACTTCACTTCACGTAGAGGCTGGGCCCGCAAACCAAGGGCGTGGGGCTTGGGACCAAGTCTCCGTAGCTCCGGTACCCATAAGTTTTGATCCGTATGGAGTTACGTGGAGCACAGCATACCGTTGGAAAACTCTCCGAGAGCTCTATGATGGGGTCAGCAAGCCTACTTAGCTTAACCCATTTTCGGAGCACAAATTCTAACGTTTTAATCAGTTTTGGGACACTTTTCTTCTTTTGCGCTGTTTTTTCATCCCGGATTGTACGTCGTGAGCCGCAAAAATGACGACAACCTAATCCATCATATTTCTATTACTGAATCAGATGGCACCTTGGGCAAGACAACTTCGCTTCACGTAGAGGCTGGGCCCGCAAACCGAGGACTTGGGGCTTAGGACCAGGTCTCCGTCGCTCCGATGCCCATAAGTTTTGATCCGTAAAGAGTTACGCGGCGCACAGCATACCGATGGAAAGCTCTCCTAGAGCTCTATGACGGGGTCAGCAAGCCTGCTCTGCTACACCTATATTTGGAGCCCAAAATCGAATGTTTTCATCAATTTTGGGGCACATTTCTTCTTTTGCACTGTTTTTCGTCCCAGATTGTACGTCGTGAGCCGCAAAAAGGACGACAACCTAATCCATCACATTTCTATTATCTAATCCCGCGATACCTTGGGCAATATAACTTCTCTTCATGCAGAGGCTTGGCCCGCAAACCAAGGGCGTAGGGCTTGGGACCAGGTCTCCGTTTCTCCGGGGCCCATAACTTTTGATCTGTAAGGAGTTGCGCGGCGCACAACATATTGTAGGAAAGCTCTCCGAGACCTCTACGATGGGGGCAGCAAGCTTGCTATGTTGTGCCTGTTTTCGGAGCCCAAAATCGAACGTTTTTATCAGTTTTGGGAAACTTTTCTTCTTTTGAGCTATTTTTTCATCCCAGATCGTACGTCTTGAGCCGCGAAAAGGACGACAACCAAATCCATCACATTTTTATTACCGAATCCCACGGCACCTTGGCCAAGACAACTTCACTTCACGTAGAGGCTTGCCCGTAAACCGAGGGCGTGGGGCTTGGGACCAGGTCTCTGTCGCTTCGGTGCCCATAACTTTTGATCCGTAAGGAGTTACACGGTGCACATTATACAGTTGCAAAGCTCTCTGAGAGCTCTACGACGGGGGTGGCAAGCCTACTCAGCTGCGCCTATTTTCAGAGCCCAAAATCGAACGTTTTCATCTATTTCGGGATACTTTTCTTCTTTTGCGCTGTTTTTTCATCCCGGATCGTACGTCGTGAGCTGGAAAAAGGACGATAACCTAATCCACCACATTTCTATTACCGAATTCCAAGGCACCTTGGGCAAGACAACTTTGCTTCACATAGATGCTAGGCACGTAAACTGAGGGCGTGGGGCTTGGTACCAGGTCTCCGTCGTTCTGGTGACCATAACTTTTGATTCGTAAGGAGTTACGCGATGCATAACATATAGTAGGAAAGCTCTCCAAGAGCTCTAAGACGGGGGCAGCAAGCCTGCTCGGCTGAGCCTGTTTTGAGAGCCCAAAATCAAACGTTTTTATCAGTTTCAGGAAACTTTTCTTCTTTTGTGCTGTTTTTTCATCCCGGATCGTACGTCGTGAGACGCAAAAAGGACGACAACCTAATCCATCACATTTCTATTACCGAATCCCACTCACTTTGGGCAAGACAACTTCACTTCATGTAAAGGCCTAGCTTGCAAACCGAGGGCGTGGGGCTTGGGACTAGGTCTCCGTCGCTCCAGTGCCCATAACTTTTGATCCATAAGGAGTTACGCGGCGTACAACATACAGTTGGAAAGCTCTCCGAGAGCTCTACGATGGGGGCGGCAAGACTACTCCGTTATGCCTATTTTCGGAGCCCAAAATTGAACATTTTCATCAGTTTCAGGACACTTTTCTTCTTTTACGCTATTTTTCCTTCCCGGATCGTACGTCGTGAGCTGCGGAAAGGACTTTAACCTAATCCACCATATTTCTATTACCGAATCCCACGACACCTTAGGCAAGAAAACTTTGCTTCACGTAAAGGCTAGGCCTGCCAACCGAGGGTGTGGGGCTTGGGACCAGGTCTCCGTCGCTCCGGTGCCTATAACTTTTGATCCGTAAGGTGTTACGCGGCGCATAGCATACAGTTGGAAAGCTCTCCGAGAGCTCTACGAGGGGGGAACAAGCTTGCTCAGCTGCGCCTATTTTTGAAGCCCAAAATTGAACGTTTTCATCAGTTTCAGGACACTTTTCTTCTTTTGCACTATTTTTTCGTCCCGGATCGTACGTCGTGAGCTGCTAAAAGGACGGCAACCTAATCCATCTCATTTCTATTATCTAATCCCATGGCACCTTGGGCAAGACAACTTCAATTCATGAAGAGGCTAGGCTCGCAAACTGAGGGCATGGGGCTTGGGACCACGTCTCTGTTGCTCCGGTGCCCATAAGTTTTGATCCGTAAGGAGTTACGTGGCGCACAACATACTGTAGGAAAGCTCTCCGAGACCTCTACGACGAGGGCAGCAAGCTTGCTTTGTTGTGTGTGAGACCCCATATTTTGCTTTATCTCGATTTAAAACCTATTCCTCGGGTATTAATAGACCTATGTTTGATTAAAACGGATTTGGAATTGGTTTTGGATTTTTAAAGATTTTTACACTTTCTTTTGCAAGAAAACGAGTTTTAAGTCAACTCGGGTGAAACTATTTTAATGTAAAACTCTTTGTCATCTAAAATATATTGTCTAGAATTAGTTTAAGTGTTAAATTAATAGTTGAGCAAGAAGTAGTCAATAAAATGAATTAAAAGACTAGAAAATAGAATTAAAAGACTAAAAATTAACTTTGACTATTTTTAATTGTTGACCATTTCATGATATATCATCAACACACACTTACAAAGCACAAACACACCCTCAAAAACATACACATAGCCGAGAGCATCAAGGGAGAAAAGAAAAAGAAATTTCAAAGGTTTTCAAAGCAAATTTTCATAGAAAAAGCTTGTTTTTGTCCGTAGATTTTCGTTTGAGTTGGATTCCAATTTTTGGACATGCATTGCACGCATATCTAGGCTTATTTCGCATCTAAGGTGAGAGAAAAATTCTAGATCTCAAAAGTCATATTTTATGTTTTTGCTTATAATTGCATTTTGAACCGTTAGAATGTTAATTTAAAGTTATATTATTGCTCTATGTATGCTAGGGATCGTTTATATGTACTCTTGTGAGATTTGAACCTTTGTAGCATAAATTTTTATTTTCAGGTATTTAAAGTTGATAGATTGGCCATTTGATAAATATCTTGAGTTGTTGTGGTTGGAATCGATTGCCGTCGATTTCTAAAAGTTTGTTAATTAAGTGGTAGCGTCGTTATAATGCCGAATTTTCGATTACAATGTTTGGGTGAAAATCCAGAAATTTCAGCCTCGGTGCATTGAGGTTTTAGGGTTGTTGGGCTTGATTTTGATGTGTCTTGGTTGGTTTTCGAGAAGGCTAATGTAGTTGATTGAATAGGTGAGTGTTAGAAACTGATTTGGAGTTGTTTGGATTATTAGAATGTAAGATATGGTTATTTGAAGTTTAGGTTGTCTTTCTTTAAATTGTTGAATTGAGCCTTTAGATGATTGGATGGTATTTGAGTGATTGAATTGTGAGTTATAAATGGTTAGACTAGGGTTAGATTACGTGTTTAATGCATGTTAAGTTGGATGGCCTACTTTGTCATCTAACTTAGTTGTTTGTTGTTTAATTGATTACTTAATGTTATATTGATGATAATTGATGATTATTGATTGATGATTGATGAACCGGGAACTAGGCAATTGTTCTAGATTGTCCTCCTGTGAATTATGTTTATTATTATTGCTGAGTCTTGGTATATGTGTGCCACCTCTCGAGCAGCATCGGGCTGTCAGGTTGATAACGGCATGACTACCAGAGACTACCTTTAGCTCGCATGACAGAGGTGTTATGGAGGGCGAGGCTAGTGAGGTACCTCGGGTGCGTGAGTAATGGGGAGTTACAAGAAGAATGGTTGAGATCGTGATGGCGTTTGGAGCTACACCAACTAGAGTATCCTTTATTGATTGGTCATTATTGTCACGCCCCGACCCGACCCCGCAAAAGGCCAAGCCCGGACCCGACACACGGACGGAGTCTCCTCTGTACCGCGGACGATCCAAAAACCCTAAAATCAACATAATACTTGCGAAAGCCATAAAATAATCAAAACAAGCCGACTTTCTTTAAAACATACATTTCTTATTAACCAACTTTGCAACACAAAAATGATATGCATACTACACAAGTATTTATGCCACTAATCAATTCCATTAGCATGCATTTCCTTACTAGTCACAAGGGTATAAATTTACAACTTTACATTCTTTCAACTTATACAACATAAGACCGTAGAGGCCTCAAACTAGAAAATACATACAAGGCTACAAGCCTCAAAATTTAAGCAACATCCAAGAAATATACATAACAAGCAAGGCTCGCACAAAATCTGGTAACCAACCACCAGCAAAGCAGAGAAGTGCTATCACGGAAATACCTCCACCTGCTCCTCCTCCTCTATTACCTCGATAGGGTCTACTTCAACTACTCATGTAAAAATATAGTATAGAGAGGAATGAGAAAAATCTATTGCTCAGCGAGGGCAATTGGTCTCAAGGACGGAGATGAGAGGAGTATGCAATGCAATTAGCCAAGCAATGCATACAATTATCATTTAAAGATACAAACAAGTCAATATTATAACAAGACAAGCATTAAAGACTATAAACATTCATTCAAAGGATACGGTACTCTTTTCACGAGCAACTCTCATACAAGAATTCGATGACGACGCGCCGGCCCAAACCACCTTATAACACCAGTTTGGAATACCCCGGAAGTATCCATCAACCTACGACCCAAAACTCCCTGGGAGGCAACCCAAGCGAGAAGAGGGAATAGCAGCGGAGCTAGAGCAACCAACACTGGCAACCCGAGGCTACCCAGAGAGGCCCATCACTCACGCGCGAGACACTATGCAATGCAAGACTCGATACAAGGCGATAAACAAGCAATAAAGCCACACGTGGGAGAATAACAAAGTAGGTTACTCTCGAACGCAATAGCAACAATTGATAAGCATTTCAATCCAAATCAATTCAAACAAGTATTTCAAGCAACCCTAAGCATTCTATAGGCATAAAATCAAGAAAACAAGCAAAAAACACAAATCGGCCACAACTATCAAAACACAACCATTTCCAAACGAGCCACGAGTTCTGGAAACTGACTTCGCCAAACCTCCTAGGTCACCATAAGGCACATCTAAAGACCCCGAAACCTTACTTTAACCTAGAACTCGCGCAAAGCCCCGATTTCCCCCTTTCTCATTTGAACTACAACTATACCAACCAAACACCCAACCAACGCCATAATCACACCAAAAGTGCTTTCATGGCCCCCCCGAAACAATGCCAACACGCAAAACAAGAAAACGCTAAAGTCGACCTAAATGACCCTGACTTTCAGCAAGGCTTAATTCCTGTTTTTCTCACTACGCAACCCAAACAAACCACACATTTAGGCATTCTAGCACACCTAGCACAATTTTACATCAACGGACAGCATAACGGAACAACTTCATCGTTCCAAGGGTTTACTATTCACAAAACACTATTCAACATCCAAATTAAATTGCAATCTCAACATTTAATCATAGAAAATGTTAAAAAGCTATAAATACACGTTCTACAATTGCCAAGGAACATTCTAGAAGCATCAAAATGTTTTAAACAACAATCTATGGATAAAATCTAAAAATTGTAAAGTTGATACACTAAACATTTAAATGCGCAAATAACATGATTCCCTCACCTTAGGCACTCCTAGTCGCTAGGAAAACAACGCTAGTCACCTCGGAAACCACCCCGCACGAGCTCACGCGAAGATTGAACGATTGAAAGGTTGAAAGGTCTTTTTTTCCCTTGGAGCTCACGGCCTGCTCTTCTCTGTTCAGCTGCTATTTTTTTTTGTTAAGTTAAAAGCTTATTTAAGTGCTAAATTGGTCAAATGGTCAAAGGCCTAGGTCAAACACTTAAAACTTGGTCAAAAGGGCCTTATTTTGTGCATTTTAAACTAAAATAACTATCACCAATAAAAATTTCAGCTTGCAACAATTAAAATATAAAATTTAAGTCATCTAAATACTAGTTTCACTATTTACTGAGGACTAGAAACCGTTCTCCAGCTATCGCTCCCTAAATGCAATGCACGTTGCGACGGCAAGAAAGTAACAATTAATTCTCAAAGAACTTAAGGAAATATAATTTCCAAAATAATAAACAAGAAATTTTCACATTCTGGGCTCGGGTATTACACCCTCTCCCCCTTAAAACAATTGCGCCCACGCAATTCCTACCTGGTCAACAAACAACTCCGGATATTGATCCCGAACCTGGTCCTCTCTTTCCCAAGTTGCTTCCTCAAACCCATGATGATTCCAAAGAACCTTTACTAACGGAATTCTCTTCCTGCGAAGCTCCTGAACTTTTCAATCCACAATTCGAATCGATTTCTCTTCATAAGACAACTTTTCTTCAATCTGCAAAGGCTCTGGTTCAAGTATATGTGAAGGGTCTGGATGATATTTCTTTAACATAGACACGTGGAACACATCGTGCAGTCTCGACAAGCTCGGAGGCAAAGCTAACCGATAAGCCAAAGGACCTACCTTTTCGGTGATCTCATACGGACCCATATACCTGGGACTAAGCTTCCCGCTCTTACCGTGCCGAATCAATCCCTTCCGTGGAGAAATCTTAAGAAACACCCAATCTCCCAAATCAAACTCAAGATCCCGACGGTACTTATCTACATAACTCTTCTGACGACTCTGAGCTGTAAGCATACGCTGGCGAATAAGGTGAACATTATCTACCATCTTAATCATTTCAGGTAACACAGTCGGATCAACTGTTCTCATCTCTCCAACCTCTTCCCAATATAACGGGGATCTGCATTTCCAACCATACAACGCCTCGTAAGGAGCCATACCTATAGTAGATTGATAACTATTGTTGTAGGCGAACTCCGCTAAAGGCAAAAACTTCTCCCAATTCTTCCCAAAGTCTAACACACATGCCCGAAGCATGTCTTCCAAGATCCTGATTGTTCTCTCAGACTGGCCATCAGTTTGCAGATGATATGCAGTACTGAAGCTCAACTTAGTTCCCATAGCCTCTTGCAACTTCTGCCAAAAACGAGATCTGAATCTGGGATCCCTATCTGACACTATACTCTGTGGCACACCATGCAATCTCACAATATTAGCAACATAAAGCTCAGCTAGCTTATCAAGGCTATCCTGTTTGTTCACGGAAATAAAATGTGTAACTTTAGTCAAGCGGTCCACAACAACCCAAACAGAATCACATCCTCTCGGAGATCTAGGAAGATCGGTCACAAGGTCCATTGTTATATGTACCCACTTCCATTGCGGAATCGACAACGGCTGTAGAAGTCCGGCTGGCCTCTGATGCTCAATTTTAACCCTCTGACAAGTCAAACATCTAGATACATACCCAGCAATCTCCCTCTTCATATTGTTCCACCAGAAGTGTTGTTTCAAATCTCTATACATTTTAGTACTGCTCGGGTGAATCGTATACCTCGAATTATGTGCCTTGGACAGGATCTCATTCTTCAAAGTCGGATCATCAGGAACACATACTGTATCCCTGAATCTAAAGATGCCATCTGCATGTAATTTAAACTCTGACTCTCCCCCTTTTGATTTTTCTTGGATCTTCAAGATGTGAGGATCAGTCTTCTGAGCCTCTCTGATCTGTGCTAGCAACCCTGACTGAATCTGCAAACTAGCAAATCGAATCCCTACCTCAGTAGTTTCTGGTTTCAATGAACAAATTTCTTCCAAAGTTTCCCAATCCTTGATAATCAAGCTTGCAACAGTAGCCTTTCGGCTCAAAGCATCAGCAACAACATTTGCCTTACCTGGCACGTAGTTAATAGAACAGTTATAACCACCCAATAGCTCTAGCCATCTCCGCTGCCTCATATTCAAATCCTTCTGTGAAAACAAATACTTGAGACTCTTGTGGTCAGTAAATATTTCAAATCTGCAACCCCACAAGTAGTGACGCCACTTCTTCAAAGCAAACACAACTGCAGCTAACTCAAGATCATGTGTAGGGTAATTGACTTCATAAGGTTTCAACTTCCTCGAAGCATAAGTAATCACCTTACCATTCTGCATTAAAACACAACCTAATCCTTCTTTAGATGCATCACTATAGACAACAAAGTTCTCTGTTCCCTCAGGTAAAGCTAGTATAGGAGCTGTAGTTAGTCTCTTCTTCAATTCTTGGAAACTGGATTCACATTTGGCATCCCAATTGTAAGCAACTTTCTTCCGAGTCAACTGGCTCAAAGGCCCAGAAATTTTGGAGAAGTCTTTAACAAATCTCCGGTAGTAACCTGCCAATCCAAGAAAACTCCGAATCTCAGACACCGTCTCAGGTCTCTTCCAAGATGAAACAACTTCAATCTTAGCTGGGTCAACTGAAATTCCTCGATCTGAAATGATATGGCCTAGAAAAGATATCTGATTCAACCAGAACTCGCACTTGCTGAATTTAGCAAAAAGCTTGTTTTCCTGCAAAGTCTGTAGCACAATCCTCAAGTGTTGTTCATGTTCAGCCTCATTCTTCGAATACACTAAAATGTCGTCAATAAAGATCACGACAAACTGATCAAGGTATGGTCGAAAAACTCTCTGCATCAAGTCCATGAATGCGGCTGGTGCATTCGTCAATCCAAACGGCAAAACAACAAATTCATAGTGGCCACATCTAGTCCTAAATGCCGTCTTTGGTATATCGTCACTCCGAATCCTAAATTGATAGTAACCCTGCCTCAAATCAAATTTGGAGTAAACACTCACACCCTGCAACTGGTCAAACAATTCTTCAATCAACGGCAAGGGTATTTATTCTTAATCGTGACTTGATTAAGTCCCCTGTAATCAATGCATAACCGTAGCGTGCCGTCTTTCTTTCTCACAAACAACACAGGCCCACCCCACGGTGAAGAACTAGGTTGTATAAACCCTTTCTCAAGCAAGTTCTGAAGCTAAATTTTTAACTCCTGAAGTTCAGCCGATGCCATTCTATAAGGACTCCTAGAAATTGGCGCAGTGCCTGGCACAAGATCAATCACGAACTCAATCTCCCTATCCGGTGGTAAACCCGGTAATTCCTCGAGAAATACACCAGGGAAGTCTCTAACAATCGGAACCTCATTCAAACTCAACTTATCAGTAGGCTGATTGATCAAATAAGCTAGGTAAGCTTCACAACCCTTATTCAACAACTTAGAAGTCTTGATCATTGATAAAAGAGGAATTCGGGCAGCCCTGTAGTTCCCAACAATCTCCAGTACCGGTAGGTCAGGAACCTGAAGATAAACGACCTTTGTTCTACAATCCAACTGAGCATAGTACTTCCCCAACCAATCCATTCCCAAAATGATTTCAAAGTCACGGAATGGCAATATAATTAAATCAGCAGGAAATTTACGGTTCTCAATACATATATTACAAGATTTGCAAATAGACTCAGTAACAAATTTTGCACCCAAAGGAGTACTAACTTCAACTTCATGCGGCAATTTATCAATGCAAACATTCACAGATCGTGCACATGCAGGAATTATAAACAAATGTGTAGCTCCGGGATCAATCAAAACTTTAACTGGCTGAGTATTGAGAAGAAAGGTACCTTCCACTATAGCTGTAGTATCGGGTAGCTCCTCTGCATCCACTGCAAAGATCCTAGCCTGAACCCTATGTGCTGGACGTGCACCTGCAGCCCTATTCTGAACACCTTGGCCTCCACCACGGCCCTGAACATTGTTATCCTTAGGCCACTCACTCACCCTATGGTCATCACTACCACACCCCGTACATTTACCACTCTTCCTCCACCAGTTAGCCTCAATATGCCCCGATCGATTACAATAATTACACTGCTGATTTTGCCTTACAGTGGTGTTTCCCGTAGGTGCTAGGGCTCTGGCAGTAGTAGGATTTGTAGCTCCCTGCTAGGGTTTAGTCACAGCTGGCCTAGCCTGAATCTGCTGCTGTGGCTGATACGGACGTTGCTGAGGAACCTGTGTAGAAGACTGATACTGCCTCGGCTGACTCTGGCTGCTCTGGCCCAAATACTACTTCTTACTCGGCTGACTGCTCTCAGCTATCATCTCAGCCTTCCGTTTCTCAAACTTCGAGGCTACCTGAAATGCCTCGGGAAAAGTAGTGTAGGTCTGCCCAGTCAAATGTAGTTGTATGTCCATTCTCAGCCCACGAACAAACCTATGAATCATCTTCCTAGCCGGTCGTACCAACTCGGTCATATTCCTCGACAGGCTAACAAACCTAGCCTCGTACTGTGCAACAGTCATTTCCCTGCTTCAGGGCCACAAACTCGTCCTCCCTCCTTTCCATAGCCATCTCGGGAATATACTTATCCCGAAACTTACTCACAAAATCATCCCATAAATGTGGAACATCCTCACAATCCCACCTCAATCTGACAGTATTCCACCACTGCTCTGCATCACCCTCAAACAAGAATGACGCATAATCTATTCTTGCCTCATCTGTGTACCTCAAAGCGGTAAAAATTTTCTCGACACGGTTAATCCATATCTCGGCCGCCTCATCATCCGGCTCTCCAAAGAACTTTCCCGGCTCATGCCTCAGAAATTTCTCTAACTAATTATTCTCAACTCTGTACCCTTGTCCACCAGGATTAGCTTGATTTCCCTGGAGATTATTCCTGTCCTGCCTCTGCTCATGCAGCACCTGTGTAATCCGGTCTACTGCAGTAGTCATAGTGTCCATAAACTGCTCAGGCAACGGCTGCTGACCCTGTTCTGCTACCTCCTCATCTGATCCTATACCTTGAGTACCACGACGTGGCGGCATAGTAGCAATTCACAATAGCTGGCAACATTTAAAAGCAGTTTATAGACAGAAATATAGCACATAAGATTAGATAACAATCAAGTCAATAACAATCTAATATTCTATCACACAATTCACATAAGACAAGTTTAACTTGCCAAACAATTTCACTTAAACACATAAACACTCCAAGTTCACAAAGTCATGCCATAACATTTTCTTTTCACTTAGCAATCACACAATAACACTCTAGCGTTTTGGACCTTTACCCCACAGACCGAGAAACATATCCCAGCTCATGCAAGACTATCATGCTCTGATACCACCTAAAGATGTCACGCCCCGACCCGACCCCGCAAAAGTCCAAGCCCGGACCCGACACACGGACGGAGTCTCCTCTGTACCGCGGACGATCCGAAAACCCTAAAATCAACATAATACTTGCGAAAGCCATAAAATAATCAAAACAAGCCGACTTTCTTTAAAACATACATTTCTTATTAACCAACTTTGCAACTCAAAAATGATATGCATACTACACAAGTATTTATGCCACTAATCAATTCCATTAGCATGCATTTCCTTACTAGTCACAAGGGTATAAATTTACAAATTTACATTCTTTCAACTTATACAACATAAGACCGTAGAGGCCTCAAACTAGAAAATACATACAAGGCTACAAGCCTCAAAATTTAAGCGACATCCAAGCAATATACATAACAAGCAAGGCTCGCACAAAATCTGGTAACCAACCACCAGCAAAGCAGAGAAGTACTATCACGGAAACACCTCCACCTGCTCCTCTTCCTCTATTACCTAGATAGGGTCTGCTTCAACTACTCCTGTAAAAATATAGTATAGAGAGGAATGAGCAAAATCTATTGCTCAGCGAGGGCAATTGGTCTCAAGGACGGAGATGAGAGGAGTATGCAATGCAATTAGCCAAGCAATGCATACAATTATCATTTAAAGATACAAACAAGTCAATATTATAACAAGGCAAGCATTAAAGACTATAAACATTCATTCAAAGGATACGGTACTCTTTTCACGAGCAACTCTCATACAAGAATTCGATGATGACGCGCCGGCCCAAACCACCTTATAACACCAGTTTGGAATACCCCGGAAGTATCCATCAACCTACGACCCAAAACTCCCTGGGAGGCAACCCAAGCGAGAAGAAGGAATAGCAGCGGAGCTAGAGCAACCAACACTGGCGACCTGAGGCTACCCAGAGAGGCCTATCACTTACGCGCGAGACACTATGCAATGCAAGACTCGATACAAGGCGATAAAGCCACACGTGGGAGAATAACAAAGTAGGTTACTCTCACACGCAATAGCAACAATTGATAAGCATTTCAATCCAAATCAATTCAAACAAGTATTTCAAGCAACCCTAAGCATTCTATAGGCATAAAATCAAGAAAACAAGCAAAAAACACAAATCGGCCCCAACTATCAAAACCCTACCATTTCCAAACGAGCCACGAGTTTTGGAAACCGACTTTGCCAATCCTCCTAGGTCACCATAAAGCACATCTAATGACCCTGAAACCTTACTTTACCCTAGAACTCGCGCAAAGCCCCGATTTCCCCCTTTCTCGTTTGAACTACAACTATACCAACCAAACACCCAACCAATGCCATAATCACACCAAAAGTGCTTCCATGGCCCCCCCAAAACAATGCCAACACGCAAAACGAGAAAACACTAAAGTCGACCTAAACGACCCCGACTTTCAACAAGGCTTAATTCCTATTTTTCTCACTACGCAACCCAAAAAAACCACACATTTAGGCATTCTAGCACACCTAGCACATTCCTACATCAACGGACAGCATAACGGAGCAACTTTATCGTTTCAAGGGTTTACTATTCACAAAACACTATTCAACATCTAAATTAAATTGTAATCTCAACATTTAACCACATAAAATGTTAAAAAGCTATTAATACACGTTCTACAATTGCCAAGGAACATTCTAGAAGCATCAAAACGATTAAAACAACAATCTACGGATAAAATCTAAAAATTGCAAAGTTGATACACTAAACATTTAAATGTGCAAATAACATGATTCCCTCACCTTAGGCACTCCTAGTCGCTAGGAAAACAACGCTAGTCACCTCGAAAACCACCCCGCACGAGCTCACGCGAAGATTGAACGATTGAAAGGTTGAAAGGTTTTTTTTTTTCCCTTGGAGCTCACGGCCTGCTCTTCTCTGTTCAGCTGCTATTTTTTTTTGTTAAGTTAAAAGCTTATTTAAGTGCTAAATTGGTCAAATGGTCAAAGGCCTAGGTCAAACACTTAAAACTTGGTCAAAAGGGCCTTATTTTGTGCATTTTAAACTAAAATAACTATCACCAATAAAAATTTCAGCTAGCAACAATTAAAATATAAAATTTAAGTCATCTAAATACTAGTTTCACTATTTGCTGAGGACTAGAAACCGTTCTCCAGCTATCGCTCCCTAAATGCAATGCACGTTGCGACGGCAAGAAAGTAACAATTAATTCTCAAAGAACTTAAGGAAATATAATTTCCAAAATAATAAACAAGAAATATTCACATTCTGGGCTCGGGTATTACAATTATAGTTATGTGTTTATATTGTTATTGATGTTTTATTGTGTATTTACTGCTCAAATGATCATTTCCAAGGAGTATAGTAAATATTGTTAGAGATCTATCGGATCCTCACTGAGCTTGTTTTATATAAGCTCACTCTCTATTATTGCATGCATACAGGTGTTATTGAGCAAGATTATGGGTACGTGCCTCAGGAAGTTGAGAATGTGCCATATGTGGACGAGTCCTATGTGCCAGAGTCTTGTCCTTGATGTTTGAGATGTTGTATACCTTATACTATTGTAAATTATTCTAGTTGTCTTTTATTTACTTCATAGTTTATGATGTACAAGTTGTAGTAGAGATAATGAACTAGTTGTTGCTAACTTAGTAGTCTCTCTTTTGACTATGATCGGGTTACTAAGTTGGTTTATAATCTATTTTGATATGTATGTTAAAGTTAAGGTTATGTTGGAATAGAGGCGTATAACTAAGAATGATTATTGTATAATATGGTTATGTTGTATGTTGTTAATGGTATTGAGGAATTGATTGTTGTTTGGTTGAGGAGTTTGATTGTATGATGTTCTGAGAGGTTGGTTTAGAGCCTCGGTGTCTTAATTACTATCGTTATACTGCCGAAATTCTGTTGCATCCTGACTGATTGTAGGTGGGGTCGAGTTGGGGCGTGACATTTAAGTGGTATCAGAGCGCATGTTAGCTGTCAGCCGGGGTAAACTCAGAATATGGGTAATGGTCTTAGCGTGAAAGTACGTATGAAGTGAAAGAAAAGTGAACTATGTGTTAATATGGTTAAGTGATTACGTGATTATGTGATTTAGTGCTTATGTGATTATGTGACTAATTTGTTTATGTGATTGATACTTAAGTGATTTATGTGGTTTATATGAGTTTGTTGTTTATGTGTTTATAGTTGTTCATAGTTTGTTTATGTACTATAACCTGTGCTAACTCTTTGATTAGTAGAATGACTGGTAGACCGAGGACCAGAGGTAGGCCTGAGATGACTGATGAGGTTCCAAGAAATTTGGCACCAGGCCAAGTTAGGGGTGATGATCGTATAGGTGCAACTTTTGATAGGATGAACGAGATCATGGCCGGTCAGGCACAGTTACTGGCAGGGTAGGCTGCCCAAACTCAGGCATTGCAGAATCAGTTACTGAACGCACAAGGTGGGTACCACGGTTGTGGTACACTGAAAGAGTTTTTAGGGTATTATTCACTGCGGTTTCAAGGGGAGCCGGATGATCGGAAAGCTGAGGCATAGATTAGTAAGGTGGAGAAGATTTTTGACCCTCTTGATTATACCGATGAGCGAAATGTCACCTTTGCCGTGTACTTGCTGGATGATGAGGTAGAGGAATTGTGGTGCACGGTGAAAACTAGCTGGGAGACTCAGGGTATTCCGTATGTTTGGGATACCTTTCTGTTAGCTTTTTGGGCCAAGTATGTCCCGAGGATCGTGAGGGAGCGGAGAGAGGCAGAGTTTCTAGCCTTAGTGCAGGGAGATGCTTCAGTGGCTCAGTATGAGGCCACTTTCACTAGGCTGTCCCGGTATGTACCAGAGTATGTGGCTGACGAGGAACGTAAGACTCGTAGGTTCATGTTAGGGTTGAGGCCCGAGATTCAGGATACGATGGCCCTGAATCGGTATGATATACTTACGGAGGCCTTTGATGCAGCTTCTAGACTGGAGAAGAGAAAGGGGGAACAGATTGTATCTAGTCAGCCTAGCAAGAGGCCATTTCAGCCGCAAGGCCAGCAGGGTATGTACAGGCGTTCAGTACAGCAGGTTGTGTACAGGCCGCCAGCACAGCAGAGTTCTTACAGACCGCAGGGTCAGCAGAGTTATTATCGACCTCAGTTTCAGCAGGGGTCCTATCAGGTTTAGTCCCAGTACAGGCCAGCCCAATCTTAGGGTCAATACAGGCCTAGTGTTGTTAGACCTCAGCAGCAGGCTGGTACAACTACTTTCTCAGCTTCTGGTTCTTCCAGGGGTAGTGTCAGTGCATCATCACCGCAGTGTACTTACTGCAAGCGCCAGGGCCATGTGGAGGCTGACTGCAGAGTGAAGTCAGGGGCTTGTTTGGGTTGTGGTAGCAATCAGCATAGGGCGAGGGATTGCCCTAGATATCAAAGGACTGAGGGTCAGGCAGTGACTCAGGGTTATCAGGGTTGACCTACTGGTAGTGCACCTCAGCAGCAGCGGGTTCAGGCTCGGGCCTCCACAGTTGACTTGGAAGAGATGCATGAGGAGACTGCAGTTGTGGAAGGTAACTTCCTTATACTTGATCAACTTGTTAAAGTGTTGATTGATTCTGGTTCTACGCATTCTTTCATTACTCTTGCTTGTGTGCAACGTGTTAATGTGCAACCTGAAAGATTGCATTATGAGGTTGAGATTAGCACCTCTTTGACTGATAAGTATATTACTGGCCTAGTTTGTAAGGATTGTATAATACATGTTAAGGGGTATAATTTTCCTTCGGACCTTATCTTATTTCCTATCCGGGGGTATGATGTTATCTTGGGTATGGATTGGCTTTCTAAGTATGATGCCCAGTTGAACTGTAGAACAAAGGTAGTACAGTTTCGTTTGCCAGATCAGCTAGTAGTTGAGGTAGTAGGGAACCAGGGTGCTAAGACGAGTTTTGTTATCTCAGCAACTAAAGCCGTTAATTTGGTGAGTAAGGGGTGTTCAGGTTATCTAGATTATTTGATCAACAAGCCATCTGATAAGCTACAGCTGGAGGAAGTACCTATTATTCGGGAATATCCTAATATATTTCCCGAGGAGTTGCCGGGTTACCGCCAGAGAGAGATGTGGAGTTTGTGATCAATCTTGTTCCCGGTACTCAACCTATTTCTAAATCAGCGTACCGGATGGCACCAGCTGAGTTGAAGGAGTTGAAAACTCAGTTGCAGGAGTTAATAGAGAAGGGTTTCATTCATTAGAGTTCTTCACCTTGGGGAGCTCCTGTTTTATTTGTGAAGAAGAAGGATGGTACCTTGAGACTGTGTATTGATTATCGTGGTTTGAATCAACTGACCATCAAGAACAAATATCCTTTGCCACTGATTGACGAGTTGTTTGATCAACTTCAGGGAGCCAAAGTCTACTCTAAGTTTGACTTGAGGCAGGGGTATTATCAGCTTCGGATTCGCACGGAGGATGTTCCGAAGTCTGCCTTCAGGACTCGGTACGGGCATTATGAGTTTGTAGTTATGCCCTTTGGATTAACTAATACACCGGCAGCATTTATGGATCTTATGCATCGGGTTTTTCAGCCGTACTTGGACCAGTTCGTGGTGATCTTTATTGATGATATCTTGGTTTATTCTAAATCTGAATTGGAGCACAAGCAATATCAACAGCTTGTCTTACAGAAGTTACAGGAGCATAAGTTGTATGCGAAATTCAGCAAATGTGAATTTTGGCTGCAACGCATATCTTTTCTTGGCCATGTTATCACACAGAGCGGTATATATGTAGATCCCACTAAGATTGAATCGGTGATGTCTTGGAAACGTCCGGAGAATGTTTCAGAGGTTCGTAGCTTTCTTGGCTTGGCGGGTTATTACCGTAGGTTTGTCAAGGACTTTTCGAAGATTGTCGGACCACTTTCTAAGTTAACTCAAAAACATACTAGCTTTGTTTGGGATGAGAAGTGTTCGAGTAGGTTTCAGGAATTGAAAAAGAGATTGACTACTGCTCCAGTACTTGCTCTACCAGAGGGGACCGATAATATGGTCATTTACAGCGATGCATCCAAGGAGGGCTTGGGATGTGTTCTTATGCAGAATGGCCAGGTTATTGCCTATGCTTCTAGAAAGTTGAAGCCTTATGAGGTGAACTATCCAACTCATGATCTTGAGTTGGCAGTTGTTGTTTTCGCACTGAAACAGTGACGTCATTATCTGTGGGGCAGTAAGTTCGAGATTTTCACTGATCATAAGAGTCTTAAGTATTTATTCTCATAGAATGAGTTGAATATGTTTCAGCAGAGGTGGATGGAACTTCTTGGAGATTATAATTGTTCTATCAGCTATCTGCCTGGGAAGGCAAATGTTGTAGCAGATGCTCTTAGCCGTAAGGCCTGTGTTTCTTGTTTGACTATCAAAAAGTGGGAGGCTCTTGAGGAATTCACTTATTGGAGACCAGAGTTGACTCAGGTTGGGGTGATGTGTTCACATCTCTGTATTCAGCCTTGATTGCTGTCTCAGATCAGAGAAGCTCAGCAACTTGATGTTAAACTTCAGAAGATCAAGGATCAGATCACGGATGATTAGTCTGACTTCAAAGTGCACGAGGATGGTATTCTTCAGTTTTGGAATAGGGTTTGTGTTCCCGATGACCCGGGTTTGAGGCGAGGTATTCTGGAGGAGGCTCATAATTCTAAGTACACCATTCATCCTGGTGGAAACAAGATGTATCGGGACTTGAAGCAACATTACTGGTGGAATAATATGAAGAGGGAAGTTGATCAATTCGTGTCTAGATGTTTGACTTGTCAGCGAGTGAAAGTCGAGCATCAACGACCTGCAGGTCTGCTTCAGCTGTTGGCTATACCATAGTAGAAATAGGAGCATATTACGATGGACTTCATCATTGGTTTGCCTAGAACACCGAGAGGTAATGATGCAGTTTGGGTTGTCGTGGATCATTTGACGAAGACAACTCACTTTATTTCGATGCGGATGGGAGATGAAGTTGCAAAGTTGACGGATCTTTATTTGGATCAGATTGTTAGACTTCACGGGATTCTATCTAGTATTGTCTCGGATCGAGATTCTCGATTTACTTCTTGTTTGTGGGAGAAACTTCAGGAGACTTTGGGTACTCATCTGAATTTCAATACAACGTATCATCTAGAGACTGACGGTCAGTCTGAGAGGACTATTCAGATTTTGGAAGATATGCTTAGGGCTTATGTTCTGGACTTCGAGAAGAACTAGGAGAAACATCTACCACTGGTCGAGTTTGCCTATAACAATAGTTATAAAGCTACTATTGGGATGACACCTTTTGCAGCTCTTTACGGCCGTAAGTGTCGTTCACCTTTGTATTGGGATGAAGTAGGGGAGATGAAGACTATTGATCCGACTATTATGCCAGAGCTTCTAGAGAAGATTGAGAATGTTCAGTTGTTCAGGTAGAGAATGTTTATGGCACATAGTAGATTCAAGAGTTATGCTGATAAGCGTCGTCAGGATTTGGAGTTTGTAGTCGGAGATCAGGTTTTCTTGAGATTGTTTCCTCGAAAGGGGTTTGCTCATTATGGTAAAGGTGGTAAGCTGAGTCCGAGGTTTGTAGGGCCGTTTGAGATTACTGGTAGAGTGGGAAAGTTGGCATATCAGTTGGCTTTACTAGAGGAATTCTCTAATGTCCACGATGTATTTCACGTGTCTAATTTGCGGAAATATAATCCGGATCCTTCTTATATTCTTGAGCCAGAGCTGTTACAGCTTCGTGAGAATCTGACTTATAACGAGCGACCGATTCGTATTCTTGATCAAATGGAACGAGAGTTGAGGTCGAAGAAGATTCCGATGGTTAAGGTATTGTGGAAGCATTACGGTATTGAGGAGGCTACTTAGAAGATGTGAGATCAGATGCAGCAACAGTACCCAGATCTTTTCGTTCAGCAAGTAAGAATTTCGGGGATGAAATTTCTTTAAGCGGGGGGGGAGGGGGGGATGAAATTTCTTTAAGCGGGGGGGGGGGGGGGGGGAGGGGGGGGAGGGGGGAGGGGGGAGGGGAGAATATGAGACCCCATATTTTGCTTTATCTCGATTTGTGTGTTTTACCTCATTTTGCATGAATTAACCTGTTTATGTGCTATATGACTTAGAATATGTTAAATATGTGATTAATACTCCTAAAACATGCTAAGTGTGCATTCATGAAGTTTTCATAAAAAACAGAATCATAAATTTTATCGTCAGTTTTGGTGAATAGTATTTTTGAACACCTGTCTACTAAAATTTTTACAGGGGTGTTTTAAACGTTTTAAAACCTAGTCCTCGGGTATTAATAGACCCGTGTTTGATTAAAATGGATTTAGAATCGGTTTTGGATTTTTAAAGATTTTTATAATTTCTTTTGCAAGAAAATGAGTTTTAAGCCGACTCGGGTGAAACTATTTTAATGTAAAACTCTTGGTCACCTAAAATATATTGTCTAGAATTAGTTTAAGTGTTAAATTAATAGTTGAGCAAGAAGTAGTCAATAAAATGAATTAAAAGACTAGAAAATAGAATTAAAAGACTAAAAATTAACTTTGACTATTTTTAATTGTTGACCATTTCATGATATATCATCAACACACACTTGCAAAGCACAAACACACCCTCAAAAACACACACATAGCCGAGAGCATCAAGGGAGAAAAGAGAAAGAAATTTCAAAGGTTTTCAAAGCAAATTTTCATAGAAAAAGCTAGTTTTTGTTCATAGATTTTCGTGCCGAGTTGGATTTCGCTTGTTGGGCATGCATTGCACGCATATCTAGGCTTATTTCACATCAAAGGTGAGAGAAAAATTCTAGATCTCAAAAGTCATATTTTATGTTTTTGCTTATAATTGCATTTTGAACTGTTAAAATGTTAATTTGAAGTTATATTATTGCTCAGTGCATGCTAGAGATCGTTTATATGTATTCTTGTGAGATTTGAACCGTTGTAGCATAAATTTTTATTTTTGGGTATTTAAAATTGATAGATTGGCCATTTGATGAATATCTTGAGTTGTTGTGGTTGGAATCGATTGCCGTCGATTTCTAAAAGTTTATTAATTACGTGGTAGCGCTGTTATAATACTGAATTTTCGATTACAATGTTTGGGTGAAAATCCAAAAATTTCAGCCTAGGTGCATTGAGGTTTTAGGGTTGTTGGGCTTGATTTTGATGTGTCTTGGTTGGTTTCCGAGAGGGCTAATGTAGTTGATTGAATGGGTGCGTGTTAGAAACTAATTTGGAGTTGTTTGGATTAGTAGAATGTAAGATATGATTATTTGAAGTTTAGGTTGTCTTTGTTTAAATTGTTGAATTGAGCCTTTAGTTGATTGGGTGGCATTTGAGTGATTGAATTGTGAGTTGGAAATGGTTAGACTAGGGTTAGATTACGTGTTTAATGCATGTTAAGTAGGATGGCCTACTTTGTCATCTAACTTAGTTGTTTGTTGTTTAATTGATTACTTAATGTTATATTGATGATAATTGATGATTATTGATGATTATTGATTGATGATTGATGAACCGGAGCTAGGCAATTCTTCCAGATTATCCTCCTGTGAATGATGTTTATTATTATTACTAAGTCTTGGTATGTGTGTGCCACCTCTCAGGCAGCATCGGGCTGTCGGGTTGATAACGGCATGACTACCAGAGACTACCTCCAGCTCGCATGACGGAGGTGTCATGGAAGGCGAGGCTAGTAAGGTACCTCGGGTGCGTGAGTAATGGGGAGTTACAAGAAGAATTGTTGAGATCATGATGGCGTTTGGAGCTACACCAACTAGAGTATCCTTTATTGATTGGTCATTATAGTTATGTGTTTATATTGTTATTGATGTTTTATTGTGTGCTTACTGCTCAAAGGATCATTTCCAATGAGTATAGTAAATACCGTTAGAGATCTATCGGATCCTTACTGAGCTTGTTTTATATAAGCTCACTCTCTATTATTGCATGCATACAGGTGTTATTGAGCAAGATTACGGGTACGTGCCTCAGGAAGCGGAGAATGCGCCGTATGTGGACGAGTCCTATATGCTAGAGTCTTGTCCTTGATGTTAGAGATGTTGTATACCTTATAGTCTTGTAAATTATTCTAGTTGTCTTTTATTTACTTCATAGTTTATGATGTACAAGTTGTAGTAGAGATAATGAACTAGTTGTTGCTAACTTAGTAGTCTCTCTTTTGACTATGATCGGGTTGCTAAGTTGGTTTATAATCTATTTTGATATGTATGTTAAAGTTAAGGTTATGTTGGAACGGAGGCGTATAATTAAGACTGATTATTGTATAATATGATTATGTTGTATATTGTTAATGGTATTGAGGAATTAATTGTTGTTTGGTTGAGAAATTTGATTGTATGATGTTCTGAGAGGTTGGTTTAGAGCCTCGATGTCTTAATTACTATCGTTATACTGCCGAAATTTCGTTGCGTCCTGACTGATTGTAGGTGGGGTCGAGTTGGGGCGTGACACTGTGCCTGTTTTCGAAGCCCAAAATCGAATGTTTTCATCAGTTTCAGGATAATTTTCTTCTTTTGCACCTCCGTTCCAACATAACCTTAACGACCAATCTTAACCAAGACTCCTAAGGTGAAGAGTTTCTTTCAAATAAATTCAAATCTCTATTTTCACGTCTCGAGGCTTCAGAATTTCTTTCAATCTTAACCAAGACTCCTAAGGTGAAGAGTTTCAGCCTCAAATAAATTCCACTCACCTCAATCCAAGGTTACGTCATACTTAAGAAGACAATGGTCCTACTCACTTAGCGACCTAGTCATTCCTTCGAACACTTAATGCCCGCCAATATATCTTCAACATTAATGTTACTAAGCTGGGTTCATCGCCATGTAAGTGATATCAATGCTCCACTAGGTTACCAACCATTCAACAACAGTCTTAGGACTATAAATGGGTACCGAAATGATCGAGCTCATAAGATACTTTCACGAGATAACTTCAAGGTTGTATCAACATAAGAATTATGACCACGAGGCATCCTTCAACATAACCTAATAGAACTTCAAAAGTAATCAACCACTTATTTAACTATCACTACAAGATTCACCCTCTATTCAGACCACGATTCGAAGTCTACCAACCACTAGTTTCTAGAAGTGAAACGGTGCACATAAATACAGTTGTCTAATAGCAGTCTCTTGGGTCATTATGACTCTAATTCATCTCTATCTTAACTATATGAAATCTTACTCTTCTCATTTACATGTTCAACTAGCTAAGAGCATTAAGACTCATCGACCTTAGGTCCTAGGGTTTACCATGAATCATCATGCATACTCATTATTAGCTATTTAGGATTTCAAATCGTACCCTAACGACTCCACTTTGCAACCAGATGCTTAATATCATTTCCATGGTTTATATAATAGGTCCATCAGTATTACTTAGGGATATATGCTTCCTAATATCCTCTAGGGTATCCAAATAATGAGGGTGTAGAATGACTTACTTTGCATAATTACAGCTAAATCCGAGGGGCACCAAACTAATATCATGTTTCTTAATATCACCAATATCCAACTTAGGACCTTTAGCAACGTTAGTCATCTAATTCATAATTCAATACCTTACACTTCTATTCGACCTAACATTTAGGTGTAGTCTTCCAAACACGAGTTCTAGCTACATGAATTCCTCAATTCCAGCATCCTTATATCTTGTTATACTAAAGAATCATCAACCTTGTTAAATTTGGTCTCTAGAGTTACCTACATGTCCTGAGGTTATCCATTGTTAAGTCACTCAAATACACTATCCATGTCTTAATAATCTAACCCGTAAAAGTAAACTATTGTCAACTTCCACGAATTCACCTCTTAATTTCTAGGTCATGATCTCAACACTTAGTGAACTTGAAACTCGCTAGTATACACCATATCAGATTCATCAATGCTTAATTCCAATCAAGTAAGGATTCAATCGTACGAGTATATTGCTAACTTCTTAGATAGCCTATCAAGCCAATTTTAAGATGTGAAAAATGGATTCAAAGAAACCTCCAAGTCAACTTCCACTATCAGCACATGAGAATATATACTACTCTACATATTTAATAGTATACCCTTATATCTAAGGAAAGTAGTATGTCTTTAACCTTTATACTTGAACCACAATGAGAAGAACGGTTTAACGGAATCAAAACTTCATAGCCATAAAATTGGTAACTTAATCATAGGTATGGGTGTTCCAAAGATAAGGGGATAACTTTACCTCAACATTTATACCTGTGCTACGCATTTTATATATGCATATCTAATAATAAATACGATCCATTGAGTACCTGTGAAGATGCGAGAAATCTCTAACCGAGCCTTTTCGTTCATCCTGCACAAATTCACTTCCTTGAAAGTCCTAATCCTAACTATCTATGTGTATAAACAGTTATTCGCGGTTATATAACATGCACATGTATCAAGGAAGGAGTATAAAAGCATGCATGCATTATTCAGGGCACTAACGTGTCGGTGTGCATGACACACAATACATATGGTTCACAAAGGCACATAATATTCAATGCTCAAGACAATTAAAGCACATTAGCACACATTAACACATATAAACAAGACATCACAATTACCTTAGGGCTTCTACCCATGGTCCGAGAGTTGAACCCGACTAATGCCTAGTTAGCAAACTAAGCTCTGATACCATTCTAATATGAGGTGTCACGCCCCAACCCAGCCTATAAGGTTAGACTAGGGTGTGATTTACACATTCATATCATTTCACGTACTTAATCATTCATTAAGTTTTAACGCTTAACGTTAGCCTAGAACTCCAAAATTCTCCAGAAAATCGGCAGCATAACGGCTGTAATTGGCTCCTTAGTTTGACCTAATTTCCTAAACGCCTCAAAACTTTCAATCTCAAATTCAATTTCAACTAGGATTACTATTTATCACCAATTGAAATGCCTACTAGTTATTTCGAAGTCTCGTTCGATTAACAACCTAGCATGGTAACTATGTCTCGTTTGTTTGTCAATCCCTGTTACAAAAGTACTTGTTGATCTTAACTTACCAATGAGTACCTACTTAAGATTAGATAGATTCATTTTACTTAAATCTTACCTAGTACTTCGTAAGCCTACAGTAGTTACCAATCAAAGTAGCAAAATGAGCAAATAGAGTGTCTGTATAGTTAACATCATTACAAATCAAAATTAGACCCCAAATTACAACGGGGGTCATTTACAATAACGACAACAAGTAACATAAGAAATAGTCTTCAAAGCAACATATTGTTCACAAAATGGCCATAGACAAGTAAAGCACGTAGGGCAAGCAATCACTCTAAGGAGTCATCGATAAGCATGTTATCCTCGGGTACCTGTTCCTGGTCTTCTTCACCTGAGATGATAAAAGAGGGTGAGTCCTTATGAACTCAGCGAGGGGAAACGAGAAATAAGTTTTGAAACTTTTTTTCTGGTTCAACTTATGAAAACTCTTTTTGTAAGCATGACATATATCACAAGTAAGTACATAATGTAATATAAAAGAAAAAGAACACAATTACCTGTCTTTCCTCCCTGAGGTCCTCTAGGAACTAAGCGAGTACTTATACACATAGTGAAAAGGATACGATTTGATACATACAGGACTCCAGAGGTAGCTCATACGGGCTCAAGAGGTAGCTCCCACTACATTTAGGTGTAACACTTTCCCCCGCATAGCACTTACTTCCTACCGTTCAAGTTCATTTTCAGTAACAGTTGTTGCGGCCGGCTTCAATCATCCACTTTTCACGCCAAATGGGTGTACTCCGGATGTACCCCAAAATCCTACGACCCAACTCTCCGAGAAAGTCTAGCCCCCAAGCGAGAGAGAGAATTGGACAATGGTAGTCATAGTTGCACCGGTAAGCCCGATGCCGCCCGGTGTGCGTGAACGCTACCACACCAGAATGAAAGGTTGCAACCTTGTATGCAATGCACATGTATTCCATTTAACATTTCACATTGGGAGGTCAACAAAGTAGGTTGCCTCCGAGCAAGTATATGATCACATTTTGACATATTGGCATATAAGGCATTGTAAGAACATGTAATCATTCATATATCAATTTGAAGGCCATTAAACTTCCACGGGCAGCCAAGTAATCATGTTCAAATAAGCCATAGAATGTCTTTTAACAATTCACATTAGGAGGACAACAAAGTAGGTTGCCTCCGAGCAAGTATAAGATCACATATTGACAAGTAAACTAACGAGGCATGCTTAACACGAATTTTCACTTTGTAAAACACATAGAGTTATATGAACATTAAACGGGCAGCCATGTAACACATGTAAATCAAGTCATATAACTCATTTCGGGGTTCACGTATCAAGTATTAAGATCATACAAGCATGCAACGACGTTTACATGAGACCGGGCGCAAGAAGAGTTTACTTATCAACATGTAATCATCGGGAATCATATTTAGAGTTAAATAATTCCGGGCAGCCCATTAACATTCCTCGACATCAATTTATAATTCACACAAGAGTGGTCTATGGCTCAAGAACCTACGGGGCCATTAGGGTTTTCTAGGCCGTGCTCGGGTCGATTTCATTTGCTAAGCACCACAAACAACTCTTAAACCATTTCAAGCATACTCAACATTTATTAGGCAGCCTACTAATCACACAATTAAACACATTAATCATATGATCATCACTTAGCGAGATTTCATAGTTAATAGGGTTTCAATTCGTGCTTATCCGTGCAATTAAGCCCCAAGTCATCTCGTAATTAATCTCAAGCCATGCATTGATTAATTCAAACACCCTCAAGCATTCAAAACAGTCCACACAACATCCAAATGCCACAATCCCAAGAATTTATTACAACAAGAGAAGCTACAATAATTTTTCTAAGCACATCACTAAGTGAAACCCTCACTGCAATGGACTGTTTTCTCACAATCATTAAGACAAGCAAACAAACTCCAATTCTAGTGATCAAGATTTCAAATTAAAGCTTAAAAATTAAACTAAATTCAGAAACAAACCTTGTATCATTTGGAGTTCGGGTTCAATAGTTATAGCCAAAACAGTGAGACTACACAAAACTGTCCAGATTTGCACACATTTCAATACTTGTCGTTTTTAGGGCCTTAGTGTCAGATTTAGCCTTAGTACATTTCTGACAAAAATATCCAGAACTGAAAAATATAGCCACACACCAAATTTGATGCATTTTTGATATCATTTACTAAGTCAAAACTAGTTTGTTCTACAAGGTCAGTGAATCTACCAAAACCTGCTTCATTTTTCTAGACATTCCAGATTTGGACACATTTTGATAATTTGCCATTTTGAGGACCTTAGAGTAAAAATTAGCTTTGGCCTATTTCTTTGAAAAATGTTCATAACTGGAAAAACTAGTTACCTACCAATTTTTCATACATTTTCAACATCATTTGCCTAGCCAAAATCACCTCGCACCAACAGGACAGAAAGCTGTCATATACACGATTTCATCTATCATCACATTCTAGCCAAAAATATTGCCATGTGTGGTTATAAAAGCTTATGAACACACATATATCTCAAGTACAGAAGTAAAGATAGACATTTAAGGGCATGCATGTGATTTTTTGAAAGATTTTCAAGAAGTTTTAGCCCTCACCTCTTGAAGATTTAGCACATGAGCACAAATGCTCTTCAAATGCATAAAGGGAGCTTCTTCTTTGCTTCTTGCTTGCTTGGGCTGCTATGGCCAAGCTTGGGAGAGATCTTGAGAGCATGCTTGAGGTCTTGGAAGGTCAAAAGGCAGCCATGGTCGAAAATTAGAGAGAAGGAGAGAGAATGAGAGAGTTTGTGAGGAAAGAGAGAGTTTGAGAGAGAAATGATGCTTGTGTGTGTGTGTGTTGGCCTTGAGCCTTTCAAATCTGAATTTTGTGTCATCTTTAGCATTTTTTTGAGTTGAAATGAAGCATGGCATTGAGAGGGTCAAAAATTAGATGCTTGGGTAGGGTGTAGGTGAATTTTTTATGCATTGTGCTTAGTGCATGTGTCATAGAATGTCTAGGCTTTAATTTAATTGTGCAAGGTTGATCAAATTGCCTTGTTTTGGCCATGTAATGCAAGGGAGAATCTGAAATTTCAGATTCAAGTTAGTATATTTTGGATTATAATAAGTGTAGGTTTATAATAGTTTATTGGTTAGTTGAGTATGACATAAAATTTTATTAGTTAGTGGGTTTTGTAGAGAATTTGAATTAGGAATATAATATTGGTTAGTGGATTGTGTAGGATTATTTTATTGTCTTGTACTTTGTGTAGGATTCTTTATTGATTAGCGTGCGAACACGCTTTCTTAGGTCTAGGGCACGCACTACGAGACATGCACATAAATCAATACGGGGCACGAATCACGAGGTAGACACAAACTACGAGGTAAGGCACGTACTTCAAGATAAATGTACAGATTCCAATGCAAATGCACGTAACCCTAGGTGAATGCACATAAACCAATGCAAGGCACATAATTCAATGCACGACTCTATATCGAGGTTAAGGTACGTAGTTCAAGGTTAGGGCACACAAAAATGAGGTAACGCACTCACATCGAGGTCAGGGTATGTATATCCAAGTATCGCACATCAATAGGGGATTAGGACACACCATTCTAGGTCAAGGCACGAATGACGAAGCATCCACGAAAACCAAGACAAGGCACGTAATCCAAGGTCAGTTATATAATTTTTTGTCTATGGAATATAAATCGAGGTAACCCACGTTATTCGGGGTCGGGCCTCACAGCTGCGCCTGTTTTCTGAGCCCAAAATAGAACCTTTTCATCAGTTTCGGGACACTTTTCTTCTTTTGCGCTATTTTTCCTTCCCGGATCGTACGTCGTGAGCCGCGAAAAGGATTACAACCTAATCCATCACATTTCTATTACCGAATACCACGGCACCTGGGGCAAGACAACTTCGTTTCACGTAAAGGCTGGGCCAACAAACCGAGGGCGTGGGGCTTGGGACAAGGTCTCTGTCGCTCCGGTGCCCATAACTTTTGATTCGTAAGGAGTTACATGGAGCACATCATACCGTTGGAAAGCTCTCCGAGAGCTCTACGACAGAGGTAGCAAGCCTTCTCGGCTACACCTATTTTTGGAGCCCAAAATCGAACGTTTTCATTAGTTTTGGGACACTTTTCTTCATTTGAGCTATTTTTCCATCCCGGATCGTACGTTGTGAGCCGCAAAAAGGACGACAACCTAATCCATCACATTTCTATTATCGAATCCCACGACACCTTGGGCAACACTACTTCGCTTCACGTAGAGGTTTGGCCCGCAAACCGAGGGCATGGGGCTTGGGACCAAGTCTCCGTCGCTCCGGTGCCTATAACTTTTGATCTGTAAGGAGTTATGTGGCGCACAACATACATTTGGAAAGCTCTCCGAGAGCTCTAAGACGGGGATGGCAAGCCTGCTCAGCTGCGCCTGTTTTCGGAGCCCAAAATTGAACGTTTTCATCAGTTTCATGACACTTTCCTTCTTTTGCGCTGTTTTTTCGTCTCAGATCGTACGTCGTGAGCCGTGAAAAGGATGACAACCTAATCTATCACATTTCTATTACCGAATCCCATGGCACCTTGGGCAAGACAACTTCGATTCACGTAGAGGCTTGCCTGCAAACTGAGGGCGTGGGGCTTGGGACTAGGTCTCCGTCGCTCCGGTCCCCATAACTTTTGATCCGTAAGGAGTTACACGGCGCACAACATACCGTTTGAAAGCCTCTACGTGAATTGAACGTTTTCATCCGTTTTGGGATACTTTTCTTCTTTTGTGCTATTTTTTCATCCCGGATAGTACGTCGTGAGCTGCGAAAAGGACGACAACCTATTCCATCACATTTCTATTATCGAATCCCACGGCACCTTGGGCAAGACAACTTCGCTTCACGTAGAGGCTGGGCCCGCAAACCCAGGGTGTGTGGCTCGGGACCAGGTCTCCGTTGCTCCGGTCCCCATAACTTTTGATCCGTAAGGAGTTACGCGGCTTAAAGCATACCGTTTGAAAGCTCTCCAAGAGGTCTACGATGGGGACATCAAGCCTGCTCAGCTGTGCCTGTTTTAGAAGCCCAAAAACGAACGTTTTTATCAATTTCGGGGCACTTTTCTTCTTTTGCACTATTTTTCCTTCCCGGATCGTACGTCGTGAGCCTCGAAAAGGACGACAACCTAATCCATCACATTTCTATTACCGAATCCCACGGCACCTTGGGCAAGACAACTTCCATTCACAAAAAGGCTTGCCCGCAAACCGAGGGCGTGGGGCTTGGGACCAGGTCTCCGTCGCTCCGGTGCCCATAACTTTTGATACGTAAGGAGTTACGCGACGCACGACATACAGTTGGAAAGTTCTTCGAGAGCTCTACGATGGGGGCAGCAAGCCTGCATTGTTGCGCCTATTTTCGGAGCCCAAAATAGAACCTTTTCGTCAGTTTCGGGACAATTTTCTTCTTTTGCGCTATTTTACCTTCCTAGATCGTACGTCGTAAGCAGCGAAAAGGACTACAATCTAATCCACCACATTTCTATTACCGAATACCACGGCACTTGGGGCAAGACAACTTCGTTTCACGCAGAGGCTGGGCCAGCAAACCGAGGGCGTGGGGCTTGGGACAAGGTCTCTGTCGCTCCGGTGCCCATAACTTTTGATTCGTAAGGAGTTACGTGGCGCACAACATACCGTTGGAAAGCTCTCTGAGAGCTCTACGACACGGGTAGCAACCCTGCTTTGCTACACCTATTTTTGGAGCCCAAAATCGAACGTTTTCATTAGTTTCGGGACACTTTTCTTCTTTTGAGCTATTTTTTCGTACCGGATAGGACGTCGTGAGCCGCGAAAAGGACGACAACCTAATCCATCACATTTCTATTACCGAATCCCATGGAACCTTGGGCCAAACAACTTTGATTCACATAGAGGCTTGCCTGCAAACCGAGGGCGTGGGGCTTGGGACCAGGTCTCCGTCGCTCCGGTGCCCATAACTTTTGATCCATAAGGAGTTACGCGGCGCACAATATATAGTTGGAAATCTCTCCGAGAGCTTTACGACGGGGACGGCAAGCTTGCTCTGCGGCTATTTTCGGAGCCCATAATCAAACCTTTTCATCAGTTTCGGGACACTTTTCTTCTTTTGCGCTATTTTTCCTTCCCGGATGGTAAGTCGTGAGCCGCGAAAAGAACTACAACCTAATCCACATTTCTATTACCGAATACCACGGCACCTTGGGCAAGAAAACTTCGTTTCACGTAGAGGATGGGCCAGCAAACCGAGGGCGTGGGGCTCAGGACCAGGTCTCTGTCGCTCCGGTGCCCATAACTTTTGATTCGTAAGGAGTTATGCAGCGCACAGCATACCGTTGAAAAGCACTTTGAGAGCTCTACGACGGGGGTAGCAAGTCTACTACGCTACGCCTATTTTTGGAGACCAAAATTGAACATTTTCTTCTGTTTCGGGACACTTTTCTTCTTTTGAGTTATTTTTCCGTCCCGGATCGTACGTCGTGAGCCGCGAAAAGGATGACAACCAAATCTATCACATTTCTATTATCGAATCCCATGGCACTTTGGGCAAGAAAACTTCGCTTCACATAGAGGCTTGGCCTGCAAACTGAGGGCGTGGGGCTTGGGACCAGGTCTCCGTCGCTCCGGTACCCATAACTTTTGATCTGTAAGGAGTTACGCGGCACACAGCATACCGTTGGAAAGCTCTTTGAGAGCTCTACAACGCGGTAAGCAAGCCTCCTCGGCTCTACCTAGTTTTGGAGCCCAAAATTGAACATTTTCATCAGTTTTGGGACACTTTAATTCTTTTGCGCTGTTTTTTCATCTCGGATCGTATGTCGTGAGCCGCGACAAGGACAACAACCTAATCCATCACATTTCTGTTACTGAATTCCACGGCACCTTAGGCAAGACAACTTCACTTCACATAGAGGCTGGGCCCGCAAACCGAGGGTATGGGGTTTTGGACCAAGTCTCCATCACTACGGTGCCCAAAACTTTTGATCCATAAGGAGTTACGTGGCGCACAGCATACCATTGGAAATCTCTTCAAGAGCTCTACGACGAGGATAGCAAGCCTGCTTGGCTGTGCCTGTTTTCAAAGCCCAAAAATGAACGGTTTCATCAGTTTCGGGATACTTTTCTTATTTTGTGCTATTTTTCCTTGTCGGATCGAGGATGACAACCTAATCCATCACATTTCTATTATCAAATCGCACAACAACTTGGGCAAGACAACTTCGCTTCACGTAGAGGCTTAGCCCGCAAATCGAGGGCGTGGGGCTTGGGACCAGGTCTCTGTCGCTCTGGTGCCCATAACTTTTGATCCGTAACGAGTTACGTGGCGCCCAGCATACTGTTGGAAAGCTCTACGAGAGTTCTATGATGAGGGCGGCAAGCCTACCCCCCTGCGCCTACTTTCAGAGCCCAAAATCGAACGATTTCATCAGTTTCGGCACAATTTTCTTCTTTTGCTCTATTTTTCCTTCCCAGATCCTACGTCGTGAGCCGCGAAAAAGACGACAACCTAATCCATCACATTTCTATTATCGAATCCCATGACACCTTGGCCAAGACAACTTCGCTTCACGTACAGGCTTGGCCCATAAACCGAGGGCGTGGGGCTTGAGACCAGGTCTCCGTCACTCCAGTGCCCATACCTTTGATCCTTAAGGAATTACGCTGCGTACAGCATACCGTAGGAAAGCTCTCCGAGAGCTCTACGACGGGGGCAGCAAGCCTGCTTTGTTGCGCCTGTTTTCGAAGCCTAAAATTGAACGTTTTCATCAGTTTTGGGACAATTTTCTTCTATTGCACTATTTTTCCTTCCCGGATCGTACGTCGTGAGCCGCAAAAAGGACTACAACCTAATCCATCACATTTCTATTACTGAATCCCATGGCACCTTCGGCAAGGAAACTTCGCTTCACGTAGAGGCTAGGCCCACAAATTGAGGGCGTGGCGCTTGAGACCAGGTCTCCGTCGCTCCGGTGTCCATAACTTTTGATCCGTAAGGAGTTACGAGGTGCACAGCATACCGTTGGAAAGCTCTCTGAGAGCTCTACGATGTGGAAAGCTAGCCTGCTCAGTTGCGCTTGTTTTTGGAGCCTAAAATCGAACATTTTCTTTAGTTTCGGGACACTTTTCTTCTTTTGTGCTGTTTTTTCATCCCAGATAGTATGTCGTGAGCCGCGAAAAGGACGACAACCTAATCTATCACATTTCTATTATCGAATCCCATGGCACTTTGGGCAAGACAACTTCGTTTCACGTAGAGGCTGGGCCCGCAAACCGAGGGCGTGGGGCTTGGGACCAGGTCTCCGTCACTTCGGCGCCCATAACTTTTGATCCGTAAGGAGTTACGCGGTGCACAACATACCGTTGGAAAGCTCTCTAAGAGCTCTACGATGGGGAAAGCAAGCCTGCTCAGCTGCTCCTATTTTTGAAGCCCAAAATCGAACATTTTCTTTAGTTTCGTGACATTTTTAGTCTTTTGCACTGTTTTTGGGTCACGGATCGTATGTCGTTAGCCGTGAAAAGGATGACAACCTAATCCATCACATTTCTATTATCGAATCCCACGGCACCTTGGGCAAGACAACTTCGTTTCACGTAGTGGCTGGGCCTGTAAACCGAGGGTGTGGGGCTTTGGACCAGGTCTCCGTCACTCCAGCGCCCATAACTTTCGATCCGTAAGGATTTACGCAACGCACAGCATACCGTTGGAAAGCTTTCCGAGAGCTCTACGATGGAGGTATCAATCCTACTCGGCTATGCCTATTTTCGTAGCCCAAAATCGAACATTTTTATCAGTTTCGGGACACTTTTCTTCTTTTGCTCTGCTTTTCCGTCCTGGATCGTACATCGTAAGCCGCTAAAAGGACGACAACCTAATCCATCAAATTTCTCTTATCGAATCCCACGACAACTTGGCCAAGACAACTTCGCTTCACGTAGAGGCTTGGCCCGTAAACCGAGGGCGTAGGGCTTGGGACAAGGTCTCCGCCGCTCCGATGCCCATAACTTTTGATCCTTAAGGAGTTACGCAGCGCACAGCATACCGTAGGAAAGCTCTCCGAGGGTTCTACGACGGGGGCAGCAAGCTTGCTTTGCTGCGCCTATTTTTCAAGCCTAAAATCTAAAGTTTTTATCAGTTTCGGGACACTTTTCTTCTTTTGCGCTATTTTTCCTTCCCGGATCGTAAGTCGTGAGCCGCGAAAAGGACGACAACTTAATCCATCACATTTCTATTACCGAATCCCATGACACCTTGGGCTAGACAACTTCACTTCTCGTAGAGGTTTGGCCCCCAAACTGAGGGCGTGGGGCTTTGTACCAGATTTCCGTCGCTCCAATTCCCATAACTTTTGATCCGTAACGAGTTACGCGACGCACAGCATACCGTTGGAAAGCTCTCCAAGAGGTCTACAACGGGGCCAGCAAGCTTGCTCAACTGTGCCTATTTTCAGAGCCCAAAATCGAACGTTTTCTCAATTTCGTGATACTTTTCTTCTTTTGCGTTATTTTTTTATCCCGGATCGTACGTCGTGAGCCGCGAAAAGGACGGCAATCTAATCCATCACATTTCTATTATCGAATCCCACCGCACCTTGGGCAAGTCAACTTCGCTTCACGAAGAGGCTGGACCCCCAAACCGAGGGCGTGGGGCTTGCGACCAGGTCTTCGTCGCTCAGGAGCCCATAACTTTTGATCCGTAAGGAGTTACGCGGCGCACAGCATACCGTTGGAAAGCTCTCCGAGAGCTCTACGACAAGGGCGACAAGCTTGCTTTGCTTCGCCTATTTTCGGAACCCAAAATCAAACATTTTCATCAGTTTCGGGACACTTTTCTTCTTTTGCGCTATTTTTCCTTCCCGGATCATACGTCGTGAGCCGCGAAAAGGATTAAAACCTAATCCATCACATTTCTATTGTCGAATCCTACCGCACCTTGGGCAAGACAACTTCGCTTCACGTAGAGGCTGGGCTCGCAAACCGAGGGTGTGGGGCTTGGGACTAGGTCTCCGTCACTCCGGTGCCCATAACTTTTGATATGTAAGTTGTTACGTAGAGTACAACATACCATTGGAAATCTCTCCGAGAGCTCTACAATGGGGGTAGCGAGCATGCCTTGATGCGCCTGTTTTCAAAGCCAAAAATCGAACATTTTCATCTGTTTCAGGAAACTTTCCTTCTTTTGCACTGTTTTTTCGTCCTGGATCGTACGTCGTGAGCCGTGAAAAAGACGACAACCAAATCCATCACAGTTCTATTACCGAATCCCATGGCACCTTGGGCAAGACAACTTCACTTCACGTAGAGGTTGGGCCCGCAAACCGAAGGCGTGGGTTTGGTACCAGGTCTCCGTCGCTCCGGTGCCCATAACTTTTGATCCATATGGAGTTATGCGGCGCACAGCATACCGTTGGAAAGCTCTCTGAGAGCTGTACGACGGGGTCAGCAAGCCTGCCCTGCTGCTCTTGTTTTCAAAGCCCAAAATCGAACGTTTTTTTCAATTTTGGGACACTTTTCTTCTTTTCCGCTGTTTTTTCGTCCAGGATCATACTTCGTGAGTCACGAAAGGACGACAACCTAATCAACCACATTTCTATTACCGTATCCCATGGGACCTTGGGCAAGACAATTTCGTTTCACGTAGAGGCTTGGCCCGCAAACCGAGGGCATGGGGCTTAGGATCAGTTCTCCTTCGATCCGATGCCCATAACTTTAGATCCGTAATGAGTTACGTGGCGCACAACATACCGTTGGAAAGCTCTTTGAGAGATCTACAACGGGGGTGGCAAGCCTGCTCATCTGCGCCTATTTTCGGTGTCCAAAATCGAACGTTTTCATCAGTTTCGTGACACTTTTTTTCCTTTGCGCTATTTTTTCTTCCCGGATCGTACGTCATGACCCGTGAAAAGGACTACAACCTAATCCATCATATTTCTATTACCGAATCCCACGGCACCTTAGGCAAGACAACTTCGCTTCACGTAGAGGCTGGGCTCGCAAATCGAGGGCATGGGGCTAAAGACCAGGTCTCTGTCGTTCCGGTGCCCATAACTTTTGATCCGTAAGGAGTTACGCTGCGCACAACATACCGTTGGAAAGCTCTCCGAGAGGTCTATTTTCGAAGCAAAAATTGAACATTTTCATCAGTTTCAGGATACTTTTATTTTTTTGTGCTATTTTTTCATCCCGGATCGTACGTCGTGAGCTGCGAAAAGGACAACAACCTAATCCATCACATTTCTATTACCAAATCCCATGGCACCTTTGGCAAGACAACTTCGATTCACGTAGAGGCTTGCCCGCAAACCGTGGGCGTGGGGCTTGGGACTAGGTCTCCGTCGCTCTGGTCCCCTTAACTTTTGATCCGTAAAGAGTTATGCGGAACACAGCATACCGTTTGGAAGCTCTCCGAGAGCTCTACGACAGGGACAACAAGCCTGCTCAATTGCGCCTATTTTTGGAGCCCAAAATCGAATGTTTTCATCAGTTTCAGGACACTTTTCTTCTTTTGAACGTTTTTTTCATCCCGGATCGTACGTCATGAGCCGCGACAAGGACGACAACCTATTCCATCACATTTCTATTATCGAATCCCACGGCACCTTGGGCAAGACAACTTCGCTTCACATAAAGGCTGGGCCCGCAAACTGAGGGCGTGGGGCTTAGGACCAGGTCTCCGTCGCTCCGATCCCCATAACTTTTGATCCGTAAGGAGTTATGCGGCACACAACTTACCGTTTGAAAGCCCTTCGAGAGGTCTACGACGGGGACAACAAGCCTGCTCAGCTGCGCCTATTTTCGGAGGGCAAAAATGAACATTTCTTATCAATTTTGGGGCACTTTTCTTCTTTTGCACTATTTTTCCTTCCCGGATCGTACGTTGTGAGCCGCGAAAAGGACGACAACCTAATCCATTACATTTCTATTACCGAATCCCACGGCACCTTGGGCCAAACAACTTCAATTCACATAGAGGCTTGCTCGCAAACTGAGGGCGTGGGGCTTGGGACCAGGTCTCTATCGCTCTAATGCCCATAACTTTTGATCCGTAAAGGGTTACGCAGCGCACAACATATAATTGGAAAGCTCTCCGAGAACTCTACGACGAGGGCGGCAAGCCTACACTGCTGCGCCTATTTTTGGAGCCCAAAATAGAACCTTTTCATCAGTTTTGGGACACTTTTCTTCTTTTGCGCTATTTTTCCTTCCCGGATCGTACGTCGTGAGCCGTGAAAAAGACTACAACCTAATCCATCACATTTCTATTACCGAATACCACGACACTTGGGGCAAGATAATTTCGTTTCACGTAGAGGTTGGGTCAGCAAATCGAGGGCATGGGGCTTGGGACAAGGTCTCTGTCACTCCGGTGCCCATAACTTTTGATTCGTAAGGAGTTACGTGGCGCACAACATACAGTTGGAAAGCTCTCTGAGAGCTCTACGACGAGGTCAGCAAGCCTCTCGGCTACGCCTATTTTTGTAGCCCAAAATCGAACGTTTTCATCAGTTTTAGGGTACTTTTCTTCTTTTGAGCTATTTTTTCGACCCAAATCGTACGTCGTGAGCCGCAAAAAGGACGACAACCTAATCCATCACATTTCTATTATCGAATCCCACGGCACCTTGGGCAAGAAAACTTCACTTCACGTAGAGGCATGGCCCGCAAATCGAGGGCGTAGGGCTTGGGACCAGGTCTTTGTCGCTCCGGTGCCCATAACTTTTGATCCGTAAGGAGTTATGCGACGCACAACATATATTTGGAAAGCCCTCCGAAAGCTCTAAGATGGGGGCGGCAAGCCTGCTCAGCTGCTCTCACGCCCCAACCCGACCTATAGAGGTTAGACTAGGGAGTGATCTAAACATTCAAGTCCTTTCACGTACTTAATCGTTCAAGAAGGTTTAACACTTAACGTTTAGCCTAAACTCCACAGATTCTCCGAAAACCCGACAGCATAACGGTTGTAATTGGGCTCTTTAGTTTGACCTAATTTTCTAAAGGCCTCAAAACTTTCAATCTCAAATTCATTTCCAACTAAGATTACTATTTATCACCAATTGAAAAGCCTAATAGTTACCTCGAAGTCTCGTTTGATTAATAACCTAGCATGATAACTCTGTCTCGTTTGTTTGTTAATTCTTGTTACAAAAGTACCTGTTGATCTTAGCCTACCAATGAGTACCTATTTAAGATTGGATAGATTCATTTACTTAATCCTTTACCTGATACTTCATAAGCCTGTGATAAATACTAGCTAGTAGCGATAGCAAAAATGACCATAAGAGTGTCTATCTAGTTATGATCAGTACAACCCAAAATTTGACCCCAAATTACAACGGGGGTCATTTACAATACAACAACAAGCAACATAAGAAATAGTCTTCAAGTAACATATCGTTCACAAAATGGCCATAGTCAAGTAAGGCACGTAGGGCAAGCAATCATTCCAATGAGTCATCAATAGGCACGTTGTCCTCGGGTACCTGTTCCTGGTCTTCTTCACCTGAGATGATAAAGAGGGTAAGTCCTTATGAACTCAGAGAGGGAGAACGAGAAATAAGTTTTGAAACTCCTTTTCCGGTTCAACTTATGAAAACTCTTTTTGCAAGCATGACATATATCACAAGTAAGTACACAATGTAATGTAAAAGTAAAAGAACACAATTGCCCGTCTTTCCTCCCCGAGGTCCTCTAGAAACCAAGCGAGAGTACTTATACACATAGTGAAAAGGATACGGTGAGCTTTTGTTCTCAATTTACTTCCAGTATCAGTTGTTGCGGCCGACTTCAAATCATTCACTTATCACGCCAAATGGGTGTACTCCGGATGTACCCCAAAATCCTACGACCCAACTCTCCGAGGAAGTCTAGCCCCCAAGCGAGAGAGGGAATTGGACAATGGTAGTCACGGTTGCACCGGCAAGCTCGATGCCGCCCGGTGTGTGTGAACGCTACCACGCTAGAATGAAAGGTTGCAACCTTGTATGCAATGCACATTTATGACATTTAATATATCACATTAGGAGGACAAAAAAGTAGGTTGCCTCCGAGCAGTCATAGGATTGCACATTGACAGGTAAACACGCGAGGCATAATATGACAGGTAATTTCACTTGTAAAACACATGGAGTTATGTGAATATTAAACGGGCAGCCATGTAACGCATGTAAATAAAGTCATATAACTAATTTCGAAGTTCATGAAATCAAATAGTAAGGTCATACAACATGCAACGACGTTTACGTAGGACCGGGTGCAAGAAAGGTCTACTTGTCAATATGTAATCATCGGAATCACATTTAGGGCTATAAGGAAACTACAGGCAGCCTACTAATCACATAATTAAACACGATATTCATAGGATCAACACTTAGCGAGTTTTCCTAGTCATTAGGGTTTCAATTCATGCTCACCAGTGCGATTAAGCCCCAAGTTGTCACGTAATTAAACTCAAGTCATGCATCGATTAATTAAAACACCCTCAAGCATTCAAAACAGTCCACACAACATCCAAGTGCCACAATCCCAATCATTTAATACAACAAGAGAAGTTACAATAATTTTCAAAGCATATCACTAGATGAAAACCTCACTGCAATGGACTGTATTCTCACAATCATTGAGACAAGCAAACAATCTCCAATTCCAGTGAACAATTGTCAAATTAAAGCTTAAGGATTGAACTAAATCTAGAAACAAACCTCACATCATTTGGGGTTCAGATTCAAGAGTTATAGCCAAAACTGTGAGACTACACAAAACTGTCCAGATTTGTACACATTTCAATACTTGTCGTTTTTGAGGACCTTAGGGTCAGATTTAGCCTTAGTCTATTTCTGACAAAAATGTCCAGACCTGAACAATCTAGCATCCTACCAAATGTTATGAATTTTTGACATCATTTACTGAGTCAAAACTGGTTCGTTCTACAAAGACAGTGAATCTGCCAAAACCTGCTTCATTTTCCCAGATTTTTCAGATTTGGACACCTTTTGATGTTTTGCCATTTTGGAGGTCTTAGAATAAAAATTGGCTTTGGACTATTTCTGAGAAAAATTCTCAGAACTGGAAAAACTAGTCACCTACCAATTTTCACACATTTTCAACATCATTTACCTGGCCAAAATCACTTCGTTCCAACAAGTCAGAAGACTGTCCATTTACGCGATTTCACCTATCTTTACATTCTAGCCAAATATCTTGCCATGCATGTTTACAAAAGCTCATGTACACACATATATCACAAGTACAGAGGTAAAAATAGAAATTTAAAGGCATGAATGTGGTTTTTGAAAGCTTTTCAAGAGAGTTTTAGCCCTCACCTTAGCAATACAACAATGAAGATGCACAAAACTCTTGATGATGCACAAGGTTGTCCTTTTTCCTTGCTTAGCCGAGAGACAACTTGAGATTCTCTCCTTCCTAGCTTAGTAACCATGTTCTTAGTATGTGCAAGTGGCTAGAACAAAAAGAAAATGAAATAGGAGCTATCAAACATACCTAAGGGCCGAATGAGCTTGCATGCATGTTTCTTTGCTTCTAGCTTGCTTGGTCGAGTTCCTTAGTAGCTTGAGTGTCTTGATGAACCTTAGGATGATGAACTTAAGCTATGGAGAGTATAATTGCAGCCAAGGCCGAGAGAGAGAGAGAGAAGAAAATGAGAGAGTGAATGAGAGAAAGAGAGAAAGAATGAAAGAAAATGAAAAGCTTGAAGAGTTTGATGCATGTGTCGGCTATGGGCTTGCAAATTTCAGAATTTGTGTCTTCAAGAGCATAATTTGAATCACCCTAGCATGGGCAATTGAGTGTGTCAAGATTTTGGTGCATTGGGTAGGGTTTTTGAGTCATTTTTTTATGCTTTGTGTCATGAGCTTGTCATAGAATGCCTAGGTATAAATTTTGAAATTGCAAAGCATTGTCAAATGCAAGAAGTGGTCAGCCAAGGCTTGCAAAATTCTGAATTTTTTTGTCTTGTTTGAGCATTATTTAATTGTATGCTTGGAATATGCAAAAGAATAAAGAATAAGAATGTCTAGCTTTTTGTGAGATTTCATCTTCTAGTGAGTTGAATTAGCATTTTAATATTGGTTAGTGGAGTTTGTAGGATTAATTAATGATCTAGTGCTTCGTGTAAGACGCTTCGTGATTAGAGTGCGGGCACGCTTTCCTAGGTTTAAGGCACGCACTACGAGGTAAGGCTCGAACTACGAGACGAATGCATATTTCCCAAGTAAATGCACGCAACCATAAATGAATGCTCGTAATTCAATGCAAGGCACACATAACGAAACACGACTCTTAAACCTAAGTCAAGGCATGCAAATCAAGGTTAGGGCACACGAAACAAGGTATCACACACAAATCGAGGTCGGGCCTCACAGCTGCACCTGTTTTCGGAGCCCAAAACCGAACGTTTTCATCAATTTTGGGACACTTTTCTTCTTTTGCGATGTTTTTTCATCACGGAACGTACGTCGTGAGCCGCAAAAAGGATGACAACTTAATCCAGCACATTTCTATTACCGAATCCCATGACACCTTGGGCAAGACAACTTCGATTCACGTAGAGGCTTGCCCGCAAACCGAGGGCGTGGGGCTTGGGACCAGGTCTCCGTCGCTCCGGTCCCCATAACTTTTGATCCGTAAGGAGTTACGTGGTGTACAACATACCGTTTGAAAGCTCTCCGAGAGGTCTACGACGGGGACGGCAAGCCTGCTCAACTGCACCTATTTTCGGAGCCCAAAATCGAACGTTTTCATCCATTTTGGGACAATTTTCTTCTTTTACGCTATTTTTTCATCCCGGATCGTACGTCGTGATCCGCGAAAAGGACGACAACCTATTCCATCACATTTCTTTTATCAAATCCCACGGCACCTTGGGCAAGACAACATCGCTTCACGTAGAGGCTGGGCCTGCAAACCGAGGGCGTGTGGCTTGGGACCAGGTCTTCGTCGCTCCGGTCCCCATAAATTTTGATCTATAAGGAGTTACGTGGCGCACAGCATACCGTTTGAAAGCACTCCGAGAGGTCTACGACAGGGATTGCAAGCCTGCTCAGCAGCGCCTATTTTTGAAGCCCAAAAACGAACGTTTTTATCAATTTCAGGGCACTTTTCTTCTTTTGCACTATTTTTCCTTCCCGGATCGTATGTCGTGAGCCTCAAAAAGGACGACAACCTAATCCATCACATTTCTATTATCGAATCCCACGGTATCTTGGGCAAGACAACTTCCATTCACATAGAAGCTTGCCCGCAAACCGACGGCGTGGGGTTTGGGACCAGGTCTCCGTCGCTCCGATGCTCATAACTTTTTATCCGTAAGGAGTTACGTGGTGCACAACATAAAGTTGGAAAGGTCTCCGAGAGCTCTACGACGGGGGTCGCAAGCCTGCTCTGCTGCGCTTATTTTCAGAGCCCATAATCGAACCTTTTCATCAGTTTCAGGACACTTTTCTTCTTTTGCGCTATTTTTCCTTCCTAGATGGTACGTCGTGAGCCGCGAAAAGGACTACAACCTAATCCATCACATTTCTATTACTGAATACCATGGCACCTTGGGCAAGACAACTTCGTTTCATGTAGAGGCTGGGACAGCAAACCGAGGGCGTGGGGCTTGGGACTAGGTCTCTGTCGCTCCGGTGCCCATAACTTTTCATTCATAAGGAGTTATGCAGCACACAACATACAGTTGAAAAGCTCTCTGAGAGCTCTACAACGGGGGCAGCAAGCCTGCTAGGCTATACCTATTTTTGGAGACCAAAATCGAACCTTTTCATCAGTTTCGGAACACTTTTCTTCTTTTGAGCTATTTTTTCGTCCCGGATTGTACGTCGTGAGCCGCAAAAAGGACGACAACCTAATCTATCACATTTCTATTATCGAATCCCATGGCACCTTGGATAAGACAACTTTGCTTCACGTAGAGGCTTGGCCCGCAAACCGAGGGCGTGGGGCTTGGGACCAGGTCTCCGTCGCTCTAGTGCCCATAACTTTTGATCCGTAAGGAGCTACGTGGCACATAGCATATCATTGGAAAGCTCTCTGAGAGCTCTACGACGAGGTCAGCAGGCGTCCTCGGCTCTACCTATTTTTGTAGCCTAAAATTGAACATTTTCATCAGTTTAGGGACACTTTACTTCTTTTACGCTATTTTTTCATCCCGGATCGTGCGTCATGAGCCGCGACAAGGACAACAACCAAATCTATCACATTTCAATTACTGAATTCCATGGCACCTTGGGCAAGACAACTTCGCTTCACGTAGAGCTGGGCTCGCAAATTGAGGGTGTAGGACTTTGGACCAAGTCTCCGTCACTACGGTGCCCATAACTTTTGATCCATAAGGAGTTACGCGGCGCACAACATCCGTTGGAAAGCTCTACGATGTGGATAGCAAGCGTATTTTGCTGCGCCTATTTCGAAGCCCAAAAATGAATGTTTTTATCAATTTTGGGACACTTTTCTTATTTTGCGCTATTTTTCCTTCTCGGATCGTACGTCGTGTGCCACGAAAAGGACGACAACCTAATCTATCATATTTCTATTACCGAATCCCACAATACCTTGGGCAAGACAACTTCACTTCACATAGAGGCTTGGCCCACAAACCGAGGGAGTAGGGCTTGGGACCAAGTCTCCGTCGCTCTGGTGCCCATAACTTTTGATCCGTAAGGAGTTACGTGGCGCCCAGCATACCGTTGCAAAGCTCTACGAGAGAACTACGACGAGGGCGGCAAGCCTGCCCCGCTACGCCTATTTTTAGAGCCAAAAATCGAACGATTTCATAAGTTTCGGGACACTTTTCTTCTTTTGCGCTATTTTTCCTTCCCGGATCGTATGTCGTGAGCCGCAAAAAGAATGAAAATCTAATCCATCATATTTCTATTATCAAATCCCACGGCACCTTGGCCAAGACAACTTTGCTTCACGTGGAGGCTTGGCCCGCAAACCGAGGGCATAGGGCTTGAGACCAGGTCTCCATCACTTCGGTGCCTATACCTTTTGATCCTTAAGGAGTTATGCGGCGCACAGCATACCGTAGGAAAGCTCTCCGAGAGCTCTAGGACAGGGACAGCAAGCCTGCTTTGTTGCGCCTGTTTACGAAGCCCACAATTGAACATTTTTCCTTTCCAGATCGTACGTCGTGAGCCGCGAAAAGGACTACTGTGTAATCCATCACATTTCTATTACTGATTCCCACGGCACCTTGGGCAAGGCAACTTCGCTTCACGTAGAGGCTGGGCTCGCAAACTGAGGGTGTGGCGCGTGGGGCCGGGGCGCCGTTGCTCCGGGGGCCATAACTGTTGATCCGTAAGGAGTTACTCAGCACACAACATACCGTTGGAAAGCTCTACGATAGGGAAAGCAAGCCTGCTTAGCTGCGCCTGTTTTCGGAGCCCAAAATCAAACATTTTCTTCAGTTTCGGGACACTTTTTATCTTTTGCGCTATTTTTTCGTCCGGGATTGTACGTCATGAGCCGCGAAAAGGATGACAACCTAATCCATCACATTTCTATTATCGAATCCCACGGCACCTTAGGCAAGACAACTTCGCTTCACGTAGAGGCTGGGCCCGCAAACTGAGGGCGTGGGGCTTGGAACCAAGTCTTTGTCGCTCCGGTGCCCATAACTTTTGATCCGTAAAGAGTTATGCGGTGCACAACATACCGTTGGAAAGCTCTCCGAGAACTCTACAATGGGAAAAGCAAGCCTGATATGCTGCGCCTATTTTCGGAGCCCAAAATTGAACATTTTCATCAGTTTTGGGACACTGTTATGCTTTTGCGCTATTTTTTTGTCGCATATCGTACGTCGTGAGCCGCGAAAAGAACGACAACCAAATCCATCAAATTTCTATTATCGAATCCCATGTCACGTTGGGCAAGACAACTTCGTTTCACGTAGAGGCTGAGCCCGTAAACCGAGGGCGTGGGGCTTGGGACCAAGTCTCCGTCACTTCGACGCCCATAACTTTTGATCCATAAAGAGTTACGCAGCGCACAACATACCGTTGGAAAGCTCTCCGAGAGCTCTACGATGGGGGTATCAATCCTGCTCGGTTGTACCAATTTTCAGAGCCCAAAATCGAACATTTTCATCAGTTTTGCGGCACTTTTCTTCTTTTGCTCTGTTTTTCCGTCCCAGATCGTACGTCGTGAGTAGCGAAAATGACGACAACCTAATCCATCGCATTTCTCTTATCGAATCCCACGGTAACTTGGCCAAGCCAACTTTGCTTCACATAGAGGCTTGGCCCACAAACCGAGGGCGTGGGGCTTGGGACCAGGTCTCCGTCGCTCTGGTGCCCATAACTTTTGATCGTTAAGGAGTTACACGGCGCACAGCATACCCTAGGAAAGCTCTCCGAGAGCTCTACGATGGGGGAAGCAAGCTTGCTTTGTTGCACCTATTTTCCAAGCCTAAAATATACCGTTTTTATCAATTTCGGGACACTTTTCTTCTTTTGCGCTATTTTTCTTTCCCGGATCATACGTCGTGAACCGTGAAAAGGATGACAACCTAATCCATCACATTTCTATTACCGAATCCCACGGGACATTGGGCTAGACAACTTCGCTTCTCATAGAGGTTTGGCCCCCAAACCGAGGGCGTGGGGCTTTGGACCAGGTCTCTGTCGCTCCGGTCCCCATAACTTTTGATCCGTAAGGAGTTATGCGACGCACAACATACCATTGGAAAGCTCTCTGAGAGGTCTATAACGGGGACAGCAAACTTGCTCAACTGCGCCTATTTTCAAAGCCCAAAATCGAACCTTTTCATCAGTTCCACGATACTTTTTTTCTTTTGCGCTATTTTTCTGTCCCGAATCGTACGTCGTGAGCCGCGAAAAGGACGACAACCTAATCTATTACATTTCTATTATCGAATCCCACTGCACCTTGGGCAAGTCAACTTCACTTCACGAAGAGGCTGGGCCCGCAAAGCAAGGGCGTGGGGCTTAGGACCAAGTCTCCGACGCTCCAGTGCCCATAACTTTTGATCCATAAGGAGTTACGCGGTGCACAACATACCGTTGGAAAGCTCTCTGAGAGCTCTACGACAAGGGCGGCAAGCCTGCTTTGCTTCGCCTATTTTCGGAGCCCAAAATCAAATATTTTCATCAGTTTTGGGGCACTTTTCTTCTTTTGCGCTAATTTTCCTTCCTGGATCGTACGTCGTAAGCCACAAAAAGGACTACAACCTAATCCATCACATTTCTATTACCAAATCCCGCTGTACCTTGGGCAAGACAACTTCACTTGATGTAAAGGCTGGGCCGTAAAACTGAGGGCGTAGGGCTTGTGACCAGGTCTCCGTCACTCCGGTACCCATAACTTTTGATCCGTTAGGAGTTACGCGGCACACACATAGCGTTGGAAAGCTCTTCGAGAGCTCTACAACCAAGGCAGCAAACTTGCTTGGCTGCGCCTATTTTTGAAGACCAAAATCGAATATTTTCATCATTTTTGGGACATTTTTCTTCATTTGCGCCGTTTTTTCGTCCCGGATCGCATGCCGTGAGACGTGAAAAGGACGACAACCTAATCCATCATATTTCTATTATCGAATCCCATGGCACCTTGGGCAAGATAACTTGGCTTCACGTAGAGGCTTGGCCCGCAAACTGAGGGCATGGGGCTTGTGACCAAGTCTCCGTCGCTCCGATGCCCATAACTCTTGATCCGTAAGGAGTTACGGGGCGCATAGCATACCGTAAAAAAGCTCTACAAGAACGCTACGATGGAGGCAGGAAGCCTGATATGCCGCGCCTAGTTTCAAAGACCAAAATCAAACATTTTCATCAGTTTTGCGACACTTTTATTCTTTTGCTCTGTTTTTCTGTCCCGGATCCTACATCGTGAGCCGCGAAAAGGACGACAACCTAATCCACCACATTTCTCTTATCGAATCCCATGGCAACTTGGCCAAGCCAACTTCGCTTCACGTAGAGGCTTGGCCAGCAAACCGAGGGCGTGGGGCTTGAGACCAGGTCTCCGTCGCTCTGGTGCCCATAACTTTTGATCCTTAAGGAGTTACGCGGTGCACAACATAACGTAGGAAAGTTCTCCGAGAGCTCTACTACGGGGGCAGCAAGCTTGCTTTGCTGCGCCTATTTTTCAAGCCTAAAACCGAACGTTTTTATTAGTTTCGGGACACTTTTTCTCTTTTGTGCTATTTTTCTTTCCCGGATCGTACGTCGTGAGCCGCGAAAAGGACGACAACCTAATCCATCACATTTCTATTACCGAATCCCACAGCACCTTGGGCTAGACAACTTTGCTTCTCGTATAGGTTTGGCCCCTAAACCGAGGGAGTGGGGCTTTGGACCAGGTCTCCGTCGCTCCGGTCCCCATAACTTTTGATCCGTAAGGAGTTACACGGCGCACAGCATAATGTTGGAAAGCTCTCCGAGAAGTCTACGATGGGGACAGCAAGCTTCCTCAACAGCGCCTATTTTCAGAGAACAAAATTGAACATTTTCATCAGTTTCGCGATACTTTTTTTCTTTTGCGCCATTTTTCTGTCCCGGATCGTATGTCGTGAGCCGCAAAAAGGATGACAACCTAATCCATCTAATTTCTATTACCGAATCCCACTGTACCTTGGGCAAGTCAACTTCACTTCACGAAGAGGTTAGGCCCGCAAACCGAGGGCGTAGGGCGTGAGACCAGGTCTCCGTCGCTCTAGTGCCCATAACTTTTGATCCGTAAGGAGGTACGCTGCACACAGCATACCATTGGAAACCTCTCCGAGAGCTCTACGACAAGGGCGGCAAGCCTGCTTTGCTTTGCCTATTTTCAGAGCCCAAAATCAAACATTTTCATCAGTTTCGGGACGCTTTTCTTCTTTTGCACTATTTTTCTTTCCCGGATAGTACGCCGTGAGCCGCAAAAAGGACAACATCCTAATCCATCCCATTTCTATTACTGAGTCCCATGGCAACTTGGGCAAGACAACTTCACTTGACGTAGAGGCTGGGCCCGCAAACTGAGGGCGTGGGGCTTGGGACCAGGTCTCTATTGCTCCGGTGCCTATAACTTTTGATCCGTGATGAGTTACGCGGCGCACAGCATACCGTTGGAAAGCTCTCTGAGAGCTCTACGACGGAGGCAGCAAGCTTGCTTGGCTGCTCCTATATTCAAAGCCCGAAATCGAATGTTTTCATCATTTTCGGGACATTTTTCTTCTTTTACGCTGTTTTTTCATCCCGGATCATACGTCGTGAGACGCGAAAAGGACTACAACCTAATCCATCACATTTCTATTATCGAATCCCATGGCACCTTGGGTAAGATAACTTGGCTTCAGGTAGAGGCTTCGCCCGTAAACTGAGGGCCTGGGGCTTGAGACCAGGTCTCCGTCGCTCCGATGCCCATAACTTTTGATCCGTAAGGAGTTACGCGGCGCACAACATACTGTAGGAAAGCTCTCCAAGAGCTCTACGACGGGGGCAGGAAGCCTGCTATACTGCGCATTTTTTCGAAGCCCAAAATGGAACGTTTTCATCAGTTTTGTGACACTTTTCTTCTTTTGTGCTATTTTTCCTTCCCGGATTGTACGTCGTGAGCCGCGAAAAGGACGACAACCTAATCCATCACATTTCTATAACCGAATTACACAGTACCTTGGGCAACATAACTTCGCATCTCGTAGAAGCTAGGCCCGCAAACCGTGGGCGTAGGGCTTTAGATCAAGTCTCCGTCGCTCCGGTCCCCATAACTTTTGATCCGTAAGGAGTTACACGGCGCACAGCATAATGTTGGAAAGCTCTCCGAGAAGTCTACGATGGGGACAGCAAGCCTGCTTAGCTGCCCCTATTATTGGAGCCCAAAATCGAACGTTTTCATCAGTTTCGGGGTACTTTTCTTCTTTTGTGCTCTTTTTTCGTCCTCGATCGTACGTCGTGAGCCGCGAAAAGGCCGACAACCTAATCCATCACATTTCTACTATCAAATCCCATCGCAGCTTAGGCAAGACAAGTTTGCTTCACGTAGAGGCTGGGCCTGCAAATCGAGGGCGTGGGACCAGGTCTCCGTCGCTCCGGTGCCCATAACTTTTGATTCGTAAGTTGTTACGCAGCGTACATCATACTGTTGGAAAGCTCTCCCAGAGCTCTACAATGGGGGTGGCGAGCCTGCCTTGCTACGCCTGTTTTCAGAGCCCAAAATGAAACGTTTTCATCAATTTCGGGACACTTTTCTTCTTTTGCGCTGTTTTTTCGTCCTAGATTGTACGTCGTGAGCCGCAAAAAGGACGACAACCTAATCCATCACATTTCTATTACTGAATCCCACTATACCTTGGACAAGTCAACTTCGCTTCACGAAGAGGCTGGGCCCGCAAACTGAGGGCGTGGGGCTTGAGACCAGGTCTCCGTCGCCTTGGTGCCCATAACTTTTGATCTGTAAGGAGGTACGCTGCGCACAGCATACCGTTGGAAAGCTTTCCGAGAGCTCTACGACAAGGGTGGCAAGCCTGCTTTGCTTTGCCTATTTTCGGAGCCCAAAATCAAACATTTTCATCAGTTTCGGGACACTTTTCTTCCTTTACACTATTTTTCCTTCCCGGATCGTACATCGTGAGCCGCGAAAAGGAATACGACCTAATCCATCACATTTTTATTACCAAATCCCATGGCACCTTGGGCAAGACAACTTCACTTGACGTAGAGGCTGGGCCCGCAAACTGAGGGCGTGGTGCTTGGGACCAGGTCTCTGTCGCTCTGATGCCCATAACTTTTGATCCGTGATGAGTTACGCGGCGCACAGCATACCGTTGGAAAGCTCTCCGAGAGCTCTACAATGGAGGCAGCAAGCATGCTTGGCTGCCCCTATTTTCAAAGCCCAAAATCGAATGTTTTCATCATTTTCGGGACATTTTTCTTCTTTTGCGCTATTTTTTCATCCCGGATCGTACTTCGTGAGACGCAAAAAGGACGACAACCTAATGCATCACATTTCTATTATCGAATCCCATGGCACCTTGGGTAAGATAACTTGGCTTCAGGTAGAGGCTTGGCCAGCAAACTGAGGCCGTGGGGCTTGAGACAAGGTCTCCGTCGCTCCGATGCCCATAACTTTTGATCCGTAAGGAGTTACACGGCGCACAACATACCGTAGAAAAGCTCTCCAAGAGCTCTACGACGAAGGCAAGAAGCTTGTAATGCTGCGCATGTTTTTGAAGACCAAATTTGAATGTTTTCATCAATTTCGTGACACTTTTCCTCATTTGCGCAGTTTTTCGGTCCCGGATCGTATGTCGTGAGCCGCAAAAAGGACGACAACCTAATCCATAACATTTCTATTGCCGAATCCCACATCACCTTGGGCAAGACAACTTCACTTCACGTAGAGGCTGGGCCCGCAAACCAAGGGCGTGGGGCTTTAGACCAAGTCTCCGTCGCTCCGGTGCCCATAACTTTTGATCTGTAAGGAGTTACGCAGCGCACAACATACCGTTGGAAAGCTCTCCGAGAGGTCTACGACGGGGACAGCAAGCCTGCTTAGCTGCCCCTATTTTCGGAGCCCAAAATCAAACGTTTTCATCAGTTTTGGGATACTTTTCTTCTTTTGTGCTCTTTTTTCTTCCCCGATCGTACCTCGTGAGCCGTGAAATGGCCGACAACCTAATCCATCACATTTCTACTATCAAATCCCACCGCACCTTGGGCAAGACAAGTTTGCTTCACGTAGAGGCTGGGCCTGCAAACCGAGGGCGTGGGGCTTAGGACCAGCTCTCCGTCGCTCTCCGTCGCTCCGGTGCCCATAACTTTTGATCCGTAAGTTGTTACGCAGCGTACAGCATACCGTTGGAAAGCTCTCCGAGAGCTCTACAATGGGGGTGGCCAGCCTGCCTTGCTACGCCTATTTTTAGAGCCCAAAATCCAACGTTTTCATTAGTTTTGGGACACTTTTCTTCTTTTGCACTATTTTTTCGTCCTGGATCGTACGTCGTGATCCGCGAAAAGGACGAGAACCTAATCCATCACATTTCTATAATCGAATCCCATGCCACCTTGGGCAAGACAACTTCGTGTCACGTAGAGGTTGGGCCCGCAAACCGAGGGTGTGGGTTTTGGACCAGGTCTCCGTCTCTCCGGAGCCCATAACTTTTGATCCGTGTGGAGTTACGCGGCGCACAACTTACCGCTGGAAAGCTTTCCGAGAGCTCTACGACGGGGTCAACAAGCCTGCCTTGCTGCGCCTGTTTTCAGAGCCTAAAATTGAACATTTTTATCAGATTCGGGACACTTTTCTTCTTTTTTGCTATTTTTTCATCCCGAATCGTACGCCGTGAGCCGCGAAAAGGACGACAACCTAATCCATCACATTTCCATTACCGAATCCCATGGGACCTTGGGCAAGACGACTTCGCTTCACGTAGAGACTTGGCCCACAAACCGAGGGCATGGGGCTTGGGAGCAGTTCTCCGTCGCTCCGGTGCCCATAAATTTAGATCCGTAAGGAGTTACGTGGCGCATAGCATACCGTTAGAAAGCTCTCCGAGAGCTCTACAATGGTGGTGGCAAGCCTGCTAATATGCGCCTATTTTCGGAGCCCAAAATCGAACATTTTCATCAGTTTCGGGACACTTTTCTTCTTTTGCACTATTTTTCCTTCCCGGATCGTACATCGTGAGCCATGAAAAGGACTACAACCTAATCTATCACATTTCTATTAACGAATCCCACGACACCTTGGGCAAGACAACTTTTCTTCACATAGAGGCTGGGACCGCAAATCGAGGGTGTGGGGCTTGGGACCAGGCCTCCGTCGCTCCGGTGCCCAGAACTTTTGATCCGTAAAGAGTTACACGGCACACACATACCGTTGGAAAGCTCTCCGAGAGGTCAATGAAGGGGATGGCAAGCCTGCTCAACTGTGCCTATTTTCAGAGCCAAAATTGAACGTTTTCATCTGTTTCGGGACAGTTTTCTTCTGTTGCACTATTTTTCTGTCCCGATTTGTACGTCGTGAGACACAAAAAGGACAACAACTTAATCCATCACATTTCTATTATCGAATCCCATGGACACGCAAACCGAGGACGTGGGGCTTGGGACCAGGTCTCCGTCGCTCCGATGCCCATAACTTTTGATCCGTAAGGAGTTACGCGGCGCACAACATACCATTGGAAAGCTATCCGAGAGGTCTACGATGAGGCAACAAGCCTACTCGGCTGAGCAGGTCTTCAGAGCCCAAAATTGAACGTTTTCGTCAGTTTTGGGACACTTTTTTTCTTTTGCGCTGTTTTTCCGTCCCGGTTTGTACATCGTGAGCCGCGAAAAGGACGACAACCTAATCTATCACATTTCTATTATCGAATCCCATAACACCTTGGGCAAGACAACTTCGCCTCACGTAGAGGCTTGGCCCGCAAATCCAGGGCGTGTGGCTTGGGACCATGTCTTCGTCATTTCGGTACCCATAACTTTTGATCTATAAGGAGTTACACGGCGCACAAAACACCGTTGGAGAGCTCTCTAAGAGCTCTACGACGAGGTCAGCAAGCCTGAACAGTTACGCCTATTTTTGGAGCCCAAAATCGAACGTTTACATCAGTTTTAGGACACTTTTCTTCTTTTGCGCTGTTTTTTTGTCCCGGATCGTACGTCGTGAGCCGCGACAAGGACGACAACCTAATCTATCACATTTCTATTACCGAATCCCATGGCACCTTGGGCAAGACAACTTCGCTTCACGTAGAGGCTGGGCTCGCAATCGGAAGGCGTGGGGCTTTGGACTAGGTTTCTGTCGCTCCGGTGCCCATAACTTTTGATTTGCAAAGAGTTACACAGCGCACAACATACTGTTGGAAAGCTCTCCGAGAGCTCTACGATGGGGATAGGAAGATTTCTTTGATGTGCCTATTTTCGGAGCCCAAAAATGAACGTTTTCATCAGTTTCGGGACACTTTTCTTCTTTTACGCTATTTTTCCTTCTTGGATCGTACGTCGTGAGCCGCAAAAAGGACGACAACCTAATCCATCACTTTTCTATTACTGAATTCCATGGGACCTTGGGCAAGACAACTTCGCATCACGTAGAGGCTTGGCCCGCAAACCAAGGGCGTGGGGCTTGGGACCAGTTCTCCTTCGCTCCGGTGCCCATAAATTTAGATCCATAAGGTGTTACATGGCGCACAGCATACTGTTGGAAAGCTCTCCGAGAGCCTTACAACGCGTGTGGAAAGCCTACTCATCTGTCCCTAATTTCGGAGCCCAAAATCAAACGTTTTCATCAGTTTCGGGACACTTTTCTTGTTTTGCGCTATTTTTCCTTACCAGATCGTATATCATAAGCCGTGAAAAGCACTACAACCCAATCCATCACATTTCTATTACCGAATCCCATGGCACCATGGGCAAGACAACTTCGCTTCATGTAGAGGCTGGGACTGCAAACCGAGGGCGTGGGGCTTGGGACCAGGACTCCGTCGCTACGGTGCCCATAACTTTTGATCTGTAAGGAGTTACGCGGGGCACAACATACCGTTGAAAAGCTCTCCGAGTGGTCAATGAAGGGGATGGCGAGCCTGCTCAACTGCGCTTATTTGCGAAGCCAAAATCGAACGTTTTCATCAGTTTCGGGACACTTTTCTTCTGTTGCGCTGTTTTTCCGTCCCGATTTGTACATCGTGAGCCACGAAAAGGACAACAACCTAATCGACCACATTTTTGTTATCGAATCCCACGGCACCTTGGGCAAGACAACTTCGCTTCACGTAGAGGTTGGACCCGCAAACCGAGGGCATGGGGCTTGGGGCTTGGGGCTTGAGACCAGGTCTCCGTCGCTCCAGTGCCCATAACTTTTGATCCGTAAGGAGTTACGCGGCGTACAACATACCATTGGAAAGTTCTCTGAGAGGTCTATGACGAGGCAGGAAGCCTGCTCGGCTGCGCAGTTTTTCAGAGCCCAAAATTGAACATTTTCATCAGTTTTGGGACACTTTTCTTCTTTTGCGCTGTTTTTCCGTCTCGGTTCGTACGTCGTGAGCCGCGAAAAGGACGACAAACTAATCCATCACATTTCTATTATCGAATCCCAAGGCACCTTGGGCAAGACAACTTCACTTCACGTAGAGGCTTGGCCTGCAAATCCAGGGCGTGGGGCTTGGGACCATGTCTACGTCGTTCCGGTACCCATAACTTTCGATCTGTATGGAGTTACACGGCGCACAGAACACCGTTGGAGAGCTCTCCGAGAGCTCTACGACGGGGGCAGCAAGCTTGCTCAGCCGCGCCTGCTTTTGTAGGTCAAAATTGAACATTTTCATCAGTTTTGGGACATTTTTCTTCTTTTGCGCTATTTTTCCGTCCCGGATCGTACGTCGTGAGCAGCAAAAAGGACGACAACCTAATCCATCACATTTCTATTATCGAATCCCACGGCACCTTGGGCAAGACAACTTCGTTTCACTTAGAGGCTGGGCCCGCAAACCGGGGGCATGGGGCTTGGGACCAGGTCTCTGTCGCTCTGGTGCCCATAACTTTTGATCCGTAAGGAGTTACGCGGCGCACAACATACCATTGGAAAGTTGTCCGAGAGGCCTACGATAAGGCAGCAAGCCTGCTCGGCTGAGCAGGTTTTCGGAGCTGAAAATTGAATGTTTTCTTCAGTTTTGGGATACTTTTCTTCTTTTGCCCTGTTTTTTCGTCCCAGTTCGTACATCGTGAGCTGCGAAAAAGACGACAACCTAATCCATCACATTTCTATTATCGAATCCCACTGGACCTTGGGCAACACAACTTCGCCTCACGTAGAGGCTTGGCCCGCAAATCCAGGTCGTGTGGCTTGGGACCATGTCTTCGTCGTTCCGGTACCCATAACTTTTGATCTGTAAGGAGTTACACGGTGCACAAAACACCGTTGGAGAGCTCTCTGAGAGCTCTACGATGAGGTCAGCAAGCCTGATCGGCTACGCCTATTTTTGGTGCCCAAAATCGAACGTTTACATCAATTTTAGGACACTTTTCTTCTTTTACGTTATTTTTTTTTCCCGGATCGTACGTCGGGAGCTGTGGAATTGACGACAACCTAATCCATCACATTTCTATTACCGAATCCCATGGCACCTTGGGCAAGACAACTTCGCTTCACGTAGAGGCTGGGCCCGCAATCGGAGGGCGTGGGGCTTTGGACCAGGTTTCCGTCGCTCCGGTGCCCATAACTTTTGATTTGCAAGGAGTTACGCAGCGCATAACATACTGTTGGAAAGCTCTCCGAGAGCTCTACGATGGGGATAGCAAGCTTTCTTTGATGTGCCTATTTTTGGAGCCAAAAAACGAACGTTTTCATCAGTTTTGGGACACTTTTCTTCTTTTGCGCTATTTTTCCTTCTCGGATCGTACGTCGTGAGCCGCGAAAAGGACTACAACCTAATCCATCCCATTTCTATTACCGAATTCCATGGGACCTTGGGCAAGACAACTTCGCATCACGTAGAGGCTTGGCCCGCAAACCAAGGGCGTGGGGCTTGGGACCAGTTCTCCTTCGCTCCGGTGCCCATAAATTTAGATCCATAAGGTGTTACATGGCGCACAGCATACTGTTGGAAAGCTCTCCGAGAGCCTTACAACGCGTGTGGAAAGCCTACTCATCTGTCCCTAATTTCGGAGCCCAAAATCAAACGTTTTCATCAGTTTCGGGACACTTTTCTTCTTTTGCACTATTTTTCCTTACCGGATCGTACGTCATAAACCGTGAAAAGTACTACAACCTAATCTATCACATTTCTATTACCGAATCCCATGGCACCATGGGCAAGACAACTTCGCTTCACGTAGAGGCTAGGACCGCAAACCCAGGGCGTGGGGCTTGGGACCAGGACTCCGTCGCTACGGTGCCCATAACTTTTTATCTGTAAGGAGTTACGCGGAGCACAACATACTGTTAAAAAGCTTTCCGAGTGGTCAATGAAGGGGATGGCAAGCCTACTCAACTACGCTTATTTGCGAAGCCAAAATCGAACGTTTTCATCAGTTTCGGGACACTTTTCTTCTGTTGCGCTGTTTTTCCGTCCCGATTTGTACATCGTGAGCCACGAAAAGGACAACAACCTAATCGACCACATTTTTGTTATCGAATCCCACGGCACCTTGGGCAAGACAACTTCGCTTCACGTAGAGGTTGGACCCGCAAACCGAGGGCATGGGGCTTGGGGCTTGGGTCTTGAGACCAGGTCTCCGTCGCTCCAGTGCCCATAACTTTTGATCCGTAAGGAGTTACGCGGCGTACAACATACCATTGGAAAGTTCTCTGAGAGGTCTATGACGAGGCAGGAAGCCTGCTCGGCTGCGCAGTTTTTCAGAGCCCAAAATTGAACATTTTCATCAGTTTTGGGACACTTTTCTTCTTTTGCGCTGTTTTTCCGTCCCGGTTCGTACGTCGTGAGCCGCGAAAAGGACGACAAACTAATCCATCACATTTCTATTATCGAATCCCAAGGCACCTTGGGCAAGAAAACTTCACTTCACGTAGAGGCTTGGCCTGCAAATCCAGGGCGTGGGGCTTGGGACCATGTCTACGTCGTTCCGGTACCCATAACTTTCGATCTGTATGGAGTTACACGGCGCACAGAACACCGTTGGAGAGCTCTCCGAGAGCTCTACGACGGGGGTAGCAAGCTTGCTCAGCCGCGCCTGCTTTTGTAGGTCAAAATTGAACATTTTCATCAGTTTTGGGACATTTTTCTTCTTTTGCAATACTTTTCCGTCCCGGATCGTATGTCGTGAGCAGCAAAAAGGACGACAACCTAATCCATCACATTTCTATTATTGAATACCATGCCACCTTGGGCAATACAACTTCGCTTCACGTTGAGGCTGGGCTCGCAAACCGAGTGCGTGGGGCTTAGGACCAGGTCTCCATCGCTCTGGTGCCCATAACTTTTGATCCGTAAGGAGTTACGCAACGCACAAAATCGAACGTTTACATCAGTTTTGGGACCCTTTTCTTCTTTTGCACTATTTTTTCGTCCCGGATCGTACGTTGTGAGCCACGACAAGGACGATAACCTAATCCATCACATTTCTATTACCGAATCCCACGACACCTTGGGCAAGACAATTTTACTTCACGTAGAGGATGGGCCTGCAAACGGAGGGCGTGGGGCTTTGGACCAAGTCTCTGTCGCTCCGGAGCCCATAACTTTTGATCCGCAAGGAGTTACGCAGCGCACAACATACCGTTGAAAAGCTCTCCGAGAGCTGTACAACGGGGACAACAAGCTTTCTTTAGTGCGCCTGTGTTTGGAGCCCAAAAATGAACATTTTCATCAGTTTCGGGACACTTTTCTTCTTTTGTTCTATTTTTCATCCTAGGATCATATGTCGTGTGCCGCGAAAAGTACAACAACCTAATCCATCACTTTTCTATTACCGAATCCTACGGTACCTTGGGCAAGACAACTTCGCTTCACGTAGAGGCTTGGCCCGCAAACTGAGGGCGTGGGGCTTAGGACCAGGTCTCCGTTGCTCCGGTGCCCATAACTTATGATCCGTAAGGAGTTACACAGCGCACAACATACCATTGGAAAGCTCTCCGAGAGCTTTACGTCGGGGAGAGCAAGCTTGCTTTGCTACGCCTATTTTCGGAGCCAAAAAATGAACGTTTTCATCAATTTCGCGACACTTTTCTTCTTTTGTGCTATTTTTCCTTCCCGGATCGTACGTCGTGAGCCACGAAAAGGACGACAGCCTAATCCTTCACATTTCTATTATTAAATCCCACGACACCTTGGCCAAGACAACTTTGCTTCACATAGAGGCTTGTCCCGCAAACCGAGGGAGTAGGGCTTGGGACCAGGTCTTCGTCACTCCGGTGCCCATAACTTTTGATTTGTAAGGAGTTACGCTGCGCACCGCATACCGTTGGAAAGTTCTCCGAGAGATCTACAATGGGGAAAGCAAACCTGCTCAGCTACGCCTATTTTCGTGGCCCAAAATCGAATATTTTCTTCAGTTTCAGGACTCCTTTCTTTTTTTGCGCTATTTTTCCTTCCCGGATCGTACGTCATGAGCTGCGAAAAGGATTGCAACCTAATCCGTCACATTTCTATTATCGAATCGCATGGCACCTTGGGCAAGACAACTTCACTTCACGTAGAGGCTGGGCCTGCATACCGAGGGTGTAGGGCTTGGGACCTGGTCTCCATCGCTCCAATGCCCATAACTTTTAATCCGTAAGAAGTTACGTGGCGCACAACATACCGTTGGAAAGCTCTCTGAGAGCTCTACGGTGGGGGTATCAATCCTGCTCGGTGGCGCCTGTTTTCAGAGCCCAAAATTGAATATTTTCATCAGTTTCAGGATACTTTTCTTCTTTAGTTCTGTTTTTTCATCCCGGATCATACGTCCTGAGCCGCGAAAAGGACGACAACCTAATCCATCACATTTCTATTATCTAATCCCACGATAACTTGGCCAAGACAACTTCGCTTCACATAAAGGCTTGGCCCAGAAATCGAGGGCGTGGGGCTTGGGACCTGGTCTCCATCGCTCCGGTGCCCATAACTTTTGATCCTTAAGGAGTTCCACAGCGCACAACATATGGTAGGAAAGCTCTCCGAGAGCTCTACGACGGGGGCAACAACCTTTCTTTGCTGCACCTGTTTTCCAAACCTAAAATCGAACATTTTCATCAGTTTCGGGACACTTTTCTTCTTTTGCGCTATTTTTCCTTTCTAGATCGTACGTCGTGAGCCGCAAAAAGGAAGACAACCTAATCCATCACATTTCTATTATCAAATCCCACCGCACCTTGGGCAAGACAACTTCGCTTCATGTAGAGGCTGGGCCCGCAAACCAAGGGCCTGGGGCTTGGGACCAGGTCTCTGTCGCTCCAGTGCCCATAACTTTTGATCCGTAAGGAGTTACGCGGCGCACAACATACCATTGGAAAGCTCTCCAAGAGCTTTACGACAAAGGCGGCAAGCCTGCTCTGCTGCGGCTGCATTTGGAGCCCAAAATTGAATGTTTTCATTAGTTTCGGGACACTTTTAATCTTCTGCGCTTTTTTTTCCTTCCCGGATCGTGCGTCGTGAGCTGCAAAAAGAACTACAACCTAATCCATCACATTTCGATTACCGAATCCCATGGCACCTTGGGCAAGACAACTTCACTTCACGTAGAGGCTGGGCCCACTAACCGAGGGCGTGGGGCCCAGGACCAAGTGTCCGTCTCTTCGGTGCCAATAACTTTTGATCCGTGAGGAGTTTCGTGGCGCATAGCATACCGTTAGAAAGCTCTCTGAGAGCACTACGACGAGGACAGTAAGCCTACTTAGCTTCGCTTGTTTTCGTAGCTCAAAATTGAACGTTTTCATCAGTTTTGGGACACTTTTCTTCTTTTGCGCTATTTTTTTTATCCCCGATCGTACGTCGTGAGCCGCAAAAAAGATGACTACCTAATCCATCACATTTCTATTATCGAATCCCATGGCACCTTGGGCAAGACCACTTCACTTCACGTAGAGGCTTAGCCCGCAAACCGAGGGCGTGGGGCTTGGGACCAGGTCTCTGTCGCTTCGGTGTGCATAACTTTTGATCCATAAGGAGTTACACGGCGCACAACATATAGTAGAAAAGCTCTCCAAGAGCTCTACGACGGGGGCAGCAAGCCTGCTTTCCTGCGCCTGTTTTCAAAGCCCAAAATTGAAAGTTTTCATCAGTTTCGGGACACTTTTCTTCTTTTGCGCTATTTTTCCTTTCCAGATCGTACGTCGTGAGCCGCGAAAAGGACGACAACCTAATCCATCACATTTCTATTACCAAATCCCCTGTCACCTTGGGCAAGACAACTTCGCTTCACGTAGAGGTTGCGCCCGCAAACCGTGGGCGTGGGGCTTCGGACCAGGTCTATGTCGCTCCGGTCCCCATAACTTTTGATCCGTAAGGAGTTACGCGGCGCACAACATACCATTGAAAAGTTCTCCAAGAGGTCTACAACGAGGACAGTAAGCTTTCTTAGCTGCACCTGTTTTCGGAGCTCAAAATTGAACGATTTCATCAGTTTCGGTACACTTTTCTTCTTTTGCGCTGTTTTTTCGTCATTGATCGTACGTCGTGAGACTCGAAAAGGACGACAACCTAATCAATCACATTTCTATTATCGAATCCCACCGCACCTTCGGCAAGACAACTTAGCTTCACATAGAGGCTGGGCCCGCAAACAGAGGGAGTGGGTCTAGGGACCAGGTCTCCGTCGCTCCGGTGCCAATAACTTTTGATCCGCAAGGAGTTATTCGGCCCACAGCATACCGTTGGAAAGCTCTCTGAGAACTCTACGACGGTGTCAGCAAGCTTTCCTTGCAGCGCCTGTTTTCAGAGCAAAAAATTGAACGTTTTCATCAGTATTGGGATACTTTTCTTCTTTTGCGCTGTTTTTTCATCCCGGATCGAACGTCGTGAGTCGCGAAAAGGACAACAACCTAATCCATCACATTTCTGATATCGAATCCCATGGCACCTTGGGCATAAAAACTTTGCTTCACGTAGAGGCTGGGCCCACAAACGGAGGGTGTGGGGATCAGGACCAGGTCTCCGTCGCTCCGGTGTCCATAACTTTTGATCCGTAAGGAGTTCTGCGACGCACAGCATACCGTTGGAAAGCTCTCTGAGAGGTCTACAACAAGGACATCGCGATACTTTTCTTCCTTTGCGGTGTTTTTCTATCCCGGATCGTACGTCGTGAGCCACAAAAAGGACGACAACCTAATCCATCACATTTCTATTACCAAATCCCACTGCACCTTGGGAAAGTCAACTTCGCTTCACGAAGAGGTTGGGCCCGCAAACCGAGGGCGTGGGGCTTGAGATCAGGTCTCCGTCGCTCCGGTGCCCATAACTTTTGATCCGTAAGGAGGTACGCCGCTCACAACATACCGTTTGAAAGCTCTCCGAGAGCTTTACGACAAGGGCGGCAAGCCTGCTTTGCTTTGCCTATTTTTAGAGCCCAAAATCAAACATTTTCATCAGTCTCGGGACACTTTTCTTCTTTTGCACTATTTTTCCTTCCCGGATCATACGTCGTGAGCCGCGAAAAGAACTACAACCTAATCCATCACATTTCTATTAACAAATCACATGGCATCTTGGGCATCTTAGGCCCACAAACTTAGGGCGTGGGGCTTGGGACCAGGTCTCTGTCGCTCCAGTGCCCATAAATTTTGATTCGTGATGAGTTACGCAGTGCACAGCATACCGTTGAAAAGCTCTCCGAGAGCTCTATGACGGAGGCAGCAAGCTTGCTTGGCTGCGCCTATTTTCGAAGCCCAAAATAGAATGTTTTCATCATTTTCGGGACATTTTTCTTCTTTTGCACTGTTTTTTCGTCCCGGATCGTACGTCGTGAGACGCAAAAAGGACGACAACCTAATCCATCACATTTCTATTATCGAATCCCATGGCACTTTGGGTAAGATAACTTGGCTTCACGTAGAGGCTTGGCCCGCAAACTGATGGAGTGGGGCTTGAGACCAAGTCTCCGTCGCTCCGATGCCCATAACTTTTGATCCATAAGGAGTTACGCGGCGCACAGTATACCATAGAAAAGCTCTCCAAGAGCTCTATGACCGGGGAAGGAAGCTTGCTATGCTGCGCCTGTTTTCGAAGCCCAAAATTGAACGTTTTATCAGTTTCGTGACACTTTTCTTCTTTTGCGCTATTTTTCCTTCCCGGATCGTACGTCATGAGCTGAAAAGGACGACAACCTAATCCATCATATTTCTATAACCGAATTACACAGCACCTTGGGCAAGACAACTTCGCTTCACGTAGAAGATGGGCCCGCAAACCTTGGGTGTGGTGCTTTGGACCAAGTCTCCGTCGCTCCGGTGTCCATAACTTTGGATCCGTAAGGAGTTACGCGGCGCACAACATACCGTTGGAAAGCTTTCCAAGAGGTCTATGACAAAGACATCAAGCTTGCTTAGCTGCCCCTATTTTTAAAGCCCAAAATCGAACGTTTTCATCAGTTTCGGGATACTTTTCTTCTTTTGTGCTCTTTTTTCATCCACGATCGTACGTCGTGAGCCGCGAAATGGACGACAACCTAATCCATCACATTTCTACTATCAAATCCCACCGCACCTTGGGCAAGACCACTTCATTTCACATAGAAGCTTGGCCCGCAAATCTAGGGAGTGGGCCTTGGGACCATGACTCCGTCGTTCCAATACCCATAACTTTTGATCCGTAAGGAGTTACGCGGCACACAGGATACCGTTGGAAAGCTCTCCGAGATCTCTACGACGGGGTTAACAAGCCTGCTCGGCTACGCCTATGTTTGGAGCCAAAAATCAAACGTTTACATCAATTTTGGGACAGTTTTCTTCTTTTGCGTTATTTTTTCGTCCCGAATCGTACGTCGTGAGCCGCGACAAGGACGACAACATAATCCATCACATTTCTATTACCGAATCCCACGACACCTTGGGCAAGACAACTTCGCTTCACATAGAGGCTGGGCACGCAAGCGGAAGGCGTGGGGCTTTAAACCAGGTCTCCGTGGCTCCGGTGCCCATAACTTTTGATCCGCAAGGAGTTACACAACGCACAACATACCGTTGGAAAGCTCTTCGAGGGCTCTATGACGGGGACAACAAGCTTGCATTGCTGGGCCTATTTTCGGAGCTAAAAAATGGACGTTTTCATCAGCTTCGGGACACTTTTCTTCTTTTGTGCTTCTTTTCCTTCCCGGATCGTCTGTCGTATACCGTGAAAAGGGCGACAACCTAATCCATCATATTTCTATTACCGAATCCCGCGGCACCTTGGACAAGACAACTTCACTTCACGTAGAGGCTTGGCCCGCAAACCGAGGGCATTGGGCTTGGGACCAGGTCTCCGTCGCTCCGGTGCCCATAACTTTTGATCCGTAAGGAGTTACGCGGCGGACAGCATACCGTTGGAAAGCTTTCCGAGAGCTCTACGACGGGGGCGGCAAGCATGCTCTACTCCACCTGTTTTTAGAGCCCAAAATCAAACTTTTTCATCAGTTTTGGGACAATTTTCTTCTTTTGCGCTATTTTTCCTTCTCGGATCGTACGCCATGAGCCGCGAAAAGGACGACAACCTAATTCTTCACATTCCTATTATCGAATCCCATGACACCTTGGCCAAGACAACTTCGCTTCACATAGAGGCTTGTCCCGCAAACTGAGGGCGTGGGGCTTGGGACCAGGTCTCCGTCGCTCCGGTGCCCATAACTTTTGATCCGTAAGGTGCTACACTGCGCACCGCATACCGTTGGAAAGTTCTCCGAGAGATCTACGATGGGGAAAGCAAGCCTGCTCAGTTGCGCCTATTTTTGGAGCCCAAAATCGAATATTTTCTTTAGTTTCGAAACACTTTGATTTTTTTTGCGCTATTTTTCTTCTCGAATCGAACGTCGTGAGCCGCAAAAAGGACTACAACCAAATACATCACATTTCTATTATCGAATCCCATGGCACCTTGGGCAAGACAACTTTACTTCACGTAGAGGCTGGGCCTGCATACCGAGGGCGTGGGGCTTGGGACCTGGTCTACGTCGCTCCGGTGCCCATAACTTTTAATCCGTAAGGAGTTACGCGGCGCACAACATACCGTTGGAAAGCACTACGAGAGCTCTACGGCTGGGGTATCAATCCTGCTTGGCAGCAATTGTTTTCAGAGCCCAAAATCAAATATTTTCATCAGTTTCGGGACACTTTTCTTCTTTAGTGCTGTTTTTTCATCTTGGATCGTACGTCCTGAGCCGCGAAAAGGACGACAACCTAATCCATCACATTTCTATTATCGATTCCCATGGCAACTTGGCCATGATAACTTCGCTTCACGTAGAGGCTTGGCCCGAAAATCGAGGGCGTGGGGCTTGGGACCAGGTCTCCATCGCTTCGGTGCCCATAACTTTTGATCCTTAAAGAGTTACGCGGCGCACAACATACTGTAGGAAAGCTCTCCGAGAACTCTACGACAGGGGCAGCAATCTTGCTTTGCTGCGTCTGTTTTCCAAGCCTAAAATCGAATATTTTCATCAATTTCGGTACCCTTTTCTTCTTTTGCCCTATTTTTCCTTCTCGGATCGTACACCGTGAGCCGCGAAAAGGATGACAACCTAAACCATCACATTTCTATTATCAAATCCCACCTCACCTTAGGCAAGACAACTTCGCTTCACGTAGAGGCTGGGCCTGCAAACCGAGGGCGTGGGGCTTCAGACCAGGTCTCTGTCATTCTGGTACCCATAACTTTTGATCCGTAAGGAGTTACGCGGAGCACAACATACCGTTGGAAAGCTCTCCAAGAGCTCTACGACAAGGGCGGCAAGCCTTCTTTGCTGCGGCTGCATTTGGAGCCCAAAATTGAACGTTTTCACTAGTTTCGGGACACTTTTCTTCTTCTGCCCTTTTTTTCCTTCCCGGATCGTGCATCGTGAGCCGCGAAAAGAACTACAACCTAATCCATCTCATTTCAATTACCAAATCCCACGGCACATTGGGCAAGACAACTTCACTTCACATAAAGGCTGGGGCCGCAAACCTAGGGCGTGGGGCTCGGGACCAAGTGTTGTCGCTTCCGTACCCATAACTTTTGATCCGTGAGGAGTTATGTGGCGCACAGCATACCGTTGGAAAGCTCTTCGAGAGCACTACCACGGAGATAGTAAGCCTACTTAGCTGCGCCTGTTTTCAGAGCCCAAAATCGAATGTTTTCATTCGTTTTGGGACACTTTTCTTCTTTTGCGCTGTTTTTTCGTCCCCTATCGTATGTCGTGAGCCGCGAAAAGGACGACAACCTAATCCATCACATTTTTATTACCAAATCCCATGGCACCTTGGGCAAGACAACTTCACTTCATGTAGAGGCTTAGCCCGCAAACCGAGGGCGTGGGGCTTGGGACCAGGTCTCCGTCGCTCCGGTGCACATAACTTTTGATTCGTAAGGAGTTATGCAGCGCACGACATACCGTAGAAAAGCTCTCCAAGAGCTCTACGACGGGGGCAACAAGCCTGCATTCCTACACCTATTTTCGAAGCCTAAAATTGAAAGTTTTCATCAATTTTGGGACACTTTTATTCTTTTCCGCTATTTTTCCTTTCCAGATCGTACGTCGTGAGCCGTGAAAAGGACGACAACCTAATCCATCACATTTCTATTATTGAATCCCCTAGCACCTTGGGAAAGACAACTTCGCTTCACGTAGAGGTTGCGCCGGCAAACCGTGGGCGTGGGGCTTTTGACCAGGTCTCTGTCGCTCTGGTCCCCATAACTTTTGATCTGTAAGGAGTTACGCGGCGCACAGCATATCGTTGGAAAGCTCTCCAAGAGGTCTACGACGGGGACAGTAAGCTTGCTTAGCTGCCACTATTTTCGGAGCTCAAAATTGAACGTTTTCATCAATTTTGAGACACTTTTCTTCTTTTGCTCTGTTTTTTCGTCCCCGATCGTACGTCATGAGACGCGAAAAGGACGATAACCTAATCCATCACATTTCTATTATCGAATCCTACCCCAACTTGGGCAAGACAACTTTGCTTCACATAGAGGCTGGGCCTGCAAACTGAGAGCGTGGGTCTTGAGACCAGGTCTCTATCGCTCCGGTGCCCAAAACTTTTGATCTGTAAGGAGTTACGCGGCGCACAGCATACTGTTAGAAAGCTCTTCCAGAGCTCTACGACTGTGCCAGCAAGCTTGCCTTGCAGCACCTATTTCCAGAGCAAAAAATTGAACGTTTTCATCAGTTTTGGGACACTTTTCTTCTTTTGCACAGTTTTTCATCTCGGTTCGTACGTCGTGAGCCGCGAAAAGGATGACAGCCTAATCCATCACATTTATATTATCGAATCCCATAGCACCTTGGGCAAGACAACTTCGCTTCACGCAGAGGCTTGGCTCGCAAACTGAGGGCATGGGGCTTGGGACTAAGTCTCCGTCACTTCGGTGCCTATAACTTATGATCCGTAAAGAGTTTTGCGTCATAGAGCATACCGTAAAAAAGCTCTCCGAGAGCTCTACAACACGGGCAGCAAGCTTGCTTCGCTGCGCCTCTTTTCAAAAAGCAAAATCGAACATTTTCATCAGTTTCGGGACACTTTTCTTCTTTTACGCTATTTTTCCTTCCCGGATCGTACATCGTGAGCCGCAAAAAGGACGACAACCTAATCCATCACATTTCTATTACCAAATCCCATGACACCTTGGGCAAGACAACTTCGCTTCTCCAAGAGGCTAGGCCCATAAACCGAGAGCCTGGGGCTTGAGACCAGGTCTCCGTCGCTCCGGTCCCCATAACTTTTGATCCGTTAGGAGTTACACGAAGCACGGCATACCGTTGCAAAGCTCTCTGAGAGGTCTACGACAAGGAAATCAAGCTTGCTCAGTTACGCCTATTTTCATAGCCCAATATCGAACGTTTTCATCAGTTTTGGGACACATTTCTTCTTTTGCGCTGTTTTTTCATCCCAGAATATACGTCGTGAGCCGCGACAAGGACGACAACCTAATCCATCACATTTCTATTATCGAATCCGAAGGCAGCTTGGGCAAGGCAACTTTGCTTCACGTAGAGGCTTGGCTCGTAAACCGAGGGTGTGGGGCTTGGGACCAGGTTTCTGTCGCTCTAGTGCCCATAACTTTTGATTTGTAAGAAGTTACGCGGCGCACAGCATACCGTTGGAAAGCTCTCCGAGAGCTCTACAACGATGTCAACAAGCCTGCTTGGCTACGCCTATTTTTGGAGCCCAAAATTGAACATTTTCATCAGTTTCGGGATACTTTTCTTCTTTTGCGCTATTTTTTCATCCCGGATCAAACGTCGTGAGACGCGAAAAGTACGACAGCCTAATCCATCACATTTCTATTATCGAATCCCACAACACCTTGGGCAAGATAACTTCGCTTCACGTAGAGGCTGGGCCCGCAAACCGAGGGCGTGATGCTTTGGACTAGGTCTCCGTTGCTCTGGTGCCCATCACTTTTGATCTGTAAGGAGTTACGCATCGCACAGCATACCGTTGGCAAACTCTTCAAGAACTCTATGACGGGGACAACAAGCTTCCCAAAAACGAACGTTTTCATCAGGTTCGGGACACTTTTATAATTTTACGCTATATTTCCTTCTCGGATCGTATGTCGTGTGCCGCGAAAAGGACGACAACCTAATCCACCACATTTATATTACCGAATCCCATGGCACCTTGGGCAAGACAACTTCGCTTCACGTAAAGGCTTGGACCGCAAACCGAGGGCGTAGGGCTTAGGACTAGGTCTCCGTCGCTCCGGAGCCAATAACTTTTGATCTGTAAGGAGTTAAGTGGCGTACAACATACCGTTGGAAAGCTCTCTGAGAGATCTACGACGAGGGGGCAAGCCTACTAAGCTGCGGCTATTTTCGGAGCCCCAAATCGAACATTTTCATCAGTTTTGGGACACTTTTATTTTTTTGCGCTATTTTTCCTTCCCGGATCGTACGTCGTGAACCGCGAAAAGGACGACAACCTAATCCATCACATTTCTATTATCGAATCCCATGGTACCTTGGCCAAGACAACTTCGCTTCACGTAGAGGCTTGGCCTGCAAACCGAGGGCGTGGGGCTTGGGACCAGGTCTTTGTCGCTCTGGTGCCCATAACTTTTGATCCTTATGGAGTTACGCGGTGCACAACATACCGTAGGAAAGCTCTCCGAGAGCTCTACGACACAGGCAGCAAGCCTGCTTTGTTGCTCCTATTTTCGAAGCCCAAAGTTTAACGTTTTTATCACTTTCGGGACACTTTTCTTCTAATCAGTTATTTTTCCTTTCCGGATCGTACGTCGTGAGCCGCGAAAAGGACTACAACCTAATCCATCGCATTTCTATTACCGAATCCCATGGCACCTTGGGCAAGACAACTTCGCTTCACGTAGAGGCTGGGCCGGCAAATCGAGGGCGTGGGGCTTGGGACCAGGTCTTCGTCGCTCCGGTGCCCATAACTTTTGATCCGTAAGGAGTTACACGGCGCACAGCATACCGTTGGAAAGCCCTCTGAGAGGTCTACGACGGGGAAAGCAAGCCTACTCAGCTGCGCCTGCTTTCGGAGCCTAAAATTGAACATTTTCTTCAGTTTCGAGATACTTTTTCTCTTTTGCGCTGTTTTTCCATCCCGGATCATACGTCGTGAGCCACGAAAAGGACGACAACCTAATCCATCGCATTTCTATTATCGAATCCCACGGCACCTTGGGACGACAACGTCTCTTCACGTAGAGGCTTGGCCTACAAACCGAGGGCGTGGGGCTTGGGACTATATCTCCGTCGCTTCGGTGCCCATAACTTTTGATCCTTAAGGAGTTACGCGGCGCACAGCATACCGTAGGAAAGCTCTCTGAGAGCTCTACGACGGGGGCAGCAATCCTACTTTGCTGCGCCTATTTTCTAAGCCTAAAATCGAACGTTTTCATCAGTTTTGAGAAACTTTTCTTCTTTTGCACTATTTTTCCTTCCTACATCATACGTCGTGAGCTGCGAAAAGGACGACAACCTAATCCATCATATTTCTATTACCGAATCCCACGGTACATTGGGAAAGACAACTTTGCTTCACGGAGAGGCTGGGCCCCGAAAACTGAGGACGTGGGGCTTGGGATCAGGTCTCCGTGTTTTCGGTCCCCATAACTTTTGATCTGTAAGGAGTTACGCGGCGCACAACATACCGTAGGAAAGCTATTCGAGAGGTCTACCATGGGGATAGCAAGCTTGCTCAACTGCGCCTATTTTCGGAGCCCAAAATCGAATGTTTTGATCAGTTTCGTGACACTTTTCTTCTTTTGCGTTATTTTTTCGTCCCGGATCGTACGTTGTAAGCCGCGAAAAGGACGACAACCTAATCCATCACATTTCTATTATCGAATCCCACAGCACCTTGGGCAAGACAACTTCGCTTCACGTAGAGGTTGGACCCACAAACCGAGAGCATGGGGCTTGTGACCAGGTCTCCGTTGCTTCGGTGCTCATAACTTTTGATCCGTAAGGAGTTACGTGACGCACATCATACCGTTGGAAAGCTCTCCGAGAGCTATACGACAAGGGCGGTAAACCTACTATGTTGCGCCTATTTTTGGAGCCCAAAATCAAACGTTTTCATCAGTTTCATTACACTTTTCTTCTTTTGCGCTATTTTTTCTTCCTTGATCGTATGTCGTGAGCCGCGAAAAGGACTACAACCTAATCCATCACATTTCTATATCCGAATTCCACGGCACCTTGTGCAAGACAACTACACTTCACGTAGAGGCTGGGCCCGCAAACTGAGGGCGTGGGGCTTGGGACCAGGACTCCGTCGCTCTGGTGCCCATAACTTTTGATCAATGAGGAGTTACGCGGCGCACAACATACCATTGGAAAGCTCTCTGAGAGCTCTACGACGAGGCTAAAAAGCTTGCTTTGCTGCGCCTATTTTCGAAGCCTAAAATCGAACGTTTTAATAAGTTTCGGGATACTTTTCTTCTTTTGCGCTATTTTTTCTTCCCGGATCGTACATCGTGAGCCGCAAAAAGGACGACAACCTAATCCATCACATTTCTATTACCGAATCCCACGATACCTCAGGCAAGACAACTTCGCTTGTTCTAGAGGCTAGGCCCACAAACCGAGGGTGTGGGGCTTGGGACTAGGTCTCTGTCGCTCCGGTCCCTATAACTTTTGATCCGTTAGGAGTTACGCGAAGCACGGCATACCGTTGGAAAGCTCTATGAGAGGTCTACAACAAGGACATCAATCCTGCTCAGCTGCACCTATTTTCGGAGCCCAAAATTGAACGTTTTCATCAATTTTGGAACACACTTCTTCTTTTGCGCTGTTTTTTCATCCTGGAACGTACGTCGTGAGCCGCGAAAAGGAAGACTACCTAATCCATCACATTTCTATTATCGAATCCCATGGCACCTTGGGCAAGGCAACTTCACTTCATGTAGAGGCTTGGCCCGCAAACCGAGGGCTTGGGGCTTGGGACCAAGTCTCCGTCGCTCCAATGCCCATAACTTTTGATCTGTAAGATGTTACGCGATGCACAGCAAACCGTTGGAAAGCTCTCCGAGAGCTCTACGACGGTGTCAGCAAGCCTGCTTGGCTACGCCTATTTTTGGAGCCCAAAGTTGAACGTTTTTATCAGTTTCGGGATACTTTTCTTCTTTTGCGCTATTTTTTTTATCCCGGATCATACGTCGTGAGACGCAAAAAGTACGACAACCTAATCCATCACATTTCTATTACCGAATCCCACGACACCTTGGGCAAGATAACTTCGCTTCACGTAGAGGCTGGGCCCACAAACCAAGGGCGTAGGGCTTTGGACTAGGTCTCTATCGCTCCGGTGCCCATAACTTTTGATCTGTAAGGAGTTACGCATTGCACAGCATACCGTTGGCAAACTCTTCGAGAACTCTATGACGAGGACAGCAAGCCTCCCAAAAACGAACGTTTTCTTCAATTTTGGGACACCTTTATAATTTTACGCTATATTTCCTTCTCAGATCGTACGTCGTGTGCCGCGAGAAGGACGACAATCTAATCCATCACATTTCTATTACCGAATCTCACAGCCCCTTGGGCAAGACAACTTCGCTTCACGTAGAGGCTTGGACCGTAAACCGAGGGCGTGGGGCTTGGGACTAGGTCTCCGTCGCTCCGGAGCCCATAACTTTTGATCCGTAAGGAGTTAAGTGGCGCACAGCATACCGTTGGAAAGCTCTCCGAGAGATCTACGACGAGGGAGCAAGCCTGCTAGGCTGCGGCTATTTTCGGAGCCCAACATCAAACATTTTCATCAGTTTTGGGACACTTTTCTTCTTTTACGCTATTTTTCCTTCCCGGATCGTACGTCGTGAACCGTGAAAAGGACGACAACCTAATCCATCACATTTCTATTATCGAATCACATGGCACCTTGGCCAAGACAACTTCGCTTCACGTAGAGGCTTGGCCTGCAAACCGAGGGCGTGGGGCTTGGGACCAGGTCTCTGTTGCTCCGGTGCCCATAACTTTTGATCCTTATGGAGTTACACGGTGCACAACATACCTTAGGAAAGCTCTCCGAGAGCTCTACGACAGGGGTAGCAAGCCTGCTTTGTTGCTCCTATTTTCGAAGCCCAATGTTTAACGTTTTTATCACGTTTGGGACACTTTTCTTCTAATCTGCTATTTTTTCTTTCCGGATCATACGTCGTGAGCCGCAAAAAGGACTACAACCTAATCCATCACATTTCTATTACCGAATCCCATGGCACCTTGGGCAAGACAACTTCGCTTCACGTAGAGGTTGGGCCGACAAACCGAGGGCATGGGGCTTCAGACCAGGTCTTCGTCGCTCCGGTGCCCATAACTTTTGATCCGTAAGGAGTTACGCGGCGCATAGCATACTGTTGGAAAGCCCTCCGAGAGGTCTACGATGGGGGAAAGCAAGCCTGCTCAGCTGCGCCTGTTTTCAGAGCCCAAACTCGAACATTTTCTTCATTTTCGAGACACTTTTTCTCTTTTACACTATTTTTTGGTCCCGGATCGTACGTCGTGTGCCATGAAAAGGACGACAACCTAATCCATCGCATTGCTACTATCGAATCCCATGGCACCTTGGGACAACAACGTCTCTTCACGTAGAGGCTTGGCCCGCAAACCGAGGGCGTGGGGCTTGGGACTATATCTCCGTCACTCTGGTGCCCATAACTTTTGATCCTTAAGGAGTTACGCGGCGCACAGCATACCGTAGGAAAGCTCTCCGAGAGCTCTACGACAGGGGCAGCAATCCTGCTTTGCTACGCCTAGTTTTCAAGCCTAAAATCGAATGTTTTCATCAGTTTCGAGACACTTTTCTTCTTTTCCGCTATTTTTCCTTCCGGATCGTACGTCGTGAGCTGCGAAAAGGACGATAACCTAATCCATCATATTTCTATTACCGAATCCCACGATACATTGGGAAAGACAACTTTGCTTCACGTAGAGGCTGGGCCCCGCAAACCGAGGGTGTGGGGCTTAGGACTAGGTCTCCGTCTTTCTGGTCCCCATAACTTTTGATCCGTAAGGAGTTATGCGGCGCACAGCATACCGTTGGAAAACTCTTCGAGAGGTCTATGATGGGGATAGCAAGCATGCTCAACTGTGCCTATTTTCGGAGTCCAAAATCGAATGTTTTGATCAGTTTCGCGACACTTTTCTTCTTTTGCGCTGTTTTTTCGTCCCAGATCGTACGTCGTGAGCCGTGAAAAGGACGACAACCTAATCCATCACATTTCTATTATCGAATCCCACAGCACCTTGGGCAAGACAATTTCGCTTCACGTAGAGGCTAGACCCACAAACCGAGAGTGTGGGGCTTGGGACAGGTCTCCGTCGCTTCGGTGCCCATAACTTTTGATCCGTAAGGAGTTACGTGACGCACATCATACCGTTGGAAAGCTCTCCGAGAGCTATACGACAAGGGCGGCAAACCTACTATGCTGCGCCTATTTTTGGAGCCCAAAATCAAACGTTTTAATCAGTTTCAGGACACTTTTCTTCTTTTGCACTATTTTTTCTTTCTTGATCGTATGTCGTGAGCCGCGAAAAGGACTACAACCTAATCCATCACATTTCTATATCCGAATTCCACGGCACCTTGGGGAAGACAACTTCACTTCACGTAGAGGCTGGGCTCGCAAACCGAGGGCGTGGGGCTTGGGACCAGGACTCCGTCGCTCTAGTGCCCATAACTTTTGATCAGTGACGAGTTACGCGGCGCACAACATACAATTGGAAAGCTCTCCGAGAGATCTACAACGGGGCTAGCAAGCTTGCTTTGCTGCACCTGTTTTCGAAGCCCAAAATTGAACGTTTTAATCAGTTTTGGGATATTTTTCTTCTTTTGCGCTATTTTTTCTTCCAGGATCTTACATTGTGAGCCGCAAAAAGGACGACAACCTAATCCATCACATTTCTATTACCGAATCCCACGACACCTTGGGCAAGACAACTTTGCTTCTCATAGAGGCTAGGCCCACAAACAGAGGGCGTGAGGCTTGGGACCAGGTCTCTGTCGCTCCGGTTCCTATAACTTTTGATCCATTAGGAGTTACGCGAAGCTCGGCATATCGTTGGAAAGCTCTCTGAGAGGTCTACGACAAGGACATCAAGCCTGCTAGGCTGCGCCTATTTTCGGAGCCCAAAATTGAACGTTTTTATCAGTTTTGGGACACATTTCTTCTTTTGCGCTGTTTATTCGTCCCGGAACGTACGTCGTGAGCCGCGAAAAGGACGACTACCTAATCCATCACATTTCTATTATCGAATCCCATGGCACCTTGGGCAAGGCAACTTCGCTTCATGTAGAGGCTTGGCCCGCAAACCGAGGGCGCAGGGCTTGGGACTAGGTCTCCGTCGCTCCAGTGCCCATAACTTTTGATCTGTAAGACGTTAAGCGACGCACAACATATCGTTGGAAAGCTCTCCGAGAGCTCTACGACGGTGTCAGCAAGCCTGCTTGGCTACGCCTGTTTTTGGAGCCCAAAGTTGAATGTTTTCATCAGTTTCGGGATACTTTTCTTCTTTTGCGCTATTTTTTTGTCCCGGATCATACGTCGTGAGACGCAAAAAGGACGACAACCTAATCCATCAAATTTCTATTACCGAATCCCACGACATCTTAGGCAAGATAACTTCGCTTCAAGTAGAGGCTGGGCCCGTAAACCGAGGGCGTGGGGCTTTGGACCAAGTCTCCGTCGCTCCGGTGCTCATAACTTTTGATCCGTAAGGAGTTACGCATCGCACAGCATACCGTTGGCAAGCCCTTCGAGAGCTCTATGACGGGGACAGCAAGCCTCCCAAAAATGAACGTTTTCATCAATTTCATGACACTTTTCTAATTTTACGCTATATTTCATTCTCGGATCGTACGTCGTGTACCGCGAAAAGGACGACAACCTAATCTATCACATTTCTATTACCAAATCCCACGGCACCTTGGGCAAGACAACTTCGATTCACGTAGAGGCATGGACCGCAAACCGAGGGCGTGGGGCTTAGGACTAGGTCTCCGTCGCTCCGGAGCCCATAACTTTTGATCGGTAAGGAGTTAAGTGGCGCACAGTATACCGTTGGAAAGTTCTCTGAGAGATCTACGACGAGGGCAACAAGCCTACTAGGCTGCGGCTGTTTTCGGAGCCCAAAATCGAATGTTTTCATCAGTTTTGAGACACTTTTCTTCTTTTTCGCTATTTTTCCTTCCCGGATTGTAAGTCGTGAACCACGAAAAGGACGACAACCAAATCCATCACATTTCTAATATCGAATCCCATGGCACCTTGGCCAAGACAACTTCGCTTCACGTAGAGGCTTGGCCTGCAAACCTAGGGCATAGGGCTTGGGACCAGGTCTCTGTCGCTCCGGTGCCCAAAATTTTTGATCCTTATGGAGTTACGCAGTGCACAACATGCCGTAGGAAAGCTCTCCGAGACCTCTATGATGGGGGCAGCAGGCCAGCTTTGTTGCTCCTATTTTTGAAGACCAAAATTTAACATTTTTATCACTTTCGGGACACTTTTCTTCTAATCTGCTATTTTTCCTTTCCGGATCGTACGTTGCAAGCCGAGGAAAAGGACTACAACCTAATCCATCATATTTCTTTTACCGAATCCCATGGCACCTTGGGCAAGACAACTTCACTTTACGCAGAGGCTGGGCTGACAAATCGAGGGCGTGGGGCTTGGGACCGGGCCACCATCGCTCCGTTGCCCATAACTTTAGATCCGTAAGGAGTTACGCGACGCACAACATACCGTTGGAAAGCCCTCCGAGAGGTCTACAGCGGGGAAAACAAGTCTGCTCAGCTGCGCCTATTTTCAGAGCCCAAAATCGAACATTTTCTTCAGTTTCGGGACACTTTTCCTCTTTTGCGCTGTTTTTCCGTCCCGGATCATACGTCATGAGCCACGAAAAGTACGACAACCTAATCTATCACATTTCTACTATCGAATCCTATGGCACCTTGGGACGACAACGTCTCTTCACGTAGAGGCTTGGCCCGCAAACCGAGGGCATGGGGCTTGGGACTATATCTCTGTTGCTCTAGTGCCCATAACTTTTGATCCTTAAGGAGTTACGCGGCGCACTGCATACTGTAGGAAAGCTCTCCGAGAGCTCTACGACGGGGGCAGCAATCCTGCTTTGCTGCGCCTATTTTACAAGCTTAAAATCAAATGTTTTCATCATTTTCTGGAGACTTTTCTTCTTTTGCGCTATTTTTCCTTCCCGGATTGTACGTCGTGAGCCACGAAAAGGACGACAACCTAATCCATCATATTTCTATTACCGAATCCTAGGGTACCTTGGACAAGACAACTTCGCTTCACGTAGAGGCTGGGCCCCGCAAACCGAGGGCGTGGGGCTTGGGACCAGGTCTCCGTCTTTCTGGTCCCCATAACTTTTGATCCGTAAGGAGTTACGTAGCGCACAGCATACCGTTGGAAAGCTTTTCGAGAGGTCTACGATGGGGACAGCAAGCTTGCTCAACTGCGCCTATTTTTGGAGCCCAAAATTGATCATTTTCATCAGTTTCATCACACTTTTCTTCTTTTGCGCTATTTTTTCATCCCGGATCGTACGTCGTGAGCCGCGAAAAGGACGACAACCTAATCCATCACATTTCTATTATCGAATCCCACAGCACCTTGGGCAAGACAACTTCGCTTCATGTAGAGGCTGGACCTACAAATCGAGAACGTGGGGCTTTGGACCAGGTCTCCGTCGCTCCGGTGCCTATAGCTTTTGATCCGTAAGGAGTTACGCGAAGCACTTCTTATTGTTGGAAAGCTCTTCGAGAGCTATACAACAAGGGCAGCAAGCCTACTATACTGCGCCTATTTTCGGAGCCCAAAATCATACGTTTTCATCAGTTTCAGGACACTTTTCTTCTTTTGCGCTATTTTTCCTTCCTTGATCGTATGTCGTGAGCCGCGAAAAGGACTACAACCTAATCCATCACATTTCTATAACCGAATCCCACGGCACCATGGGCAAGACAACTTCACTTCACGTAGAGGCTGGGCCCGCAAACCGAGGGCGTGGGGCTTGGGACCAGGACTCCGTTGCTCCGGTGCCCATAACTTTTGATCCGTGAGGAGTTACGCGGTGCACATCATACCATTGGAAAGTTCTTCGAGAGCTCTACGACGGGGCTAGCAAGCTTGCTTTGCTACGCCTGTTTTCAAAGCCCAAAATCAAACGTTTTAATCAGTTTCGGGACACTTTTCTTCTTTTGCGCTATTTTCTCTACCCGGATCGTACATCGTGAGCCACAAAAAGGATGACAACCTAATCCAACACATTTCTATTACCGAATCCCACAACACCATGGGCAAGACAACGTCTCTTCGTGTAAAGGCTAGGCCCGCAAACCGAGGGCTTGGGCTTGGGACCAGGTCTCCGTCGCTCCAGTCCCCATAACTTTTGATCCATTAGGAGTTACACGAACCACGACATACCGTTAGAAAGCTCTCTGAGAGCTCTACGACAAAGACATCAAGCCTGCTCGGTTGCGTCTATTTTTGGAGCTCAAAATCGAGCATTTTCATCAATTTTGGGACACATTTATTCTTTTGCGCTATTTTTTCATCCCAGAACGTACGTCGTGAGCCGCGAAAATGACGACTACCAAATCCATCACATTTATATTATCGAATCCCATGGCACCTTGGGCAAGGCAACTTCGCTTCACGTAGAGGCTTGGCCCACAAACCGAGAGTGTGGGGCTTGGGACCAGGTCTTTGTCGCTCCAATGCTTATAACTTTTGATCTATAAGAAGTTACGTGACGCACAGCATACCGTTAGAAAGCTCTATGAGAGCTCTACGACGGTGTCAGCAACACTGCTTGGCTACGCCAGTTTTTGGAGCCCAAAGTTTAATTTTTTCATCAGTTTCGGGGTACTTTTCTTCTTTTTCGCTATTTTTTCATCCCGGATCGTACGTCGTGAGACGCGAAAAGTACGACAACCTAATCCATCATATTTCTAATACCGAATCCCATGACACCTTGGGCAAGATAACTTCACTTCACGTAGAGGCTGGGCCCGCAAACCGAGGGCGTGGAGCTTTGGACCAGGTCTCCGTCGCTCCGGTGCCTATAACTTTTGATCCGTAAGGAGTTACGTGTCGTACAGCATACCGTTGGCAAGCTCTTCGAGAGCTCTATGATGGGGATAGCAAGCCTCCCAAAAACGAACGTTTTCATCAGTTTCGGGACACTTTTCTAATTTTACGCTATATTTCCATCTCATATCGTACGTCGTGTGCCGCGAAAAGGATGACAACCTAATCCATCACATTTCTATTACCGAATCCCACGGCACCTTGGGCAAGACTACTTCGCTTCACGTAGAGGCTTGGACAGCAAACCGAGGGCGTGGGACTTAGGACTAGGTCTCCGTCGCTCCGGTGCCTATAACTTTTGATCCGTAAGGAGTTAAGTGGCACACAGCATACCGTTGGAAATCTCTCCGAGAGATCTACGACGAGGGCGGCAAGCCTGCAAGGCTGCAACTATTTTTGGAGCCCAAAATCAAACTTTTTCATTAGTTTCGGGACACTTTCCTTCTTTTGCGCTATTTTCCCTTCCCGGATCGTACGTCGTGAACAGGGAAAATGACGACAACCAAATCCATCACATTTCTATTATCGAATCCCATGGCACCTTGGCCAAGACAACTTCACTTCACATAGAGGTTTGGCCTGCAAACCGAGGGCGTGGGGCTTGGGACCAGGTCTCTGTCACTCCGGTGCCCAAAACTTTTGATCCTTATGGAGTTACGCGATGCACAATATACCGTAGGAAAGCTCTTCGAGAGCTCTACGACGGGGGCAGCAAGCCTGCTTCGTTGCTCCTATTTTCGAAGCCCAAAATTTAACTTTTTTATCACTTTCGGGACACTTTTCTTCTAATCCGCTATTTTTCTTTCCCAGATCATACGTCGTGAGCCGCGAAAAGAACTACAACCTAATCCATCACATTTCTATTGCTGAATCCCACGGCACCTTGGGCAAGACAACTTCACTTCACGTAGAGGCTGGGCCGGCAAACTGAGGGCCTAGGGCTTGGGACCAGGTCTCCGTCGCTCCGGTGCCCATAACTTTTGATCCGTAAGGAGTTACGCGGCGCACAACATACCGTTGGAAAGCCCTCTGAGAGGTCTAAGACGGGGAAAGCAAGCCTGCTTAGCTGCGCCTATTTTCGGAGCCCAAAATCGAACATTTTCTTCAGTTTCGGGATACTTTTCCTCTTTTACGCTGTTTTTCCTTCTCGGATCGTACGTCGTGAGCCACGAAAAGGACAACAACCTAATCCATCACATTTCTATTATCAAATCCCACGGCACCTTGGGACGACAACGTCTCTTCACGTAGAGGCTTGGCCCGTAAACTGAGGGCGTTGGGCTTGGGACTATATCTCCGTCGATCCGGTGCCCATAACTTTTGATCCTTAAGGAGTTACGCGGCGCACTGCATACTGTAGGAAAGCTCTCCGAGAGCTCTACGACGGGGGCAGCAATCCTGCTTTGCTGCACCTATTTTCCAAACTTAAAATCGAACGTTTTCATCAGTTTCAGGATACTTTTCTTCTTTTACGCTATTTTTCCTTCCCGGATCGTATGTCGTGAGCCGCGAAAAGGACAACAACTATTCCATCATATTTCTATTACCGAATCCTAGGGTACCTTGGGCAAGACAACTTCGCTTCACGTGGAGGCTGGGCCCTACAAACCGAGGGCGTGGGGCTTGGGACTAGGTCTCCGTCTCTCCAGTCCCCATAACTTTTGATCCGTAAGGAGTTACGTGGCGCACAACATACCGTTGGAAAGTTCTTCGAGAGGACTACGATGGGGATAGCAAGCTTGCTCAACTGCGCCTATTTTCGGAGCCCAAAATCAAACATTTTCATTAGTTTCGCAACACTTTTCTTCTTTTGCGCTGCTTTATAGTCCAGGATCGTACGTCGTGAGCCGCGAAAAGGATGACAACCTAATCTATCACATTTCTATTATCGAATCCCATAGCACCTTGGGAAAGACAACTTCGCTTCACGTAGAGTTTGGACCCACAAACCGAGAGTGTGGGGCTTGGGACCAGGTCTCTGTCGCTTCGGTGCTTATAACTTTTGATCCGGAAGGAGTTACGCGGCGCACATCATACCGTTGGAAAGCTCTCTGAGAGCTATACGACAAGGGTGGCAAGCCTACTATGCTGCGCCTATTTTCGGAGCCAAAAATTGAACATTTTCATCAGTTTCAGGACACTTTTCTTCTTTTGCGCTATTTTTCCTTCCTTGATCGTATGTCGTGAGCCGCGAAAAGGACTACAACCTAATCCATCATATTTCTATAACCGAATCCCAAGGCACCTTGGGCAAGACAACTTCACTTCACATAGAGGCAGGGCCCGCAAACCGAGGACGTGGGGCTTGGGACCAAGTCTCTGTCGCTCCAGTGCCCATAACTTTTGATCCGTGAGGCGTTACGTGGCGCATAGCATACCATTGGAAAGCTCTCTGAGAGATCTACGACGGTGGTAGCAAGCTCTCTTTGTTGCGCCTGTTTCGAAGCCCAAAATCCAACGTTTTAATCAGTTTCGGGACAATTTTCTTCTTTTGCGCTATTTTTTCGTCCCGGATCGTACGTCGTAAGCTGCAAAAAGGACGACTACGTAATCCATCAAATTTTGATTATCGAATCCCATGGCACCTTGGGCAAGACAACTTCACTTCACGTAGAGGCTGCGCCCGCAAACCGAGGGCACGGGGCTAGGGACCAGGTCTCTGTCGCTCCGGTGCCCATAACTTTTGATCCGCAAGGTGTTACGCGGTGCACAGCATACCGTAGAATAGTTCTCCAAGAGCTCTACAACGGGGGCATCAAGCCTGCTTTGCTGTGCCTATTTTCAAAGCTCAAAATCGAACGTTTTCATCAGTTTCGGGACACTTTTCATCTTTTGCGCTATTTTTCCATCCCGGATCGTATGTCGTGAGCCGCGAAAAGGATGACAACCTAATCCATCACATTTCCATAACCGAATCCCATGGCACCTTGGCCAAGGCAACTTCACTTGACGTAGAGGCGGCGCCCGCAAACTGTGGGCATGGTGCTTTAGACCAGGTCTTCGTCGCTCCGGTCCCCATAACTTTTGATCCGTAAGGAGTTACGTGGCGCACATCATACCGTCGGAAAGCTCTTCGAGTGGTCTACGACGGGGACAGCAAGCCTGCATAGCTGTGCCGATTTTTGGAGCTCAAAATCGAACATTTTCATTAATTTTGGGATACTTTTCTTCTTTTTCGCTATTTTTTGGCCCCTGATCGTACATCGTGAGCCGCAAAAAGGACGACAACCTAATCCATCACATTTCAATTATCGAATCCCACCGCACCTTGGGCAAGACAACTTCGCTTCACGTCGAGGCTGGGCTCGCAAACCGAGGGCATTGGGCTTCGGACCAGGTCTCCGTCGCTCCGGTGCCTATAACTTTTGATCCGTAAAGAGTTACGCGGCGCACAGCATACCGTTGGAAATCTCTCCGAGATCTCTACGATTGTGTCAGCAAGCCTGCCTTGCTGCGCCTATTTTTAGAGTCCAAAATTGAACGTTTTCATCAGTTTTGGGACACTTTTCTTCTTTTGCGCTATTTTTTCATCCCGGATCATACGTCGTGACCCGCGAAAAGGATGACAACGTAATCCATCACATTTCTAATATTGAATCCCATGGCACCTTAGGCTAGACTACTTCACTTCACATAGAGGCTGGGACGGCAAACCGAGGGCATGGGGCTTGGGACTTGGTCTCCGTCGCTCCAGTGCCCATAACTTTTGATCCGCTTGGAGTTACGCGGTGCACAGCATACCGTTGGAAAGCTCTCCGAGAGCTCTACGATGGGGTTAACAAGCCTGCCCTGCTGCGCCTGTTTTCATAGCCCAAAATCGAACATTTTTTATTAGTTTCGGCACACTTTTCTTCTTTTGCGCTATTTTTTTATCCCGGATCGTACGTCGTGAGCCACAAAAAGGACAACAACCTAATCCATCACATTTCTATTACCGAATCCCATGGCACCTTGGGCAAGACAACATCACTTCACTTAGAGGCTTGGCCCGCAAACTAATGGCGTGGGGGTTGGGACCAAGTTTCCGTCGCTCCGGTGCCCATAACTTTTGATCCGTGGAGAGTTATGTGGCGCACAACATACCATTGGAAAGCTCTCCGAGAGCTCTACAACGGGGGTGGCAAGCTTGCTTAGCTGTGCCTGTTTTCGTAGCCCAAAATTGAACATTTTCATCAGTTTCAGGACACTTTTATTCTTTTACGCTATTTTTCCTTCCCGGATCGTACGTCGTGAGCCGCGAAAATGACAACGACCTAATCCATCACATTTATATTATCGAATCCGACGGCACCTTGGGAAAGAAAAATTCGCTTCATGTAGAGGCAGGGCCCGCAAATCAAGGGCATGGGGCTTGGGACCAGGTCTCCATCGCTCCGGTGCCCATAACTTTTGATCCGTAAGGAGTTTCCTAGTGCACAGCATACCGTTGGAAAGCTCTCCGAGAGCTCTACAACGGGGGTGGCAAGCCTGCTTAGGTACGCCTATTTTTGAAGCACAAAATCAAACATTTTCATCACTTTCGGGACACTTTTCTTCTTTTGCGCTATTTTTCCTTCCCGAATAGTATGTCGTGAGCCGTGACAAGGACTACAACCTAATCCATTACATTTCTATTATCGAATCCCATGACACCTTGGGAAAGATAACTTCATTTCACGTAGAAGCTGGGCCCGCAAATCAAGGGCGTAGAGCTGGGGACCAGGTCTCTGTCGCTCCGGTGCCCGCAACTTTTGATCCGTGAATAGTTACGCAGCGCACAGCATACCGTAGGAAAGCTCTACGACAGGGGCAGGAAGCCTGCTTTGCTGCATCTATTTTTGAAGTACAAAATCGAATATTTTCATCAATTTTGGGACACTTTTCTTATTTTGCTCTATTTTTCTTTCCCGGATCATACGTCGTGAGCCTCAAAAAGGATTACAACCTAATCCAACACATTTCTATTATCAAATCCCACGGCACCTTGGGCAAGACAACTTCGCTTTATGCAGAGGCTGGGCCCGTAAATCGAGGGCATGGGGCTTGGGACCAGGTCTCCATAGCTCCGGACAAAATCGAACGTTTTCATCAGTTTCAGGATACTTTTCTTCTGTTGCGCTATTTTTCTGCCCCGGTTTGTACGTCGTGAGCTGCAAAAAGGACAACAACCTAATCCATAACATTTCTGTTATCGAATCCCATGGCACCTTGGGCAGGACAAATTCGCTTCACGTAGAGGCTGGGCCTGCAAACCGAGGGCGTGGGTCTTGGGACCAGGTCTCCGTCGCTCCGGTGCCCATAACTTTTTATCCGTAAGGAGTTACGCGGCGCACAACATACCGTTGGAAAGCTCTCCGAGAGGTCTACGAAGTGGACAACATGCCTGCTCAGCTGTGCCTATTTTTGGAACCCTAAATTGAACGTTTTTATCAGTTTTGGGATATTTTTCTTCTTTCGCGCTATTTTTTCGTCCCGGATTGTACGTCGTGAGTCGCGAAAAGGACGACAACCTAATCTATCACATTTCAATTATCGAATCCCACAGCACCTTGTCCAAGAAAACTTCGCTTCACGTATAGGTTTGGCCTGCAAACCGAGGGCGTGGGGCTTGAGACCAGGTCTCCGTTGCTCCGGTGCCCCTAAATTTTGATTCGTAAGGAGTTACGCGGCGCACAACTTACCGTTGGAAAGCTCTCCGAGAGGTCTACGACAGGGACAGAAAGCCTGCTCAGCAGCGCCTATTTTTGGATCCCAAAATCAAAGGTTTTCATTATTTTTGGGACACTTTTCTACTTTTGCGTTATTTTTCCATTCCGGTTTGTACGTCGTGAGCCGCAAAAAGGACGACAACCTAATCTATCACATTTCTATTATCAAATCCCACGACGCCTTGGATAAGACAACTTCGTATCACGTAGAGGCTTAGCCCGCAAAGTGGCTTGGGACCAGGTCTCCGTCACTCCGGTGCCCATAAATTTTGATCCGTAAGGAGTTACGCGGCACACAACATACCGTTGGAAAGGTTTCCGAGAGGTCTACGACGAGGACAGCAAGGTTGCTTAGCTGCGCCTATTTTTGGACCTCAAAATTGAACGTTTTCATCATTTTCGGGACATTTTTCTACTTTTGCGGTATTTTTCTGCTCCGGTTTGTACGTCGTGAACGGTAAAAAAGACGACAACCTAATCCATCACATTTCTATTATCAAATCCCATGGTACCTTGGGCAAAACAACTTCGCTTCACGTAGAGGTTGGGCCCGCAAATCGAGGGCATGGGGTTTGGGACCAGGTCTCCGTCGCTCCGGTGCCCATAACTTTTGATCCGTAAGAAGTTTCCTGGCACACATCATATCATTGGAAAGCTCTCCGAGAGCTCTACAACGTGGGTGGCAGGCCTGCTTAGGTGCGCCTATTTTCATAGCACAAAATCAAACATTTTCATCAGTTTCGGGACAGTTTTCTTCTTTTGCACTATTTTTCCTTCCCGGATCGTACGTCGTGAGCCGTGAAAATGACTACAACCTAATCCATCACATTTTTATTATCAAATCCCACGGCACCTTGGGCAAGACAACTTTGCTTCATGTAGAGGCTGGGCCTACGAACCGAGGGCGTGGGGCTAAGGACCAGGTCTCTGTCGCTCCGGTGCCCAAAATTTTTGATATGTAAGGAGTTACGTGGCGCATAGCATACCTTAGGAAAGCTCTCAGAGAGCTCTATGACGGGGGCAGCAAGCCTGCTTTGTTGCGCCTGTTTTTGAAGACCAAAATCGAATGTTTTCATCAGTTTTGGGAGACTTTTCTTCTATTGCGCTGTTTTTCCTTACCAGATCGTACGTCGTGAGCCACGAAAAGGACAACCTAATCCATCACATTTCTATTATCGAATCCCACGGCACCTTGGGCAAGACAACTTCGCTTCATGTCGAGGCTGGGCTCGCAAACCGAGGGCGTGGAGTATAGGACCAGGTCTTTGTCGCTCTGGTGCCCATAACTTTTGATCTATAAGGAGTTGCGCGATGCACAGCATACCGTTGGAAAGGTCTCCGAGAGCTCTACGACGAGGTCAGCAAGCCTGACCTGCTGTGACTGTTTTCAGAGCCCAAAATTGAACGTTTTCATCAGTTTTGGGACACTTTTCTTTTTTTTCGTGATTTTTCCTTCCTGGCTCGTACGTTGTGAGCCGTGAAAAAGACTACAACTTAATCCATCACATTTTTATAACCGAATCCCATGGCACCTTGGGCAAGACAACTTTGCTTCACGTAGAGGCTGGGCCCACAAACCCAGGGTGTGGGGCTTGGGAACAGGTCTCCGTCGCTCTGGTGCCCATAACTTTTGATCCGTAAGGAGTTATGCACCGCACAACATACCGTAGGAAAGCTCTCCTAGAGGTCTACGATGGGGGTAGCAAGCCTGATTTGCTGTGTCTGTTTTCGAAGCCCAAAATTGAACGTTTTCATAAGTATCGGGAAACTTTTCTTCTTTTGTGATTTTTTTCCTTCCCTGATCGTACATCATGAGCCGCGAAAAGGACCACAACCTAATCCATCATATTTCTATTACCGAATCCAATGGCACCTTAGGAAAGACAATTTCACTTCACATAGAGGCTGGGCCCGCAAATCGAAGCCGTGGGGCTTAGGAGCAGGTCTCCGTCGCTCCGGTGCCCATAACTTTTGATCCATAAGGAGTTATATAGCGCACAACATAACGTTGGAAAGCTCTCTGAGAGGTCTATGACAGGCACAGTAAGGTTGCCCAGCTGCGCCTATTTTTGGAGCCCAAAATCCAATGTTTTCATTAGTTTCGGGACACTTTTCTTCTTTTGCACAATTTATTCGTCCCGGATCGTACTTCGTGAGCCGCAAAAAGGACGACAACCTAATCCATCACATTTCTATTTCCAAATCAGACGGCATCTTGGGCAAGACAACTTCGCTTCTCATAGAGGATGGGCCCGCAAACCGAGGTCGTGGGGCTTGGGACCAGGTCTCTGTCACTCCGGTCCCCATAACTTTTGATCCGTAAAGAGTTACGCGGCGCACAGCTTACCGTTGGAAAGCTCTCTGAGAGCTCTACTATTGGAACAGTGAGCCTGCACTACTGCGCCTATTTTCGGAGCCCAAAAATGAATGTTTTTATCAGTTTTAGGGTACTTTTCTTCTTTTGCGCAATTTTTTCTTCCCGGATCGTAAGTCGTGAGCCACAAAAATGACGACAACCTAATCTATCACATTTCTATTACCGAATCCCATGGCACCTTAGGCAAGGCAACTTCACTTCACGTAGAGGATTGACCCGCAAACTGAGGGCGTGGGGCTTGGGACCAAGTCTCCGTCGCTCCAGTGCCCATAACTTTTGATTCGTAAGGAATTACGCGGCGCACAACATACAGTTGGAAAGCTCTCCGAGAGCTCTACGACGGGGGCAGCAAGCCTGCTATGTTGTGCCAATTTTTGGAGCCCAAAATCGAACAGTTTCATCAGTTTCGAGGCATTTTTCTTCTTTTGCGCTATTTTTCCTTCCCAGATCGTACGTTGTGAGTAGCGAATAGGACTACAACCTAATCCATCACATTTCTATTACTGATTTCCATGGCACCTTTGGCAAGACAACTTCACTTCAAGTAGAGGCTGGGCCCGCAAACCGAGGGCGCAGGGCTTGGGACCAGGTCTCCGGCACTCTAGTGTCCTTAAAATTTTATCTGTAAGGAGTTACGGGCGCATAGCATACCGTAGGAAAGCTCTCCGAGAGCTCTACGACGAGGGCAGCAAGCCTGCTTTGCTGCGCCTGGTTTTGAAGCCAAAAATTGAACGTTTTCATCAGTTTCGGGACACTTTTCTTCTTTTCCGCTATTTTTCCTTCCCAGATCGTACGTCGTGAGCTGCTAAAATAACGACAACCTAATCTATCACTTTTCTATTACCGAATCCGACGGCACCTTGGGCAAGACAACTTCGCTTCATGTAGTGGCTGAGCCCGCAAACCGGGGGTGTGGGGCTTGAGGCCAGTTCTCCGTCGCTCCGGTGCCCATAACTTTTGATCCATATAGAGTTACGCAACGCACAGCATACAGTTGGAAAGCTCTCCGAGAGCTCTACGATGGGGGTAGCAAGCCTGCTTGGCTGTGCCTATTTTTGGAGCCCAAAATTGAACATTTTCATTAGTTTCGGGACACTTTTCTTCTTTGGCGCTGTTTTTTCATCCCAGATCGTACGTCGTGAGCCGCAAAAAAGACGACAACCTAATCCATCACATTTCTGTTATCGAATCCCACTACACCTTGGGCAAGACAACTTCGCTTCATCTAGAGGCTAGGCCCGTAAACTGAGGGCGTGGGGCTTAGGACCTGGTCTCCGTCACTCCGGTGCCCATAACTTTTGATCCGTAAAAAGTTACGCGGTGCACAACATACCGTTGGAAAGCTCTCTAAGAGCCCTACGATGGGGTGAGCAAGCCTGCAATGCTGCGCCTATTTTCAGAGTCTAAAATCGAACGTTTTCACTAGTTTCGGGTCACTTTTCTTCTTTTGCGCTATTTTTTCATCCCTAATCGTATGTTGTGAATCGCAAAAAGGATGACAACCTAATCCATCACATTTCTATTACCGAATCCCATGACACATTGGGCAAGAAAACTTCGCTTCACGTAGAGGCTGGGCCCGCAAACCGAGGGCATGGGGCTTGGGACCAGGTCTCCGTTACTCCGGTGCCCATAACTTTTGATCCGTAAGGAGTTACGCGGCGCACAGCATACCGTTGGAAAGCTCTCCCAGAGCTCTACGATGCGGATAACAAGCCTGCTCTGTTGTGCTTGATTTAAAAGCACAAAAATGAACATTTTTATCAGTTTCGGGGCACTTTTTTTTGCACTATTTTTCCTTCTCGGATCGTACGTCGTGAGCCGCAAAAAGGACGACAACCTAATCCACCACATTTCTATTATTGAATCCCATGGCACCTTGGGCAAGACAACTTCAATTCACGTAGACGCTTGGCCCGCACACCGAGGGCGTAGGGCTTGGGACCAAGTCTCCGTCGCTTCAGTGCCCATAACTTTTGATCTGTAAGGAGTTACGCGGCGCACAACATACAGTTGGAAAGCTCTCCGAGAGCTCTACAACGAGGTGGCTAGCCTGCTCTGCTGCGCCTATTTTCAGAGTCCAAAATTGAACATTTTCATCAGTTTTGGGATACTTTTCTTCTTTTGCGATATTTTTCCTTCCCGGATCGTACGTCGTGAGCCGTGAAAAGGACTACAACCTAATCTATCACATTTCTATTAACGAATCCCACGACACCTTGGGCAAGACAACTTTGCTTCACGTAGAGGCTGGAACTGCAAACCGAGGGCGTATGGCTTGAGACCAGGTCTCCGTCGTTCCAAAGCCCATAACTTTTGATCCGTAAGGAGTTACTAGGCGCACAACATACCGTTGGAAAGCTCTCCGAGAGCTCTATGAAGCAGGCGCTAAGCCTGCATAGCTGCACCTATTTTTGGAGTGCAAATTCGAACGTTTTCATCAGTTTTGGGACACTTTTCTTCTTTTGCGTAGTTTTTTTGTCCCGAATCGTATGTTCTGAGCCGCGAAAAGGAGGACAACCTAATCCATCACATTTCTATTAGCAAATACGACGACACCTTGGGCAAGACAATTTCGCTTCATATAGAGGCTTGGCCCGCAAACTGAAGGCGTGGGGCTTGGGACCAGATCTCCGTCACTCCGCTGCCCATAACATTTGATCCGTAAAGAGTTAAGCGGCGCACAACATATAGTTGGAAAGCTCTCCGAGAGCTCTACGATGGGGGCGGCAAGCCTGCTATGCTGTGTGTGAGGCCCGACCCCGATTTGCGTGCGAAACATCGCTTCATGTGCCCTAACCAAGATTTACGTGCCATGACCTAGGTTTAAGAATTGTGTTCATTATATGTGCCATGCATTGAATTACGTGCATTCATTTAGGGTTGCGTGCATTTACTTGAAGAATGTGCGTTTATCTCGTAGTTCGTGTCCCACCTCGTAGTGCGTGTCCTAGACCTAGGAAAACATGCCTTGACGCTAATCAAGAAAGCATCTTTTACAGAGCACTAGACTATTAAACAATCCTACAAAATCCACTATCAATATAATAATCCTAATTCAAATCACTAGAAGACAAAATAGTACCAAAAGCTAGACATTCTCATTCTTTATTCCTTATTCTTTTTGCACTTTCAAGACACAATTAAATAATGATCAAAAGTTGACAAAAAATTCAGATTGGGAGCTAGCTTGGCCGACCATACCATGGTGTTTGCACAAGGTTTGAACAATTATACAATTAACTATGCATGCTTAGACAAACAATGACACAAATGCTTAAAAAATTGCTCAAAAACCCTACCATTTGCACACCATTTTCGGCCACATCACTCTTGCCCATCCTAGGAATTTCAAATTGCACATTGAAGACACAAAATGCTGAAATTGGACTGCCCAATGCCGACATGCTCCTCAAAGAAATTGCAAAGCCATCACTTTTGTCATATTCTCTCATTTTCTTCAACTTCTCTCTCAATTTTCCTCTCTCATTCTCGGCCTCGGCTGAGTTCTCTACCTCCATAGCTTCTCTTCTTCACACCATAGCTAAACCAAGCAAGCCACAAGCAAAGAACCTCAACTGAGCTAGCTAGGAAGTGAAAATCACACACGCATGTGCATTGAAGACTCTATTCGGCCTAGGTAAGCTTCTTGGCATCCATTTCTTTTCTTCATGTTCTAACCTCATGCATGTGCTAAGAGATTGATCACTAAGATAGGAAAAATAGAGAAAATCTAGTTGGGATTTCGGCTAAGCAAAGGAAAAGAGAAGATTTGAGCTTCAACAAGGTTTTTGAGCATCTTTTGGTTGATTGCTAAGGTGAGGGCTAAAACCTTTTGAAAACTCTTCAAAAATTCACATGCATGCTCATAAATGTATGTATTTGCTTCTGTACTTGAGTTATATGGTCGTTCATGAGCTTAAACAACCATGCATGGCAAGATCTTGGCTTGAAAATGATGCTAGATGGAGTCGAATTGTTGACAGCTCTCTGACCAGTCTGTTTCGAGGTAATTTTAGCTAGTCAAATGATGTTTAAAATGCATGAAAATTGTTAGGTGACTAGTTTGGACAGTTTTGAACATTTTTCCCAGAAATAGGCCGAAGCTAATTTTGACTCTAACGTCCTCAAAATGGCAAATCTTTAAAATGTGACCAAATCTTGAAATCTGGAAAAATGAAGCAGGTTTTGACAGATGCACTGACCTTGTGGAACGAACCATATTTGACTTAGTAAATTATGTCCAAGATGCATGAAAATTTGGTGTACTGCTAGATTTTTTAGTTCTGGACAATTTTGTCAGAAATGGACCAGGGCTAAAACTGACCCTAAGGACCTCAAAAATGTCAATTTCTGAAAAGTGTGCAAATCTGGACAGTTTTGTGCTACTTCACTGTTTCGGCTATAACTAATGATTCCGAACTCCAATTGATGCAAGGTTTGTTTCTGATTTTAGTTAACTTCTTAAGATTTAATTTGACATCTTATTCAATGGATTTGGAGATTTTTTGATTATCCTACTGATTGTGAGAAAACAGCCTATTGCAGTAAGGGTTTCACTTAACGTTGTACTTAGAAAAATTGTTGTGACTCCTCTTGTTGAATTAAACACTTGGAATTGTAGCTTCGGGATGTTGTGTGGACTGTTTTGAATGTTTGAGGATGTTGAATTAAATGATGCATGGTTTGAGATTGACTTTGAGTTGGGTTGAGGCTCAAATTGCACGAATATACACGAAATGGAAACCCTAATGACTAGGTAGTTTTGCTAAGTATTGATCATTTGGATATTGTGTGGAAATTATATGCTTAGTGGGCTGCCCGTAAATGTCTTATAACTTCAAATGTGATTTTGACCATTGCATGTTGTCAAATAAGCTTTTCTTGCAACCAGACCCACGTAGATGTTGTTGCATGTTGAATAATTGTATCACTCGATTACGTGGACTTCGAAATGAGTTATATGACTTGACTTGCATGTGTTACATGGCTGCCCATTTAATGTTCATATGGCTCTATATGCCTTTCAAGTGAAATTACTTGTCTTCTCCTGCCTTGTTTGACTACTTGACGACGTGCAATCTTATAACTGCTCGGAGGCAACCTACTTTGTTGTCCTCCTAATGTGATATGTCAAATGTTATAAATGTGCATTGCATACGAGGTTGCAACCTTTCAGTGTGGCATGGTAGTGTTTCACGCACGCCGGGTGTCACAGGGCTTGCCGGTGCTACCGTGACTACCATGGTCCAATTCCTTCTCTCACTTGGCATTCCACCCTCGAGGAGTTGGGTCGTAGGTTTTGGGGTACATCCAGAGTATACCCAATTGGGAGCAATAAGTGGATTATTGAAGTCGGCCGCAACAATTGTATCGAAATTGATATTGAGAGCAAATGCTCACCGTATCCTTGAAATGATTGGTAAATGTATATGTTACTCGATTTGTTTCATATATTTGCGTACCTTATTATTTGTAAGACGTGACATGTTCTCAAAAGAGTTTTCATAATTGAACCGAAAAATGAGTTTGAAAACGTATTTCTCGTTTCCCCCTCGCTGAGTTCATGAGGACTCACCCTCTTTTTCATCACAGGTGAAGAAGAACAGGTACAGGTACCTGAGGACGTTGTGCCTAATGATGAACCCCTAGAGTGATTGCCTGTCATTGTTTGCTTTGCTTGAATGTGGCTACTTGTGAACTTTGTGCTACTTGAAGACTATTTATTTTATGTTGCTAATGTAAAAGACCCCCGTTGTAATTTGGGGTCTAATTTTGGTTTGTACTTATATTAAGTAGACTGATGCTAGACATGACACTACTATGATCGTTTTGCTTTTATTATCCGCTAGTATCTATCATAGGTTATGATGCTCTAGTTAAGGACTAAGTAAATGAACTTATCCAATCTTAATAGGTACTCGCTATTAAGCTAAGATCAACAAGTTCTTTCGTAACGAGGATAAATAAACCAACGAGACATAGTATCGTGCTAGGTTATAAATCAAACGGGATGTCGAATTAACCAATAGGCAATTCAATTGATGGTAAAATAGTAATCTTAGCTGGAAATGAATTTGAGATGGTAAAATTTTGAGGCGTTTAGAGAACTAGGTCAAACCAAAGAGCCCAATTACAGCCGTTATACTGCCGATTTTTTGGAAAATTTTGGAGTCTAGGATAAAACGTTAAGTGCTAAACGTCCTGGAATGATTAAGTACGGGAAAGGAGTTGAATGTTTAGATCACTCCCTAGTCTAACCTTTATAGGCCAGGTTGGGGTGTGACACCCAAACAGAATGGTATCAGAGCTTAGATTTCCTAAGCCGAGTTTAACTCTCGGACCGTGGGTAGAGCCCTAAGATAATTAGGATGACTTGTTTATCTGTTATTGTGTGCTAAATCTCCCTTCTATGTTCTATGTGCTTAAGTGATTTACATGACTTAAATGTTTCTGGAATTGTATCCATATTATGTTGCATATCTTATGCATTAGATTCTTAATTGTCATATTTCAATAAATTGTGCATCGTAATCTGTGCCTATAGATGGCTGGCCCTAGTACCCGTACTACTAATAGGAGTGGTGAACCTTAAGAGACCGGAGATGCCTATCAAACTAATCCCAGTATAGCTATGTTTAATATGATGGCAAATGCCATGGATCATGTATCACGTGTGATGGAGCGTCAGGATGCTCGTGAAGCCAACAACAACAACATCAACAACAGGAATGAGGGTAACCATGGGAGACATAGTAGAATGAGGGAATTCCTTGACTTTCGCCCGTCTAAATTCTACGGGGAAGCTGATGATGAGAAAGCAGAGGCTTGGCTGTTCGAGATCGAGAAGATTTTTACGCCACTTGATTATACAGAAGAAGAGAAACTGGAGTTTGTTGTATTTCTGTTGCACGGGGATACCGAGCATTGGTGGCCCACTGTAGAGGCCCTATGGGAGACTGACCAGACACCTCGCTTGTGGGGTAATTTCGTTAAGGCATTTAAGGAGAAATATGTACCTGCAGTTTCCAAGCAGAGGCGGATCAAGGAGTTCATGCACTTGACCCAGGGTAACATGACGGTGGCCCAGTACGAGGCTCCTTTTGACCGACTTTCCCGTTATGCTCAATATATGGTTTGTACTCCGGAGGCGAAAATGTGGAAATTTACTGTTGGATTGAGGCCAGAGATTCAGGACCAGTTAGCTTCTCATGACTTCGATACTTATTCTGCTCTCTTTGCTGCTGCCTCTCGAGTTGAGAAGAGGAAACTAGATGGAGCCGGTTCGAGTCAGCCGAACAAGAAACCATACCAGCCTCCAGGTCAGCAGAGGAAATTCCAGAGTCAGAGTCGCGGTCAAGGCCAGAGCCAGAATAGGCCAGTGAATAACCGTGGCCCGACGAAAGCGCCATCAGCCTCTTCCACCCGCGGATCCACAGGTAGTTCACCTGCTTCTCAGACTGCCATCTGTTCGTACTGTAACAAGAAGGGCCACACCGAGGCCCAGTGTTGGAGAAAATTGGGGCGATGTATGGGTTGTGGCAGCGATCAGCACCGGGTTAAGGATTGCCCTAAATGGCAAGGGGGACAGAATCATGGTAAACCAGCCGGTAGAGGCAAGACTCCAGTTCCTAGAGTCCAGGCCCGAGCTTATGCCATTGAGTACGAGGAGATTCCAGATGAGATCGCTATTGTTGAAGGTACATTCTTCATACTGAATCAACCTGTTAAGGTGTTAATTGATCCGAGTGCTACTCATTCATTTATTACTCCCTTATGTGTGGAACATGTGAAATTGAAAGTTGTATGTTTGCCATATGAAGTAGAAGTTGGTACTCCAATGGGTTCTAAACTTGTAACTAGTTCAGCTTGTAAAGCATGTAAAATCCAAATTAAGGATATGGAATTCTCAGCCTATCTTATTGTATTACCTTTTCGAGATTATGAGGTCATTTTAGGGATAGACTGGCTAGCAAAACATCATGTCCAACTGGATTGCCGGGCGAAGATTATAACGTTCCGGGTACCTGATCAACCGATACTGGAGGTTATAGGTCGAAGAGATTTCACCGGGAGTTCCATTATTTCATCTACAAAAGTAGTGAAGTCCTTGAGGAAAGGGTGCAGCGGATACTTGGCTTACCTTATCAACAAGCCGTCGGATAAAGCTAAGTTGGAGGAGATGCTTGTGATCAAAGACTATGCAGATGTGTTCCTAGAAGAATTACCCGGTTTACCCCCAAATCGGGAGATCGAGTTTGTTATAGAGTTAATGCCTGGCGCCCAGCCGATATCTAAAGCTCCCTATCATATGGCACCGGCCGAGCTACAAGAATTGAAGGACCAATTACAAGGATTGTTGAAGAAAGGGTTTGTTCAACCGAGTTCTTCACCGTGGGGTGCGCCAGTTCTATTTGTGAAGAAGAAAGACAGAACGTTGAGGCTATGCATTGGCTACCGAGGATTGAACCAAGTGACTGTCAAGAATAAATACCCACTTCCCCTGATTGACGAGTTATTTGATCAATTGCAAGGAGCCAAAGTGTATTCGAAACTCGACTTGAGGCAAGGGTATTATCAGTTGCGGATCAAGAAGAATGATGTGTCTAAAATGGCTTTCAGGACGAGATATGGGCATTATGAATATGTGGTGATGCCTTTTGGACTAACTAATGCCCCTGCAGCTTTTATGGATTTGATGCATAGGGTGTTTCAACCCTACTTGGACCAATTTGTGGTGATCTTCATTGATGATATTTTGGTATACTCGAAATCAAAGGCAGAGCATAAGCAACATCTGCGATTGGTACTACAGAAACTTCGAGAGCATCAATTGTATGCAAAGTTTAGCAAGTGTGAATTTTGGTTGCAGCAGATTGCATTTTTGGGGCATATCATATCCCAAGAGGGAATAGCAGTGGATCCAGCAAAGATTGATGCAGTGATGTCTTGGAAGAAGCCGGAAAATGTTACGGAGGTTCGGAGTTTTCTTGGTTTAGCCGGCTATTATCGGAGGTTCGTGAAGGATTTTTCTAAGATTGCGGGACCGCTTACAAAGCTCACTCAAAAGAAAACCAAGTTCGTGTGGGATGATAAGTGTGAGAGCAGCTTCCAAGAGTTGAAGAAAAGATTGACTACCGTACCAGTTCTTGCATTGCCTGAAGGGAGTCAAGGTTTCGTAATCTATAGCGATGCTTCGAAAGAAGGATTGGGTTATGTGTTGATGCAAAATGGAAGAGTGATTGCATATGCTTCTATGAAACCAAAGCCGTATGAAATGAATTACCCGACGCATGATTTGGAGTTAGCGGCCATTGTGTTTGCACTCAAGAAATGGAGGCATTATCTGTGGGGTAACAAGTTTGAGGTATTTACTGATCACAAGAGCTTGAAATACTTGTTCTCACAAAAAGAGTTGAACATGAGGCAAAGGCGGTGGATGGAGCTTTTGGATGATTATAACTGCACGATCAATTACGTCCCTGGTAAAGCTAATGTAGTTGCAGATGCCTTAAGCAGAAAAGCAAGCATGGCAAAACTGGAAGTCAAGGTGCAGGAGTTGTTGGAGGAAGCATTTCTATGGAAACCACAATTGACTCAGAAGGGGTTACTTTTTGCCACTACCCAAGTTCAATCGACTTTGTTGTTTGAGTTACGAGAGGCTCAACAGAAGGACCAATAATTTCAAAAGATTAAGGAAAGCAACGCGGATATCAAGTTTCATGATGATGGTGTTTGGAGGTTTAGGAACCGGATTTGTGTTCCAAACGAGCCAAAGCTGAAAAAGAAGATTCATGAGGAAGCCCATAATTCAAGATATACTATTCACCCCAGTAGAACAAAGATGTATCAGGATTTGAAGCAACACTATTGGTGGAATAACATGAAAAGAGAAATTGCGGAGTTTGTAGCACGGTGTTTGACTTGCCAGAGAGTCAAAGCAGAACATCAACGGCCTGCAGGTTTACTTCAGCCGTTGGAGATTCCTCAATGGAAATGGGAACATATCACTATGGATTTTGTTATGGACCTGCCTAGATCACGAAAGGGCCATGACGCCGTTTGGGTCATAGTGGATAGGTTGACTAAGTCGGCGCACTTCGTACCGATGAATAAGGAGGATAGTCCTGAGAAATTGGGAGATATATATGTAGCGGAGATTGTAAGATTGCACGGGATGCCTGTGAGTATTATTTCGGATAGGGATCCTCGTTTTACTTCCCAATTTTGGAAGAGATTGCAGGAAGCTTTGGGAACGAAGTTGAGTTTTAGCACGGCTTATCACCCTCAAACGGACGGTCAATCAGAGAGAACTATTCAGATTCTGGAGGATATGCTGAGGGCGTGTGTTTTTGACTTCGGGAAAGGTTGGGAGAAATATCTATCTCTAGCGGAGTTCGCCTACAAGAATAGTTATCAGGCCACTATCGGGATGGCCCCATTTGAGGCATTGTATGGACGGAAGTGTCGATCCCCGATTTACTGGGATGAAGTAGGTAAGACTAAGACTTTTGACCCGACCCTTTTACCTGAACTGATGAAGACTATTGATAATATCCACCTCATCCGGAAACGGATGCTTACCGCCCAGAGTAGGCAGAAGAGTTATGCAGACCGACGGAGACGGAGCCTAGAGTTTGAGATCGGCGACAAGGTGTTCTTGAAGATATCACCCCGGAGGGGACTGATTAGACATGGAAAAGGTGGAAAGTTGAGCCCGAGATTTGTAGGACCATTCGAGATAATCGAGAAGGTTAGCAAGTTGGCGTATCGCCTAGCGCTACCCCAGAACCTCTCCAATATTCACGACGTCTTTTATGTTTCGATGCTGCGGAAGTATCATCCTGACCCGTCGCATGTCTTGGAGCCAAAGCCGTTGCAGCTTCGGGAAAACTTGTCTTACGAGGAGAAGCCCATTCGGATCCTAGACCAGCAGGATCGGGAGTTGTGCAACAGAACTATACCTATGGTGAAAGTGCTGTGGGATCATCATGGAGTCGAAGAAGCAATGTGGGAAAGGCAAGACCAGATGGAGCAGCAGTATCCAGCTTTATTTCAAGGTAATATTGAATTTCAGGACGAAATTCTTTTAAGAAGGGGAAGATGTGAGGCCCGACCCCGATTTGCGTGTGAAACCTCGCTTCGTGTGTCCTAACCTAGATTTGCGTACCATGACCTAGGTTTAAGAATTGTGTTTATTATATGTGCCATGCATTGAATTACGTGCATTCATTTAGGGTTGCGTGCATTTACTTGAAGAACGTGCGTTCGTCTCGTAGTTCGTGTCCCACCTCGTAGTGCGTGTCCTAGACCTAGGAAAACATGCCTTCACGCTAATCAAGAAAGCATCTTTTACAGAGCACTAGACTATTAAACAATCCTACAAAATCCACTATCAATATAATAATCCTAATTCAACTCACTAGAAGACAAAATAGCACCAAAAGCTAGACATTCTCATTCTTTATTCCTTATTCTTTTTGCACTTTCAAGACTCAATTAAATAATGATCAAAAGTTGACAAAAAATTCAGATTGGGAGCTAGCTTGGCCGACCATACCATGGTGTTTGCACAAGGTTTGAACAATTATACAATTAACTATGCATGCTTAGACAAACAATGACACAAATGCTTAAAAAATTGCTCAAAAACCCTACCATTTGCACACCATTTTCGGCCACATCACTCTTGCCCATCCTAGGAATTTCAAATTGCACATTGAAGACACAAAATGCTGAAATTGGACTGCCCAATGCCGACATGCTCCTCAAAGAAATTGCAAAGCCATCACTTTTGTCATATTCTCTCATTTCCTTCAACTTCTATCTCAATTTTCCTCTCTCATTCTCGGCCTTGGCTGAGTTCTCTACCTCCATAGCTTCTCTTCTTCACACCATAGCTAAACCAAGCAAGCCACAAGCAAAGAACCTCAACCGAGCTAGCTAGGAAGTGAAAATCACACATGCATGTGCATTGAAGAATCTATTCGGCCTAGGTAAGCTTCTTGGCATCCATTTCTTTTCTTCATGTTCTAACCTCATGCATGTGCTAAGAGATTGATCACTAAGATAGGAAAAATAGAGAAAAGCTAGTTGGGATTTCGGCTAGGCAAAGGAAAAGAGAAGATTTGAGCTTCAACAAGGTTTTTGAGCATCTTTTGGTTGATTGCTAAGGTGAGGGCTAAAACCTTTTGAAAACTCTTCAAAAATTCACATGCATGCTCATAAATGTATGTATTTGCTTCTGTACTGGAGTTATATGGTCGTTCATGAGCTTAAACAACCATGCATTGCAAGATCTTGGCTTGAAAATGATGCTAGATGGAGTCGAATTGTTGACAGCTCTCTGACCAGTCTGTTTCGAGGTAAGTTTAGCTAGGAAAATGATGTTTAAAATGCATGAAAATTGGTAGGTGACTAGTTTGGACAGTTTTGAACATTTTTCCCAGAAATAGGCCGAAGCTAATTTTGACTCTAAGGTCCTCAAAATGGCAAATCTTTAAAATGTGACCAAATCTGGAAATCTGGAAAAATGAAGCAGGTTTTGACAGATGCACTGACCTTGTGGAACAAACCATATTTGACTTAGTAAATGATTCCAAGATGCATGAAATTTGGTGTACTACTATATTTTTTAGTTCTGGACAATTTTGTCAGAAATGGACCAGGGCTAAAACTGACCCTAAGGACCTCAAAAATGTCAATTTATGAAACATGTGCAAATCTGGACAGTTTTGTGCTACTTCACTGTTTTGGCTATAACTAATGATTCCGAACTCCAATTGATGCAAGGTTTGTTTCTGATTTTAGTTAACTTCTTAAGATTTAATTTGACATCTTATTCAATCAATTTGGAGATTTTTTGATTATCCTATTGATTGTGAGAAAACAGCCTATTGCAGTAAGGGTTTCACTTAACGTTGTACTTAGAAAAATTGTTGTGACTCCTCTTGTTGAATTAAACACTTGGAATTGTAGCTTCGGGATGTTGTGTGGACTGTTTTGAATGTTTGAGGATGTTGAATTAAATGATGCATGGTTTGAGATTGACTTTGAGTTGGGTTGAGGCTCAAATTGCACGAATATACACGAAATGGAAACCCTAATGACTAGGTAGTTTTGCTAAGTATTGATCATTTGGATATTGTGTGGAAATTATATGCTTAGTGGGCTGCCCGTAAATGTCTTATAACTTCAAATGTGATTTTGACCATTGCATGTTGTCAAATAAGCTTTTCTTACAACCAGACCCACGTAGATGTTGTTGCATGTTGAATTATCGTATTACTCGATTACGTGGACTTCAAAATGAGTTATATGACTTGACTTGCATGTCTTACATGGCTGCCCGTTTAATGTTCATATGGCTCTATATGCCTTTCAAGTGAAATTACTTGTCTTATCGTGCCTTGTTTGACTACTTGACGACGTGCGATCTTATAACTGCTCGGAGGCAACCTACTTTGTTGTCCTCCTAATGTGATATGTCAAATGTTATAAATGTGCATTGCATACGAGGTTGCAACCTTTCAGTGTGGTATGGTAGTGTTTCACGCACGCCGGGTGTCATAGGGCTTGCCGGTGCTACCTTGACTACCATGGTCCAATTTCCTCTCTCGCTTGGCATTCCACCCTCGGAGAGTTGGGTCGTAGGTTTCGGGGTACATCCGGAGTACACCCAATTGGGATCGATAAGTGGATTATTGAAGTCGGCCGCAACAATTGTATCGAAATTGATATTGAGAGCAAATGTTCACCGTATCCTTGAAATGATTGGTAAATGTATATGTTACTCGATTTGTTTCATATACTTGCGTACCTTATTATTTGTAATACGTGACATGTTCTCAAAAGAGTTTTCATAATTGAACCGGAAAATGAGTTTGAAAACGTATTTCTCGTTTCCCCCTCGCTGAGTTCATAAGGACTCACCCTCTTTTTCATCACAGGTGAAGAAGAACAGGTACAGGTACCCGAGGACGGTGTGCCTAATGATGAACCCCTAGAGTGATTTCCTGTCATTGTTTGCTTTGCTTGCATGTGGCTACTTGTGAACTTTGTGCTACTTGAAGACTATTTATTTTATGTTGCTTGTTGTTGCTAATGTAAAAGACCCCCGTTGTAATTTGGGGTCTAATTTTGGTTTGTACTTATATTAAGTAGACTGATGCTAGACATGACACTACTATGATCATTTTGCTTTTATTATCCGCTAGTATCTATCATAGGTTATGATGCTCTAGTTAAGGACTAAGTAAATGAACTTATCCAATCTTAATAGGTACTCGCTATTAAGCTAAGATCAACAGGTACTTTCGTAACGAGGATAAATAAACCAACGAGACATAGTATCGTGCTAGGTTATAAATCAAACGGGATGTCGAATTAACCAATAGGAAATTCAATTGATGGTAAAATAGTAATCTTAGCTGGAAATGAAATCGAGATGGTAAAATTTTGAGGCATTTAGAGAACTAGGTCAAACCAAAGAGCCCAATTACAGTCGTTATACTGCCGATTTTTCAAAAATTTTGGAGTCTAGGATAAAACGTTAAGTGCTAAACCTCCTGGAACGATTAAGTACGTGAAAGGACTTGAATGTTTAGATCACACCCTAGTCTAATCTTTATAGGCTAGGTTGGGGTGTGACACTGCGCCTATTTTTGGAGCCCAAAATCGAACGTTTTCATCAGTTTCGGGACATTTTTCTTTTTTTGCGCTATTTTTCCTTCCTGGATCGTATGTCGTGAGCTGTGAAAAGGACAACAACCTAATCCATCACATTTCTATTAACGAATTCCACGACACCTTGGGCAAGACAACTTCGCTTCACGTAGAGGCTGGGCCTGCAAAACCGAAGGCGTAGGCCTTGGGACTAGGTCTCCGTTGCTCTAATGCCCATTACTTTTGATCCGTAAGGCGTTATCTGGCACACAACATACCGTTGGAAAGCTCTCCGAGAGCTCTACGATGGGGGAAGCAAGCCTACTCGGCTGCTCCTATTTTTGGAGCCCCAAAATTGAATGTTTTCATCAGTTCCGGAACATTTTTCTACTTTTGCGAAGTTTTTTTGTCCAGGATCGTAAGTCGTGAGCCGCGAAAAGGAGGACAACCTAATCCATCAAATTTCTATTATCGAATCCCACAGCACCATGGGCGAGACAACTTCGCTTCACTTAGAGGCTTGGCCAGCAAACCGAGGGCGTGGTTCTTGGGACCTGGTCTCCGTCGCTCCGGAGCCCTTAACTCTTGATCCCTAAGGAGTTACGCGGCGCACAGCATACCGTAGGAAAGCTCTTCGAGTGCTCTACGACGGGGGCAACAATCCTGCTTTGTTGCGCCTATTTTAGTGGTCCAAAATCAAATATTCTCATCAGTTTTGGGACACTTTCCTTCTTTTGCGCTAATTTTGCTTCCCGGATCGTACGTCGTGAGCCGCGAAATGAGCGACAACCTAATCCATCACATTTCTATTACCGAATCCCACGGCACCTCGGGCAATACAACTTCGCTTCACGTAGAGGCTGGGCCCGCAAACCAAAGGCGTGGGGCTTGGGACTAGCTCTCTATTGCTCCGATCCGCACAACTTTTGATCCGTAAGGAATTACACAGTGCACAGCATACTATTGGAAAGCTCTTCGAGGGGTCTACGACGGGGACAACAAGCCTGCTCAGCTACGCCTATTTTTGGAGCCCAAAATCGAACATTTTCATCAGTTTCGGGACACTTTTCTTTTTTTGCGCTATTTTTTCATCCCGGATCGTACGTCGTGAGCCGCGAAAAGGACGACAACCTAATCCATCACATTTATATTATCGAATCCCATCTTACCTTGGGCAAGACAACTTCGCTTCACATAGAGGCTAGGCCCGCAAACCGAGGGTATGGGGCTTGGGACCAGGTCTCCGTCGCTCTGCTGCCCATAACTTTTGATCCGCAAGGAGTTACGCGACACACAACACACCGTTGGAAAGCTCTCCAAGAGCTCTACAATAGGGGCGACAAGCCTGCATTGCTACACCTATTTTTGAAGCCGAAAATCGAACGTTTTAATCAGTTTCGGGACACTTTTCTTCTTTTGTACTATTTTTCCTTGTCGGATCGTACGTCGTGAGCCATGAAAAAGACTACAACCTAATGCGTCACATTTCTATTATTGAATCCCACGGCACCTTGGGTAGACAACTTCGCTCCACGTAGAGGCTGGGCCTGCAAACAGAGGGTGTGGGGCTTGGGACCAGGTCTCCGTCGCTCCGGTGCCCATAATTTTTGATCCGTAAGGAGTTACGCAGCGCACAGTATACCGTAGGAAATCTCTCTGAGGGATCTACGATGGGGGCAGCAAGCCTGCTTTGCTGCATCTATTTTTGAAGCCCAAAATTGCACATTTTCATCAGTTTTGCGACATTTTTCTTCTTTTGTGCTATTTTTCTTCCTCGGATCATACGTCGTGAGCCGCGAGATGGACGACAACCTAATCCATCACATTTCTATTATCAAATCCCACAGCACCTTGGGCAAGACAATTTCGCTTCATGTAGAGGCTGGGCCCGTAAACCGAGGGTGTGGGGCATGGGACCATGTCTCAGTCGCCCCAGTGCCCTTACTTTTTTATCCATAAGGAGTTACGCGTCGCACATCATACCATTAGAAAGCTCTCCAAGAGCTCTACGATGAGGTCACAAGCCTGCCCTGCTGCGACTATTTTTGAAGCCCAAAATTGAACGTTTTCATCAGTTTTGGGACACTTTTCTTCTTTTCCGCTGTTTTTTCGTCCCGGATCGTATGTCATGAGCCGTGAAAAAGACGACAACCTGATCCATCACATTTCTATTCTCGAATCCCATGACACATTGGGCAAGCCAACTTCGCATCTCGTAGAGGCCTGGCCTGAAAACCGAGGGCGTAGGGCTTGGGACCAGGTCTCCGTCGCTCCGGTGCCCATAACTTTTGATCCATAAGGAGTTACGCGGCGCACAACATATCGTTGGAAAGCTCTCCGAGAGCTCTACGATGAGCTCAGCAAGCCTGCCCTGGTGCGACTATTTTCGAAGACCAAAACTAAACATTTTCATTAGTTTTGGAACACTTTTCTTCTTTTGCGCTATTTTTTCGTCCCGGATCGTACGTCATGAGCTGTGAAAAAGACTACAACCTAATCCATCACCTTCCTATTACCCAATCCCACAACACCTCGAGCAAGACAACTTCGCTTCACGCAGAGGCTGGGCCCACAAACCGAGGGCATAGGGCTCGACACCAGGTCTCCGTCGCTCCGATGCCCATAATTTTTGATTTGTAAGGAGTTATGCGGTGCACAGCATACCATAGGAAACCTCTCCGAGAGGTCTACGACGGGGGCAGTAAGCCTGCTTTGCTGCATCTGTTTTCGACGCCCAAAATTGAACGTTTTCATCAGTTTCGGGAGACTTTTCTTCTTCTGTGCTATTTTTCTTTCTCGGATCGTACGTCATGAGCCGCGAAAAGGACTACAACCTAATCCATCACATTTCTATTACCGAATCCCACGGCACCTTGGGCAAGACAACTTCGCTTCACGTAGAAGCTGGGCTCGCAAATCGAGGGCGTGGGGCTTGGGACCAGGTCTCCGTCGCTCCGGTGCCCATAACTTTTGATCCGTAAGGAGTTACAAGGCTCACAACATAACGTTGGAAAGTTCTCCAAGAGGTCTACAATGGGGACAGCAAGCCTGCCCAGCTGCGCCTATTTTCGGAGCCCAAAATTGAATGTTTTCATTAGTTTTGGGATACTTTTCTTCTTTTGCGTAGTTTATTCGCCCCGGATCGTACGTCGTGAGCCGCGAAAAGGACGACAACCTAATCCATCACATTTCTATTACCAAATCAGATGGCACCTTGGGCAAGACAACTTCGCTTCCTGTAGAGGATAGGCCCACAAACCGAGGGCGTGGGACTTGGGACCAGGTCTCCGTCGCTCCAGTCCCCATAACTTTTGATCCGTAAGGTGTTACGCGGCACAAAGCATACCGTTGGAAAGCTCTCCGAGAGCCCTACTAAGTGGACAGCGAGCCTGCTCTGCTGCGCCTATTTTCGGAGCCCAAAACTGAATTTTTTATCAGTTTCAGGGAACTTTTCTTCTTTTGCGCTATTTTTCCTTCACGGATCGTACGTTGTGAGCCACGAAACTCACGACAACCTAATCTATCACATTTCTATTATCGAATCCTATGGCACCTTGGGCAAGCCAACTTCGCTTCACGTAGAGGCTTGGCTGGAAAACCGAGGGCGTGGGGCTTGGGACCAGGTCTCCGTCGCTCCAGTGCCCATAACTTTTGATTCGCAAGAAGTTACGCGGCGCACAACATACAGTTGGAAAGCTCTTCGAGAGCTCTACGACGGGGGTGGCAAGCCTGCTATGCTACGCCCGTTTTTGGAGCCCAAAATCGAATATTTTCATCAGTTTTCGGACATTTATCTTTTTGTTTTGCACTGTTTTTCCTTCCCGGATCGTACGTTGTGAGTTGCGAATAGGACTACAGCCTAATCCATCACATTTCTATTACCAATTCCCACGGCACCTTGGGCAAGAGAACTTCGCTTCAAGTAGAGGCTGGGCCTGCAAACCGAGGGCGTGGGGCTTGGGATCAAGTCTCTGTCGCTCCGGTGCCCTTAAAATTTTATCTGTAAGGAGTTACACGGCGCACAGCATACCGTAAGAAAGCTCTCCGAGAGCTCTATGATGGGGGCAGCAAGTCTGCTTTGCTGCGCCTATTTTCGAAGCCAAAAATCGAACATTTTCATCAGTTTCTAGACACTTTTATTCTTTTTCGCTATTTTTCCTTCCCAGATCGTACGTCATGAGCCGCGAAAAGGACTACAACCTGATCCATCACATTTCTATTACCAAATCCTACTGCACTTTGGGAAAGAAAACTTCGCTTCACGTAGAGGCTGGGCCCACAAACCGGGGGCGTAAGGCTTAGGACCAGTTCTCCGTCGCTCCGGTGCCCATAACTTTTGATCCATAAGGAGTTACGCAGCGCACAACATACCTTTGGAAAGCTCTCTGAGAGCTCTACGACAGGGGCAGCAAGCCTGCTTGGCTGTGCCTATTTTTGGAGCCCAAAATCGAACGTTTTCATTAGTTTCGGGAGACTTTTCTTCTTTTGCGTTGTTTTTTCGTCCTGGATCGTACGTCGTGAACGGCGAAAAGAACGACAACCTAATCTATCACATTTCTATTATCGAATCGCACAGCTCCTTGGGCAAGACAACTTCACTTCATGTAGAAGCTGGGCTAGCAAACCGAGGGTGTAGGGCTTGGGACCAGGTCTCCGTCACTCCGATGCCCATAACTTTTGATCCGTAAGGTGTTTCGCGGCGCATAACATACTGTTGGAAAGCTCTCCGAGAGCTTTACAACTGGGTCAGCATGCCTGTAATACTGCACCTATTTTCAAAGCCCAAAATCGAACGTTTTCATTAGTTTCAGGTCACTTTTCTTCTTTTACACTATTTTTTCGTCCCTGATCGTACGTCGTGAGTCGCGAAAATGACGACAACCTAATCCATCACATTTCTATTACCGAATCCCAAGACACATTGGGTAAGAAAACTTCAATTCACGTAGAGGCTGGACCCGCAAACCGTGGGTGTGGCGTTTAGGACCAGGTTTCCGTCACTCCGGTACCCATAACTTTTGATCCGTATGGAGTTACGCGGCGCACAACATACCGTTGGAAAGCTCTCCCAGAGCTCTATGATGGTGACAGCAAGCCTGCTCCATTGTGCTTGATTTCGGAGCCCAAAAATGAACATTTTTATCAGTTTTGGGGCATTTTTTTTCTTTTGCTCTATTTTTCCTTCCCGGATCGTATGTCGTGAGCCGCGAAAAGGACGACAACCTAATCCATCACATTTCTATTACCGAATCCCACGACACATTGGGTAAGACAACTTCGCTTCACGTAGACGCTTGGCCCGCACACCGAGGGCGAAGGGCTTGGGACCAGGTCTCTGTCGTTCTAATGCCCATAACTTTTGATCCTTAAGGAGTTACGTGGCGCACAGCATATTGTTTGAAAGCTCTCTGAGATCTCTACGATGAGGGCAGCAAGCCTACTCGGCCGCGCCTGTTTTCATCAGTTTTGGGATACCTTTCTTCTTTTGAGCTATTTTTTCATCCCGAATCGTACGTCGTGAGCCACGAAAAGGACGACTACCTAATCCATCACATTTCTATTATCAAATCCCACGGCACCTTGGGCAAGACAACTTCGCTTAACGTAGAGGCTGAGCCCGCAAACCGAGGGCGTAGGGCTTAGGACTAGGTCTCCGTTGCTTCGGTGCCCATAACTTTTGATCCATAAGGAGTTACGCGGTGCACAGCATACCGTTGGAAAGTTTTTCGAGATCTCCACGACAGGGTCAGCAAGTCTGCTTTGTTGTGTCTGTTTTCGGAACCCAAAATCGAATGTATTCATCAGTTTCGGGACACTTTTCTTCTTTTGCTCTATTTTTTCGTCATGGATCGTACGTCGTGAGCCGCGAAAAGGACCACAACCTAATCCATCACATTTTTATTACCGAATCAGAAGGCCCTTTGGGCAAAACAACTTCGCTTCACGTAGAGGCTGGGCCCGCAAACCGAGGGCTTGGGGCTTGGGACCAGGTCTTCGTCGCTGCGGTGCCCATAACCTTTAATTCGTAAGGAGTTACACGGCGCACAACATACCGTTAGAAAACTCTCCAAGAGCTCTACGACGGGGGCAGCAAGTTTGCTTCGCTGTGCCTATTTTTGGAGCCCAAAAATGAACATTTTTATCAGTTTCGGGGCACTTTTCTTTTTTTTGTGCTATTTTTCCTTCCCGTATTGCACGTCGTGAGCCTCGAAAAGGACGACAACCTAATCCATCACATTTATATTACCGAATCCCATGACACTTTGGGCAAGACAACTTCTCTTCAGTTAGAGGCTTGGCCCGCAAACCGAGGGCGTGGGGCTTGGGACCAGGTCTTCGTCGCTCCAGTGTCCATAACTTTTGATCCGTAAGGAGTTACGTGTCGCACAACATACACTTGGAAAGCTCTCCGAGAGCTCTACGACGGGGGCGGCAAGCCTGCTATGCTGCGCATGTTTTCATAGCCCAAAATTGAACGTTTTCATCTGTTTCGTGACACTTTTCTTTATATGCACTATTTTTCCATCTCGGATCGTACGTCGTGAACCTCGAAAAGGACTACAACCTGATCCATCACATTTCTATTACCAAATCCCATGGCACCTTGGGAAAGACAACATCGCTTGACGTAGAGGCTGGGCCCGCAAAACGAGGGCGTGGGGCTTGGGACCTGGTCTCCGTCGCTCCAATGCCCATAACTTTTGATCCGTAAGGAGTTACGTGGCGCACAACATACCGTTGGAAAGCTCTCTGAGAGCTCTACGACGGGGCAACAATCCTTCTTTGATGTACCTATTTTCGAACGTTTTATCACTTTCGGTAAACTTTTCTTCTTTTGCACTATTTTTTCTTCCCGGATTGTACGTCGTGAGCCGCGAAAAGGACGACAACCTAATCCATCACATTTCTAGTATCGAATCCCACGACACCTTGGGCAAGATAACTTCGCCTCACATTGAGGGTGGTCCCGCAAACCGAGGGCTTGGGGCTTAGGACCAGGTCTTTGTCACTCTGGTGCCCATAACTTTTGATCCGTAAGGAGTTAAGTGGCGCACAACATACAGTTGGAAAGCTCTTTGAGAGGTCTATGACGGGGGTGGCAAGGCTGCTATGCTGCGCCTATTTTTGGCGCCCAAAATTGAAAGTTTTCATCAGTTTCGGGACACTTTTCTTCATTTGCGCTATTTTTCTATCCCGGATCGTACGTCATGAGCCTCGAAATGGACTACAACCTAATCCATCACATTTCTATTACCGAATCCTAGGGCATCTTGGGCAAGACAACTTCGCTTGACGTAGAGGCTGGGCTCGCAAATCGAGGGCATGGGGCTTGGGACCAGGTCTCCGTCGCTCCGGTGCCCATAACTTTTGATCTGTAAGGAGTTACGCGGTGTACAACATACCGTTTGCGGTGCCTATTTTCGAAGTCCAAAATCGAACGTTTTCATCAGTTTCGGGAAACTTTTCTTCTTTTGCATTATTTTTCATTCCCAGATCATACGTCGTGAGTCGCGAAAAGGATCGCAACCTACTCCATCACTTTTCTATTATCGAATCCCACGGCACCTTGGGCAAGACAACTTCGCTTCACGTTGAAGGTGGGCCCACAAACCGAGGGTGTGGGGCTTGAGACCAGGTCTTCGTCGCTCTGGTGCCCATAACTTTTGATCTGTAAGGAGTTAAATGGCGTACATCATACAGTTGGAAAGCTCTCCGAGCGCTCTACGACAAGGGTGGCAAGCCTGCTATGCTGCACCTATTTTTGGAGCCCAAAACCGAAAGTTTTCATCAGTTTCGGGACACTTTTCTTCATTTACGCAATTTTTCTATCTTGGATCGTACGTCGTGAGCCTCGAAAAGGACTACAACCTAATCCATAACATTTCTATTACCGAATCCCATGGCACCTTGGGCAAGACAACTTTGCTTCACGAAGAGGTCGGGCCCGCAAACCGAGGGCGTGGGGCTTGGGACCAGGTCTCCGTAGCTCCGGTGCGCATAACTTTTGATCTGTAAGGAGTTACGTGGCGCACAACATACCATTGGAAAGTTCTCCGAGAGCTCTACGACGGGGCAGCAAGCCTACTTTGCTGCGCCTGTTTTCGAAGTCAAAAATCAAAAGTTTTCATCAGTTTTGGGAAACTTTTCTTCTTTTGCATGATTTTTCCTTCCCGGATCATACGTCGTGAGCCGCGAAAAGGACGACAACCTAATCTATCACATTTCTATTATCGAATCCCACAGCACCTTGGGCAAGAGAACTTCGCTTCACGTAGAGACTGGTCTCGCAAACCGAGGGCGTGGGGCTTGGGACGAAGTCTTAGTCGCTCCAGTGCCCATAACTTTTGATACGCAAGGAGTTATGCGGCCCTCAACATACCGTTGGAAAGCTCTCCGAGAGCTCTACGACAGGGGCAGCAAGCCTACTAGGTTATGCCTATTTTCAGAGCCTAAAATCGAACGTTTTAATCAATTTTGGGTCATTTTTTTTCTTTTGCGCTGTTTTTCTGTCCCAGATCGTACGTCGTGAGCCGCAAAAAGGACGACAACCTAATCCATCACATTTCTATTATCGAATCCCATGGCACCTTGGGCAAAAAAACTTCACTCCACGTAGAGGCTGGGCACACAAACCGAGGCCGTAGGGCTTGGGACCAGGTCTCCATCGCTCCGGTCCCTATAACTTTTGATCCGTAAAGAGTTACGCGGCTCACAACATACCGTTGGAAAGCTCTACGAGAGCTCTACTATGGGAACAACATGTTTTCGGAGCCCAAAAATTAACGTTTTTATCAGTTTCGTGACACTTTTCTTCTTTTGCGCAATTTTTCCTTACCGTATTGTACGTCGTGAGTCGCGAAAAGGACGACAACCTAATCCATCACATTTCTTTTACCGAATTCCATGACACCTTGTGCAAGACAACTTCGCTTCATATAGAGGTTTGGCCTGCAAACCGAGGGCGTGGGGCTTGGGACCAGGTCTCCGTTGCTCCGGTGCCTATAACTTTTGATCCGTACGGAGTTACGTGGCGTACAACATACAGTTGGAAAGCTCTCTAAGAGCTCTGCGACGAGAGCGGCAAGCCAGCTATGCTGCGCCTATTTTCGGAGCCCAAAATCGAATGTTTTCATCAGTTTCGGGACACTTTTCTTCATTTGCGCTATTTTTCCATCCCGGATAGTACGTTGTGAGCCGCGAAAAGGACTACAACCTAATCCATCACATTTATATTACCAAATCCCATGGCACCTTGGGCAAGACAACTTCGCTTCACGTAGAGGCTGGGACCGCAAACCGAGGGCGTGGGGCTTGGGACCATGTCTCTGTCGCTCTGGTGCCCATAACTTTTGATCCGTAAGGAGTTACGCAGCGTACAACATACCGTTGGAAAGCTCTCCGAGAGCTCTACGACGGGGGCAATCCTGCTTTTCTGCGCATGTTTTCGAAGTCCAAAATCGAATGTTTTCATCAGTTTTGGGAAACTTTTCTTCTTTTGCACTATTTTTCCTTCCCGAATCGTACGTCGTGAGCCGCGAAAAGGATGACAACCTAATCCATCAAATTTCTATTATCGAATCCCATGGCACCTTGGGCAAGACAACTTCGCTTCACATAGAGGCTGGCCCCGCAAACTGAGGGCATGGGGCTTGGGACCATGTCTCCGTCGCTCCGGTGCCCATAACTTTTGATACGGAAGGAGTTACACGGCACACATCATACCGTTGGAAAGCTCTCTGAGAGCTCTATGACGAGGGCAGCAAGCCTGATCAGCTGCTCTTATTTTCGGAGCCCAAAATTGAACATTTTCATCAGTTTCGGGACACTTTTCTTCTTTTGCACTGTTTTTCCATCCCGGATCACACGTCGTGAGCCACGAAAAGGACGACAACCTAATCCATCACATTTCTATTATCGAATCCCACGGCACCTTGGGCAAGTCAAATTCACTTCACGTAGAGGTTGGGCCCGTAAACTGAGGGCGTGGGACTTGGGACCACGTGTCCGTCACTCTGGTGCCTATAACTTTTGATCCGTAAAGAGTTACACGGCACACAGCATGCCGTTGGAAAGCTCTCCGAGAGATCCACGACGAGGAAGGAAGTCTGCTATGCTGCGCCTGTTTTCGAAGCCCAAAAGTGAACATTTTCATCAATTTCGGGACACTTTTCTTCTTTTGCGCTGTGTTTTCATCCTCGATTTTACGTCGTGAGCCGCGAAAAGTACCACATCCTAATCCATCACATTTCTATTACCGAATCAGACTGCACTTTGGGCAAGACAACTTCGCTTCACGTAAAGGCTTTGCCCGTAAACCGAGGGCGTAGGGCTAGGGACCAAGTCTCCGTCGCTCCGGTGCACATAACTTTTGATCCGTAAGGAGTTACGCAGTACACAGTATACCGTTGAAAAGATGTCCGAGAGCTCTACGGTGGGGACAACAATCCTGCGATGCTGCGCCTGTTTTCGGAACCCAAAATCGAACGGTCTCATCAGTTTCAGGACACTTTTCTTCTTTTACGCTATTTTTCCTTCCCAAATCGTACGTCGTGAGCCGTGAAAAGGACTACAACCTAATCCATCACATTTCTATTACCGAATCCCATGGCACCTTGGGCAAGACAACTTCACTTCACGTAGAGGCTGGGCCCGCAAACCGAGGGCGTGGGGCTTGGAACCAAGTCTCCGTCGCTCCGGTGCCCATAACTTTTGATCTATAAGGAGTTATGCGACGTACAACATAGAGTAGGAAAGCTCTACGAGAGCTCTACGATAGGGGCAGTGAGCTTGAGTTGCTGCATCTGTTTTTGAAGCCCAAAATTCAACGTTTTCATCAATTTCTGGACGTTTTTCTTCTTTTGCGCTATTTTTTCGTCCCAGTTCGTACGTCATGAGCCGCGAAAAGGACGACAACCTAATCCATCACATTTCTATTATCGAATCCCATGGCACCTTGGGCAAGACAACTTCGCATCACGTAAAGGCTGGGCCCGCAAACCAAGGGCGTGGGGCTTGGGACTAGGTCACCGTCGCTCCGGTGCCCATAACTTTTGATCCATAAGGAGTTATGCGGCGCACAACATACCGTTAGAAAGCCCTCCGAAAGCACTACGATGAGGTCAACAAGCCTGCCCTACTGCGCCATTTTTGGAGCCCAAAATAAAACGTTTTCATCTATTTTGGGATACTTTTCTTTTTTTGCACTGTTTTTTCATCACGGATCGTACGTCGTGAGCCGTGAAAAAGACGACAACCTATTCCATCACATTTCTATTACCGAATTCCATGGCACCTTAGGCAAGACAACTTCGCTTCACATAGAGGCTGGGCCCGCAAACCGAGGGCGTAGGGCTTGGGACCAGGTCTCCGTTGCTCCGGTGCCTATAACTTTTGATCCGTAAGGAGTTACGCTGCGCACAGCATACCGTTAGAAAGCTCTCCGAGAGCTCTACGACGAGGTCAGCATGCCTGCCCTACTGCGCCTATTTTTGAAACCCAAAACTGAACATTTTTATCTATTTTGGGATAATTTTATTCTTTTGCGCTATTTTTTTTATCCCGGATCGTACGTCGTGAGCCGTGAAAAGGACGATAACCTAATCCATCACATTTCTATTACCAAATCCCACGGTACTTTGGGCAAGACAACTTCGCTTCACGTAGAGGCTGGGCCTGCAAACCGAGGGCGTGGGGCTTGAGACCAGGTCTCCATCGCTCCGATGCCCATAACTTTTGATTCGTAAGGAGTTACATGGCGCACAGCATACCGTTGGAAAGCTCTCCGAGAGTTCTACGACGAGGTTAGCAAACCTGCCCTATTGCACCTATTTTCAGAGCCTAAAATCGAACATTTTCATCAATTTTGGGACACTTTTCTTCTTTTGCGATATTTTTTCATCCCGGATCGTACCTCGTGAGCTATGAAAAGGAGGACAACCTAATCCATCACATTTCAATTACCGAATCCCATGGCACCTTGGGCAAGACAACTTCATTTCACGTAGAGGTTGGGCCCGCAAACCGAGGGCGTGGGGCTTGAGACCAGGTCTCCGTCGCTCCGGTGCCAATAACTTTGGATCCGTAAGGAGTTACGCGGCGCACATCATACCGTTGTAAAGCTCTCCGAGAGCTCTACGACGCTGTCAGCAAGTCTGCCATATTTTACCTATTTTTTGGGCCCAAAATCGAACGTTTTCATTAGTTTCGGGATACTTTTCTTCTTTTGTGCTGTTTTTTCATCCCGGATCATACGTCGTGAGCCGCGAAAAGGACGACAACCTAATCCTTCACATTTCTATTACTGAATTCCACGGCACCTTGGGCAAGGCAACTTCGCTTCACGTAGAGGCTTTGCCCACAAACAGAGGGCGTGGGGCTTGGGACCAGGTCTCCGTCGCTCCAGTGCACATAACTTTTGATTCGTAAGGAGTTACGCAGCGCACAACATACCGTTAGAAAGCTCTCCGAGAGCTCTACGACGGGGATAGCAATCCTGCTGTGCTGCGCCTATTTTTGGAGCCCAAAATCGAATGTTTTCATTAGTTTCGGGACTCTTTTCTTCTTATACCCTATTTTTCTTCCCTGATCGTACATCGTGACCCGTGAAAAGGACTACAACCTAATCCATCACATTTCTATTATCGAATCCCACGACACCTTGGGCAAGATAACTTCATTTCACGTAGAGGCTGGGCCCGCAAACCGAGCGCGTGGGGCTTTGAACCAGGTCTCCGTCGTTTCAGTGCCCATAACTTTTGATCCGTAAGGAGTTACGCGGCGCTCAGCATACCGTAGGAAAGCTCTCCGACAGCTTTACGATGGGGGCAGCAAGCTTGCTTTGCTGCGTCTATTTTTGAAGCCCAAAATTGAACGTTTTCATCCATTTCGGGACACTTTTCTTCTTTAGCGCTATTTTTCCTTCCCGAATCGTACGTCGTGAGCCGCGAAAAGGACTACAACCTAATTCATCACATTTCTATTTCCAAATCCCACGACACCTTTGGCAAGACAACTTCACTTCACATAGAGGTTGGGCCCACAAATCGAGGGCATGGGGATTGGGACCAGGTCTCCGTCGCTCTGGTGCCCATAACTTTTGATCCGTAAGGAGTTAAGCGTCGCACCACATACCGTTGGGAAGCTCTCCGAGAGGTCTACGACGGGGACTACAAGCCTGCGCAGTTGTGCCAATATTCAGAGCCCAAAATTGAATATTTTCATCAGTTTCTGGACAATTTTCTTCTTGTGCATTATTTTTCCGTCCCGGTTCTTACGTCGTGAGCTGCGAAAATGACGACAACCTAATCTATCACATTTCTATTATCGAATACCATGACACCTTGGGAAAGACAACTTTGCTTCGCGTAGAGGCTGGGCCCACAAACCGAGGGTGTGGGGCTAGGGACCAAGTCTTCGTCGCTCCAGTGCCCATAACTTTTGATCCGTAAAGAATTACACGGTGTAAAGCATACTTGGACAGCACTCCGAGAGCCCTACGATGGGGTCAGCAACCCTACCTTGTTGCGCCTGTTTTTGAAGCCCAAAATCGAATGTTTTCATCAGTTTCGGGAAACTTTTCTTCTCTTGCGTTGTTTTTTAGTCCTGGATCGTACGTCGTGAGCCGCGAAAAGCACGACAACCTGATCCATCACATTTCTATTACCGAATACCATGGCACCTTGGGCAAGAGAACTTCATTTCACGTAGAAGCTTGGCCCACAAACCGAGGGCGTGGGGCTTGGCACCAAGTCTCTGTCGCTCCAGTGCCCATAACTTTCGATCCGTAAAGAGTTACGCGGTGCACAACATACCGTCGAAAAGCTCTCCGAGAGCTCTACGATGGTGGTGGCAAGCAAGCTATGCTGTGCCTATTTTCGCAGCCCAAAATCGAATGTTTTCATCAATTTCGGGACACTTTTCTTCTTTTGCGCTATTTTTCCTTCCCGGATCGTACGTCGTTAGCCGTGAAAAGGACTACAATCTAATCCATCACATTTCTATTACCGAATCCCACGGCAACTTGGGCAAGACAACATCGCTTCGCGTAGAGGCTGGGCCCGCAAACCAAGGACGTGGGGTTTGGGACTAGGTCTCCGTCGCTCCGGTGCCCATAACTTTTGATCCGTAAGGAGTTATGCAGCGCACAACATACCGTAGGAAAGATCTCCGAGAGCTCTACGATGTGGGCTGCAAGCTTTCTTTGTTGCGTCTGTTTTCGAAGCCCAAAATTGAATATTTTCTTCAGTTTTGGGACACTTTTCTTCTTGTACGCTACTTTTCCTTCTCGGATCGTACGTCGTGAGCCGCAAAAAGGACTACAGCCTAATCCATCACATTTCTATTACCGAATCCCACGTCACCTTGGGCAAGACAACTTCGCTTCACGTAGAGGCTGGGCCCGCAAACCGAGGGCGTGGAGCTTATGACCAGGTCTTCGTCGCAGTGGCATCCATAACTTTTGATCCGTAAGGAGTTACGCAGCGCACAGCATACTGTAAGAAAGCTTTCCGAGAGTTCTACAACAGGGACTGGAAGCTTGGATTGTTGTGTCTGTTTTCGAAGCCCAAAATTGAACGTTTTCATCAGTTTCGGGACTCTTTTCTTCTTTTGCGCTATTTTTCCTTCCCGGATCGTACATCGTGAGCCGCAAAAAGGACTACAACTTAATCCATCACATTTCTATTACCAAATCCCATGGTACCTTGGGCAAGACAACTTCGCTTCACGTAGAGGCTGGGCCAGCAAATTGAGGGTGTGGGGCTCGGGACTAGGTCTCCGTCGCTCTGGTCCCATAACTTTTGATCCGTAAGGAGTTACGCGGCACACAACATACTATTGGAAAGCTCTCCGAGAGGTCTACGAAGGGGACAGCAGTCATGCTCAGCTGCGCCTATTTTTTAAGCCCAAAATCGAACGTTTTGATCAGTTTCGGGATACTTTTCTTCTTTTGCGCTGTTTTTCCGTCCCAGTTCGTATGTCGTGAGCCACGAAAAAGACTTCAACCTAATCCATCACATTTCTATTATCGAATCCCATGGCACCTTGGGCAAGACAACTTCGCTTCTTGTAGAGGCTGGGCCCGCAAACCGAGGGCTTGGGGCTTGGAACCAGGCCTCTGTTGCTCCGGTGCCATAACTTTTGATCCGTAAGGAGTTATGCGGTGCATAGCATACCGTTGGAAAGCTCTCCGAGAGCTCTACGACAGAATCAACAAGCCTGCCTTGTTACGGCTATTTTTGGAGCCCAAAATTGAATGTTTTCATCAGTTTCGGGACACTTTCTTTTTTTACGCTTTTTTTTCATCCCGGATCGTACGTCGTGAGCCGCAAAAAGGACGACAACTTAATACATCTCATCTCTATTACCAAATCCCACGGCACCTTGGGCAAGACAAATTTGCTTCATGTAGAGGATTTGCCCGCAAACCGAGGGCGTGGGGCTTGAGACCAGGTCTCCGTTGCTCCGATGCATATAACTTTTGTTCCGTAAGGAGTTACGCGGCGCACAGCATACCGTTGGAAAGCTCTTTGAGAGCTCTACGACAGTGGCTATAATCCTACTCTATTGCGCCTATTTTCGGAGCCCAAAATTGACCGTTTTCATCAGTTTCAAATTCCAAACCGAGGACGTGGGGTTTGGGACTAGGTCTCTGTTGCTCCGGTGTACATAACTTTTGATCCGAAAGGAGTTATGCGGCACACAACATACCGTAGGAAAGCTCTTCGAGAGCTCTATGACGTGGGCAACAAGCTTGCTTTGCTACGTCTATTTTTGAAGCCCAAAATCAAATGTTTTCATCAGTTTCAGGACACTTTTCTTCTTTTACACTATTTTTCCTTCCCGGATCGTACGTCGTGAGCAGCGAAAAGGACGACAACCTAATCCATCACATTTCTATTACAAAATCCCACAGTACCTTGGGCAAGACAACTTCGCTTCACGCAGAGGCTGGGCCCGCAAACCGAGGGCATAGGGCTTGGGACAATGTCTCCGTCGCTCCGGTGCCCTTAACTTTTGATTCATAAGGAGTTATGCGGCGTACAACATACCATTGAAAAGCTCTCCGAGAGGTCTACGACGGGAACAGCAAGCCAGCTTGGCTACGCCTATTTTCGGAGCCCAAAATCGAACGTTTTAATCAGTTTCGGGACACTTTTCTTCTTTTGCGTTGTTTTTTCGTCTCGGTTCGTACGTCGTGAGCCACGAAAAGCACAACAACCTAATCCATCACATTTCTATTATCGAATCGCATGACACCTTGGGCAAGACAACTTCGCTTCACGTAGAGGCTGGGCCCACAAACCGAGGGCGTGGGGCTTGGGACCAGGTCTCCGTCGCTCCGATGCCTATAACTTTTGATTCGTAAGGAGTTACGCGGCACACAGTATACCGTTGGAAAGATCTCCGAGAGCTCTACGATGGGGGCAACAAGCCCGTTTGGCTGCGCCTGTTTTTAGATCCCAAAATTGAAAGTTTTCATCAGTTTCAGAACATTTTTCTTCTTTTGCGCTATTTTTTCTGTCCCAGATTGTAGATCGTAAGTCGCAAAAATGACGACAACCTAATCCATCACATTTCTATTATAGAATCCCACGGCACCTTGGGCAAGACAACTTCGCTTCACGTAGAGATTGGGCCTGCAAACCGAGGGTGTGGGGCTTGGGACCAGGTATCCGTTACTCCGGTACCCATAACTTTTGATCCGTAAGGAGTAACGCGGCGCACAGCATACTGTTGGAAAGCTCTCCGAGTGCTCCACGACGCGGTCAGCAAGTCTGCTTTGCTGCGCCTATTTTCAGAGCCAAAAATCCAACGTTTTGATCAGTTTCGGGACACTTTTCTTCTTTTTGCTCAGTTTTTTCATCCTGGATCGAACGTCGTGAGCCGCGAAAAGGACCACAACCTAATCCATCACATTTTTGTTACCGAATCAGAAGGCACTTTCAGCAAGACAACTTCGCTTCACGTAGAGGCTTGGCCTGCAAACCGAGGGTGTGGGACTTGGGACCAAGTCTCCGTCGCTTCGATCCCCATAACTTTTGATCCATAAAGAGTTACGCGGCACACAGCATACTGTTGGAAAGCTCTTCGAGAGCTCTACTATGAGGACAGTAAGCCTGCTTTACTACGCCTATTTTTGGAGCCCAAAATCGAACATTTTCATCAGTTTCGGGATACTTTTCTTTATTTGCACTATTTTTCCATCCCGAATCGTACGTCGTGAGCTGTGAAAAGGGTTACAAGCTAATCCATCACATTTCTATTACCGAATCCCATTGCACCTTGGGCAAGACAACTTCGCTTAACATAGAGGCTGGGCCCGTGTCACGCCTTAACCCGACCTATAGAGGCTAGACTAGGGTATGACCTAAATCATTTATGCTATTTCACGTACTTAGTCGTTTGTTATGATTTAAAACTCAACGTTGGTCTAGAACCCCAAAAGATTTTTCAAAAAAAATTGACAGCATAACGGCTGTAGTTAGGATCTTTTAGTTTGACCTAATTTCTAAACGCCTCAATTATTACAATCATTAATCCAATTCCATTAAGGACTCCAATTTTGTCATCAACCGATATGCCTACTAGTTCATCTTGAAAGTCTCGTTTGGTTAATAAGCCTAGCATGATAATTATGTCCCGTTTATTTATCAATTTCCTATCATGCAAGTACCTATTATTCTTTAGTTTACAAATAAGCACCTAAGTGGAATTAGATAGAATTGACTTAGTTGATTTTTCACCTAGTGGCTTAATTGCCTACGATAGCTACTATTCAAGATAATGAAAACAAATAACCAAATAAGAAGTTTGTCCAGTTATAGATAGTACAATCCCAAAATTAAACCCAAATTATAACGGGGTCATTTATATCAATAAAATTAACAGTTTGCAATCAAACACAACATCCATATAGCAACCACTTTCAGGAAAAGCACAAAAGCACGTAGTCACTCCAAGGAATCGTCAACAAGCACATTTACTTCAGGTACTTGTTCCAAATCTGCTGCATCTGTGACAAAAAAATGGGTGAGTCCTTATGAACTCAATGAGGGGGAACGAGAAATACGTTTTGAAACTCTTTTTCCGGTTCAACTTATGAAAAACCCTTTTTGAAAACATGGCATATAACACAAGTAAGTTTATAATGTAATATAAAAGTAAAAGAATACAATTACCCGTCTTTCCTCCCCGAGGTCCTCTAGGAACCAAGTGAGAGTACTTATACATATAATGAAAAGGATACAGTGAGCTTTCGCTCTCAAGATCATTTCTGATAATAGTTGTTGCAGCCGGCTTCAATCATCCACTTATCACGCCAAATGGTACTCCGGATGTACCCCGAAATCCTATGACCCAACACTCCGAGGAAGTCTAGGCCCCAAGCGAGAGAGGGTATTGGACAATGGTAGTCACGGTTGCACCGGCAAGCCCGATGCCGCCCGGTGTGAGTGAAACACTACCACGCCAGAATGAAAGGTTGCAACCTTGTATGCAATGCACATGTATGCCATTTAAGATTTCACATTGGGAGATCAACAAAGTAGGTTGCCTCCGAGCAAGTATATGATCACATTTTGACATATTGGCATATAAGGCATTATAAGAACATGTAATCATTTCATATATCAATTTGAAAGCAATTAAACTTCCACGGGCAGCCAAGTAATCATGTTCAAATAAGCCATAGAATGTCTTTTAACAATTCACATTAGGAGGACAACAAAGTAGGTTGCCTCCGAGCAAGTATAAGATCACATATTGACAAGTAAATGAACGAGGCATGCTTAACACGAATTTTCACTTTGTAAAACATATAGAGTTATATGAACATTAAACGGGCAGCCATTTAACACATGTAAATCAAGTCATATAACTCATTTCGGGGTTCACGTATCAAGTATTAAAATCATACAAGCATGCAATGACGTTTACATAAGACCGGGTGCAAGAAGAGTTTACTTATCAACATGTAATCATCGGGAATCATATTTAGAGTTATAAAAACAATTTCGGGCAGCCCATTAACATTCCTCAACATCAATTTATAATTCACACAAGAGTGGTCTATGGCTCAAGAACCTAAGGGGCCATTAGGGTTTTCTAGGCCGTGCTCAGGTCGGTTTCGTTTGCTAAGCACCACAAACAACTCTTAAACCATTTCAAGCATACTCAACATTTATTAGGTAGCCTACTAATCACACAATTAAATACATTAATTCTATGATCATCACTTAGCGAGATTTCATAGTTAATAGGGTTTCAATTCATGCTTACACGTGGGATTAAGCCACAAGTTGTCACGTAATTAACCCAAGTAATGCATCGATTAATTAAAACATCCTCAATCATCCAAAACAGTCCACACAACATCCAAGTGCCACAATCCCAAGCATTCAATACCACAAGAGAAGTTACAACATTTTTCAAAGCATATCACTAAACAAAAACCCCACTGCAATGGTCTGTCTTCCTACATTCATTTAGACAATCAAAAAATATCCAATTTCAGTGAACAAAATATCAAATTAAATCTTAATGAGGTATTTAAATCCAGAAACAAACCTCGCATCATTTGGAGTTCGGATTCAAGAGTTATAGCCAAAACCGCGAGACTGCGCAAAACTGTCCAGATCTGTACACATTTCAATACTTGCCATTTTGGAGGGCCTTAGGGTCAGATTTTGCCTTAGTCTATTTCTGAAAAAAATGTCCAGAACTGAAAATTCTAGAAACCTACCAAATTTCATACATTTTTAATATCGTTTACTAGGCCAAAATGGTTTCGCTCTACAAGGTCAGTGAACTGCCAAAAACCTGCTCTATTTTCCCAGATTTTCCAGATTTCGACACATTTTGATATTTTGCCATTTTAGGGGTCTTAGATTCAGAATTGGCCTTGGCCTATTTCTATGAAACATGCTCAGAACTGGAAAAACTAGTCATCTACCAATTTTCATGCATTTTCAACGACATTTACCTGGCCAAATTTTCTTTGCTCCAACAAGTCAGAAAACTACTCAGATTTCGCGATTCGTCCTATCTTCAAGTTCTAGCCAAATATCTTGCCATGCATGGTTACAAAAGCTCAAGTGCACACATATATCACAAGTACAGAGGTAAATATAGACATATGAAAGCTTGCATGTAGTTTTTGAAAGCTTTTTAAAAAGGATTAACCCTCACCTCTTGAAGATTTAGCAAATGAGTACAAATGCTCTTCAAAATGCATAAAGGGAGCTTCTTCCTTGCTTCTTGATTGCTTGGGCTGCTATGGCCGAGCTTGGGAGAGATCTTGAGAGTGAGCTTGAGGTCTTGGAAGCTCAAGAGATGCCTTGGTCGAAAATGAGAGAGAAGGGAGAGAGTTTGTGAGAGTTTGGATGAAGTCTTGAAGTGTTTTGTGTGCAAGCATGAGTGTGTCGGCCTTGGGAGTGTACAAGGCTGAAATTTTTGTCACCTTGGGCATTTTTTATCTATTCTTGTGTTTGGTGAGGAATAAAGAGTGTTTAAAATATAATTGTTTGTGTAGGATTTCTTGTTGGCAGTGTAGGCCTTGTGTGTGTGTGTATTGTTTTTTTTTTTTTTTGAATTCTAGTGTTTGGTGATAGATTAAAGTATATTTGAAATATTGGGGGAGTATTATAGTGTTTTGTGTAGGTTTATAATAGTTTATTGGTTAGTTGAGTGTGTTAGGAAGAATAAAATATTTTAATAGTTAGTGGATTTTGTAGAGAATTTGAATTAGGAATATAATATTAGTTAGTGGATTGTGTAGGATTATTTTATAGTCTAGTGCTTTGTGTAGGATTCTTTATTGATTAGCGTGCGGGCACACTTTCCTATGTCTATGGCACGCACTACGAGACACGCACAGAAATCAATACGGGGCACGAATTACGAGGTAGACACGAACTGCGAAGTAAGACATGAACTTCAAGACTAAGGCACGTACTTCAAGACTAATGCACGCAATCCTAGGTGAATGCACGTAAACCAATGCAAGGCACGTAATTCAACGCAATGCACGCAAATCAAGGCACGACTCTATATCTAGGTTAAGGTACACAGTTCAAGGTTAGGGCACACGAAACAAAGTAACACACGTAAATTGAGGTCAGGGTACGCATATCTAGGTATCGCACGTCAGTCGGGGATTAGGGCACACCATTCTAGGTCAAGGCACGAATGACGAAGCATGCACAAAAACCAAGACAGGGCACATAAATTGAGGTAACACATGTTATTCGGGGACGGGTCTCACAGCTCGTAAACCGAGGGCATGGGACTTGGGACCAGGTCTCCGTCGCTCTAGTGCCCATAACTTTTGATCCATAAGGAGTTACGCGGTGCACAACATACCGTTGGAAAGCTCTCCGAGAGGTCAACGATGGGGTCAACAAGCCAGCTTTGCTGTGCCTATTTTTGGAGCCCAAAATCTTACGTTTTAATTAGTTTCGTGACACTATTCTTCTTTTGTGCTGTTTTTCTGTCTCGGTTCGTACGTTGTGAATGGCAAAAAAGACGACAACCTAATCTATCACATTTCTATTATCGAATCCCATGGCACCTTAGGCAAGACAACTTCGCTTCACTTAGAGGAAAGGCCCGCAAACCAAGGGCGTGGGGCTTGGGACCAGGTCTCCGTCGCTCTGGTGCCCATAATTTTTGATCCGTAAGGAGTTACGCGGCGCACAACATACCGTTGGAAAGCTCTCCGAGAGGTCAATGACGCGGTCAACAAGCCAGCTTTGCTGTGCCTATTTTTGGAGCCCAAAATCTTACGTTTTAATTAGTTTCAGGATACTTTTCTTTTTTTTGCGTTGTTTTTCTGTCTCGGTTCGTACGTCGTGAACGGCGAAAAAGACGACAACCTAATCCATCACATTTCTATAATCGAATCCCATGGCACCTTGGGCAAGACAACTTCGCTTCACTTAGAGGCAAGGCCCGCAAACCGAGGGCGTGGGGCTTGGGACCAGGTCTCCGTCGCTCGGGTGCCCATAACTTTTGATCTGTAAGGAGTTACGTGGCGCACACCATACCGATGGAAAGCTCTCCAAGAGCTCTACGACAGGGGCAACAAGCTTGCTCGGCTGCACGTGTTTTCAGAGCCCAAAATTGAACGTTTTCACCCATTTTTGGACACTTTTCTTCTTTTGCGCTATTTTTTTATCCCGGATCGTACGTCGTGAGCTGCGAAAAGGACGAAAACCTAATCCATCACATTTCCATTATCAAATCCCATGGCACCTTGGGCAAGACAACTTCGCTTCATCTAGAGGCTGGGCCCGCAAACTGAGGGCATGGGGCTTGGGACCCGGTCTCCATCGCTCCGGTGCCTATAACTTTTGATCCGTAAGGAGTTACGCGTCGCACAACATACCGTTGGGAAGCTCTCCGAGGGCTCCATGACGGGTTCAGCAAGTCTGCTATGCTGCACCTGTTTTCAGAGCCCAAAATTGAACATTTTCATTAATTTCGGGACATTTTTCTTCTTGTGCGCTGTTTTTTAGTCCCAAATTGTACGTCATGAGCCGCAAAAAGGACCACAACCTAATCCATCACATTTCTATTACCGAATTAGACAGCATTTTGGGCAAGAGTACTTCACTTCACGTAGAGGCTGGGCCCGCAAACCGAGGGCGTAGGGCTTGGGACCAAGTCTCTGTCGCTCCAGTCCCCATAAATTTTGATCCGTAATGTGTTACGCGGTGCACAGCATACCGTTGGAAAGCTCTTCGAAAGCTCTACTATGGGGACAGCAAGCCTACTCCGCTGCACCTATTTTCAGAGCCCAAAAATGAATTTTTTTATCAGTTTCAGGGCACTTTTCTTTTGTACTATTTTTCCTTCCCGAATCGTACATCGTGAGCCGCGAAAAAGACGACATCCTAATCCATTACATTTCTTTTACCGAATCCCACGACACCTTGGGCAAGACAACATCGCTTCACGTAGTGGCTTGGTCCGCATTTGAGGGCATGGGGCTTAGGACCAGGTCTCCATCGCTCCGGTGCCCATAGCTTTTGATCTGTAAGGAGTTACGCAGCACAAAGCATACAGGTGGAAAGCTCTCTGAGAGCTCTACGACGGGTGTGGCAAGCCCGCTCTGCTGCGCCTATTTTCGGAGCCCAAAATCGAACGTTTTCATCAGTTTCGGGACACTTTTCTTCATTTGCGCTATTTTTCCATCCCGGATCGTACGTGGCGAGACGCGAAAAGGACTACATACTAATCCATCACATTTCTATTAACGAATCCTATGGCACCTTGGGCAAGACAACTTTTCTTCATGTAGAGGCTGGGCTCGCAAACCGAGGGCGTGGGGTTTAGGACCAGGTCTCCGTCGCTCCGGTGCCCATAACTTTTGATCCGTAAGGAGTTATGTGGCGCACAACATACCGTTGGAAAGCCCTCCGAGAGCTCTACGACAGAGGCCGCAAGCCTGCTTGGTTGCACCAGTTTTTAGAGCCTGAAATCGAATATTTTCATCATTTTCGGGATATTTTTCTTCTTTTGCGCTATTTTTTCGTCCCGAATCGTACGTCGTGAGTCACAAAAAAGACCACAACCTAATCCATCACATTTCTATTACCGAATTAGATGGCATTTTGGGTAAGAGTACTTCACTTCACGTAGAGGCTGGGCCCGCAAACCGAAGGCGTAGGGCTTGGGACCAAGTCTTTTTCACTCCGGTCCCCATAAATTTTGATCAGTAATGAGTTACGCGGTGCACAGCATACCGTTGGAAAGCTCTCCAAGAGCTCTACAACGTGGACAGCAAGCCTACTCCGATGCACCTATTTTCAGAGCCCAAAAATGAATGTTTTTATTAGTTTCGGGGCACTTTTCTTTTGCATTATTTTTCCTTCTCGGATCGTACATTGTGAGCCGCGAAAAAGACGACAACCTAATCCATCACATTTCTATTACCGAATCCCACGACACCTTGGGCAAGACAACATCGCTCCACGTAGAGGCTTGGTCCGCAACTGGGGCGTAGGGCTTGGGACTAGGTCTCCGTCGCTCCGGTGCCCATAGCTTTTGATTCGTAAGGAGTTACGTAGCACAAAGCATACAGGTGGAAAGCTCTCTGAGAGCTCTACGATGGGTGTGGCAAGCCCGCTCTGCTACGCCTATTTTCAGAGCCCAAAATCGAACGTTTTCATCAATTTCGCGACACTTTTCTTCATTTGCACTATTTTTCCATCCCGGATCGTACGTGGTGAGCCGCAAAAAGGACTACATACGAATCCATCACATTTCTATTAATGAATCCTATGGCACCTTGGGCAGGACAACTTTGCTTCACGTAGAGGCTGGGCCCGCAAATCGAGGGCGTGGGGCTTAGGACCAGGTCTCCGTCGCTCCGATACCCATAACTTTTGTTTCGTAAGGAGTTACGTGGCGCACAACATACCGTTGGAAAGCCCTCCGAGAGCTCTACGACAGGGGCCTCAAGCTTTCTTGGTTGCGCTTGTTTTCGGAGCCTAAAATCGAACATTTTCATCAGTTTCGGGACACTTTTCTTGTTTTGTGCTATTTTTTCATCCCGAATCGTACGTCGTGAGCCGTGAAAAGGACGACAACCTAATCCATCACATTTCTATTATTGAATCCCACGGCACCTTGGGCAAGACAACTTCGCTTCACGTAGAGGCTAGGCCCGCAAACCGAGGGCATGGGGCTTGTGGCGATGTTTCCATTGCTCCGGTGCCCATAACTTTTGATCCGTAAGGAGTTACGCGGAGCACAGCATACCGTTGGAAAGCTTTACGAGAGCTCTACGATGGGGGTTGCAAACTTGCTCAACTGTGCATGTTTTTGGAGCCCAAAATCGAACGTTTTAAATAGTTTCGGGACACTTTTCTTCTTTTGCGCTGTTTTTCCGTCCCGGATCCTACGTCATGAGCTTTGAAAAGGATGACAACCTAATCCATCACATTTCTATTACCGAATCCCACCGCACCTTGGGCAAAACAACTTCGCTTCACGTAAAGGCTAGGCCAGCAAACCGAGGGCGTGGGGCTTGTGGCCATGTTTCCATTTCTCCAGTGGCCATAACTTTTTATCCGTAAGGAGTTACGCGGAGCACAGCATACCGTTGGAAAGCTCTACGAGAGCTCTACGATGAGGGTTGCAAGCTTGCTCGGCTATGCATGTTTTTGGAGCCCAAAATCGAACGTTTTAAACAGTTTTGGGATATTTTTCTTATTTTGCGCTGTTTTTTCGTCCCGGATCGTACGTCATGAGCTTCGAAAAGGACGACAACCTAATCCATCACATTTCTATTAGCGAATCCCACTGCACCTTAGGCAAGACAACTTCGCTTCACGTAGAGGCGAGGCCCGCAAATCGTGGGCGTGGGGCTTGGGACCAGGTCGCCGTCGCTCTGGTGCATATAACTTTTGATATGTAAGGAGTTACGCAGTGCACAGCATAACGTAGGAAAGCTCTCTGAGAGCTCTACGACGGGGGTAGGAAGCCTGCTTGGCTGCGTCTGGTTTTGAAGTCCAAAATAGATCATTTTCATAAGTTTCGGGAAACTTTTCTTCTTTTGCACTATTTTTCCTTCCCGGATAATACGTCGTGAGCCGCGAATAGGACGACAACCTAATCCATCAAATTTCTGTTACCGAATCTCACGGTACCTTGGGCAAGACAACTTCGCTTCACGTAGAGGCTGGGCCCACAAACCGAGTGCGTGGTGCTTAGCACCAGGTCTCCGTTGCTTTGGTCCCTATAATTTTTGATCCGTAAGGATTTACGCAGCGCACAGCATACCGTTAAAAAGCTATCCGAGAGTTCTACAACGGGGACAACAAGCCCGTTCAGCTGCGCTTATTTTCGGAACCCAAAATCAAAAGTTTTCATCAATTTCGGGACACTTTTCTTTCTTTGCGCTATTTTTTCGTCCAGGATCGTACGTCGTGAGCCGTAAAAATGACGACAACCTAATCCATCACATATCTATTATCGAATCCCACGGCACCTTAGGCAAGACATCTTCACTTCACATAAAGGCTGGGCCCGTAAACTGAGGGTGTGGGCCTTGGGGCCAGGTCTCCGTCCTTCCGGTGCCCATAACTTTTGATACGTAAGGTGTTACGCAGCGCATAGTACACCGTTGGAAAGCCCTCAGAGAGCTCTACGACAAGGGCCACAAGCCTGCTTAGTCGTTCCTGTTTTTAGAGCCTAAAATCGAACGTTTTCATTAGTTTAGGGATACTTTTCTTCATTTGCGCTATTTTTTAGTCCCGGATCGTAAGTCGCGAGCCGCGAAAAGGATGACAACCTAATCATTCACATTTCTATTATCGAATACCACAACACCTTGGGCAAGACAACTTAGCTTCACGTAGAGGCTGGGCCTGCAAACCGAGGGCATGGGGCTTGGGACTAGGTCTCCGTCGCTCCGATGCCAATAACTTTGGATCCGTAAGGAGTTACGTGGCGCACAACATACCATTGGAAAGCTCTTCGAGAGCTCCACGATGGGGTCAGCAAGTTTGCTCTACTGTACCTGTTTTCGGAGCCCAAAATTGAATGTTTTCATCCGTTTCGGGACACTTTTCTTCTTTTGCGCTGTTTTTTCATCCCGGATCGTATGTCGTGACCGGCAAAAAGGACCACAATCCAATCCATCACATTTCGCTTCATGTAGAAGCTGGGCCCGCAAACCGAGGGCGTGGGGCTTGGGACCAGATTTTCGTCGCTCCGGTTCCCATAACTTTTGATCCGTAAAGAGTTATGGGGCGTACAGCATACCGTTGGAAAGCTCTCCGAGAGCTCTACTACGGGGACAACAAACCTGCTTAGCTTCGCCTGTTTTTGTAGCCCAAAAATGAAAATTTTTATCAGTTTTTGAGCACTTTTCTTCTTTTGCGCTATTTTTCCTCGCCGGATCGTACGTCGTGAGCCGCAAAAAGGACGACAACCTAATCCATCACATTTCTATAACCGAATCCCACGACACCTTGGGCAAGACAACTTTGCTTCGCTTAGAGGCTTGGCCAGCAAACCGAGGGCGTGGGCCTTAGTACGAGGTCCCCGTCGTTCCGGTGCCCATAACTTTCGATCCGTAAGGAGTTACGCAGCGTGCAACATACAGTTGGAAAGTTCTCCGAGAGCTCTAAGACGGGGGCAACAAGCATGCTCTGCTGCACCTGTTTTCGGAGCCCAAAATTGAACGTTTTCATCAGTTTCGGGACACTTTTCTTCACTTGCGCTATTTTTCCATCCTGGATCATACGTCGTGAGCCGCAAAAAGGACTACAACCTCATCCACCACATTTCTATTACCAAATCCCATGGCTCCTTGGGCAAGACAACTTCACTTCACGCAGTGGCTGGGCCCGTAAACCGAGGACGTGAGGCTTGGAACTAGGTCTCCGTCGCTCCGGTGCCCATAACTTTTGATCCGCAGGAGTTACACAGCGCACAATATACCGTTGGAAAGCTCTCCGAGAGCTCTACGATGAGGGCAGCAAGCTTGCTCGGTTGTGCTTGCTTTCGGAGCCCAAAATTGAACATTTTTATCACATTGGGACATTTTTCTTCTTTTATGTTATTTTTCGGTCCCGGATCGTACGTCGTGAGTCGAGAAAAGGACAACAACCTAATCCATCATATTTCTATTATCGAATCCCATGGCACCTTGGGCAAGACAACTTCGCTTCACATAGAGGCTTGACCCACAAACCGAGGACGTTGGGCTTGGGACCAGGTCACGATAGCTCCGGTGCCCATAACTTTTGATTTGTAAGGAGTTACACGGCGCACAGCATATCGTAGGAAAGCTCTCCGAGAGCTCTACGACTGGGGTAGCAAGCCTGCTTTGCTGCACCTATTTTCGAAGCCCAAAATCGAACATTTTCATCAGTTTCGGGAAACTTTTCTTCTTTTGCACTATTTTTCCTTCCTGAATCGTACGTCTTTAGTCAAGAAAAAGATGACAACCTAATCCATCACATTTCTATTACCGAATCCCACAGCACCTTGGGCAAGACAACTTTGCTTCACGTAAAGGCTGGGGTCGCAAACCGAGGGCCCATAACTTTTGATCCGTAAGGAGTTATGCGGCGCATAGCATACAGTTGGAAAGCTCTCCGAGAGCTTTACGACGGGGGTGGCAAGCCAACTCTATTGCGCCTATTTTTGCAGCCCAAAATCGAATGTTTTCATCAGCTTCGGGACACTTTTCTTCATTTGAGCTATTTTTGCATCCCGGATCGTACGTCGTGAGCCGTAAAAAGGACTTCAACCTAATACAGCACATTTCTATTAACGAATCGTTTGGCATCTTGGGCAAGACAACTTCGCTTCACGTAGAGGCGGGGCCCGTAAACCGAGGGCGTGGGACTTGGGACTAGGTCTCCATCGCTCCGGTGCCCATAACTTTTGATCCGTAAGGAGTTACGCGGAGCACAACATACCGTTGGAAAGCTCTTCGACAGCTCTACGACGGGGGCTACAAGCCTGCTTGGTTGCGCCTGTTTTCGGAGCCCAAAATTGAACATTTTCATCAGTTTTGGGACACTTTTCTTCTTTTACGCTGTTTTTTAGTCCCACATCGTACGTCGTGAGTCGTAAAAAGGACCACAACCTAATCCATCACATTTCTATTACCGAATTAGATGGCACTTTGGGCAAGAGTACTTCACTTCACGTAGAGGCTGGGCCCGCAAACCGAGGGCGTAGGGCTTGGGACCAGGTCTCCGTCGCTCCGGTTGCCATAAATTTTGATCCGAAATGAGTTACGCGGTGCACAGCATACCGTTGGAAAGCTCTCTGAGAGCTCTACGACGCGGACAGCAAGCCTACTCCTCTGCACCTATTTTTAGAGCCCAAAAATGAATATTTTTATCAATTTCGGGGCACTTTTCTTCTGCGCTATTTTTCCTTCCCGGATCGTACGTCGTGAGCCGTGAAAAAGACGACAACCTAATCCATCACATTTCTATTACCGAATCCCAACACACCTTGGGAAAGACAACATCGCTTCACGTAAAGGCTTGGTCCGCAAATTGAGGGTGTGGGGCTTGGGACCAGGTCTCCGTCGCTCCGGTGCCCATAGCTTTTGATCTGTAAGGAGTTACGCAGCACAAAGCATACAAGTGGAAAAATCTCTGAGAGCTTTACGACGGGTGCCGCAAGCCTGCTCTGTTGCGCCTATTTTCGGAGCCCAAAATCGAATGTTTTCATTAGTTTCGGAACACTTTTTTTCATTTGCGCTATTTTTCCATCCCGGATCGTACGTGGTGAGCCGCGAAAAGGACTACATACTAATCCATCACATTTCTATTAACGAATCCCATGGCACCTTGGTCAAGACAACTTTGCTTCACGTAGAGGCTGGGCCCACAAACCGAGAGCGTGGGGCTTAGGACCAGGTCTCCGTCGCTTTGGAGCCCATAACTTTTGATCCGTAAGGAGTTACGCGGGGCACAACATACCGTTGGAAAGCCCTCCGAGCGCACTACGACAAGGGCCGCAAGACTGCTTGGTTGCGCTAGTTTTCGGAGCCCGAAATCGAACATTTTCATCAGTTTTGGGACACTTTTCTTCTTTTGCGCTGTTTTTTCATCCTGAATCGTACGTCGTGAGCTGCGAAAAGGACGACAACCTAATCCATCACATTTCTATTATTGAATCCCACGGCACATTGGGCAAGACAACTTTGCTTCACGTAGAGGCTAGGCCCACAAACCGAGGGCGTGGGACTTGTGGCCATGTTTCTATTGCTCCGGTTCCTATAACTTTTGATCCGTAAGGAGTTACGCAGAGCACAGCATATCGTTGGAAAGCTCTACGAGAGCTCTACGACGGGGGGTTGCAAGCTTGCTCAGCTACGCATGTTTTTCGAGCCCAAAATCGAACGTTTTAAATAGTTTCGGGACACTTTTCTTCTTTTGCGCTATTTTTTTGTCCCGTATCGTACGTCATGAGCTTTGAAAAGGACGACAACCTAATCCATCACATTTCTATTACCGAATCCCACCATACCTTGGGCAAGACAACTTCGCTTCACATGAAGGCTAGGCCCGCAAACCGAGGGCGTGGGGCTTGTGGCCATGTTTCCATCTCTCCGGTGCCCATAACTTTTGATCCGTAAGGAGGTACGCGGAGCACAGCATACCGTTGGAAAGCTCTACGATAACTCTACGACGGGGGTTGCAAGCTTGCTCGGCTATGCATGTTTTTGGAGCCCAAAATCGAACGTTTTAAACAGCTTCGGGACACTTTTCTTATTTTGCGCTGTTTTTTCGTCCCGAATCGTACGTCATGAGCTTTGAAAAGGACGACAACCTAATCCATCACATTTCTATAACCGAATCCCACCGCACCTTAGGCAAGACAACTTCGCTTCACGTAGAGGCTGGGCCCGCAAACCGTGGGCGTGGGGCTTGGGACCAGGTTGCCGTCGCTCCGGTGCACATAACTTTTGATCCGTAAGGAGTTACGCGGTGCACAGCATACCGTAGGAAAGCTCTCTGAGAGCTCTACAACGGGGGCAGCAATCCTGCTTAGCTGCGCCTAGTTTCGAAGCCCAAAATAGATCATTTTCATTAGTTTCGGGAAACTTTTCTTCTTTTGCACTATTTTTCCTTCCCGGATCATACGTCGTGAGCCGCGAAAAGGACGAAAACCTAATCCATCACATTTCTATTACTGAATCCCACGGTACCTTGGGCAAAACAACTTCGCTTCACGTAGAGGCTGGGCCCTCAAACCGAGTGCGTGGGGCTTGGCACCAGGTCTCCGTCGCTTCAGTCCCTATAGCTTTTGATCCTTAAGGATTTACGCAGCGCACAACATACCGTTGAAAAGCTCTCCGAGAGTTCTATGACGGGGACAACTAGCCTGTTCAGCTGAGCCTGTTTTCGAAACCCAAAATCAAATATTTTCATCAATTTCGGGACACTTTTCTTCCTTTGCGTTATTTTTTCGTCCCGGATCGTACGTCATGAGCCACGAAAATGACGACAACCTAATCTATCACATATCTATTATCGAATCCCGTGGCACCTTAGGCAAGACATCTTCACTTCACGTTAGGATGGGCCTGCAAACCGAGGGTGTGGGGCTTAGGGCCAGGTCTCCGTCGCTCCGATGCACATAACTTTTGATACGTAAGGCGTTACGCGGTGCATAGTACACCGTTGGAAAGCTCTCGGAGAGCTCTACGACAGGGGCAGCAAGCCTGCTCGGCCGTTCCTATTTTTAGAGCCTAAAATCGAATGTTTTCATCAGTTTTGGGATACTTTTCTTCATTTGCGCTATTTTTTCATCCCGGATCGTACTTCGTGAGCCGCGAAAAGGACGACAACCTAATCTATCACATTTCTATTATCGAATCCTATACCACTTTGGGAAAGGCAACTTCGCTACACGTAGAGGCTGGGCCCACAAACCGAGGCCGTGGGGCTTAGGACCAGGTCCCCGTCGCTCCGGTGCCCATAACTTTTGATCCGTAAGGAGTTACGCGGTGCACTGAATACCATTGGAAAGCTCTCTGAGAGCTCCAAGACGAGGTCAGCAAGTTTGTTCTTTTGTACCTGTTTTTGGAGCCCAAAATCGAACGTTTTCATCCATTTTGGGACACTTTTCTTCTTTTGTGTTGTTTTTTCATCCCAGATCGTATGTCATGACCGGCGAAGAGGACCACAATCTAATCCATCACATTTCTATTACTGAATCAGATAGCACTTTGGGCATGACAACTTCGCTTCATGTAGAAGCTAGGCCCGCAAACCGAGGGCGTTGGGCTTGGGACCAGGTTTCCGTCGCTCCAGTTCCTATAACTTTTGATCCGTAAAGAGTTACGGGGCGCACAGCATACCGTTGGAAAGCTCTCCGAGAACTCTACTAAGAGGACAGCAAACCTGCTCAACTGCGCCTATTTTTGTAGCCCAAAAATGAACATTTTTATCAGTTTCTGGGCACTTTTCTTCTTTTGTGCTATTTTTCCTTCCTGGATCGTACGTCGTGAGCTGCGAAATGGACAACAACCTAATCCAACACATTTCTATAACCGAATCCCATGACACCTTGGGCAAGACAACTTTGCTTCGCATAGAGGCTTGGCCCGCAAACCGAGGGCGTGGGGCTTAGGACGAGGTCCCCGTCGTTCCGGTACCCATAACTTTTGATCCGTAAGGAGTTACGCGGTGCACAGCATTCAGTTGGAAAGTTCTCCGAGAGCTCTTTGACAACCTAATCCATCACATTTCTATTATCGAATCCCACAACATCTTGAGCAAGACAACTTCGCTTCACGTAGAGGCTTGGCCCACAAAACGGAGGCCGTGGGGCTTGGGACCAGGTCTTCGTTGCTCTGTTGCCCATAACTTTTGATCTGTAAGGAGTTACGCGGCGCAAAGCATACCGTTTGTAAAGCTCTTCGAGAGCTCTACGACGGCGGTAGCAACACTGCTTTGCTGCACCTATTTTCGAAGACCAAAATCGAACGTTTTCATCAGGTTCGAGACACTTTTCTTCTTTTGCGCTATTTTTCCCTCCCAGATCGTATGTCTTCAGTGGCGAAAAGGATGACAACCTAATCCATCACATTTCTATTACCGAATCCCACGGCACCTTAGGCAAGACAACATTGCTTCACGTAGAGGCTGGGGTCGCAAACCGAGGGCCCATAACTTTTGATCCGTAAGGAGTTACGCGGTGCACAGCATACAGTTAGAAAGCTCTCTGAGTGCTCCACGATGGGGGCGGCAAGCCAGCTCTACTGCGCCTATTTTTGCAGCCCAAAATTAAATGTTTTCATCAGTTTCGGGACACTTTTCTTCACTTGCGCTATTTTTCCATCCCTTATCGTACGTCGCGAGCTGCGAAAAGGACTACAACCTAATCCGTCACATTTCTATTACCGAATCCCATGGCTCCTTGGCAAGACAACTTCGCTTCATGCAATGGCTGGGCCCGCAAACCGAGGGCTTGGGGCTTGGAACCAGGTCTTCGTCGCTCTAGTTCCCACAACTTTTGATCCGTAAGGAGTTACGCGGCGAACAGTATACCGGTGGAATGCTCTCCGAGAGCTGTACGACGTGGGCAGCAAGCTTACTCGGCTGTGCCTCTTTTCAGAGCCCAAAATTGAACATTTTCATCAATTTCGGGACACTTTCTTCTTTTGCACTTTTTTTCGTCCCGGATCATACATCATGAGCCGCGAAAAGGACGACAACCTAATCCATCATATTTCTATTTCCGAATCCTATGGCACCATGGGCAAGACAACTTCGCTTCACGTAGAGGCTTGGCCCATAAACCGAGGACGTTTGGCTTAGGACCAGGTTTCCGCCGCTCTGGTGCCCATAACTTTTGATCCGTAAAGAGTTACGCGACGCACAACTTACCGTTGGAAAGCTCTCCGAGAGCTCTACGACGGGGGCTACAAGCCTGCTTGGCTTCGCCTTTTTTGGGAGCCCAAAATCGAACGTTTTCATCAGTTTCGAGACACTTTTATGCTTTTACGCTATTTTTCCATCCCGGATTATACATCGTGAGCCGCGAAAAGGTCGACAACCTAGTCCATCACATTTCTATTATTGAATACCGCGGCACCTTGGGCAAGACAACTACGCTTCACAAAGAGGCTTGGCTGGCAAACCGAGGGCGTGGGGCTTGGGACCAGGTCACCGTCGCTCCGGTGCCCATAACTTTTGATCCGTAAGGAGTTACGCATCGCACTGCATACCGTAGGAAAGATCTTTGAGAGCTCTACGACGGGGGCAGCAAGCCTGCTTTGCTGTACCTATTTTTGAAGCCCAAAATCGAACGTTTTCATCTATTTCAAAAAAAATTTCTTCTTTTGCACTATTTTTCCTACCTGGATCGTACGTCGTGAGCCGTAAAAAGGACGACAACCTAATCTTTCACATTTCTATTATCGAATACCATAACACCTTGGGCCAGACAACTTCGCTTCACGTAGAGGCTGGGCCCGTAAACCGAGGACGTAGGGCTTAGGACCAGGTCTCCATCGCTCTGGTCCCCATAACTTTTGATCCGTAAGGAGTTACGCGGTACACAACATACCGTTAAAAAGCTCTTTGAGAGGTCTACGACGAGGGTAGCAATCCTGCTCAGCTGCACCTATTTTCGAAACCCAAAATCGAAGTTTTAATCAGTTTCGGGACACTTTTCTTCTTTTTCGCTATTTTTTCATCCCAGATCGTACGTCGTGAGCTACGAAAAAGACGACGACCTAATCCATCACATTTCTATTATCGAATCCCATGGCACCTTGGGCAAGACAACTTCGCTTCACATAGAGGCTGGGCCCGCAAAACGAGGGCGTGGGGCTTGGGACCAGGTCTCCGTCGTTCCGGTGCCCATAACTTTTGATACAGAAGGAGTTACGCGGTGCATAACATACCGTTGGAAAGCTCTCCGAGAGCTTTACGACGGGGTCAGCAAGCCTTCCATACTATGGCTATTTTTGGAGCCCAAAATTAAACGTTTTCATTAGTTTTGCGAGACTTTTCTTCTTTTGTGTTATTTTTCCTTCCCGGATCGTACGTCGCGAGCCGCGAAATGGACCACGACCTAATCCATCACATTTCTGTTATCGAATTCCATGGCACCATGGGCAAGACAACTTCGCTTCATGTAGAGGCTGGGCCCGCAAACCGAGGGCGTGGGGCTTGGGACTAGGTCTCCGTCGCTCTAGTGCTCTTTACTTTTGATCCGTAAGGAGTTACGCGGCGCACAACATACCATTGGAAAGCTATCCGAGAGCTCTACGATGGGGGTAGCAAGCATGCTGAACTGTGCCTGTTTTCAAAGAGCCCAAAATCGAACGTTTTTATTAGTTTCGGGACACATTTCTCGTTTTGCACTGTTTTTTCGCCCGGATAGTACGTCGTGAGCCGCGAAATGTTTTACAACCTTATCCACCATATTTCTATTATCGAATCCCATGGCACGTTGGGCAAGACAACTTCGCTTCACGTAGAGGCTGGGCCCGCAAATCGAGGGCGTGGGGCTTAGGACTAGGTCTCCGTCGCGCCGGTGCCCATAACATTTGATACATATAGAGTTACGCGGTGCACGGCATACCGTTGGAAAGCTCTCCGAGAGCTCCACGACGGGGTAAGCAAGCCTGCTTTGCTACGCTTATTTTCAAAGCCCAAAATCGAACGTTTTCATCAGTTTCGGGATACTTTTCTTCTTTTGCGCTATTTTTCCTCCCGGATCGTACGTCGTAAGCCGCGAAAAGGACCACAACCTAATCCATCACATTTCTATTACCGAATCAGATGGCACCTTGGGCAAGATAACTTTGCTTCACGTAGAGGCTTGGCCAGCAAACCGAGTTCATGGGGCTTGGGACCAGGTCTCCGTTGCTCCGGTCCCCATAACTTTTGATCCGTAAAGAGTTGCGTGGCGCACAACATACCATTGGAAAGCTCTCTGAGAGCTCTACTATAAAAACAACAAGCTTACGCTGTTGCGCCTATTTTCGGAGCCCAAAAATGAACATTTTTATGAATTTTGGGGCACTTTTCATCTTTTACGCTATTTTTCCTTCCAAGATGGTACGTTGCGAGCCGCGAAAAGGACCACAACCTAATCCATCACATTTCTATTACCGAATCAGATGGCACCTTGGGCAAGATAACTTTGCTTCACGTAGAGGCTTGGCCAGCAAACCGAGTTCATGGGGCTTGGGACCAGGTCTCCGTTGCTCCGGTGCCCATAACTTTTGATCCGTAAGGAGTTACGTGGCCCACAACATACAGTTTGAAAGCTCTCCGAGAGCTGTACGACGGGGGAGCCAAGCCTGCAGCGCTGCGCCTATTTTCAGAGCCCAAAATTGAACGTTTTCATCAATTTTCGGATACTTTTCTTCTTTTTCGCGATTTTTCCTTCCTGGATCGTATGTCGTGAGCTGCGAAAAGGACTACAACCTAATCCATCACATTTCTATTACCGAATCTCATGGCACGTTGGGCAAGACAACTTCACTTCATGTAGAGGCTGGGCCCGCAAACCAAGGGCGTGGGGCGTGGTGCTTTGGACTAGGTCTCAGTCGCTCTGGTGCCCATAACTTTTGATCCGTACAGAGTTACGCGGTGCACAACATACAGTTGGAAAGCTCTCCGAGAGCTCTACGAAGGGGGTGGCGAGCCTGCTCGGTTGTGCCTATTTTCGGAGCCCAAAATTGAACGTTTTCATGAGTTTCGAGACACTTTTCTTCTTTTGCGCTATTTTCCTTCCCGGATCGTACGTCATGAGCCGCGAAAAGGACAACAACGTAATCCATCATATTTCTATTACCGAATCCCAAGGCACCTTGGACAAGAAATCTTCGCTTCACATTGAGGCTGGGCCCGCAAACCGAGGGCGTGGGGCTTGGGACCAGGTCTTCGTCGGTCCGATTCCCATAACTTTTGATCCGTAAGGAGTTACGCGGCGCACAGCATGCCGTAGGAAAGTTCTCCGAGAGCTCTACGACAGGGGTAGCAAGCCTGCTTTGTTGAGCCTATTTTCGAAGCCCAAAATTGAACATTTTCATCAGTTTTAGAAAACTTTTCTTCTTTTGCACTATTTTTCCATCCAGGATCGTACGTCGTGAGCTACAAAAAGGACGAAAATCTAATCTATCACATTTCTATTATCGAATCCTATGACACCTTGGCCAGGACAATTTCGCATCACGTTGAGGCTTGGCCCGCAAACCGAGGGCGTAGGGCTTGGGACCAGGTCTCCGTCGTTCTGGTGCCCATAACTTTTGATTCGTAAGGAGTTACGTGCTGCACAGCATAACGTAGGAAAGCTCTCCAAGTGCTCTACGATGGGGGTAGCAAGCTTGATTTGCTGCGCTTTTTTTGAAGCCCAAAATTGAATGTTTTTATCAGTTTCGGTACCCTTTGCTTTTTTTGCGCTATTTTTCCTTCCCGGATCATACGTCGTGAAAGGACAACAACCTAATCCATCACATTTCTATTACCAAATCCCACAGCATATTGGGCAAGATAACTTCGCTTCATGTAGAGGCTGGGACGGAAAACCGAGAGCGTGGGGCTTGGGCTTAGGTCTCTGTCACTCTGATCCCCATAACTTTTAATTCGTAAGGAGTTATGTGGCGCATAACATACCGTTGGAAAGCTCTCTGAGAGGTCTACGACTGGGACAGCAAGCCTGCTCGGCTGCGCCTAATTTCAGATCCCAAAATCGAACGTTTTCATCAGTTTTGGGACACTTATCTTCTTTTCCGCTGCTTATTCATCCCGGATCGTACGTCGTGAGCCGCGAAAAGGATAACAACCTAATCCATCACATTTCTATTATCGAATCCTATGGCACGTTGGGCAAGACAACTTCGCTTCACGTAGAGGCTGGGCCAGGTCTCTGTCGCTCCGGTGCCCATAACTTTTGATCTGTAAGGAGTTACGCGGTGCACAGCATACCGTTGGAAAGCTCTCCAAGAGCTCTATGACGAGGTCAGTAAGCCTACCCGGCTGTGCCTATTTTCGGAACCAAAATTGAACGTTTTCATCATTTTTGGGACACTTTTCTTCTTTTGCGATATTTTTTCGTCCCGGATCGTACGTCGTGAGCCGCAAATAGGACGACATCCTAATCCATCACATTTCTATTACCGAATCCCACAACACCTTAGGCAAGACAACTTCACCTCACGTAAAGGCTAGGCCCGCAAACCGAGGTCGTGGGGCTTGGGACCAAGTCTCCATCGCTCCGGTCCCCATAACTTTTGATCCATAAGGAGTTAGGCAGCGCACAATATACAGTTGGAAAGCTCTCTAAGAGCTCTACGACGGGGTTAGTAAGCCTGCCCTGCTGTGCCTATTTTTACAGCCTAAAATTGAACGTTTTCATCTATTTTGGGACACTTTTGTTCTTTTGCGCTATTTTTTTATCCCGTATCGTACGTCGTGAGCAGTAAATAGGACGACAACCTAATCCATCATATTTCTATTACCGATTCCTACGACACCGTGGGCAAGACAACTTCTCTTCACGTAGAGACTAGGCCCGCAAATCGAGAGCGTGGGGCGTGGGGCTTGGGACCAGGTCTCCGTCGCTCCGGTGTCCATAACTTTTGATCCGTAAGGAGTTACGCGGCGCACAGTATACAGTTGGAAAGCTCTCCGAGAGCTTTACGACGATGGTGGCAAGCTTGCTTTGCTGCGCCTGTTTTCAGATACCAAAATTGAACGTTTTCATCAGTTTTGTGACACTTTTTTTCTTTTACGCTATTTTTTCTTCCCGGATGGTACGTCGTGAGCCGCGAAAAGGACTACAGCCCATTCTATCACATTTCTATTACTGAATCCCATGGCACCTTGGGAAAGATGACTTCCCTTCACGTAAAGGTTGGGCCCGCAAACAGAGGGCGTGGGGCTTGGGACCAGGTCTCCGTCGCCCCAGTGCCCATAACTTTTGATCCGTAAGGAGTTACGCAGCGCAAAGCATACCGTTCGAAAGCCCTCCGAGAGCTCTACGACAAGGGCAGCAAGCCTGCTCTGCGGCACCTATTTTCGGATCCAAAAAATGAAAGTTTTTATCAGTTTCAGAGCACTTTTTTTCTTCTGCGCTGTTTTTTCTTCCCGGATCGTACGTCGTGAGCCGCAAAAAGATCGACAACCTAATCCATCACATTTCTATTACCGAATCCCACGACACGTTGGGCAAGACAACTTTACTTCATGTAGAGGCTGGGCCCGCAAACCAAGGCCTTGGGGCTTGTGACCAGGTGTCCGTCGCTCCGATGCCCATAACTTTTGATCCATAAGGAGTTACGCGGTGCACAGCATACCGTTGGAAAGCTCTCTGAGAGGTCTACAACGGGGGCAACAAGCCTGCTAGTTTTCGCCTGTTTTCGGAGCCCAAAATCAAATGTTTTCATAAATTTCGGGACACTTTTCTTCTTTTGCGCTATTTTTCCTTCCTGGATCCTACATTGTGAGCCGCAAAAAGGACGACAACCTAATTCATCACATTTCTATTACCGAATCCCACAGCACCTTGGGCAATACAACTTTGCTTCAATTAGAGGCTTTGGTCGCAAACCGCGGGCGTGGGGCTTGGGACCAGGTCTCCGTTACTCCGGTCCCCATAACTGTTGATCCGTAAGGAGTTACGCGGCGCACAACATACCGTTGGAAGTTCTCTGAGAGGTCTACGACAAGGATAGCAAGCCTGCTCCGCTGCGTCTATTTTCAGAGCCCAAAATCTAATGTTTTCATCAGTTTCGGGACACTTTTCGTCTTTTGCGCTATTTTTTCATCCCAGATCGTACATCGGGAGCCTCGAAAAGGTCGACAACCTAATCCATCACATTTCTACTATCGAATCCCACGGCACCTTGGGCAAGACAACTTCGCTTCAAGTAAAGGGTGGGACCGCAAACTGAGGGCGTGGGGCTTGGGACCAGGTCTCCGTCTCTCTGGTGCCCATAACTTTTGATCCTTAAGGAGTTACGCGGCGCACAGCATACCGTTGGAAAGCTCTTTGAGAGCGCTACGACGAGCTCAGCAAGCCTACTATGCTGCGCCTATTTTCGGAGCCCAAAATTGAACGTTTTCATCAATTCTGGGACACTTTTCTTCTTTTGCGCCATTTTTTCGTCCCGGATCATACATCGTGAGCCGCAAAAAGGGCGACAACCTAATCCATCACATTTCTATTACCGAATTTCACAGCACCTTATGCAAGACAACTTCGCTTCACGTAGAGGCTTGGCCCGCAAACCGAGGGCGTGTGGCTTGGGACCAGGTCTCCGTCGCTCCAGTGCCCATAACTTTTTATCCGTAAGGAGTTGCGCAGGGCACAGCATACCGTTGGAAAGCTCTCTGAGAGCTCTACGACGGGGGCGGCAAGCTTGTACCGCTGCGACTAATTTCAGAGCCCCAAATTGAACATTTTCATTAGTTTCGGGGCATTTTTCTTCTTTTATGCTATTTTTTCGTCCCGGTTCGTACGTTGAGAGTCGCGTAAAGGACGACAACCTAATCCATCACATTTCTATTATCGAATCCCATGGCACCTTGGGCAAGACAACTTCGCTTCACGTAGAGGCTGGGCCTGCAAACAACGGACGTTAGGATTGGGACCAGGTCTCCTTCGCTCTGGTGCTCATAACTTTTGATCCGTAAGACGTTACGCGGCGTACAGCATACCGTTGGAAAGCTCTCCAAGAGCTCTACGACGGTGTCAGCAAGCCTGCCCTGCTGCTCCCATTTTCGGAGCCCAAAATTGAACATTTTCATCAATTTTGGTACACTTTTCTACTTTGTGCTGTTTTATCATCACGGATCGTACGTCGTGAGCCACGAAAAGGACGACAACCTAATCCATCACATTTTTATTATCGAATCCAACGGCACCTTGGGCAAGAAAACTTCATTTAACGTAGAGGCTTGGCTCGTAAACCGAGGGCGTGGGGCTTGTGACCAGGTATTCGTCGCTCTAGTGCCCAAAAATTTTGATCCGTAAGGACTTACGTGGCAGACAGCATACCATTAGAAAGCTCTCCAAGAGCTCTATGACGAGGGTGGCAATCTTGCTCGGCTGCGCCTGTTTTTGGAGAACAAAGTCGAACGTTTTCATTAGCTTCGGGAAACTTTTCTTCTTTTGCGCTATTTTTCCTTCCCGGATCGTACGTCGTGAGCCGCGAAAAGGACGACAACCTAATCCATCTCATTTCTATTACAGAATCCCACGGCACCTTGGACAAGACAATTTTCCATCACATAGAGGCTGGGCCCGCAAACCGAAGGCATGTGGCTTGGGACCAAGTCTCCGTCGCTTCGGTTCCCATAACTTTTGATTCGTAAGGAGTTACGCGGCGCATAATATACCGTTGGAAAGCACTCCTAGAGATCTACGATGGGGACAGTAAGCCTACACACCTGTGCCTATTTTTGGAGTCCAAAATCGAACGTTTTCATCAGTTTCGAGACACTTTTATGCTTTTGCGCTATTTTTTCATCCCGGATTGCATGTCGTGAGCCGCGAAAAGGACGACAACCTAATCCATCACATTTCTATTATTGAATACCACGACACCTTGTGCAAGACAACTTCACTTCACGTAGAAGCTGGGCTCGCAAACCGAGGGCGTGGGGCTTGGGACCAGGTTTCCGTCGCTCCGGTTCCTATAACTTTTGATCCGTAAAGAGTTACGAGGCGCACAGCATACCGTTGGAAAGCTCTCTGAGTGCTCTACTAAGAGGATAGAAAACGTGCTCAGCTGCGCCTGTTTTTGTAGCCCAAAAATGAACATTTTTATCAGTTTCTGGGCACTTTTCTTCTTTTGCGCTATTTTTCCTTCCCGGATCGTACGTCGTGAGCCAAGAAAAAGACTTCAACCTAATCTATCACATTTCTATTACCGAATCCCACGACACCTTGGGCAAGACAACTTCACTTCATGTTGAGGATGGGCCCGAAAATCGAGGGCGTGGGGCTTGAGACCAGGTCTCTGTTGCTCCGGTGCCCATAACTTTTGATCCGTAAGGAGTTACGCGGCGCACAATATACAATTGGAAAGCTCTCTGAGAGATCTACAACGAGGGAGGCAAGCCTGGTTTGCTACGCCTATTTTCAGAGCCCAAAATCGAATGTTTTTATCAATTTCGGGGCATTTTTCTTCTTTTGTGCTATTTTTCTTTCCCGGATCATACGTCGTGAGCCGCCAAAAGGACAACAACCTAATCCATCACATTTCTATTATCGAATCTTGCGACACCTTGGGCAAGACAACTTTGCTTAACGTTGGGGCTTGGCCCGCAAACCGAGGGCGCGTGGCTTGGGACCAGGTCTCCGTCGCTCAGATGCCCATAACTTTTGATTTGTAAGGAGTTACGCGGCGAATAGCATACAATTGGAAAGCTCTTCGAGAGATCTACGACGGGAGTGACAAGCCTGCTATGCTGTGCTTGTTTTCAGAGCCTAAAATCAAACGTTTTCATCCGTTTTAGGACACTTTTCTTCTTTTGCGCTATTTTTCCTACCCGAATCATACGTCGTGAGTCACGAAAAGGAGGACAACCTAATTCATCACATTTTTATTATCAAATCCCACGACACCTTGGGCAAGACAACTTCGCTTCACGTAGAGGCTTGGCCTGAAAACCGAGGGCATGGGGCTTGGGACCAGGTCTTTGTCGCCTAGGTGCCCATAACTTTTGATCTGTAAGGAGTTATGCGGCGCACAACATACAATTCGAAAGCTCTCCGAGAGCTCTACGAAGGGGGTGGCAAGCCTGCTCTGCTGCACCTATTTTCGGAGCCAAAAATTGAACGTTTTCATCAGTTTCGGGACACTTTTCTTCTTTTGCGCTATTTTTCCTTCCTGGATCGTACGTCGTGAGCCGCGAAAAGGACTACAACCTAATCCATCACATTTCTATTATCGAATCTCACAGCACCCTGGGCAAGACAACTTCGCTGTACGTAGAGGCTGGGCTCGTAAACCGAGGGCGTGGGGCTTGAGACCAGGATTCCGTCGCTCTGGTCCCTATCACTTTTGATCCGTAAGGAGTTACGTGGCGCACAGCATACCGTTGGAAAGCTCTCTGAGAGCTCTACGATGGGAAACGAAAGCCTGCTCTACTGCGACTATTTTTGAAGCCCAAAATTGAACGTTTTTATCAATTTCGGGACACTTTTCTTCTTTTGTGCTAATTTTCCTTCCCGGATCGTACGTCGTGAGCGGTGAGCCGTGAAAAGGACTACAACCTAATCCATCATATTTCTATTACCGATTCCCACGACACCGTGGGCAAGACAACTTTGCTTCACGTAGAGGCTGGGCCCGCAAACCGAGGGCGTGAGGCTTGGGACCAGGTCTCCGTCGCTCCGGTGCCCGTAACTTTTGATCCGTAAGGAATTACACGGTGCACAGCATACCGTAAGAAAGTTCTCCGAGAGCTCTGAGATAGGGGTAATATGCTTGCTTTGCTGCGTTTGTTTTCGAAGCCCAAAATCAAACGTTTTCTTCAGTTTCTGGACACTTTTCTTCTTTTGCACTATTTTTCTTTCCCGGATCGTACGTCGTGAGTCACGGAAAGGACTACAACATAATCCATCACATTTCTATTACCGAATCTCATGGCACCTTGGGCAAGACAACTTCGTTTCCTGTAGAGACTTGGCCCGCAAATTGAGGGCGTGGGGTTTGGGACCATGTCTCTATCGCTCTAGTGCCCATAACTTTTGATCCGTAAGGAGTTACGCGACGCACAACATACAGTTGGAAAGTTCTCCGAGACCTCTACGATGGGGACAGCAAGCCTTCTATGTTGTGCCTATTTTTGGAGCCCAAAATCGAATGTTTTCATCAGTTTCGGGACACTTTTCTTGTTTTGCGATATTTTTCCTTCCCGGATCGTACGTTGTGAGCCGCGAAAAGGACGACAACCTAATCCATCACATTTCTATTATCAAATCCCACGACACCTTGGGCAAGACAACTTCGCTTCACGCAAAGGCTTGGCCCACAAATCGAGGGCGTGGGGCTTGGGACCAGGTCTCCATCGCTTCGGTACCCATAACTTTTGATCCGTAAGAAGTTACGCTGCGCAAAGTAGACCGTATAATATCTCTTCGAGAGCTCTACAACGGAGGCAGCAATCCTGCTTTCCTACCCCTGTTTTCAAAGCCCAAAATCGAAAGTTTTCATCAGTTTCAGGATACTTTTCTTCTTTTGCGCTATTTTTCCTTCCCGGATCATATGTCGTGAGCAGCGAAAAGGTCGACATCCTAATCTGTCAAATTTCTATTACCAAATCCGATGACACCTTGGGCAAGACAACTTCACTTCATGTAGAGGCTGGGCCCACAAACCGAGGGCGTGGGGCTTGGGTCCAGGTCTCCATCGCTCCAGTGCCCATAACTTTTGATCCGTAAGGAGTTACGCGGAGCATAGCATATCGTTAAAAAGCTATCCGAGAGCTCTATGACAGGGGCAATAAGCCTGCTCGACTACGCCTGTTTTCAGAGCCCAAAATCAAACGTTTTCATCAGTTTTGGGATACTTTTCTTTGTTTGCGCTGTTTTTCCGTCCCGGATCGTACGTCGTGAGCCGCGAAAAGGACAACAACCTAATATATCACATTTTTATTATCGAATCCCACGACACCTTGGGCAAGACAACTTCGCTTCACTTAGAGGCTTGGCCAGCAAACCGAGGGCGTGGGGCTTGGGACTAGGTCTCCGTCGATCCGATGCCCAAAATATTTGATCCGTAAGGAGTTACGCGGCGCACAACATACCATAGGAAAGCTCTCCAAGAGCTCTACGATGGGGGCAGCAAGCCTGCTTTGCTACGCCTATTTTTGAATCCCAAAATCGAACGTTTTCATCAGTTTTGGAACTGTTTTCTTCTTTTTCGCTATTTTTCCTTCCCGGATCGTACGTCGTGTGCCGCGAAAAGGACAACAACCTAATTCATCACATTTCTATTACCGAATCCTATGGCTCCTTGGGCAAGACAACTTCGTTTCACGTAGAGGCTGGGCCTTCAAACCGAGGGCGTGGGGCTTGGGACCAGGTTTCCGTCGCTCCAGTCCCCATAACTTTTGATCCGTAAGGAGTTACGCGATGCACAACATACCGTTGGAAAGCTCTCCGAGAGCTCTGCGATGGGGGCTGCTAGCCTGATTTGTTGCACCTATTTTCGAAGCCCAAAATTGAACAATTTCATCAATTTTAGGATACTTTTCTTCTTTTACGCTATTTTTCCTTCTGGATCGTACGTCGTGAGCCGCGAAAAGGACGACAACCTAATCCATCGCATTTCTATTACCGAAACCCACGGCACCTTGGGCAATACAACTTCGCTTCACGTAGAGGTTGGGCCCGTATACCGAGTGCATGGGGCTTGGGACCAGGTCTTCGTCGCTCCGGTGCCCATAACTTTTGATCCGTAAGGAGTTACGAGGTGCACAGCTTAACATTGGAAAGCTCTCCAAGAGCTCTACGAGGGGGGCAGCAAGCCGGCTCAGCTGCTACTATTTTTAGAGCCCAAAATTGAATGAATTCATCAATTTTGGGACAATTTTCTTCTTTTGCGCTGTTTTTTCGTCCCGAATCGTACGTCGTGAGCCGCGAAAAGTATGACAATCTAATCCATCATATTTCTATTATCGAATCCCATGGCACCTTGGGCTAGACAACTTCAATACATGCAGAGGCTTGGCCCGCAAACTGAGGGCGTGGGGCTGGGGACCAGGTCTCCGTCGCTCCGGTGTCGATAAATTTTGATCCGTAAGGAGTTATGTAGTGCACAACATACCATTGAAAAGCTCTTTGAGAGCGCTACAACGGGCTCGACAAGCCTATTATGCTGCGCCTATTTTCGGAGCCCAAAATTGAACGTTTTCATCAGTTATAGGACACTTTTCTTCTTTTGCGCTGTTTTTTTCATCCCGGATCATACATCGTGAGCCGCGAAAAGGACGACAACCTGATCCATCACATTTATATTACCAAATTCCACGGCACCTTATGCAATACAACTTCACTTCACGTAGAGGCTTGGCCCGCAAACCGAGTGCGTGGGGCTTGGGACCACGTCTCCGTCGGTCTAGTGGCCATAACTTTTTATCTGTAAGGAGTTGTGCAGGGCACAGCATACCGTTGGAAAGCTCTCTGAGAGCTCTACGACGGGGGCGGCAAGCTTGCGCCGTTGCACCTATTTTTGAAGCCCAAAATTGAACATTTTCATTAGTTTCAGGATATTTTTCTTCTTTTGCGCTATTTTTTCGTCCCGATTCGTACGTTTAGAGTCGCGTAAAGGACGACAACCTAATCCATCACATTTCTATTATCGAATCCCATGGTATCTTGGGCAACACAACTTCGCTTCACGTAGAGGCTGGGCCCACAAACTGGGGGTGTTAGGATTGGGACCAGGTCTCCGTCGCTCTGGTGCTCATAACTTTTGATTCGTAAGACGTTATGCGGCGTACAACATACCGTAGGAAAGCTCTCCGAGGCCTCTACGACGGTGTCAACAAGCCTGCCCTGCTGCGCCTATTTTCAAAGAGCAAAATTGAACCTTTTCATCAATTTTGGTACACTTTTCTACTTTTGCGTTGTTTTATCATCCCGGATCGTACGTCGTGAGCCACGAAAAGGATGACAACCTAATCCATCAAATTTCTATTACTGAATCCAACGAAACCTTGGGCAAGAAAACTTCGCTTCACGTAGAGGCTTGGCTCGCAAACCGAGGGCGTGGGGTTTGGGACCAGGTCTCCGTCGCTCTGGTGCCCATAACTTTTGATCCGTAAGGAGTTACGCGACACACAGCATATAGTTGGAAAGTTCTCCAAGAGCTCTACGACGTGGACGGCAAGCTTGCAATGCTGCGCCTATTTTCGGAGCCCAAAATCGAACATTTTCATTAGTTTCGAGACACTTTTCTTCTTTTGTGCTATTTTTCCTTCCCGGATCGTACGTCGTGAGCCGCGAAAAGGACGACAACCTAATCCATCACATTTCTATTATCGAATCCCACGACACCTTGGGCAAGACAACTTCGTTTCACGTAGAGGCTTGGCCCGCAAACCGAGGGCGTGGGGCTTGGGACCAGGTCTCCGTCACTCCAGTGCCCATAACTTTCGATCCGTAAGAAGTTACGCTGCGCACAGCATACCGTATAATAGCTCTCCAAGAGCTCTACGACGGGGGCAGCAATCCTGCTTTGCTACACCTATTTTCAAAGCCCAAAATCGAAGGTTTTCATCAGTTTCAGGATACATTTCTTCTTTTGCGCTATTTTTCCTTCCCGAATCGTATGTCGTGAGCAGCAAAAAGGTCGACATCCTAATCTATCAAATTTCTATTACCAAATCCCACGACACCTTAGGCAAGACAACTTCGCTTCAGGTAGAGGCTGGGCCTAGAAACCGAGGGCGTGGAGCTTGGGTCCAGGTCTCCATCGCTCTGGTGCCCATAACTTTTGATCCGTAAGGAGTTACGTGGCGCACAGCATATCGTTGGAACGCTCTCCGAGAGCTCTACAACGGGGACAGTAAGCCTGCTCAACTACGCCTATTTTCAGAGCCCAAAATCAAACGTTTTCATCAGTTTTAGGATACTTTTCTTCTTTTGCGCTGTTTTTCCGTCCCGGATCCTACGTCGTGAGCCGTGAAAAGGACAACAACCTAATATATCACATTTTTATTATCGAATCCCACGACACCTTGGGCAAGACAACTTCGCTTCACTTAGAGGCTTGGCCAGCAAACCGACGGCGTGGGGCTTGGGACTAGGTCTTCGTTGCTCCGGTGCCCATAACATTTGACCCGTAAGGAGTTACGCGGCGCACAGCATATCGTAGGAAAGCTCTTCAAGAGCTCTACGATGGGGGCAGCAAGCCTGCTTTGCTGCATCTATTTCGAAGCCCAAAATCGAACGTTTTCATCAGTTTCAGAACTATTTTCTTCTTTTGCACTATTTTTCCTTCCCGGATCGTACGTCGTGTGCCGCGAAAAGGACGACAACCCAATTCATGACATTTCTATTACCGAATCCTACGGCACCTTGGGCAAGACAACTTCGCTTCAAGTAGAGGCTGGGCCTACAAACCGAAGGCGTGAAGCTTGGGACCGGGTCTCCGTCGCTCCAGTTCCCATTACTTTTGATCCGTAAGGAGTTACGCGGTGCACAACATACCGTTGGAAAGCTATCCGAGAGCTCTGCGATGGGGGCCGTTAGCCTGCTTTGTTGCGCCTATTTTCGAAGTCAAAAATTGAACAATTTCATCAGTTTCGAGATATTTTTCTTATTTTGCGCTATTTTTCCTTCCTGGATCGTACGTTGTGAGCCGCGAAAAGGACAACATCCTAATCCATCACATTTCTATTACCGAAACCCACGACACCTTGGGCAATACAACTTCGCTTCACGTAGAGGCTGGGCCCGTAAACCGAGTGCGTGGGGCTTGGGACCAGGTCTCCGTCGCTCCGGTGCCCATAACTTTTGATCCGTAAGGAGTTACGAGGCGTACAACTTATGGTTGGAAAGCTCTCCGAGAGCTCTACGATGGGGGCGTCAAGCCTGCTCGGCTGCTACTATTTTTGGAGCCCAAAATCGAATGTTTTCACCAATTTCGGGACAATTTTCTTCTTTTGCACTGTTTTTCTGTCCCACATCGTACGTCGTGAGCCGCGAAAAGGATGACAACCTAATCCATCATATTTCTATTATCGATTCCCATGGCACCTTGTTCTAGACAGCTTCACTACACGTAGAGGCTTGGCCCACAAACTGAGGGCGTGGGGTTGGGGACCAGGTCTCCGTCGCTCCGGTGCCGTAACTTTTGATCCGTAAGGAGTTACGTGGCGCACAACATACCGTTGGAAAGCTCTTTGAGAGCGCTACGACTGGCTCAGCAAGCCTACTTTGCTGCGCTTATTTTCAGAGCCCAAAATTGAATGTTTTCATCAGTTTTGGGACACTTTTCTTCTTTTGCGCTGTTTTTTCATCCCGGATCATACGTCGTGAGCCACGAAAAGGAAGACAATCTAATCCATCACATTTCTATTACCGAATTCCACGGCACCTTATGGAAGACAACTTCACTTCACGTAGACGCTTGGCCCGCAAACCGAGGGCGTGGGGCTTGGGACCAGGTCTCCGTCGCTCTAATGCCCATAACTTTTTATCTGTAAGGAGTTGCGCAGGGCACAGCATACCGTTGGAAAGCTCTCTGAGAGCTGTACGACGGGGGCGGCAAGCTTGCACCGCTGTGCCTTTTTGGAGCCCAAAATTGAACATTTTCATCAGTTTCGAGACACTTTTCTTCTTTTGTACTATTTTTTCGTCCCGGTTCGTACGTTGAGAGTCGCGTAAAGGACGACAACCTAATCCATCACATTTCTATTATCAAATCCCATGGCACCTTGGGCAAGACAACTTCGCTTCACATAGAGGTTGGGCCCGCAAACCGGGGCCGTTACGATTGAGACCAGGTCTCCGTCGCTCTGGTGCTCATAACTTATGATCCATAAGACGTTACGTAGCGTACAACATACCGTTGGAAAGCTCTTCGAGAGCTCTACGACGGAGTCAGCAAGTATGCCCTGCTAAGCCTATTTTTAGAGCCTAGAATTGAACATTTTCATCAATTTTGGTACACTTTTCTACTTTTACGCTGTTTTATCATCCCGGATCGTACGTCGTGAGCCACGAAAAGGATGACAACCTAATCCATCAAATTTCTATTACCGAATCCAATGACACCTTGGGCAAGAAAACTTCGCTTCACGTAGAGGCTTGGCCCGCAAACCGAGGGCGTGGGGCTTAGGATCAGGTATCCGTCGCTCCAGTGCCCATAAATTTTGATCCGTAAGGACTTACGTGGCGGACAGTATACCGTTGGAAAGCTCTCCGAGAGCTCTACGACGGGGGCTGCAATCCTGCTCAGCTGCGCCTGTTTTTGGAGAACAAAGTCGAATGCTTTCAATAACTTCGGGAAACTATTCTTCTTTTGCGCTATTTTTCCTTCCCGAATCGTACATCGTGAGCCGCGAAAAGGACAACAACCTAATCCATCTCATTTCTATTACAGAATCCAACAGCACCTTAGGCTAGACAACTTCCCTTCACGTAGAGGCTGGGCCCACAAACCTAGGGCATGGGGCTTGGGACCAGGTCTCCGTCGCTCCGGTTCCCATAACTTTTGATCCGTAAGGAGTTACACGGCGCACAACATACCATTGGAAAGCTCTCCTAGAGGTCTACGATGGGGACAGTAAGCCTACACAGCTGCGCCTATTTTCGGAGTCCAAAATCAAACGTTTTCATCAATTTCGAGACATTTTTCTTCTTTTACGCTATTTTTTCATCCCGGATCTCACGTCGTGAGCTGCGAAAAGGATGACAACCTAATCCATCACATTTCTATTATCGAATAACACGACACCTTGTGCAAGACAACTTCGCTTCACGTAGAGGCTAGGCTTGCAAATCGAGGTCGTAGGGCTTGGGACCAGGTATCCGTCGCTCCGGTGCCCATAACTTTTGATTCGTAAGGAGTTACGCGGCGCACAGCTAACCGTTGAAAATCTCTCCGAGAGCTCTATGATGGGGTCAGTAAGCCTGCTTTACTGCGCCTATTTTCGGAGCCTAAAAATGAACGTTTTTATCAATTTTGGGGGACTTTTCTTCTTTTACGCTATTTTTTCTTCTCGAATCGTACGTCGCGAGCGGCGAAAAGGACGACAACCTAATCCATCACATTTCGATTACTAAATCCCATGGCAACTCGGGCAAGACAACTTCGCTTCACGTAGAGGACTGGCCCCCAAACCGGGGGCGTGGCGCTTGGCACCAGGTCTACGTCGTTCCGGTGCCCATAACTTTTGATCTGTAAGGAGTTACGCGGCGCACAACATACCGTTGGAAAGCTCTTCGAGAGTTCTACGATATGGGCCACAAGCCTGGTCTACTACGCCTATTTTTGTATCCAAAAATCGAACGTTTTAATCAGTTTAGGGATACTTTTCTTCTTTTGCGCTATTTTTCCTTCCCGGATCGTACGTCGTGAGCCGTGAAAAGGACTACAACCAAATCCATCACATTTCTATTACTGAACCCCACAACACCTTAGGCAAGACTACTTTGCTTCATGTAGAGGCTGGGCCCGTAAACCGAGGACGTAGGGCTTGAGACCAGGTCTCCTTCGCTCAGGTGCCCATAACTTTTTATCCGTAAGGAGTTACGCGGCGCACAACATACTGTAGGAAAGCTCTTTGAGAGCTGTATGACAGGGGCAGTAAGCCTGCTCTATTCCGTCTATTTTTTAAGCCCAAAATTGAACATTTTCATCAGTTTCTGGGCACTTTTCTTCTTTTGTGCTATTTTTCCTTCCCGGATCATACGTCGTGAGCCGAGAAAAAGACTTCAACCTAATCTATCACATTTCTATTACCGAATCCCATGACACCTTGGGCAAGACAACTTCGCTTCATGTTGAGGCTGGGCCAGAAAATCGAGAGCATGGGGCTTAGGACCAGGTCTCCGTTGCTCTGATGCCCATAACTTTTGATCCGTAAGGAGTTACGCGGCGCAGATCATACAGTTGGAAAGCTCTCCGAGAGATCTACGACGAGGGCGGCAAGCATGCTTTGCTGCGCCTGTTTTCGGAGCCTAAAATTGAACGTTTTTATCAGTTTCGGTGCATTTTTCTTCTTTTGTGCTATTTTTCCTTCCCGGATCGTACGTCGTGAGCTGCCAAAAGGACGACAACCTAATCCATCACATTTCTATTATCGAATCCTGCGACACCTTGGGCAAGACAACTTTGCTTCATGTTGGGGCTTGGCCCGCAAACCGAGGGCTCGTGGCTTGGGACCAGATCTCCGTCGCTCCGATGCCTATAACTTTTGATTTGTAAGGAGTTACGCAGCGCACAGCATACAATTGGAAAACTCTCCAAGTGATCTACGACGGGGGTGACAAGCCTGCTATGTTGCGCTTGTTTTCGGTGCCCAAAATCAAACGTTTTCATGCGTTTTAGGACACTTCTCTTCTTTTGCGCTATTTTTCCTTCCCGGATCGTACGTCGTGAGCCACGAAAAGGACGACAACCTAATCCATCACATTTCTATTATCGAATCCCATGACACCTTGGGCAAGACAACTTTGCTTCACGTAGAGGCTTGGCCCGAAAACCGAGGGCGTGGGGCTTGGGACCAGGTCTCCGTCGCCTAGGTGCCCATAACTTTTGATCCGTAAGGAGTTACGCGGCGCACAACATGCAGTTCGAGAGCTCTACGATGGGGGTGGCAAGCCTGCTTTGCTGCACCTATTTTCGGAGCTGAAAATCGAACGTTTTCATTAGTTTCGGGACACTTTTTTTCTTTTGTGCTATTTTTCCTTCCTAGATCATACGTCATGAGCCGCGAAAAGGACTACAACCTAATCCATCACATTTCTATTGCCGAATCTCACAACACCCCGAGCAAGACAACTTCGCTTCACGTAGAGGCTGGGCCCGCAAACCGAGGGCGTGGGGCTTGTGACCAGGATTCCGTCGCTCCGGTCCCTATACCTCTTGATCCGTATGGAGTTACGCGGCGTACAGCATACCATTGGAAAGCTCTCCGAGAGCTCTACGACGCGGAATGCAAGCTTGCTCTATTGCGACTATTTTTGAAGCCTAAAATTGAACATTTTTATCAGTTTTGGGACACTTATCTTCTTTTACGCTAATTTTTCTTCCTGGATCGTACGTCGTGAGCCGTGAAAAGGACTACAACCAAATCCATCATATTTCTATTACCGATTCCCATGACACTGTGGGCAAGACAACTTCGCTTCACGTAGAGGCTGGGCCCGCAAACCGAGGGCGTGGGGCTTGGGACCAGGTCTCCGTCGCTCGGGTGCCCCTAACTTTTGATCCGTAAGGAATTACTCAGTGCACAGCATACCGTAAGAAAGTTCTCTGAGAGCTCTACGATAGGGGCAGCATGCTTGCTTTGCTGCGTCTGTTTTCGAAGCCCAAAATCTAACATTTTCTTCAGTTTCTGGACACTTTTCTTCTTTTGCACTATTTTTCCTTCCCGGATCGTACGTCGTGAGCCGCGAAAAGGACGACAACGTAATCCATCACATTTTTATTACCGAATCCTATGGCACCTTGGACAAGACTACTTCGCTTCACGTATAGGCTGGGCCCGCAAACCGAGGGCGTGGGGTTTGGGACCAGGTCTCCGTCGCTCTGGTGCCCATAACTTTTGATCCGTAAGGAGTTATGCGACGCACAACATACAGTTGGAAAGCTCTTCGAGAGCTCTACGACGGGGACGTCAAGCCTACTGTGCTGCGCCTATTTTCAGATCCCAAAATCCAACGTTTTCATCAGTTTCGGGACACTTTTCTTCTTTTGCACTATTTTTCCTTCCCGGATCGTACGTCGTGAGCCGCGAAAAGGACGACAACGTAATCCATCACATTTTTATTATCGAATCCCACGACACCTCTGGCAAGACAACTTCACTTCACACAGAGGCTTGGCCCACAAACCGAGGGCGTGGGGCTTGGGACCAGGTCTCCGTCGCTCCGGTGCCCATAACTTTTGATCCGTAATAAGTTATGCTGCACACAGCATACCGTATAATAGCTCTCCGAGAGCTCTACGACGGGGGTAGCAATCCTACTTTGCTGCGCTTGTTTTCAAAGCCCAAAATCGAAGGTTTTCATCAGTTTTAGGATACTTTTCTTGTTTTGCGCTATTTTTCCTTCCCGGATCGTACGTCGTGAGCCACGAAAAGGTCAAAATCCTAATCCGTCAAATTTCTGTTACCAAATCCCACCACACCTTGGGCAAGACAACTTCGCTTCACGTAGAGGCTGGGCCCACAAACCGAGGGCGTGGGGTTTGGGTCCAGGTCTCCATCGCTCCGGTACCCATAACTTTCGATTCGTAAGGAGTTACGCGGTGCACAGCATATCGTTGGAAAGCTCTCCGAGAGCTCTACGACGGGGGCAGTAAGCCTGCTCGACTGCACCTATTTTCAGAGCCCAAAATCAAACGTTTTCATCAGTTTTGGGATAATTTTCTTCTTTTGCGCTGTTTTTTGGTCCCGGATCGTACGTCGTGAGCCGCAAAAGGACAACAACCTAATATATCATATTTTTATTATCGAATTCCACGACACCTTGGGCAAGACAACTTCGCTTCACTTAGAGGCTTGGCGAACAAACCGAGGGCGTGGGGCTTAGGACTAGGTCTCCGTCGCTCCGGTGCCTATAACATTTGATCCGTAAGGAGTTACGCGACTCACAATATACCGTAGGAAAGCTCTCCAAGAGCTCTACGATGGGGGCAGCAAGCCTGCTATGCTGCGCCTATTTTTGAAGCCCAAAATCAAACATTTTCATCAGTTTCGGAACTGTTTTCTTCTTTTTTGCTATTTTTCCTTCCCGAATCGTACATCGTGTGCCGCGAAAAGGACAACAACCCAATTCATCACATTTCTATTACGGAATCCTACGGCACCTTGGGCAAGACAACTTCGCTTCACGTAGAGGCTGGGCCTGCAAATCGAAGGTGTGGGGCTTGGGACCAGGTCTCCGTCGCTCCAGTCCCCATAACTTTTTATCCGTTAGGAGTTACGCGGTGCACAACATACCGTTGAAAAGATCTCCAAGAGCTCTGTGATGGGGGCTGTTAGCTTGCTTTGTTGCGCCTATTTAGGAAGCCCAAAATTGAACAATTTCATCAGTTTTGGGATACTTTTCTTCTTTTGTGCTATTTTTCCTTCCTGAATCGTACGTCGTGGGCCGCGAAAAGGACGACAACCTAATCCATCACATTTCTATTACCGAAACACATGGCACCTTGGGCAATACAACTTCGCTTCACGTAGAGGCTGGGCCTGCAAACCGAGTGCGTGGGGCTTGGGACCAGGTCTCCGTCGCTCCGGTTCTCATAACTCTTGATCCGTAAGGAGTTACGAGACGCATAGCTTACCGTTGGAAAGCTCTTCGAGAGCTCTACGATTGGGGCAGCAAGCCTGCTCGTCTGCTACTATTTTTGGAGCCCAAAATCAAATGTTTTCATCAATTTCGGGACAATTTTCTTCTTTTACGCAGTTTTTCGACCCGAATCGTACGTCGTGAGCCGCGAAAAGGATGACAACCTAATCCATCATATTTCTATTATCGAATCCCACGGCACCTTGGGCTAGACAGCTTCACTATACGTAGAGGCTTGGCTCGCAAACTGAGGGCATGGGGCTGGGGACCAGGTCTCCGTCGCTCCGGTGTCGATAACTTTTGATCCGTAAAGAGTTACGCGGCGCACAACATACAGTTGGAAAGCTCTCCGAGAGCTCTACGATGGGGGTAGCAAGCCTACTCGGCTGCGCCTGTGTTCAGAACCCAAAATCGAAAGTTTTCATCATATTTCGGGACTATTTTCTTCTTTTGCGCTATTTTTTCATCCCGATTCGCATGTCGAGAGCCTTGAAAAGGACGACAACCTAATCCATCACATTTCTATTATCAAATCCCGTGGTACCTTGGGCAAGATAACTTCGCTTCACGTGGAGGCTTGGCCCGCAAACCGAGGCCGTGGGGCTTAGGACCAGGTCTCCGTCACTCTAATGCCCATGACTTTTGATCCGTAAGGAGTTACGCGGCGCACAGCAAATCGTTGGAAAGCTCTCTAAGAGTTCTACGATGGGGGCCGTAAGCGTGCTCTGTTGCGCCTATTTTCGGAGCCCAAAATCAAACGTTTTCATCAAAATCGGGACACTTTTCTTCTTTTGCGCTATTTTTCCTTCCCGGATCGTACGTCGTGAGCCATGAAAAAGACTACATTCTAATCCATCACATTTCTTTTACCAAATCCCACAACACCGTGGGCAAGACAACTTCGTTTCACATAGAGGCTGGGCCCACAAACCGAGGGCTTGGGGCTTGGGACCAAGTCTCCGTCGTTCTGGTGCTCATAACTTTTGATCCTTAGGGAGTTACGTGGTGCACAACATACCGTAGGAAAGCTCTCTGAGAGCTCTACGACAAGGGTAGCAAGCTTGCTTTGCTGCGTCTATTTTTGATGCCTAAAATGGAACTTTTTTTTAGTTTTTGGACACTTTTTTTCTTTTGCGCTATTTTTCCTTCCCGGATAGTACGTCGTGAGCCGCGAAAAGATCTACAACCTAATCCATCATATTTCTATTATCGAATCCCACGGCACCTTGGGCAAGACAACCTCGCTTCACGTAGAGGCTGGGCCAGCAAATCAAAGGCGTAGGGCTTGGGACCAGGTCTCCGTTGCTCCGGTGCCCATAACTTTTGATCTGTAAGGAGTTACGCGGCGCAAAGCATACAGTTGGAAAGCTATCCGACAGCTCTACGGCGGGGGTGGCAAGCCTGCTCCGCTGCACCTATTCTCGGAGCCCAAAATCAAACATTTTTATTAGTTTTGGCATACTTCTCTTCTTTTGCGCTATTTTTTTTCACGGATCATACGTCGTGAGCTGCGAAAAGGACGACAACATAATCCATAACATTTCTATTACCGAATCCAACGGAACATTGGGCAAGACAACTTCACTTCACGTAGAGGCTTTGTGAGGCCCGATCTCGATTTGCGTGCGATATCTCATTTTATGTGCCCTAATCTAGATTTGCGTGCCTTGACCTAGGTTTAAGAGTTGTGTTTCTTTTTGTGTGCCTTGCATTGAATTGCGTGCATTCATTTAGGGTTGCGTGTATTTACTTGGAAAATGTGCATTCATCTCGTAGTTCATGTCCCACCTCGTAGTGCGTGCCCTAAACCTAAAAAAGCGTGCCCTTACGCTAATCAAGAAAGCATCTTACACGAAGCACTAGATCATTAATTAATCCTACAAACTCCACTAACTAATATTAAAATGCTAATTCAACTCACTAGAAGACGAAAATTGCACCAAAAGCTAGACATTCTTATTCTTTATTCTTTATTCTTTGCATATCCCAAACACACAATTAAATAATGCTCAAAAGATGACAAAGATTCAGCATTTTGCAAGCCTTGGCCGACCACCTCTTGCATTTGTGCATGCATTGCAATTTCAAAAAAATTAAATCTAGACATCCTATGACAAGCTCATGAGAAATCACTTCAAAAAAATGCATAAAAAAATGAAACCAAAGCTCCATATTCTCGAGACACACTCAATTGCCCATGCTAAGGATTCAAATTATGCTCCTTGAAGATACAATTCTGAATTTTGCAAGGCCCTAGGCCGACACAAGCATCATATTCCTCAAAGCTTTCATTTTTCTTTCATTCTTTCTTTTTTTCTCACATTTTCTCTCACTCTCTCATCTCTTCTCTTCTCTCTCGGCCCTAGCTGAAATCCTACTCTCCATAGCTTAAGTTCATCACTCAATGGTTCATCAAGACATGCAAGAAACTAGGAAGCTCGACCAAGCAAGCTAGAATGCAAAAATCGCACATGCAAGCCCATAGCACATTCATTTCGGCTTAGGTAAGTTTGTTAGCTTCCATTTCATTTTCTTTTTGTTCTAGCCACTTGCACATACTAAGAACATGGTTACTAAGCTAGGAATTAGAGAAATCTAAAGTTGTCTCTCGGCTAAGCAAGGAAAAAGGTCGACATTGTGCTTCATCAAGAGTTTGTGCATCTTCTTTGTTGACTTGCTAAGGTGAGGGCTAAAACTTCTTGAAAAGCTTTCAAAAACCACATGCATGCCTTTAAATGTCTATTTTTACCTCTGTACTTGTGATATATGTGTGTACATGAACTTTTGTAAGCATGCATGGCAAGATATTTGGCTAGAATGTGAAGATAGGTGAAATCGCGTATTTGGCAGCTTTCTGTTCTGTTGGAACAAAGTGATTTTGACCAGGTAAATGATGTTAAAAATGCGTGAAAATTGGTAGGTGACTATTTTTGCCAGTTCTGAGAATTTTTTATAGAAATAGGTCAAAGCTAATTTTGACTCTATGGTCCTTAAAATGGAAAAATATCAATATGTGTCCAAATCTGGAAAATCTGGGAAAATGAAATAGGTTTTGGCAGATTCACTGTCCTTGTAGAACGAACCCGTTTTGACTTAGTAAATGATATCCAAAATGAATGAAATTTGGTGTACTGCTAGATTTATCACTTCTGGACATTTTTTGTTAGAAATAGACTAAGGCCAAATCTGACCCACGTTCCTAAAAAACGACAAGTATTAAAATGTGTGCAAATCTGGACAGTTTTGCGTAGTCTCACAGTTTTGGCTATAACTCTTGAACCCGAACTCTAAATGATGTGAGGTTTGTTTTTGAATTTAGTTCACTCCTTAAGATTTAATTTGACATCTTGTTCACTGGAATTGGAGATTGTTTTCTTGTCTCAATGATTGTGAGAAAACAATCCATTGCAGTGAGGGTTTCATCTAGTGATATGCTATGAAAATTATTGTAACTTCTCTTGTTGTGTTAAGTGTCTAGGATTGTGGCACTTGGATGTTGTGTGGACTGTTTGAATGATTGAGGATGTTTAATTAATTGATGCATGGCTTGAGTTTAATTAAGTGATCACTTGTGGCTTAATCGCACGGGTAAGCATGAATTAAAACCCTAGTGACTAGGAAAAACTCGCTAAGTGTTGATCCTATTGATATCGTGTTTAATCATGTGATTAGTAAGCTGCCCGTAGTTGCCTTTATAGCCCTAAATGTGATCCCGATGATTACATGTTGACATGCAGACCTTTCTTGCACCCGGTCCCACGTGAACGTCGTTGCATGTGGTGTGACTTTATTATTTGATTATGTGAACTTCGAAATGAGTTATATGATTTTATTTACATGCGTTACATGGCTGCCCGTTTAATATTCATATAACTCCATGTGCTTTACAAGTTAAATTACTTGTCATATCGTGCCCCGCATGTTTACTTGTCAATGTGCAATCTTATGACTGCTCGGAGGCAACCTACTTTGTTGTCCTCCTAATGTGATATATTAAATGTCATAAATGTGCATTGCATATAAGGTTGCAACCTTTCATTCTGGCGTGGTAGCGTTCACGTACACCAGGCGACATCGGGCTTGCCGGTGCAACCGTGACTACCATTGTCCAATTTCATCTCTCGCTTAGGGGCTAGACTTCCTCGGAGAGTTGGGTCGTAGGATTTCGGGGTACATCTGGTTTACACCCATTTGGCGTAATAAGGGGATGATTTGAAGTCGACCGCAATAATTGATACTGGAAATGAATTGAGAGCAAAGACTCACCGTATCCTTTTCACTATATGTATAAGTACTCTCGCTTGGTTCCTAGAGGACCTCGGGGAGGAAAGACGGGTAATTGAGTTCTTTTACTATTATATTACATTATGTACTTACTTGTGATACATGTCATGCTTGCAAAAGGGTTTTCATAAGTTGAACCGGAAAATGAGTTTCAAAACTTATTTCTCGTTCCCCCTCTCTGAGTTCATAAGGACTCACCCTCTTTTATCATCTCAAGTGAAGAAGACCAAGAACAGGTACCCGAGGACAACGTGCCTAATGATGATTCCATGGAATAATTGCTTGCCCTACATGCCTTACTTAACTATGGCCATTTTGTGAACGATATGTTGCTTGAAGACTATTTCATTTCTTATGTTGCTTGTTATTGTATTATAAATGACCCCCGTTGTCATTTGGGGTCTAATTTTGGCTTGTACTAATCATAACTAGATAGTCACTACTATGGTCGTTTTTGCTATCGCTATTGACTAGTATCTATCATAGGATTATGAAGTATCAGGTAAGGATTAAGTAAAATGAATCTATCCAATCTTAAGTAGGTACTCATTATTAAGCTAAGATCAACAAGTACTTTTGTAACAAGGATTAACAAACAAACGAGACATAGTATCATGCTAGGTTATTAATCAAACGAGACTTCGAGATAACTAGTAGGCGTTTCGATTGGTGATAAATAGTAATCTTAGTTAGAAATGAAATTGAGAATGAAAATTTTGTGGCGTTTAGAGAATTAGGTCAAACTAAAGAGCCCAATTATAGCCGTTATGCTGCCGGATTTCCAGAGAATTTGTGTAGTTTAGGCTAAAATGTTAAGTGTTAAAACTTTCATGAACGATTAAGTACGTGATATGACTTGAATGTTTAGATCACACCCTAGTCTAACCTTTATAGGTCGGGTTGGGGCATGACACCTTATCTAAATGGTATCAGGACTTAGATTGCTTAAGCCCGGTTTAACTCTCGGACCTTGGGTAGAAGCCCTAAGGTTATTAGGATGACTTGTTTATGTGTGATAATGTGTGATAATGTTAATTGTGCCTTCTATGTTCTATGTGCTTATGTGATTAACATGTCTTAATTGTTTCTAGAATTGCGTATCTATATAAAATTATATATTGCATCGTAATCTGTGCCTATAGATGGCTGGCCCTAGTACCCGCACTACTAATAGGAGCGGTGAGCCCCAAGAGACTGAAGATGCTCATCAAACTAATCCCGGCATGGCTATGTTTAATATGATGGCGAATGTCATGGATCGCGTGTCACGAGTGATGGAACGTCAAGATGCACGTGAAGCAAATAACAACAACAACAACAACAGGAGTGATGGTAACCAAGGGAGACATAGCAGAATGCAGGAGTTTCTTGACTTTCGCCCATCCAAATTCCACGGGGAAGCTGATGATGAAAAAGCAGAGGCTTGGCTGTCTGAGATCGAGAGGATTTTCAGGCCACTTGACTATACTGATGAAGAAAAGGTTGAGTTCGCTGTGTTTCTGTTGCACGGGGATGCTGAGCATTGGTGGCACACTGTGGAGGTACTTTGGAAAACTGATCAGACACCTCGCTTGTGGGGTAATTTCGTTAAGGCTTTCAAGGAGAAATACGTACCTACAGTTTCCAGTCAGAGGCAGATTGAGGAATTCATGCACTTGAACCAGGGTAACATGACGGTGGCCTAGTATGAGGCTCGTTTTGACCGACTGTCCCGCTATGCTCAATACATGGTCAGTACCCTTGAGGCGAAGATGTGGAAATTTACGAATGGGTTGAGGCCAGAAATTCAGGACCAGTTGGCTTCGCATGACTTCGATACTTATTCTGCTCTCCTTGCTACTGCTTCTCGAGTTGAGAAGAGAAAACTTGATAGAGCTGGTTCAAGCCAGCCAAACAAGAAACCATACCAACCTCCAGGTCAACAGAGGAAATTCCAGAGCCAGAGTCGTAGTCAGGGCCAGAGCCAGAACAGACCAGTTAATAATTGTGGCCTGACTAAAGCACCATCAGGCTCTTCCACCCGTGGATCCACAGGTAGTTCACCTGCTACTCAGTCTATCAATTGCTCTTACTGTGACAAGAAAGGTCACACCGAGGCCCAGTGCTGGAAGAAGTCAGGACGGTGTGTGCGGTGTGGCAGTGATCAGCATCAGATCAAGGATTGGCCTAAATGGCAAGGAGGACAAAATCAAGTTAAACCAGCTGGCAGAGGCAAGGCTCTAGTTCCTAGAGTTTAGGCTCGAGCTTATGCTATTGAGTGCGAGGAGCTTCTAGAGGAGACCGCTGTTGTTGAAGGTACATTCTTGATACTGAATCAACCTGTTAGGGTGCTAATTGATCCAGGTGCTACTCATTCATTTATTACTCCCTTATGTGTGCAACGTGTGAAACTACGAGTTGTATGTTTGCCTTACGAAGTAGAAGTTAGTACTCCGATGGGTTCTAAACTTGTTACTAGCTCAGCTTGTAAAGCATGTAAAATCCAAATTAAAGATAGGGAATCCTTAGCCAATCTTATTGTATTACCTTTTCGAGACTATGAAGTCATTTTAGGGATGGACTGGTTGGTGAAGCATCATGCCCAACTAGATTGCCGGACGAAGATTGTAACACTTCGGATACCTGGCCAACCAATATTGGAGGTAATGGGTTGAAGAGACTTCACCAGGAGTTCCATCATTTCATCTACAAAAGCAATGAAGTCCTTGAGAAAAGGATGTAGTGGATACTTAGCTTACCTCATCAACAAGCCGTCGGACAAAGCTAAGTTGGAGGAGATGCCAGTGATTAAAGATTATGCAGATGTGTTTCCAGAAGAATTGCCCGGTTTACCCCCAAATCGGGAAATCGAGTTCATTATAGAATTACTGCCTGGCATCCAGCCGATATCTAAAGCTCCCTATCGTATGGCACCAGCCGAGCTACAAGAACTGAAGGACCAATTGTAAGGATTGTTGAAGAAGAGGTTCGTTCAACCAAGTTCTTCACCGTGGGGTGCGCCAGTCCTATTTGTAAAGAAGAAAGACGGAACGTTGAGGCTATACATCGATTACCGAGGATTGAACCAAGTGACTGTCAAGAATAAATACCCACTTCCACTGATCGACGAGTTGTTCGATCAACTTCAGGGAGCCAAAGTGTATTTGAAGCTCGACTTGAGGCAAAGGTACTATCAGTTATGGATCAAAAAGGAGGATGTGCCTAAGACGGCTTTCAAGACGAGATATGGGCATTATGAATTTGTGGTGATGATTTTGACTAACTAATGCCCCTGCAGCTTTTATGGACTTGATGCACAGGGTGTTTCAACCCTACTTGGACCAATTTGTGGTGATCTTTATTGATGATATTTTGGTATACTCAAAATCCGAGGCTGAGCATGAACAACATCTGCGATTGGTACTGCAGAAACTTTGAGAGCATCAATTGTATTCAAAGTTTAGTAAATGTGAATTTTGGTTGCAGCAGATTGCATTTCTGGGGTACATCATATCCCAAGAAGGAATAGCAGTGGATCCAGCAAAGCTAGAAGCAGTGATGTCTTGGAAGAAGCCGAAAAACGTTACAGAGGTTCGGAGTTTTCTTGGTCTAGCTGGCTATTATCGGAGGTTCGTGAAGGATTTCTCAAGATCGCAGGACCGCTTACAAAGCTCACTCAAAAGAAAACAAAGTTCGTGTGGGATGACAAGTGTGAGAACAGCTTCCAAGAATTGAAGAAGAGATTGACTACCGCACCTGTTCTTGCATTGCCTGAAGGGAGTCAAGGCTTTGTAATCTATAACGATGCTTCGAAGGAAGGACTGGGTTGTGTGTTGATGCAAAATGGTAGGGTGATTGCGTATGCTTCTAGGAAACCGAAGCTGTATGAATTGAACTACCCGACACATGATTTGGAGTTAGCGGCTATTGTGTTTGCACTCAAGAAATGGAGGCACTATCTGTGGGGTAACAAGTTCGAGGTGTTTACTGATCACAAGAGCTTGAAATACTTGTTCTCACAAAATGAGTTGAACATGAGGCAAAGAATGTGGATGGAGCTTTTGGATGATTATAACTGCACAATCAATTATGTGCCCGGTAAAGCAAATGTAGTTGCAGATGCCTTAAGTCGGAAAGCGAGCATGGCAAAACTGGAAGTTAAGGTGCAGGAGTTGTTAGAGGAAGCATTCTTGTGGAAACCACAACTGACTCAAAAAGGGTTACTTTTTGCCACTACACAAGTTCAATCGACCTTGTTGTCTGAATTACGAGAGGCTCAACAGAAGGACCAACAGTTTCAGAAGATTAAAGAAAGCAACACAAATTTCAAGTTTCATGATGATAGTATTTGGAGGTTTAGGAATCGGATTTGTGTTCCTAATGAGCCAGAGTTGAAAAAGAAGATTCTTGAAGAAGCCCATAACTCAAGATACACTATTCACCCCGGCGGAACAAAGATGTACCGAGATTTGAAGCAACACTATTGGTGAAATAACATGAAGAGAGAGATTGCGGAGTTTGTGGCACGGTGTTTGACTTGCCAGAGAGTCAAAGTGAAAGATCAACGACCAGTAGGTTTACTTCAGCGGTTGGAAATTCCTCAATGAAAATGGGAACACATAACTATGGACTTTGTCATGGACCTACCTATGTCACAAAAGGGTCATGACGCCATTTGGGTCATAGTGGATAGATTGACTAAGTCAGCGCACTTTTTACCGATGAACAAGGAGGATAGTCCTGAGAAATTGGGAGATATGTATGTGGCGGATATTGTAAGGTTGCACGGGATGCCTGTGAGTATTGTATCAGATAGGGATCCTCATTTTACTTCCCGATTTTGGAAGAGATTCCAAGAAGCTTTGGGAACGAAGTTGAGTTTCAGCACGGCTTATCACCCTCAGACTGATGGACAATCTGAGAGAACTATTCAGATTCTGGAGGATATGCTGAGGGCGTGTGTTTTAGACTTCGGGAAAGGTTGGGAGAAATATCTGTCTCTAGCGGAGTTCACTTATAATAACAGTTATCAGGCCACTATCGGGATGGCCCCATTTGAGGCATTGTATGGACGTAAGTGTCGATCCCCAATTTACTAGGATGAAGTAGGTGAGACGAAGACTTTTGGCCCGACCCTTCTACCTGAACTTATGAAGACTGTTGATAATGTCCACCTCATCCGGAAACGGATCCTTACCGCCCAGAGTAGGCAGAAAAGTTACGCAGACCGACGGAGACAGAGTCTAGAGTTTGAGGTCGGCGACAAGGTGTTCTTGAAGATATCACCTCAGAGGGGACTGATTAAACACATCAAGGGTAGAAAGTTGAGCCCGAGGTTTGTAGGACCATTTGAGATAATTGAGAAGGTTGGCAAGTTGGCGTATCGCTAGGAGCTACCCTAAAACCTCTCCAATATTCACGACGTCTTTCACGTTTCAATATTACGGAAGTATCACCCTGATCCATCGCATATCTTGGAGCCAGAGCTGTTGCAGCTTCGGGAGAACTTGTCTTATGAAGAGAAGCCCATTCGGATCCTAGACCAGCAAGATCGGGAGTTGCGCAGCAAATCTATACCGATGGTGAAAGTGTTGTGGGATCACCATGGAGTCGAAGAGGCAACGTGGGAAAGGCGAGACCAGATGGAACAACAGTATCCAACTTTATTTCAAAGGTAATATTGAATTTCGGGACGAAATTCTTTTGAGGGAAGGATGTGAGGCCCGACCTCGATTTGCGTGCGATACCTCATTTCGTGTGCCCTAATCTAGATTTATGTGCCTTGGCCTAGGTTTAAGAGTCATGTTTCGTTTTGTGTGCCTTGCATTGAATTACGTGCATTCATTTAGGGTTGCGTGCATTTACTTGGAAAATGTGCATTCGTCTTGTAGTTTGTGCCCTACCTCGTAGTACGTGCTCTAAACCTAGGAAAGCGTGCCCTCAGGCTAATCAAGAAAGCATCTTACATGAACCACTAGATCATTCATTAATCCTACAAACTCCACTACTAATATTAAAATGCTAATTCAACTCACTAGAAGACGAAAATTGCACCAAAAGCTAGACATTCTTATTCTTTATTCTTTGCATATCCCAAACACACAATTAAATAATGCTCAAAAGATGACAAAGATTCAGCATTTTGCAAGACTTGGCCGACCACCTCTTGCATTTGTGCATGCATTCCAATTTCAAAAAAATTAAATCTAGACATCCTATGACGAGCTCATGACAAACCACTTCAAAAAAATGCATAAAAAAAATGAAACCAAAGCTCCATATTCTCGACACACACTCAATTGCCCATGCTAAGGATTCAAATTATGCTCCTTGAAGACACAATTCTGAATTTTGCAAGGCCCTAGGCCGACACAAGCATCATATTCCTCAAAGCTTTCATTTTTCTTTCATTCTTTCTTTCTTTCTCACATTTTCTCTCACTCTCTCGGCCCTAGCTGAAATCCTACTCTCCATAGCTTAAGTTCATCACTCAATGGTTCATCAAGACATGCAAGAAACTAGGAAGCTCGACCAAGCAAGCTAGAATGCAAAAATCGCACATGCAAGCTCATAGCACATTCATTTCGGCTTAGGTAAGTTTGTTAGCTTCCATTTCATTTTCTTTTTGTTCTAGCCACTTGCACATACTACGAACATTGTTACTAAGCTAGGAATTAGAGAAATCTCAAGTTGTCTCTCGGCTAAGCAAGGAAAAAGGTTGACATTGTGCTTCATCAAGAGTTTGTGCATCTTCTTTGTTGACTTGCTAAGGTGAGGGCTAAAACTTCTTGAAAAGCTTTCAAAAACCACATGCATGCCTTTAAATGTCTATTTTTACCTCTGTACTTGTGATATATGTGTGTACATGAGCTTTTGTAAGCATGCATGGCAAGATATTTGGCTAGAATGTGAAGATAGGTGAAATTGCGTATTTGGCAGCTTTCTGTTCTGTTGGAACGAAGTGCTTTTGACCAGGTAAATGATGTTGAAAATGCATGAAAATTGGTAGGTGACTTTTTTTGCCAGTTCTGAGAATTTTTTGTAGAAATAGGACAAAGCTAATTTTGACTCTAAGGTCCTCAAAATGGAAAAATATCAATATGTGTCCAAATCTGGAAAATCTGGTAAAATGAAGCAGGTTTTGGTAGATTCACTGTCCTTGTAGAATGAACCAGTTTTGACTTAGTAAATGATATCCAAAATTCATGAAATTTGGTGTGCTTATATATTTCTCAGTTATGGACATTTTTGTCAGAAATAGACTATGGCCAAATCGGACCCTAAGGTCGTCAAAAACGACAAGTATTGAAATGTGTGCAAATCTGGACAGTTTTGCGTAGTCTCTCTGTTTTGGCTATAACTCTTGAACCTGAACTCCAAATGATGCGAGGTTTGTTTCTAAATTTAGTTCACTCCTTAATATTTAATTTGACATCTTATTCACTGGAATTGGAGATTGTTTGCTTGTCTCAACAATTGTGAGAAAATAGTCCATTGCAGTGAGGATTTCATCTAGTGATATGCTATGAAAATTATTGTAACTTCTCTTTTTGTGTTAAGTGTTTGGGATTGTGGCACTTGGATGTTTTGTGGACTGTTAGAATGATTGAGGATGTTTAATTAATCGATGCATGGCTTGAGTTTAATTAAGTGATCACTTGTGGCTTAATCGCACGGGTAAGAATGAATTAAAACCCTAGTGACTAGGAAAAACTCGCTAAGTGTTGATCCTATTGATATCGTGTTTAATCATGTGATTAGTAGGCTGCCCGTAGTTGCCTTTATATCCCTAAATGTAATTCCGATGATTACATGTTGACAAGTAGACCTTTCTTGCACCCGGTCCCATGTAAACGTCGTTGCATGTGGTGTGACTTTATTATTTGATTATGTGAACTTCGAAATGAGTTATATGATTTGATTTACATGCGTTACATGGCTGTCCGTTTAATATTCATATAACTCCATGTGCTTTACAAGTGAAATTACTTGTCATATCGTGCCCTGCGTGTTTACTTGTCAATGTGCAATCTTATGACTGCTCGGAGGCAACCTACTTTGTTGTCCTCCTAATGTGATATATTAAATGTCATAAATGTGCATTGCATATAAGGTTGCAACCTTTCATTCTGGTGTGGTAGCGTTCACGCACACTGGGAGGCATCGGGCTTGCCGGTGCAACCGTGACTACTATTGTCCAATTCCCTCTCTCGCTTGGGGGTTAGACTTCCTCAGAGAGTTGGGTCGTAGGATTTTGGGGTACATCCGGAGTACACCCATTTGGCGTGATAAGGGGATGATTTGAAGTCGGCCGCAACAACTGATACTGGAAATGAACTGAGAGCAAAGCTCACTGTATCCTTTTCACTATGTGTATAAGTACTCTCGCTTGGTTCCTAGAGGACCTCGGGGAGGAAAGACGGGTAATTGAGTTCTTTTACTGTTATATTACATTATGTACTTACTTGTGATATAATGTCATGCTTGAAAAAGGTTTTCATAAGTTGAACCGAAAAATGAGTTTCAAAACTTATTTCTCGTTTCCCCTCGCTGAGTTCATAAGGACTCACCCTCTTTTATCATCTCAGGCGAAGAAGACCAAGAACAGGGACCCGAGGACAACGTGCATAATGATGATTCCTTGGAATGATTGCTTGCCCTACGTGCCTTTTTTGACTATGGCCATTTTGTGAATGATATGTTGCTTGAAGACTATTTCATTTCTTATGTTGCTTGTTATTGTATTGTAAATGACCCCCGTTGTAATTTGGGGTCTAATTTTGGCTTGTACTGATCATAACTAGATAGTCACTACTATGGTCGTTTTTGCTATCGCTATTGACTAGTATCCATCATAGGATTATGAAGTATTAGGTAAGGATTAAGTAAAATGAATCTATCCAATCTTAAGTAGGTACTCATTATTAAGCTAAGATCAATAGGTACTTTTGTAACAAGGATTAACAAACAAACGAGACATAGTATCATACTAGGTTATTAATCAAACGAGACTTCGAGATAACTAGTAGGCGTTTAGATTGGTGATAAATAGTAATCTTAGTTAGAAATGAAATTGAGATTGGAAATTTTGAGGCGTTTAGAGAATTAGGCCAAACTAAAGAGCCCAATTACAGCCGTTATGCTGCCGGATTTCCGGAGAATTTGTGGAGTTTAGGCTAAAATGTTAAGTGTTAAAACTTTCATGAACGATTAAGTACGTGATATGACTTAAATGTTTAAATCACACCCTAGTCTAACCTTTATAGGTCGGGTTGGGGCGTGACAGGCTTGGCCCGCAAACCGAGGGCGTGGGGCTTGGGATCAAGTCTCCTTCGTTCCGGTGCCCATAACTTTTGATCCGTAATGATTTACGCGGCGCACAATATACAATTGGAAAGCTCTCCGAGAGCTCTACTATGGGGGCCGTAAGCCTGCTCTGCTGCGCCTATTTTCTGAGCCCAAAATTGAACGTTTCCATGAGTTTCGGTTACTTTTCTTCTTTTGCGCTATTTTTCCTTCCCGGATCGTATGTCGTGAGCCACAAAAAGGACGGCAACCTAATCCATCACATTTCAATTACCGAATCCCACGACACCTTGGGCAAGAAAACTTTGCTTCAGGTAGAGGTTGTGCCCGTAAACCGAGGGCGTGGGGCATGGGACCAAGTCTCCGTAACTCCGGCACCCATAACTTTTGATCCGTAAGGAGTTACGCGGCGCGCAGCATACCGTAGGAAAGCTCTCTGAGAGCTCTACAACGCGGGCAGCAAGCCTGCTCAGCTGCGCCTATTTTCGGAAACCAAAATGGAACATTTTCATCAGTTTCGGGATACTTTTCTTCTATTACGCTATTTTTACTTCCCGGATCGTACGTCGTGAGCCGCAAAAAGGACGACAACCTAATCCATCACATTTCTATTACCAAATCCCAGGGCACGTTGGGCAATACAACTTCGCTTCACGTAAAGGCTGGGCTAGCAAACCGAGGGCGTGGGGCTTGGGACCAAGTCTCCGTCGCTCCGGTGCTCATAACTTTAGATCCGTAAGGAGTTACGTGTCGCACAATATACCGTTGGAAAGCTCTCCGAGAGCTCTACGATGGGGGCAGCAAGCCTACTTTGTTGCGCCTATTTTCGGAGCCCAAAATTGAATGTTTTCATCAGTTTCGGGATACTTTTCTTCATTTGCACTATTTTTTTGTCCGGGTTCGTATGTCGTGAGCTGCGAAAAGGACAACAACCTAATCCATCACATTTCCATTTTCAAATCCCGCAGAACCTTGGGCAAGACAACTTCGCTTCATGTAGAGGATGGGCCTACAAACCGAGGGCGTGGGGCTTGGGACCAGGTCTCCATCGCTTTGGTGCCCATAACTTTTGATCCGTAAGGAGTTACGCGGTGCACAGCATATAGTTGGAAAGCTCTCCGAGAGCTCTACGATGGGGTCAATAAGCCTGCCCTGCTGCGCCTATTTTCGGAGCCCAAAATTGAACATTTTCATCAGTTTCAGGACGCTTTTCTACATTTTTTCTATTTTTTCGTCCCGGATCGTACTTTGTGAGCCGCGAAAAGGACGACAACCTAATCCATCATATTTCTATTGCTGAATCCCACGGTACCTTGGGCAAGACAACTTCGCTTCACGTAGAGGCTTGGCCCGCAAACCAAGGGCATGGGGCTTAGGACTAGGTCTCCGTCGCTCCTGTGCCCATAACTTTTGATCCGTAAGGAGTTACGCGGCACACAGCATACCGTTGGAAAGCTCTTCTAGAGACCTACGACAGGGGTCACAAGACTGGTTGCCCGCGCCTATTTTCATAGCCCAAAATCGAACGTTTTCATCAGTTTCAGGACACTTTTCTTGTTTTACGCTATTTTTTCTTCCCAGATCGTACGTTGTGAGCCGTGAAAAGGACTACAACCTAATCCTTCACATTTCTATTACCAAATCCCATGACACCGTGGGCAAGACAACTTCACTTCACGTAGAGGCTGGACCCGCAAACCTAGGGTGTGGGGCTTGGGACCAGGTCTCCGTCGCTCCGGTGCCCATAACTTTTCATCTGTAAGGAGTTACGCGGCGCACAGTATACCATTGGAAAGCTCTCCGAGAGCTCTATGACGCGGGCATTAAGCTTGCTCGACTGCGCCTGTTTTTGGAGCCCAAAATCTAATGTTTTCTTCAGTTTCGAGACACTTTTCTTCTTTTATGCTATTTTTCCTTCCCGGATCGTACGTCATAAGCCGCGAAAAGGACGACAAGTTAATCCATCACATTTCTGTTACCGAATCCCACTACACCTTGGGCAATATAGCTTTGCTTCACATAAAGGCTGGGCCAGCAAACCGAGGGCGTGGGGCTTGGGACCAAGTCTCCGTCGCTCTGGTTCACATTACTTTTGGTCCGTAAGGAGGAACGCGGCTTATAGCATACCGTTGGAAAGCTCTCCGAGAGAACTACTATGAGGGCAGCAAGCTTGCTTGGCTGCGTCTGTTTTCGGAGCCCAAAATCGAACGTTTTCATCAATTTTGGGATACTTTTCTTCTTTTGCGCTACTTTTTGTCCCGATTCGTACGTCATGAGCCGCGAAAAGAACGACAACCTAATCCATCACTTTTCTATTATCGAATCCCATGGCACCTTAGGCAAGACAACTTTGATTCACGTAGAGGCTAGGCACGCAAACTGCGGGCGTGGGGCTTGGGACCAGGCCTCCGTCGCTCTGGTGCCTATAACTTATGATCCGTAAGGAGTTACGCGGTGCACAGCATACCATTGGAAAGCTCTCCGAGAGCTCTACGACGGGGTCAACAAGCCTGGCTTGCTGCGCCTGTTTTCAAAGCCCAAAATCGAACGTTTTCATCAATTTCAGGACATTTTTCTTCATTTTTGCTATTTTTTCGTCCCGGATCGTACGTCGTGAGCCGCGAAAAGGATGACAACCTAATCCATCACATTTCTATTATCGAATCCCATGGTACCTTTGGCAAGACAACTTCTATTCACGTAGAGGCTTGGCCCGCAAACCGAGGAAGTGGGGCTTAGGATCTGGTCTCCGTCGCTCCGGTGCACATAACTTTTGATCCGTAAGGAGTTACGCAGCGCACAGCATACCGTTGGAAAGCTCTTCGAGAGCTCTACGATTGGGGCAGCAAGCCTACTTTGTTGTGCCTATTTTCAGAGCCCAAAATTGAATATTTTCATCAGTTTTGGGACATTTTTCTTCATTTGGGCTATTTTTCCTTCGCGGATCGTACGTCGTGAGCCGTGAAAAGGATTACAACCTAATCCATCACATTTCTATTACCGAATCCCATGACACCGTGGGCAAGACAACTTCACTTCACGTAGAGGTTGGGCCTGCAAACCGAGGGCGTGGGGCTTGGGACCAGGTCTCCGTCTTCCGGTGCCCATAACATTTGATCCACAATGAGTTACGCGGCGCACAGCATACCATAGGAAAGCTCTCCGAGAGCTCTACGATAGGGGTAGTAAGCCTGCTCTGCTGTGTCTATTTTTGAAGCCCAAAATCAAACGTTTTTATCAGTTTCTGGACATTTTTCTTCTTTTGCACAATTTTTCCTTCCCAAATCGTACGTCGTGAGCCGCGAAAAGGACTACAACCAAATCAATCACATTTCTATTACCGAATCCCACGGCATCTTGGGCAAGACAACTTCACTTCACATAGAGGCTGGGCCCGCAAATCGAGGGCGTAGGGCTTGAGACCAGGTCTCTATCGCTCCGGTGCCCATAACTTTTGATTCGTAAAGAGTTACGCGGCGCCCAGTATACCGTAGGAAAGCTTTCCAAGAGCTCTACGACAAGGGCAGCAAGCCCACTATGCTGCATCTATTTTCGAACACCAAAATCAAATGTTTGATCAGTTTTGGGATACTTTTTTTCTTTTGCGCTATTTTTCCTTCCCGGATCGTATGTCGTGAGCAGCGAAAAGGACTACAACCTAATCCATCACATTTCTATTACCGAATCCCAAGGCACCTTGGGCAAGACAACTTCACTTCACGTAGAGGCTGGGCCCACAAATCGAGGACGTGGGGCTTAGGACCAGGTTTTCGTCGCTCCGGTGCCCATAACTTTTAATTTGTAAGGAGTTACGTGGCACACAGCATAGAGTTGGAAAGCTCTCCGAGAGCTCTACAATGCGGGAAAAAATCCTACAACGTTGTGCCTATTTTTGGTGCCCAAAATTGAACATTTTTATTAGTTTTGGGGCACTTTTCTTCTTTTGCGCTATTTTTCCTTCCCGGATCGTACGTCGTGAGCCGCGAAAAGGACGACAACCTATTCTATCACATTTCTATTACCAAATCCCATGACACCTTAGGCAAGATAACTTCGCTTCACATAGTGGCTTGGCCCGCAAACCGAGGGCGTAGGGCTTGAGACCAAGTCTCCGTCGCTCTGGTGCCCATAAATTTTGATCTGTAAGGAGTTACGCGGTGCACAACATACAGTTGGAAAGCTCTCCGAGAGCTCTACGATGGGGGAAGCAAGCCTACTTTGCTGCGCCTATTTTCGGAGCCCAAAATCAAACATTTTCATCAGTTTCGGGATACTTTTCTTCTTTTGCGCTGTTTTTCCTTCCCGGATCGTACGTCGTGAGCCGCGAAAAGGACTACAACCAAATCCATCACATTTCTATTACCGAATCACACGGCACCTTGGGCAAGAAAACTTCGCTTCACGTAGAGGCTGGACCCGTAAACCGAGGGCGTGGGCCTTGAAACCAGGTCTCCGTCTCTCCGGTGCCCATAACTTTTGATCCGTAAGGAGTTATGTGAGGCATGACCCCGAATAACGTGTCTTACCTCGATTTGTGTGCCTTAGACCCAGAATTATATGACCGACCTTGTATTACATGCCCTGTCTTGATTTTCGTGCATGCCTCGTCATACGTGCCTTGACCTAGAATTGTGTGCCCTAATCCTCGACTTACGTGCCCAGACTTTGATTTACGTACGATACCTCGATTTATGTGTACTGACCTTGAACTGCGTGCCCTAACCTAGGTTCAAGAGTCGTACCTCAATTTACGTGCATTGTATTGGTTTACGTGCATTCACCTAGGGTTGCGTGTATTTGTATTAGAATCCGTGCATTTATCTTGAAGTTCGTGCCTTACCTCGTAGTTCGTGTCTACCTCGTGATTAGTATCCCATATTGATTTCTATGCGTGTCTCGTAGTGTGTGTCCTAGACCTAGAAAAATGTGCCCGCACGCTAATCAACAAAAAATCCTACACAAAGCACTAGACTATTAAATAATCCTACACAATACACTAACCAATATTATATTCCTAATTCAAATTCTCTACAAAACCCACTAACTAATAAAATATTCTATCACACTCAACTAACCAATAAACTATTATAAACCTACACCTATTATAATCCAAAATATACTAACTTGAATCTGAAATTTCAGATTTTCCCTTGCATTACACGGTAAAGACAAGGCAATTTGATCAACTTTGTACAATTAAATTAAAGCCTAGACATCCTATGACACATGCACTAAGCACAATGCATAAAAAACTCCTAAACATCCTACCCTAAGCTACCTTTCTCGGCCTACACATCATACCCATACACCTCACAATTCAAAATGCTCAAAAGATGACACAATTTTCAGATTTAGAGGCCCTAAGGCCGACACACATACACACACAACTCATCACATTTCATTTTCTTTTCAAAATCCTCTCAAGCTCTCCTTCTCTCTCATTTTTGACCATGCCTTCTCTTGAGCTTCCAAGACCTCAAGCTCACTCTCTAGGACACTCCAAGCATCGGCCATAGCAAGGTAATCAAGCAAGGATAGCTCAAAGTCACACACAAAGCTCAAAAACAAGGATTTTGTGCTCATTTGCTAAATCTTCAAAGAGGTGAGGGTTAAACTCTTTTAAAAGCTTTCAAAAATCACATGCATGCCTTCATATGACTATATTTACCTCTGTAGTTCTTGTATATGTGTGTACATGAGCTTATATGACCATGCATGGCTAGATTTTGGCTAGAACTTGAAGATAGGTAAAAACGTTTTTGCCGGCAGTTTTCTGATCTTGTAGTATGAGGTGCATTTGGCTTAGTAATCCTTGATAAAAATGCATGAAAATTGGTAAGTTACTAGTTTTGCCAGTTCTGAGAATTTTTTGTAGAAATAGGCCAAGGCCAATTTTGATTCTAAGGCCTCCAAAATGGTCAAACATCGTGAGGTGTCTAAATCTGGAAGAATTGGAAAAATGAAATAGGTTTCTGGCAGATTTATAACTCTGTAGAACGAAGGGTTTTTGAAATAGTAAATGTTGGTGAAAATGCATGAAATTTTGTAGATTGCTAGATTTTTCAGTTCTGGACATTTTTGTCAGAAATAGACCAAAGCCAATTCGGGTTCTAAGACCCTCAAAAATGGAAAAAATCGCAATGTGTCTAAAACTGGACAGTTTTGCGTAGTCCCACGGTTTTGGCCATAACTCCTAAGTCCGAACTCCAAATGATGCGAGGTTTGTTCCTAGATTTAAATCACTCATTGAAATTTAATTTGAAATTTTGTACACTGAATTTGGAGATTATTTGCTTGGCTAATTGAATGTGGGAAAACAGACTATTGCAGTAGGGTTTTGCTTAGCAAAATGCTTTGAAACATGTTGTACCTTCACTTGTGGTATAGAATGCTTGGAATTGTGGCATGTAGTTGTTGTGTGGACTGTTGTGGTTGGTTGAGGTTGTTTAATTTGGTTGATGCATGGCTTGGGATCATTAATTGAGGAATGGTTTGCTTAATCGCATGTGTAAGCACGGAATTAAGGCCCTATTGCTTATGAAAACTTCTTAAGTGATGATCCTATGGCTAAATGCGTTCAATTGTGTGGTTAGTAGGCTGCCTAATAAATTTTAGGTATGCTTGAAACAGTTTAAGTGTTACTTGTGGTGCTTAGCAAACAAAACCAACCCCGAGCACGGCCTTGTAAACCCTAATGGCCCCGTGGATTCCCAAGTCATAGACCACTGTCGTGTGAATTACAAATTGATGTTGAGGAATGTTAATGGGCTGCCCGTAGTTGTCCTTATAGCTCTAAATGTGATTCCCAGTGATTACATGTTGATAAGTAGACTTTTCTTGCACCCGGTCTCATGTAAACGTCGTTGCATGCTTATATAATCTTATGACTTGATACGTGAACCCCGAAATGAGCTATATGACTTGATTTACATGTGTTACATGGCTGCCCATCTAATGTTCATATGACTCTACATGTTTTACAAAGTGAAAATTCATGTTAAGCATGCCTCATTCGTTTATTTGGCAACATGTGATCTTGAAATTGCTCGGAGGCAACCTACTTTGTTGTCCTCCTAATGTGAATTGTTAAAAGACATTCTATGGCTTATTTGAACATGATTACTTGGCTGCCCGTGGAAGTTTAATTGCTTTCAAATTGATATATGAAATGATTACATGTTCTTACAATGCCTTATATGCTAATATGTCAAAATGTGATCATATACTTTCTCGGAGGCAACCTACTTTGTTGACCTCCCAATGTGAAATGTTAAATGGCATACATGTGCATTGTATATAAGATTGCAACCTTTCATTGTGGCATGGTAGCGTATCATGAACGCCGGGCGGCATAGGGCTTGCCCGTGCTCATACGACTACCATGGTCCAATTCCCTCTCTCGCTTGGCATTCCACCCTCAGAGAGTTGGGTCGTAGGATTCGGGGTACATCTGGAATACACCCAATTGGGAGTGATAAGTGGATGATTGAAGCCGGCTGCAACAATTGTTATTGGAAATGAACTTGAACGACAGGAACTATGTAATACCCGAGCCCGGAATGTGAAAATTCTTTGTTTATTATTTTGAAAATTATATTTTCTTAAATACTTTGTGAATTAATTATTACTTTCTCGCCGACGCAACGTGCATTGCATTTAAGGAGTGATAGCTAGAGAACGATTTCCATTCCTCAGCAAATAGTGAAACTAGTATTTAGATGACTTAAATTTTATATTTTAAATGTTGCTAGCTTTAATTGATCTTACCTTAGCTAAAACGGCTTTAAAACGCTCAAAATAGGGGCCTTTGACCTAGTCTTAAGTAGTTTGACTTAGCCCTTGACCAACTTTGACCATTTAACACCTTATAAGCTTATAACTTAGCATAATAAAAAAAAAACAGCAGCAAAAAAAGAGTAGCAGGCCGAGAGCTTCCTTGAAGAAAAAAAAAAAAAACCTTTCACCTTCCAAATGATCAATCTTCGCGTGAGCTCGTGCGGGGTGGTTTCCGAGGCAACCAACGTTGTTTTCCTAGCGACTAGGAGTACCTGAGGTGAGGGAAGCATGTTATTTGCGCATTTATACGTTGTGTATGTTAACTTTGTCAATTTTTAGATTTATTCGTAGATCGTTATTTAAAGCGATTTGATGCTTCTAGAATGTTCCTTGGCATTTGTAGAACATGTATTTATAGCTTTGTAACATTTTCTGCGGTTAAATGTTGTGATTGCAATTTAAATTGAACAATGAATAGTGTTTTATGAATAGTAAAACCTTGAAACGTTGAAATTGCGCTGTTATGCTTTCCGTTGATGTAGAAACGTGCTAGGTATGCTAGAATGCTAAAATGTGTGGTTTGTTTGGGTTGCGTAGAGGAAAAAACGAGAATTAAGCCTTTGGGAAAGTCGGGGTCGTTTCGGTCGACTTTTGCATTTTCTCGTTTTGCGTGTTGGCATTGCTTCGGGAAGCCATGGAAGCACTTTTGGTGCGATTATGGCGTTGGTTGGGTGTTTGGTTGATATAGTTGTAGTTCAAACGAGAAAGGGGAAAATCGGGGCTTTGCGCGAGTTCTAGGGTAAAGTAAGGTTTCGGGGTCTTTAGACGTGCCTTATGGTGACCTAGGAGGGTTGGCGAAGTCGGTTTCCAGAACTCGTAGCTCGTTTGGAAATGGTAGCATTTTGATAGTTGGGGCCGATTTGTGTTTTTGTGTGTTTTCTTGTCTTTATGCTTATAGAATGCTTAGAATTACTTGGAATACTTGTTTGAGTTGTTTTGGATTGAATTGCTTATCAAATTGCTGCTATTGCGTGCGAGAGTAACCTACTTTGTTATTCTCCCACGTGTGGCTTTATCGCTTGTTTATCGTCTTGTATCGAGTCTTGCATTGCATAGTGTCTCGCGCGTGAGTGATGGGCCTCTCTGGGTAGCCTTGGGTTGCCAATGTTGGTTGCTCTAGCTCCGCTGCTATTCCCTTTCTCGCTTGGGTTGCCTCCCAGGGAGATTTGGGTCGTAGGTTGATGGATACTTCCGGGGTATTCCAAACTGGTGTTATAAGGTGGTTTGGGCCGGCGCGTCGTCATCGAATTCGTGTTTGAAAGTTGCTCGTGAAAAGAGTATCGTATCCTTTATTTGAGTGTTTGCAGCTTTAAATACTTGCCTTGCTTTATTGCTGGCTTTGGATGTAACTTATATGATTTGTATGTATTGCTTGGCTAATTGCATTGCATACTCCTTTCATCTCCGCCCTTGAGACCAATTGCCCTCGCTGAGCAATAGTTTTTGCTCATTCCTCTCTATAATATGTTTTTATAGGAGTAGTTGAAGTAGACCCTCTCGAGGTAATTGAGGAGGAGGAGCAGGTGGAGGTGTTTCCGTGATAGCACTCACCTGCTTTGCTGGTGGTTGGTTACCAGTTTTGTGCAAACCTTGTTTGTTATGTATATTGTGTGAAGGACGCTTAATTTTGAGGCTTGTAGCCTTGTATGTATTTTTCTATTTTGAGACCTTTAATGGTCTTATGTTGTAATGAATTAAAGTTTGTAAAATTGTAAACTTATACTCGGATGACTAGTGAAGAAATGCATGCTAATAGCTAATGGTTTAGTGGCATAAATACCTGTGTAGTATGCATGGCATTTTTGGTTTGGAAAGCTGGTTAATAAGAAATGTATGTTGTAAAGAAAGTTGGCTTGTTTTGATTATTATATAACTTTTGCAAGTATTATATTGATTTTAGGGTTTTTGGATCGTCCGCGGTACAGAGGAGACTCCGTCCGTGTGTCGGGTCCGGGCTTGGCCTTTTGCGGGGTCGGGTCGGGGCGTGACATCTTTAGGTGGTATCAGAGCATGATAGTCTTGCATGAGCCGGGATATGATTCTCGGTCTGTGGGGTAAAGGTCTAAAATGCTAAAGTGTTTATGTATGATTGCTAAGTGAAAAGAAAATGTTATAACATGACTTTGTGAACTTGGAATGTTTGTGTGTTTAAGTGGAATAGTTTGGCAAGTTAAACTTGTCTTATGTGAATTGTGTGATAGAATATTGGATTGTTATTGACTTGAGTGTTATCTAATCTTATGTGCTATATTTCTGTCTATAAACTGCTTTTAAATGTTGCCAGCTATTGTGAGTTGCTACTATGCCGCCACGTCGTGGTACTCAAGGTATAGGATCGGATGAAGAGGCAGCAGAACAGGGTCAGCAGCCGTTGCCCGAGCAGTTTATGGGTACCATGAGTACTGCAGTAGACCGGATCACACAGGTACTACATGAGCAGAGGCAAGACCGAATTAATCCCCAGGGAAATCAAGCTAATCCTGGTGGACAGGGGTACAGAGTTGAGAATAGCCAGCTAGAGAAATTTCTGAGGCATGAGCCGGGAAAGTTTTTCGGGGAGCCGGATGATGAGGCGGCCGAGAGATGGATTAATCGAGTTGAGAAGATTTTCACCGCTTTGAGGTACACTGATGAGGCAAGAATAGACTATGCGTCATTTTTATTTGAGGGTGATGCAGAGCAGTGGTGGAATACTGTTAGATTGAGGTGGGATTATGAGGATGTTCCACATTTGTGGGATGATTTTGTAAGTGAGTTCCGGGACAAATATATTCCCGAGATGACTATGGAGAGACGGGAGGATGAGTTTGTGGCCCTGAAGCAGGGAAATATGACTGTTGCACAGTACGAGGCTAGGTTTGTTAGCCTGTCGAGGTATATGCCCGAGTTGGTACGGCCGGCTAGGAGGATGATTTATAGGTTTGTCCGTGGGCTGAGAATGGACATACAGTTGTATTTGACTGGGCAGACCTACACTACTTTTCCCGATGCATTTCAGGTAGCCTCGAAATTTGAGAAACGGAAGGCTGAAATGATAGCTGAGAGCAGTCAGCCGAGTAAGAAGCAGTATTTGGGCCAGAGCAGCCAGAGTCAGCCGAGGCAGTACCAGTCTTCTACACAGGCTCCTCAGCAGCGTCCGTATCAGCCATAGCAGCAGTATCAGGCTAGGCCAGCTGTGACTAGACCCCAGCAGGGAGGTACAGTTCCTACCCCTGCCAGAGCCCCAGCACCTACGGGAAACACTACGGTTAGGAAAAATCAGCAGTGTAATTATTGTAATCGGCCAGGGCATATTGAGGCTAACTGCTGGAGGAAGAGTGGTAAATGTACGGGTTGTGGCAGTGATAACCATAGGGTGAGAGATTGCCCTAAGTATAACAATGTTCAGGGCCGTGGTGGAGGCCAGGGTGTTCAGAATAGGGCTGCAGGTGCACAACCAGCACAGAGAGTTCAGGCTAGGGTCTTTGCACTGGATGCAGAGGAGCTACCCGATACCACAGCTATAGTGGAAGGTACCTTTCTTCTCAATACTCAGCCAGTTAAAGTTTTGATTGATCCCGGAGCTACACATTCGTTTATAACTCCTGCATGTGCACGATCTGTGAATGTTTGCATTGATAAATTGCCTCATGAAGTTGAAGTTAGTACTCCTTTGGGTGAAAATTTTGTTACTGAGTCTATTTGCAAATCTTGTGATATATGTATTAAGAACCGTAAATTTCCTGCTGATTTAATTATATTGCCATTCCGTGACTTTGAAATCATTTTGGGAATGGACTGGTTGGGAAAGTATTATGCTCAGTTGGATTGTAGAACAAAGGTCATTTATCTTAAGGTTCCTGACCTACCGGTACTAGAGATTGTTGGGAACTGCAGGGCTGCCCGCATTCCACTTTTATCAGCGATCAAGACTTCTAAGTTGTTGAATAGGGGTTGTGAAGCTTACTTAGCTTATTTGATCAATCAGCCTGCTGATAAGTTGAGTTTGAATGAGGTTCCGATTGTTAGAGACTTCCCTGGAGTATTTCCCGAGGAATTACCGGGTTTACCACCGGATAGGGAGATTGAGTTCGTGATTGATCTTGTGCCAGGCACTACGCCAATTTCTAGGAGTCCTTATCGAATGGCATCGGCTGAACTTCAGGAGTTAAAAATTCAGCTTCAGAACTTGCTTGAGAAAGGGTTTATACAACCTAGTTCTTCGCCATGGGGTGCGCCTGTGTTGTTTGTGAGAAAGAAAGACGGCACGCTACGGTTATGTATTGATTATAGGGGACTTAATCAAGTCACGATTAAGAATAAATACCCCTTGCCGTTGATTGAAGATTTGTTTGACCAATTGCAGGGTGCGAGTGTTTACTCCAAATTTGACTTGAGGCAGGGTTACTATCAACTTAGAATTCGGAGTGACGATATACCAAAGACGACATTCAGGACTAGATATGGCCACTATGAGTTTGTTGTGTTGCCGTTTGGATTGACGAATGCACCAGCCGCATTCATGGACTTGATGCAGAGAGTTTTCCGACCTTACCTTGATCAGTTTGTCGTGATCTTCATTGACGACATTTTAGTGTATTCGAAGAACGAGGCTGAACATGAGTAACACTTGAGGATTGTGCTTCAGACTTTGCAGGAAAACAAGCTTTTTGCTAAATTCAGCAAGTGTGAGTTCTGGTTGAACCAGATATCTTTTCTAGGCCATATCATTTCAGATTGAGGAATTTCAGTGGACCCGGCTAAGATTGAGGTTGTTTTATCTTGGAAGAGACCTGAGACGGTGGCAGAGATTCGGAGTTTTCTTGGATTGGCAGGTTACTATCGGAGATTTGTTAAAGACTTTTCTAAAATTTCTGGACCTTTGAGCCAGTTGACTCGGAAGAAAGTTGCTTACAACTGGGATGCCAAATGTGAATCCAGTTTCCAAGAATTGAAGAAGAGACTAACTACAGCTCCTATACTAGCTTTACCTGAGGGAATAGAGAACTTCGTTGTCTACAGTGATGCATCTAAGGAAGGATTGGGCTGTGTTTTAATGCAGAATGGTAAGGTGATTGCCTATGCTTCTAGGAAATTGAAACCTTATGAAGTTGATTACCCTACACATGATCTTGAGTTAGCTGCAGTTGTGTTTGCTTTGAAGAATTGGCGTCACTACTTGTGGGGTTGCAGATTTGAAATATTTACTGACCACAAGATTCTCAAGTATTTGTTTTCACAGAAGGATCTAAATATGAGGCAGCGGAGATGGCTAGAGCTATTGGGTGGTTATAACTGTTCTATTAACTATGTGCCAGGTAAGGCAAATGTTGTTGCTGATGCATTGAGCCGAAAGGCTACTGTTGCAAGCTTGATTATCAAGGACTGGGAGACTTTGGAAGAAATTTGTTCATGGAAACCAGAAGCTACTGAGGTAGGGATTCGATTTTCTAGTTTACAGATTCAGTCAGGATTACTAGCACAGATCAGAGAGGCTCAGAAGACTGATCCTCACATCTTGAAGATCCAAGAAAAATCAAAAGGGGAAGAGTCGGAGTTTAAATTACATGCAGATGGCATCTTCAGATTCAGGGACAGGGTATGTGTTCCTGGTGATCCGACTTTAAAGAATGAGATCTTGTCCGAGGCACATAATTCGAGGTACACGATTCACCCGGGTAGTACAAAGATGTATAGAGATTTGAAGCAACACTTCTGGTGGAACAATATGAAGAGAGAGATTGCTGGGTATGTATCCAGATGTTTGACTTGTCAGAGGGTTAAAGTTGAGCATCAGAGGCAAGCCGGACTTCTACAGCCGTTGTCGATTCCGCAATGGAAGTGGGTACATATAACAATGGACCTTGTGACCGATCTTCCTAGATCTCCGAGAGGATGTGATTCTGTTTGGGTTGTTGTGGACCGCTTGACTAAAGTTACACACTTTATTTCCGTGAATAAACAAGATAGCTTTGATAAGCTAGCTGAACTTTATGTTGCTAATATCGTGAGATTGCATGGTGTGCCACAGAGTATAGTGTCAGATAGGGATCCTAGATTCAGATCTCATTTTTGGCAGAAGTTGCAAGAGGCCATGGGAACTAAGTTGAGCTTCAGCACTGCATACCATCCACAAACTGATGGCCAGTCTGAGAGAACCATCAGGATCTTGGAAGGCATGCTTCGGGCATGTGTGCGAGACTTTGGGAAGAATTGGGAGAAGTTTTTACCTTTAGCGGAGTTTGCCTACAACAATAGTTATCAATCTACTATCGGTATGGCTCCCTACGAGGCATGGTATGGTCGGAAATGCAGATCCCCATTACATTGGGAAGAGGTTGGAGAGATGAGAACAGTTGATCCGACTTGTTACCTGAGATGATTAAGATGGTAGATAATGTTCACCTTATTCGCCAGCGTATGCTTACAGCTCAGAGTCGTCAGAAGAGTAATGCGGATAGGCACCGCCGGGATCTTGAGTTTGATTTGGGAGATTGGGTGTTTCTTAAGATTTCTCCACGGAAGGGTTTGATTCGGCACGGTAAGAGCGGGAAGCTTAGTCCTAGGTATGTGGGTCCGTATGAGATCACCGAAAAGGTAGGTCCTTTGGCTTATCGATTAGCTTTGCCTCCGAGCTTGTCGAGACTGCACGATGTGTTCCACGTGTCTATGCTGAAGAAGTATCATCCAGACCCTTCACATGTACTTGAACCAGAGCCTTTGCAGATTGAAGAGAAGTTGTCTTATGAAGAGAAACCGATTCGAATTGTGGATAGGAAGATTCAGGAGCTTCGCAGAAAGAGTATTCTGTTAGTAAAGGTTCTGTGGAATCATCATGGGTTTGAGGAAGCGACTTGGGAAAGAGAGGACCAAGTTCGGGATCAGTATCCGGAGTTGTTTGTTGACCAGGTAAGAATTGCGTGGGCGCAATTGTTTTAAGGGGGAGAGGGTGTAATACCCGAGCCCGGAATGTGAAAATTCTTTGTTTATTATTTTGAAAATTATATTTTCCTAAATACTTTGTGAATTAATTGTTACTTTCTCGCCGACGCAACGTGCATTGCATTTAAGGAGCGATAGCTAGAGAACGATTTCCAGTCCTCAGCAAATAGTGAAACTAGTATTTAGATGACTTAAATTTTATATTTTAAATGTTGCTAGCTTTAATTGATCTTACCTTAGCTAAAACGGCTTTAAAACGCTCAAAATAGGGGCCTTTGACCTAGTCTTAAGTAGTTTGACTTAGCCCTTGACCAACTTTGACATTTTAACACCTTATAAGCTTATAACTTAGCATAATAAAAAAAAAAACAGCAGCAAAATAAGAGCAGCAGACCGAGAGCTTCCTTGAAGAAAAAAAAAAAAAAAAAACCTTTCACCTTCCAAATGATCAATCTTCGCGAGAGCTCGGGCGGGGTGATTTCCGAGGCAACCAACGTTGTTTTCCTAGCGACTAGGAGTACCTAAGGTGAGGGAAGCATGTTATTTGCGCATTTATACGTTGTGTATGTTAACTTTGGCAATTTTTAGATTTATCCGTAGATCGTTATTTAAAGAGATTTGATGCTTCTAGAATGTTCCTTAGCATTTGTAGAACATGTATTTATAGCTTTGTAACATTTTCTGCGGTTAAATGTTGTGATTGCAATTTAAATTGAACAATGAATAGTGTTTTATGAATAGTAAAACCTTGAAACGTTGAAATTGCGCTGTTATGCTTTCCGTTGATGTAGAAACGTGCTAGGTATGCTAGAATGCTAAAATGTGTGGTTTGTTTGGGTTGCGTAGTGGAAAAAACGAGAATTAAGCCTTTGGGAAAGTCGGGGTCGTTTCGGTCGACTTTTGCATTTTCTCGTTTTGCGTGTTGGCATTGCTTCGGGAGGCCATGGAAGCACTTTTGGTGCGATTATGGCGTTGGTTGGGTGTTTGGTTGATATAGTTGTAGTTCAAACGAGAAAGGGGGAAATCGGGGCTTTGCGCGAGTTCTAGGGTAAAGTAAGGTTTCGGGGTCTTTAGACGTGCCTTATGGTGACCTAGGAGGGTTGGCGAAGTCGGTTTCCAGAACTCGTAGCTCGTTTGGAAATGGTAGCATTTTGATAGTTGGGGCCGATTTGTGTTTTTGTGTGTTTTCTTGTCTTTATGCTTATAGAATGCTTAGAATTACTTAGAATACTTGTTTGAGATGTTTTGGATTGAATTGCTTATCAAATTGCTGCTATTGCGTGCGAGAGTAACCTACTTTGTTATTCTCCCACGTGTGGCTTTATCGCTTGTTTATCGTCTTGTATCGAGTCTTGCATTGCATAGTGTCTCGCGCGTGAGTGATGGGCCTCTCTGGGTAGCCTTGGGTTGCCAGTGTTGGTTGCTCTAGCTCCGCTGCTATTCCCTTTCTCGCTTGGGTTGCCTCCCAGGGAGATTTGGGTCGTAGGTTGATGGATACTTCCGGGGTATTCCAAACTGGTGTTATAAGGTGGTTTGGGCCGGCGCGTCGTCATCGAATTCGTGTTTGAAAGTTGCTCGTGAAAAGAGTATCGCATCCTTTATTTGAGAGTTTGCCGCTTTAAATACTTGCCTTGCTTTATTGCTGGCTTTGGATGTAACTTATATGATTTGTATGTATTGCTTGGCTAATTGCATTGCATACTCCTCTCATCTCCGTCCTTGAGACCAATTGCCCTCGCTGAGCAATAGTTTTTGCTCATTCCTCTCTATACTATGTTTTTACAAGAGTAGTTGAAGCAGACCCTCTCGAGGTAATTGAGGAGGAAGAGCAGGTGGAGCTGTTTCCGTGATAGCACTTCTCTGCTTTGCTGGTGGTTGGTTACCAGTTTTGTGCAAACCTTGTTTGTTATGTATATTGTGTTAAGGACGCTTAATTTTGAGGCTTGTAGCCTTGTATGTATTTTCCTATTTTGAGACCTTTAATGGTCTTATGTTGTAATGGATTAAAGTTTGTAAAATTGTAAACTTATACTCTGATGACTAGTGAAGAAATGCATGCTAATAGCTAATGGTTTAGTGGCATAAATACCTGTGTAGTATGCATGGCATTTTTGGTTTGGAAAGTTGGTTAATAAGAAATGTATGTTGTAAAGAAAGATGGCTTGTTTTGATTATTATATAGCTTTTGCAAGTATTATATTGATTTTAGGGTTTTCGGATCGTCCGCGGTACAGAGGAGACTTCGTCCGTGTGTCGGGTCCGGGCTTGGCCTTTTGCGGGGTCGGGTCGGGGCGTGACAATAAGTGTTATACGGGGCAAAGTACTAATCCTGAAAGTGGTGGGAGCTACCTCTTGAGCCCGTAGGAGCCACCTCTAGAGTCTTGTACGTATCAAAACGTATCCTTTTTACTACGCGTTTAAGTACTCTCGCTTGGTTCCTAGAGGACCTCGGGGAGGAAAGACGGGTAAATGTGTTCATTTATATTTATGTTATGTTATGAACTTGATTATTTCATATGACATGTTTTCAAAAGAGTTTTTCATAAGATTAACCGGAAAAGAGTTTTTAAAAACGTTATCTCTCGTTTCCCCTCATTGAGTTCATAAGGACTCACCCTCTTTTATCATCACATGTGAAGAAGATTTAAAACAGGTACCCGAGGAGAATGTGCCTGTTGATGATTCATTGGAGTGATTACGTGCTCTATGTGCTTTGCTTGTCAATGGCTATTCTATGAATGTTATATTTGCTTTGAAGGCTACTTATTTTGTTGATATAAATGACCCCGTTGTAATTTGGGTCGAATTTTGGATTGTACTATTTATAACCGGACGAACTCTTTATTTGGTTATTGTTTTTATTGTCTTGATTAGTAGTTATCATAGGTGTTTAAACCACTAGGTGAATAATCAACTAAGTTAACTCCATCCAATTCTACTTAGGTACTCATTCCTAAGCTAAAGGATAATAGTTACGTGCATGGTAGGGGTAAATTGACAAATAAACGGGACATAGTTATCATGCTAGGCTTGTCAATCAAACGAGACTATCGAGATAAATTAGTAGGCATATCTATTGATAACAAAATAGGAAATTTTAGTTAGAATTGAATCAATGATTAAAGGCTTTGAGGCGTTTTAAAAAATAGGTCATACCAAAGGTCCTAAATATAGCCGTCATGCTGCCGGTTTTCTGAAAAAACTTTTGGAGTTCTAGGCCAACGTTTAACAAAAGGCTAAGACTGTGAAATAGTATAAATGAATTAGGTCATACCCTAGTCTAGCCTTCTTAGGTCGGGTTGGGGCGTGGCACCTTATATTAAAATGGTATCAGAGCGTAGTTTTCGCATTAGTCGGGTTCAACTCTTGGACCGTAGGTAGAAGCCCAAAGATAATTATGATGTCTTGTTTATATGTGTTAATGTGTGCTAATGTGCTTTAATTGCTTTGAGAATTGAATATTATGTGCCTTTGTGGACTATATGTATTATGTGTCATGCACACCGACACGTTAGTGCCCTCAATAATGCATGCATGCTTTTATACTCCTTCCTTGATACATGTGCATGTTATATAACCATGAATGACTGTTTATACACATAGATAGTTAGGATTAGGACTTTCAGGGAAGTGAATTTGTGCAGGACGAACGAAAAGTCTCGGTTAGAGATTTCTTGCATCTTCACAGGTACTCAATGGATCATATGTATTATTGGATATGCATATATAAAATGCGTAGCACATGTATAAATGTTGAGGTAAAGTTATCCCCTTATCTTTGGAATACCCATACCTATGATTAAGTTATCAAATTTATAGCTATGAAGTTCTTGATTCCGTTAAACCGTTCATCTAATTGTGGTTCAAGCATAAAGGTTAATGACATACAACTTTCCTTAAGATATAAGAGTATACTATTGGACAAGTGGAGTAGAATATGTATATTCATATGCTTATAATGGAAGTTTGGCTTAGGGGTTGCTTTTGAATCAAATTCTTATACCTTAAATTGGTGTAATAGACTATTTATACGATTGAATCTTTACTTGATTGGAATGAAGCATTGATGAATCCGATATGGTGTATACTAGCGAGTTTCAAGTTCACTAAATGGTAAGACTGCGACCTAGAAATTAAGAGGTCAATTCGTGGAAGTTGACAATAGTTACTTTTAGGGGTCAATTATTAAAACATGGATAATGTATTTGAGTGACTTAACAATTGATAACCTCAAGACATGTAGGCAACTCTGGAGACTGCATTTAACAAGGTTGATGATTCTTTAGTATAACAATATATAGGGATGCTGGAATCGAGGAATTCACGTAGCTAGAACTCGTGTTCAGAAGACTACACCTAAATGTTAAGTCGAATAGAAGTGTAAGATATTGAATTATGCATTAGATGACTAACATTGCTAAAGGTCCTAAATTGGATATTGATGATATTAAGAAACATGGTATTAATTTGGTGCCTCTCGGATTTAGCTGTAATTATGCAAAGTAAGTCATTCTACACCCTCGTTATTTGGATACCCTAGAGGATGTTAGGAAGTATATATCCCTAAGTAATACCGATGGATCTAGTATATAAACCATGGAAATGAGATTAAAGCATCCGGTTGCAAGTGGAGTCGTCAGGGTATGATTAGTAATCCTAAATAGCTAATAGTGAGTATGTATGATGATTCATGGTAAACCCTAGGACCTAAGGTCGATGAGTCTTGATGCTCTTAGCTAGTTGAACATGTAAATGAGAAGAGTAAGATTTCACATAGTTAAGACAAAGATGAATTAGAGTCATAATGACCCAAGAGACTATTGTTAGACCACCGTATCTACGTGCACCGTTTCACATCTAGAAACTAGTGGTTGGTAGACTTCGAATTGTGGTAGTTGAATAGAGGGGTGAATCTTGTAGTGATAGTTAAATGAGTGGTTGATTACTTTTGAAGTTCTATTAGGTTATGTTGAAGGATGTCTCGTGGTCATAATTCTTATGATGACATAGCCTTGAAGCTATTTCATGTAATAAGCTACTTAGATTAGTATGGTAAGTATCTTATGAGCTAGATCATTTCGGTACCCATTTATAGTCCTAAGACTGTTGTTGTACGGTCGGTAACCTAGTGGAGCATTGATATCACTTACATGGCTATGAACCTAGCTTAGTAACACTAATGTTGAAGATATATTGGCGGGCATTAAGTGTTCGAAGGAATGACTAGGTCGCTAAGTGAGTAGGACCATTGTCTTCTTAAGTATGACGTAACCTTGGATTGAGGTGAGTGAAATTTATTTGAGATTGAAACTATTCGCTTTAGGAGTCTTGATTAAGATTAAAAGAAATTCTAAAGCCTCGTGACTTGAAGATAGAGATTTGAATGAGGAAATAAATTGTGGATTACAAGTTGATGAATTTACTTGTAAGAGTTGAACTAGTGCAACAGGATTAGTTTACCCATGCAATTTCGATGACAATTTGTTGGTGGTACTTAGTAAACCTTAGAGTTTGAGTTTAACGAATCTCAACGGTCTTTCTCCTTGATTATGAGCGTGAAGGTTAACGAATCTGGGAAAGGATGTTAGTGAATAGGAGCCTATAACCGAGAGACTAGTCATTAGAAGATTTGTTAATCTAATGTACCTACGAGATAAGGACTATGATACTATCGATAGATGACTACTTGAGATGGATTAGTTGTTTGGTGAGTTCTTCCTGAAAACAGGGTCGTATTGTGGAAATGATCCGTAACATGTGTATGTCCTACGTGTTAACAATATTGAAGCTAGTTGATCGGATATGTAAATCTGATATAGACCTATCATCTTGAAATTAGTGTATATCACCATAAGATCACGGTATTATTGTGATATTCCTTTTGAGGTATGAATGCAAGATCGACACGACATAAGTCATGATTTTGGAGTTATAGTTATATTGTTAGAATACCGATGCAGCTTTGATTACCATGTTTGGAAATTCTAACCTTAGTTAACGAACTCGACCTTAAAGATCAATTGGAGAAAATAGAGTCGTTTGAAGGAACGAACTGTAAATGTAGGAGTCACACCGAATTAAATGATTGGAGAAACGTAGGAACTGAATTGGTTGTGGTAAGAGAGATCACAGAACACGAGATGCACCGGAGTGGGAAAAATAACAAATGTCAAAATCCGTCTAAATGACCTCAATAGGTAAGAATGAATTTCAGGACGAAATTCTTTTAAGGAGGGGAGGATGTAAAGACCGACCCCGAATAACGTGTCTTAACTCGATTTGCGTGCCTTAGACCTAGAATTATATGACCGACCTTGGATTACGTGCCCTATCTTGGTTTTCGTGCATGTCTCGTCATACGTGCCTTGACCTAGAATTGTGTGCCCTAATCCTCAACTTATGTGCCCTGACTTCGATTTACGTGCGATACCTCGATTTGTGTGCACTGACCTTGAACTGCGTGCCCTAACCTAGGTTCAAGAGTCGTACCTCAATTTAAGTGCATTGCATTGGTTTACGTGCATTCACCTAGAGTTGCGTGCATTTGCATTGGAATCCATGCATTTATCTTGAAGTACGTGTCTTACCTCGTAGTTCGTGTCTACCTCGTGATTCGTGCCCTGTATTGATTTATGTATGTGTCTCGTAGTGCGTGCCCTAGACCTAGGAAAGCATGCCCGCACACTAATCAACAAAGAATCCTACACAAAGCTCTAGACTATTAAATAATCCTACACAATCCACTAACCAATATTATATTCCTAATTCAAATTCTCTACAAAACCCACTAACTAATAAAATATTCTATCACACTCAACTAACCAATAAACTATTATAAACCTACACCTATTATAATCCAAAATATACTAACTTGAATCTGAAATTTCAGATTTTCCCTTGCATTACACGGCTAAGACAAGGCAATTTGATCAACTTTGCACAATTAAATTAAAGCCTAGACATCCTATGACACATGCACTAAGCACAATGCATAAAAAACTCCTAAACACCCTACCCTAAGCTACTTTTCTCGGCCTTCACACAATACCCATACACCTCATAATTCAAAATGCTCAAAAGATGACACAATTTTCAGATTTAGAGGCCCTAAGGCCGACACACACACACACACAACTCATCACATTTCATTTTCCTCTCAAAATCCTCTCAAGCTCTCATTCTCTCTCCTTCTCTCTCATTTTCGACCATGGCTTCTCTTGAGCTTCCAAGACCTCAAGCTCACTCTCTAGGACACTCCAAGCATCAGCCATAGCAAGGTAATCAAGCAAGGATAGCTCAAAGTCACACGCAAAGCTCAAAAACAAGGATTTTGTGCTCATTTGCTAAATCTTCAAAGAGGTGAGGGTTAAACTCTTTTAAAAGCTTTCAAAATCACATGCATGCCTTCATATGACTATATTTACCTCTGTAGTTGTTGTATATGTGTGTACATGAGCTTATATGACCATGCATGGCTAGATTTTGGCTAGAACTTGAAGATAGGTAAAAACGTTTTTGCTGGCAGTTTTCTGATCTTGTAGTATGAGGTGCATTTGGCTTAGTAAAACTTGCTAAAAATGCATGAAAATTGGTAGGTTACTATTTTTGTCAGTTCTGAGCATTTTTAGTAGAAATAGGCCAAGGCCAATTTTAACTCTAAGGCCTCCAAAATGGTCAAACATCGTGAGGTGTCTAAATCTGGAAGAATTGGAAAAATGAAATAGGTTTCTGGCAGATTTCTGACTCTGTAGAACGAAGCATTTTTGACCTAGTAAATGTTGGTGATAATGCATGAAAATTGGAATATTGCTAGATTTTTCAGTTCTGGACATTTTTGTCAGAAATAGACCAAAGTCAATTCGGATTCTAAGACCTGCAAAAATGGCAAAAATTGTAATGTGTCTAAAACTGGACAGTTTTGCGTAGTCCCACGGTTTTGGCCATAACTCCTAAGTCCGAACTCCAAATGATGCGAGATTTGTTCCTAGATTTAAAGCCCTCATTGAGATTTAATTTGAAATTTTGTCCACTGAATTTGGATATTATTTGCTTGGCTAATTGAATGTGGGAATACAGACCATTGTAGTAGGGTTTTGCTTAGCAAAATGCTTTGAAACATGTTGTAACTTCACTTGTGGTATTGAATGCTTGGAATTGTGGCACATAGTTGTTGTGTGGACTGTTGTGGTTGGTTGAGGTTGTTTAATTTGGTTGATGCATGGCTTGGGATCATTAATTGAGGAATGGTTTGCTTAATCGCATGTGTAAGCACGGAATTAAGGCCCTATTGGTTATGAAAACTTGTTAAGTGATGATCCTATGGCTAAATGTGTTCAATTGTGTGGTTAGTAGGCTGCCTAATAAATGTTAGGTATGCTTGAAATGGTTTAAGTGTTATTTGTGGTGCTTAGCAAACAAAACCAACCCCGAGCACGGCCTTGTAAACCCTAATGGCCCCGTAGGCTCCCAAGTCATAGACCACTGTTGTGTGAATTATAAATTGATGTTGAGGAATGTCAATGGGCTGCCCGTAGTTGTCCTTATAGCTCTAAATGTGATTCCTGGTGATTATATGTTGATAAGTAGACTTTTCTTGCACCCGGTCTCATGTAAACGTCGTTGCATGCTTATATAATCTTATGACTTGATACGTGAACCCCGAAATGAGTTATATGACTTGATTTACATGTGTTACATGGTTGCCCGTTTAATGTACATATGACTCTACATGTTTTACGAAGTGAAAATTCATGTTAAGCATGCCTCATTCGTTTATTTGGCAACATGTGATCTTGAAATTGCTCGGAGGCAACCTACTTTGTTGTCCTCCTAATGTGAATTGTTAAAAGACATTCTATAGCTTATTTGAACATGATTACTTGGCTGCCCGTGGAAGTTTAATTACTTTCAAATTGATATATGAAATGATTACATGTTCTTACAATGCCTTATATGCCAATATGTCAAAATGTGATCATATACTTGCTCGGAGGCAACCTACTTTGTTGACCTCCCAATGTGAAATGTTAAATGTCATACATGTGCATTGTATACAAGGTTGCAACCTTTCATTGTGGCATGGTAGCGTTTCACGAACGCCGGGCGGCATTGGGCTTGCCGGTGCGCCCGTGACTACCATGGTCCAATTCCCTCTCTCGCTTGGCATTCCACCCTCGGAGAGTTGGGTCGTAGTATTCGGGGTATATCCGGAGTACACGCAAGTGGGAGCGATAAGTGGATGATCGAAGCCGGCCGCAACAATTGTTATTGGAAATGAACTTGAATGGTAGGAACTAAGTGTTATACGGGGCAAAGTACTAATCCTGAAAGTGGTGGGAGCGACCTCTTGAGCCCGTAGGAGCCACCTCTAGAGTCTTGTACGTATCAAAACGTATCCTTTTTACTACGTGTTTAAGTACTCTCGCTTGGTTCCTAGAGGACCTCGGGAAGGAAAGACGGGTAAATGTGTTCATTTATATTTATGTTATGTTATGAACTTGCTTATTTCATATGACATGTTTTCAAAATGGTTTTTTCATAAGATTAATCGGAAAAGAGTTTTTAAAAACGTTATCTCTCGTTTCCCCTCGCTGAGTTCATAAGGACTCACCCTCTTTTATCATCACAGGTGAAGAAGATTTGAAACAGGTACCCGAGGAGAATGTGCATGTTGATGATTCCTTGGAGTGATTACGTGCTCTATGTGCCTTGCTTGTCAGTAATTGTTCTGTGAATGTTGTATTTGCTTTGAAGACTACTTATTTTGTTGATGTAAATGACCCCGTTGTAATTTGGGTCGAATTTTGGATTGTACTATTTATAACCGGACGAACTCTTTATTTGGTTATTGTTTTTATTGTCCTGATTAGTAGTTATCATAGGTGTTTAAACCACTAGGTGAATAATCAACTAAGTTAACTCCATCCAATTCCACTTAGGTACTCATTCGTAAGCTAAAGGATAATAGTTACATGCATGATAGGGATTGACAAATAAACGGGACATAGTTATCATGCTAGGCTTGTCAATCAAACGAGACTATCGAGATAAATTAGTAGGCATATCTATTGATAACAAAATAGGAAATTTTAGTTAGAATTGAACAAATGATTAAAGGTTTTGAGGCGTTTTAGAAAATAGGTCAAACCAAAGGTCCTAAATATAGCCGTCATGCTGCCGGAATTTCCAGAAAAAACCTTTGGAGTTCTAGGCCAACGTTAAGCATTAAATCATAACAAAAGGCTAAGACTGTGAAATAGTATAAATGAATTAGGTCATACCCTAGTCTAGCCTCCTTAGGTCGGGTTGGGGTGTGACAAGTTACGCGGTGCACGGCATACAGTTGGAAAGCCCTCTGAGAGCTCTACAACGGCGGTAGCGAGCCTACTCTGCTGCACTTGTTTCCGAAGCCCAAAATTGAATGTTTTTATCAGTTTCGGGACACTTTTCTTGTTTTGCGCTGTTTTTCTATCCCAGATCTTACGTCGTGAGCCGCGAAAAGCACGACAACCTAATCTATCACATTTCTATTATCGAATCCCATGACACTTTGGGCAAGACAACTTCGCTTCATATAAAGGCTTGGCTCGCAAACTAAGGGCGTGGGGCTTGGGACCAGGTCTCCGTCGCTCCGGTACCCATAACTTTTAATCCGTAAGGAGTTACACGGTGCACAATATACCATAGGAAAGCTCTCCGAGAGCTCTAAGACAGAGGCAACAAGCTTGCTTTGTTGCACCTATTTTCGAAGCCCAAAATCGAACGTTTTCATCAGTTTTGGGACACTTTTCTTCTTTTGCGCTGTTTTTTCATCCCGGATCGTATGTCGTGAGCCGCGAAAAGGACGACAACCTAATCCATCACATTTCTATTATTGAATCTCACGGCAGCTTGGGCAAGACAACTTCACTTCACGTAGAGGCTGGGCCCGCAAACCGAGGGTGTGGGGCTTGGGACCAAGTCTCCGTCACTCCTGTCCCCATAACTTTTGATCCGTAAGAAGTAACGCGGTGCACAACATACCGTTGAAAAGCTCTCCGAGAGGTCTACGACGGGGACAACAAGCCTGCTTAGCTGGGCCTATTTTCAGAGCCCAAAATCTAACGTTTTCATCAGTTTTGGGAGATTTTTCTTCTTTTGCGTTGTTTTTTCATCTTGGATCGTACGTCGTGAGCCGCGAAAAGGACGACAACCTAATCCATCACATTTCTATTATCGAATGCCACAGCACCTTGGGCAAGACAACTTGGCTTCACGTAGAGGCTGGGCCCACAAATCGAGGGCGTGGGACTTGGGACCGGGTCTCTGTCGCTCTGGTGCCCATAACATTTGATCCATAAGGAGTTACGCGGCGTATAGCATACCGTTGGAAAGCTCTCCGAGAGCTCTACGACTTGGTCTGCAGGCCTACCCTGCTGCTGTCACGCCTTAACCCGACCTATAGAGGCTAGACTAGGGTGTGAGCTAAACTTTCAAGTCATTTTGCGTACTTAACTACTTCACTATGATTAATGCTTAAGATTAGCCTTGAACTCCAAAAGTTTTTCCGGAAAACCGGCGGCATGATGGTTGTATTTAAGACCTTTTAGTTTGACCTAATTTCTAAACGCCTCAATTATCCCAATCATTAATCCAATTCCATTAAGGACTCCTATTTTGTCATCAACTGATATGCCTACTAGTCTATCTTGAAAGTCTCGTTTGGTTAATAAGCCTAACATGATAACTATGTCCCGTTTATTTGTCAATTTCCTATCATGCAAGTACCTATTATCTTTTAGTTTGCAAATGAGCACCTAAGTGAAATTAGATAGAATTAACTTAGTTGATTGTTTATCTAGTGGTTTGAATGCCTACGATAACTACTAATTAAGAAAACAAAAGCAAACAACCAAATAAAAGGTTCATCCGGTTATAGATAGTACAATCCCAGAATTAGATCCAAATTACAACGGGGTCATTTACATCAATAAAATGAATAGTTTGCAATCAAACACAACATCCATATAGCAACCACTTTCAGGCAAAGCACAAAAGCACGTAGTCACTCCAAGGAATCATCAACAAGCACATTTATTTTGGGTATCTGTTCCAAATTTGCTGCACCTGTGACAAAAAAGAGGGAGAGTCCTTATAAACTCAGCGAGGGAGGAACGAGAGATAACGTTTTGAAAATCCTTTTCCAGTTAACTTATGAAAAAACCCTTTTTGAAAGAATGACATATAACACAAGTAAGTATATAACGTAATATAAAAGTAAAGAAACACAATTACCCGTCTTTCCTCCCCGAGGTCCTCTAGGAACCAAGCGAGAGTACTTACACACATAGTGAAAAGGATACGGTTTGATACGTACAGGACTCTAGAGGTAGCTCATACGGGCTCAAGAGGTAGCTCCCACCACATTTAGGTGTAGCATTTTCCCCCGCATAGCACTTACTTCCTGCCGTTCAAGTTCATTTTCAGTAACAGTTGTTGCGGCCGGCTTCAATCATCCACTTATCACGCCAAATGGGTATACTCCGGATGTACCCCGAAATCCTACGACCCAACTCTCCAAGGAAGTCTAGCCCCCAAGAGAGAGAGAGAATTGGACAATGGTAGTCACGGTTGCACTGGCAAGCCCGATGCTGCCCGGTGTGCGTGAACGCTACCACACCAGAATGAAAGGTTGCAACCTTATATGCAATGCACATTTATGACATTTAATATATCACATTAGGAGGACAACAAAGTAGGTTGCCTCCGGACAGTCATAAGATTGCACATTGACAAATAAACAAGCGAGGCACGATAAGTCAAGTAATTTCACTTTAAAGGCAGATGGAGTTATATGAACATTAAACGGGCAGCCATGTACGCACGTAAATCAAGTCATATAACTCATTTCAACGTTCACGTAATCAAATAATAAGATTATTCAACATGCAACAACATCTACGTGGGTTTGGATGCAAGAAAGGCCTATTTGTCAACATGCAATGATCAAAATCACATTTAGGGCTATAAGGGCCACTATGGGCAGCCTACTAAACATATAATTACACACAATATCCAAAGGATCAACACTTAGCAAGTTTACCTAGTCACTAGGGTTTCCATTTCGTGCTTACCCATGCGATTAAGCCCCAAGTCAACTCAAAATCAATCTCAAGCCATGCATCAATTAATTCAAACATCCCTAAGTATTCAAAACAGTCCACACAACATCCCAATGCCACAATCCCAAGCATTTAATACCACAAGAGAAGTTACAACAAATTTTCTAAGCATATAACTAAGTAAAATCCTCACTGCAATAGGATGTTTTCTCACAATAATTAAGACAAGCAAACAATCTCCAATTCCAGTGAATAAGATTTCAAATTAAAGCTTAAGAAGTGAAATAAATTCAGAAACAAACCCTGCATCATTTGGAGTTCGGGATCAATAGTTATAGCCAAAACAGTGGGATTGCACAAAACTGTCTAGATTTGTACACATTTCAATACCTGTCATTTTTGAGGTCCTTAGGGTCAGATTTAGCCTTAGTCCATTTCTGATAAAAATGTCCAGAACTAAAAAATCTGGCAGTACACCAAATTTCATGTATTTTTGACATCATTTACTAAGTCAAAACTGGTTCGTTCGACAAGATCAGTGCATCTGCCAAAACCTGCTTCTTTTTTCGCAGCTTTCTAGATTTGGACACATTTTAATGATTTGCCATTTTGAGGACCTTAGAGTCAAAATTAGCTTTGGCCTATTTCTGTGAAAAATGTTCAAAACTGGCAAAAATAGTTACCTACCAATTTTCATGCATTTTCAACATCATTTGCCTAGCCAAACTCACCTCGCAACAACAAGACAGAGAGCTATCACCAAACCCGATTTCATCTATCATCATCTTCAAGCCAAAATCTTGCCATGCATGGTTGTAAAAGCTTATGAACTCACATATAACTCAAGTACAGAAGCAAAGACATACATTTAAGAGCATGCATGTGGATTTTTGAAAGATTTTCAAGAAGTTTTAGCCCTCACCTTAGCAAATCAACAAGAAGATGCACAAAACTTGATGAAGCACAAATTTCTTCTTCTTCCTTGCTTAGCCAAGACACCACCCAATTTCTCTCTATTTTTTCCTAGCTTAGTGACCAAGTTCTTAGTAGATGCATGTGGTTAGAACAGGAAGAAAAGAAATGGGAGCTAGTAAACTCACCTACGCCGAAATGGTGACTCAAAGAGCATGCATGTGTGATTCTTGCATCTTAGCTAGCTTGATCGAGTCTCCTTGCTTGTTGCTTGTCTTGATTAACTATGGTGTGATGAAGATGAGCTATGAAGGGAAGAAACTCAGCCAAGGCCGAGAGAGAGAGAGAAGAGTGAGAGGGAGAGAGAGAAATGTGAGGAGAATGAGAGAAAATGACAAAGAATGAAGGCCTTGCAATTGATGAAGCATGTTCGGCCTTGGGCATAGCAAAAATCAGATTTGTGTCTTCAAGAAGCTTGAATTTTGAAGTGTTTAGCATGGGCAAGGGAGCATTGTCGAGAATGGTGGAGTTTTGAGGAGGTTTTGAGCAATTTTTTATGCATTTGTGTCATAGAATTGTCATAAGTTGTCTAGAATTAATTTGAATTAAACAAGCAAGCACAAAAGCTCATGTGGTGGTCGGCCAAGGCAATAAAAAATATGATTTTTTTGTCATCTTTTGAGCATTATTTAATTGTGTGTTGAAAGTGCAAAAAGAATAAGGAATAAAGAATAAGGAATGTCTAGCTTTTTGTGAGATTTTGTCTTCTAGTGGGTCGAATTAGTAATTTAATAATAGTTAGTGGAATTTGTAAGATTAATTAATGACCTAGTGCTTCGTGTAAGATGCTTTCTTGATTAGCATGAGGGCACGTTTTCCTAGGTCGAGGGCACGCACTACGAGATAGGGCACGAACTACGAGACGAACGCATATTTTTCAAGTAAATGCACGCAACCCTAAATGAATGCACGTAATTCAATGCATGGCACACAAAACGAACACAATTCTTAAACCTAGATTAAGACATGCAATTCAAGGTCAAGGCACACGAAACGAGATAACGCACGCAATTCGAAGTCAGGGCACGTAAGTCGAGGATTAGGGCACATAATTCTAGGTCAAGGCACGAATGACGAAGCATGCACGAAAACCAAGATAGGGCACGTAAATCGAGGTAACACACATTATTCGGGGTCGGGCCTCACAGCTGTGCCTATTTTCAGAGCCTAAATCGAACGTTTTCATAAGTTTCGGGACACTTTTCTTCTTTTTCTCTGTTTTTTCGTCCTGGATCGTACGTCGTGAGCCACGAAAAGGATGACAACCTAATCCATCACATTTCTATTACCGAATCCCATGGCACCTTGGGCAAGACAACTTCGCTTCACGTAGAGGCTAGGCCCGCAAACCGAGGGCGTGGGACTTGGGACCAGGTCTCCGTCGCTCCGGTCCCCATAACTTTTGATCCGTAAGAAGTTATGCGGCGCACAACATACTGTTGGAAAGATCTCCGAGAGCTCTACGACGGGGATAGCAAGCCTGCTTTGCTGTGCCTATTTTCGGAGCCCAAAAATGAACATTTTTATCAGTTTCGGGGCACTTTTCTTCTTTTGCGCTATTTTTTCTTCCCGGATCGTACGTCGTGAGCCGCAAAAAGGACGACAACCTAATCCATCACATTTCTATTACCGAATCCCATGGTACCTTGGGCAAGACAACTTTGCTTCACGTAGAGGCTTGGCCAGCAAACCGAGGGCCCCACGCTTAGGACTAGGTCTCCGTCGCTCCGGTGCCCATAACATTTTACCCGTAAGGAGTTACGCAGCGCACAGCATACCGTTAGAAAGATCTCTGAGAGCTCTGCGATGGGGGCCGTAAGCCTGCTATGCTGCGCCAAATTTCAGAGCCCAAAATCGAACATTTTCATCAGTTTCGGGACTCTTTTCTTCTTTTGTGCTATTTTTCCTTCCCGGATCGTACGTCGTGAGCCGTGAAAAGGACGACAACCTAATCTATCACATTTCTATTACCGAATCCCACGGCACCTTGGGCAAGTCAACTTCGCATCACGTAGAGGCTTGGCCCGCAAACTGAGGGCGTGGGGCATGAGACCTGGTCTCCGTCGCTCCGGTGCGCATAACTTTTGATCCGTAAGGAGTTACGCGGCGCATAGCATACAGTTGGAAAGCTCTCAGAGAGCTCTACGGCGGGGGAGGCAAGCCTGCTCTGTTGTGCCTATTTTAGGAGCCAAAAATTGAACGTTTTCATCAGTTTTGGGACACTTTTATTCTTTTGCGCTATTTTTCCTTCCCGGATCGTACGTCGTGAGCCGCAAAAAGGACTATAACTTAATCCTTCACATTTCTATTACCGAATCCCACAGCACCTTGGGCAAGACAACTTCACTACACGTAGAGGCTGGGTCTGGAAATCGAGGATGTGGGGCTTGGGACCAGGTCTCCGTCGCTCCGGTGCACATAACTTTTGATCCAAAAGGAGTTACACAGCACACAGCATACCGTTGGAAATCTCTCCGAGAGCTCTACGACTGGGGTAGCAAGCTTGTTCATCTGCACCTGTTTTCAGAGCCCAAAATCAAAGGTTTTAATCATTTTGGAGACACTTTTCTTCTTTTGCACTGTTTTTTTATCCCGGATCGTACGTCGTGAGCTGCAAAAAAGATGAGAACCTAATCCATCACATTTCTATTAACGAATCCCATGGAACCTTGGGCAAGACAACTTCGCTTCACATAGAGGCTGGGCCTGCAAACCGAGGGCGTGGGGCTTCGGACCAGGTCTCCGTCGCTTCGGTGCCCATAACTTTTGATCCGTAAGGAATTATGCGGCGTACAGCATACTGGTGGAAAGCTCTCCGAGAGCTCTACGACAGGGGTAGCAAGCCTGCTCTGCTGTGCCTTTTTTTGGAGTCCAAAATCAAACGTTTTATCAGTTTTGGGACACTTTTCTTCTTTTGCGCTATTTTTCCTTCCCGGATCGTACGTCGTGAGTCGCGAAAAGGATTACAACCAAATCCATCACATTTCTATTACTGAATCCCACGCCACCTTGGGCAAGACAACTTCGCTTAACGTAGAGGCAGGGCCCGCAAACCGAGGGTGTGGGACTTGGGACCAGGTCTCCGTCGCTCCGATCCCCATAACTTTTGATCCGTAAGGAGTTATATGGCGCACAACATACCGTTGGAAAGCTACCCGAGAGCTATACGATGGGATTCATAAGCCTGCTATGCTGTACCTACTTTCGGAGCCCAAAATCGAACATTTTCGTCAGTTTCGGGACACTTTTCTTCTTTTGCACTATTTTTACTTCCCTGAACGTACGTCGTGAGCCGCGAAAAGGACTAGAACCAAATCCATCATATTTCTATTATCGAATCCCATGGCAACTTGGGCAAGAAAACTTCACTTCACGTAGAGGCTGGGCCCGCAAACCGAGGGAGTGGGCCTTTGGACCAGGTCTCCGTCGATTCGGTGCCCATAACTTTTGATCCGTAAGGAGTTATGCGGCGCACAACATACCGTTGCAAAGCTCTCCAAGAGCTCTACGACAGGGGCAGTGAGCCTGCGAGGCTGCTCTTGTTTTCGTAGCCCAAAATTGAACATTTTCATCTGTTTCGGGATACTTTTCTTCTTTTGCGCTGTTTTTTCATCCCGGATCGTAAGTCGTGAGCCACGAAAAGGGCGACAACTTAATCCATCACATTTCTATTATCGATTCCCACGACACCTTGGGCAAGACAACTTCGCTTCACGTAGAGACTTGGCCCGCAAACCGAGGGCGTGGGGCTTGGGACCTGGTCTTCGTCGCTCCGGTGCCCATAACTTTTGATCAGTAAAGAGTTATGCGGCGTACAGCATACCGTAGGAAAGCTCTCCGAGAGCTCTACGACGGGGATAGTAAGCCTTCTTTGCTGCACCTATTTTCCAAGCCCAAAATTGAACGTTTTCATCCGTTTCGGGACAAATTTCTTCTTTTGCGCTATTTTTCCTTTCCGGATCGTACGTTGTGAGCCGCAAAAAGTACGACAACCTAATCCATCACATTTCTATTACCGAATCCCATGGCACCTTGCGCAAGACAACTTCGTTTCACGTAGAGGCTGCGCCCGCAAACCGAGGGCGTGGGGCTTGGGACCAGGTCTCCGTCACTCTGGTGCCCATAACTTTTAATCCGTAAGGAGTGACGCAGCGTACAATATACCGTTGGAAAGCTCTCCGAGAGCTCTACGACGGGATCAACAGGCCTACCATGCCGCGCCTATTTTTGGTGCCCAAAATTGAACGTTTTCATTAGTTTCGTGTTACATTTCTTCTTTTTCACAATTTTTTCATCCCGGATTGTACTTTATGAGCCGCAAAAAGGACGACAACCTAATCCATCACATTTCTATTACCGAATCACACTGCACCTTGGGCAAGACAACTTCGCTTCACATAGAGGTTAGGCCCGTAGACTGAGGGCATGGGCTTTGGGCCAGGTCTCCGTCGCTCCGGTCCCCATAACTTTTGATCCGTAAAGAGTTACGTGGCTCACAGCATACCGTTGGAAAGCTATCTGAGAGCTCTACAACGAGGACAATAAGCCTGCTTTGCTGCTCCTATTTTCAGAGCTGAAAATGAACGTTTTTATCAGTTTCGAGGCACTTTTCTTCTTTGGCGCTATTTTTTCTTCCCGGATCGTACTTCGTGAGCCACGAAAATGATGACAATCTAATCCATCACATTTCTATTACCGAATCCCATTTCACCTTGGACAAGACAACTTCGCTTCACGTAGAGGCTTGGGCCATAAACCGAGGGCGTGGGGCTTGAGACCAGGTCTCCGTCGCTCCGGTGCCCATAACTTTTGATACGTAAGGAGTTACGCAGCGTACAACATACCGTTGGAAAGCTCTACGAGAGCTCTACGATGGGGGCAGCAAGCCTGCTTTGCTTCGCCTATTTTCAGAGCCTAAAATCGAATGTTTTCATCTATTTCAGGACACTTTTCTTCTTTTGCGCTATTTTTCCTTCCCGGATCGTACATCGTGAGCCGCGAAAAGGACTACAACCTAATCCTTCACATTTCTATTACCGAATCCCATTGCACCTTGGTCAAGACAACTTCGCTTCACATTGAGGCTGGGCCTGCAAACCGAGGGCGTGGGGCTTGGGACTAGGTCTCCGTCGCTCCGGTCACTATAACTTTTAATCCGCAAGGAGTTACGCAGTGTACAATATACCGTTGGAAAGCTTTCCGAGAGGTCTACGACAGGGACAACAAGCTTGCTAAGTTGCGCCTATTTTCGGAGCCCTAAATTGAACGTTTTCATCAGTTTTAGGACACTTTTCTTCTTTTGCGCTATTTTTCCTTATCAGATCGTACGTCGTGAGCCATGAAAAGGACTACAACCTTATCCATTACTTTTCTACTACCGAATCCCACAACACCTTGGGCAAGACAACTTCGCTTCTAGTAGAGGTTGGGCCCGCAAACCGAGGGCATGGGGCTTGGGACCAGGTCTTCCGTCGCTCTGGTGCCCATAACTTTTGATCAATAAGGGGTTACGCGGCGCACAGCATGCAGTAGGAAAGCTCTCGGAGGGCCCTACGACAAGGGCAGCAAGCTTGGTTTCCTGCGTCTATTTTTTATGCCCAAAATTGAATGTTTTGATCAGTTTGGGGACACTTTTCTTCTTTTGCGCTATTTTTCCTTCTCGAATTGTACGTCGTGAGCCGCGAAAAGGACTACAACCTAGTGTATCACATTTCTATTACTGAATCCCATGGCACCTTGGGCAAGACAACTTCACTTCATGTAGAGGCTGGGCCCGCAAACCGAAGGTGTGTTTCTTGGGACCAGGTCTCCGTCGCTCCGGTCCCCATAACTTTTGATCCGTAAGGAGTTACGTGGTGCACAACATACCGTTAGAAAGATCTCCGAGAGCTCTACGATGGGGGCAGGAAGCATGTCCTGCTGCGCCTATTTTCGGAGCACAAAATTGAATATTTTCATCTATTTCGGGGCACTTTTCTTCTTTTGCACTATTTTTTCTTCTCGGATCGTACGTCGTGAGCCGCGAAAAGGACTATAACCTAATCCTTCACATTTCTATTACCGAACCCCATGGCGCCTTGGGCAAGACAACTTCGCTTCACGTAGAGGCTGGGCCCGCAAACCGAGGGCGTGGGGCTTGGGACTAGGTCTCCGTCGCTCCGGTCCCCATAACTTTTGATTTGTAAGGAGTTACGCGGTGCACAACATACCATTGGAAAGCTCTCCGAGAGGTCTACAATAGGTATAGCAAGCCTACTAAGTTGCGCCTATTTTCGGAGCCCTAAATCAAACGTTTTCATCATTTTTGGGACACTTTTCTTCTTTTGCGCTATTTTTCCTTCCCGAATCGTACATCGTGAGCCATGAAAAGGACTACACCTTATCCATTTCATTTATACTACTGAATCCCACAGCACCTTGGGCAAGACAACTTCGCTTCAAGTAGAGGCTGGGCCCGCAAATCGAGGACATGGGACTTGGGACTAGGTCTTCCGTCGCTCTGGTGCCCATAACTTTTGATCCATAAGGAGTTACGTAGCGCACAACATACCGTAGGAAAGCTCTCCAAGGGCACTACGACAAGAGCAGGAAGCTTGCTTTGCTGCGTCTATTTTTGAAGCCCAAAATCGAATGTCTTCATCAGTTTCGGGACACTTTTCTTCGTTTGCGCTATTTTTTCTTCCTGGATTGTACGTCGTGAGCCGCGAAAAGGACTACAACCTAGTGTATCACATTTCTATTACCGAATCCCATGGCACCTTGGGCAAGACAACTTCGCTTCACGTAGAGGTTAGGCCCGCAAACCGAGGACGTGGGGCTTGGGACCAAGTCTCCGTCGCTCCGGTGCCCATAACTTTTGATCCGTAAGGAGTTACGCGGTGCACAACATACCGTAGGAAAGCTCTCCGAGGGTTCTACGACAAGGGCAGCAAGCTTGCTTTGCTGCGTCTATTTTCGAAGCCCAAAATCGAATGTTTTCATCAGTTTCGAGACACATCTATTCTTTTGCGCTATTTTTCCTTCCCGGATTGTACGTCGTGAGCCGCGAAAAGGACTACAACCTAATTTATCACATTTCTATTACCGAATCCCATGGCACCTTAGGCAAGACAACTTCGCTTCACGTAGAGGCTGGGCCCGCAAACTGAGGGCGGGGAGCTTAGAACTAGGTCTCCGTCGCTCCGGTCCTCATAACTTTTGATCCGTAAGGAGAGTTACGCAGCGCACAACATACAGTTGGAAAGCTCTCCGAGAGCTCTATGACGGGAGCGGTAAGCTTGCTCTGATGTGCCTGTTTTCGGAGCCCAAAATTGAACTTTTTTATAACTTTTGGGGCACTTTTCTTCTTTTGCGCTATTTTTGCCTCTTGGATCATACGTCGTGAGCCGCAAAAAGGATGACAACCTAATCCATCACATTTCTATTACCGATTCCCATGACACCTTGGCCAAGTCAACTTCGCTTCACGTAGAGGCTGGGCCCGCAAACCGAGGACGTGGGGCTTGGGGCCAAGTCTCCGTCGCTCCGGTGCCCATAACTTTTGATCCGTAAAGAATTACGCAGCGCACAGCATACCGTTGGAAAGGACTCCGAGAGCTCTACGACGGGGGTAGCAAGCCTACTCGGCTGCGCCTGTTTTCGGAGCCTAAAATCGAATGTTTTCATCAGTTTCAAAACATTTTTCTTCTTTTGCGCTGTTTTTTCATCCCGGATCGTACATCGTGAGCTGCGAAAAAGACAACAACCTAATCCATCATATTTCTATTACCGAATTTCACGGCACCTTGGGCAAGACAACTTCGCTTCACGTCTCCGGTGCCCATAACTTTTGATCCGTAAGGAGTTACACGGCACACAGCATACCATTGGAAAGCTCTTCGAGAGCTCTACGACGGGGGCAGCAAGCCTGCTCTGCTGTGCCTATTTTCGAAGCCCAAAATCGAACATTTTCATCTCTTTTGGGATACTTTACTTCTTTTGCGCTATTTTTCCTTCCCGGATCGTACGTCGTGAGCCGCAAAAAGGACGACAACCGAATCCTTCACATTTCTATTACCGAATCCCACGGCGCCTTAGGAAAGACAACTTCGCTTCACATAGAGGCTGGGCTCGTAAACCGAGGTCATGGAGCTTGAGACTAGGTCTCCGTCGCTTCGGTCCCCATAACTTTTGATCTGTAAGGAGTTACATGATGCACAACATACCATTGGAAAGCTCTCCCAGAGGTCTAAAATGGCAACAGCAAATCTGCTCAGCTGCACCGGTTTTCAAAGCCCAAAATCAGACATTTTCATTAGTTTCGGGATACTTTTCTTCTTTTGCGCTATTTTTTCATCCCAGATCGTATGTCGTGAGCCGTGAAAAAGACGGCAACATAATCCATCACATTTCTATTATCAAATCCCATAGCACCTTGGGCAAGACAACTTCGCTTCATGTAGAGGCTGCGCCCGTAAACCGAGGGTGTGGGGCTTGGGACCTGGTCTCCGTCGCTCCAATGCCGATAACTTTTGATCCGTAAGGAGTTACGCGGTGCACAACATACCGTTGTAAAGCTCTCCGAAAGCTCTACGATGGGTTAAGCAAGCCTGCCCTGCTGTGCCTATTTTCGGTGCCCAAAATCGAACATTTTCATTAGTTTCGAGACACTTTTCTACTTTTGCGCTATTTTTTTATCCCTGATCGTACGTCGTGGGCTGCAAAAAGGACGACAACCTAATCTATCACATTTCTATTACCGAATCCCATGGTACCTTGGGCAAGACAACTTTGCTTCACGTAGCAAACAGATGGCGTGGGGCTTAGGACCAGGTCTCCGTCGCTCTGGTCCTCATAACTTTTGATCCGTAAGGAGTTACGCGGCGTACAACATACAGTTGGAAAGCTCTCCGAGAGCTCTACGACAGGGGTGGCAAGCTTGCATGGCTGCGCCTATTTCGGAGCCCAAAATCGAATGTTTTCATCAGTTTCGGGATACTTTTCTTCTTTTTCACTATTTTTCCCTCCCGGATCGTACGTCGTGAGCCGCAAAAAAGACGACAACCTAATCAATCACATTTCTATTACCGAATCCCATAGCACCTTGGGCAAGACAACTTTGCTTTGCATAGAGGCTTGGCCCACAAACCGAGGGCGTGGGGCTTGGGACTAGGTCTCCGTCGCTCTGGTGCCCATAACTTTTGATCCGTAAAGAGTTACGCAGCACACAGCATACAGTTGGAAAGCTCTCCGAGAGCTCTACGACGGGGGCGGCAAGCCTGCTTTGCAGCACCTGTTTTCGGAGCCCAAAATCGAACATTTTCATCAGTTTTGAAAAGCGTTTCTTCTTTTGCGCTATTTTTCCTTCTCGGATCGTACGTCGTCAGCCACTAAAAGGACTACAACCTAATCCACCACATTTCTATTACCGAATCCCACGACACCTTGGGCAAGACAACTTCATTTCACGTAGAGGCTGGGCCCGCAAACCGAGGGCGTGGAGCTTGGGACTAGGTCTCCGTTGCTCCGGTGCCCATAACTTTTGATCCGTAAGGAGTTATGTGGCGTACAGCATACAGTTGGAAAGCTCTCCAAGAGCTCTACGATAGGGGCAGCAAGACTGTTCGGCTGCGCCTATTTTTGAAGAACAAAATCGAACATTTTCTTCAATTTTGGAAACTTTTCTTCTTTTGTGCTAGTTTTCCTTCCCGGATCGTACATCGTGAGCCGTGAAAAAGACTACAACCTAATCCATCACATTTCTATTACCAAATCACACGGCACCTTGGGCAAGACAATTTTGCTTCATGTAGTGGCTGGGCCTGCAAACCGAGGGCTTGGGGCTTGGGACCAGGACTCCGTCGCTCTAGTGCCCAAAACTTTTGATCCGTAAGGAGTTACGCGGCGTACAGCATACCGTTAGAAAGCTCCCCGAGAGCTCTACGACAAGGGCGGAAAGCCTGCTCTGCTGCGCCTATTTTCGGAGTCCAAAATCGAATGTTTTCATCAGTTTTGAGACACTTTACTCTTTTTGCGCTGTTTTTCCGTCACGGTTAGTACGTCGTGAGCCGCGAAAAAGACTACAACCTAATCCATCTCATTTTTATTATCGAATCCTACGACACATTGGGCAAGACAACTTCGCTTCACGTAGAGGCTGGTCCCGGAAACTGAGGGCGTGGGGCTTGCGACCAGGTCTCCATCGCTCCGGTGCCCATAACTTTTGATCCGTAAGGAGTTACGCGACGCGCAGCATACCGTTGGAAAGCTCTTCGAGAGCTCTACGACAGGTACATCAAGCCTGCTTTGCTGCGCCTATTTTTCGGAGACCAAAAATGAACGTTTTTATCAGTTTCGAGGCACTTTTCTTCTTTTGCGCTATTTTTCTTTCTCGGATCGTACGTCGTGAGCCGCGAAAAGGACGACAACCTAATCCATCACATTTCCATTACCGAATCCCGTGGCACCTTGGGCAAGACAACTTTGCTTCATGTAGATGCTTGGCCCGCAAACCAAGGGCATGGGGCTTGGGACCAAGTCTCTTTCGCTTCAATGCCCATAACTTTTGATCTTTAAGGAGGTACGCGGCGCTCAACATACAGTTGGAAAGCTCTCCGAGGGCTCTATGATGGGGGCAGCAAGCATGCTCAGCTGCGTTTATCTTTGGAACCCAAAATCGAACATTTTTATCAATTTCAGGACACTTTTCTTTATTTTGCGCTGTTTTTCCATCCCGGATCGTACGTCGTGAGCCGCAAAAAGGACGACAACCTAATCTATCACTTTTATATTATCAAATCCCACAGCACCTTGGGCAAGACTACTTCGCTTCACTTAGAGGCTGGGCCCGCTAACCGAGGGCGTGGGGCTTGGGACCAAGTCTCTGTCGCTTCGGAGCCTTTAACTTTTGATCCGAAGGAGTTACTCGGCGCACAGCATACCATTGGAAAGCTCTCCGAGAGCTCTACAACGGGTATAGCAAGCCTGCTTTGCTGCGCCTATTTTCCGAGACTAAAAATGAACGTTTTTATCAGTTTTGTGGCACTTTTCTTCTTTTGCGCTATTTTTCCTTCCCGGATCGTACGTCATGAGCCGCGAAAAGGATGACAACCTAATCCATCACATTTCTATTACCGAATCCCAGGGCACCTTGGGCAAGACAACTTCGCTTAACGTAGAGGCTTGGCTTGCAAACCGAGGGCATGGGACTTGGGTCCAGGTCTCCTTCGCTTTAGTGCCCATAACTTTTGATCTATAAGGAGGTACGCAGCGCACAACATACAGTTGGAAAGCTCTCCGAGAGCTCTACGACGGGGGCGGCTAGCCTGCTAAGCTGTGCTTGTTTTCAGAGCTCAAAATCGAATGTTTTCATCGGTTTCGGGATACTTTTCTACTTTTGCACTATTTTTGCTTCCCGGATCGTACGTCGTGAGCCATGAAAAGGACTACAACCTAATCCATCACATTTCTATTACCGAATCGCACGGCACCATGGCCAAGACAACTTCGTTTCACGTAGAGGCTGGGCCCGCAAACTGAGGGTGTGAGGCTTGGGACCAAGTCTCCGTCACTCCGGTGCCCATAACTTTTGGTCGGTAAGGAGTTACGCGGCGCACAACATAACGTTGGAAAGTTCTACGAGAGATCTACGACGGGGACAGCAGGCCTGCTCAGCTGCGCCTATTTTCGGAGCGCAAAATCGAACGTTTTCATCAGTTTTGGGACACATTTCTTCTTTTGCGCTGTTTTTTCATCCTGGATCGTACGTCGTGAGCCCCGAAAAAGACTACAACCAAATCCATCACATTTCCATTATCGAATCCCACAGCACCTTGGGCAAGACAACTTCAGTTCACGTAGAGGCTTGGCCCGTAAACTGAGGCCATAGGGCTTGGGACCAGGTCTCTGTCGCTCCGGTGTCCATAACTTTTGATCCGTAAGGAGTTACGTAGCGCACAGCATACCGTAGGAAAGCTCTCCGAGAAGTCTACGATGGGATCGTTAAGTTTGCTAAGTTGCGCGTATTTTACTAGACAATCTAAGAATACCGAGTAGTACTGCCCTCAAATTCCAAAATAATAAGGCCAAATAAAGGTTCTAGAGAATACCGAATAGAACTCCAAATAAAAATCTTACTAGACATGAATGTCATAATAGAATCCCAACTAAAAGTACCGAGAACATTCCAATAAACAATCTGAAGTAGAGTTTAAACGAGAACCCAAGTACTGCTCAGGAAGACTCCAGACAAGAAATCCAGTCAATCATATTACAGAAGTTTGAAGGAAGTCTTCCAAAATATAGCTCAAGAAGCATCTGAATAGGGAATCCAAAATGTACGCCAACATATATATACTTATCAAAAGTCCATGAATGAACACCAAGCTAAATAACCAAGTAGATTCCCAAAATAATATTGCTACCAAATATTGAGTAAAATACCAGAGGGAATGTCGTGCAGGTGCACCATATACTATTGAAGAATTCCAATCACGATTGCCGATAAAATATCAAGAAAGACTAGAGCAGAGATATTGTAGATAATATTATGCAGTAAGTCCGATAAGAATTCCGATTACCAAATCCACTGAGAAATGTCCACAAAGAATACCAATATAGTACGCCTCACGCAAAACTGATCATTGTAAGTAGACTCAAATCAAAGTTCCTCATAAGAATGTAGAAAGAACACCAAAGGTTGATTAAAATCCCAACCAAGTCTCCCACGAAATGCCAATATAGAAATACTCGATGAATGCCCAACAAGGAAACATTAAGAAAATGCTCCAAAGAATAATCAAAAAGAACTCTAAAGCAAAACTACTCTTTCACAACTGTTAAGCACAGAGGAGGACCTTAGAGATTCGCCAATAACCGAGCCCCAAAAGCAAACACTAACTCCCAAATAAAGGCTAGTCAAATACTGCTTATTCCCGTCAATCCACATAACTTGGAGGGCCTGCTGCTAACCACTTCTCTTTAGGGGAGGAAGAAGTCCTTCTTACCATTTTAATAAGACATGTATGAATGCCAAGATATCACCTTTATACATATATGCCTGAATCTATTATGCAAGCAAGTTTGTAAAACAGTTTATAAAACAGTTTATTCAACAAACTCACTCAAGCACGACAATCAAGTCAATCACAACATAATCAATTCAAATCACGGCATAACCAATTCAAGACATTCCAATACTCACATTACAAGCAATACTCTAAGTAAATAACAATTCACGAGGTCGATTCGATTTACGAGGTCAATTCAATAGGTCAATTCAATGCACAACTAGACACTTCACTTCACTTAGCACACATTTAGCACATAATACATAACTATTTCACATAGGTGCATACAGTCAAGTCAAGACACACAATCTCACATACAAGCATACACTTTAAGACACACTTATGAGCTAACTAAGCACTGATACCACCTGTAACACCCCGATCCCTCTCGAGACCGGGAGTTCTATCAATCAATCTAATCACAACCCAATTCCAAACCCGGGCAAAATTTTTAAGGAAAGACGGACGGAGTCTCCCCTGTTTCTAGGCAAAATGTAAAACCTGTAATAGCATATAAGTGGACCAGCACTGTGTCCAACTATACAAACACCTCAAGGCCATCCGAGCCTTGGTTCTCAACAAGCGAACACAAGTAATTATACATTTCCAGTTTAAATGCTAACCTATCTCTTCTCATCTTTGACAAGTACATTCATGCTTGGCAACTAAACTATACTAACTTATTGCATAAAATAGACTATCATACCATTCTAACTCTTTTCCTTTGGACATTACAAAAACATGCATTGAAGTTAAACTACACTAATTGAATACATAAACTAGCTTTTCGAATCACTTCAATAACCTAGTAAAACTTAAATTACATTCCTTTTAACATTAAGTACAAACAACACATGAAACATACATCTTTGCATCTTTGAAAACTCAAGCTACATAGGCACGCAAGACAACTCTTCAAGCATGAACTTTCATATAATCACGAACTTTCCAGCTAACAAGGCATTTCCTAAAATGTGGTAGTGAGGAGTGAGTATACACAATACGTATACTCAGTGAGGGCGAGACAGATATCGAGGTGGAGAGAAAGAAGATCGTGCAATGCAAATAAGACAGTTAAACCATATATTCAATATGATCAACTATCAATATAAACAACAAAACAATAAGCAATTGAAGAAAGCATTAACACAACCATTCAAAGCTATACCACACTTTGAAGGTCACGGTTCACTCATACGAGCAATGTACCATTCCATGAGAAATACATCAATCTCGAGCTTGATGTTGACAATGATGACAATAAGCGCGCAACCACCTTATAATATCCACTGGGTGTACTATGGAAGTACCCCGACACATCTATGACCCAAATCACCCAGGGCGGCATCCCTAGCGAGAATGGGAATAGGACACGGAGCTAGAGCAACCAACCCTGGCAACCCGAGACTACCCAGAGAGGCCCATCACTCACGCGCCTAACACTAATGCAATGCAATACGAGATACAAGCAATAAACGAGCAATAGCACGAAGGTGCAGATTATTGGCGATAAACAAGATATCAAGCATTTACAATCAACATCAGCATTCAATTAAATTTTCAAGCATGATTATCATTAACTTCAACAAGAACATCAACTAGACACGTAATAGTAGTTCAAGCACGAAAACGTCAAATATCACTATTCAATCCCTAAATTCCAAAGGCAATTACGAGCAAATGAGCTACGGGATTAGGAAACCGATTTCACTACATTCACTTAGGCAGTATAAGGCACGTTTCTAGGTCACTAAACCTCACTTTCCCAACCGAAGCCCGAAAGTCCACCTATTGCGTTTGAACTACAGCTATGTTAACCGATCACTCAATCAACGCCACAACAGCGCCAAAAGTGCTTCCATTCCCTCAATAGCAAATCCCCCAACTCAATTCGAGCACGGTCAACTCTTGGTCAAACGGCCCCTTTACGTTTCTTTGTCTAATTTCCAATTTTAACAAAGGCTGGTCCGTTTTTATTGCACATTTTATCTTTCTATCACTAATGGCACCTATCCAAATCAAGCAATCGCAATTCGGATCAAAATCCAAAATTCTAGGGTTTTACTATTCAAAATTACTATTCATTATTCTTCCCCAATTTCAAATACACAATTTCAGCCGTAAAAATTGCTAAATAACTATCAAACAATGCTCTACGAACTCAAAGGAAGCTATATCAAGCAATTATAGGCATTATAACACATTATATATCAAATCTAAAAATTTGAAAAATAATCAAATTTCACAAAATATGCACAAAAGCGTGAAAACCCTCACAATGATTAAAGACCAAGACCCGTAAGGACCCGAGCCACGACCCCCGAGCAATTCCACGCAAGATTTTGGCTTAAAAATGGAAAATCAATATTTTTTCTTTTCTCCTTTAACCTTCGGCCAAGGGGGAGGGGGGACTAAATGGGAATTTTGCAATTTGTTTGTTTTGATTTTTGCCTTGTTTTATTTTAAAAAGATGACAAAGGGAAAAATGGTAAAAAGGCAAGGTCAAATTCAAGTTAAAAATGGTCAAATTAGCTTGTTTTGATGCCATTAAATCTAATTCAAGTTAAAGCAATGCAATTTTAATGAAAACCAACTAAAACTAGCTAAATTAAGCTAAAAACATTTTTTTACAAAATTCGGAAAATATTTCTCTAACTCTCATTTTCGAAATACTACGATCAAACGGTCAATAAACGATCGCTAATCAAATAATGTGCAATAATATGAAACTATAATTTTTAAAAAGTAGAATAGTAGAATAGTTTAAAATTCACTCCGGCTCGGAGTTACTTTTCTCATTTAATTGAAAACCGAGTAATTTAATGCAAGACAATTAAAACCGATTACTAAAATAATCAAAACAATCAAAATAATTAATTTAACTATTTATAGAATATTTTAAAGAATTATGAGATTAATGCTAAGATACAAATGAATAAGTTAATATAAACACGTAATCGGATGCAATTAAATACTAACATTTAAGATGACATTTAATTAAATACAAGAAAGTAAATCCAATTTCTATAAATAATAAAAATAGGGAATAATCTTTTAATTAATCAATATAAAAATTATTGAATGCTTTTAAAAGAAATATCAAAATAGTGCAAAAATGAATGATTAACTATTTAAACATTTAATTAAATCCAGTTAAATGCCATAAAATGCATGCCCGGTTCGGGTTATCACATACGCGGCGCACATCATACAGTTGAAAAGCTCTCCGAGAGCTCTACGACGGGGGCGGCAAGCCTACTAAGCTGTGCCTGTTTTCAGAGCCCAAAATCGAACGTTTTCATCAGTTTCGGGACATTTTCTTCTTTTGCGCTAGTTTTCCTTCTCGGATCGTATGTCGTGAGCCGTGAAAAGGACTATAACCTAATCCATCACATTTCTATTACCGAATCCCACGGCACCATGGGCAAGAAAACTTCACTTCACGTAGAGGCTGGGCCCGCAAACTGAGGGCGTGATGCTTGGGACCAGGTCTCTGTCACTCCAGTGCCCATAACTTTTGATCCGTAAAGAGTTACGGGGCGCACAACATACCGTTGGAAAGTTCTATGAGAGCTCTACGACGGGGATAGCAATCCTGCTCGGCTGCGCCTATTTCGGAGCCCAAAATTGAACGTTTTCATCAGTTTCGGGACACGTTTCTTCTTTTGCGCTGTTTTTTCATCCCGGATCGAACGTCGTGAGCCCCGAAAAGGACTACAACCAAATCCATCACATTTCTATTATCGCATCCCATGGTACCTTGGGCAAGACAACTTCGGTTCACGTAGAGGCTTGGCCCGCAAACCGAGGCCGTGGGGCTTGGGACCAAGTCTCTGTCGCTCCGGTGCCCATAACTTTTGATCCGTAAGGAGTTACACGGCGCACAGCATACCGTAGGAAAGCTCTCCAAGAGGTCTACGACAGGCACTACATGCTTGCTTCGCTGCGTCAGTTTTCGATTCCCAAAATCGTACATTTCATCAGTTTTTGGACACTTTTCTTCTTTTGCGCTATTTTTCCTTCCCGAATCGTTCGCCATGAGCCTCGAAAAGGACTACAACCTAATCTATCATATTTCAATTACCGAATCCCATTGCACTTTGGGCAAGACAACTTCACTTCACGTAGATGCTGGGCTCGCAAACCGATGGTGTGGGGATTAGGACCAGGTCTTCGTCGCTCCGGTGCCCATAACTTTTGATCCGTTTGGAGTTACGCGGCGCACAGCATACCGTTGGAAAGCTCTCCGAGAGGTCTACGACGTGGATAACAAGCATGCTCAACTGCGTCTATTTTTGGATCCCAAAATCGAACGTTTTCATCAGTTTCGGGACACTTTTCTTATTTGTGTTGTTTTTTTATCCCAGATCGTACGTCGTGAGCCACAAAAAGGACGACAACCTAATCTATCACATTTCTATTATCGAATCCCACGGCACCTTGGGCAAGACAACTTCGCTTCACGTAGAGGCTGGGCCCACTAACCGAGGGTGTGGATCTTGGGACCAGGTCTCCGTCGCTCTGGTGCCTTTAACTTTTGATTCGAAGGAGTTACGTGGCTCACAACATACCTTTGGAAAGCTCTCCGAGAGCTATACGACGGGGGAAGCAAGCCTGCTCTGCTGCGTCTATTCTTGGAGCCCAAAATCGAATGTTTTCATCAGTTTCGGGACACTTTTCTTCTTCTGCACTGTTTTTTCGTGCCGAATCGTACGTCATGAACCGCAAAAAGGACGACAACCTAATCCATCACATTTCTATTATCGAATCCCACGGCACTTTGTGCAAGATAACTTCCCTTCACGTAGAGGCTGGGCCCTCAAACCGAGGGCGTGGGGATTGGGACCAGGTCTCCGTCGTTCCGGTGCCAATAACTTTTGATCCGTAAGGAGTTACGCGGTGCACAGCATACCGTTGGAAAGCTCTCCGAGAGGTCTATGACACGGTCATCAACAATGCTCAGCTGCATCTATTTTCAGAGCCCAAAATTGAACGATTTCATCAGTTTTGGGACACTTTTCTTCTTTTACTCTATTTTTTCGTCTCGGATCGTACGTCATGAGCTGTTAAAAGGATAACAACCTAATCCATCACATTTCTATTATCGAATCCCATTGCACCTTGGGCAAGATAATTCGCTTCACGTAGAGGCTGGGCTCGCAAACCGAGGGCATGGGGCTTGGGACCAGGTCTCCGTCCCTCCGGTGCCTATAACTTTTGATCTGAAGGAGTTATGCGATGCACAGCATACCGTTGGAAAGCTCTCCGAAAGCTCTACGACGGGGGCAATGAGCCTGCTCGGCTGCGCCTATTTTCTGCGAAGTTTTTCCGTCCCAGATCATATGTCATGAGCCGCGAAAAGGATGACAACCTAATCCATCACATTTCTATTATCGAATCCCACGGCACCTTGGGCAAGACAACTTCGCTTCACGTAGAGGCTTCGCCCTCAAACCTAGGGCGTGGGGCTTGGGACCAGGTCTCTGTCACTCTAGAGTACATAACTTTTGACCCGTATAGAGTTACGCTACGCACAACATACCGTAGGAAAGCTCTCAGAGAGCTCTACGCCGGGGGTAGCAAGCCTGCTCAGTGGCACCTGTTTTTATAGCCCAAAATCGAACGTTTTTATAAGTTTCTGGACACTTTTCTTCTTTTGCACTGTTTTTCCGTCCCGGATAGTACGTCGTGAGCTGCGAAAAGGACGACAATCTAATCCACAACATTTCTATTGTCAAATCCCACGGCACCTTGGGCAAGACAACTTCACTTCACGTAGAGGCTTGGCCCATAAACCGAGGGCGTAGGGCTTGGGACCAGGTCTCCATCGCTCCGATGCCCATAACTTTTGATGCGTAAGGAGTTATGCGGCACACAGCATACCATAGGAAAGCTCTCCGATAGCTCTACAGCAGGGGCAGCAAGCTTGCTTCTCCGCATCTATTTATGATGCCCAAAATTGATCGTTTTCATCAGTTTTGTGACACTTTTCATCTTTTACGCTATTTTTCCTTCCCGGATCGTACGTCGTGAGCCGCGAAAAGGACTACAACCTAATCCATCACATTTCTATTACCGAATCCCATGGCACCTTGGGCAAGACAACTTCGCTTCACGTAGAGGTTAGGCCCGTAAACTGAGGGCGTTGGGCTTGGGACTAGGTCTTCGTCGCTCCGGTGCCCATAACTTTTGATCCGTAAGAAGTTACGCGGCGCATCATACCGTTGGAAAGCTCTCGGAGAGGTCTACGATGGGGACAACAAGCCTGCTTTGCAGCGCCTATTTTCGGAGCCCAAAATTGAACGTCTTTATCTATTTCGGGACACTTTTTGTTTTTTTGCGCTATTTTTCCATCCCTGATCGTACGTCGCGAGCTGCGAAAACGACGACAACTTAATCCATCACATTTCTATTACCGAATCCCATGGCACCTTGGGCAAGACAACTTCGCTTCACGTAGAGGATGGGCCCGCAAACCGAGGGTGTGGGGCTTGGGACCAAGTCTCCGTCTCTTTGGTGCTCATAACTTTTGATCCGTAAGGAGTTACGCGGTGCACAGCATACTGTTGGAAACCTCTCCAAGAGCTCTACGACAGGGGTAGCAAGCTTGCTTTGCTGCGCCTATTTTCTTAGCCCAAAATCGAACGTTTTCATCAGTTTCGGGACACTTTTCTTCTTTTGCGGTACTTTTCCTTCCTGGATCGTACGTCGTAAGCTGCGAAAAGGACTACAACCTAATCCATCACATTTATATTGCCGAATCCCACGCCACCTTGGGCAAGACAACTTCGCTTCACGTAGAGGCTGGGCCCCCAAACCGAGGGCATAGGGCTTCGGACCAGGTCTCTGTCGCTCCGGTACCCATAACTTTTGATTCGTAAGGAGTTACGCGACGCACAACACACAGTTGGAAAGCTCTCCGAGAGCTCTACGATAGGGCCAGAAATCTTGCTCAACTGTGCCATTTTTCGGAGCCCAAAATTGAATGTTTTCATCATTTTTGGGACACTTTTCTCCTTTCGCACTGTTTTTCAGTCCCGCAACAAACGTCGTGAGCCGCGAAAAGGACGACAACCTAATCCCACGGCACCTTGGGCAAGACAACATCGCTTCACGTAGAGGCTGGGGCCACAAACTGAGGGCGTGGCGCTTGGACCAGGTCTTCGTCGCTTTGGTGCCCATAACTTTTGATCCGTAAGGCGTTACGCGACGCACAGCATACCGTTCGAAAGCTTTCCAAGAGCTCTACGACCGAGGCAGCCAGCCTAGAAGGCTGCACTTATTTTCAGAGTGCAAAATCATACGTTTTCATCAATTTCAAGACACTTTTCTTCTTTTGCAATGTTTTTTTTTATCCCGGATCCTACGTCATGAGCCGCGAAAAGGACGACAACCTATTCCATCATATTTCTATTACCGAATCGCACGGAACCTTGGGCAAGACAACTTCGCTTCACTTAGAGGTAGGGCCCGCAAATTGAGGACGTGGTGCTTGGGACTAGGTCTCCGTCGTTACGTTGCCCATAACTTTTGATCTGTAAGGAGATATGCGGCGTACAGCATACCGTTGGAAAGCTCTCCGAGAGCTCTACGACAGGTACAACAAGCCTGCTTGACTGCGCCTATTTTCGAAGCACAAAATCGAACGTTTTTATCAATTTCGGGACACTTTTCTTCTTTTGCTTTGTTTTTCCATCCTGGATCGTATTTCGCCAGCCGCGAAAAGGGCGACAACATAATCCATCACATTTCTATAACTGAATCCCACGACATCTTAGGCATGACAACTTAACTTCACGTAGAGGCTGGGCCTACAAACCGAGGGCTTAGGGCTTGGGACTAGGTCTCCGTCGCTCATTTGCCCATAACTTTTGATCCGTAAGGAGTTACGCGGTGTACAGCATACTGTTGGAAAGCTCTCTGAGAGCTCTACGACTGGTGTAGCAAGCCTGCTCTACTGCGTCTCTTTTCGGAGCCCAAAATTGAATGTTTTCATCAATTTCGGGACACTTTTCTTCTTTTGCGATATTTTTTCATCCCGGATTGTACGTCATGAGCCGCGAAAAGGATGACAACCTATTCCATCATATTTCTATTACCGAATTACACGGAACATTGGGCAAGACAACTTCGCTTCACTTAGAGGTAGGGCCCGCAAACCGAGGGCGTGGTGCTTAGGACTAGGTATCCGTCGTTCCGTTGCCCATAACTTTTGATCTGTAAGGAGATATGCGGCGTACAGTATACCGTTAGAAAGCTCTCTGAGAGCTCTACGATAGGTACAGTGAGCCTGCTTGGCTGCGCCTATTTTTGGAGCCCAAAATCGAACGTTTTTAACAGTTTCGGGACACTTTTCTTCTTTTGCTCTGTTTTTCCGTCCCTGATCGAATTTCGCCAGCCGTGAAAAGGACGACAACACAATCCATCACATTTCTATAACCGAATCCCACGACACCTTAGGCATGACAACTTAACTTCACGTAGAGGCTGGGCCCACAAACTGAGGGCTTGGGGCTTGGGACCAAGTCTCCGTCGCTCTTTTGCCCATAACTTTTGATCCGTAAGGAGTTACGCGGCGTACAGTATACTATTGGAAAGCTCTCTGAGAGCTCTAATGACGGGTGTGGCAAGCCTACTCTGCTACGTCTATTTTCGGAGCATAAAATCAAACTTTTTCATCAGTTTCGGGATACTTTTCTTCTTTTGCACTATTTTTTCATCCCGGCTCCTACTTCGTGAGCTGAAAAAGGACGACAACCTAATCCATCACATTTTTATTATCGATTCCCACGACACCTTAGGCAAGATAGCTTCGCTTCACGTGGGCGTGGGGCTTGGGACTAGGTCTCCGTCGCTCATTTGCCCATAACTTTTGATCCGTAAGGAGTTACGCGGTGCACATCATACAATTGGAAAGTACTCCGAGAGCTCTATGACGGGCACAGCTAGCCTGCTGGGTTGTGCCTTTTTTTGGAGCCCAAAATCAAACGTTTTCATCAGTTTCGGGACCATTTTCTTCTTTTGCACTGTTTTTACATCCCGGATCGTACGTCGTGAGCCGCAAAAATGAAAACAACTTAATCCATTACATTTCTATTACCGAATCCCATGGTTCTATGGGCAAGGAAACTTTGCTTCCCTTAGAGGCTGGGTCGGCAAACCGAGGGCATGGGGCTTGGGACCAGGTCTCCGTTGCTCCGGTGCCCATAACTTTTGATCTGTAAGGAGTTACGCAGCGCATAGCATAACGTTGGAAAGCTCTCTGAGAGCACTACGATAGGGATAGCAAGCCTGTTCAGCTGCACCTGTTTTCAAAGCCCAAAATCGAACATTTTTATCAGTTTGGAGACACTTTTCTTCTTTTGCGTTGTTTTTCTGTCCCAGATCGTACGTCGTTAGCAGGGAAAAGGACGACAACCTAATCCATCACATTACTAGTACCGAATCCCACAATACCTTGGGCTGGGCCCGCAAACCGAAGGCGTGGGGCTTGGGACCAGGTCTCTGTCGCTCCTTAGCCAATAACTTTTGATCCGTAAAGAGTTATGCGGCGCACAACATACCGTTGGAAAGCACTCTGAGAGGTCTATGACAGGGGCAGCAAGCCTGCCTGGCTGCGCCTATTTTCGGAGCTCAAAATCAAACGTTTTCATTAGTTTCGGGACACTTTACTTCTTTTGTACTGTTTTTCTGTCTCGGATTGTATGTCGTGAGCCGCGAAAGGACGACAACCTAATCCATCACATTTCTTTTATCGAATCCCATGGCACCTTGGGCAAGACAACTTTGCTTCACATAGAGGCTGAGCCCACAAATCGAGGGCGTGGGGCTTGGGACCAGGTATCCGTCGCTCCTTTGCCAATAACTTTTGATCCGTAAGAAGTTACGCGGCGCACAGTATACCGTTGGAAAACACTCTGAGAGGTCTACGACGGGGGCAGCAAGCCTGCCTGGCTGCGCCTATTTTCAGAGCTCAAGATCGAATGTTTTCATTAGTTTCGGTACACTTTACTTCTTTTGTGCTGTTTTTCCGTCTTGGATTGTACGTTGTGAGCCGCGAAAAAGACGACAACCTAATCCATCACATTTCTTTTATCGAATCCCACAGCACCTTGGGCAAGACAACTTCGCTTCAAGTAGAGGCTGGGCCCGCAAACCAAGGGCGTGGGGCTTGGGACCAAGTATCCGTCGCTCCTTTGCCCATAACTTTTGATCCATAAAGAGTTACGTGGTGCACAACATACCGTTAGATAGCTCTCCAAGAGCTCTACAACGGGGGCTGCTAGCTTGATCATTTACGATTGTTTTTGGAGCCCAAAATTGAACGTTTTCATCAGTTTCGGGACACTTTTCTTCTTTTACCCTTTTTTTTCGTCCCGGATCGTACGTTGTGAGCCGCTAAAAGAACGACAACCTAATCCATCACATTTCTATTATCAAATCCCATGGCACCTTGGGCAAGACAACTTCGCTTGACGTAGAAGCTGGGTCCGCAAACCGAGGGCGTATGGCTTGGGACTAGGTTTCCATCACTCCTTTGCCCATAACTTTTGATCCGTAAGGAGTTACGCGGCGCACAACATACCGTTGGAAAGCTCTCCGAGAGCTCTACGACAGGCGTAGCTAGTTCGCTAGACTGGGCCTCTTTTCGGAGCCCAAAATCTAACGTTTTCATCAATTTTGGGACACATTTCTTCTTTTGCGCTGTTTTTCCGTCCTAGATCGTACGTCGTGAGCCGCAAAAATGATGACAACCTAATCCATTACATTTGTATTACCGAATGATATGGAACATTGGGCAAGACAACTTCACTTCACTTAAAGGCAGGGCCCGCAAACCGAGGGCGTGGGGCTTGGGACCAGGTCTCCGTTGCTACGGTTCCCGTAACTTTTGATCTGTAAGGAGTTATACAGCGCACAGCATACCGTTGGAAGGCTCTCCAAGAGCTCTACGATTGGCACAACTAGCCTTCTGGGCTGCGCCTATTTTCATAGCCCATAATTGAACATTTTTATCAGTTTTGGGACACTTTTCTTCTTTTTCTCTGTTTTTCCGTCTCGAATCGTACATCGCCAATCGCGAAAAGGACGACAACCTAATCCATCACATTTTTATTACCGAATCCCACGACACCTTGGGCTTGACAACTTCACTTCACATAGAGGTTGGGCCCGCAAACTGAGGGCTTGGGGCTTGGGACCAGGTCTCCGTAGCTCCTTTGCCCATAACTTTTTATCCGTAAGGAGTTACATGGCGCACAACATACTGTTGGAAAGCTCTCTGAGAGCTCTACGACTAGGGTAGCAAGCCTGCTCAGCTACGCCTATTTTTGGAGCCCAAAATTGAACGTTTTCATCAGTTTCGGGATAGTTTTCTTCTTTTGCGCTGTTTTTCCGTCCCGGATCGTACGTCATGAGCCGCGAAAAGGACGACAACCTGATCCATCACATTTCTATTATCGAATCCCACGACACCTTGGGAAAGACAACTTCGCTTCATGTAGAGGCTGGGCCCACAAACCGAGGGCATAGGGCTTGGGACCAGGTCTCCGTCGCTCTTTTTCCCATAACTTTTGATCTATAAGGAGTTATGCAGTGCACAACATACCATTGGAAAGTTCTCCAAGAGCTCTACGACCAGCGCAGCTAGCCTGCTGGGCTGCGCCTATTTTCGTCGCCCAGAATCGAACGTTTTCAATAGTTTTGGGATATTTTTCTTCTTTTGCGCTATTTTTCCGTCCCGAATCATACGTCGTGAGCTGCGAAAACGACGACAACCTAATCCATCACATTTCTATTACCGAATCCCACGGCACCTTAGGCAAGACAACTTCGTTTCACTTAGAGGCTGAGCCGGCAAACAGAGGGCGTGGGGCTTGGGACCAGGTCTTCGTCGCTCCGGTGCCCATAACTTTTGATATGTAAGGAATTACGCGGTGCACAGCATACCGTTGGAAAGCTCTCCGAGAGCTCTACGATGGGGACAACAAGCCTGTTCAACTGCACCTATTTTCGGAGCCCAAAATTGAACGTTTTTATCAGTTTCGAGACACTTTCTTCTTTTGCGCTGTTTTTCCATCCCGGATCGTACGTCGTCAGTGGCAAAAAGGAAGACAACCTAATCCATCACATTTCTATTACCGAATCCCATGATGCCTTGGGCATGACAACTTCACCTCACGTAGAGGCTGGGCCTGCAAACCGAGGGCGTGGGCTTGGGACCAATTCTCCGTCGCTCCTTTGCCAATAACTTTTGATCCGTAAGAAGTTACGCGGCGCAAAGCATACCGTTGGAAAGCTCTCCGAGAGCTCTACGGCGGGGGCCATAAGCCTGCTCGGCTGCTGCTTTTTATGGAGCCAAAAATTGAACGTTTTCATTAGTTTACGGATAATTTTCTTTTTTTATGCTGTTTTTCCGTCTCGGATCGTACGTCGTGAGTTGCGAAAAGGATGACAACCTAATCTATCACATTTATATTATCGAATCCCACGACACCTTGGGCAAGACAACTTTGCTTCATGTAGAGGCTGGGCCCGCAAACCGAGGGTGTGGGGCTTGAGACCAAGTATCTGTCACTCCTTTGCCCACTACTTTTTATCCGTAAGGAGTTACGCAGCGAACAACATACTGTTAGAAAGCTCTCCGAGAGCTCTACGATGGCAGCAACTAGCCTGCTCGGTTACGCCAGTTTTTAGAGACCAAAATTGAACGTTTTCATCATTTTTGAGATATTTTTCTTCTTTTGCGCTGTTTTTCCATCCCAGATCGTACGTCGTGAGTTGTGAAAAGGATGACAACTTAATCCATCATATTTCTATTATCGAATCCCACGACACCTTGGACAAGACAACTTTGCTTCACGTAGAGGCTTGGCCCACAAACCGAGGGCGTGGGGCTTGGGACCAAGTCTCCGTCGCTGCGGTGCCCATAACTTTTGATCCGTAAGGAGTTATGTGGCGCACAGCATACCGTAGGAAAGCTTTCCGGGAGCTCTACGATGGGGGAAGCAAACTTGCTTCACTGCATCTGTTTTTGAACACCAAAATCGAACATTTTTATCAGTTTCGTGAAACGTTTCTTCTTTTGCACTATTTTTCCTTCTTGGATAGTACGTTGTGAGCTGCGAAAAAGACTACAACGTAATCCATCACATTTCTATTACCGAATCCCATGGCACCTCGGGCAAGACAACTTCGCTTCACGTAGAGGCTAGGCCCAAAAACTGTAGGCGTGGGGCTTCGGACTGGGTATCCGTCGCTCCGGTGCCAATAATTTTTGATCCGTAAGGAGTTACGCGGCGCACATCATACCGTTAGAAAGCTATCCGAGAGGTCTACGACGGGGACAACAAACCTGCTCAGCTACACCAATTTTCGGAGTCCAAAATTGAACGTTTTCATCAGTTTAGGGATAATTTTCTTCTTTCGCGCTGTTTTTCTATCCCGGATCGTACGTCGTAAGCCGCAAAAATAACGACAATCTAATCCATCACATTTCTATTATCGGATCCCACCGCACCTTAGGCAAGACAACTGCACTTCAGGTAGAGGATGGGCCCGCAAACTGAGGGCGAGGGGCTTGGGACCAGGTCTCCGTTGCCCCGGTGCCCATAACTTTTGATTCGTAAGAAGTTACGCGTCGCACAACATACCGTAGGAAGCTCTTCGAGAGCTCTACGATGGGGGCAGCAATCCTACTCCGCTGTGCCTATTTTCGAAGCCCAAAATCAAACGTTTTCATCAGTTTCAAGACACTTTTCTTCTTTTGCGCTATATTTCCTTCCTGGATCGTACGTCCTAAGCCGCGAAAAGGACGACAACCTAATCCATCACATTTTTATTACCGAATCCCACATCACCTTGGGCAAGACAACTTCACTTCACGTAAAGGCTGGGCCCGCAAACGGAGGGCGTGGGCTTCGGACCAGGTCTCCGTCGCTCATTTGCCCATAACTTTTGATCCGTAAGGAGTTACGCGGCGCACAACATACCGTTGGAAAGCTCTCTGAGAGCTCTACGATGGGGGCAGCAAGCCTGCTTGTCTGTACCTATTTTCGGAGCCCAAAATTGAATGTTTTCATCAGTTTCGGGATACTTTTCTTGTTTTGATCTATTTTTTCATCCCGCAACGTACGTCATGAGCCGCAAAAATGACAACAACCTAATGCATCACATTTCTATTACCGAATCCCACGGCACCTTGGGCAAGACAACTTCGCTTCACTTAGAGGCTTGGCCGGCAAACCGAGGACGTGGGGCTGGGGACCAGGTCTCCGTCGCTCCGGTGCCCATAACTTTTGATTTTTAAGGAGTTACGCGGCGCACAGCATACTGTTGGAAAGCTCTCCGAGAGCTCTACGACGAGGACAGCAAGCCTATTCGGCTGCACCTGTTTTCAGAGCCCAAAATCGTACATTTTTATAAATTTTGAGACACTTTACTTATTTTGTGCTATTTTTCCATCCCGGATCGTACGTCGTCAGCGGCGAAAAGGATGACATCCTAATCTATCACATTTCTATTACCGAATCCCACGATACCTTGGGCATGAAAACTTCACTTCACGTAAAGGCTGGGCCCACAAACCAAGGGCGTGGGGCTTAGGACTACGTCTCCATCGCTCATTTGCCCATAACTTTTGATCCGTAAGGAGCTACGCGGCGTACAGCATACCGTTGGAAAGCTCTCTGAGATCTCTAAGACGAGGGCAGCAAGCCTGTTATATTGCGCCTATTTTCGAAAGCTAAAATCGAACGTTTTCATCAGTTTCAAGACAATTTTCTTCTTTTGTGCTGTTTTTTCATCTCGGATCGTACGTTGTGAACTGCGAAAACGACGACAACCTAATCCATCACATTTTTAATATCGAATCCCACGGGACCTTGGGCAAGACAACTTCGCTTCACGTAGAGGCTGGGCCAGCAAACCGAGGGCGTGGGGCTTGGGACCAGGTCTCCGTCGCTCCTTTGCCCATAACTTTAGATCCGTAAGGAGTAACGTGACGCACAACATACCGTTGGAAAGCTCTCCAAGAGCTCTACGACAGGGGCAGCTAGCCTACTCGGTTAAGCCAATTTTCAGAGCCCAAAATTGAAGGTTTTCATCAGTTTCAGGACACTTTTCTTCTTTTGTGCTGTTTTTCCATGTCGGATCGTACGTCGTGAGCCGCGAAAAGGACAACAACCTAATCCATCACATTTCTATTATCAAATCCCATGGCACCTTGGGCAATACTACTTTGCTTCACGTAGAGGCTTGGCCCACAAACCGAGGGTGTGGGGCTTGGAACCTGGTCTCCGTCGCTCCTTTGCCCATAACTTTTGATCCGTAATGAGTTACGCGGCGCACAGCATACCGTTGGAAAGCTCTCTGAGAGATCTACGACGGGCGCAGCTAGCCTGCTAGGTTGCGCCTATTTTTGGAGCCCAAAATCTTACATTTTCATCTGTTTTGGGATATTTTTCTTCTTTTGCGCTGTTTTTTGGACCCGAATCGTACGTCATGAGCCGCAAAAATGACAATAGCCTAATCCATCATATTTCTATCACCGAATCCCACGACACCTTGGGCAAGACAACTTCGTTTCACTTAGATACCGTGCCGGCAAATCGAGGGCGTGGGCTTGGGACCAAGTCTCCGTCGCTCCGGTGCCCACAACTTTTGATCTGTAAGGAGTTACGCAGCGAACAGCATACCGTTGGGAAGCTCTCCGAGAGCTCTACGACGGGGACAACAAGTCTATTCGGCAGCACCTATTTTCAGAGCGCAAAATCAAACATTTTTATCAGTTTCGAGACACTTTTCTTCTTTTGCACTATTTTTCCATCCCGGATCGTACGTCGTCAGTAATGAAAAGGACTACAACCTAATCTATCACATTTCTATTACCAAATCCCACGATACCATGGGCATGACAACTTTACTTCACGTAAAGGCTGGGCTCGCAAACCGAGGGCATGGGGCTTGGGACCAGGTCTCCGTCGCTCATTTGCCCATAACTTTTGATCCGTAAGGAGTTACGCGGCGTACACCATACCGTTGGAAAGCTCTCCGAGAGCTCTATGACGGGGGCAGCAAGCCTGCTCGACTGCGTCTATTTTTGCAACCCAAAATAGAACATTTTCATCAGTTTTGGGATATTTTTCTTCTTTTGCACTGTTTTTCTATCCGGGATCGTAAATCGTGAGCCGCGAAAAGGACGACAACCTAATCCATCACATTTCTATTATCGAATCCCACGGAACCTTGGGTAAGACAACTTCGCTTCATGTAGAGGCTTGGTTGGCCAACCGAGGGCGTGGGGATTGGGACCAGGTCTCCGTCGCTCCGGTGCCCATAACTTTTGATCCGTAATTAGTTACATGGCGCACAGCATACCGTAGGAAAGCTCTCCGAGAGCTCTATGATGGGGGCAGCCATCTTGCTTTACTGCGTCTATTTTTGAAGCCCAAAATCGAACGTTATCGTCAATTTCGGGACACTTTTCTTCTTTTGCGCTATTTTTCCTTCCCGTATCGTACGTCGTAGCCCGCAAAAAAGACTACAACCTAATCCATCACATATCTATTACCGAATCCCACGACACCTTGGACAAGACAACTTTGCTTCACATAGAGGCTAGGCCCGCACATCGAGGGCATGGGGCTTGGGACCAGGTCTCCGTCGCTCCGGTGCCTATAACTTTTGATCCGTAAGGAGTTACGCGGCGCACATCAAACCGTTGGAAAGTTCTCCAAGAGGTCTACGACGGGGAAAGCAAGCCTGCTCAGCTACGCCTATTTTCGGACCCCAAAATCGAACGTTTTCATCAATTTTGGGACAGTTTTCTTCTTTTGCGATGTTTTTTCGTCTTGGATCGTACGTCGTTAGCTGCGAAAAGGATGACAACCTAATCCATCACATTTTTATTATCAAATCCCATGGCACCTTGGGCAATACAACTTCGCTTCACGTAGAGGATGGGCTTGAAAACTGAGGGCGTGGGGCTTGAGACCACGTCTCCGTCATCCCGGTGCCCATAAATTTTGATCCGTAAGGAGTTACGCGGCGCACAGCATACAGTAGGAAAGCTCTCCGAGAGCTCTACGATGGAGGCAGCAAGCATGCATAGCTGCGCCTATTTTTTGATCCCAAAATCAAACGTTTTCATCAATTTCGAGACACTTTTCTTCTTTTGCGCTATTTTTTCTTCACGGATCGTACGTTGTGAGCCGCAAAAAGGACGACAACTTAATCCATCACATTTCTATTATTGAATCCCAGGAATCTTGGGCAAGACAACTTCGCTTCACGTAGAGGCTGGGCCCGCAAACCGATGGCGTGGGGCTTGGGACCAGGTCTCCGTCGCAGCGGTGACCATAACTTTTGATTCGTAAGGAGTTACGCAGCGCACAGCATACCGTTGGAAAGCACTCTGAGAGCTCTACAATGTGGGTAACCATCCTAGAAGGCTGCTTCTTTTTTTGGAGCCCAAAATTGAACATTTTCTTCAGTTTCTGGACACTTTTCTTCATTTGCGCTGTTTTTCAGTCGCAGATCGTACGTCATGAGCCGCGAAACGGACGACAACCTAATCCATCACATTTCTATTACCGAATCACACGGCACCTTGGGCAAGACAACTTCGCTTCACTTAGAGGCTGGGCCCGCAAACCGAGGGTGTGGGGCTTAGGACCAGGTCTCCGTCGCTCCGGTGCCCATAACTTTTGATGCGTAAGGAGATACGTGGCGCACAGCATACCTTTGGAAAGTAGACTGACGGAGGCGGAGCCTAGAGTTTGAGGTTGGCGACAAGGTGTTCCTGAAGATATCACCTCGAAGAGGACTAATTAAACACGGCAAAGGTGGAAAGTTGAGTCTGAGATTTGTAGGACCATTTGAGATAATTGAGAAGGTTGGCAAATTGGCGTATCGCCTGGCACTACCCCAAAACCTCTCCAATATTCACGACGTCTTTCATGTTTCAATGCTACGGAAGTATCATCCTGATCCATCGCATATCTTGGAGCCAGAGCCGTTGCAGCTTCGAGAGAACTTGTCTTACGAGGAGAAGCCCATTCGGATCCTGGACCAGCAAGATCGGGAGTTGCGCAGCAAAACTATACCGATGGTGAAAGTGCTATGGGACCATCATGGAGTTCAAAAAGCAACGTGGGAAAGTCGAGACTACATGGAGCAACAGTGTCCAGCTTTATTTCAAAGGTAATATTGAATTTCGGGATGAAATTCTTTTAAGGAGGGGAGGATGTGAGGCTCGACCTCGATTTGCGTGTAATACCTCGTTTCGTGTGCCCTAACCTAGATTTACGTGCCTTGACGTAGGTTTAAGAATTGTGTTCATTTTGTATGCCATGCATTGAATTACGTGCATTCATTTAGAGTTGCGTGCATTTACTTGGAAAACGTACATTCATTTCGTAGTTCGTGCCCTATCTCGTAGTGCGAGCCTTAAACCTAGAAAAGCGTGCCCTCACGCTAATCAAGAAAGAATCTTACACGAAGCACTAGTTCATTAATTAATCCTACAAATTCCACTAACTAATATTAAATTACTAATTCAACCCACTAGAAGACAAAATCTCACAAAAAACTAGACATTCCTTATTCTTTATTCCTTATTCTTTTGCACTTTCAACACACAATTAAATAATATTCCAATAGATGACAAAAAATCAGATTTCTACATGCCTTGGCCGACCACCATGTGGGATTTTGTGCTTGCTTGCTTAATTCAATTATTCTCCAAACAATCTATGACAATTCTATGACACAAATGCATAAAAAACTAGCTCAAATACCTCCTCAAAACTCCCAATCTCGACATAAGCTCTTTTCCCATGCTAGGTGATTCAAAAATCAAGCTTCTTGAAGACACAAATCTGATTTTTTTTATGCCCAAGGCCGACACATGCTTCATCAATTGCAAGGCTTTCATTCTTTGTCATTTTCTCTCATTTTTCTTTCATTCTCTCTCTCTCCCTCTCATTCTTCTCTCTCTCTCTCGGCTTTGGCTGAGTTCATACACTCCATAGCTCATCTTCACCATAGCATGGTTAATCAAGGCAAGCAAGAAGCTAAGAAACTCGACCAAGCAAGCTAGGTTACAAGAATCACACATGCAAGCTCTTTGAACAACCATTTCGGCCTAGGTAAGTTTGCTAGCTTCCATTTCTTTTCTTCTTCTTCTAACCACATGCACCTACTAAGAACTTAGTCACTAAGCTAGGAAAAATAGAGAAAATTCGAGTGGTTCTCGGCTAAGCAAGGAAAGGAGTCAACCTTGTGCTTCATCAAAGTTTTGTGCATCTTCTTGTTGTTTTGCTAAGGTGAGGGCTAAAACTTCTTGAAAATCTTTCAAAAATCCACATGCATGCTCTTAAATGTTTGTCTTTGCTTCTGTACTTGAGATATATGTGTGTTCATAAGCTTTTATATCCATTCATGGCAAGATTTTGGCTAGAAGGTGAAGATAGATGAAATTGGGTTTGTGACAGCTTTCTATCTTGTTGGTGCGAGATGATTTTGGCTAGACAAATGATGTTGCAAATGTGTACAAATTGGTAGGTAACTCATTCTGCCAGTTCTGAACAGTTTTCCCAGAAATAGGCCAAAGCTAATTTTGACTCTACGGTCCTTAAAATGGCAAATCATTAAAATGTGTCCAAATCTGGAAAATCTGGAAAAATGAAGCAAGTTTTGGCAGATTCACTGACCTTGTAGAACGAACCAGTTTTGACTTAGTAAATGATATCCAAAATGCATGAAATTTGGTGTGCTGCTAGATCTTTCCGTTCTGGACATTTGTTTCAGAAATGGACTAAGGCCACATCTGACCCTAAGGACCTCAAAAATGACAAGTATTGAAATGTGTGCAAATCTGGACAGTTTTGTGTAATCCCACTCTTTTGGCTATAACAATTGAACCCGAACTCCAAATGATGCGATGTTTGTTTCTGAATTTAGTTTACTTCTTAAGATTTAATTTGAAATCTTGTTCACTGGAATTGGAGATTGTTTGCTTGTCTTAATGATTGTGAGAAAACATCCCATTGCAGTGAGGGTTTCACTTAGTGATGTGCTTAGAAAAATTGTTGTAACTTCTCTTGTTGAATTAAATGCTTGGAATTGTGGCATTGGGGTGTTGTGTGGACGGTTTTGAATACTTGAGGATGATTGAACTAATCGATGCATGGCTTGAGATTGATTTTGAGTTGACTTGGGGCTTAATCGCACGGGTAAGCACAAAATGGAAACCCTAGTGACTAGGTAAATTTACTAAGTGTTGATCTTATGAATATCATGTTTAATTATATGTTTAGTAGGCTGCCCGTAGTTGCCCTTATAGCCCTAAATGTGATTTTGATCATTGCATGTTGACAAATAGGCCTTTCTTGCATCCGAGCCCACGTAGATGTTGTTGCATGTTGAATAATCTTATTATTTGATTACGTGGACTTCGAAATGATTTATATGGCTTGATTTACATGAGTTACATGGCTGCCCTTTTAAAGTTCATATAACTCCATATGCCTTTCAAATGAAATTACTTGTCTTATCGTGCCTTGCTTGTTTACTTGTCAATGTGCAATCTTATGACTGTCCGGAGGCAACCTACTTTGTTGTCCTCCTAATGTGATATATTAAATGTCATAAATGTGCATTGCATACAAGGTTGCAACCTTTCATTCTGGCATGGTAGCGTTCACGCACACTGGGCGGCATCGGGCTTGCCGGTGCAACCGTGACTACCATTGTCCAATTCCCTCTCTCGCTTGGGGGCTAGACTTCCTCGGAGAGTTGGGTCGTAGGATTTCGGGGTACATCCAGAGTACACCCATTTGGTGTGGTAAGGGGATGATTTGAAGTCGGCCGCAATAACTGATACTGGAAATGAACTGAGAGCAAAAGCTCACCGTATCCTTTTCACTATGTGTATAAGTACTCTCGCTTGGTTCCTAGAGGACCTCGGGGAGGAAAGACGGGTAATTGTGTTCCTTTACTTTCATATTATTGTTCTGTACTTAATTGGGATACATTCATACTTGCAAAAAGGGTTTTCATAAGTTAAACCGGAAAATGAGTTTCAAAACCTATTTCTCGTTCCCCCTCACGGAGTTCATAAGGACTTACCCTCTTTTATAATCTCAGGTGAAGAAGATCAAGAACAAGTACCCGAGGACGACATGCCTAACGATGATTCCTTGGAATGATTGCCTGTCCTATGTGCTTTGCTTGATTATGGACATTTGTGAACACTATGCTACTTGAAGACTATTTCTTTTCATGCTACTTAATGTTTGTAATGTAAAAGACCCCCGTTGTAATTTGGGGTCTAATTTCGGTTTGTACTGATAATAACTAGACAGACACTACTATGATCGTTTTGCTATTGTCATTGGCTAGTATCTATCATAGGTTTATGACGTATCAGGTAAGGACTAAGTAAATGAACCTATCCAATCTTAAGCAGGTACTCGCTATTAAGCTAAGATCAACAGGTACTTTTGTAACGAGGATTAACAAACAAACGAGACTTAGTATCATGCTAGGTTATTAATCAAACGAGACTTCAAGATAATTAGTAGGTGTTTCAATTGATGATAAATAGTAATCCTAGTTGGAAATGAAGTTGAGATTGTAAATTTTAAGGCGTTTAGAGAATTAGGTCAAACCAAAGAGCCTAATTACAGCCGTTATGCTACCGATTTTTCAGAAAATTTTGGAGTTTAGGCAAAAACGTTAAGCGTCAAACTTTCTTGAATGATTAAGTACGAGACATGACTTGAATGTTTAGATCACACCCTAGTCTAACCTTTATAGGCCGGGTTGGGGCATGACAGGTAGGGCCTGCAAACCGTGGGCGTGGGGCTTGAGACCAGGTCTCCGTCGCTCCTTTGCACATAACTTTTGATCCGTATGGAGTTACGCGGTGCACAACATACCGTTAGAAAGCTCTCCGAGAGATCTACGACGGGGGTAGTAAGCCTGCTCGACTGTGCCTATTTTCGGAGCCCAAAATTGAACGTTTTCATCTATTTCGGGATACTTTTCTTCTTTTGCACTATTTTTTCGTCCCACAACGTACGTCGTGAGCTGCAAAGAGGACGGAAACCTAATCCATCACATTTCTATTATCGAATCCCACGGCACCTTGGGCAAGACAACTTCACTTCACATAAAGGCTAGGCCCACAAACCGAGGGCGTGGGGCTTGGGACCAGGTCTCTGTCGCTCCGGTGCCCATAACTTTTGATCCATAAGGAGATACGCGGCGCACAACATACTGTTGGAAAGTTCTTTGAGAGCTCTACGATGGGGATAGCAAGCTAGCAATGCTGCGCCTGTTTTCGGAGCCCAAAGTCGAATATTTTTATCAGTGTCGGGACACATTTTGTCTTTTGCTCTGTTTTTCCGTGCCAGATCGTACGTCATCAGCTACGAAAAGGACGACAAGCTATTCTATCACGTTTCTATTACCAAATCCCACGACACCTTGGCATGACAACTTTACTTCACATAGAGGCAGGGCCCACAAACTGAGGGCTTGGGACCAGGTCTCTGTCGCTCCTTTGCCCATAACTTTTGATCTGTAAAGAGTTACGCGGCGCAAAGCATCCGTTGGAAAGCTCTCGGAGCGCTCTACGACGGGGGCATCTAGCCTGCTCAGCTGCGCCTATTTTTGGAGCCCAAAATCAAACGTTTTCATCAGTTTCGGGATACTTTTCTTCTTTTGCGCTGATTTTTCATCCTGGATCGTGTATCGTGAGCCGCGAAAAGGACGACAACCTAATCTATAACATTTCTAATATCGAATCCCATGGCACCTTGGGCAAGACAGCTTCACTTCACGTAGAGGCTGGGCCTGCAAACCGAGGGCATGGGGCTTGGGACTAGGTCTCCGTTGCTCATTTGCCCATAACTTTTGATCCGTAAGGAGTTACGCAGTGCATAGCATACCGTTGGAAAGCTCTCCGAGAGCTCTACGATGATGATAGGAAGCCTGTCCAGCTGCACCTCTTTTCAGGGCCCAAAATCGAACGTTTTTATCAGTTTTGAGACACTTTTCTTCTTTTGCGCTGTTCTTTTGTCCCGGATCGTACGTTGTCAGTGGCGAAAAGGACGACAAACTAATCCATCACATTTCTATTACCGAAGCCCACGATACATTGGGCATGACCACTTCACTTCACATAGAGGCTGGGCCCGCAAACCGAGGGCATGGGGCTTGGGACCAGGTCTCCGTCGGTCCTTTGCCCATTACTTTTTGATCCGTAAGAAGTTACATGGCGCACAGCATACCATTGGAAAGCTCTCTGAGAACTCTACGACATGGGCAGTAAGCCTGCTCGGCTGCACCTATTTTCAGAGCACAAAATCAAACATTTTCATTAGTTTTGGGATACTTTTCTTCTTTTGTGTATTTTTTTCATCCCGGATCATATGTCATGAGCCGCGAAAAGGACAACAACCTAATCCATCACATTTCTATTATCGAATCCCACTTCACCTTGGGCAAGACAACTTCTCTTCAAGCAGAGGCTGGGCCCGAAAACCAAGGGCGTGGGGCTTGGACCACGTATCCGCTGCTCCTTTGCCCATAATTTTTGATCCGTAAGGAGTTACGCGGCGCACAACATACAGTTGAAAAGCTCTCCAAGAGCTCTATGACGGGTGTAGCAAGCCTGCTCGGCTGCGCCTGTTTTTGAAGCACAAAATTGAACGTTGTCATTAGTTTTGGGACACATTTCTTCTTTTGCGCTATTTTTCTATCCCGGATCATACGTCGTTAGCCGCGAAAAGGACGACAACCTAATCCATCACATTTCTATTACCGAATCCCATGGATCCTTGGGTAAGATAACTTCACTTCACTTAGAGGATGTGTGAGGCCCGACCTCAATTTGCGTGCGATATCTCATTTCGTGTACCCTAACCTAGATTTGCGTGCCTTGACCTAGGTTTAAGAATTGTGTTTCGTTTTGTGTGCCTTGCATTGAATTATGTGCATACATTTAGGGTTATGTGCATTTACTTGAGAAATGTGCATTCGTCTCATAGTTTGTGCCTTACCTCGAAATACGTGCCCTAAACCTAGGAAAGTGTACCCGCACGTTAATCAAGAAGGCATCTTACATGAAGCACTAGATCATTAATTAATCTTACAAACTCCACTAAGTAATATTAAATTGATAAATCAACTCACTAGAAGACGAAATTGCACCAAAAGCTAGACATTTTTATTCTTTATTCCTTATTCTTTTGCACTTCCCAAACACACAATTAAATAATGCTCAACCAAGACAAAAAATTCAGATTTGAACACTAGCTTGGCCGACCACATGGAGCATTGAACAAGCATTTCAATTTCAAAATCGATACCTAGACATTCTGTGACAATTTTATAACACAAACATAAAAAAATTGGCTCAAACCTCTACCCAAAGCTCCACCATTCTCGACACACTTCAATTGCCCATGCGAGGATGATTCAAACATGCTCTTGAAGACACAAAATCTGAAATTTCAAGGCCCTAGGCCGACACATGCATCAAAGTTCCTCAAGCTTCCATTTCTTTCTCACATTTTCTCTTACTCTCTCATTCTTCTCCCTCTCTCTCGGCCCTAGCTGTTATTTCACTCTCCATAGCTTAAGTTCATCACTCAATGGTTCATCAAGTCATGCAAGCTACTTAGGAGCTCGACCAAGCAAAGCTAGGAGCAAAGAAACACACATGCAAGCTCATAGCACATTCATTTCGGCTTAGGTAAGTTTGTTAGCTTCCATTTCATTTTCTTTTGTTCTAGCCACTTGCACATACTAAGAACATGGTTACTAAGCTAGGAATTAGAGAAATCTCAAGTGGTCTCTCGGCTAAGCAAGGAAAAAGGTCGACATTGTGCTTCATCAAGAGTTTGTGCATCTTCTTTGTTGTCTTGCTAAGGTGAGGGCTAAAACTTCTTGAAAAGCTTTCAAAAACCACATGCATGCCTTTAAATGTCTATTTTTACCTATGTACTTGTGATATATGTGTGTACATGAACTTTTGTAAGCATGCATGGCAAGATATTTGGCTAGAATGTGAAGATAGGTGAAATAGCGTATTTGGCAGCTTTCTGTTCTGTTGGAAGGAAGTGATTTTTACCAGGTAAATAATGTTGAAAATGCGTGAAAATTGGTAGTTGACTATTTTTTCCAGTTCTGAGCATTTTTTGTAGAAATAGGACAAAGCTAATTTTGACTCTAAGATCCTCAAAATGGAAAAATATCAAAATGTGTCCAAATCTGAAAAATCTGGGAAAATGAAGCAGGTTTTGGCAGATTCACTGTCCTTGTAGAACGAACCCCTTTTGACTTAGTAACTGATATCCAAAATGCATGAAATGTGGTGTGCTGCTAGATTTTTCAGTTATAGACATTTTTTTCAGAAATAGATTAAGGAAAAATCTGACCCTAATGTCCTAAAAAATGACAAATATCGAAATGTGTGCAAATCTGGACAGTTTTGCGTAGTCTCACAGTTTTGGCTATATAACTCTTGAACCCGAACTCCAAATGATGCGAGGTTTGTTTCTGGATTTAGTTCACTCCTTAAACTTTAATTTGATATGTTTTTCACTGGAATTGGAGTTTGTTTGCTTGTCTCAATGATTGTGAGACAGACCATTGCAGTGAGGTTTTCATCTAGTGATTTGCCTTGAAAATTATTCTAACTTCTCTTGTTGTATTAAATGCTTGTGATTGTGGCATTGGGATGTTGTGTATACTGTTTTGAATGCTTGAGGGTGTTTGAATTAATCAATGCATGGCTTACATGACAACTTAGGGCTTAATCGCACGGGTAAGCATGAATTGGAACCCCAATGACTAGGAAAACTCGCTAAGAGTTGATCCTATGAATATTGTGTTTAATTATGTAATTAGTAGGCTGCCCGTAGTTGCCCTCATAGCCCTAAACATGATTTTGATGATTACATGTTGACAAGTAGGCCTTTCTTGCACCCGGTCCCACGTAGATGTCGTTACAAGTTGAATAATCTTATTATTTGATTACATGAACTTCGAAATGAGTTATATGACTTGATTTACATGTGTTACATGGCTGCCCGTTTAATATTCATATAACTCCATGTGCTTTTCAAGTGAAATTACTTGTCATATCGTGCCTCGCGTGTTTACTTGTCAATGTGCAATCTTATGACTGCTCGGAGGCAACCTACTTTGTTGTTCTCCTAATGTGATATATTAAATGTCATAAATGTGCATTGCATTCATGGTTGCATCCTTTCATTCTGGCGTGGTAGCATTCATACACACCGGGCGGCATCGGGCTTGCCTGTGCAACCATGACTACCATTGTCCAATTCCCCATCTCGCTTGGGGGTTAGACTTCCTCGGAGAGTTGGGTTGTAGGATTTTGGGGTACATCCGGAGTACACCCATTTGGTGTGATAAGGGGATGATTTGAAGTTGGTCGCAACAATTGATACTGGAAATGAACTGAGAGCAAAAGCTCACCGTATCCTTTTCACTATGTGTATAAGTACTCTCGCTTGGTTCCTAGAGGACCTCGGGGAGGAAAGACGGGTAATTGTGTTCCTTTACCTTTATATTACATGATGTACTTACTTGTGATATATGTCATGCTTGCAAAGGGTTTTCATAATTGAACCGGAAAAAGAATTTCAAAAATTATTTCTCGTTCCCCCTCGCTGAGTTCATAAGAACTCACCATCTTTTATCATCTCAGGTGAAAAAGACTAGGAACAAGTACCTGAGGACAACGTGCCTAATGATGATTTCTTGGAATGATTGCTTGCCCTACGTGCCTTAATTGACTATGGCCATTTTGTGAACGATATGTTGCTTGAAGACTGATGTATCTATATTTTTTGGCCTACTTGTTTGCATTCTTTTCATTAATTATTCACATTACTTAAAATGTTTGATCACTTTTATTGTGTTTTGTGCATGTAGGGATTTACTCGTAAAAGAGCAATTGAAGCTAACTTTGAAAAGAAATTGGATGAAAGGAAGATGATGAAGTTTGTTAGTAAATGACAAAACATGAAAGAATAAAACAAAAAGAGAAAAAAAAAACCAAAATTAAAAAAAAAAAAATATATTTGACCAAAGCTAAAGCCTTGGCCAATAGTCAACGCAAGTCCAACATGGACTTGGTAAAGAAAAAAACAATGAAAAGCTTGGCCACAATCAGCTTTCAAAATTAAGAAGTTCACGTTGGACTTGGAAAAGGAAAAAAGCCCACGTGAATAGGCGGTGGTAATTCTTTATAAAAGCAGCAGCATGGAGGCAGAGGAGAAAAAAGAAGGAGTGCGGCGCAGAGGAAAAAAAAGGAAAAAACAGAGAGCGAAACAGTAAGCAACGAAGGAAAAAAAAAGCTTTGGCAACGAGGAAAAAATAGCAGCAAGTTCGGTTTATTTCTTTTCGTAAATTCTTCTTCAATTTTCAGTTGGGATTCAGATAAAATTATTATTTTCAACAGATTCGAATTAATTTATGGAGAAGTAAATGTTGTCACACTCTTTGCCTTCCAAAGGTGCCTAGAGGACGGGCTAGACGCAGCAGAGTGACAACCCGGGAGCGGATTTCCCATTGGCAGGGGGATAGAAGATGACCATCTCGAGGCACATCATGACCTATAGGCAACACTAGCGAGACCAGGGAACCCCTACGCGAACCTTATTGAAAAGGCCCCTTACTATAGATAGGGTGCTAGCGCTATTTTTTTATTGCAGGGGCGCGTTAGCGCTTTACTAATAAGATAAAAAAAAAAGGCTTTTCTTGCTTGTTTAGTCTTGTTTAGTAAAGTCTCGCTTTTTGATAGGAGTAGGTGCTTGCTAGGGCACTCTTCATTCTTCATTCGAAACTAATGAGTATTGGGTCGGGGGTTATCGCCTTGTTATCAAACATGGAGTTGGGTAAAGCAAACTCCCTCCTTGGAGGAGCACAGGCATAGTCAAGTAGAACTAGGTTGCACTGCTTGATGCTCCAATTGAAAACAAATTAGTGGGGCCATGCTAGTATGACTGAATATACATTATGAAGGTCAATCCCTCCCCTACGACACCAAAAAAAACTGGGCCGAACTTCTAAACAGCCCGCCTGCTTCCATCGAACAATATCATGGCAACGTAGACCTAAGTGGTCATATTGGATCCTTGAGAACCATCACAAGTACAGCCGGCCTATATTTGAATGAAAATGCTGTGTCGTCCAGCGGAGCCTAGAAGAAGGTGACTCATATAGATAGCTGACTCCTTTTCAATAGAAAAGAATAGCCAAACCAACCAAGCTGGCTGGTCAATCTCAGAGATCTTATCGGCTGGCAAACTAGAGACAGACAACCACTGTCCTGACCTTACCAACACCGGAGGTGTATTAATCAATGAACCCCCGAAACCTATTTTCCTTTTTGACAAAATCAACCAAGCCTAACCGGTCATGACATTTTGTTGATATTGATTGAGTTGGAGGAACTTTCGCTGACTGAATCCATCCATAAACCTAGACCCCGGTCACCTTTGTAAGCAAAGCGTCACAACAACATCCAAGGTGACCTTTGGATTCTTAAGGAGAGGGCAAGGAGGAACACGTAGGAATGCCGATCACTACATAAGCCACTAGTGGCTAAGAGAAATTGAGCAGCACCTTGTATAGGTTGGGCGGAGCTTGAAGAAGCGAGCCCCTATCAGAGAAAGCCATTGCGCACTAGCCTAGCTAACTAACATTTTTTAGCTGGCTGTTATGTTAGTTGTAGCGTTCCTTCCCTCCTTCTCTCACTTCAGAAAGATTTAGCAGTATTTTTTTATGATGACCTAGTCGAGAGAGTATGATACATCGATGTAAAAGATTGAGTTGGATTTGTAAGGTAAGACCAGTTGGAGTTCGCTAAGAGATTACGACTACGAAAAAGAGTGTTGGATTTACCTCTTTTATCAGTTCGTATGCTATGATGTAAAGCCCAGCCTGAGACCATATGTGCATATAGATCATATTATATATAATTAAATTATTTTATGTGCATTTACCTTGTTTTACATGCTTTTATATGGATTAATATATGATTATCTCGATTTATGTGCATTTCATTATTTAACGTGCCATTACGTGTTTTAAATGTCGTAGGAGGATAATTAAATATTATTGAACTAAACCTAGGAACTAACTAGTTAATATACAACTAGAATGGCATGGAATAACTAGCATTAAGTTGCAAGGGCAAGGTGGTCTTTTGGCTTTAGATATTATTCTATTAACACATAAAACACACAAAACATACACCAAATCTCTACACACACACACACACACAAATCTGAAAACACACACACACTCTCTCAATTTTTGACTAAGGGAGAAGAGGAAGAAGAAGATAAGAAAGTTCAAGAAAGAGCAGCCATTTGTGCACCATTTTCTTTCATTTTCAAGCTTCCATTTGTATTTTGGAACATCACCTCTTGCATCCAACTCCACACCTAGGTAAGGGATTCTTTCAAAACTTCTTGATAAAGCTCATCCAAGGTTGTAGGTTGTATTTTGTTGAGTAATATAGCTAGTGAAGTTCATCTATGTCTTTATTGTGAAGTTAGGTGTGTATATGTGTTGCAGATCTAGGAATTTGAATTTCATGTTGGGTGGTTGTTGATTGTTGATGTAGGGTGGTGTTGATTGAGTTTGAACCCTTATATGATGCCCACAAACTACATTGAACATGCTTGATTAATGATAGAAGGTTGTGTGGATTGTTAGAATGATTTTGGTAGAAATTATGTTCTTCCCGTGCAGCTATCTGGGCGTTACGACCCATATCCAGTCACCTGTATAGAGGCCACAATGCCCTACAGAAAGCTTCAATCCGGTTGTTACTTGCTTCTTTCGGGCGCGTAGATTAAGTCTACAATGCCCGGATGATTGACAGCTTTGTGCAATGATTTTCCGGAGGCCATATCTCATTCATTTCAACTCCGAATTGAGCTCTGTTTGATTCTAGAGTTATCTAATTTCGATAAGCTTTGATTTTAGACTTAAAACTGATTGATTGGAGTTTGGGAATGTAGGTAAATTTACCTCCTAAGTTAGGAAATTGCAAAGAAGTTTGTGAAAAGATAAACCTTTGTAAAATCCTTCATTTCTCATCCTCACTGAGCTATATGTAGGACTAGCTCACCCCTCTTTCTAATACATATAGGTGAGACCAAGGCCCAGCCAACTGTACAGGTTGAGGGCAATGAGGCTTTATATGATGAGACTGACTTTTGCTTTTGTTGATCTCCATGCTTGTGATGAAGACGTAGCTTGTTAATAGAAACTGATGATGTACTTTTGAACAGCCTTGTGTTATGTAATATTATTTTGGAACTAATAACTATATACTAAGTTTGATTACCATTCTTTTGAGGCCTAGATGTCTGTATTTGGCCACGTATGCAATACAAACAAGGATGCTAGGTCTTGTAATTATTAACAGGTTATGGTGGCCTTTTTATGTCAAATTCCATGAGCATTCTTTTGAAGTTACTTGTGGAAGTTAATGAATATTTAGGTTATTAAATAAGGATCTTACAGGTATTAAGCTGAATGACATGTCGCGCTCCGACCTTAACCTCCACGGGTCTTGGTCCTGGGGCGTGACACCTATTTAAAGTGGTATCAGGGCTAGCTTTAGTTAGCATAGAGCTAGCCTTAGCTAGTGTCGTCCGAGTTTTGAATAGAGGTCCCTGGGGAAGAGTCTTAATCTAAATAGAGTCTTAAGTGGTTTCTATATGTGCTTATGTGCAACCATATGTGCTTAACGCGTTGTAATTGCTTCTTGTTTATGTTTAACTTACATGTTAGATATAACTATATGTATGCATGTTAGGAGTGTTAGAAGTATACCTGTTCATGAGTCACATAATGCATGCATAACCTATAACCGTGGTTGGTGATGCGACTGTATTTTCAGAACTCAAACCTTGGTATTTTGTACTATATTTGCATATTAATTTGGGAATTATTGCAACACTTTGATACTTTCGATGCAATGTAGGATAATACTGTAAAGTGGAAATTCATACCCAAAATGATGCAAAATGCAAGTCAAGAAGTGAAGAATGGGGAGAGCATGAGAACCAGTGGAAGAATGAAACCGATAGAGATGGAATTTGGCCGAAACTGGCGCATAACCAAACTCAAAACGCTGAAAATAGCTCAGAAATGCCTCGGTCAATGCTCGGTCAAAGCTCAGTCAAAATCAGAAATTCAAGTCCAAAAAGTCAACAAAATGGCACTCAAGCGCCCCGCACGAATATTCCACCATGTTCCGGAAGAAGACATGTGGCATGACGATGACTGTTGGAGTAGATGCGCGCTCGAGCGTAGCTCAGTGGCGCTAGAGTGCATTGCTGAAGTTTCCAGAAGCCGTAACGCGTCGTGAAAATAACAGACCGTACAAAAGGGTGCTCGAGAACGCCCTTCTGGCGCTCGAGTGCCCCTCTGATTTTTTGTCTATAAATAGACCCCCCTCCCTCCGAAAATAGTAATTAATTTTGGATTTTGGTTATTTTTAATCAATTTTCGAGTTAATTTTTGATAGTTTTTAGTTTTAGTCTTATTTAGCTAGTAGGATACGGGGAAAATCCCACCTAGGTAGTTCTCATTCGGGGAAATTTTGCCCGAGTAGTTACTATTAGGGGGAAGTCCGACTCAAGTAGTTATTATCCGGTGTTGATTCTGCCTGAATAGCTTTTAATATGAAAGCTCTTATTCGAGGGAAACTCATCCCTAGTAGTTCTTATTCGGGGGAAATTAGCTCCGCCCAAATAGCTACTTTGCGTCGGACCTCTGCTCAAATTTCTGGGATCAGAAATACACGTTCGTCAATACGAGGGAGCCTTTCTTGACTCTCTTTTATTTATAGAATTCGTATTCAATTATGCCTGAGTAGATTGATATCTAGGGGTGAATATTGTAAATGTTAGTCTTTTAATATACGGTCTCGGATTCAAATTATACGCTTTAAATGCAATACATGGCTTGTTTTAATTCAGTAATGTCTTTCATACATAATGCTTTTTAGTAGATGTATGATTACCTTACTATCATTATTGTCTTCCATAACGTAATGCTTTTAAGTAGATGTTATGTTAGCTTTACTTTCGTGCCATGTATCCATGTTTTAGAAAGTGAATCAAATATCTTGACAAGCTTAAAAGATTCCAAGTGACTATAGGTAATGCTTTTAAGTAGACCATAGTTTCTAGACTAGAAAGGAAAAGTTAATTACTTAGTTGAAACATACCGCTTATACCAGGTTGCAAGGACAGATCCATACGAAGGATGGAACGGCACCTACATCATAGTAGTAATCGGGATTTTAATAGGCTAAGTTAATTGACTAGGTTAAATGCTTATAGCTTAACCTCTTGCATTGAATCAGATAATCATGAATACCTAGCCTAGATTAATTGCCTCATTTACATATTCAATCCCCTAGATCACTACCCCTCGTATTCATATTTAGTTAGTTTAATTTAGCTGTAGTATAGGTTAAAAACAAACGCCCGGTACAAACTACCGCTTACCGCTTTAACACTTTCACACATTACTTCACTAACTAACTAACGAGCTTCCCTGTGGTACGATTTCGTACTCATGGCACACTACACAGCAAAGATCCGTTCACTTACGGGTATTTTAACTTGGTTTATTGCGCAAATTTTTAACTCACAACCCGAACACATCAAGATTTTGGCGCCGTTGCCGGGGAAGCACGGTCTAGTTTAGTTATTGATAAAAGTATTGTGTGAACTTGTTTAAAGTGTTATAATTACTGTGTACATTGTATATACTTGTTTTAAAAACTATTTTTTTAAATGTTGTAATTATTGTTTACATTGTCTATACTTATTTTGAACTGTATAAATTATATTGCTTGTATAGTATATTAGTTGTATAAAATGTTTGGGAAATTTAGATGATCGGAGATATGAGTCATTTTAATGTTTCATCCGATCAATGGGCTTTTAAAGACACTACCCAAACCCCTATTCCAAATACGTGTGAAGTTTGTTCTCAATTTGGGCATACTTTTGAAAGTTGTCCCCAAAATCCCAAATTCTTTCATAGTCATGATTCTACTGCTCAGGGTTATTTTTCGAACCAAAATTTGTACTCTAATGTATATAACCCGGAGTGGCAGAATCATCAAAATTCATTTTGGGATAAAAATGTTGCATCTTTTCTGCCTCAAAATTTTGAAGATAATGCATATCAAAACCCTAATTCTTCCGAGTTTTGCAAAAGTTTTCAAAATAATTCTTTCAAACAAAAATTTTGCTATCCTAACTCGGCTGAATTTTCTTCTCCTGAGCCAAACTTCGACGACAAGTTAGGCCAACTTGTCCAACTCGCCGAATCCAACCACCAATCCATAAAAAGGCTACAAGACCAAATCGGTCAACTAGCAGAGAGCATAAATGAGTAGGAAAGAGATAAGCACTCTATTCAACCTGTCATGAGTTCACAAGATCAATATAGTTTCGTTCATCATGAAACTACCCAAAACCAGGTTGTCGAGAAAATAGAAGTGTTTAAAGGAGATAATCAGGGTAGAGAATGTAACACTAGAAATGAGGTAGATAACATGTCTGAGGCATAAACTCCGGAATGGCAGAACCAGCCATCACCTTGGAGTCAAGAAAAGTTTTCTCAAAACTTTGAAAGTCAAGTCCTGCACCTTTCCAATCTGAATCTTCTGTTGACCCTATCCTTAATCTTTCCAAACAAAATGATCAACAGGATGTTTTGATTGACTCTACTCGTCCCAAATCTGATGACAAGTTTGACCAGCTGTCTCAACTTGTCGAATCCAATTCTCACATGCTTCATTCTTTAGATCAACACATTCAGTTTGTTATGAGTACCTTTGATAAAATAACATGTGAACAGACTAATGATATGAGTAAGATTATTTGGGAAAAATCTGATAGGGAATATGAATTTGAGGAAAATGATGAAATGCCTCGTTTAGAAGGACAGGATGACCTTAGTAATGTCATGACTTAACCCGACTCTGATTCCTCTTCAAGGAAGATGAGTGTACACACTTCCTTAGAATCTTCACTCTTGCAGGATGAGTCTATTGAGTCTACTTTAATTCATATATCCTTCTTAGCACCTAAAGAAAAAAGGTTATTGAGATTGACCGACCTTTGTATTTAATTGACCGAAAGAATGAGTCCAATGCTTCTATATCATTTTCAACGGGTTTTAACTCTGTTAAAAAGCTTCAACACCCATTTTCTCTCCTGTTGAAAGTCATCTCAGTTCTTCATTTGTTGCGCCTTCTTCTACTGTGCAACTTACAACAATACCCAAGGAGGCACAATTTGGATTTGACACATTTATGAACAATATGTTGCATACATCTTTTAACTTATGGGTTGACCAATTGGGACATACTTATTTACAAAATACTATAGCCCCTGTTGACATAACCATGAACATACCCACACATACCACATTGGGATGGGATTTGTCACATTTTCAAGGTGACTTGGGAAAGGCATATTCTGTAGGAATAATGTACCATCATCTGTTGCATGATCCTTTTCCCTTCAAAATCTATGCTAAAACGATTATCAGGCAATATATGCCGAAGAGCTTTAAACATAGATGGCTCTAACATTGGCGCTTGGCTGAGGGCGTAAAACTCAGCGCTACTAGGAGGCAACCAAGATTTTTATATGTTTATGTGTTTATTTTCTGTCTGTGAGATTTTTTTAGTCTAGCTGAAGATGATAAACTTAGCGCTACTAGGAGGCAACCTAGTGTTCTCTTTAATGCTTTACTGTTTGTTTAAATTTTTTTCATAACTCTAGAACCCCATAAAAGAGTCTAAATGGTCTGGGTAGTTTATTTATTTTCTTTAAGTCTTAGTTTTATTCCTTGACTGTAATTCCTTTTGACCCCCCCCCCCCCTATGTACTATTTCGTATAGATTAGATTAACTATTATTTTTGTTGGGTTGATGATAATCTGTAAAATACTTTGTCTACTAATCTTTAATTGCAGAATGATACATCGTTTGGCAAAAGTTAGTAGAAAAGCTTTGACATCAACATAGAAATGCTTCACAACAGGTGATATCTTTCCTTACTACATTTCCCTTTATACCTGATCAATATACGCTGATGAGTAAACAAACCATAGGTTTGGGAATGTAGCATTTGTCATTATGTTATTTCTTGCATATTACACTCTTACTGTCTTACATTGTTATTTCCTTGAGGACAAGCAAAGTTTCGGTGTGGGGGTGCGTACATTTCATGATTTTTTTTTCGAAATATGCAAGAAATACACCATTTTTGTTCATAAGAAGAGTAGTTTGCTACCTTACTTGTTTAAAAGAAGATGATTTAGATGATTTAAGAACCTGTTTTGTTAGCTATGCATTGTGAAAAATACTGAGGAAACTCTGTAAGAAAAACTTTGGAGTACTGTATTCATGAGTAAACCTAGATGTTCTTCCTTTCTTCAATTCATAGCTATGTGATTATGAAATGACTGAGATAGGATTACCGTTTCTTATGTTATGTTACTCTGTCTTTATGTACAAAAAAATAAAATAAAAAAACAAGAAAAATAAAAAAACAATCAAAAAAATGGAAAAATAAAAAAGAGTTGTACATACATTTACTGTTGAATAAAATTTTTGCTGTAAATATGTTATAAATCTCTAGGCACCACTATTCTAGATATTGTAATATGGGATATGTGCTATAGTGTATGGCTTCGAGCCTAAATATCTCGGGTAATTGAGGCACGTAGGGGTCCCTTTGAAACCTGGCAACCTCAGTCATAATGGCGGGGGATTGTTGGCCTTAAAGCTTGCTACATGGGATATCTAGAAAGCAAAGGGAACTAAACACTATATAGAGATATTGTAAGTTGTACTTTTATATTTCTGGAAAATGTTAAAAGGTTAAGGCATGATCAAGAGTTTGATTGCAAATGTAGGTGAGAATATCAAAGTCCGATCTGTTTGCATAATTTGAAAATTGAGAATTGCATGAACTTAATTTTCTTAGTTTACTTCTAAATACATATTCCGAAGCAATCAATAGTCAATTTCCAATAAGAGTACTTATTTGAGAAACTATGTACAATGTTCTCTTGTCATGTTTTTCATCAACTGCTGAATATGTTTAAGATAGTAGATTGCATTTCTCATGTTGCATACTTGGAAAATGTTTGACAAAAAGATAGGATAGATTATGATATCTGTTTTTGACTTGTATATTTTTTTGCAAATTTCACTTTCAAATCTGTTTTAAAGACAGTCTTGCTTGAGGGCAAGCAAGGTTTAGGTTTGGGGATGTTGATGTGACTATATTTGCAGAACTCAACCCTTGGTATTTTGTAATATATTTGCATCTTAATTTGGTAATTATTACAACACTTTGATACTTTCGATGCAATGTAGAATAATACCGTAAAGTGGAAATTCAGACCCAAAATGATCCAAAATGCAAGTCAAGAAGTGAAGAATGGGGAGAGCATGAGAACCGGTGGAAGAATGAAGCCGATAGAGATGGAATTTGGCCGAAACTAGCCCATAATCAGACTCGGAACGCTAAAAATTGCACGAAAATGCTCGGTCAATGCTCAGTCAAAGCTCAGTCAAAATCAAAAATTCAAGTCCAAAAAGTCAACAAAACGGCGCTCGAGCGCACCCTCCTAGCGCTCGAGCGCACCCTCCTGGAGCTCGAGCGCCCCGCATGAATATTCCACGACATTCTGGAAGAAGACACGTGGTATGAAGATGACCGTTGGAACAGATGCGCACTCGAGCGTACCTTAGAGGCACTCAAGCGCACTGCTGAAGTTTCCAGAAGCCGCCACGCATCGTGAAAATAACGGACCGCACAGAAGGGTACTCAAGTGTGACCTCCTAGCGCTTGAACGCCCCTCTGATTCGTTGTCTATAAATAGACCCCCCTCTCTCCAAAAATAGTAATTAATTTTGGATTTCGGTTACTTTTAATCAAATTTTGAGTTAATTCTAGATAGCTTTTAGTTTTAGCCATATTTAGTTAGTAGGATACGAGGAAAATCCTACCTAGGTAGTTCTTATTTGGGGAAATATTACCCGAATAGCTACTATTAGGGGGATGTTCGACCCAAGTAGTTATTATTCGGTAGAGGTTCTACCTGAATAGCTTTTAATAGGAAAACTCTTATTCGGGGGAAACTCATCCCTAGTAGTTCTTATTCGGGGGAAATTAGCTCCACCCGAATAACAACTTTGCGTCGGACCTCTGTTCAAATTTTTGGGATCAGAAATACGCGTTCGTCAATATGAGGGAGCCTTTCTTGACTCTCTTTTATTTATAGAATTTGTATTCAATTATGCCTGAGTAGATTGACATCTAGGAGAGAATATTGTAAATGTTAGTTTTTTAATATACGGTCTCGGATTCAGATTATCCGCTTTAAATGCAATACATGGCTTTTTAATTCAGTAATGTCTTTCCTACTTAAAGCTTTTTAATAGATGTATGATTACCTTACTATCATTATTGTCTTCCATAACGTAATGCTTTTAAGTAGATGTTATGCTAGCTTTACTTTCGTGCCATGTATCCATCTTTTAGAAAGTGAATCAAATAGCTTGGCAAACTTAAAAGATTCCAAGTGACTATAGGTAATGCTTTTAAGTAGACCATAGTTTCTAGACTAGAAAGGAGAAGCTAATTACTTAGTTGAAATAGACCGTTTACATCAGGTTGCAAGGACAGATCCATACGAAGGATGGAATGGCACCTACATCAGAGTAGAAATTGGGATTTAAATAGGCTAAGTTAATTGACTAGGTTAAATGCTTATAGCTTAACCTCTTGCATAGAATCAGATAATCATGAATACTAAGCCTAGATTAATTGCCTCATTTATATATTCAATCCCCTAGATCACTACTGTAATACCCCGATCCCTCTCGAGACCGGGAGTTCTATCAATCGATCTAAACACAACCCAAACCAAACCCGGGCATAAATTTTCAGGGAAAACGGACGGAGTCTCCCCTGTTCCTAGGCGAAAAGTAAAACCTGCGACAGCATATAAGTGGACCAATATCATGTCCAAACATTCAACCACCTCAAGGCCATCCGAGCCTTGGTTCACAAGCAGTAAAACCCAAGTAAATATACATTCAAGCTTGGCAATTAAACTACACCAACCTATATCATAAGCTAGACTATCATACCTTTCTATCTCTTTTCCTTTATCATTACAAATATACATTGAAGTTAAGCTACATTAACTAAATACATAATCTAGTGAAACTTAAATTACATCCCCTTTAACATTAAATACATATAATACATAAAAGCATACAACTTTACAACTTTGACAACTCAAGTCACATAGGCACGCAGGACAACTCTTCAAGCACGGACTTTCACGAAATCACGAACTTTCCAACTAACATGGCATTTCCTGAAATGTGGTGGTGAGGAGTGAGTATACACAACACGTATACTCAGTGAGGGCGAGACAGATATCGAATTGGAGAGAAAGAAAGTCGTGCAATGCAAATAAGACAGTTAAGCAATATAACTGATAAATAAGCAATCAAAACAAATAATCAATACAATAAGCAATTACTGAAAGCATTAACATAACCATTCAAAGCTATACCACACTTTGAAGGCTATGGTTCACTCATACGAGCAATGTACCATTTCACGAGCGATACATCAATCTCGAGCTTGATGTTGACAACGATGACAATAAGCGCGCATCCACCTTATAACACCAGTTTGAAATACCCCGGAAGTATCCATCAATCTACGACCCAAATCTCCCTGGGAGGCAGCCCAAGCGAGAAGAGGGAATAGCTACGGAGCTAGAGCAACCAACACTGGCAACCCGAGGCTACCCAGAGAGGCCCATCACTCACGTGCTGACACTATGCAATGCAAGACTCGATACAAGGCAATAAACGAGCGATAGCACAACAATACAAACTAGTGACAACAAACGAGATAACAAGCAATCACAATCAATACTAGCATTCAACTAACTTTTCAAGCATAACAAGCAATAATAAGCAACAATAACACCAATTAAACAAGTATATCAAGCAACCCTAAGCATTCTATAGGCATAATATCAAGATAACAAGCAAAATCACAAATCGGCCCCAACTATCAAAACACTACCATTTCCAAACGAGCCACGAGTTCTGGAAACCGACTTCGCCAATCCTCCTAGGTCACCATAAGGCACGTCCAAGGACCCCGAAACCCTACTTTACCCTAGAATTCGCGCAAAGCCCCGATTTCCCCCTTTGCTCGTTTGAACTACAACTATACCAACCAAACACCCAACCAATGCCATAATCGCACCAAAAGTGCTTCCATGGCCTCCCGAAACAATGCCAACACGCAAAACGAGAAAACGCCAAACTCGACCTAAACGACCCCGACTTTCACTAAGCTGTTTTTCTCCGTTTTTTCATTATACATTCCAATTAAACCACACATTTAGGCATTCTAGCATATCTAGCATCTTCCTACATCAACAAAACGCGTAAAGAGCAACTTCATCGAAACGGAGATTTACTATTCACAATTTACTATTCATCACACAATTTATATTTCAATTCCAATATTTAACTGCAGAAAATGTTAAAAAGCTATAAATACATGTTCTACAATCAACAAGGAACATTCTTTAAGCGTCAAACCGATTAAAACAACAATCTACGCATAAAATCCAAAAATCAAAGTTTAGATACAATATTTCAAATGCGCAAATAACGATGAAACCCTCACCTTAGACGCTCCTAGATGCTAGGAAAACCTCGTAGAGTGCCTCGGAAACTACCCCGCACAAGCCCACGCAAAGAATCAAAGATTTGAAGTTGAGATTTTCTTTTTTTTTTCTTCTTCTTTTCCTCATGGTTTCAAGCCTTTTTCTCTCTATTTTTTTCGTGTGCATTCTGCTTATTTAGAAAAAAAAAGACAAGAAGTCAAAGGTTAAAGATTCGGTCAACCCGCTAAACCAAAACAACTATGCGCGACCTTACAAAAACGGCCATAACTTCTTCTAGAAAACTCCAATTCACGAACGGTTTGAAGCCTCAGAAACTAGACTCATAGAGCTTTCCAAATATATAATTTGCTACCTAAATCTTCCCCAATTGGTTCAGATTTAATTCCAAAATTGACCCAAAATTTGACTAACTTAACTTTGCTTTTTTTTTTTTCTAATCCCTAGTTTTCCTTTTATTAAACATTTCAAAAATTTCCACCTTGTCCTAGTTGGTCAATGTAGATGAAAAGTGAACTAGTTTGGTCAAAGAAGGTGAAAGGTCAATAAAATGCAATTTAAATGAACTTTAAATGCTATTGAATACATGCCAGGTTCGGGGTATAACATCAGGGTGAAATATCCCACATCGACTGTCTAGGAAGTGAGAGAGCTGGTTATAAGGGGGCGACTCCTTGTAACAGCCAGGAGGCCTTTTGACGTGGAGACGCGTCAGAAACAAAATCGTGAGAGTATTGGTGCCCTCGTGGCCTTGCTCAAAGCGGACAATATCCTAGTAGTTATGACTCGTGCGCCCCTTCGTGGGAAAGTTGATCGGGTCATGACAAATGGTATCAAAGCCTACGGTCGTTGGCCAGCGAGGACGCTGGGTCCCTACGGGGGGGGCGGGTGAAATATCCCACATCGATTGTCTAGGAAGTGAGAGAGCTGGTTATAAGGGGGCGACTCCTTGTAACAGCCAGGAGGCCTTTTGACATGGAGACGCGTCAGAAACAAAACCGTGAGAGTATTGGTGCCCTCGTGGCCTTGCTCAAAGCGGACAATATCCTGGTAGTTGTGACTCGTGCGCCCCTTCGTGGGAAAGTTGATCGGGTCATGACAAGTAAAATATCCCACATCGACTGTCTAGGAAGTGAGAGAGCTGGTTATAAGGGGGCGACTCCTTGTAATAGCCAGGAGGCCTTTGGACATGGAGATGCGTCAGAAACAAAACCGTGAGAGTATTGGTGCCCTCGTGGCCTTGCTCAAAGTGGACAATATCCTCGTAGTTGTGACTCGTGTGCCCCTTCGTGGGAAAGTTGATCGGGTCATGACAAATGGTATCAGAGCCGACGTGTCCGTTGACCAGCGAGGACGCTGGGTCCCTATGGGGGGGCGGGTGAAATATCCCACATCGACTGTCTAGGAAGTGAGAGAGCTGGTTATAAGGGGGCGACTCCTTGTAACAGCCAGGAGGCCTTTTCACGTGGAGACACGTGAGGAACAAAACCGTGAGAGTATTGGTCCCATTGTGGCTTGCTCAAAGCGGACAATATCCTGGTAGTTGTGACTCGTGCGCCCCTTCGTGGGAAAATTGATCGGGTCATGACAACTACCCCTCGTATTCATATTTAGTTAGTTTAATTTAGTTGTAGCATAGGTTAAAAACAAATTCCCTATACAAACTGCCGCTTACTGCTTTAACACTTTCACACATTACTTCACTAACTAACTAACGAGCTTCAATGTGGTATGATTCCGCACTTATAGCACACTACACTACAAAGATCCGTGCACTTTTGGGTATTTTACCTTGGTTTATTGCACACATTTTTAACGCGCAACTTGAACGCATCTGTTGGTATCTGTTCTATACTTAAAGATGGCAGGTTGTAACACTCGTAGCATCACTGGATCTCAAGAGCCTGGGAATGCGAATCAAGCTAATCTTGGTATAGCTATGTTTAGTCTGATGGCAAATGTTATCGATCGGATGAGTAGGGCTATGGAATAACAAGCTAGAACCGCAGCAGCAATAGCAGCTAATAATAATAATAACAACAACAATTATGGTGCTGGTAGCAGTGGTGGAAACGGAGGTAATAGGGAAGGTGATAACCTCAAGGATTTCCTGTTCTACAGCCCTCCAAAGTTTAGAGGCCAGCCAAATAGTGAAGATGCTGAGTATTGGTTGTCTCGGATGGAGAAGATTTATACGGCACAGGATTATGTAGATGAGAAAAAGGTCACCTATGCAGTCTTTCAATTAGAAGGTGATGCTGAGACAATGTGGAACACGGTGAGAGATTAATAGGAGGATCAACATACTCCATTTATATGGAGGAACTTTGTTAGGGCATCCAAGAGTAAATACATAACTGAGGCTTCTCGGGACAAGAAGAAGAAAGAGATTATGTACTTGAAGCAGGGAAATATGACAGTGGCGAAGTATGGGGAAAAATTTGACAGCCTCTCACAATATGCATCGGACATGGTCCAGAGCCCGGCCACCAAGATATGGAAATTTAAACAAGGACTGAGACTCGAGATTCAAGATGGGCTGGCAGTAGCAGAGTTCGACACTTATGATTGTCACGCCCCAACCCAACCTATGGAGGCTAGACTAGGGTATGACCTAAATCATTATTGTTATTTTTCATCCCCAATTGTTTGACTATGATTGATACTTATTCGTTAGCCTAGAACTCTAAAAAATTTTCAGAAAAATGGCAGCATAACGATTGTATTTAGGACCTTTGGTTTGACATAATTTCTAGAACACCTCAAATAAATTCGAATCATTAATTTACTTACGATTAAAACTTTCATTCTACCATCGATTGATGTGCCTGCTAGTTTATCTCGAAGGTTCCATTTGAATTAACAAACCTATCATGACAACTACATCTCATTTATTTGTCAAATTCCTATTTAGGCAAGTGCCTATTGTCATTTAGCTTACAAACGAGTACCTTGATTGAGTATAAGTAGGACTAACTTAGTTGATTCTTCACCTATTGGTTTAGACATCTAATTATAGCTACTAACCATAACGATGAAAAACAAACAACCAAAATAAACGAGTTCGTCCAGTTATAGTTGGTAAAAACTAAAATTAGACCCAAAATTACAACGGAGTCATTTATATCAACAAAATAAACAGTCTGCAATCAAACACAACATCCTTATTAGCATCCATGTTCATGAAAAGCGAGCAATGCATATAATCATTCCAAAGGCTCATCAACTAGCACATTTTCTTCAGGCACCTAATCCAAATATGCTTCACCTGTAATGACAAAAAGAGGGTGAGTCCTTATGAACTCAACGAGAGGGAACAAGTGACAAGGTTTTTTGAAATCCTTTTTCTAGTTAACTTGTGAAAATTTCTTTGAAATCTTGTCATGTAATACAAATAAGAATGTAAGCATGGTATAATAATCAAATTGAATAATAGATACATTTACCAATCATTTCAAGGATACGGTGAGCTTTCGCTCTCAAGATTAATTAGTGAGCATTTGCTCTCAGGATCATTTCCAATAACCATTGTTATAGCCAGCATCAATCATCCACTTATCACTCCCAAATGGGTGTACTCCGGATTGTACACCAAATCCTATGACCCAACTCTCCAAGGGTGGAATGCCAAGCGAGAGAGGGAATTCGACCATGTAGTCATAGGAGCACCGGTAAGCCCTATGCTGCCCGGCGTTCGTGAAATGGTACCATGCCACAATGAAAGGTTGCAACCTTGTATGAAATGCACAATTATGACATTTAACATTTCACATTAGGAGGTCAACACAGTAGGTTGCCTCCGAGCAAGTATAAGATCACATATCGACAAGTAAACATATGAGGCATGCTTTGACATGTAGATCCACTTTGTATAACACCTAGAAGCATATGAACATGTAACGGGAAGCCAAGTAACACCATACAAAACAAGTCATATAACTCATTTTAGTTCACATACCAAGTGTTGAGGACATACGAGCATGCTACGACACTTTACACAAGACCGGATGCACGAATAGTTAACTTATCAGCATGTAATCATCGAGAATCATGCTTAGAGCTATAAAGACATTTCTGGGCAGTCCATTAACATTCCCCAAAAATCAATCATAAGGCACACATGAATGGTTTAGGACTTGGGAACCTACATAGCCATTAGGGTTTATAAGAATCGTGCTCGGGTGTAAGTTAAGTTCGCTAAGAACCACAAGAAGCACTTAAACCATTTCATACATACTTAGAGATTATTGGAAAGCCTATTAACAACTCAAATAAATTCATTTAACCATTGGATAGTCACTTAAGAGGCATGCATGTGTAGTAGGGCCTCAATTTTATGCTTACACATACAATTTGACAAGAATCAATCTTATAACAAACCTAAGTCAAGCATCAAGTCATTTGAGGAATCTCATCCAACCAAAACAGTCCATGCAACTCCTAATTTCCACAAAAACCAAGCATACAATACTTCAAGGTACAATTACATTATGATTTAAAGCAAGTTTCCAAACAAAACCCTCCTGCAATAGCCTAATTTTCCTTATTCAGTTGACCAAGAAAATAATCTCCAAATTCAGTGAATCAAATATCAACTTGAATCTTAACAAGTGCTTTAAATCTAGGAATAAACCTCGCTGCATTTCGAGTTCAGACTTAGGACTTATGACCAATACCGGGAGACCGCGCAAAACTGCCATGATTCAGACACATTACGATGTTTTCCATTTTTCAGGGTCTTAAAGTCATAATTAGCCTTAGTCTATTTCTTCAAGATTTCTTCAAAATGGAAAAATATAGTGACCCACCAAGTTTTATACATTTTTAACATCTTTTTCTAGGTAAAAAGTATTTCATTCTAACGGATAGAAAGGCTGCCAGAAACTTAACTTCATATCTCAAGATTTTTATCAAGTTTGAAGGCATACTAGGGTAGATATGCTCATATAAACATATGCACATGGATATCAAGAATAAATACAGTCATATAAGTGCATGCATTTGAGTTTTTTAAGCTTTTGAAAAGATTTAAACCCTCACCTTAGCAAATCCTAGCAAGAGTACAAGAAACACTTGTGAAATGCCCTTGTAGATGCCAAATCCCTTCTTCTCCTAGCTTGGCCAAGTGGTATCTTGACTTTTCCTTAAATTCTAGTTTAGTTAGTGTGTATAGGAGGTGTGCATGTGCTTAAGACCAAAAGAAGAAGAAAAGGTAGCAACAAACTTACCTTTGGCTGAGAATGGAATGTCTAGGTGCTATCCTAGCTTGGTTTCTTGCTATGGCCGAGAGTTTGAGGACCTTTGAGAGCTTGCATAAGTCTTGGAAGCACAAGCTTGGTGGTGGAGGAGTTAGGGCCGAAAATGGAGAAAATGAGATGGTTGAATGAATAGTTTTTGAGAGTTTTATGTGTATGTGAGGGTGTGCTCGATTTTGGTGAGTTGAGAGAGCATGTGTGAGTTGTTTTTTGTGTAGTTTGTATTTTGTGAGTGTGTGTGGTGTGTAGGCAAAGAAAGGCAAGGGTTTGGGTAGAGTGTAGGAATATTTTTATGCTTCTAGTGCTTTGTGAGCAATATTTGAGTGTTTTTGTGTTTTGTGTGTGTATAAATTATAATTTTGTGCGTGTGGGTGCATGGATTTCTTGTTGGCCGTGTAGGGCATGTGTGTGTGTGTGTTGTTTATATATATATATATTTTGGAATTCTAGTGTTTGGTGATAGGATTTAGGGCTTGGTGAGCTTTGGTCATTTAGGGGGTTGATTTAGGATTAGAATAATAGTTAGTGGTTTGTGTAGGATTAGTTTATTAGTATTTTCGTAGTTAGTGGAGTTTGTAGGATTTGAATTAGGGAATATAATAACGCATAGTGCTTTGTGCAGGAATCTTTCTAGGTTAATGTGTAGGCACGTTTTACTAGGTTTAGGGCACGTACTATGAGGTAAGGCACGCACTTTTATGTAAAAGTACAAATTCTAATGTAAATGCACGCAATCCTAGGTGAATGCACGTAAACCAATGCAAGGCATGTAATTCAATGCAATGCACGTAAATCAAAGCAAGGCACTTAAATCTTGGTTAAGACACGTAGTTCAAGGTTAGTGTACAAAAATTTAGGTATTGCACGTAAATCGAGGTCAGAGCACGTATATTTATATATCGCAAGTAAGTCAAGGATTAGGGCACATAATTCTAGGTCGAGGCACGTATAACGAGGTATGCACAAAAACCAAAGAACATATTTAAGGTATTGCACGTAACCCAATACTAACGTATAAAATCCTTGGTTAAGGCTCGTACTAAATCCTAGGGCTCGTAATCCAAGGTTGGTCATATAATTCTGGGTCTAAGGCACATAAATCTAGGTAAAACACGTTATTTAGGGTCGGGCCTCATAATGATGCTATCTTTGAGGCTGCATCGAGGGTTGAGGAGATGAATATAGCGATAAAGGTTGGTCTAGCTTAGCCAAATAAGAGGCCCTTCTAGACTCAGGGTCAGTCCAAAGCATTCCAAACCCAGAAGCCCCAAGATCAGGCCAGACTAGCAGTTGCTAGGCCCCAGCCTAATGTCCTGGCCACTCAGGTAACTTGTGCAGCCCAAACCGTTGTGTGCAAATATTGTTACAAGAAGGGGCACTCTAAAGCCCAATGTTAGAGGAAAAGTGGCAATTGTATGAGGTGTGGAAATGATCAACATCTCGTTAGAGATTGCCCGATATGGCATGATAAAGATGCTCAAGCATAACTCACAAAGAATGCTCCAGTTCAGCCGACAAGGAATGCTCCGACACAGAGGGTTCAAGCCCGAGCCAATGCCATGGATCAATAAGTAATTCCTGATGATGCCGCTATTGTTGAAGGTACCTTCCTGATTCACAATCAATTGGTTAAGGATCTTATTGATATTAGAGCTACACATTCATTAATAACTCCAAAATGTGCATATCACACTAAGTTGCAAGTTGAGAACTTACCATATCATGTAGAAGTTAGCACACCAATGGGCCCCAAATATGCCACTAGACTGGCGTGTAAAGCATGCAAGATACAGGTTGGGAATCAGGAATTTTTGGCCGATCTTATAGTGCTTATCTTCCGAGACTATGAGGTTATTTTGGGGATGGACTGGCTATCACGACATCATGCGTGATTAGATTGTCGGACAAAGGTAATTGAGTTCTGGGTACCGGGACAGCCTGTGCTTATGGTGAGAGGAGAAGGTGACTTGTCGGGAAAGGCTGTGATATCCTTAGTCAAGGCTGGGAAATATATGAGGAGAGGGTGCTACGGATACTTGGCTTACTTCATCAACGAGGCAACAGATCAAGTTAAGTTAAAGGAAGTGCCGGTGGTTAAGGAATATGTTGATGTGTTCCCGGAAGAGTTGTCAGGATTACCACCCCCAAGGAAGATTGAGTTCGTAATTGAGACACTACCAGGTACTCAGCCAATCTCTAAGGCTCGCTACCGCATGGCTCTGACTGAATTGCAAGAGTTGAAGGTTCAGTTACAAGGTTTGTTGGAAAAAGGCTTCATGCAACCTAGTTCGTCTCCATGGGGTGCACTGGTCTAATTTGTGAAAAAGAAGGATGGGACTTTGAGGTTGTGCATCGATTATAGGGGTTGAACCAAGTGACAATAAAAAACAAAGTATCATTTGCCATTGATCGATGAATTGTTTGATCAACTTCAAGGAGCTAAAGTCTATTCAAAATTTGACTTGAGGCAATGATATTATCAACTCCATATCAAACGGGAGGATGTACCTAAGTCAGCTTTCAGAACGAGGTACGGGCATTATGAATTTTGTTGTAATGTAATTTGGATTAACAAATGCTCCTACAACTTTTATGGACTTGATGCACAGGGTGTTTCAACCATATTTGGACTAGTTCGTGGTGATTTTTATAGATGATATCCTGGTGTATTCAAAGACCAAGGAGGAACATGAAAGGCATTTGCGTTTGGTGTTGCAGAAGTTGAAAGAGCATCAATTATTTGCCAAGTTCAGCAAATGTGAGTTTTGGCTTAAACAAGTGGCCTTCTTGGGTCATGTGATATCAGAAGAGGGGATTGTTGTGGATCCTTCAAAGATTGATGTTGTGCAATCATGGAAGAAACCAAAGAATGTCACCGAGGTACGTAGTTTTCTCAATTTGGCAGGATACTATAAGAGATTCATAAAGGATTTTTCTAAGCTAGCGGGACCCCTCAGAAGGCTCACACAAAAGAAGGTCAGCTTTGTGTAGGATGATAAATGTTAAAATAGTTCCCAGGAGTTGAAGAAGAGATTGACAACTGCTCTTGTATTGGCATTGCTCGAAGGAAGTGAAGGGTTTGTTATTTATAGTGATGCTTCAAAGGAAGGGTTAGGTTGTGTATTGATGCAAAACAATCAAGTCATAGCTTATGCATCACGGAAGTTGAAGCCTTATGAGATGAATTATCCTACTCATGACTTGGAGCTCGCAGCTATTGTGTTTGCACTGAATAAATGGAGACATTATTTGTGGGGAAGTAAGTTCGAGATATTCACCGACCACAAGAGTTTGAGATATCTCTTATCTCAAAAGGAGTTGAACATGCGTCAGAGAAGGTGGATGAAACTTTTGGATGACTACAATTGCACTATAAATTATGTGCCCGAAAAGGTAAATGTAGTAGCAGATGCATTGAACTGGAACGCGAGTTTGGCAAGGTTGGAGATCAAGGAACCTACCTTGTTATCCCAGATCCGAGAGTTACAACAACAGGACCCTCAGCTTCAAAAGTAAAAAGACGGTAATCCGGATTTCAAGTTGCATGGAGATGGGTTGTGGAAGTTTCGAAACCGGGTTTGTGTGCCAAACAATCCAGAGTTGAGAAAGAAGGTCCTTGAAGAAGCTCATCATGCTAGGTACACTATTCACCCAGGAGGTACAAAGATGTATCAAGACCTAAGGCAACACTATTGATGGAACAACATGAAGCAGGAGATTGCGGAGTTTGTGTCTCAATGCTTGACATGTCAATGGGTGAAGGCAGAACATCAAAGACATGCGGGGCTCCTACAACCTTTGGAGATTACTCTATGGAAATGGAAGCATGTGACCATGGATTTCGTCATGGAGTTGCCGAGGTCTCCTCAGGGAAATGATGCAGTTTGGGTCATTATGGATAGATTGACAAAGACCGCTCACTTCATTGCAATGAACAAAACAGATAGTGTAAATAAATTAGCCAAATTGTATATGGCTAAAATTGTGAAGTTACATGGAGTGCCAGCTAGCATTGTGTCTGACAAAGATCCAAGATTTACATCTCAATTCTAGCAAAAATTGCAGGAAGCCTTGGGGACGAAGTTGAAGCTCAGTACAGCGTATCACCTACAGACTGATAGGCAATCTGAAAGGACTATTCAGATTTTGAAGGATATGCTAAGGGCATGTGTGATGGATTTTGGAGGTATGTAGGAGAAGCATTTACCTTTGGCAGAATTTGCTTATAATAATAGTTATCAGGCTACAATTGGCATGGATCCCTATGAGGCTCTGTATGGACGGAAGTGTAGGTCACCATTGTATTGGGATGAAGCCGGAGAGATGAAAGTCATTGACCCTACATTGATGCCGGAATTGATAGAGAAGATGGAGAATGTCTAGTTGATTCAAAAAAGGATGCACATGGCTCAAAGTAGACAAAAGAGTTATGCCGATAAGCGAAGAAGGGATTTAGAGTTTGCAGTTGGTGATCGGGTGTTCTTGAAGTTGTCACCCCAAAGAGGGTTGATTAGACATGGAAAAGGTGGGAAATTAAGCCCGAGATATGTTGGGCCATTTACAATTTTGGAAAGAATTGACAAACTCGCATATCAGTTAGACCTACCCCCGAATCTCTCCAACATTCACAATGTGTTCCATGTTTCGATGTTGGGAAAATATCATCCCGATCCCTCTTATATTCTAGAGCCAGAACCACTAGAACTTCGAGAGAACTTGTCTTATGAAGAGAGACCCGTGCGGATTCTACATGAGCAAGACCGGGAGTTGTGCCACAAGAGCATTCTAATGGTGAAAGTACTTTGGGATCACCATGGAGTTGAGGATGCCACTTCGGAAAGGCATGACTAGATGAAGCAACAGTACCCGTACTTGTTTGCAAGGTAATCAGGGAATTGCGAGAGCGCAATTCTTTTAAAAAGGTGAGGTTGTAAAGCCCAGCCCGAGACCATATGTGTATATAGATCATATTATATATAATTAAACTATTTTATGTGCATTTACCTTGTTTTACATGCTTTTATATGGATTAATATGTGATTATCTCGATTTACGTGCATTTCAATGTTAACGTGCCATTACATGTTTTAAATGTCGCAGGAGGATAATAAAATATTATTGAACTAAACCTAGCAACTAACTAGTTAATATACAACTAGAATGGCATGGAATAAATAGCAATAAGTTGCAAGGGCAAGGTGGTCTTTTGGCTTTAGATATTATTCTATCAACACATATTACACACAAAACACACACCAAATCTTACTTGTGAAGTTCATCTATGTCTTTATTGTGAAGTTGGGTGTATATATCTGTTGTAGATCTAGGAATTTGAATTTCATGTTGGGTGGTTGTTGATTGTTGATGTGGGGTAGTTTTGATTGAGTTTGAACCCTTATATGTTGCCCACAAACTACATTGAACATGCTTGATTGATGGTAGGAGGTTGTGTGGATTGTTAGAATGATTTTGGTAGAAATTATGTTTTTCCCATGCAGCTATCTGGCTGTTACAGTCCCTATCTGGTCACCCGGATAGAGGCCACAATGCCTGGCATAAAGCTTCGATCCGGGCGTTACTTCCTTCTTCTGGGCACCCGGATTAAGGCTACAATGCCCGGATGTTTGACAGCTTTGCTCAGTGATTTTCCAGAGGCCATATCTCATTTGTTTTAACTCCGAATTGAGCTTCGTTTGATTCTAGAATTATCTACTTTCAATAAGCTTTGATTATAGACTGAAAACAGATTGATTGGAGTTTGGGAATATAGGTAAATTTGACTCCTAAGTTAGGAATTGCAAATGAGTTGAGTTTGCTTCATAGTTTCATTTGTACTTGCATTTTATTGTCGTTTTGAGTTGTTTTAAGGTATTTTTACACCTTCCTTTGGAATATGGATATGTTATGTCTTTCAAAATGTTATTATTATGTTCTACCATGATGGGTGTTGGTTTCATGATTGTCTAAACGGTGCATTTACAATTACACGCTTATGTGTTATATAGATGAAGTATACTGGAACATGCTTGGATTATGCTCGAGCCATGAATACGCTTGAATATGTTTGAATCATTTAATTGCTTAAATATGCTTGATTAGGTTTGGATCGTGGACATCTCTCGCTTGGTACAATCCTTGGAGAGTTGGGCCATATTATTAGTGCTCTCCCTCTCTCGCATGGTACAACCCTTGGAGAGTTGGGACGTATTGTCAGCACTCTCTCTCGCTTGGTACTACCCTTGGAGAGTTGGGACATATTGTTAGTACTCTCTCTCGCATGGCACAACCCTTGGAGAGTTGGGACATATTATTAGGACTTTCTCTCGCTTGGTACAACCCTTGGAGAGTAGAATTGGGCATTGGTGTTAATGTTGTTGCCATGTATGACGTTCACTTATTATTTTGTCTACTCTTGCTTGGTACAACCCTTAGAGAGTTGAAATGCTTGATTGATGCGTTGATTAGTCCGTTCCTATTTAACTGTCATCCATGTTAATCTTGTTATTCTTGATGAATATGCATATCATGGTTTTGGAAAGAAGTTTGCAAAAAGATAAACCTTTGTGAAATCCTACATTTCTCATCCTCACTGAGCTATACACAGGACTAGCTCACATCTCTTTCTAATACATACAGGTGAGACTGAGGCCCAGCCAACTGTAGAGGTTGAGGGAAATGAGGCTTTATGTGATGAGACTGACTTCTGCTTTTGTTGATCTCCATGCTTGTGATGAAGACGTAGCTTGTTAATAGAAACTGATGATGTACTTTTGAACAACCTTGTGTTATGTAATATTCTTTTGGAACTAATAAACATATACTAAGTTTGATTACCATTCTTTTAAGGCCTAGATGTCTGTATTTGGCCACGTATGCAGTACAAACAGGGATGCTAGGTCTTGTAATTATGAACAGGTTATGGTGGTCTTTTTATGTCAAATGCCATGAGCATTCTTTTGAAGTTACTTGTGGAAGTTAATGAATGTTTAGGTTATTAGATAATGATCTTACAGGTACTAAGCTAAATGATACATCGTGTTCCGACCTTAACCTCTGCGGGTCTTGGTCCCGGGGCGTGACATACGAACTCCTTGGTATTCTATGGCGGCTTGCCCCGTGCTAAGTAAGAGATTATGGGTTTTTCTTTTTTCCTGGCTCAGAAGCGTGTCTTTAAGGATATGTGTTGCTACTCACCTCAATGCTACACTTCGGCAGCTACGAACTAAGACGCTTCAGAAGAGAAGCTACATCTACTACCTGCATTTACCCTGACAGGCTAACCCGAGCTTACCCAGGGCCTTACTGCCTGAACATGAAAGACTAATGTCTACTTATACCTTTGAGAGGTCCACTTATACTATTGAGAAAGTCTCTTAATTAATGAGGCCCCGATTGTTATGTAAGATTCAATTCAATCTAACAAGCAGACCACCTTCGGCTACTACAAGATCTTTATAAACCAAAGAAGCTGAGCCTACTTTATGCACTTCCGCACTAAGCAGGCAAGGCCAAATACACAAGCAAGAAGGCATCGCCTGCGGTTTCCAATCCAATAACAAGTAAAAGACTAAGAAGTAACTTACTATACCTTACTTCCTTGTGCCCATAGCTTGACCTCAGCCACCAGCACGGATGCCTTCCCTTCCTTGCAAAGCGAACCTATTTCTTGACGTCTTTTTGACCGGGCTACCCGTGAATTGAGAAAAGGGAAATTATCCAGCAGATAGGGTTTTTGTCAGCTCTCGATGTGGCTCATCATCATCTAGAGGGAGCCCCTTGCACGGTGAATCAAAGAGAGGATTGGCATGTAGCAACCTGCACGTCATCGAAGTGGGAGTGGCAAAATATATAGGAAAAACCTAAGGGTTGGTCGACTGGCTTGTTATCCTGGCTAGACAGACGAGTGAATCTAGCCAAAAAGACTGAATTCTTGTTTGTTGCATATCGTACCCAATCCCTCCTTCAATCTCGACGATGGTAGGACTGGACAACAATGACAGAAAGAAAGATTCCCCTGTTCATAGAGTTCTCTTGCTTTCCCTTGTTCATCGAGTGCCTTGTCTTGTGCTCGCTCATGCCGATACTTTAAAGATCTTAGATCTGGTGGAGATTGGTTGAGAAGAATGATGCCAACTAAGGAGAGGGGGACCGATCGATTGGCTTCCATATCGAGATCAGTTCCTTTTGTCAGTACGTATGCTTCCCTAGCACCCGGAAACATTGATTTCTCCTCCGAACCCTCAATCCACTCCCCTTCCTTATTATTACTCCATAAGATAGGGTAGCAGCCGGCTCTGGTTCCTACACTGTCTCCACACAAATTAATGCCAGAGGAGTCCCATTATCCATAGGATCATCCTCCACTACATAGACGTTTGCTCATCCTTATGGCGACATATGTCATGATTAAGACCATCCCATAGTCCAAAGGGATTGTCCTTATTTCCCCAAAGTCAATTGAAAAAGAGGTCTTTTGCGCTCACTTCCTTGGTCTTGACTGCTCTTTTCCTCTGGAAACTTTGTAAAAGTGCCTCCTAAGGGCTTCAACCGATGCCTTCAAGCTCACCTAACTTGGTTCTAGTGTTGTGACTGGCACTCTATCAAATCTATCAATTCTTGGATTGGCTGCTTCTAAAAGAGCTGTTCTTCCTACTGCTCATATTCATCACTTCCCCGTGAGGGCAATTAGCCCCTTGCTTTCATTTGAATATTGGCCCTCGCGTATCACGACTAGATTTGAGTCACTCATAGCTTGGGCTTTCTATTTCATCAGGACGACTTCTCCTCCACTGAGCTCATCACCCCTTTCTATCCCTTGAGTGAGGTTGAGGTCAGAATTATCTTATTAAAAGAAAATAAGAATCTATTTGACCTGAAGCTGACCTTCACAGTCCAGGAAGTTCTATTATTTAGAGGTAGCCCCTACCATGATTTTCATTTGTCTTTTGCCTTTTATGATCTCTTGGCCTGCGCCTCAGCTTTCTGTACTATTGCTCTCTAAATGGACTCTTTCTTTGGCAACGAACAATCAAAGTCAAACCTTTATGAAGACGAGCATACGATGTGACTTGAACCACAGCCTCGCTTCACGTCTTCTGATAGCGGTTAGAATGGCAATGACAGTCGATTTATCCTCTGATTCCTATCGAGTTACCCAAAGGCCTTCTCTTCTTTCTGACTGTGCTCATTGGGTCATTAAGCCTAAGGTCAATCTAACCCTTGCCGCTGGTTCCCCCTTTGTCTTTCTTTTGGCGTGACTATTTTTCTATCAATATCCGGTGATCAAGAAGAGAATGTCGTAATGGAATAGACGAGGCCTATTCTCATCTATTCCCCTCATCCAGTTCCTAGTTTCTAAGCAACTGATGAATCTATATATGAGGGATTCCTGATCTCATACATCAGGGTCGAAACAAAAGAAGACAGGATAGACTTTGAGACCTCAACTTGATTTGTTGATTGCTTCTTTGGTTGATTGATTCTTGAAGTCAAGCATACAGACAGTGACAAAGTGACTCAGATCCATTTATGCTTTCATTTCATTTCCTTCTAGTATGGTTGCACTTGGGTGGGACCCTTTCTTTCGTCCCTGCCACCATTCCCTGAATGAGTGAATAACAGGTTCACTCTGAAACGAAACCTCTGCTTGAGTTGCTTCCATATTTGACTTTGGGGCCTTGGTCTTCGAGCCTCTACCGATGCCTATTCTGTTCCTTCTAAGGCGATTTGTGTCAATAAAAGGAGAGGTTTGAATTGACTTCCTAAGTTCTTTCTTACCGAAACTAACATCCCTAGTCTAAGGATAAGGATCTAAGGAAAATGGATAAAATCGGTTTTTTCGATAGAGGGACCTACAAAACGACACACTAACTTAAACTCTTCTAGCCTAGAACTCCTAACTAACCCTTAGGCGAGCGAAGGGACTTCCTATATGAAACCAGGGAGGCACGAGCGGGAGTAAGAAGAATTAGCTGCACATTCATCCTCCTCTAGAAAGGTCAATTTCTTTTTCATTGACATCTAGGATGAGAAGGAATTAGCACATTCAACATCCTCAATAGTTAGCTTCTACCACTGTCACTCACTCCTTTTTTTAGCTTAAAGAGAGAGGGCTTTCAGGATTTTAAGAGAGAGAGGACATGCCCCATAATAGAATCAGGAAGGGAAGGAACTGATTGACTAACGGCAAGGCATTGATTGCACTAGTATCATAGTCATGTATATATTACGAGATTTCGCCGATTAGAGAATGTTGGGTTCTTTCACTATGACTTTCTTCATCTTCTCTACTGGCTCATGGGAAGTTTCTTACTAGTGAACCCTCGAGAACTATCTAAGGTCTATTCTTTAGCCTTCGCAGTGTACAGGCTGTCAAGAAGAATACCTTTTTCCCTTTAGCATGGAAAATCTAGTCAATTATCTTATTCTTATATATATGCGATCCTGGCCTCTACTCGAAGGTTAGCCTCCTCTGCTAGCCTTGAGGAATGAGATAGTTTCACAACTTGGGATCCCTCCTTGAGAAGTGAGGCCGAACCTTTGTTGGAAGGGTCAGAGATAAAAAGAAGAGTGTCACGACAGTTTCAGTTCGGGTCTAGACTAAGAGCTGGACGAGCGGCTTGGCCTTCCCCATGTGGAAAGTGGGGAAGGGTTTTTTCCATTTCCAGGGATTGACACCTCGTCTCGGACATCTTGAGAATAAGGTCTCTCACTCTCCCTACTATGCTCAATATATCCTCAGCTCTTTTGTGAAAGGGCTGCGCCGTAGCCGTATTGGCTAAAGGTCGATTAAGAGTTCTTACTTTGTGGATTTCCCACTTACACTCCTCCATTCTATCTCTTCTTATGATGGCAGGACTAAGAACCAGTTTTTGGGTTCTTCTTTAGTCTTGACTGCTAGTTTTGAACAGAATAGGCTCTTTCTTATGTCTCGAAAGAAATGGGGCTTTTATCACTACTTTTGCCAGTCAAGAGGTTTCTATCTTAGACTTTCCCATCCTTCCTCCACCTGACTTTGATTGGCTTGGTCTCTAGTGCACTGGAAAGTCACCTTTCGTGGTCTTGGAGTTCATCTCCGAAAAAACCCGATCTAGAGGGGTTCTTCTGTGCTCACTACTGCTACCCTCTTAGTGTTCATCGAATCCCCTCTCTCCCAACTGCCCTGGGATGAAAGTTTCATTGCTCGTCTTCTTCCTCAAAATGCCTGTTAGTGCCTTCTTTCTCACTACTTAACTTTCAGTAGATTTAGTGTACAATGAAATAAACTATAAAAACCTTCAATACCTTGATCTATCCCGCCTTGTGAAACTCCCTTTATTCGGTGAATTGTAGGCTGCAACTAGTGGGTTCTCTTCAAAGTATTAAAGGTTCACTTATTAGCCTTACTAGTTGACGAGTAGTACAAGACTGTTTTATAGAGAGAACCTAGCCAATTATCTTATAGAAGGTGTTTCCTTACGTCTACTCGACCAGAGGCAGCCTCTATCACCGTTACAATGGGAATGCATCCACCCTAATGGAAATTAGAGGCCGATCAATGGAAACTTGTAGTCAGTCTTCTACAAAGCTGTAGCTAGTAAGGCTAAAGTTGTTTTTAATGAGGAAGGAGAAGAGGCTAGTTCATGGCTAGGTCTTTACTGACACACTCTCGGACCTTTTGAATTAAGTTAGTGTTCAATGAGCCAATACCTACTAAGAAAGTTCCTTACAACTAGGCTTCTAGAAAGCGGTTTAAGGAGAGCGCTTCGCATTACATCAGTCTTGCCCCTCGGTCCTGAACATTTAAGGATGTAGTGGACTTATTCATCATATAGTAGTTGTACCAACGCCGTGCTTGATCGAGTTGATTAAGCTTTCTCAATGGTGAAAAAATGTGTTTACAAGCTTGTTTGATAGAACAAGGATATTAATAAGGTTTTTTTTTATATATAAAACAGTCAATAAGATAACCAATGGCAAGAACTCTAAGTAATGGGAGGACTTTGAAGGAATAGATTGATAGGAAGATTTAAATAACCCAGTATTCTCCGACAAGAGTGAGCAGGGAAGAGCTGGAATTCTGGACTTTGGCTAGAGATGCGCCTTTCTTCTATTCTTTTATTAGAAATCCTTCTTTCTTAATGTCTGTTCATTCCTTCTAGGCAAGCATAAAAGTAAAGGTAGAAAGGCGTAGGAATAGCAAACGAAAGGGAAGAGAGACCGAGGCTAGGCTAACTTCATCATTCCCCTTTTGTTCAAGGTGCGGATTACTGTTTCTTCAGACTAAGAGTACCCACTTTGATTCACTGTAGAGAGTAGGGAAAGGGACGATTATGTCCACCTGAGGAATCATAAGTTATCCTAAACTAAGGGGAAAGGAAAAAACTGACCCAAACTAGGGAACTATCGCTATAAGAGAAGTTCAAAGTAGTGTTCTAGTTGCTTGTGCCGGTGCTTCGCTTAGCAGGAAGCTTGACTCCTTGAAAAAGCGCATTTTCGCTCCTCTCTTTCGGGCAGCTAGTTGGCCTTGGAAATCAGACAGGGGCCTTTTGTCACGCCTCAACTCGACCCCACCTACAATCAGTTAGGACACAACGAAATTTCAGTAGTATAACGACAGTAATTAAGACACCAAGGCTCTAAATCAACCTCTTCAGAATATTATACAACCAACTCCACAAACCATTCAATAATCAACACCTCAATTAAATTAACAACATACAACATAACCATATTATACAATAATCATTCCTTCAACAATCCATTCATAGTTATACGCCTCCGTTGCAACTTAATACATATGCTATACATACATTTCAAAATAGATTATAACCAACTTAATAATCTAGTCATGATCAAAATAAAGACTACTAAATCATCATACATATGTCTTTATTAAGATAGGTTATACAATACATTGTTTTACAACAACTAAGATAATCTCATGGCAATGACTCCTCCACATAAGACTCATCTACATATGGCACATTTCCCTCTTCAAGAGGCACGTACCCGTAGTCAGGCTCAGTAACACCTGCACGCATACAATAATTGAGAGTGAGCTTATATAAAACAAGCCCAGTGAGGATCTGATAGATCTCTAATAGTATTTACTATACTAATTGGAAATGATCCTTTGAGCAATAAACACACAATAAACATCAATAACAATATAAACACAAACTATAATGACCATTCAATAAAGGATACTCTAGTTGGTGTAGCTCCAAACGCCATCACGATCTCAACCAACTTCTTATCACCCCTATGACATACACACCTGAGGTACCTCAATAGCCCTACCCTCCATGGCATCTCTGCCCATGCGAGATGAGGGTAGCCTCTGGTAGCCATGCCATTTTCAACCTAACGGCCCAATACCGCCCGAGAGGTGGCACACGCATATCAAGACTCAACAATAAGAATAAACATTCAATCGCAGGAGTACAACCTTTTCTGTTGACTATCTCCCGGTTCATCAATAATCAATATTCAATAATCAATAATCAATAATAAATTAATCAACTAATAACATTACAACAACACAACATCAATTAATCAATTAACAACTAAACAACTAAGTTAGATGACAAAGTAGACCACCCAACTTAACATGCATTAGACACACAACCAAACCTTAATCTAACCATCAACAACTCATAATTCAATCACTCAAACACCACCCGATCATCTAAAGGCATATATCGACATTTTAAAGAAAGACAACCTAAACTTCTAATAATCATAACTTACATTCAACTAATCCAAATAACCCCAAACCATTTCCTATCACTCACTCACTCAATCAACTACATTAGTCCCCTTGGAAACCAACCAAAATACATCCAAATCAAGCCCAACAACCCTAAAACCTCAATGTACCTAGGCTGAAATTTATGGACTTTCAAACCGACATCACAATCAAAATTTCGGCATTACAACGACACTACCCCGTATTTAAAAAACTTTTACAAATCGACGGCAATCGATTCCAACCACTACAACTCAAAATATTCAACAAATAGCCAACAACTCAACTTTTAATACCCGAAAATAAAAATTCATGCTACAACGGTTCAAATCTTATATAAACGCATATAAACGATCCTTTGCATGCACTGATCAATAATATAACATCAATTCAACTTTCTAACGGTTCAAAATTCAATTATACGCTAAAACATAAAAGATAACATTTGAGATCTAGAATTTTTCTTTCACCTTTGATGTGTTATGAAGCTAGAAAGATGCTCAATGGATGCTCAAGAGGTGGAATCAATCTTTGGTTGATGAAAATTGGCCTTTGATTGCAAGTTCTAATGAAAAATTGCCTTTGAAAACCTTGAAATTCTTTCTCTTTTTCTCTCTTATGGCTCTCGGCCATGTGTGTGCAAAATAAGGTGTTTTTGTGCTTTGCTAATGTGTGTTGATGCATACATACTCAAGGTCAACTAAAATAAAAGAAAGTCAAAGGTGGAAACTAGTTTATTTTTAGTATTTTTAGTCTTTTAATCCTATTTTTGACTATTTCTTGCTCAACTATTAAATTGACACCTAAATTAATTCTAGACAATATATTTTAGTGAAAAAGAGTTTTACATTTAAACATTTTCACTCGAGTCATCTTAAAACTCGATTTCTTGCAAAAGAAAGTGTAAAAACCTTTAAAATTTCAAAAACGATTCCAAATTTGTTTTAATCAAACACGGGTCTATTAATACCCGAGGACTAGCTTTTGAAATACTTAAAACACCCCCATAAAAATTTTAGCGGACAGGTGTTCAAAATACTATTTACTAAAACCAGCGATAAAATTTCTAATTCTGTTTTTTATGAAAATTTTATGAATGCACACATAGCATGTATTAGGAATATAAATCACATATTTAGCACATTCTAACTCATATAACACATAAATAGGTCAAAGCACGCAAAATGAGGCAAAACACGCAAATCGAGGTAAAGGCAAAATATGGGGTCTCACATTCTCCTCCCTTAAAGAAATTTCATCCCTGAAATTCTTACTTGCTGTACGAAAAAGATCTGGGTCTACTGCTGCATCTGATCTCGCCTCTCTCAAGTAGCTTCCTCAATACCGTGATGCTTCCACAACACCTTGACCATCGGAATCTTCTTCGATCTCAATTCACATTCCATCTTATCAAGAATGCAAATTGGCCTCTCATCATAAGTCAGATTCTCACGAAGTTGTAACTGCTTTGGCTCTAGATTATGAGAAGGATCCAGATTATACTTCCAGAAATTGGACACGTGAAAGACATCATGGACATTAGAGAAATTCTCCGGTAAAGCCAACCGATATGCCAACTTATCAACCCTGCCGGTAATCTCAAACGACCCTACAAACCTCATACTCAGCTTGCCGCCTTTACCTTAATGAGCAAACCTCTTACGAGGAGACAATCTCAAGAAAACCCGATCCCCGACTATAAACTCCAAGTCCCGACGACGCTTATCAGCATAACTCTTGAATCTGCTCTGCGCTGTAAGCATTCTCTGCCTGATCAACTGAATATTCTCAATCTTCTCTAGAAGCTCTGGCATAATAGTCGGATCAATAGTCTTCATATCCCCTACTTCATCCCAATGCAAAGGTGAACGACACGTACGGCAGTAAAGAGCTGCAAAAGATGTCATCCCAATAGTAGCTTGATAACTATTGTTATAGGCAAATTCGGCAAGTGGTAGATGTTTCTCCTAGTTCTTCTCAAAGTCCAGAACACAAGCCCTAAGCATATCCTCCAGAATCTGAATAGTCTTCTCAGATTGACCGTCGGTCTGTGAATGATACGCTGTACTGAAATTAAGTTGAGTACCCAAAGTCTCCTAAAGTTTCTCCCACAAGCGAGAAGTAAATTGTGGATCTCGATCTGAGACAATACTAGATGGAATTCCGTGAAGTCTAACAATCTTATCCAAATAAAGATCCGTCAACTTTGCAACTTCATCTCCCATTTGCATCAAAACAAAATGAGTTGTCTTCGTCAAACAATCCACGACAACCCAAACTGCATCATTACCTCTCAATGATCTAGGCAAACTAGTGACGAAGTCCATCGTGATATGCTCCCATTTCCACTGTGGTATTGCCAACGGCTGAAGCAAACCTACAGGTCGTTGATGCTCGGCTTTTACTCGCTGACAAGTCAAACATCTAGATACAAACTGAGCAACTTCCCTCTTCATATTATTCCACCAGTAATATTGCTTCAAATCCCGATACATCTTGTTTCCACCAGGATGAATGGTGTACTTAGAATTATGAGCCTCTTCCAGAATGCCTTGCCTCAAGCCTGGTTCATCGGGAACACAAATCATGTTCTGAAACTGAAGAATACCATCCTCATGTAATTTGAAGTCAGACTGATCATCCGTGATCTGATCCTTGATCTTCTGAAGTTTAACATCAAGTTGCTGAGCTTCTCTGATCTGAGACAACAATAAAGGTTGAATACGGAGATATGAACACATCACCCCAACCTGAGTCAACTCTGGTCTCCAATAAGTGAATTGCTCAAGAACTTCCCACTTCTTGACAGCCAAACAAGAAACACTCGCCTTACGGCTAACAGCGTCTGCCATAACATTTGCCTTCCTAGGCAGATAGCTGATAGAACAATTATAGTCTCCGAGAAGTTCCATCCACCTCCGTTGAAACATATTCAACTCCTTCTGTGAAAACAAATACTTCAGACTCTTATGATCTGTGAAAATCTCGAACTTACTATCCCACAGATAATGATGCCACTTTTTCAATGCGAATACAACTGCTGCTAACTCAAGATCATGAGTCGGATAATTCACCTCATACGGTTTCAACTTCCTGGAAACATAGGCAATAACCCGGCCATTTTGCATAAGTACACAACCCAAGCCCTCCTTGGATGTATCACTGTAGATAACCATATTATTAGTCTCCTCTGGTAGAACAAGTACTGGAGCAGTAGTCAATCTATTTTTCAACTCCTGAAACCCACTCTCACATTTCTCATCCCAAACAAAGCTAGTCCGTTTCTAAGTTAACTTAGAAAAGTCCTTGACAAACCTACGGTAATAACCTGCCAAGCCAAGAAAGCTACGAACGTCCGAAACATTCTCTGACCGTTTCTATGACATCACCACTTCAATCTTAGTGGGATCTATAGAAATACCACTCTATGTGATAACATGGCCAAGAAAAGATATGTGATGTAGCCAAAATTCACATTTGCTGAACTTCGCAAATAACTGATGTTTCTGCAGCTTCTATAAGACAAGCTGTAGATGTTGCTCGTGCTCCGATTCAGACTTGGAATAAACAAAGATATCATCAATAATGATCACCATGAACTGGTCCAAGTACGGCTGAAAAACCCAATGCATAAGATCCATAAATGCTGTCGGTGCATTAGTTAATCCAAAGGGCATAACTACAAACTCATAATGCTCGTACCGAGTCCTGAAGGCAGACTTTGGAACATCCTCCGTGCGAATTCAAATATGATAATACCCCTGCCTCAAGTCAAACTTAGAGTAGACTTTGGCCCCTTGAAGTTGATGAAACAACTCGTCAATCAATGGCAAAGGATACTTGTTCTTGATGGTCGCTTGATTCAAACCACGATAGTCAATGCATAATCTCAAGGTACTTCACAAATAAAATAGGTGCTCCCCACAGTGAAAAACTCTGCTGAATGAAACCCTTCTCTATTAACTCCTGCAGCTGAGTTTTCAGTTCCTTAAGCTCAGCTAGTGCCATCCGGTATGCTGATTTAGAAATTGGTTGAGTACCGGGAATAAGATTGATCACAAACTCCACATCTCTCTCTGGCAGCAACCCTGGCAACTCATGGAGAAATACATTGGGATATTCCTGAATAATAGGTACTTCCTCCAGCTATAGCTTATCAGATGGCTTGTTGATCAAATAAGCTAGATAACCCGAACACCCCTACTCACCAACTTAACGACTTTAGTGGCTGAGATAACAAAACTCGTCTTAGCAGCCCAGTTCCCTGCTACCTCTACTACTAGCTGATCTGGCAACTGAAACCGTACTACCTTCGTTCTATAGTTTAACAGGGCATCATACTTAGAAAGCCAATCCATACCCAAGATAACATCGTACCCCCGAATAAGAAATAAGATAAGCCCAAAGGAAAATTATACCCCTTAACATATATTTTACAATCCTTACATATTAAGCCAGTCACATACTTATCAGTCAAAGAGGTACTAATCTCAACCACATAAGGCAGTCTTTCTGGTTGCATATTAACACATTGCACACAAGCAGGAGTAATAAAAGAATGTGTAGCACCAAAATCAATCAACACTTTAACAAGTTGATCAAGTATAAGGAAGTTACCTTCCACAACTGCAGTCTCCTCAGGCATCTCCTCCAAGTCGACTGCGTAGGCCCGAGCCTGAACCCGCCGCTGTTGAGGTACACCACTAGTAGGTCAACCCTGATAACCTTGGGTCACTGCCCGACCCTTAGTTCCCTGATATCTATAGGAATCCTTCACCCTGTGCTGATTACTGCAACAACCTAAACATGTTCCTGCCTTCGCCCTGCAGTCAGCCTTCACATGGCCCTGACGCTTGCAGTAAGTACACTGCGGTGATGAAACACTGCTACTGCCCCTAGAAGAACTAGAAGCCGAGAAAGTAGCTGTACTAGCCTGCTGTTGAGGTCACACAATACTATGCCTATATGGACCTTGAGATTGGGCCGGCCTATACTACGACTGAGCCTAATAAGACCCCTGCTGAAACTGAGGCCAATAGTAGCCCTGCTGACCCTACGGTCTGAAAGAACCCGCCTACACTGCAGGCCTATAACCACCCTGTTGTACCGAAGTTCTATACATACCCTACTGATGTCACGCCCCGACCCGACCCCGAAAAGCCAAGCTAGGACCCGACACACGGACGGAGTCTTCTCTGTACCGTGGACGTTCCAAAGACCCTAAAATCAACATAATACTTGCGAAAGCCATAAAAATAAATAAAACAAGCCAACATTCTTTTAGGAAACATACATCTTCATTAACAACTTTGCAACCCAAAAATGAATGCATACTACACAATTATTTATGCCACTAAATAATTAACCATTAGCATGCATTTCCTTACTAGTCACATAAGTATATATTTACAACATTACAACCTTTAATCTTTTACATCATAAGACCATCTAGGCCTCAAAATAGATACTACCTACAAGGCTACAAGCCTCAAAATAAAGTGACAACCAAGCATTCAACACATGAAGCATGGCTCGCACAAAAGTCTGGCAACCAACCACCAGCAAAGCAAAGAAGTACTATCACGGAAACACCTCCACCTGCTCCTCCTCCTCTATTACCTCAATAGGGTCTGCTTCAACTACTCCTGTAAAAATATAGTATAGAAAGGAATGAGCAAAAACTATTGCTCAGCGAGGGCAAATGGTCTCAAGGACGGAGATGAGAGGAGTATGCAATGCAATTAGTCAAGCAATTCATACAAATATCATATAGATAAACAATTAAAGCCACCAACAAACAAAACAAACATTTAATCTATAAACACTCAATCAAAGGATACGGTACTCTTTCCACGAGCAACTTTCAATCACAAATTCGATGACAACGCGCTGGCCCAAACCACCTTATAACACCAGTTTGGAATACCCCGGAAGTATCCATCAATCTACGACCCAAATCTCCCTGGGAGGCAATCCAAGCGAGAAGAGGGAATAGCCACGGAGTTAGAGCAACCAACACTGGCAACCCGAGGCTACCCAGAGAGGCCCATCACTCACACGCGGGACACTATGCAATGCAAGACTCGATATAGGGCGATAAACGAGCAATAATGCCACACGTGGGAGAATAACAAAGTAGGTTACTCTCGCACGTAATAGCAACAGTTGATAAGTATTTCAATCAAAATCAATTCAAACAAGTATATCAAGCAACCCTATGCATTCTATAGGCATAATATCAAGAAAACAAGCAAAATCACAAATCGGCCCCAACTATCAAAACACTACCATTTCCAAACGAGCCACGAGTTCTAGAAACCGACTTCACCAATCCTCCTAGGTCACCATAAGGCACGTCTAAAGACCCCGAAACCCTACTTAACTCTAGAATTCACGCAAAGTCCCAATTTTCCCCTTTGCTCATTTGAACTACAACTATATCAACCAAACACCCAACCAACGCCATAATCTCACCAAAAGTGCTTCCATGGCCTCTCGAAACAATGACAACACGCAAAACGAGAAAATGCCAAACTCGACCTAAACGACCCCGACTTTCACCAAGGCATAATTCTCATTTTTTCCATTACGCAACCCAAACAAACCATGCATTTAGGCATTCTAGCATACCTAGAACATTTCTACATCAACGGATAGCATAACAGCGCAACTTCATCGTTTCAAGTGTTTACTATTCATAAAATACTATTCAATTGACATTTTAAATTGCAATCTCAACATTTAACCGTAGAAAATATTAAAAAGCTATAAATACACGTTCTACAATTGTCAAGGAACATTCTAGAAGCATCAAAATGCTTTAAACAATAATCTACGGATAAATCTCAAAAATCACAAAGTTGACATACATAACATTTAAATGCTCAAATAATGTGATTCCCTCACCTTAGGCACTCCTAGTCGCTAGGAAAACAACGCTGGTTGGCTCGGTAACAACCCCGCACGAGCTCACGCGAAGATTGGAAGTTTTGAAAGTTGAAAGTGGTTTTTTTTTTCTTCAATATTTCGGCCAGCTCCCTTTCTGATTTCAGCTTTTATTTCTGTTCATTTTGCTTTGTTTTAGCTACTTAAGGTGATTAGCTTGGTCAAAGGTCAATGCTACTTGGTCAAATAACTTAAAATTGGTCAAATTGGCCTTATTTTGTGCATTTTAAAGCCATATTAACTAAGGAAAAATTAATTATAGCTAACAACAATTAAAATATAAAATTTAAGTCATCTAAATACTAGTTTCACTATATACTGAGGACTAGAAACTGTTCTCCACCTATCACTCTCGATATGCAATGCACGTTGCGACAGCAAAAAAGTAACAATTAAATCTCAGAGAATCTAAGAAAATATAATTTTTAAAATAATAAACAAGAAATTTTCACATTCCGGGCTCGGGTATTACACCCTCTCCCCCTTAAAACAATTGCGTCCACGCAATTCTTACCTGGTCAACAAACAACTCCGGATACTGATTCCGAACTTGGTCCTCTCTTTCCCAAGTTGCTTCCTCAAACCCATGATGATTCCACAGAACCTTTACTAACGGAATACTCTTTCTGCGAAGTTCCTAAACTTTCCGATCCACAATTCGAATCGGTTTCTCTTCATAAGACAACTTTTCTTCAATCTGCAAAGGCTCTGGTTCAAGTACATGTGAAGGATCTGGATGGTATTTCTTTAACATAGACACGTGGAAAACATCGTGCAGTCTCGACAAGCTCAGAGGCAAAGCTAACCGATAAGCCAAAGGACCTACCTTTTCGGTGATCTCATACGGACCCACATACCTGGGACTAAGTTTCCCGCTCTTACTGTGCCGAATCAATCCCTTCCGAGGAGAAATCTTAAGAAACACCCAATCTCCCAAATCAAACTCAAGATCCCGACGGTGCTTATCCGCATAACTCTTCTGACGACTCTGAGCTGTAAGCATACGCTGGCGAATAAGGTGAACATTATCTACCATCTTAATCATCTCAGGTAACACAGTCGGATCAACTGTTCTCATCTCTCCAACCTCTTCCCAATATAATGGGGATCTGCATTTACGACCATACAACGCCTCGTAGGGAGCCATACCTATAGTAGATTGATACCTATTGTTGTAGGCGAACTCCGCTAAAGGCAAAAACTTCTCCCAATTCTTCCCAAAGTCTAGCACACATGCTCGAAGCATGTCTTCCAAGATCCTGGTTGTTCTCTCAGACCGGCCATCGGTTTGTGGATGATATGCAGTACTGAAGCTCAACTTAGTTCCCATGGCCTCTTGTAACTTCTGCCAAAAATGAGATATGAATCTGGGATCTCTATCTGACACTATACTCTGTGGCACACCATGCAATTTCATAATATTAGCAACATAAAGCTCAGCTAGTTTATCAAGGCTATCCTGTTTATTCAAGGGAATAAAATGTGTAACTTTAGTCAAGCGGTCCATAACAACCCAAACAGAATCACATCCTCTCGGAGATCTAGGAAGATCGGTCACAAGGTCCATTGTGATATGTACCCACTTCCATTGCGGAATCGACAACGGCTGTAGAAGCCCGGCTAGCCTCTGATGCTCAACTTTAACCCTCTGACAAGTCAAATATCTGGATACATACCCAGCAATCTCCCTCTTCATATTGTTCCACCAGAAGTGTTGTTTCAAATCTCTATACATTTTAGTATTGCCCGGGTGAATCGTATACCTCAAATTATGTGCCTCGGACAGAATCTCATTCTTCAAAGTCGGATCACCAGGAATACACACCCTATCCCTGAATCTGAAGATACCATCTGCATGTAATTTAAACTCTGACTCTCCCCCTTTTGATTTTTCTTGGATTTTCAAGATATAAGGATCAGTCTTCTGAGCCTCTCTGATCTGTGCTAGCAACCCTGACTGAATCTGTAAACTAGCAAATCGAATCCCTACCTCAGTAGCTTTTGGCTTCCACGACCAAGTTTCTCCCAAAGTCTCCCAATGCTTGATAATTAAGCTTGCAACAGTAGCCTTTCGGCTCAAAGCATCAGCAATAACATTTGTCTTACCTGGCACGTAGTTAATAGAACAGTTATAACCACTCAATAGCTCTAGCCATCCCCGCTGCCTCATATTCAGATCCTTCTGTGAAAACAAATACTTGAGACTCTTGTGGTCAGTAAAAATTTAAAATATGCTACCCCACAAGTAATGACGCCACTTCTTCAAAGCAAACACAACTGCAGCTAACTCAAGGTCATGTGTAGGGTAATTGACTTCATAAGGTTTCAACTTCCTATTAGCATAAGCAATCACCTTACCATTCTGCATTAAAACACAGCCCAAACCTTCTTTAGATGCATCACTGTAAACAATAAAGTTCTCTGTTCCCTCAGGTAAAGCTAATATAGGAGCTGTAGTTAGTCTCTTCTTCAATTCTTGGAAACTGGATTCACATTTAGCATCCCAGTTGTAAGCAACTTTCTTCCGAGTCAACTGGCTCAAAGGTCCAGAAATTTTGGAAAAGTCTTTAACAAACCTCCAGTAGTAACCTGCCAACCCAAGAAAACTCCGAATCTCTGACACCATCTCAAGTCTCTTCCAAGATGAAACAACTTCAATCTTAGCTGGGTCCACTGAAATCCCTTGATCTGAAATGATATGGCCTAGAAAAGATATCTGATTCAACCAAAACTCGCACTTGCTGAATTTAGCAAAAAGCTTGTTTTCCTGCAAAGTCTGTAGCACAATCTTCAAATGTTGTTCATGTTCAGCCTCATTCTTCGAGTACACTAAAATGTCGTCAATAAAGATCACGACAAACTGATCAAGATAAGGTCGAAAAACCCTCTGCATCAAGTCCATGAATGCGGCTGGTGCATTCGTCAATCCAAACGGCAACACAACAAATTCATAGTGGCCATATCTAGTCCTGAATCCCGTCTTTGGTAGATCGTCACTCCGAATTCTGAGTTGATAGTAACCCTGCCTCAAATCAAATTTGGAGTAAACATTCGCACCCTGCAACTGGTCAAACAATTCTTCAATCAACGGCAAAGGGTATTTGTTCTTAATCGTGACTTGATTAAGTCCCCTGTAATCAATACATAACCGTAGCGTGCCGTCTTTCTTTCTCACAAACAACACAGGCGTACCCCACGGCGAAGAACTAGGTTGTATAAACCCTTTCTCAAGCAAGTTCTGGAGCTGAATTTTCAATTCCTGAAGTTCAGCCGATGCCATTCTATAAGGACTTCTAGAAATTGGCGCAGTGCTTGGCACAAGATCAATCACGAATTCAATCTCCCTATCTGGTGGTAAACCCGGTAATTCCTCAGAAAATACACTAGGGAAGTCTCTAACAATCGGAACCTCATTCAAACTCAACTTATCAGTAGTCTGATTGATCAAATAAGCTAAGTAAGCTTCACAACCCTTATTCAACAACTTAGAAGTCTTGATCGTTGATAAAAGAGGAATTCGGGCAGCCCTGCAGTTCCCGACAATCTCCAGTACCGATAGGTCAGGAACCTGAAGATAAACAATCTTTGTTCTACAATCCAACTGAGCATAGTATTTCCCCAACCAATCCATTCCCAAAATGATTTCAAAGTCACGGAATGGCAATATAATTAAATCAGCAGGAAATTTACGGTTCTCAATGCATATATCACAAGATTTGCAAATAGACTCAGTAACAAATTTTGCACCCAAAGGCATACTAACTTCAACTTCATGCGGCAGTTTATCAATGCAAACATTCACAGATCGTGCACATGCAGGAGTTATAAACGAATGTGTAGCTCCGGGATCAATCAAAACTTTAACTGGCTGAGTATTGAGAAGAAAGGTACCTTCCACTATAGCTGTAGTATCGGGCAGCTCCTCCGCATCTAGTGTAAAGACCCTAGCCTGAACCCTCTGTGCTGGACGTGCACCTGCAGCCCTATTCTAAACACCCTGGCCTCCAGTACGGCCCTGAACATTGTTATACTTAGGGCAATCTCTCACTCTATGGTCATCACTCCCACAACCTGTGCATTTACCACTCTTTCTCCAACAATTTGCCTCAACATGCCCCGATCGATTACAATAGTTACACTGCTGATTTTGCCTTACAACAGTGTTTCCTGTAGGTGCTGGTGCTCTGGCGGTAGTAGGAACTGCACCTCCCTGCTGGGGTCTAGTCACAGCTGGCCTAGCCTGAATCTGCTGCTGTGGCTGATACGGACGTTGCTGAGGAACCTGTGCAGAAGTCTGATACTGCCTCGGCTGACTCTGGCTGCTCTGGCCCAAATACTGCTTCTTACTCGACTGACTGCTCTCAGCTAACATCTCAGCCTTCCGTTTCTCAAACTTCGAGGCTGCCTGGAATGCCTCGGGAAAAGTAGTGTAGGTCTGCCCAGTCAAATGCAACTGAATATCCATTCTCAGCCCACGAACAAACCTATGAATCATCCTCCTAGCTGGCCGGACCAGCTCGGGCATATACCTCGACAGGCTGACAAACCTAGCCTCGTACTGTGCAACAGTCATGTTTCCCTGCTTCAGGGCTACAAACTCATCTTCCCGCCCTTCCATAGCCATCTCGGGAATATACTTGTCCCGAAACTCACTTACAAAATCATCCCATAAATGTGGTACATCCTCACAATCCCACCTCCTCCGGACAGTATTCCACCACTGCTCTACATCACCCTCAAATAGGAATGACGCATAATCTATTCTTGCCTCATCAGTGTACCTCAAAGCGGTGAAAATTTTCTCAACACGATTAATCCATCTCTCGGCTGCCTCATCATCCGGCTCTCCGAAGAATTTTCCCAGCTCGTACCTCAAGAATTTCTCTAATTGGTTATTCTCAACTCTATACCCCTGTCCACCAGGATTAGCTTGATTTCCCTAGGGATTATTATTCCTGTCCTACCTCTGCTCATGCAGTACCTGGGTAATCCGGTCAACTGCAGTAGTCATACTAGCCATAAACTGGTCAGGCAACGGTTGCTGACCCTATTCTGCTGCCTCTTCATCTGACCCTATACCTTGAGTACCACGACATGGCGGCATAGTAGCAATTCACAATAGCTGGCAACATTTAAAAGCAGTTTATAGACAGAAATATAGCACATAAGATTAGATAACACTCAAGTCAATAACAATCAAACATTCTAACACGCAATTCACATAACACAAGATTGACATGCCAAACTAATTCACTTTAAACACATAAGCACTCCAAGTTCACAAAGTCATGCTATAACATTTTCTTTCCACTTAACAACTATACAATAACATTCTAGCATTTTGGACCTTTACCCAACAGACCAAGAAACATATCCCGGCTCATGCAAGACTATCATGCTCTGATACCACCTAAAGATGTCATGCCCCGACCCGACCCCGAAAAGCCAAGCCCGGACCCGACACACGAACGGAGTCTCCTCTATACCGTGGACGTTCCGAAAACCCTAAAATCAACATAATACTTGTGAAAGCCATAAAAACAATTAAAACAAGCCAACATTCTTTTAGGAAACATACATCTTCATTAACAACTTTGCAACCCAAAAATGATAAGCATACTACACAATTATTTATGCCACTAAATAATTAACCATTAGCATGCATTTCCTTACTAGTCACATAAGTATATATTTACAACATTACAACCTTTAATCCTTTACATCATAAGACCATCTAGGCCTCAAAATAGATACTACCTACAAGGCCACAAGCCTCAAAATAAAGCGACAACCAAGCATTAAACACATCAAGCATGGCTCGCACAAAAGTCTGGCAACCAACCACCAGCAAAGCAAAGAAGTGCTATCACAGAAACACCTCCACCTGCTCCTCCTCCTCTATTACCTCAATAGGGTCTGCTTCGACTACTCCTGTAAAAATATAGTTTAGAAAGGAATGAGAAAAAACTATTGCTCAGCGAGGGCAAATGGTCTCAAGGACGGAGATGAGAGGAGTATGCAATGCAATTAGTCAAGCAATTCATACAAATATCATATAGATAAACAATTAAAGCCACCAACAAACAAAACAAACATTTAATCTATAAACACTCAATCAAAGGATACGGTACTCTTTCCACGAGCAACTTTCAATCACAAATTCGATGACGATGCGCTGGCCCAAACCACCTTATAACACCAGTTTGGAATACCCCGGAAGTATCCATCAATCTACGACCCAAATCTCCCTGGGAGGCAATCCAAGCGAGAAGAGGGAATAGCCACGGAGTTAGAGCAACCAACACTGGCAACCCGAGGCTACCCAGAGAGGCCCATCACTCACACGTGGGACACTATGCAATGCAAGACTCGATACAGGGCGATAAACGAGCAATAAAGCCACACGTGGAAGAATAACAAAGTAGGTTACTCTCGTACGCAATAGCAACAGTTGATAAGCATTTCAATCAAAATCAATTCAAACAAGTATATCAAGCAACCCTATGCATTCTATAGGCATAATATCAAGAAAACAAGCAAAATCACAAATCGGCCCCAACTATCAAAACACTACCATTTCCAAACGAGCCACGAGTTCTGGAAACTGACTTCACCAATCGTCCTAGGTCACCATAAGGCACGTCTAAAGACCCCGAAACCCTACTTAACCCTAGAATTCATGCAAAGTCCCGATTTTTCCCTTTGCTCGTTTGAACTACAACTATATCAACCAAACACCCAACCAATGCCATAATCGCACCAAAAGTGCTTCCATGGCCTCCCGAAACAATGCCAACACGCAAAATGAGAAAATGCCAAACTCGACCTAAACGACCCCGACTTTCACCAAGGCATAATTCTTGTTTTTTCCATTACGCAACCCAAACAAACCATGCATTTAGGCATTCTAGCATACCTAGAACATTTCTACATCAACGGATAGCATAACAGCGCAACTTCATCGTTTCAAGGGTTTACTATTCATAAAACACTATTCAATTGACATTTTAAATTGCAATCTCAACATTTAACCGTAGAAAATATTTAAAAACTATAAATACACGTTCTACAATTGTCAAGGAACATTCTAGAAGCATCAAAACGCTTTAAACAATAATCTACGGATAAATCTCAAAAATCACAAAGTTGACATACATAACATTTAAATGCTCAAATAACGTGATTCCCTCACCTTAGGAACTCCTAGTCGCTAGGAAAACAACGCTGAGTTGGCTCGGTAACAACGCCGCATGAGCTCAGGAGAAGATTGGAAGTTTTGAAAGTTGAAAATGGTTTTTTTTTCTTCAATATTTCGGCCAGCTCCCTTTCTGATTTCAGCTTTTATTTCTTTTCATTTTGCTTTGTTTTAGCTACTTAAGGTGATTAGCTTGGTCAAAGGTCAATGCTACTTGGTCAAATAACTTAAAATTGGTCAAATTGGCCTTATTTTGTGCATTTTAAAGCCATATTAACTAAGGAAAAATTAATTATAGCTAACAACAATTAAAATATAAAATTTAAGTCATCTAAATACTAGTTTCACTATTTGCTGAGGACTAGAAACCGTTCTCCACCTATCGCTCTCAATATGCAATGCACGTTGCGACAGCAAAGAAGTAACAATTAAATCTCAAAGAATCTAAGAAAATATAATTTTCAAAATAATAAACAAGAAATTTTCACATTCCGGGCTCGGGTATTACAACTGACCCTGCGGATCAAAGGGCCTCTTGCTAGGCCTACTAGGTTCGATATGTTCCCCCTTTCTCTTCTCTAACCTAGAAGCTGCATCAAAGGCCTCAGTAAGTATATCGTACTGATTCAGGGCCATTGCATCCTGAATCTCGGGCCTCAAACCCAACATAAACCTATGAGTCATGCGCTCCTCGTCAGCCACAAACTCCGGTGCATACCGGGATAGTCTAGTAAATATGGCCTCATACTAAGCCACTGAAGCATCCCCCTGAACTAGAGACAGAAACTCAGCCTCTCTCATCTCCCGTGCAATCCTTGGGACATACTTCGCCCGGAAAGTTCTCAGAAAGGTATCCCAGACATACGGAATACCTTGGGTCTCCCAACTAGATTTCACCATGCGCCACCACTCCTCTGCCTCATCATCAAACAAATAAACGGCAAAGGTGACTTTTCTTTCATCAGTATAGTCCAGAGGGTCAAATATTTTCTCCACTTTATTAATCCATGCCTCGGCTTTTCGATCATCTGGCTCCCCCTGAAATCTCGGTGGATAGTACCCCAAGAACTCCTTCAGTGTACCACACCCGTGGTATCCACCCTATACATTCAGTAACTGTGCCTACAAAGTCTGAGCTTGGGCAGCCTGCCCTGCTAGCAACTGTGCCTGACCGCCCATAACCTCTCCAACCCTACCCATGGCACCTTCAAAACGCTCATCACCCCTTTCTCGGCCCGGTACCATATTACCCGGAACCTCGTCAACTGCTTCGAGCCTGCCTCTCGTTCTCGGTCTACCAGTCATTCTACTAATCAAAGAGTTAGCACATGTTATAGCACGTAAACAGGCTATAAACAACTATTAGCACATAAACAACAAACCCATATAAAGCACATAAATCACTTAAGTATTAATCACATAAACAAATTGATCACATAATCACACAAGCACTAAATCACATAATCACTTAATCATTTAATCATATTATCACATAGTTCATTTTTCTTTCACTTTATACATACTTTCATGCTAAGACCATTACCCACATTCCGAGAATACCCCGACTGATAACTAAAATGTGCTCTGATACCACTTAACTGTCACGCCCTAACTCGACCCCACCTACAATTAGTTAGGAAGCAACGGAATTTTGGCAGTATAACAATAGTAATTAAGACACCGAGGCACTAAACCAACCTCTTTAGAATATCATACAACCAACTCCACAAACCATTCAACAATCAACTCCTCAATTAAATTAACAACTTACAACATAACCATATTATACAATAACCATTCCTTCAACAATCCATTCATAGTTATACGCCTCCGTTCCAACTTAATACATATGCTATACATACATTTCAAAATAGATTATAACAAACTTAATAATCTAGTCATGATCAAAATAAAGACTACTAAATCATCACACATATTTCTTTATATTAAGTTAGGTTATACAACACATTGTTTTACAACAACTAAGATAATCTCATGGCAATGACTCCTACACATAAGACTCATCTACATATGGCACATTTCTATCTTCAAGAGACACGTACCCGTAGTCAGGCTCAGTAACACCTGCATGCATGCAATAATTGAGAGTGAGCTTATATAAAACAAGCCTAGTGAGGATCCAATAGATCTCTAACAGTATTTACTATACTCCTTGGAAATGATCCTTTGAGTAGTAAACACACAATAAACATCAATAACAATATAAACACATAAACTATAATGACCATTCAATAAAGGATACTCTAGTTGGTGTAGCTCCAAACGCCATCACGATCGCAACCAACTTCTTATCACCCCTATGACACACACACCTAAGGTACCTCACTAGCCCTACCCTACATGGCATCTTCGCCCATGCTAGATGAGGGTAGCCTCTGATAGCCATGTTGTTTTCAACCCAACGGCCTGATACCGCCCGAGAGGTGGCACGCGCATATCACGACTCAACAATAAGAATAAACATTCAATCACAAAAGGACAACCTTTTCCGTTGACTATCTCCCGGTTCATCAATAATCAATATTCAATAATCAATAATTAATATTCAATCATCAATAATCAATAATGCACCAATCAATTAATAACATTACAACAATACAACATCAATTAATCAATTAACAACTAAACAACTAAGTTAGATGACAAAGTAGGCCACCCAACTTAACATGCATTAGACACACAACCAAACCTTAATCTAACCATCAACAACTCACAATTCAATCACTCAAACACCACCCGATCATCTAAAGGCATATATCGACATTTTAAAGAAAGACAACTTAAACTTCTAATAATCGTAACTTACATTCATCTAATCCAGTCAACTCCAAACCAGTTCCTATCACTCACTCACTCAATCAACTATATTAGCCCCCTCGGAAAGCAACCAAAATACATCCAAATCAAGCCCAACAACCCTAAAACCTCAATGCACCTAGGTTGAAATTTTTGGACTTTCACACCGACATCACAATCAAAATTTTGGCATTACAAGGGCACTACCCCGTATTTAACAAACTTTTACAAATCGACGGCAATCGATTCCAACCACTATAACTTAAAATATTCAACAAATAGCCAACAACTCAACTTTTAATACCCGAAAATAAAAATTCATGCTACAACAGTTCAAATCTTATATAAACGCATATAAACGATCCTTAGCATGCACTGAGCAATAATATAACATCAATTCAACTTTCTAATGGTTCAAAATTCAATTATACGCAAAAACATAAAAGATGACATTTGAGATCTAGAATTTTTCTCTCAGCTTTGATGTGTTATGAAGCTAGAAAGATGCTCAAGAGGTGGAATCAAGCTTTGGTTGATGAAAATTGGCCTTTGATTGTAAGTTCTAATGAAAAATTGCCTTTGAAAACCTTGAACTTCTTTATCTTTTTCTCTCTAATGGCTCTCGGCCATGTGTGTGCAAAATAAGGTATTTTTGTGCTTTGCTAATGTGTGTTGATACATATATACTCAAGGTCAACTAAAATAAAAGAAAGTCAAAGGTGGAAACTAGTTTATTTTTAGTATTTTTAGTCTTTTTATCCTATTTTTTACTATTTCTTGCTCAACTATTAAATTGACACCTAAATTAATTCTAGACAATATATTTTAGGTGACAAAATGTTTTACATTTAAACATTTTGACCCAAGTCAGCTTAAAACTCGATTTCTTACAAAAGAAAATATAAAAACCTTTAAAATTCCAAAACCAATTCCAAATCTGTTTTAATCAAACACGGGTCTATTAATACCCGAGGACTAGGTTTTGAAACACTTAAAACACCCCTATAAAAATTTTAGCAGACAGGTGTTCAAAATACTATTCACTAAAACCGGCGATAAAATTCTGATTCTGTTTTTGATAAAAATTTCATGAATGCACACATAGCATGTGTTAGGAATATAAATCACATATTTAGCACATTCTAACTCATATAACACATAAACAGGTCAAAGCATGCAAAACGAGGCAAAACACGCAAATCGAGGTAAAGACAAAATATGAGGTCTCACACCTTTTGCCAGGCCCTTTTAAGCGATGTTATCGGCTTTTTTTTGTGCCTTTAGCCTGGTACATCATGACTTTCGTTGGTGCTCTATATCTATGAGTTCGATTCTAGCAGGAGTGAGGGAACGAACTCATAGCTCACTCACCTACGCTTTTAAGACTAACAAATACTGATTATTATCATAATAGAAAGACATTCACTATGTCAAAATGATGGATACAGGCATCGGGAATAGAGCTGGAAAAGACAGAGAATGGAAAGGCTTACGGTGGATACCTAGGCACCCAGAGAAGAGGAAGGGCATAGTAATCGATGAAATGCTTCGAGGAGTTGAAAATAAGCATAGATCTGGAGATTCCTGAATAGGGCAACCTTTCAAACTGCTACTGAATCCATGGGCAGGCAAGAGACAACCTTGTGAACTGAAACATCTTAGTAGCTAGAGGAAAAAAAAGCAAAAGCAATTCCCCTAGTAGTGGTGAGCGAAATGGGAGCAGCCTAAACCGTGAAAACGGGGTTGTGGGAGAACAATCCAAGTGTCGTGCTACTAGACGAAGTTGATATGAGAGATCTTATTTCTTCCTAACTCCCTTTAACTTCAGGGAAAGTGAATGGTGGGCCAGTGAATAAATCAAGTAGACAAGGATGGCATCGAATTATGTTGGAGGAAGGGACAAAGCACAGGAAGAATTGGACAAGGAAAGACTGTTTGCGAGGTTTTCGCACCTTACTCAATAGGGAAAATACCCACTAGCCAGCAAAAAAAAGCCCTCCGAGATGCAAGAAAGGGAAGGAAATGAAATGACATCGTGCCCTATGGCAAGGAACTAAGTGACCTACTAGGCTATGTCCTTTCATGCAGTGCGAGTTAGGTTGAATTTATCCTTGAGATTGGATGCAAGAAGGAATAGAACTCCGAAGCTTTGGTAGCGAAAAAATATAATTAGTGCGGAGCTCTACCTTATTTAATTTACTGTTTTGCCTGCTCTAAAGGGAATGCAAGGTGATTTATCATTGACCATTCATTCTGTAACGTTCATAAAGCCCTTCCCCTTCCTCCTCTTGTTTAGGAAGATAACAGCTAGAAAGACGAGAAGTCAAAAGATTGACTAATTTGATAACGAAGATATGACCATGTTTAAGATCGATTTTTTATTCCACTAATAGTTGGCTAAGAAGGCTTAGTAGAGTACTTTCAGAGTGAAAGGGAATATAAATTGTGCAGGCATCCTTTCTTTTCTTTTTTGTACAGAGGTGTAGCGCTTTCAAAGAGTCATTGGATGTGGGCTATTCTCGTGAGAATGAACCACACACATCAGTCAAAGATAACCAATGAAAGCAGGATTAGATCTCGGTGTGATACTCCCCAACAAGGATGAGAGTCCTGCAACTAATAAGAAAAGGCAGGAATGAGTTATCTCATAGCAAGCAAGCATTGGTGCTACTGGCATGGACCTCTACCCCTGTGTAGTCTCAACCCGCCAATAAACCATTTGAATACCAGGAAAGATCAGATGTACGGAATCGTAATTGGTTAAAGATTAATGAATTACTGTTATGTGGTCTATTACTATTGGGATAACTGAATACTTGTATGCCTCTATCAATGTAGTAACCATCTTTCTATAATATGTGAAAGCAGAGTAGCTTGCCGAATCTAAAGTGTCTATCTCAGCCGCCAGAGTGAACTATCTGATGGGAAGCCTAACGACTGGTTACGGTAATGTAGCTAGGGCTATGAAAAGAAAGACAGTCCCTAGACTGTGATAAAGAAAGCTCTAACACCTAACCTCTTCCTTGATGACCCTGTATTGTCGGACCAAGCAATCAAGCAACTTGTTTGGATTCTCATAGTATCAAGTAGTAAGGGATCAAAACAAGGAAGGAATAAGTCAAATGCCAATCTCTTTGATAGGAATAAGCTCAGAATTGAGGCAAAAAACACGATGTTTTAGAAAACTGGCACGATTGGAATTAGGAAAGGAAATTAGGCAAATTTTTCCCAACGGTCTCAGTCCTACAACTGAAAATTATGTATATCGCGTAGTCTAGCTGCCATGAAATCTTGTTTCTAAGGTCGGATTGATGCAAGTTTTTATTTGCCTAAGAAAACTTATTCTTAGTCAGGAAATCAAACTAATAAAGAAAATAAGGAGCGGGAAGACCATTTGAATCTGTTTATCGAAGGCCTAGGGCTGGCTGCTCCCAAGAGGCGTAGAATCTGAAATTGGATGGAATAGTTAGTGGACATGATAGCCATTCAAAACCTTAGGTTTCAAATACTGAATGAAATACCTATTTTGAATGCTCCAACTATGTTGTTCTACAAGAGAAAGGAAATGAAGGAGAATAAGGGAAGGTGCCAAGCCCGATTACAGCACGAGTAAGGGATTAAGCTGGATTTCCCATTTCAAAATAGACGGAATTAGAGCTAGCCATCTTTCATGGAAAGGGGAATTCCATTACAAAAAAGAATAGGAATCGCAAGAGCAGAGCGGAAAGATCAAAAACAAGTAGGCTCTTAGATGGGCTTGGGAAAGAAGAAGGGGATGAGGGACTTTCGGAGCTCTTCCTTTTGCTATAATAGGGTGGACAAGCGCAAGTAAGCTAGGAATTTATATAGTCTAAAATAGAAATTGGGCATATCCCCTAGTTTGAAAGAATTCCCTCTTAGCAGTAGAAGAGAAAGTGCCATATCCTTTCTACCAAGAAAGAGGCTGCAGGCCAACTCGGAAAAGAAGGAGTTGCTCTCGAATTCGAATAGGCTATGGCACTTTCTCAAAGGGAATGGTTGGATAAATAGACCACCTGGATAAGTGCGAGACAGATATTGAATTCACAGAGGAATAAGGTAGTGAATACCCATTTTTTTATTGCTTACCTTTATACCCATTTGACCCACAAAGTCCAACTTTCTTGTGAAAATCTTGGCTTGCTCTTTTTCCATGTCTGTTGATGGCACCTACTATTGAATGTCTTGATTGCACATAGCATAGCCCTTTCATTCATGCTTCTTTGTAGCATACTTAAGATGCTCCGGGATAAATGCTCTTTGAAAGGGTATTGAAAGGTAAATGAATGCTTGTCCTATGGATGCGGCATTAGCGGTCATAGCACTTTTCCACTTAGAAGGAGGAATCCGCTAAGGCTAGGCAACTTATTCAAAAGGTAGAGATTCATCTTTCCAATGGCCAGTAGAAGAATGCCCTGTGGGACTTTCGGAATAGAGTAGGGTGTTAGGGAGGAATTGGACAAAGCAAATGCCTTTTTGTTTACATAGGATTGATGCCTAGAAGATAGAAAGGATTGTAGAAAAGATTGAATAGCAAGTATATAAGGAAGGGACTGAATCCGCTAGTGAGACATGCCTATAACAATGTAGCTAATAAGGCAAGCAATCAGTACACGAATCCCTTTCCTGGGTGAAGGAATAATCCGTTGGGACTTCTTTCCTTGGCACGAATGGTCTAATACTAGCAGAAGCAGATAGTTTAGTGCATCTAACCCTTCCTTCCAATTTTAGATAATATGATTGATCTAGCTATCCAGCATTCAAAGCGTGCATATACGATCCAATCTTTTCCTTTGCTTTGGGGGTTCCAATGGTAGTAGGAAGAAATCCACTACGCTTTGAGCTCTCACTCATCCCTGCAGGCGATGATTTTATTCTTCTTGGCTTGGCCACTAAAGATGGACTCATTTTTTATTTTGACCAAGCTAGCCATATTTACTTCCTTTCTGTAGCAAGCTTTTACTTATCCGCGATAGGCCCCTTATTCAAATCTAGACATAGTGGGAATACCCAGTTTTTTGATTCACTTCCTCATTCAGAGATAGCCTTTGACTTAATCCATTCTTTCTGGAATTAGGCTTAGGAGGACGGCTCGACCAATATGCTGTTGGGAGTATAGTGCGTATTCATTTGCTTAGGAATTAGTTTATGGAGCGCCAGCGCATTGCGATCCTGGCGTGGGATCAGCAGTCACTGGTGATTCTGCGAAAGACAAGATAGGCTAGTCGGGAAGGCCTCAATTCATGCCTCGTTCTTGCTTGCTCATAAAACATCCCTTCTAGTCCTTGCTACTGTTCCTAAGTCAAATTTGAAGCTCTTTGATATAATAATTTCAAGGTTGAGAATTTGGCTTTAGATTGATTTATTGAGAAATATATAAGAAAAATATTTGAGAATAAAACTGCCTTTTCCAGTTCTATACTAGCTACTATTGGAATTTCCCATTGCTGTTATAGTATGCTCTGGCTAGTGTCAAAATGTCTAATTATGAATGAGCGAGTCATTTTGGTACTATTATTTTCTTACTTCCTATGTGGGCTTATCGACGGGCTAAGCTAATCATTGGATACTCCAAACTTTCAATCTAAGCCACTTTTCGTTAGCGAGAAATCGACACACATTGATATAGGATGTTGAGCGGCTTGTATATCCTGGGGCGAGGCCCATCTGTATCATCCTTTGTTTGACCCACTATGTAATCTCAACATAGGTGTTACCTGCCATTGCTGGATCAGCGATTTCGGCTTTCCTTGTAGTTCCCATAAAATATTTATGAATTTCTCTGTTGACCCCCAAAAAAGAAAGCTTTTCGTACCCTTTAGAAGTTGTTTCTTTCTCTCGATAAGTAGAAGGGAGCATTCCCTGTCTCACGCAGTATATCAGTCGGTAACGATTTTACCAGAGCATATCCAATTGAAACTCTAATCCCAACCTTTTTTGAAGGAACTCCAAGAATACTTTAGTTTAAAGCAGGGAATTTTCCTACAAGTGAGCACCAACTCAAATGTGTTTAAAAATGGCTATGCCCCCGCCTAGAAAAAAATACGACTTTCTTGCACCCTCGTGGGAGACATTGGATGTTGTCAACCAGCCTTAAAATGCTAAAAAAAAATAGATTCCTCCTTTGACTTTGTTTTTGCTCTCCTCTGTCCCTAGTAGACTAAGCTTGATCCTACTTTGCGAGTATAGATAGTAGGTCTAGGTATTATTTTTTTTGTCAGAGGAAACATGGTAGCCCTGATCTAGCTAAGAAATTCTATCTCATTCTGATTTCATTTTCAGGGAAATAGGTGAGGCGAGGCTAAGACAAGATGTAGGACTTCCCACGCTAAGTTGTTTTCAAATCTATGTACTAAGTAACTGAATTCGGCAGTGCTGCTTGCTATGAGCTAGATTTGTGCGTACAAGGGTAAAGAAGCAGGCAGAGCTACCTTTCTGCTGGAAATCCTATACCTGAGTACTATTTGATCAAAGTGACTTATAACTAAGCTTTATTTAGTTGCTCTCGTATTGAAGTATGTGGATAACTCATCGTTGTGAGATCGGTTGGCCCCCTCCATAAAGAAGGTTGGTGAGTAGGATCACAGGTGCAGAATGTCAAAGGTAAGTTACAATCTTGTATTGTGGGTAGAACAAAAAAGAAAAAGAAAAGGCTTCGAGGATCTAGGAGGATCTAGTTTCCACCGGTTTATACTTAGTAAGTTCCTGGGGAAAACTTGTAAATATGCGAAAAATAGCCCTTTCTTTTGGTGGTGTACAGTTGTGGTTTTGGAATCAATCTTTCTAGAGCCCGGCCGAAATCTACAATTTAAAATAGGCTATTCGATAGAATAATAGATCCGAAGTGGCCATTTCTCCTCGAGTCGATTACATGTTGGATCCAGGCTAAGAACTAAGGATAGTTATATGCTTAACACATAGGATTTCCAATTTTCCAGTGGAATCCTGCAAATCTTTGTCCATGAGCGGTCCGTAGAGCGCTTTACCCCTATAACCGGCTTTCTATCTCTAACCCGAAGTGCAGCTTGGATTACAGTCTGTGAGTAAAGATGCGTATCGTATGGGGCATTCAAATGGAGCGAATTTGAAATGATCCATTTGTGTAAAGAGGGTCAGGCCATAACATAGGACATTCCATCGAAAGGATTGATCTCATACGATTGAGCCGCTAGACGATTCGGCATAATAAAGTAGGAAAATTGACTCATTCTAGCTCTCTTCTACTTAAACCACTAAGTGCTTCGCTCCTTTAATTAAGAATAGAAAATCTCGCCTTTTTTGGCATGAACATATAGCATGTGTGTCGTGAGGTCAATCACTCTCAGTTCTTCTTTAGAAATTGTCAAACAGGATGAAGAGCTCTGATCGGCTTGAGGCTTCTTTTCAAGCCTTTTCAAGCTAAGTAGAAATATCATAAGAGAATAAAAGAAATGTACACCCAGTTCACCAGGTTCTACTGCTGCAGGGCCCAGTTGCAATTCTCCCTTTACTAAAGTCATCCAAGGGACAGGATCCCAAGCTTTCAAATGCGGATTGGGGCTATCTTTAAGAAGCGGTGGTCATACTATTGTATGGCTCCGCATAGGGTGACGCGAAAGCCCCACTTTCCACCTTAAGAGGGCCAACGATCGAATAGATCGTTAGGAGAGGTTGTCATCATGGCCGTTGAGGTTGTGGTAGTGGAAGCTTCTATTTAACTGCTAAACATACAATAGTTATTTCGATCGCTTTTGAGGATAGAACCAATATTTATAGGAAAAGTAGCTTCCAATAGCTCGACCTTTTCCATTTTAATAGAATTTCTGGAGTTTTGCTTGTCACTATAGTTTTGTTTTTTTATCTTCTTTATCTGAAAATGGGTTTGATTTGCTTCACCTATCATCCTTTCTTCAAATGCTTCTTTTCTTCATCAAAACTCATGCTAATAGGAGTGACACTAACGGCTTTAGCCCGGTCCAATCATTTATTTAATGGGGTTCATCATATCATTTTGACTTTTTTGGGAAAATCGGTCTTCGGGTATCTAGGCATGGTTTCTGCCATGATCAGTGTAGATGTTCTTGGATTTCTTGTTTGGGCTCATTATATGTTTACTGTGGGCTTAGACGTTGATACCCATGCCTACTTCACTAGTTGGCAGATCCTAATCCAGCACTGGGAATGCCAAGCTGTACGAAGGCTGCTCCTCTGGGTTTTTCCTGGCTTATGTGGCTCATCGTGGGTGTTTGGGAGTTTCCTTTGGATTCTTTTTCATATGGTCCAAACGTAGACTGATATGTTGCCCCGTGGGACATCGGGAGAGGCATCACCTTCGGTACCCTTCCAACAACTACATGGGGCTCTGAAAATTCCCCAGGACCTCCTTTGGAATGAGCTAGACCAGCCTCTACTGGAGGAGATAGAGAGCGCTTTACAGCTCCGGGCAAAGTTCGCAGACATATTGGATTTTCAAAATCAAACTGTCCCCGATACTCTTCGCTTCGAGCACAGGGTTCAAACCCATGTGGATGTCGAGATAGAACTCGAAAAAGGATTTGCATGGAAGGATATCTCCCCCGAGAAATAAATAAATCTCAGGAGGAGATCCGAGAATTCATGCTCTTTACCAGAAGGAGGAAACCCGTCAAAGAGGCAGTTCTTGAAGAATTCCTATCGGAAATGAAGGGAGACTTCAAGAGCAGTAGACCCTTTCGTTGCCTTAAAAAGGCTATCGAGAGGCATAACCTCCCCCTTTATAAACCGGGGGACTTTTTTTGAAAATCGGATTGATTTTGCTTTTCCTGGGAAGAAAAGGTCACCGACTGCTACTAAGAACCTAACATAACTTTTCTCGCCATCAGAATGAAGGGTAGTTCGTTGGGCCTATATTTTGATCCTAGAGGTGCTAGTTCAACTCCAGCTCACGACAAGACCTTTTTGGTTATAATATATAAGCGCCTCCGTTTTCTCCTTATACAGATGACTCTCCTATTTTTTGACAGGTAAATATATGGTAGGATCTACTCTGGTAGCTGAGCTTCTTTACTGTCTTTTGTGCTGGTTGTTCAATACTCCCTCGATTAACGGAATGTAGTGTGGTAGTTCTACCATCTGCAGTGAAGGAAGGATAAGAGCAATCGGTCAAATGATTGTTATTCCACTTACAGTGCCTCTATCGAAGTAGAAAAGAAAAATACTCCAAACTGGGTTTCGAGTATTTCATTTTGATCCAAACTTGCTAGCTCTTTTTTCTTTCTTTCCAATATGAAAATAGTTCGACCTATATTTTTTTCAGACTGAATACCAATCTCGATTTTAAATATAACCAATTTACGATCAGAGCCATAGCGGGTTACCTAGCTTGTTTGGGGTCCTCGGGCTAGACTTTTTACAATGACATCCAGGCCTTGCTCTATTATCACGACATGGACTCAGGGACATTTTATTCAATGCCAAGGTGATAATATTTTTTTCTGGTGGAAAAAGAGTGATAGCTAGAAAGGAAAGGCAGCGAGACTGAGCCGCTCGTAGGATGACACTATGCAGCTGGGAATGAGTTTAAACAAATGCTGGGGCACTCTTCCTGAAAGCATTTCCTAAATGCGAGGGGTTTGACAGATGACCGGCGGAATAGCATTCATTCATAGCTATCCTTTATCTCAGTTATAAAGAATATATATGATATATGAAATGTCTGAAGGAAATATATTCATATGCATCTCCAGTTCCTAAGCCGTAACCACGCGATCTTTAGGTCATCTGGTGGTGTGATTGTAATTGGTTTTTTATACATGTCTGGGCAAGTATGATTTAATTGAACCATTAACTCAGCTAAGACAAGTGAGGTATGGTCAGTATCATTGGTGATAAGGCATTTTTGTCGTGTGATAGCAAGAAAGACTTGTGGTATCAGTGAAAGCTTAAGTTCCTTTGATGTGGAAGGGCTCCTTGCCTTGCCAATAGATAAAGTTTTTCCCTGGCTCTGTACGCCCAATACCCTTTTTAGTAGTTACTTTAAGTTCTTTTCCTTCTAGAGCAAGCTGTAAAAAAAAGGTAAGGCTTTTTGTAAGTTAGTGCTAATGGGTTCCCAGTTGCCTTCCTGGGGGCTTGAGTTCTCCTTACAACCCCTGTTTTTTACTAGCTAGTATCTTAGTATCTTTTCTTACTTCGAGTTAGGAGAGCCCTTATAAGCTGTAAGTTTTTGTACAACCTTTCTAGCTGAGAGTTCCATTACAACCCTTGGGATAGATGTAGTTAAATTGGAGAGCCTAGTTCTGCACCAAATGTAGGTAAAACCTCCTCTTTTTTCCTTTCTGATAGTAGTGACTTCTTCCCAGTATAAATATCAAGAGGAAAGGCTTCAGGATCTAATATCATAGGGCCTGAAGAATAGAAACATATTACTTAGGCAGTTTACTCTCCTTGCTCTATCCATAAGGTTAGACTTGCTTACCTCCTATATGCAGGATTGCCAGAATAGGCTCTTGTCTCTTTGATCTCCTTTATGGAGGAACTATCTTATTTCAAATGAATATATATCTTTTTTGTATTTGAAAGAAGTTACCTTTCACTTAGCTCTTCTCCAAATTCCAATTAGACTTATGAGTTCTAGCTTTCTGACCTTTTTAAAGGATTTTTTCTAACAAAAGGAGAGTTAGCGAAAGAAAATGCCATCTTCGACATTCGGCGCAGAGCATCGCATCCTGGAGACATTTATAAAAAATATGAGTATATAGAAAGTACTACACTTTGTGAATAAAGAAGGTTATCTCTAGTTCTCAGAGGATTTCTTGAAAAATAGATTAGCAGCCCAGTCGATAAAACCTATAACCCAAAACCATCAAAGCATAGGAACTAGTTTACCGAAAGTGCTTTTTTAGTTAAGTCCAGATCAAATTCACTATATTCAAGTGAAGAGTTACTTGAGCTATCTGAGACTGAGATAGAAAGTTTGAAAGATAGGAATGTAAGTCTAGTTGTAGTATACGAAGCGTAAATCCCCTCATTCCTAGACCCGACTATCCTAGGAGCAAACCAAGAAGGGAGGGATGAAAGGCTTTCGCCTCAAAAGGCAATGGAGAGTTCAACTCTACCTAAGCAACTTTTCTTTTTGGGAGATATTATGTCTTATCAACCATTTATGAAAGTCCGGGAAGCAGCTAATCAACATCTTTTTCTTCCCAAGATCAACTCATCTTCTTGTCTTTCCACAGCATAAAAGAAATCTCTTTAGTAGTCCCACTGTGAACTGAAAGCCTTACTCGCTGCGTATACTAGATAGTTAGAAAGAACTCCATTTGCACATGGCCTTCCCCTAAAGAGAAGATATCTCATACCTTAAACCAGCCTTTGTTGCCATCGAATCTAAAGAAGAGACGTAAGGAAACGAAAGGAATCTCGAGGAAAGAGAGTTAGCACTCCATAGAAGGAGAAGACATAAGGACAAGAACTCTCACGGGTTGTTTTGCCCACATGATTTCTTAACCTAGTTTGCAGGAACTTGATGTTAAGTAAACTCCAAAGATAACTTTCAAATAAATGCTATTGCCTTAGCTTATCAATTTCAATTCAACTCTATGGTTAACAACTACCATATAAAGCACTTTTAGAATAGTATTGGTCTAACTGGCTTTAAGTTGAGCTTTTTCTGCAACTGGCTGATCGGATGGAAATAAAGAGGGAAGGCCTTTTGTTTAACTTACAGACTTACTGCTAGAATGAAAAGAGGCTTGCTCAGGATGGGAAAGGAATGCCTTAAAGAAAACTCCCATTTAATGACCTGCATCATCTATTCTCTTCTCTAGCTTGACCACTTGTGTACGTAAAGTATACATGTACATGGCTGATGAATAAGACCTACGCGGGAAAGAGACTCCCTGGTAACTAGGAAGGATTCCTTAAATGTAGTGTCTCTTTTCTTACTTCGGAGGGTAAACACTGTAACCAAGCAAGTAGGCAAAAAGCTCTTCTGGAACACTATCTTATCTAGAGCTCCCCTAGGGAAAGTATTCTACCTCGTTGGACCTTATTCGCTACTATCCATAGAAAAAGAGGCCAAAACAAAATGACTTACTACTTATTATTACAGGATTCCTCCAAAGCATACTATAGCAGTGCTAAATCAAAAATCTTACCAGGGAAGGAGGCGAAAAGGGGTGCCTTTTATAACTCTCTTGTGGTAGACCTTTACCTACTGCTTAGTCTGTTGATTAAGATATGGGCAGATGATAATTTTGATTGCACTTCTACTTATATGTTCACCAACTTCCACCTTAGCTTTCACCAACTAAACGAAAGAGAACTACCGGCACAAGTAACATTTTCACTCCGAACTTAATAAACACTTCCTTATCGGCTACGCACTAGGATCCCTAGTACGAGATTGTACCATCATAAGTGACTACCATTTTTGGTTGTGGGTTGTATTTCTACCTTGAAAGCAAGCAGCCCACCTACCAATAAAGCAGTTTTGTGCGCCAAGCCCGTTCCTGCCATAGTAGGCATATCCTTCCAGTTCAGATGCAAGAGGATGTTTGTTGGGTCCTTGTACTACTGGAAAACCTTCTACCTACCGGGAAATACCACTACCTCGAGTAGCTTTCTCTATTCAGAGATATTGACTATTCTTCAACCATTTTAGCAAGCCCTCCCTTCCCTCTATTACATAGACCCTTGCCTTTAATCTTCTTTCTTCAACTCAACTCATGACTTAACTAGCTAGTCCGACTTTGCTCTCCCCATTGGATGATATGAATGCCGGACTTTATTCAATAGAATAAATAACTTCATATCTCTAGCTCTCGGGGCCTGTTTAGATTGGTAAGTGCAGTTAAGGCAGACTTCCGATAATCATATATCTTCATAGGTGAGATCAAAAGCGTAATATATAAGAAATAAAAATATCACTTCTTAATCTACTTCTTCCATACTTTCTTCACTATCAAAATATCTTTCTTCATTTGCTACACCTTCTGTTGGATCCATGGTCTCAATCAGTCCTTATCTAACTTAAGAAGATAGTCAAACTTCGCGATTTCGATATCTCAAAAGGAAAAGCCATTTCTCGCCTTCCCCCTCTCTGCTTTTCGTACTTCTACAACGTAGCCTAAAGCAGCTTAATGGTCTCACTTCTTTCTGCCCCATACTAAGACAACAAACTCCATGACTTACTATAGCAAGAAAGTGGTAAACCCCTCGATGCTGTGTAAATAACCGCTTGTGCTTTCGATCGAGAAAGAGTGATGATAAGGTCATCTAGTCTAAGTGCTTATGCTTCTGCCAAAAAGGTCCATACCCTTGAATGTAATCTTTAGGGATATAAACCAAATGTCTTGCCAAAACAATTTTACCCTCTCCATCTTCACTCACAGATAGCCCACTTTGAATTCAGTGAATGGACTCAAGGAATTAAAGGCAGATAGGATAGATACTGCCTCTTACCTGCTGATCTAATTACCGATTGGTAAGAAGGCCGAGTAAGAAGACACTTTCTAATGATTTGCATTTGCCACTAGCCAACTTAGTCACGAAGTTGAAATCCACATTTAGCTCTATCTTACGAAGCAGAGGGTCTACCATTCAACAACTAGAGCGGTCCTCTCGGAAGGATCTTGACACCCTCACCCATGCTATTGGCTTTCGTCTCTCACTGATTTAGCTTATGATTGGGTCAGTCTGAAGCATTGGTTTTCTGCCTTAAGCTCGCCTCTGACTATATTACTCTCCCAAGTCTGTTTCAAATCTGGATGACCTACTCTTTTGACTGGCTTACTGCTAGATCGCTTAGTTCTGGGATGATTGATGCCTTACAAACATCAGCATTCTATAAGTACTGCTTTTGTTCTATGTCTTCTTTCCAACAGGAAAGACTTGGCTACCTAGCACCTTCTTTCCTTATCTAATGATATAGATAGAAAAGTCTTTATTGCCTAGCCTTAGGCTAGGAGAGTGGTAATTGACTAAAAACTGATTCAAGCCCCTCAAAACGTGACAGTGTAGACTTCTAAGCAAGATCGAGTATAGACTGAGGTCTGAGTGCGAGGGTGCTACGGCCTACTTTCCTTCTGCCCATTGCCCCTACTTTTAGTAGTTATATGCTATTAAGCGCTAAAAGCTTCTCTTTATCCCATGAGAAAAGAAATCTCGAACCAGGAAATATAGAAAGGGATTACCGCCCTTGCCTCAATCTAATGCTAATGCCAGCCTTGAATGGGCCTTGAATGCCGTCGGAGTGAATGGGATTTGAAGGTTATCCCTATAGGTGAGCTATTCCATCCTACTGATTCGCTACTATCTTCAACCAACCTGGGGTTCACAACTATCGTACCTATGCCTTCTTTCTCGTTCCGATACCCAAGACTCGTGATTAAAGAAGTGGGTTGGCATTGGCTAACTATCTTGAATGATCAAACATGTTTATGCGCTATCACTCTATTGTTAAGACAAGCTTACCACAAGCCCCATTTTCTTAGCTTCTCACGCTGCCTTCTAATATAATAGAAATGGTTAGGTTGTTTACATACTGTTGAGGATACTGCTCGCTTCTAATCTTTGCTTTCTAAACCATGCCCTTCCATATTGAAATATCTCACGGAGAGAGGTTAATAAGAAGGTTGACAAAATCCGGGCAAACGAATAAAGGGAAGCGAATGCAATGGGAAGAGGACCGTCTATTACAGGATTGGGGCTTTGCTCCAGGTCTTAAAGAGATGAGAGGGCCTTTCTAGAAACTGTAGTTTAGGACTCTTAAGTATGAGTTAATGATTTAACAACCGCTTTCAGCGTGCTTGTGCGAGAGTAGTACTAGGATGGGTGACCCCTTGGGAAGTCCTCGTGTTGCACCCTCCTTTTCATTTGTTTTGCCTAGGTTAGCCTTGCCAAGATGCTTTATCCATCACATTTCTGTTACCGAGTCCCAAGTCATCTTGGGCAAGACAACATCGCTTCACGTTGACGCTGGGCCTGCAAACCGAAGGCGTGGGGCCTGTGACTAGGTCTCCGTCGCTCTGGTGCCCATAACATTTGATCTGTAAGGAGTTATGCGGTGCAATCCATACCGTTGGAAAGCTCTCTAAGAGCTTTACGATAGGGGTAGCAAGCCTGCTCGGCTGCGCCTATTTTCGGAGCCCAAAAATGAAAGTTTTCATCAGTTTTGGGCCACTTTTTTTCTTTTTCCGCAGTTTTTTCATCCCGGATCGTTCGTCGTGAGCTGCGAAAAGGATGACAACCTAACTCACAGGACATTAGAGGGCCCTACAATGCTTTGATATCACGTCTTGCGAGGTTACTGCGTTGTCGAAGTAGATGGGTTGTCGTTAAGCCCATTGGGCCTTTTGAATGGGTCGTCTCTCTGGTATGGGACTGTGAACCATCAACACATAAGGGTTTTACCCCCTCAACATGACGGGTGCAATCATACCAGCACTAATGCACCTGATCCTATCAGAACTCCGAAGTTAAGCGTGCTTGGGCGAGAGTTGTACTAGGATGGGTGACCCCTTGGGAAGTCCTCGTGTTGCAACCCTCTTTTCATTTGTTTTGCCCCGGTTAGGCTTTCCAAGATGTTTTATCCATCACATTTCTGTTACCGAGTCCCAAGTGATCTTGGGCTAGACAACATCGCTTCACGTAGAGGCTGGGCCCGCAATCCGAGGGCCTGGGGCCTGTTACAAGTTCTCCGTCGCTCCGGTGCCCATAACTTTTGATCCGTAAGGAGTTATGCAGTGCGCAGCATACCGTTGGAAAGCTCTCTAAGAGCTCTACGACGGAGGAGGTGAGCCTGCTCTGCTGCGCCTATTTTTGGAACCCAAAAACAAATGTTTTCATCAGTTTCGTGTCACTTTTCTTCTTTTTGCGTTGTTTTTTCAACACGAATCATTCGTCGTGAATTGCGAAAAGGACGACAACCTAACTTGCGGTACATTAGAGGGCCCTACAATGCTTCGATATCACGTCTTGCGAGGTTACTGCGTTGTCAAAGCAGATGGTTTGTCGTTAAGCCCATTGGGCCTTTTCAATGGGCCATCTCTTTGGCCTGGGACTGTGAACCGTCAACACATAAGGGCTTTACCCCTTCAACATGACGGGTGCGATCATACCAGCACAAATGCACTGGATCCCATCAGAACTCTGAAGTTAAGCATGCTTGGGCAAGAGTAGTACTAGGATGGGTGACCCTCTGGGAAGCCCTCGTGTTGTACCCCCCTTTTTATTTTTTTTGCCTCGGTTAGCCTTGCCAAGATGCTTTATCCATCACATTTCTGTTACTGAGTCCTAAGTCATCTTGGGCAAGAAAACATCGCTTCACGTAGAGGCTGGGCCCGCAAACCAAGGCGTGGTGCTTGTGACCAGTTCTCCTTTACTACGGTGCCCATAAGTTTTGATCCGTAAGGAGTTATGCGTTGCACAGCATACCGTTGGAAACCTCTTTGACAGCTCTACGACGAGGAGCGCAAGCCTGCTCGACTGCGCCAGTTTTTAGAGCCCAAAACGAATGTTTTCATCAGTTTCGGGCCACTTTGGATCGTTCGTCGTGATCCGCGAAAAGGACGACAACCTAACTCGCGGGACATTAGAGGGCCCTATAATGCATCGATATCACGTCTTGGGAGGATGTTAAGTTGTTGAACCATATGGGTTGTCGATAAGCCCATTGAGACTTTTGAATGGGCCGTCTCTCTGGGCTGGGATTGTTACCCATCAACACATAAGGGTTTTACACACTCAACATGGCAGGTGCGATCATACCAGCACTAATGTACCGGATCCTATCAGAACTCCAAAGTTAAGCGTGCTTGGATGAGAGTAGTACTATGATAGGTGACCCCCTGGGAAGTCCTCTTGTTGCACCCTCATTTTCATTTTTTTTGCCCCATTTTGCCTTGCCAAGATGCTTTATCCAACACATTTCTATTATCAAGTCCCACGGCATCTTGGGAAAGACAACTTCGCTTCGCGTAAAGGCTGGGCCAGCAAACCGAGGGCGTGGGGCCTGCCAACAGGTCTCCATCGCTCCGATGCCTATAACTTTTGATATGTAAGCAGTTATACGTAGCCCAACATACCGTTGGAAAGTTCTCCGAGAGCTCTACGACTGGGGCATAAAGCTTGCTTGACTGCGCCTATTTTCGGAGACCAAAAATGAACGCTTTCATCAGTTTCGGGCCACTTTTCTTCTTTTTACGATGTTTTTTCATCCCGGATCGTTCGTCGTGAGCCGCAAAAAGGACGACAACCGTACTCGCGGGACATTAGAGGGCCCTATAATGCATCGATATCACATCTTGGGAAGATGCTACGTTGTTGAAGAAGATGGGTTGTCGATAAGCCCATTGGGCCTTTTGAATGGGTCGTCTCTCTTGGCTGGAACTCTGAACCGTCAGCACATAAGGGCTTTACGCCCTCAACATCACGGGTGTGGTCATACCAGCACTAATGCACTGGATCCCATCAGAACTTCGAAGTTAAGTGTGCTTGGGCGAGAGTAGTACTAAGATGGGTGATCCCTTGGGAAGTCCTCGTGTTGCACACCTTTTCATATTTTTTTTGCCCCATTTTGCCTTGCCAATATACTTTATTTATCACATTTCTATTATTGAGTCCCACAACATCTTGGGCAAGACAATTTCGTTTCACGTAGAGGCTGGGCCCGCAAACCGAGAGTGTGGGGCCTGCGACCAGGTCTCCGTCGCTCCGGTGCTTATAACTTTTGATCCGTAAAGAGTTATGCGGCGGATAGCATACCGTTGGAAAGCTCTCCGAGAGCTCTATGACGAGGCCAGCAAGCCTACTTGGCTGATCCTATTTTTGGAGCCCAAAAATGAACATTTTCATCCGTTTTGTGCCACTTTTCTTCTTTTTGGGATGGTTTTTCATCTTGGATCGTTCCTCGTGTGTTGCAAAAAGGACGACGACCAAACTCGCAGGACATTAGAGGGTCCTATAATGCGTCGATATCAGGTCTTGGGAGGATGTTGCGTTGTTGAAGCAGATGGGTTGTCGATAAGCCCATTAGGCCTTTTGAATTGGCCGTCTTTCTGGCTGGGACTGTTAACCGTCAGTACATATGGGCTTTGCGCCCTCAACATGACGGGTGCGATCATAACAGCACTAATGCATAGGATCCTATCAGAACTCCGAAGTTAAGCGTGCTTAGGCGAGAGTAGTACTAGGATGGGTGACCCCTTGGGAAGTCCTCGTGTTGCACCTCCATTTTCAATTTTTTTTGGCCCCATTTTGCCTTGCCAAGATGCTTTATCCATCACATTTCTGTTATCGAGTCCCACGGCATCTTGGGAAGACAACTTCACTTCGTGTAGAGGATGGGCCCGCAAACCGAGGGCGTGGGGCCTACGACCCGGTCTCCGTCGCTCCGTTGCCTATAACTTTTGATCCATAAGGAGTTATGATGTGTACAGCATAATCTTGGAAAGCTCTCAGAGAGCTCTACGATGAGGATAGCAAGCCTACTCAGCTGGGCCTATTTTCAGAGACCTAAAATGAACATTTTCATCAGTTTTGGGCCACTTTTCTTCTTTTTGCGTTATTTTTTTGTCTCGAATCTTTCGTCGTGAGCCGCAAAAAGGACGACAACCTTACTTGCGGGACATTAAAGGGCCCTACAACGCATCAATATCACATCTTGCGAGGATGATACGTTGTTGAAGCAGATGGGTTTTCGATAAGGCCATTGGGCCTTTTGAATGGGTTGTCTCTCTGGACTGAGACTCTGAACCGTCAATACATAAGGGCTTTGCACCCTCAACATGACGGGTGCGATCAAACCCGCACTAATGCACCGGATCCCATCAGCACTCCGAAGTTAAGCGTGCATGGGCGAGAGTAGTACTAGGATGGGTGACCCCTTGGTAAGTCCTCGTGTTGCACCCCCTTTTTCATAATTTTTTGCCCTATTTTGCCTTGCCAAGATAATTTATCCATCATATTTTCTTTTATTGAGTCCCACGGCATCTTAGGCAAGACTAATTCACTTCACGTAGAGGTTGGGCTCGCAAACCGAGAGCGTGGGGCCTGTGACCAGGTCGCCGTCGCTCTGATGCCTATAACTTTTGATCCATAAGGAGTTATGCGATTCACAGCATACCGTTGGAAAGCTCTTTGAGAGCTCTACGACTGGGGCAACAAGCCTGCTCGGCTGCGACTATTTTCATAGCCTAAAAATGAACGTTTTTATCGGTTTTGGGCTATATTTCTTCTTTTTGCGATATTTTTTAGTCCCGGATCATTCGTAGTGAGCCGCGAAAAGGCCGACAACCTAGCTGGCGGGAATTAGAGGACCTTGCAATGCACCAATCTCAGGTCTTGGAGGATGTTGCACTGTTGAAGCAGATAGGTTGTCGATAAGCCCATCGAGCCTTTTGAATGTGCCGTCTCTTTGGGCTGCGATTGTGAACCGTCAGCACATAAGGGCTTTGCGCCCTCAACATGAAATGTGCGATCATACCAGCACTAATGCAATGAATCCCATAAGAACTCTGAAGTTAAGCGTGCTTGGGCGAGAGTAGTACTAGAATGGGTGACCCCCTGGGAAGTCCTAGTGTTGCACCCCTTTTTTCATTTTTTTTTGTCCCGTTTTGCCTTGCCAAGATGCTTTATCCATCACATTTCTATTATCGAGTCCCACGGTGTTTTGGGCGGGAAAACTTTGCTTTGCTTAGAGGCTGGGCCCGTAAACCGAGGGCTTGGGGCCTACGACCAGGTCTCCGTTGCTCCGGTGCCCAAAACTTTTGATTCATAAAGAGTTATGCAGCGCACAACATACCGTTGGAAAGCTCTCCGAGAGCTCTATGACGGGGGCAGAAAGCCTGCTAGGCTGCGCCTATTTGCGGAGCCAAAAAATGAACGTTTTCATCCATTTTGCGCCACTTTTCTTCTTTTTGCAATTTTTTTCATCCCAGATCGTTCGTCGTGAGCAGCAAAAAGTACTACAACCTAACTCACTGGACATTAGAGGGCCCTATAACGTGTCGATATCACGTCTTGGGAGGATGTTGCGTTGTTGAAGCAGATGGATTGTCGATAAGCCCATTGCGACTTTTGAATAGGTCGTCTCTCTGGCTGGGACTGCTAACCGTCAGCACATAAGGGCTTTGCGCCCTCAACATGACAGGTGCGATTATACCAGCACTAATGCATCGGATCCCATCAGAACTCTGAAGTTAAGCGTGCTTGGGCGAGAGTAGTACTTGGATGGGTGACCCCCTGGGAAGTCCTCGTGTTGCACCCCATTTTCATTTTTTTTTTGCCCCGTTTTGCCTTGCCAAGATGCTTTATTCATCAAATTTCTATTATCGAGTCCCACTGCATCTTGGGCAAGACAACTTCGTTTCGCGTAGAGGTTGGGCCAGCAAACCGAGGGCGTGGGGCCTGCGATCAAGTCTTCGTTCTTCCGGTGCCCATAACTTTTGATTCGTATGAAGTAATGCGGCGCACAGCATACCGTTGGAAAGCTCTTCTAGAGCTCTACGACGGAGGCAGGAAGCCTGCTCAGCTGTGCCTGTTTTCTGAGCCCGAAAATGAACGTTTTCATCTGTTTTGGGCCACTTTTCTTCTTTTTGCGATATTTTTTCGTCCGTGATCGTTCGTCGTGAGCCGCGAAAAGGATGATAACCTAACTCGCTGGACATTAGAGGGCCCTACAATGCATCGATTGTCACGCCCTAACCCGACCTGTAACGCCCCGAACCCAACCCCACGCTAAAGTCAGGCTCGGATCCGTCACTCGGACAGAGTCTCCTCTGTACCAAGGACAAAACTGTTACCTGCGAGCATCCATTCAAGACATCTGAACTAAAAGCAACAACTTATCAACAATATCTCCAAAACCAAAACACAATCACAAGGCCATCCAAGCCTTGGAGCAACAATATTCTACTAAAGCACACAAGCATGCGAGATAAGTTGGTTTTTAGTCATAAGTAATTAAATACAATAAAATTCTAAGTTCCATATGAAGATTAGCAAACACTCCAAGCATGCAAGGAAAATTAAAGTCTAGAATTCATTATTACAATCCAACAACTTTCTTTAACATCCTAGTACACATCAACTAGACATATATATACAAGACTCCAAAGTCTCAAAATACATTAATAACAAGATCTCCACGCAAGAAGCACATAAAATCCACCTCAGCACACAAGGTCACGGTTCTGATCTACTTGAACTTCTTCTTCTTCTCCTACTTCTAACAGCTGGGGATTCACCTCATCTCCTGAAACATTTCAAATGAGGAGTGAGCAACAAAGTTTCCCAGTGAGGGAAGTGATGCAACATGCCAACGTACAATATGATATGCAACACAAGTAAACATATACAAGCCACATAAACTAACAAGACAACAAACCAAACTATTAATCACTTTAAAAAGGATACGATTCCACTTCCAAGACTTCATCCACGAGCCACGAACCACGAGCATCATGAACAAGCCGGCAAACCCCAAACACCACAATTGGGATACTCCGGATGTATCCCGATCCTACGACCCTTTCTCCCGAGGTAGGTCCATGCCCAACAGGTGAACCACGCCTCTAGGCTAGTGGAGTATGCCTTAGCGAGAAAGGGAATAGGCACCATGGTAGTCGAGGGAGCACGGCAAGCTCGATGCCGCCCGTGTTTCTCGACGCTACCATATCCGATATAGGTTGCGCAACCCAATACAAGTCACAAACAATCAATATAACACATAACACGTAAGAGGGACGACAAAGTAGGCCGCCCTCACATATATGCACGATAAAAGTTCATATAAGCACGGTATTAGCTTTAAGATACCAAAAGTAGCAATCAACACAACTAATTCCAATAATCTACTCAAATAACTTAAATACATCCTAAATATTCAATGCAACGCATTACTAACACACAACAAGGTCCAAATGCAACTAAAATGGCTAAACACTATATTTCCCCTTTCTTTAACCGAGCTTTCTTTCTCCTAAGCATGGTTCGAGATTCCCAATCATACCCTAGTCTTTCTATATTCCTAATTAAGCTCAAAGGTGCCTTTTAAAGTCACTAAAACTCATTTTTTGAAGCAAAAGTTCAGGAAGGCCCCGAACGGGTTTGAACTACAACTACACTAGCCAAATCCTATTTTCGCGAAACGAAAGCACCAAAGGTGCTTCCTTAGCTCAAGGATACCCAAATCATTGCCCAAACTTTCCCGGATTGCTTTACGTATAAAACTCCCTTTTTAAAGTAAGCTAATTATGCAATTAAGTTCAAATTCGAGTGATTCAACCTAACGTGGCTTTTCAACTAACTTCCCTAGGGTCTAGAGCACCTAATTGATGCCTCAATTCAAGCCAATTAGCAAATTTTCTCAAAATCCTAGTTCTAGGCACTATTCATCATCTCTTTGATCAAATTCAACGTTCAACCATTAACTTTGTTATCAAACCTCAAAAGTTAGCTCTATAGACATCAATTAACTCATAGAAAACATTCATAACAAGTTTATAGCTAATATCAACAAATCAATAAAATTCAATATATGAACATAAACTTTCAAAACAAATAAATGCATCTCCCTCACAATTTTGAAGATGAAGAAGCTTGTTGAAGACTCTAGGTTGCTCAAAACCCCTCCCAAGATGAATCTAGAAGCTCAAAATTCAAGATTGTTGAAGCAATTTCTCTCCTTTTCTCTCCTAAAGCTGGTCAGCCAAGTGAGAGGACTTGGAGGGCATTTTTGCAATTGTTTTTATGACTAATATGTATTATGGCTTTTAGTTTTATGAGTTAGTTATTTTATATATTGTATATAATTAATATTCTAAGATATGTAGTCTCAAATATTGCTCAATTAAAGCTAATTGTAATTACAAATGCTTTTAATTAAAACTAGCACTATTCTAACGTAACACTATTCAATGGTCACGAAAAACATTTTCCAAACGCACACTCCTAAGCTCGAAAGTTCAAAATGAAAATTTCTTGGTTCCTTTTAAATGTCGAGTGACCTAGGAAAAATTTAAAATCAAGCTTTCGAAACAGTCAAAAATATTATGAATAGTAACCCACAATAAAAACAATTAAACAAGAAAAATGATGCACGTAGAAATGTGCACATAAGTATGCAACTATTATAATAAATTTAGGGTAAAATTCTCGGGTATCACACGACCTATAGAGGCTAGACTAGGGTATGACCTAATTCATTTATGCTATGTCACCTACTTAATCATTTTTTATGTTTTAACGCTTAACGTTGGCCTAGAACTCCAAAAGTTTTTTTGGAAATCCTGCAGCATAACGGCTATTTTTAAGACCTTTGGTTTGACCTAATTTTCTAAATGCCACAATTATTCCAATCATTAAACCAATTCCTTTAAGGACTCCTATTTTATCATCAATCAATAAGCCTATTAATCTAATTCGAAAGTCTCATTTGATTAACAAGCCTAACAAGATAACTATGTCCCGTTTATTTGTCAATCCCTTTTACGCAAGTACCTGTTATCCTTTAGCCTATGAGTAAGTACCTAGGTAAGATTAGATAGATTCATTCTATTTGATCTTTCACCTAATGCTTTAGTTGCCTATGATAGTTATTAAATTAAAATAGTTATAGCAAAATGACCAAATAGAGTGTTTGTCTAGTTATAATCAGTACAAGCCAAAATTAGACCTAAATTACAACGGGGTCATTTACATCAACAAAATAAGTAGTCTTCAAAGCAAACACAACGTTCACAAAATAGCCACTGTCAAGCAAGGCACATAAAGCACGTAATCACTCCAAGGAATCATTGACAGACACATTCTCTTCGGGTACCTGTTCCAACTCTTCTTCACCTGTGATGATAAAAGAGGATGAGTCCTTATAAACTCAACGAGGAAGAAACGAGAGATAACATTTTGAAACTCTTTTTTGGTTAATCTTATGAAAACCCTTTTTGAAAACATGTCACATTTTACAAATAATAAAGTACGCAAAGTATAAGAATCAAATTGAACAACAGATACAATTACCAATCATTTCAAGGATACAGTGAGCTTTTGCTCTCAAGTTCAATCGGTGAGCATTTGCTCTCAATATCATTTTCAATAACAATTGTACGGCCGGCTTCAATCATCCACTTATCACTCAAAATGGGTGTACTCCGGATGTACCCCAAAATCCTATGACCCAACTCTCTGAGGGTGGAATGTCAAGCGAGAGAGGGAATTGGACCATGGTAGTCACAGGAGCACTGGCAAGCCCTATGTTGCCCGACGTTCGTGAAACGCTACCATGCCACAATGAAAGGTTGCAACCTTGTATACAATGCACAATTATACCATTTAACAATTCACATTAGGAGGATGACAAAGTAGGTTGCCTCCGAGCAATTATACCATTTAACGATTCACATTAGGAGGACAACAAAGTAGGTTGCCTCCGAGCAATTATACCATTTAACAATTCACATATTGACAAGTAAACATACGAGGCATGCTTTGAAAAGTAAATTCACTTGGTACAACACTTGGGAGCATGTGAACATTTAGCGGACAGCCAAGTAACACCATATAAAACAAGTGATATAACTCATTTTAGTTCATATATCAAGTGTTGAGATCATACAAGCATACTACGATACTTACACAAAATCGGGTGCAAGAATAGTTCACTTATCAACATGCAATCTTCAGGAATCATATTTAGAGCTATAAGGACAATTCCGGACAGCCTATTAACAGTCCTCAACATCAATTATAAGTCACACATGAGTGGTTCATGACTTGGGAGTCTACGTGGCCATTAGGGTTTGCAAGGGCCGTGCCCGGGTATTGATTTTGTTTGCTAAGGACCACAAGTAACCCTTAAACCATTTCAAGCATATCTAGAATTATTGAACAGCCTACTAACCACTCAATTGACACATTTAACCATAGGAATCATCACTTGGCAAGTAGTCATAAGCGATAGGCCCTCAATTTCGTGCTTACACATGCAATTAAGCAACAATTTGTCATGTAATTAAACCCAAGTCATGCATCAATCAATTAAGCATCCTCAACCAACCAAAACAGCCCACACAACTTCTAATTGCCACAATTACCAAGCATTCAATACCACAAGTAATGTTACAACATGATTCAAAGCATATTACCAAGCAAAAACCCTACTGCAATGGTCTGTTTTTTCACATTTGATTAGCCAAGCAAATAATCTCCAATTTCAGTGAACAAAATTTCAAATTGAATCTTAATGAGTGCTTTAAATCTAGGAACAAACCTCGCTGCATTTGGAGTTCGGACTTAGGAGTTATGGCCAAAACCGTGAGACTACGCAAAACTGTCCAGATTCATACAAATCTCGATATTTGCTATTTTTTATGCCTTTAAACTCAAAATTAGCCTTAGCCTATTTCTACCAAAAATATTCAGAACTGAAAAAATATAGTGATATACCCATTTTCATGCATTTTAAACATCTTTTACTAGGCCAAAACTATTTCGTTCTACAAGGTCAGAAAGCTGCCAGAAACCTACTTCACATTTCCAAGTTTTCCAGATTTAGATACATTACGATATTTGATCATTTTGGAGGTCTTAGATTCCGAATTGGCCTTGGCCTATTTCTGCAAAATATGTCCATAACTGACAAATCTAGTAACCTACCAATTTTCATACATTTTTATCAACGTTTACTAGGTGAAAAACACTTCATTCTACAAGGTCAGTAATCTGCTAGCCAAAAATGTGTTTACATATCTTCAAGTTTCTAGCCATTATCAAGCCATGCATGAGTAGATAGGCTTATATACACACATATACAATAACTACAGAGGTAAATATAGTCGTATGAGAGTATGCATGTGAGTTTTGAAAGCTTTGAAAAGAGTTTAACCCTCACCTTAGCCTATTGATGGATGAAAAGGCAAGATTGCCCCTTTGAATCACACAAATAGCCCTTTTTCCTTGCTTTGGCCGAGTGATGGCTGGTTTTTCCTATGGCCAAAAATGAGAGGTTTTTGAGCTTTGTGAGAGATTCTTGTTATGTTGCTTGCTATGGCCGAGCTTGGAGTGGTCTTGAGAGTCCTTGAGAGCTTGTTAGAAGTCTTGGGAGCTCAAAGGGCAGCCATGGTCGAAAATGGAGAGAGAATGGGAGAGTTTGAGAGGAAAAATGAAGTTTTAGTGTGTGTGTGTGTGTATGTGTGTGTGCTCGATTTTGGTGAGTTGAGAGAGCATGTGTGAGATGTTTTTGGTGTAAAATCTAAATTTTGATTGTATGTGGGGTGCCTTGGTCGAAAATGAGGGTAGGGTAGTGTGTGGTGTGTATTTTTTATGCATTCTTGTGCTTTGTGTTAGATTAGAGTATGTTTGAAATGTTGGGTGTAGTATTTTGAGTATTATAGTGTTTTGTGTAACTTTATAATAGTTTATTGGTTAGTTGAGTGTGTTAGGAAGAATAGAATATTTTAGTACTTAGTGAGTTTTGTAGGAAAAGCTGATTAGGTATACTATATTGCGGATGGTTTGGGTGATGATAGGATTTTGTCTTGTAGTGAATTTGAATTAGGATTAAAACAACGTTAGTGGAATGTTTAGGAATAGTTTAATGTTATTTTATAGTTAGTGGAGTTTGTAGGATTTGAATTAGGGAATTTAATATTGGTTAGTGGATTATGTAGGATTATTTTTATTGTCTGGTGCTTTGTGCAGGAATCTTTATTGATTAACGTGCAGGCACGCTTTCCTAGGTCTATAGCACGCACTACAAGGTAAGGCACGCACTTCAAGGTAAATGCACGAATTTCAAGGTAAATGCATACAACCCTAAGTGAATGCACGTAAACCAAAGCAAGGCACATAATTCAATGCAATGCACGTAAATCAACGCATGACTCTATATCGAGGTTAAGGCACGTAGTTCAAGGTTAGGGCACACGAATTGAGGTAACACACGTAAATCGAGGTCAGGGCACACAATCCTAGGTCAAGGCACGTATAACGAGGCATACACAAAAACCAAGACAAGGCACATAATTCAAGGTCGGTCATATAATTCTAGGCTTAAGGCACGCAAATTGAGGTAAGACATGTTATTCGGGGTCGGGCCTCACATCGATAACACGTCTTGGGAGGATGCTATGTTATAGAAGCAGATGGGTTGTTGATAAGCCCATTGGGCCTTTTGAATGGGCCGTCTCTCTGGGCTGAGATTGTGAACCATCAGCACATAAGGGCTTTGCGCCCTCAACATGATGGGTGCGATTGTACCAGCACTAATGCACCGGATCCCATAAGAACTCAGAAGTTAATCTTGCTTGGGCAAGAGTAGTACAAGGATGGGTGACCCCGTGGGAAGTCCTCGTGTTACACCTCCCTTTTCTTTTTTTTCATCCCATTTTGCCTTGCCAAGATGCTTTATCCATTACATTTCTATTATCGAGTCCCACGGCATCTTATGCAGGACAATTTCGCTTCGCGTAGAGGCTAGGACCCCAAATCGAGGGCATGGGGCTTGCGACCAGGTCTCCGTTGCTCCAATGCCCATAACTTTTGATCCGTAAGGAGTTATGCAGCGCATAGCATACCGTTAGAAAGCTCTCCGAGAGCTCCACGACGACGGCAACAAGCTTGCTCGGCTGAGCCTGTTTTCAGAGCCCAAAAATGAACTTTTTCATCCATTTTGCGTCACTTTTCTTCTTTTTGTGATGTTTTTTCGTCCCAGATCGTTCCACGTGAGCCGCGAAAAGGATGATAGCCTAACTCGAGAGATATTAGAAGGCCCTACAACACGTCGATATCACGTCTGGGGAGGATGTTGCATTGTTGAAGCAAATGGGTTGTCGATAAGCCCAATTGGACTTTTGAATGGGCCGTCTCTCGAGGCTAGGACTGTTTACCGTCAGCACATAAGGGCTTTGCACCCTCAACATGATAGGTGCGATCATACCAGCACTAATGCATTGGATCCCAGAAGAACTCCAAAATTAAGCGTGCTTGGGTGAGAATAGAACTAGGATGGGTAACCCCCTGGGAAGTCCTTGTGTTGCACCCCTATTTTCATTTTTTTTTGCCCATTTTACCTTTCCAAGATGCTTTATCATCACATTTCTATTATCAAGTCCCACGGCATTTTGGCCAGGACAACTTCACTTCGCGTAGAGGCTGGGCCCGCAAACCGAAGGCGTGGGGCCTGCGACCAGGTCTTCGTTGCTTCGGTGCCCATAACTTTTGATCTGTAAGGAGTTATGCGGCGTACAGTATACCGTTGGAAAGCTCTCCGAGAGCTCTACGACAATCGTAAGAAGCTTGCTCAGCTCTGCCTGTTTTTAGAGCCAAAAAATGAACGTTTTCATCCATTTTGTGCCACTTTTTTTCTTTTTCTAATGTTTTTTCATCCCGGATCGTTCGTCGTGAGCCGCAAAAAGGATGACAACCTAACTCGCAGGACATTAGAGGGCCCTATAACGCGTCGATATCACATCTTTGGAGGATGTTGCGTTGTTGAAGCAGATGGGTTGTTGATAAGCCCATTAGGACTTTTGAATGGACTGTCTCTCTGGGCTGGGACTATTAACCGTCAGCACATAAGGGTTTTGCGCCCTCAACATGACGGGTGCGATCATACCCGCACTAATGCACCAGATCCCATCAGAACTCCGAAGTTAAGCGTGCTTGGGCGAGAATAGTAGTAGGATGGGTGACCCCATGAGAAGTCCTCGTGTTGCACCCCTATTTTCATTTTTGTTTGCCCCATTTTGCCTTGCCAAGATGCTTTATCCATCATATTTTTGTTATCAAGTCCCACAGCATCTTGGACAAGACAACTTTGCTTTGCATAGAGGCTGGGCCTACAAACCGAGAGCGTGGGGCCTACAACCAGGTCTATGTCACTCCGGTGCCTATAACTTTTGATCCGTAAGGAGTTATGCGATGCACAGCATACCGTTGGAAAGCACTCCGAGAGCTCTATGACGAGGACAACAAGACTACCCGGCAGCGCCTATTTTTGGAGACCAAAAATGAACATTTTCATCTATTTCGGGCCACTTTTCATCTTTTTGCGTTGTTTTTTCATCCCGGATCGTTCGTCGTGAGCCGTAAAAAGGACGACAACCTTATTCGTGGGACATTAGAGGGCCCTACAATGCGTCGATATCATGTCTTTGGAGGATGCTGCGTAGTTGAAGCAGATGGATGTCGATAAGCCCATTAGGCCTTTTGAATTGGCCGTCTCTCTGGGATGGGATTGTGAACTGTCAGCACATAAGGGCTTTACACCCTCAACATGATGGGTACGATCATATTATCACTAATGCACTAGATCCCATAAGAACTCCGAAGTTAAGCGTGCTTGGGCAATAGTAGTACTAGGATGGGTAACCCCCTGGGAAGTCCTCGTGTTGCACCCCCTTTTCATTTTTTTTTTTTGCCCCATTTTTCCTTGCCAAGATGCTTTATCCATCAGATTTCTTTTATTGAGTCCCACTGCATCTTGGGCAAAACAACTTCGCTTCATGTAAAGGCTGGGCCCACAAACCGACGGCGTGGGGCCTGCGACCAGGCCTTCGTCGCTCCGGTGCCTATAACTTTTGATCTGTAAGGAGTTATGAGGCGCACAACATACCGTTAGAAAGCTCTCCTAGAGCTCTACGATGGGAGCAGCAAGCCTACTTGATTGCGCCTGTTTTTGGAGCCCAAAAATGAATGTTTTCATCATTTTTGGACCACTTTTTTTCTTTTTGCGTTATTTTTTCATCCTGGATCATTCGTCGTGAGCAGCAAAAAGTACGACAACCTAACTCGCAAGATATTAGAGGGCCCTACAATGCATCGATATCACGTCTTGGGCAGATACTGCGTTGTTGAAGCAGATGGGTTGTCGATAAGCCTATTGGGCCATTTGAATGGGTCGTCTCTCTGGGTTGGGACTGTGAACCGTCAGCACATAAGGGCTTTGCGCCCTCAACATGACGGGTACGATCATACCGGCACTAATGCACCGGATCCCATCAGAACGCCGAAGTTAAGGGTGTTTGGGCGAGAGTAGTACTAGGATGGGTGACCCATTGGGAAGTCATGTTGCACTCCCTTTTTCATTTTTTTTTGCCCCGTTTTGCCTTGCCAAGATGCTTTATCCATCAAATTTCTCTTATTGAGACCCACAGCATCTTTGGCAAGACAACTTCACTTCGCGTAGAGGTTGCGCCCCCAAACCGAGGGCGTGGGGCCTGCGATCAGGTCTTCGTTGCTCTGGCACCCATAACTTTTGATCCGTAATCTGTTATACGGCGCACAGCATACCGTTAGAAGGCTCTCTGAGAGCTCTACAACGAGGACAACAAGACTACGCAGCTGCGCCTGTTTTCAAAGACCAAAAAATGAACATTTTCATCAGTTTCGGGCCATTTTTCTTCTTTTTGCAATGTTTTTTCATCCCTGATCATTCGTTGTGAGCCGCAAAAAGGACGACAACCTTACTCACGGGTTATTAGAGGGCCCTACAACGCATCGATATCACGTCTTTGGAGGATGCTGTGTAGTTGAAGCAGATGGTTGTCGATAAGCCCATTAGGCCTTTTGAATGACCCGTCTCTCTGGGACAGGATTGTGAACCGTCAGCACATAAGGGCTTTGCACCCCCAACATGACGGGTGAGATCATATTAGCACTAACGCCCCAGATCCCATAAGAACTACAAAGTTAATTGTGCTTGGGCGATAGTAGTATTAGGATGGGTGACCCCCTGGGAAGTCCTCGTGTTGCACCTCATTTTCATATTTTTTTTGCCCCATTTTGCCTTGCCAAGATGCTTTATCCATCACATTTCTTTTATTCAGTCCCATTGCATCTTGGGCAAGACAACTTCGCTTCATGTAGAGGCTGGTCCCACAAGCTGAGGGCGTAGGGCCTGCGACCAGGTCTCCGTCGCTTCGGTACCTATAACTTTTGATCTGTAAGGAGTTATGAGGCGCACAACATACCGTTAAAAAGCACTCCGAGAGTTCTACGATAGAAGCAGCAAGCCTGCTTGATTATGCCTATTTTTGGAGACCAAAAAAGAATATTTTCATCAGTTTTAAGACATTTTTCTTCTTTTTGCGATGTTTTTTCGTCCCGGATCGTTTGTCATCAGCAACGAAAAGAATGACAACCTAACTCGTGGGACATTGGAGGGCCCTACAATGCGTCGATATCACGTCTTGGGCAGATACTGCGTTGTTGAAGCAAATGGGTGGTCAATAAGCCCATTAGGCCTTTTTAGTAGGCCGTCTCTCTGGGCTGGGACTGTGAACCATAAGAACATAAGAGCTTTGCGCCCTCAACATGACGGGTACGATTATACCAGCACTCATGCACTGGATCCCATCAGAACGCCGAAGTTAAGCATGCTTGGGTGAGAGTAGTACAAGGATGGGTGACCCCCTGGGAAGTCCTCGTGTTGCACTCCCCTTTTCATTTTTTTGCCCCATTTTGCCTTGCCAAGATGCTTTATCCATCAAATTTTTTTGATCGAGACCCACGGCATCTTGGGCAAGCAATTTCGCTTCGCGTAATGGTTGTGCCCTCAAACCAAAAGCGTGAGGCCTGCAATCAGGTCTCTGTTGCTCCGGTGCCCAAAACATTTGATCCGTAAGAAGTTATGCGGCGCACAGCATACCGTTGGAAAGCTATTCAAGAGCTCTACAAGGGAGGCAGTAACCCTGCTCGGCTGGGCTTGTTTTCAGAACACAAAAATGAATGTTTTCATCATTTTTGGGCCACTTCTTTTCTTTTTACGATGTTTTTTCATCCCGGATCAATCGTTGTGAGTCGCGAAAAGGACAACAACCTAACTCGCGGGATAGTAAAAGGTCCTACATCGCGTCGATATCTCGTCTTGGGAGGATGCTGCATTGTTGAAGCAGATGGGTTGTCGATAAGCCCATTGGGCCTTTTGAATATGTCGTCTCTCAGGGCTAAGATTGTAAGCCATCAGCACATAAGGGCTTTGCACCCTCAACTTGACGGGTGCGATCATGCCAGCACTAATGCATCTGATCCTTTAAGAACTCCGAAGTTAAGCGTGCTTGGGCGATAGTAGTACTAGGACAGGTGACCCCCTAGGAAGTCCACATGTTGTACCCCCATTTTTTTTTTCCCTATTTTGCCTTGCCAAGATGCTTTATCAGTCAAATTTCTATTATCGAGTTCCACGACATCTTGCGCAAGACAACTTCGATTCGCGTAGAGGCTGGGCCCGTAAATCGAGGGCGTAGGGCCTGCGACCAGGTTTCCGTTGCTCCGGTGCCTATAACTTTTGATCTGTAAGGAGTTATGCAGCGCACAGCATACCGTTGGAAAGCTCTCCAAGAATTCTACGACGGGGACAACAAGCCTACTCGGCAGCGCCTATTTTTGGAGACCAAAAATGAACATTTTCATTAGTTTCGAGCCACTTTTCTTCTTTTTGTGATGTTTTTTCATCCCGGATCGTTCGTCGTGAGCCGCAAAAAGGACGATAACCTTACTCGCGAGACTTTAGAGGGTCCTACAACGCGTCGATATCATGTCTTGGGAGGATGCTGCATTGTTGAAGTAGATGGGTTATCGATAAACCCATTGGGCCTTTTGAATGGGCCGTCTCTCTGGGCTGGGATTGTGAGCCATTTGCACATAAAGGCTTTGCACCCTCAACTTGACAGGTGCGATCATACCAGCACTAATGCACCGGATCCCATAAGAACTCTAAAGTTAAGCGTGCTTGGGCGAGAGTAGCACTAGGATGGGTAACCCATTGGGAAGTCCTCGTGTTGCACCCCCTTTTTCATTTTTTGTGCCCCGTTTTGCCTTGCCAAGATGCTTTATCCATCACATTTCTATTATCGAGTCTCACGGCATCTTGGGCAAGACAACTTCGCTTCGCGTAGAGGCTGAGCCCGCAAACCGAGGCCGTGGAGCCTGCGACCAGGTCTCCATTGCTCCGGTGCCCATAACTTTTGATCCGTGAAGAGTTATGCAGTGCACAACATACCGTTGGAAAGCTCTTTGAGAGCTCTACGATGAGGGCAGCAATCTTGCTCGGCTGCGCCTATTTTTGGAGCCCAAAAATTAATGTTTTCATCCATTTTGGTCAAATTTTCTTCTTTTTGTGATGTTTTTTCATCACGGATCGTTCCTCATGAGCCGCGAAAAGGATGACAACCTAACTCACTGGACATTCGAGGGCCCTACAACCCATCAAAATCACCTCTTGCGAGGATGCTATGTTGTTGAAGCAGATGGGTTGTCGATAATCCCATTGGGTCTTCTGAATAGGCTGCCTCTCTGGGCTGGGAGTGTGAACCGTCAACACATAAGGGATTTTCACACTAAACATGACGGGTGCGATCATACTAGCACTAACGCATCGGATCCCATCAGAACTCCGAAGTTAAGCGTGCTTGGGCGAGAATAGTGCTAGGATGGGTGACGCCCGAGGAAGTCCTCGTGTTGCATCCCCTATTCATTTTTTTTTAACCCCGTTCAGCCTTGCCATGATGCTTCTTACATCACATTTCTTTTCTAAAGTCCCAAGGCATCTTGGGCAAGACAACTTCGCTTCGCGTAGAGTCTGGGCCCGCAAACCGTAGGGGTAGGGCTTGTGACTATGTCTCCGTCGCTCCGGTGCCAATAACTTTTGATCCGTAGGGAGTTATGCAGTACACAGTATATCGTTGAAAATCTCTCCGGTAGCTCTACGACGGGGACAGCGAGCCTGCTCGGCTGCACCTGTTTTCAGAACCCAAAATCGAATGTTTTCTTAAGTTTTGGGCCACGTTTCGTCTTTTTGTGCTATTTTTTCATCCCAGGTTGTTTGTCGTGAGCCGCGAAAAGGATGACAACCTAACTCGCGAGATATTCGAGGGCCCTACAACGCATCAAAATCATGTCTTGCGAGGATGCTTTGTCATTGAAGCAGATGAGTTGTCGATAAGCCCATTGGAACTTTTGAATGGGCCGCCTCTCTAGGCTGGGACTGTGAACTGTCAACACATAAGGGCTTTGCACACTAAACATAACGGGTGTGATCATACCAATACTAATGCATAGGATCCCATCAAAACTCCGAAGTTAAGCGTGCTTGGGCGAGAGTAGTACTAGGATGGGTGACGCCCTGGGAAGTCCTCGTGTTGTACCCCCTATTCATTTTGTTTTTTTAGCCCCGTTCAGCCTTGCCAAGATGCTTCTTCCATCATATTTCTTTTCTCGAGTCCCACGGCATCTTGGGCAAGACAACTTCACTTCGCGTATATGATGGGCCCGCAAACCTAGGGCGCGGGGCTTGTGCTCAAGTCTCCGTCACTCTGGTGCCCATAACTTTTGATCCGTAAGGAGTTATGGGGTGCACAGTATATCATTAGAAAGCTCTCCGGGAGCTCTATGATGGGGTCAGCAAGCCTGCTTGGCTGTGCCTATTTTCGGAAATCAAAATCGAACGTTTTTATCAGTTTTAGGCCACTTTTCTTCTTTTTGTGCATTTTTTCATCCCGGGTTGTTTGTCGTGAGCCGCAAAAATGACGATAACCTAACTCACGAGACATTAAAGGGCCCTACAACGCTTTAAAATCACGTCTTGTAAGGATGCTGCGTTGTTGAAGCAAATGGGTTGTCGATAAGCCATTGGGCCTTTTGAATGGGTCATCTCTCAGGGCTGGGACTGTGAACCGTCAACACATAAGGGCTTTGCACCCTCAACATGACAGGTGCGATCATATCAGCACTAATGCACCAGATCCCATCAGAACTCCAAAGTTAAGTTTGCTTGGGCGAGAGTAATACTAGGATGGGTGACCCCCTAGGAAGTCCACGTGTTGCACCCCTTTTTTCTTTTCTTTTTTTGCCCCGTTCAACCATGCCAATATGCTTCATCTGTCACATTTCATTTCTCGAGTCCCACGGAATCTTGGGCAATACAACTTTGCTTCACACAGGGGCTTGGTCTCGCAAACTGAGGTTGTGCAGCCTGTCACCTGGTCTCCGTCGTTCGGTGACCATAACTTTTGATCTGTAAAGATTTATGCGGCCCACAGTATACCGTTGGAAAGCTCTCCATGAGTCCTACGACGGGGGCAGCAAAATTGCTCAATTGCGCCTATTGTTGGAACCAAAAATTGAACGTTTTCTTTAGTTTCGGGCCACTTTTCTTCTTTTTGCACTATTTTTTCATCCCTGGTCGTTCGTCATGAGCGGCGAAAAGGCCGACAACCTAACTCGAGGGGCATTAGAGGGCTCTACAACTCATCGATATCATGTCTTGCAAGGATAATGCATTGTTGAAGTTGATGGGTTATCAATAAGCCTATTAGGCCTTTTGAATGGGCCGTCTATCTGGGCTGGGAATGTGATCCATCAACACATAAGGGATTTGCACATTCAACATGACAGGGGCGATTATACCAGCACTAAAGCACCAGATCATTTCAGAACTCCGAAGTTAAGCGTGCTAGGACGAAAGTAGTACTATGATGGGTGACCCCTTGCAAGTACTGGTGTTGCACCCTCATTTTCTTCTTTTTTTTTACCCTGTTTAGCCATGCCAAGTTGCTTCATCCGTCACATTTATTTTCTTGAGTCCCTATGCATCTTGGGCAAGACAACTTCACTTCACTGAGGGTTGGGCCCCGCATACCAATTTCGTGGGGCCTATAACCTGGTCTTCGTCACTCTGGTACCCATAACTTTTGATTCATAAGGAGTTATGTGGCCCACAATATATCATTGAAAAGCTCTCCGGGTGCTCTACAACAGAGGCATCAAGATTGCTAGGCTTCGCCTATTTTTGAAACCTAAAATTGAATGTTTTCATCAGTTTTGGGCAATTTTTCTTGTTTTTGCACTATTTTTTCATCCCGAGTCGTACGTCGTGAGCCGCGAAAAGGACGACAACCTAACTTGCTGGACGTTAGAAGGCCCTACTATGCATCGATATCACACCTTGCAAGGATACTGCGTTGTTGAAACAGATGGATTATCGATAAGCCCATTTGGCCATTTGAATGGGTCGTCTCTCTGGGCTGGGACTGTGTACTGTAGACACATAAGAGCTTTGCACCCTCAATATGACTGGTGCAATCATACCAGCACTAATGCACCGGATCCCTTCAGAACTCCGAAGTTAAGCGTGCTTGGGCGAGAGTAGTACTAGGATGGGTGACCCCTTGGGAAGTCCTCGTGTTGCACCCATCTTTTCATTTTTTTTTGCCCCGTTCAGCCATGCCAAGATGTTTCATCCGTCATATTTCTTTTCTCGAGTCGCACGGCTTCTTGGGCAAGACAACTTCGCTTCACGGATGGGCTGGGCCCCGTAAACCAATTTCGCGAGGCCTGTGACCTGGTCTCCGTCGCTCTGGTGCCCATTACTTTTGATCCGTAATGAGTTATGTGGCCCACAGTATACCATTGGAAAGCTCTCAGGGATCTCTACGATGGGGACGACAAACCTTCTTGGCTGCGCTTGTTTATGGAACCCAGAATCGAATGTTTTCCTCAATTTTGTTCCAATTTTCTTCTTTTTGCGCTATTTTTTCGTCCGGGTCGTTCGTCGTAAGCCGCGAAAAGGCCGACAACCTAACTTACAGGACATTAGAGGGCCCTACTACGCATTGATATCACGTCTTGTGAGGATGCTGCGTTGTTGAAGCAGATGGGTTGTCGATAAGCCCATTAGGCCTTTTAAATGGTCCGTCTCTTTGGGCTAGGACTGTGAACGGTCAACACATAAGGGCTTTGCACCCTCAATATGACGGGTGCAATCATACCAGCACTAATGCACCGGATCCCATTAGAACTCCGAATTTAAGCAACCTTGGGTGAGAGTAGTGCTAGGATGGATGACCACATGGGAAGTCCTCGTGTTGCACCCCCCTTTTATTTTATTTTTTACCTCATTCAACCATGCCAGATTGCTTCATCCGTCACATTTCTTGTCTCGAGTCCCACGGCATAATGGGCAAGAAAACTTTGCTTCGCGGAGGGGCTGGGCCCCGTAAACCAATTTCGTGGGGCTTGTGACCTGGTCTCCGTCACCCCGGTGCCCATATATTTTGATCCGTAAGGAGTTTTGCAGCCCACAGTATACCGTTGGATAGGTCTCCGGGAGCTTTACGATGGGGGCAACAAGCCTGCTCATCTGCACCAGTTTTTAAAACACTAAATCTAACATTTTTATCAATTTCGGGCAATTTTTTTCTTTTTGCGTTATTTTTTCTTCCCGGGTCATTCGTCGTGAGCCGCAAAAAGGCCGACAACCTAAGTCGCAGGTCATTAGAGGGCCGTACTACGCATAGAAATCACGTCTTGTGAGGATGCTGTGTTGTTGAAGTAGATAGGATGTCGATAAGCCCATTGGGACTTTTGAATGGGTCGTCTCCCAGGGTAGGGACTGTGAACTGTCAACACATAAGGACTTTGCACCCTTAACATGACAGGTGTGATCATACCAGCACTAACGCACCGGATCCCATCAGAACTCCGAATATAAGCGTGCTTAGGCGAGAGCAGTACTAGGATGGGTGTCCCTTGGGAAGTCCTCGTGTTGCACCCCCCTTTTCATTCTTTTTTTTGCCCTGTTCAGCCTTGCCAAGATGCTTCATCTGTCACATTTCTTTTCTCGAGTCCCACAGTATCCTGCACAAGAAAACTTCACTTTGCAGTAGGGTTGGGCCCCATAAACCGAGGTCATGGGGCCTTTGACCTTGTCTCCGTTGCTCCGGTGCCCATATATTTTGATCCGTAAGGAGTTATGCGGCCCATAGTATAACGTTGGAAAGCTCTCCGGGAGTTCTACGATGGGGACAGCAAGCATGCTCGGCTGCGTCAATTTTTGGAACCCAAAATTGAATGTTTTCATTAGTTTCAGGCCACTTTTCTTCATTTTGCACTATTTTTTCATCCAGGGTCATTCGTCGTGAGAGGCAAAAAGGCTGACAACCTATCTCACGGGATATTAGATGGCCCTACTACGAATCGATATCACATCTTGCGACTATGCTGCATTGTTGAAGCATATGGGTTGTCGATAAGCCCATTGGGCCTTTTGAATGGGCCGTCTCTCTGGGCTGGGACTGTGAACCGTCAACACATAAGAGTTTTGTACCCTCAACATGAGGGTGTAATAATACCAGCACTAATGCACCGGATCCTATCAAAACTCCGAAGTTAAGCATGCTCGGGCGAGAGTAGTACAAGGATGGGTGACCCCCTAGAAAGTCCTCGTGTTGCACCCCTCTTTTCTTTTTTTCTTGCCCCGTTCAGCCATGCCAAGATGGTTCATATGTCACATTTCTTTTCTTGAGTCCCACGGCATCTTGGGCAAGACAACTTCACTTCGCGGAGGGGCAGGGCCACACAAACCGAGGTCATGGGACTTGTGACCTGGTCTCCGTCGTTCTGGTGCCCATAACTTTTGATTCGTAAGAAGTTATACGACCTACAGTATACCGTTGGAAAGCTCTATAGGAGCTCTACGACAGGGGCAGCAAGGCTACTCAGCTACGCCTGTTTTCACAAAACAAAATCGAACATTTTCATCAATTTCAGGCCAATTTTATTCTATTTACGCTATTTTTTCATCTAGGGTGGTTCGTCGTGAGCCGCGAAAAGGCTGACAACCAAACTCGGGGGATATTAGAGGGCCTAACTACGCATCGATATCACATCTTGCGATGATGCTGCGTTGTTGAAGCAGATGGGTTGTCGATAAGCCATTGGGGCTTTTCAATGGGCCGTCTCTCTGGGCTGGGACTGTGAACCGTCAACACATAAGGGCTTTGCACCCTCAACATAATGGGTGCGATCATACCAGCACTAATGGACTGGATCCATTAGAACTCCGAAGTTAAGCGTGCTTGGGCGAGAGTAGTACTAGGATGGGTTACCCCCAAGAAAGTTCTAGTGTTGCACCCCCCATTTCTTTCTTTTTTTTGCCCCGTTCAACCATGCCAAGATGTTTCATCCGTCACATTTCTTTTCTCGAGTCCCACGGTATCTTGGTCAAGACAACTTTGCTTCACGGAGGGGCTGGGCCCCACAAAATGAGGTCGTGGGGCTTGTGACCTGGTCTCCGTCGCTCCGGTGACCATAACTTTTGATCCGTAAGGAGTTATGCAGCCCGCAGTACACCGAAGGAAAGCTCTTTGGGAGCTCTACGACAGGGGCAGCAGCCTGCTTATCTGCGCCTATTTTCGAAACCCAAAATCAAACATTTTCATCAGTTTCGTGCCATTTTTCTTCTTTTTGCACTGTTTTTTCCTCCTGGGTTGTTCGTCGTGAGCCGCGAAAGGCCCACAACCTAACTTGCAGGACATTAGAGGGCCCTACTATGCATCGATATCACTTCTTGCAAGGATCCTACGTTGTTGAAGTAGATGAGCTATCGATAAGCCCATTGGGCCTTTTGAATGGGCTATCTCTCTAGGCTGGGACTATGAACCGTCAACACATAAGAGCTTTGCACCCTTAACATGACGAGGTGCAATCATACCAGCACAAATGCACCGGATCTCATCTGAACTCTGAAGTTAAGCGTGCTTAAGCGGGAGTAGTACTAGGATAGGTTACCCCCTGGGAAGTCCTCGTGTTGTACCCCATTTTTTTTTCTTTTTTTGCCTCGTTCAACCATGCCAAGATGCTTCATCCATCATATTTCTTTTCTCGAGTCTCACGTCATCTTGGGCAAGACAAATTCGATTCTCGGAGGGGTTGGGTCACGCAAACCGAGGTCGTGGGGTCTATGATCTTGTCTTTCTCGCTCCGGTGCCTATAACTTTTGATTCGCAAGGAGTTATGCGGCCTACGGTATAACGTTAGAAATCTTTCCAGGAGTTCTACGACAGGGCAACAAGCTTGCTTAGCTGCGAGTGTTTTCGCAACCCAAAATTGAACGCTTTCATCAGTTTCGTGCCACTTACTTCTTTTTGCGTAGTTTTTTCATCCCGGGTCGTTCGTCGTGAGCTGTGAAAAGGCCGACAAGCTAACTCGCGGGACATTACAGGTCCCTACTACCCATCGATATCACGTCTTGCGAGGATACTGCATTTTTTAAGCAGATGGGTTATCGATAAGCCATTAGGCCTTTTGAATGGGTCATCTCTCTGGGCTGGGACTGTGAACTATCAACACATAAAAGCTTTGCACCCTCAACATGACGGGTGCGATCATACCAGCACTAATGCACCGGATCCTATCAGAACTCCGAAGTTAAGCGTGCTTGGGCAAGAGTAGTACTAGGGTGGGTGACACCCTAAGAAGTCCATGTGTTGCACCCCTATTTTCTTTTCTTTTTTTGCCTCGTTCAACTATGCCAAGATGTTTCATCCGTCACATTTCCTTTCACGAGTCCCACGGCATCTTGGGCAAGACAACTTCGCTTCGCGGAGCGGTTGGGTCCTGCAAACCGAGGTCGTCGGGCCTGTGATCAGGTCTTCATCACTCCGGTTACCATAACTTTTGATTCGTAAGGAGTTATGCGGCCCACAGTATACCGTTGAAAAGCTCTCTGGGAGTTCTACAAAGCGGGTAGCAAGACTGCTCAACTGTGCCCATTTTCAGAACCCAAAAGCGTACATTTTCATCAATTTCGGGCCACTTTTCTTCTTTTTGCGCTATTTTTTCATCCCTGGTCGTTCGTCATGAGTCGCGAAAAGGTCGACAACCTAACTCGTGAGACATTAGAGGGCCCTACTACGCATCGATATCACATCTTGCGAGGATGCTGCATTGTTGAAGCAGATGGGTTGTTGATAGGCCCATTGGGCCTTTTGAATGGGTCGTCTTTCTAGGCTGGGACTATGAACCGTCAACACATAAGGGCTTTGCACCCTCAACATGACGGGTATGATCATACCAGTACTAATGCACCGGATCCCATCAGAACTCCGAAGTTAAGCGTGTTTGGGCAAGAGTTGCGCTAGGATGGATGAACCCCTAGGAAGTCCTCGTGTTGCACCCCCATTTTCTTCTTTTTTTTTACCCCGTTCAACCATGCCAAGTTGCTTCATCTGTCACATTTCTTTTCTCGAGTCCCAGGGCATCTTGGTAAGACAACTTCGCTTCGCGGAGGGGCTGGGCCCCGCAAACCGATTACGTGGGGCCTATGACATGGTCTCCGTCGCTCCGATGCCCATAACTTTTGATCCGTAAAGCGTTATGCGGCCCACAGTATACCGTTGGAAAGCTCTCTGGGAGCTCTACAACAGGGGCAACAAGACTGCTCAGCAGCATCTATTTTTGAAACCCAAAATCGAACGTGTTCATCAGTTTTGGGCCACCTTTCTTTTTTTGCGCTATTTTTTCATCCCGGGTCGTTCGTCGTGAGCCGCAAAAAGGATGACAACCTAACTCATGGGACATTAGAGGTCCCTACTATGCATCGATATCACGTCTTGCACAGATGCTGCATTGTTGAAGCAGATGGGTTATCCATAACCCCATTGGGCCTTTTGAATGGGCCGTCGCTCAGGGCTTGAACTGTGAACCGTCAACACATAAGGGCTTTGTACCCTCAATATGACGGATGTAATCATACCAGCACTAATGCACTAGATCCAATCAGAACTCTGAAGTTAAGCATGCTTGGGCGAGAGTAGTACTAGGATAGGTGACCCCTTGGGAAATCCTCGTGTTGTACCCCTCATTTCAATTTTTTTGCCCCGTTAAGCTATGTCAAGATGCTTCATCCGTCACATTTCTTTTCTTGAGTCCAATGGCATCTTAGGCAAGACAACTTCGCTTCACGGAGGGGCTGGGCCCCGCAGACCGATTTCGTGGAGCTTGTGACATAGTCTTCGTCGCTCTAGTGCCCATAACTTTTGATTCGTAAGGAGTTATGCGGCCCAAAGTATACCGTTGGAAAGCTCTTCAGGACTTCTACGACGGGGGCGACAAACATGTTCGGCTACGCCTGGTTGTGGAACCCAAAATCAAATGTTTTCATCAGTTTCGAGCCACTTCTTCTTTTTGGGCTATTTTTTCATCACGGGTCGTTCGTCATGAGCCGCGAAATGGCCGACAACCTAACATGTAGAACATTAGAGGGCCCAACTACTTGTCAATATCAGGTCTTGCGTGGATGCTATGTTGTTGAAGCAGATAGGTTGTCGATAAGCCATTGGGCCTTTTGAATGGGTCGTCTCTCTGGGCAGGGACTATGAACTGTCAACACATAAGGGCTTTGCACCCCCAACATGACGGGTGCGATCATACCAGCACTAATGCACCGAATCCCATCAAAACTCCGAAGTTAAGCGTGCTTGGGCTAGAGTAGTACTAGGGTGGGTAATGCCTTAGGAAGTCCACGTGTTGCACCCCTCTTTTCTTTTCTTTTTTTGCCCCGTTCAACCATGCCAAGATGCTTCATCCGTCACATTTCTTTTCTCGAGTCCCACGGCTTCTTGGGCAAGAAAACTTCGCTTCGCGGAGGAGCTGGGTCCCGCAAACCGAGGTCATCGGGCCTGTGACCTGGTCTCTGTCGCTTCGGCAACCATAACTTTTGATCCACAAGGAGTTATGCAGCCCACAATATACCGTTGGAAAGCTCTCTAGGAACTCTACAACGGGGGTAGCAAGACTGCTCAACTACACCCATTTTCAGAACCCAAAATTATACGTTTTCCTCAATTTTGGGCTACTTTTCTTCTTTTTGCACCATTTTTTCATCCCTGGCTGTTCGACATGAGCAGCGAAAAGGTCGACAACCTTACTTGCGAGACATTAGAGGGCCCTACTATGCATCGATATCACATCTTGCCAGGATGTTGCGTTGTTGAAGCAGATGGGTTGTCGATAAGCCCATTGGGCCTTTTGAATGGGTCGTCTCTCTGGGCGGGAACTGTGAATCGTCAACACATAAGGGCTTTGCACCCACAACATGACGAATGTGATCATACCAACACTAATGCACCGGATGCCATCAGAACTCCGAAGTTAAGTGAGCTTGGGCAAGAGTTGTGCGAGGATGGATAACCCCCTGGGAAGTCCTCATGTTGCAGCCCCATTTTCTTCTTGTTTTTTGCCCCGTTCAACCATGCCAAGATTTTTCATCCATCACATTTCTTTTCTCAAGTCCCACGGTATCTTTGGCAAGGAAACTTCTCTTTGCGAGGGGCTAGGCCGGCAAACCGAGGTCGCGGGGCCTGTGACCTGGTCTTCGTCGCTTCGGTGCCCATAACTTTTGATTCGTAAAGCGTTATGCAGCCCACAGTGTACCGTTGGAAATTTCTTCGGGAGCTCTACGACAAGGGCAACAAGACTGCTCAGCTGTACCTATTTTCGGAACCCAAAATCGAATGTGTTCATCAATTTTGGGCCACCTTTCTTTTTTTGCGCTATTTTTTCATCCCGGGTCTTTCGTCTTGAGCCGCGAAAATGCCGACAACCTAACTCTTGGTAAATTAGAGGTCCCTACTATGCATCGATATCACGTCTTGCGGGGATGCTACGTTGTTGAAGCAGATGGGTTGTCCATAACCCCATTGGGCCTTTTGAATGGGTCGTCTCTCTGAGCTTGAACTCTGAACCATCAACACATAAGGGCTTTGCACCCTCAATATGATGGATGCAATCATACCAGCACTAATGCACTGGATCCCATCAGAACTCCGAAGTTAAACGTGCTTGGGCGAGAGTAGTACTAGGGTGGGTGACGCCCTAAGAAGTCCACGTGTTGCACCCCTCTTTTCTTTTCTTTTTTTGCCCCGTTCAACCATGCCAAGATGCTTCATCCATCACATTTCTTTTCTCGAGCCCCATGGCTTCTTCGGCAAGAAAACTTCACTTCGCAGAGTGGCTGGGTCCCGCAAACCGAGGTCGTCGGGCCTGTGACCTAGTCTCCGTCGCTCCGGCAACCATAACTTTTGATCCGCAAGGAGTTATGCAGCCCACAATATACCGTTGGAAAGCTCTCCGAGAACTCTATAACCGGGGTAGCAAGACTGCTCAACTGCGACCATTTTTAGAACCCAAAATTATACATTTTCATTTGTTTTGGGCCACTTTTCTTCTTTTTGTGCCATTTTTTCGTCCCTGGTCGTTCGTTATGAGCAGCGAAAAGGTCGACAACTTTACTCGCGAGACATTAGAGGGCCCTACTATGCATCGATATCACGTCTTTCCAGGATACTGCATTGTTGAAGTAGCTGGGTTGTCGATAAGCCCATTGGGCCTTTTGAATGGGCCGTCTCTCTGGGCGGGGACTATGAATCATCAACACATAAGGGCTTTGCACCCACAACATGACGAATGCGATCATACCAACACTAATGCACCGGATCCCATCAGAACTCTGAAGTTAAGTGAGCTTGGGCGAGAGTTGTGCGAGGATGGATGACCCCCTGGGTAGTCCTCGTGTTGCAGTCCCATTTTCTTCTTTTTTTTACCCCGTTCAGCCATGCCAAGTTGCTTCATTCGTCACATTTCTTTTCTCAAGTCCCACGGCATCTTGGGCAAGACAACTTCACTTCGCGGAGGGGCTGGGCCCCGCAAACTGATTAATTGGGGCCTATGACCTAGTCTTCGTCGCTTCGGTGCCCATAGCTTTTGATCCGTAAGGCGTTATGCAGCCCACAGTATACCGTTGGAAATCTCTTCGGGCGCTTTACGACGGGGGCAACAAGACTACTCAGCTGCACCTATTTTCAGAACCCAAAATCGAACGTGTTCATCAGTTTTGGGCCACCTTTCTTTTTTTTGAGCTATTTTTTCATCCCGGGTCTTTCGTCGTGAGCCACGAAAATGCCGACAACCTAACTCGCAGTAAATTAGAGGTCCCTACTATGCATCGATATCACATCTTGCGGGGATGCTGCGTTGTTGAAGCAGATGGGTTGTCCATAACCCTATTAGGCATTTTGAATAGGTCGTCTCTCTGAGCTTAAACTGTGAAACGTTAACACATAAGGGCTTTGCACCCTCAATATGACGGATGCAATCATACCAACACTAATGCACTGGATCCCATCAGAACTCCGAAGTTAAGCGTGCTTGGGCGAGAGTAGTACTAGGATGGGTGACCCCTTGGGAAGTCCTCGTGTTGCACCCCACTTTTCAATTTTTTTTTCCCCGTTCAGCCATGCCAAGATGCTTTATCAGCCATATTTCTTTTCTCGAGTCCAATGGCATCTTGGGCAAGACAATTTCGCTTCACGGAGAGGCTGGGCCCCGCAAACCAATTTTGTTGGGCCTGTGACATGGTCTCCGCCACTTCGGTACCCATAACTTTTGATCCGCAAGGTGTTATGCGGCCCACAATATACCGTTGGAAAGCTCTCCATGAGTTCTACGACGGAGGCGACAAACATGCTCAGCTGCGCCTAGTTGTAGAACCCAAAATCAAACGTTTTCATCAGTTTCGGGCCACTCTTCTTCTTTTGTGCTGCTTTTTCATCACGGGTCGTTCGTCGTGAGCCTCGAAAAGGCCGACAACCTAACTCGTAGGTCATTAGAGGGCCCTACTACGCATCAAAATCACGTCTTGCAAGGATGCTACGGTGGTGAAGTAGATGTGTTGTCGATAAGCCCATTGCGCCTTTTGAAGGGGTCGTCTATCTAGGCGGGGACTGTGAACCGTCAACAAATAAGGGATTTGCACCCTCAACATCAAGGGTACAATCATACCAGCACTAATGCACTGGATCCCATCAGAACTCCGAAGTTAAGCGTGTTTGGGCGAGAGTAGTACTAGGATGGATGACCACGTGGGAAGTCCTCGTGTTGCACCCTTTTTTTTTTTTACCCCGTTCAGCCATGCCAAGTTGCTTCATCGTTCACATTTCTTTTCTCGAGTCCCATGGCATCTTGGGCAAGACAACTTCGCTTCGCAGAAGGGCTGGGCCCCGCAAACCGATATCGAGGGGCCTGCGACCTGGTATCCGTCGCTCCGGTGCCTATAACTTTTGATCCGTAAGGAATTATGGGGCCCACAGTATACCGTTGGAAAGCTCTCTAGGATCTCTACGACGGGGGTGACAAGCCTGCTAGGCTACGCGTGTTTTCGCAACAAAAAATCGAACATTTTCATCAGTTTCGGGCTATTCTTCTTCCTTTTGCGTTGTTTTTTCATCCCGGGCCGTTCGTCGTGAGATGCGAAAAGGCTGACAACCTAACTTGCAGGATATTAGAGGGCCTTACTACGCATTGATATCACGTCTTGCGAGGATGCTGCTTTGTTGAAGCAGATGGGTTATCGATAAGCCCATTGGGCCTTTTGAATAGGCCATCTCTCTAGGCTGGAACTGTGAACTGTCAACACATAAGTGCTTTGCACCCTCAACACCATGGGTGTAATCATACTAGCACTAATGCACCGGATCCCATTAGAACTCCGAAGTTAAGCGTGCTTGGGTAAGAGTAGTACTAGGATGGGTGACCCCCTGGGAAGTCCTCGTGTTGCACCTCCCTTTTCATTCTTTTTTTTGCCATGTTCAACCATGCCAAGACACTTCATCCATCACATTTATTTTATCGAGCCCCACGGCATCTTGGGCAAGACAACTTCGCTTCATGGAGGGGTTGGGCCCCACAAACCGAGGTCATAGGGCCTGTGACCTGGTCTTCGTCGCTTTGGTGACCATTATGTTTGATCCTTAATGAGTTATGCAGCCCACAGTATACTGTTGAAAAGCTCTCCGAGAGCTCTACGATGAGGGCAGCATGCCTGTTTAGCTGTGCCTATTTTTAGAACCCAAAATCGAACGTTTTCATCAGTTTCGGGTCACTTTTCTTCTTTTCATGCTATTTTTTCATCCCGATTCGTTCATCGTGAGCCGCGAAAAGGCCGACAACCGAACTCGCCGGACATTAGAAGGCCTTACTATGCATTGATATCACATCTTGCGAGAATGCTGCGTTATTGAAGTAGATGGTTTGTCGATAAGCCAATTGGGACTTTTGAATGAGTCATCTCTCTTGGCTGCGACTGTGAACCGTCAACACATAATGGCTTTGCACCCTCAACATGACGGGTGCGATCATACCAGTACTAATGCACTGAATCCCATCAGAACTCCGAAGTTAAACGTGCTTGGGCGAGAGTAGTGCTAGGATTGGTGAACCCCTAGGAAGTCCTCGTGTTGTACCCCTCCCCCCTTTATTTTTACAGTGTTCAGCCATGCCGAGTTGTTTCATCCTTCACATTTCTTTTCTCGAGTCCCACGGCATCTTGGGCAAGACAACTTCACTTCGCGGAGGGGCTAGTCCCTGCAAACCGATTTCGTGGGGCTTGTGACCTGGTCTCCGTCACTCCGATGCCTATAACTTTCGATCCGTAAGTAGTTATGCGGCCCACAGGATACTGTTGGAAAGCTCTCCAAGAGCTCTACGACGAAGGCAATAAGCAAGCCTGTCTACACCTATTTTCGGAATCCAAAATCGAACATTTTCATCAGTTTTAGGCCACTTTTCTTCATTTTGTACTATTTTTTCATCCCGAGTCGTTCGTCGTGAGCCACAGAAAGGCCGACAACCTAACTCATAGGACATTAGAGGGCCCTACTACTCATCGATATCATGTCTTGCGAGGATGTTGCGTTGTTGAAGTAGATGAGTTGTCGATAAGTCCATTGGGCGTTTTGAATGGGTCGAATCTCTAGGCTGGGACTGTGAACCATCAACACATAAGGGCTTTACACCCTCAACATGACGGGTGCAATCATACTAGTACTAATGCACCTGATCCCATTAGAACAACGAAGTTAAGCGTGCTTGGGCGAGAGTAGTACTAGGATGGGTGACCCCCTAGGAAGTACTCGTGTTGCAACCCCACTTTTCTTTTTCTTTTTTTGCCCCGTTCAGCCATGCCAAGATGCTTCATCCATCACATTTCTTTTCTCAAGTCCCATGGCATCTTGGGCAAGACAACTTCACTTCGCGGAGGGGCTCGGCCCCACAAACCGAGGTCGTGGGTCCTATGACCTAGTCTCCGTCGCTCCGGTGCCCATAACTTTTGATCTGTATGGAGTTTTGCGGCCCACAGTATACCGTTGGAAAGCTCTTCGGGAGCTCTACGACAGGGGCAGCAATCTTGCTTGGCTGCACCTCTTATCTGAACCCAAAATTGAATATTTTCATCAGTTTCGAGCTATTTTTCTTCTTTTTGCATTATTTTTTCATCCCGGGATGTTCGTCGCGAGCCGCGAAAAGGCCGACAGCCCAACTCGCTGGACATTAGAGGGCCCTACTATGCATCGATATCACATCTTGCAAGGATGCTGCGTTGTTGAAGCAGATGGGTTGTCGATAAGCCATTAGGCCTTTTGAATGGGTCGTCTCTCTGGGTTGGGACTGTAAACCGTCAACATATAAGGGCTTTTCACCCTCAACATCACGGGTGCGATCATACTAGCACTAATGCACCGTATCCCATCAGAACTCCAGAGTTGAGCGTGTTTGGGCGAGAGTAGTACTAGGATGGGTGACCCCCTGGGAAGTACTCGTGTTGAACCCTATTTTTTTTCCCCGTTCAGCTATGCCAAGATGCTTCATCCGTCACATTTCTTTTCTCGAGTCCCACGGTATCTTGGGCAAGACAACTTCGCTTCGCGGAGTATCTGGGCCCCGCAAACTGATTTCGTGGGGCCTGTGACCTGGTCTCCGTCAATTCGGTGCCTATAACTTTTGATCTGTAAGGAGTTATGCGGCCCACAGTATACCATTGGAAAGCTTTCCAAGAGCTCTACGACGGGGGTAGCAAGCTTGCTTAGTTGCACCTATTTTTGGAACCCAAAATCGATTGTTTTCATCAGTTTTAGGCCAATTTTCTTCTTTTTGCTATGTTTTTTCGTCCTGAATTATTCGTCGTGAGCTGTGAAAAGGCCAATAACCTAACTTGCTGGACATTAGAGGGCCCTACTATGCATTGATATCACATCTTGCGAGGATGCTGCGTTGTTGAAGCAAATAGGTTGTCGATAAGCCATTGGGCCTTTTGAATGGACCGGCTCTCTAAGCTGGGACTGTGAACCGTCAACACATAAGGGTTTTGCACCCTCAACATGACGGGTGCAATCATACCAGCACTAATGCACCACATGGTAACTTGCCGGTAAAAATAAACATCAGGGAAGAAGCTGTATCTTCAATGAAACTACCTCTTTTTTCAACAATATTATTAACTTATCCACTTTCATCTATCTCTGTTATTTGTGGTTCTTTGCTTGATACAACAGCACAAAAGAATACAAAGCAAATTACAATTCAATGCAATAGCAACATAGACACCAACCTAAAGAATATCATACTCCCTTTCCTGGGGACGCTGGCACGTCACCTTCAGTAGATGAGTGATCTGCCTCTCGTTCAACCTCTTTGAATACCGTTGGTCCTCAACAATCTTGCAAACCTGGATCATCAAACGAGGCATCATAAGCATAGAAAATATCAAAGTAAAGTGCATATCTAAGATAAAAGTAACAAAAATACCAACCTCCATTGGTAAATTATTTGGTCTCTACTGATTTCCAACTTGCAAAAGGCAGTTGCATGTGGAGGATCACAAAACCATAGGTCTCCTGGAAATATTCCACCATAGATTCCATTGTACCTCTTCCATCAATAGGGAAACTAACACGTACTAGCAATAATGAAGAGTATCAGAAAACATAAACAACAGTATTGTCTATACATTCAGTTGTATTTTTATTCCATTGTAAAATAGATCCATTGGCACACTAGAAGCATATAGACATCTAAAGAAATCATAAAGTTCATATAATCCCATCTTATACAATTATCATTGCAACGAACGAAATATCTTAATGACCATGTGTATACAAATATCATTGTACCTCCCTCTTCAAAAGGGTTCTTGATCTGTAAACCAAAGTTGCCAATATGATAAGTAGCACGAATGGAGGGTAATAGCAAATCAATCAAACACATTTAAAAACTATGCTTCAACTGACAAAAGAGGAAGACAAAAAATGCTTTAAATAAGTCATGAACATCTACTGAAGGCCACTAGAACAGTTACAAAAGTAAATTCATTATAAATAGACATATATAAAATGAAGCATCCACAAAAAATAATGAGAACATATAATGAAACCCACCTATAAAGGCTGAATGAAAGTTGAGCAAAAAATCATAATATCACCAGCAAGTACAACACACCTTTACACGATCAGCATCAGACTATGGTCTAGATAATACATCCCGATTCAGGAGCTGTGTCACAAACTCAATCAGAGCAGTGGCTGTAGAAGACATGTCTGCTCCATTTAATCATTAGCATAAGGCATTTGGTACCTTGATAATAACTATATAGGAATCTTTAAAGAACCTACCTAATATATCAAACAAGTCAATTTATCACTTAATCACAACCAAGGGGCTAACATACCAATAGAAGATATAAGTAGTGGCAGAGGCAAAGATATAACATAAATCTATGGTGGAGTATTTCTAGGAAAATTGTGAAGAAAAAAGAAAGAAAGAGAAAGAAACCAACAAAAACAGGATCAACAACCATATCTTTGAACCTCTGCCAAATCCGCCACAGTCTCTGCCTCTCTACCAAATCCGCCACAGTCTATGCCTCTCTCAACCATGGTTGGTTGGTTTTGTTGGGGTTTGGGTTTAGGAAATTAGAGGTATTTCGTCTGTGTCTGTGTGTGAGAAAGAAAGTGAAGGAGGGAGATGAGAATAAAGGGGGTTTTATAAGTGATAGGAGGCTAGGGTTTTTGGATGGGCTTTGTGGGCCTGTTTGGCTACGGATAATAAAGTTATTCGTAATAGGGATAAAGTTTATTCCTATTCCTTGGCCTTCTTTGGCAGGTTACAAGCCCATAATCAAAAGCCCAAACTTAAAAATCAGAATTGGGTATTTTGTATATTTGTATTCTATGGCAACAAGGGACCAACACAAGGTAAAAAATCCAATAAGTTGTATTTATAAAGAAAATTAATCATTTTTGTTTTGTTCCAAATATCATTTGTATACCTTGTAGTATAGTGCCTAAGATGTGTTTGGTTTGAGGACATTAGAAGGAAAAGAAATGAAATGAGACAAGCGGTTTAATATAATCATGTTTGATTATCATGAAGGAAGAAAGGAAAAGAATGAGAAAGCTTAGGAAAATTTTACAATATTCTAAGTTCACATTGTAATCAAATAATAATAAAATAATCTATTTTATCAAAAGATTGTTTTATTAAAAATTGATATAACTAGTTTTATACTCGAAGGTGAAAAGTTGTATGTGATGATTATTATATTAGGTTGGGGTGCTACTTATGTTCTTTTACCGCTTGTTTGGATTGATAATATTAAAGGAAATGAAAGGTTAGTGTGGGATTTTTTAATCTTTTTTCTTATTTGGATTGCAAATTTAGAGGAAAGAAATGTTATTGAGGGGTTCTAAAATCCCTCGATTTTCTTTTAATGAGAATGATTTTGTAACCCTTCTAAATTGGAGTGTTTTGGAGTAAAATAAAATGTTTTGTGTAAAAAGTATCTTTTGTCTCTATATATCTCATATTATAAAAAATAAAAAGGGTACTTAAGTAATTTTGTATTTAAAATTATCCTTCATTTCCTTTTCTTTTCTTCTCCAATCCAAATAAAAAATCTTGATCCTTTCCATTTATCTCCATTATTATTTTTTTGTAATCCAACCAAGGTAATTCATTTTATTTCATTTCCTTTATTTTTTTCTTCCATTTTCCTTTCCTTTGTGCAAATCCAAACTGGGGGTCAGAGTTAGCCATGTGATAGAGAGATTTTATATACAGAAATAGATTATAGAAAACATGTGTAGAAAACACGAAATAAGAGCGGCCATACTTTTTACAAGGCTTTTTTTTTGTTTGGACTTGTCACTCCATCTTGGATACTACTGCTACTATCTATCTTCACCCAAAATATAAAACAACACTATATCAAACAAATTTCTTATATAAAGGAGTAAACATTTTTAATTTTGTTACGGAATCTGAATTTCTTCTATGCAATTGGTTATACAATTATTAAAATGGCGTAATTAAACTCTAAAATAAATCTACCTACAATGATTTAAGTCTACAAGCGACATGACTTAACAAAACGGGATGATTATCAATCAAAAGTTATGTTAAAAAGAAGAGACATTGTCCCTTTGAAATATCTTTGAAGTCTCGTCGTGTACTAACGCATGTATTTATATAGTAAATAATTGGATCCAAAATATTGAGCTATTACGTTAATAATTGTTATGGTAAGAAATCTATTTAGAACAATTAAATTCTATTAAATAATTTTGATCCTGCGAATCTTATACGAGTGATCACCAATTAAAAGTTTGCACAACAAATACCTTGTACCATATTTTTTAATTTGTTTTTTTTTTTTGTTCGTTTGATAATTTGTTGCAATTGCCTCAGTCTTTATTCCAATTTGCAGCAAATACCACGTCACATCCCAACCTCCCTTCTCCTTCAATGCCCTGTCCAAACACTAATAGCTGCGGACCCCCTCTACCTTTACAACTCCTAAATGCCGCATACCTTTCTCCTCCCAACCTCTCTCCTCCTTTCTAAAACAACAAAAACCTATCTCCTCCTTAAATGTCGTGGGCCCCAATCAATTATTACTTAACAATACCACTCACCTCTTAATGTTGCGGGCCCCACCCACTGTTATCACTTCACAACGCCTCAATCCTCCAACAATTAATTGACAACTAATATAAAAATGGTGAGAGTAATTAATATATTACACAAAATAAAAAGATTTTGCTGGAATATAAAAGGTCTTTTTTTCCTGATAAATTCCTATTTTATTTTTTGTCAAGTTCTATCTCTTTTATTTTTTGTCGTGATTTTTTTCTCAAGTCTTCACTAGTGCACAACTATTACCATATTGACACGTTCAAGCAAGTTTTCACTAGTGCACAAGTAGTTTTTAGGGCTTCTAGTTGAAAAAATGGTATAGAACAAGCATCAGATGGTGCTGGCGATACAGATGGAGATGTAGTTGTCCTTAAAAATGAAGAAGTGGTAGGCTACAATGTTCAACCGGAAGAGCTGAAGAGCTTTTTGTGGCAAGTGTGCTTCTGGGGGATTGGTGGATTTTAAAGTAAGCACGGTTTCAAAAAACTTTCGAATTTTAAAACTAAGCAAACATGTGACAAATTTAAAAATGTGCAGAGGTTTAAAAAATGAGCAGGGATATTTTTTTTTCTTTTTGGTCATAAAATTAGCGGGATTGTAAACATTCTAAAAGATAACTACGCGGGAATCTCTAAAAGCTTTTGTGCTTGCAAACTCATCTCCAGTCCTCTCTCCTCGTTTAAACAAACCTTCTCTATCTCCATGTGGTCCCTACTAGCCTAAAATAAACGAAATTACTATTTAACAATAGGGTAAAAACCATTTTAGTCTTTCAAGTTTGTTCTAAAGACCAAATTAATCCCTCACGTTTGTAAAAAGATCAAAGAGGTCCCTCCAGTTAACTTTTGTTAGTCAAATGTTAACAATCAAAGGGTTGACCGAATTAAAAGACCATTATATCTTTAGATAACATATATTAAAAAAGAAAATTACAATAAAATTCTAAATCAGTCTAAAAAAAACATAATTCACATAATTCGCGTAGGAAAAAAAATAAAAACTAAAAAATATCAGTTCAAACATAAACAAATTAAAGTTAGTAATATATCGTTAAAAAATGAACAATCATGATTCATCCTCTTCTCTGGCCGGTACCCTCGCTGCTAATTATGTCGATAATGATTGTTCATTTTTTAACGATATATTACTGACTTTAATTTGTTTATGTTTGAACTGATATTTTTTAATTTTTGGTTTTTTTTTCCTGCACAAATGATGTGAATTATATATTTTAGACTGATTTAGACTTTTATTGTAATTTTCTTTTATAATATATGTTGCCTAAGGATATAATGGTCTTTTAACTCAGTCAACCCTTTGACTATTAATATTTGGCTAACAAAAGTTAACTGGATGGACCTCTTTGGTATTTTTGCAAACTTGAAGGACTAATTTGATCTTTAGAGCAAATTTCATGGACTAAAATGATTTTTGCCCTTTAACAATATACTACTTCTTATTTTCGGACCAAACTACCCTCAACTCAATCAGTCCTTTCTCTCTCACGCACTAAGTTCTTTTCACCAAAAACACACACTAACTCTTTCGTCACCAAACACACTTTCACTCTTTCTTCACCAAACACACACACATTAAACACACAGCACACCAAACTCACATACACGTTCTGATTCATGCACACATACAAGTGACACACACACTCTGATTCACGTTCTGATTTGCAGAGACTTACCACAAGTTTTCACGATCAGTCACAATTACCATAACTCCATAAGTAGTGTCACTATTTATCTGTGATGTGGAGGAGGAAAGATCTGAGCTTGCATAGAGAGTGCTCCAAGGGAGGGGTGAGAGAGAAAGAGACAGGTGTAAGTGGTATGTGTTGTTTGAGTTTAAAAAAAACAAAAAGATGGTGTGGGTTGAACCTTGCTGACAGTTCAAGAGAGATGGAAAGAAGGGGAAAAATGAGTGTTTATTGTTTAGGATGTCAAAAGTCTGTTTTGCCCCAAAAAGCATCAACATGTATTGACGTTGTTAAATTTGAGGACCTGACAAGACAATTTCAAGTACTAGGGATCTAAGTGAGAGTAGGGGTAAAAGACAGAAACCTTGTCCTTTTTTCAAAAAAAAAAGTCAACAAATATGTTCAAGTCGGTGCAATGATTTTTTTTTTTTTGGTCAAGTAACTCGATGCAATGATAATTATCTCATCGCAAGCACTTATTAAATAAGGGTTTAAAGTCATTTTGCCCCATGATTTCTTGGTTAAAACCCAAAGTCGCTCATCAACTTGTAGATTTATCCAAATTTCCTCATGAGCATTAACTCTGTTAGGAGTCTGTTACTTTTCCGGGCTAAAATGGTCATTTAAAGTAAATTCAAAAAATATATAGCTGACTTTCTTCTTCTCTTTCCTCTTTTCCACTCTTCTTGCTGGCAGCTAGACTTGTTCTCCGCTATCACAATTTCAGACTCTTTTCTTTTCTTACATTCCAGGCTCTTTTCATCATTTATGTGACTGTTATGATACCAATAACTATGTCATAAACAAGACTTTATAGATAGAGGCATGTTTCTCTTATGACCTCTTTGCTAATATAAAACATCACAGAATCCAACAATGAAAGTATACCCATCCCTCTAGTAATGTCAAGAGCTTCTACTTGGCCAATATACATATATAAAGAGAGCTTCCACAAGGGATTACATACTTCTCCAGTGCCAAAACCTTTGCATCGTTAACTCCTAGCTGAGTTGCAGCCATCAACCCACCAATAGCTGAACGAAAAATAATTGCATCATAATAGGTGTTATTCACTGCTAAATTATTTCGATCACTTTATTTACATCCACCATTATTCTCAACCTAAAAAAAAAAACCATCTTTTCTATCACAAAGTCAAAAAATTTAACTCACCAAAATGGTGATCCCTATATGAGATTTCAAGGGGTCAATAGAGAAAAAAAAATTGTCGACCAAAAAAAAAAGAAAAACAGAGAAAATTTTATTAAAGAAAACCTTGTTTCATTCTTGAACTGTGGGGTTTCTGAAGTGTTAGTAAATAAAGATTTGAACTTTTGGCTTTTGGGTATGATTGTATTCAAATTTTGTGGTTCTTTTATTGTTACCAAGAAATTGAGAATTCAAATGCGTCGGTCCTTTTCTAGTGGTAGGTTTTAATAGGGTGGTGAATAAGCAATAAGCTATATTTAAGGTGGGTGCTCTGTTTTCCAGTGGTGTTTAGGAGTGGAGAATGAGGGGATTAGGCATTAGGATTGCTGAAAGTGAGAAATCATCCGGCAAGAGCAACAGAAAGGTGGAAGAGAAAAAAAGAAAAACGATAGGAGAAGAAAAGCACAAAATCGAAAATTTGCTTAAAGAAGAAGCCTACATTCTATCAACAATTACTTTTTCTTTATTTTAACACGAAATGGCAATTTTACCCTCAAGAAATGACACACCTCTAACAGAGTTAATGCTTATAGGTGAATATGGGTAAATTCAAAAGTTGATGGGGGAGTTTGGGTTTTAACCAAGAAGTCATGGGACAAAATGAATTTAACCCTTTAATAAATGAACCTTACTATAGAAAAGACAAAAAAGTATGGCCGAATTAATGATGAAAGAGTTATAAGAATAATAATATTGACAATGGCAGATCAAATTTTTTTTATATGACATCTGAGGTTCATAATCACTTCTAAAGCCAGAAAATACTAATCCCATTAATATTAATTAAAACTCTTAAGTCACAAATTCTCACAAGTCAAGAGTAAAATTTAAAAGTATATCACCATTACCTAAATAGATTGGCCAAGGACTTTTCAATTAACTATTAAATCAAATAGGACTCCAATTACATAAAATAAAAATTAAATCTAGTAGTTCAAAATTCTCAATATGCCATCAATTTGTAAAATATTCATTCTATTTTTTTAGTAGAGCTCGCCACTAATAGTCAAGCATAGAATCAATGCTTTATCTCCACCTCAAGTTCAATTGACCTAATTGTGGGATCCGCCCCCAATTTTGTTAGTTCTATGAAGGAAAAAAAAAAAAGTCATTTAGCCCCATGAAGTCTTAACATTACCCACTTTTCCTCATAAAGTCTAACATAGTTAAAAAATCGTTACTTTATAGGGGTAATTTTGTCATTCTATTTCTTTCTTCTATTCTTCTTCTTCCTCACCTATTCACTTCCTTGCAGAGTCATTCTTCACCCACAAACCCAACTTCACAAAATCACACACACTACATGTCTTACAAACCTGTAAAGCACACGCATACGTCACACTCCACACCATAGATTACAAAACATACATAGACCACAATCTTTCATATACGCATGCACACACACACACATCATATGCACAACATTCTTAGATGCACCATCCCATCGATGCCTATTCTTTTATATTCTCAAAGTACTTATCATTAAAAAAGTTACTTCAAATCAACTAGTACTAGAACTCTACGAAGGTTCTGATTCGAAAGTTGCAGCTCTTGGTTCGTGAAATTGTCCAAAAGTTCAAGACTGATATGAGGTTTCAAAGTTCTCTGGAGTAGCTCTCTAGGATGAGGCATATCTGGTGGGGTTGTTTATGCCTACGGACCATTAGCTTACTAGTTGTAATTTTTTAATAGATCTGGGGTTTACAATTTCATAGATGTATTAATTTGGAATTGGTCAAATAATCTGTATTTTGATTTGGGGTTTGTTAAGCGTTGATGAAATTTGAGTTTCTTGGGCTCATTTTATATATATATATATATATATATATAAGAATTGGGTTTAATTCAAGATAATGGTATTAATTGAATAAAAAAATGTTAAGAATTGGGCATAATGGTAGGTGTTGCTGATGTTTATAACTGGCTGTTAGTTTTTGTAAGTGATTGTGTTGCTTTGACTTAAGGTTTATTGGAGGGATAGAGTGAGTGGGCAAAATGGCTATGGAAGTGACTGCAACAACAGAAGATGAGGTTTTTTTTTTTGGACAATTAGAAGAGGAGGTTGAAGAAGAAGAAAGTATGAAGGAAAAAAAAAATAAATGAAAGAACTCAAGAAAGAAAAAGAAAGGATAAAATAAAATGACAAATATAACCTTACAAACTAATAGATTTTTAGATCAAAGTCTTATAGGGAATGTGACGCCCGAGAATTTGCATCTTAGTCATAAATAATCGTAGCATATCTTTCGTGCATTATTTACTTTTATGACACTATATGTGCATTTATCACTTAAATGACAATATATGTGCAATTTAATGTACAATTCTTTACTTGATCAGTGGTTACTATTCATAAGAAAATTTGACTATTTAACTTGCTTAGTTTTATAATTTTCATAGGTCCCGTTCCATATAAAATGAGACTCGGAAGTGAGATTTTGGGTTCTAAACTTCGGGAGATAGCGTTTGAAAATAGATTTCAAGAACCGTTAAGAATAGTAAATTGTGGAAGACAATAAATTCTTGACTTTAGTTAGTTGTAGTTAGCTTTGGAGCATTTTTATTTAGTTGTCTTGCTAGAATAGTGATCAAATGCCTACTACAACTAAACACCACTTTAATATATACTACCTACCACTCAATACTTAGAAAAAATAGCACAAAGCAAGCTCAAAAAGCCCCCAAGCAGACACGGTTTTTACTGTAGCAGTGAGGAAGATTTTGTGATTTTTTTTTCTTCAATTTTTGCTCAAGAGCTCTCATCCAAGGCCCCTATCCACTTCTCCAAAGGTTCTCTCCACCTTCCTCAAGGCCTTTAGGTGAGGGAGTGCATTATTTTAGCTAGTTTAAAGTTTATGCCAAGTTTTTATAATTTTCGAATTTGCTATTTTTGTGCTATAAATTGTTTGATTCTTGCTAGATATGGTATTATTACATGCTAGAGAACATCTTATGCATTGGTATAGCTTGGAACTAAGTTTTTAGCAAGAATCTACATGAGGAAGATGATGAATAGTGTCAAACTAGGGTTTCCAAAAAAAGTTAAAATTTAATTCGATTCGAGGCTTCTAGTAGTTGTTAATTAGGTCATTGAGCGTGGAAAAAATGTTAGTTGTACTTGCCATGTACAAAATTTGAATAATTTGATCAAATTAGGCTACTTTAATAAGGGGTTTTGGGGTTAACTCGAATTCTGGCATGTTTGGAGATTATGGCTAGTCTTTATTAAGTATTGAAGCCTTAGAAGTGCCTTCATTTCGCTTGTTTGGGTTCCGGAATTGGTACGTGTAGTGTAAACCCACAAAGAGGCATTTTCGGTGTTTTCGTGTACTTGTGCTCTAGGTTATGATTTGGATGTTCTAAATGAGGTATTTAGGTATCCCTAGATTGGTAGGATGGTTAGCTAGCTTAACTTGATTCTTGAATTCTAGTAGGAAGCTAAATAGCCTAGTTGAACAAAGGAAAAATAAATGAATTAATTGCTTTAGTACTTGTATTGCCTCATAGCTGCTTCTAGAGTATTTAAATGCAGTTTGAGGCATGTGTAAGCTTGTGGTAAAGTGTTGGGAAAAGTATAATATTGACCCCTTTGTGTTTGCATAGTTAATTTCATGATAATTGCTTTATAATTGAGTAATTAAATGTTTATGTGCCTTTGTGTAGCGTACGTATCATAGAAGTGCAGTTTTATTAATTAAGATATTTGGTTTGCATGTCTTTAGTTTAGTATGAACTTGAAAGATGACTAAAGGAACTAGTTATGAACCATGTTGATAATTGTTATTAATTGACTCAGTAATTGATTGGATAAGTGTTTAATTGTTCCTATATAGCATGTTCATCTATTTAGAGAAGGTCGTAAGTTGAAGTACATGTTACTTGTTAAAGATTGAATGAAAACGATTATATTTAGTTTATATTGGTTATATTGCTTGTTAATTATATTATTTGTGTAAGGTTATGATTGTGACTGGTAAAGAACCTTTAATTGCTTAGCTAAGAGTTCAAATGGGTTGCATAGTACGTTTATCCTTCTGGGTGAAGTTTCTAAATCAGCTGACACGATTACTTGTTTAATATGTGACTGTATCTTGTTGTGTTGCTAAACTGATTATGTGATGTGAACTTTAGTACATTGACTGTGGGTGACATCTATAAGATTTCTTGTGATAAGTATGTGTTTACTACATGATAGGATTTGATTCTTTGAGCCAGTCCAAGATGTTGAGAATAAATTGGTGCTAGTCCTTGTATCATTGGCTAGATTCTTACAGGTTTGGTTCACTAAGGTGAGGGAGTCTTTATCTCTTCTGTGCATCTTAACTTATTTTATTGTTTCTAGATTGTATTATTAGTAATTGATAAAGTTTATATGTATTATTTACTTGCTATCTTGTGTTTTTTCGTGTTATATGTGATTAACTGCAAGGGCAGCCTACTTTGTTGTTCCTCTTACGTGATTTGATATTCTTGGCTCTCGTGATCTTGACTCGGGGTTGCGCAACCTTTTCGGGCATGGTAGTGTCGAGTAACACGGGCGGCATCGGGCTTGTCGTACTCCCTCGGCTACCATGGTTTCCCAGTCCCTTTCTCATTAAGGCATACCCCCCTACCTTGGAGGCGTGGTTTACCTCGTTAGGGCATATGGACCTACCTTAGGAGATTATGGGTCGTAGGATCGAGGTACATCCGGAGTACCCCATTTGGTGGTGTAAGGATTTTGTCGGCACTTGTTTAAAGATCTTGGCTCGTGGTTCATGATTGAAGATAAAAGTGGAACCGTATCCTTTTTATACGTGGTTAAATACTTGTCTAATTGGCTTTGTTATTATTGTTACTATCTTTGTTGCATCACATGAAAGCACTCCCCGGTTTACTGCATCACCTCCCTCACTGGGTAACTTTGGTTACTCATTCATCATTTTAACATGTTTCAGGTGCAGTTAGAACAACTACCTTGTGTGTCGTGTTGTTGGTTGCTTATCTTGCTGTGGTTGAAAGCTGTTTGTGAAGATGGGACTTGATGTATTTTTGTTCTGTTTTGGAAACCCTTGAAGTCTTGTATATATTTTTGTACGGCTTGTTGGATTGTAAACTAAATTAAGGACTTATGTGGTTTGATAGAGTAGTTGGCATGTAATAGCTAAAAATAGATTTTATTGTCTTTTGATTGCGTGCTTGTGTGACAAGTAGGTGGACTTATCATAAGTCAAGCTTGTGAATGTAGTTAGAGTGGTAAGATAAGTAGGTTTAGACTATAGAATATCAATAATTATGCCTAGCATACTTGTGTGATGAACTTTTGCTAAGTTGTGGCTTGGATGATTTTAATGCAAAATGTGATGTGGTGAAGTTGTAGGATGAAATGGATTGAGGTTGTGGATTATGGTCTTGTGGTTGTATGTTGTTATTTGCAGGTTTCCAGATAGTCCTATAAATAGGGAAACTCCGTCCATTTTCTCCTAAATTTCATGTCCGGGGTTTGGGATTGGGTTGAGAATAGCATGATTAATAGAAATTTTGGTTTCGTGAGGGATCGGGGTGTTACAGGGAAAGTGGGTAATATTGAGACTTCATGGGGGGAATTTGGTTTTAACCATAAACTCATGGGCTAAATGATTTTAACTCAAAAAAAAGGTACTAACCTTATCATATAACGAAGGAACCTGATAAATATTTTAGTGAGACTCCAACTTTGGAAGTTTATTTTCATAAAACCTTTTTTAAAATGCTAAACTAGAACAATTTTCAATCCTCACACCTATCTTCTGTTGGCCTAAGGTGATTTACAAAAGTGGGAGTGTCTTCTTTCGATAAAGTTTAATTGGGCAAAAACTATTTTAGTCCCTGAAGTTTGCACTAAAGACTAAATTGGTCCCTGAGATTTGTAAAAAGTCCAATCTAGTCCCTACCGTTAATGGACTGTTAATGGTCAACACATTGACCGCGTGAAATGACATTTATGTCCCCTGTCACGCCCCAACTCGACTCCACCTATAATCAGTCAGGACGCAACGGAATTTCGACAGTATAACGACAGTAATTAGAATACTGAGGTTCTAAACTAACCTCATTAGAACATCATACATCCAACAACTCCTTAATTCAAAGAACAACATACAACACAACCATACTAAACAATAATCATTCCTTGTTATATGCCTCCGTTCCAACATAATACATGAACCCTTAATATACAATACAAAAATATATTGAGCCAATCTAGAAACCTAATCATAAACAAAACAAAGGCTACTAAGACAACATCAACTAATTCATTAACTTATCAACATCTTATACATTATAAACTACAAAGCAGATAAAAGTCTACTAAGTTAATTTACAAGATAATAAAACATGTACGACATCACGGATAAGACTCTGGAACATAGGACTCATTCACGTAAGGCACGTTTTCCACATTCTCCTCTTCAGGAGGCACGTACCCGTAATCCTGCGAAAGTACACCTGTATGCATGCAATAATAGAGAGTGAGCTTATATAAAATAAGCCTAGCGAGGATCCGATAGATCTCGAGCAAGGTCTACTAAACTCCTTGGAATAATCCTTTAAGTCAGTAAACACACAATAACAACAATAATAATATCATCACATAACTATATGACCATTCAATAAAGGATACTCTAGTTGGTGTAGCTCCAAACACCATCACGATCATAACAGCCTTCTTGTGACTCCCATAAACTCATGCACCCGGGGTACCCCCAGTAACCTCGCCCTCCATGACACCTCCGTCATGCGAGCTGGAGGCAATCTCTGATAGTCATGCCGTTATCAACCCGACAGCCCAATGCTGCCCGAGAGGTGGCACACACATACCAGAGACCCAGCAATAATAAAAAACATCAATCATTCACAGGAGGACAGTCTAGCAGAACTGTTTAGCTCCCGGCATCAATCATCAATCAATAATCATCAATAATCATCCATAATCATATTATCATCATAATAACATCAATAACCAATTTAACAATACATAACTAAGTTAGATGACAAAGTAGGCCATCTAACCGAACATGCATTAAACACACAATCAAACCCTAATTTACCCGTCAACAACTCACAATTCAATCACTCAACCCACACCCAATCAACTAAGGCTCAATCTAATATTTTAAAGAAAGACAACCTAAACTTCAAATAATCATATCTTACATTCTACTAATCCAAACAACTCCAAATCAGTTTCTATCACTCACCCATTCAACCAACTACATTAACCCCCTCGGAAACCAACAAAAACACATCCAAATCATGCTCAACAACCCTAAAACTCTAGTGTGTCAAGGCTGAAATTTCCGGATTTTCACCCAAACATCATAATCGAAAATTCGGCATTACAACGGCGCTACCACGTAATTATCAAACATTTAGAAATTGACGGCAATCGATTCCGATCAACACAACTCAATTTAATCAACATTGAACAAATTAATCAAATTTAAATACCCAAAAAATAAAAATTATGCTACAAGCGATAAAAACTCGTAGTATTACAGCTAAATGAACCCTAGCATGCAAGGAGCAATAATCTAACATCAGATTAGAATTCTAACAGTTCAATTTTCATTTATACGCAAAAATGCAAAAGACAACTTTTGAGATCTAGAATTTTTTCTCACCTTTGATGCGATATAAGCCTAGGAATGCGTGCAAAGCGTGCCCAACAAGAGGAATCCAACTCGGCACGAAATTCTATGGACAAAAACTAGCTTTTTCTTTAAAAAATTACTTTGAAAACCTTGAAAACTCTTTTCTCTTTTCTCTCTTCTCCCTCTCGGCAATGTGTGTGCAATTGTGGGTGTTTTTGTGTTTTGTGAGTGTGTGTTGGTGATATAAGCTTGTTGGTCAACCATTTAAATGAAAATCAAAGTTGAAACTTAGCATTTTTTTGTGTTTGCTTGACTTTAAATGCATTTTCTTGATTACCAAAGTTCAAAAAAATTATTCAACACCCAAGCTAGCTCAAGTAAATTATTTTTAGGTGACAAGAAGTTTTACAATCAAATAATTTCACCCGAGTCGGCTTAAAACTCGATTTTCGCAAAAGTCGGTGTAAAAACCCTAATAAATTCTTAAGCCGATTTTAAAACCGTTTTCATCAAACACAGGTCTATTAAAGTCCGTGGACTAGGTCTAGAAGGGTTAAAAAGACCAGTTTCAAAATTTTAGCGGACGTGTTTCGAAAATACTATTCACTGAAAATCGACGATAAAATTTCTGACTCCGTTTTTTATGAAAATTTCATGAATGCACATTTAGCATGTTCTAGGAGTATTGATATCAAAATTACCACATTCTAAGTCACATAGCACATAGACAGGTTAATTCACGCAAAACGAGATAAGCACGCAAAACGAGATAAGATAGAAAAGTGGGGTTTCACATTCTCCCCCCCTTAAAGAAATTTCGCCCTCGAAATTCTTACTTGATGTACTGAACAGATCTGGGTACTACTGCTGCATCTGATCCCGTCTCTCTCAAGTAGCTTCCTCGATACCATGATGCTTCCACAACACCTTAACCATCAGAATCTTCTTCGACCTCAACTCTCGTTCCATCTGATCAAGAATACGAATCGGATGCTCGTCATAAGTCAAATTCTCACGAAGCTGTAACGGCTCTGGCTCAAGAATATGAGAAGGATCTGGATTATATTTCCGCAAATTAGACACATGAAATACATCGTGGACAATAGAGAAGTTCTCTGGTAAAGCCAACCGATATGCCAACTTACCAACCCTGCCGGTAATCTCAAACGGCCCAACAAATCTCGGACTCAGCTTTCTACCTTTACCATAACGAATAAACCCCTTACGAGGAGACAATCTCAAGAAAACCCGATCTCCGACTACAAACTCTAAATCCCGACGACGCTTATCAGCATAACTCTTGAATCTACTCTGCCCCGTAAGCATTCTCTGCCTGATCAACTGAACATTCTCGATCTTTTCTAGAAGCTCTGGCATAATAGTCGGATCAATAGTCTTCATCTCTCCTACCTCGCCCCAATATAAAGGTGAACGGCACTTACGACCGTAAAGAGGTGCAAAAGGTGCCATCCCAATAGTAGCTTGATAACTATTGTTATAGGCAAACTCGGCAAGTGGTAGATGTTTCTCCCAGTTCTTCCCGAAGTTCAGAACACAAGCCCTAAGCATATCTTCCAGAATCTGAATAGTCCGCTCAGACTGACCGTCGGTCTGTGGATGATACGCGGTACTGAAGTTCAACTAAGTACCCAAGGTCTCCTGAAGTTTCTCCTACAAACGAGAAGTAAATCGAGGATCTCGATCTGAGACAATACTAGATGGAATACCGTGAAGTCTAACAATCTGATCCAAATAAAGACCCGTCAACTTTGTAACCTCATCTCCCATCCTCATCGCAATAAAATGAGCTGTCTTCGTCAAACGATCCACGACAACCCAAACTGCATCATTACCCCTCGGAGTTCTAAGCAAACCAGTGACGAAATCCATCGTAATATGCTCCCATTTCCACTCTGGTATAGCCAACGGCTGAAGCAAACCTGCAGGTCGTTGATGCTCGGCTTTCACCCACTGACAAGTCAAACATCTAGATACAAACTGAGCAACCTCCCTCTTCATGTTATTCCACCAATAGTGTTGCTTCAAATCCCGATACATCTTGTTTCCACCGGGATAAATAGTGTACTTAGAATTATGAGCTTCCTCCAGAATACCTCGCCTCAAGCCCGGTTCATCGGGAACACAAACCCTGTTCTGAAACCGAAGAATACCATCCTCATGCAGTTTAAAGTTAGACTGATCATCCGTGATCTGATCCTTGATCTTCTGAAGTTTAACATCAAATTGCTGAGTTTCTCTGATCTGAGACAACAATAAAGGCTGAATACGGAGATGTGAATACATCACCCCAACCTGAGTCAACTCCGATCTCCAATAAGTGAATTCCTCAAGAATCTCCCACTTCTTGATAGCTAAACAAGAAATACTCGCCTTCCGACTAAGAGCATCTGCTACAACATTTTCCTTGCTAGGCAGATAATTGATAGAACAATTATAATCTCCAAGAAGCTCCATCCACCTCCGCTGGCGCATATTCAACTCCTTCTGTGAGAACAAGTACTTCAGACTCTTATGATCAGTGAAAATCTCGAACTTACTGCCCCACAGATAATGATGCCACTTCTTTAGAGCGAAGACAACTGCTGCCAACTCAAGATCATGAGTCGGATAATTCACCTCATAAGGCTTCAACTTCCGGGAAGCATAGGCAATAACTCGGCCATCGTGCATAAGAACACATCCCAAGCCCTCCTTGGATGCATCGCTGTAAATAACCATATTATCAGTCCCCTCTGGTAGAGCAAGTACTAGAGCAGTAGTCAACCTCTTTTTCAACTCCTGAAACCCACTCTCACACTTTTCATCCCAATTAAAGATAGTCCGCTTCTGAGTCAACTTAGAAAGTGGCCCAGCGATCTTCGAGAAGTCCTTAACAAACCTACGATAATAACCCGCCAAGCCAAGAAAGCTACGGACCTCAGAAACATTCTCTGGCCGTTTCCAAGACATCACCGATTCAATCTTAGTAGGATCTACAGAAATACCGCTCTGTGTAATAACATGACCAAGAAAAGATATGCGTTGCAGCCAAAATTCATATTTGCTGAACTTGGCAAACAACTGATGCTCCTGTAGTTTCTCTAATACAAGCCGTAGATGTTGCTCGTGCTTCGATTCAGACTTAGAATAGACCAAGATATCATCAATAAAGATTACCACGAACTGGTCTAAATACGGCTGAAAAACCTGATGCATAAGATCCATGAATGCTGCCGGTGCATTAGTTAATCCAAAGGGCATAACAACAAACTCATAATGCCTGTACCGAGTCCTGAAGGCAAACTTCGGAACATCCTCCGTGCGAATCCGAAGCTGATAATACCCCTGCCTCAAATCAAATTTAGAATAGACTTTGGCTCCCTGAAGTTGATCGAACAACTCGTCAATCAGTGGCAAAGGATACTTGTTCTTGATGGTCACCTAATTCAAACCACGGTAATCAATACACAACCTCAAGGTGCCATCCTTCTTCTTCACAAAGAAGACTGGAGCTCCCCAAGGTAAATAACTCTGCTGAATGAATCCCTTCTCCAATAACTCCTGCAACTGAGTCTTCAACTCCTTCAACTCAGCTGGTGCCATCCGATACGCTGATTTAGAAATAGGTTGAGTATCGGGAATAAGATTGATCACAAGCTCCACATCTCTCTCTGGCGGTAACCCTGGCAACTCCTCGGGAAATACATTGGGATATTCCCGAATAATAGGGACTTCCTCTAGCTACAGCTTATCAGATGGCTTGTTGATCAAATAAGCTAGATAACCCGAACACCCCTTACTCACCAACTTAACGGCTTTAGTTGCTGAGATAACAAAACTCGTCTTTGCACCCCGGTTCCCTACTACCTCAACTACTGGCTGATCTGGCAAACGAAACTGTACTACCTTGGTTCTACAGTTCAACTGGGCATCATACTTAGAAAGCCAATCCATACCTAAGATAACACCATACCCCCGGATAGGAAATAAAATAAGGTCTGAAGGAAAATTATGCCCCTTAACATGTATTATACAATCCTTACATACTAAGCCAGTAACATACTTATCAGTCAAAGAGGTACTAATCTCAACCACATAAGGCAATCTTTCAGGTTGCAAATTAACACGTTGCACACAAGAAGGAGTAATGAAAGAATGTGTAGCACCAGAATCAATCAACACTTTAACAAGTTGATCAAGTATAAGAAAGTTACATTCCACAACTGCAGTCTTCTCAGGCATCTCTTCTAAGTCAACTGCGTAGGCCCGAGCCTGAACCCGCTGCTGCTGCGGTGCACTGGCCGCAAGTCGGCCCTGATAACTCTGAGTCGCTGTCCGACCCTCAGTCCTCGCATACCTAGGGCAATCCCTCGCCTTGTGCTGATTGCTGCCGCAACCCAAACACGTCCCTGCTTTCACCCTGCAATCGGCCTCCACATGCCCCGTGTGGTTGCAGTGTGTACACTGCGATGATGATGCACTAACACTGCCCCTAGAAGAACCAGGAGCTAAAGAAATAGCTGATCTAGCCTACTGCTACTGAGGCCTTACCAAACTAGGCATGTACTGACCCTGAGACTGGGCTGGCCTAAACTGGGACTGAACCTGATATGACCCCTGCTGAAACTGAGGCCGATAATAACTCTGTTGCCCCTGTGGCCTAAAAGAACCCTACTGTGCTGGTGGCTTGAACCCAACCTGCTGTACGGGAGGCCTATACACACCCTGCTGATACTGCGGCTGATACTGCCTCTTACTGGGCTGACTAGATACAAGTTGATCCCCCTTTCTCTTCTCTAGTCTAGAAGCTGCCTCAAAAGCCTCAGTGAAAATATCATACCGATTCAGAGCCATCACATCCTGAATCTCGGGCCTCAACCCCAGCATGAACCTACGAGTCCTCCGCTCCTCGTCTGCCACATACTCCGGTGCATACCGGGACAATCGAGTAAATGTGGCCTCATATTGAGCCACTGTAGCATCTCCCTGTACCAAGGCTAGAAACTCTGCCTCTCTCCGTTCCCTCACAATCCTCGGGACATACTTTGCCCGGAAAGCCATCAGAAAGGTACCCCAAACATAAGGAATACCCTGCGTCACCCAGCTAGTCCTTACCGTGCGCCACCACTCCTCTGCCTCATCATCTAACGAGTACACGGCAAAAGAGACTTTCTGCTCATCAGTATAGCCAAGTGGATCATAAATCTTCTCCAACTTGCTAATCCATGCCTCCGCCTTTCTATCATCCGGCTCCCCCTGAAATCTAGGTGGATGATATCCTAAGAACTCCTTCAGGGTACCACGCCCGTGGTTACCACCCTGCACATTCAGTAGCTGAGCCTACACAGCCTGATTCTGGGCAGCCTGCCCTGCTAGTAACTGTGCCTGACTAGCCACTAACTCAGCAATCCTCTCCATAGCTGCCCCCAATCGGTCATCATCCCTACCACGGCCCAGTGCTGCGTTACCCGGAGTCTTATCAGTCATCTCAGGCCTACCTCTGGTTCTCGGTTTGCCCGTCATTCTACTAATCAAAGAGTTAGCACAGGTTATAGCACGTAAACAGGTTATGAGCAACTATTATCACATAAACAACAAAGTCATATAAAACACATAAACAAATTGATCACATAATCACATAAGTACTAAATCACATAATCACATAATCACTTAATCACTTAATCATTTAATCATATTAATACATAGATCACTTTTCTTTCAATTCATACATACTTTCATGCTAAGACCATTACCCACATTCCTAGAATACCCCGACTGACAACTAACATGTGCTCTGATACCACTTAAATGTCATGCCCCAATTCAACCCCACCTATAATTAGTCAGGACGCAACAGAATTTCGGCAGTATAACGACAGTAATTAGAATACCGAGGTTCTAAACCAACCTCATTAGAACATCATACATCCAACAACTCCTTAATTCAAAGAACAACATACAACACAACCATACTAAACAATAATCATTCCTTGTTATATGCCTCCATTCCAACATAATACATGAACCCTAAATATACAATACAAAAACATATTGAGCCAATCTAGCAACCTAATCATAAACAAAAGAAAGGCTACTAAGACAACATCAACTAATTCATTAACTTATCAACATCTTATACATTATAAACTACAAAGCAGATAAAAGTCTACTAAGTTAATTTACAAGATAATAAAACATGTACGAGCTTAAATGGATAATCAAATCTCAACACATGAAACATACATATCAAGGTCTACGCAAGCCTAGAGCTTTTACATGAGACAAGTAAATATCTCTAGGAATGGGTTTGGTGAGAGGGACGGCTACCATCTCGTGCGTAGAAATATTTTCTATGATTACATCTTTTTTATCACCATATCTCTTACAAAATTATACTTAATATCTATGTGTTTAGTCTTGCCATGATATTTCGGATCCTTGGTATAGGCAATGGCTGCTTGACTATTACAAAAGATTGTCATAGGTTTTCCAGCATTTATGACCACTCCCAAATCTGATATAAACCTTTTAAGCCACACAGCTTCTTGTACAACAGCTGAACAAGCCACAAACTCAGCTCCTATGGTAGATAGCGCTATGCACATCTATTTCTTGCTTGCCTATGAAATAGCCCCGCCATTCAACAATAAGGTATATCCGGAGGTAGATTTACGTTCGTCTAGGTCACCACCCTAGTCAGCGTCGAAAAAAACCTTAAGATTTAGATCACCTCCTTGATAGCATAGGCAATAATCCACGGTGCCTTTCAAATATCACATGATCCTCTTGACTATACTCCAACGGATTCGTCCTGGATTAGATTGGTAACGGCTCACCAATCCAACGGCAAAACAGATGTCTGGCCTTGTACATAACATGGTATACATTAGGCTACCCACAATAGCAGCATAAGGAACATCCTTCATCTCATTTATTTCTTTTGGGGTTTTGGGACACATCCTTTGGTTTAGGCTTTTCACCTTTGGCTATAAGAGTTTTCATGGGTTTAGAGTCATGCATTCTGAACCGTTCAAGCACCTTTTTTATATATGACTCCTGTTATAAGGCAATAAGCCTTTTGGTCCGATCCCTTTGGATCTTGACTCCCAGGACATATGTTGTTTTTCCCATATCTTTCATCTAAAAAGTTGATGATAACTACTTCTTAATAGTGATCAAATACTCCTTGTTGCTTCCAACCAACAAGATGTCGTCAACATACAAAGATAGAATCACATATCTATTTTGAGACCTTTTGACATATACACAGTGGTCTTCTTGAACCATTTCAAAACCATACGAAATGATTTCTCTATGGAACCTTAGATACTACTGTCTGGATGATTGCTTCAACTCGTAGATAGATCGTTGGAGTTTGCACACTTTGCTCTCCTGGCCTTCTTCTACAAAACCTACTGGTTGCTGCATGTATATCTCTTCATCCAATTCTCCATTGAGAAATGTCATTTTTACATCCATCTGATGCAATTCAAGATCTAGATGAGTGACAATGGCCATAATCAACCGGATTGAGGCAAATCTAACTGCCGGAGATAAGGTTTCCTCATAATCTATACCCTCCAACTGGGTATATCCCTTGGCCACAAGGCGAGCTTTATATTTATCAATGGATCCATCTGCCTTTCGCTTGATCTTGAGAACCCACTTGTTCCCAATAGCTCCTCTATTAGGCGGAAGATCAACCAAAGACCACATTTGGTTTTTCTTCATGGACTTCATTTCTTCTTCTATTGTTTTAATCCAACTATCCCGCGCCAAAGATGAGAGCGCTTCAGACACATTCTTGGGCTCCTCATCATCTTGTGCTTTAACCATAAGAGATTTCCCTTCAACCTCAAAACGTCGATGAGGAACACTCTTACAGCTGCTTTTCCTTACAAGAGTCTATAGTACACTCGATCCACCAACCGGTTCTGAAACTAATTCAGACTCAAATTGAGTAACCGGTGTTTCTCTCCCACTTAGATCAAGAAATAGAAGCACTACTTCTAGCCTGCCTGCAGGTATTGAGGTACAAAGGACGTCCAGATTGTCCAACTCGATTAACTACACATTTCGATCAACGTTGCCCCTATGCAGGAATTTTGTCTCTAAGAATGTTGCGTCTCGTGATTCTATCTCAGTTAAACTCTCATCTGCTTGTTCTCCAATAAAAACATATCATTTGGAGTGTTCAGAATATCGAATGAAAATGCATTTCTTTCCTCTCGGTCCCAATTTGCAATGTATATGGGAACTATCATGAACATAAGCAGCTACCCCCTAAGGGCGTAAATTGTTTAGGTCAGGTGGCCTACCCGTCCACAATTCGTAGAGAGTCGTACTCACAAACTTCGTGGGCACACGATTAAGTACATACATGGCTGTTAATAAGGCGTTGCCCCAATACGAAATCAGAAGACTTGCTTGAGCCATCATAGACCTAACCATGTCAAGTAAGGTTTTATTCCTTCTTTCCGCTACACCATTTTGTTGCGGTGTTCTAGGAATAGTTAGTTGTCGAGCTATACCTTTTTCATCACAAATGTTTCTAAACTAATCAGAAAGGTATTCCCGACCACGGTCGGTATGTAGTGACTTCACTTTTGCATTTAGTGATTTTCCACGTAAGCCACATACCCTTTAAAATAGTCCAACGCATCAGACTTATGGGACATTAGATAGACATGCACGTAACGTGTAAAATAATCTATGAAGGTGATGAAATAGAAGGCCCCATGCCTTTTCCTAACACTCATTGGACCACATACATCAGAATGAATTAATTGCAATGGAAAATTAGCCCTCAAGCCTTTACCAAACGGTTTTCTAGTAGATTTTTCAGCAACACATTTTTCACAAGCAAACAAATTGACCCTTGTTAATGGCCCTAAAAGGCCGTCCTTGGCCAGTCTATTCATGCGATCTTGGCCAATATGCCATAACCTGCTATGTCATACATTCACATCCACATTCATAGTACTAGAAGATGTATGAAATGACGAACATTCATTATTTGAAACATAACTAACATGTTCAACATCCAACACTAGGAATCCATCATAAAGAAAATCGTACCCATAAGAAATAGAATTTAAAAGAAGTTCAACTGTGACACCAGTCATGATTATAGTAAAACCCAAGCTCAAAAGAACCAATGCAAGGACCAAATTCTATCTAAAGTCCAGGGCACGAAGGACATCGTGGAGTAGGAGGATTTTGCTACCACGCAACTAAAGTCTACAAGTGCCAATGCCCTTGACTTCCACCCTTGCGTTATTGCCAACATATATCCACCAGGACCCAGCCGGGATGCATTGGTACTCCACATATGCTCTTTTGTCTCTAGCTATGTGGTTTGTCGCTTCTGAGTCAATAGTCCACAAAGGAAAAGATTCAGTCAATAGCGCACAAGTAGAAACATATGCCTCAAAAGAAGTTTTGGTAAAACACATTACTTGGGTCTTGGGCTCTGGGCAATCCCGACCGTAATGACCCTTCTTTTGACAATTGTAGCACTTAACTTTCATAATGTTCCTCTTGTCATTGCTCTTGCCTCTCTTCTTCTGTTTCTTGTCTTTGTCTTCCAGCTTACCATCTTTGTTTCCCTTCTTGCCAGATTGTTTCCCTCTTTTGCGTTTTGAGCCAGATGTTTCACGCTTGCCGGATTCAGCCACATAGGCTTGTCTAGTGGTCTTGATTGCCAAGAGGCACTCCTCTTCAAGCTCCAGATGATGCGTAATGTTTTCGAGTGTTTTCATACTCTCGTTGTGCGTCATGTTGACAATCATATGCTCCCAACTGGCTGGAAGAGATCGTATAATAGCTTGCACTTGCTGCTCATTCGTGAGTAGATGGCCTACTGCCTTCAACACTCTGATCATATTTGACATGTCCTTGATGTGTTGCCTCATGCTCACATCGGGCTTCTTCTTATAGGTGTTAAACTTGATGGTGAGCCGGCGTAGTCTTGAGATAGAAGTTCCACCAAACTTCTCTTTCAAGGCTGCCCACATGTCTAAAGCTGTCGGGAATACTTCAAACTCAAATATCAGGTCATCATGCATTATGCTCAGCACCGTAATGCGAGTGATGGAATTCTTTCGTTTTCATACCTGGTAAGCTTCAGCATCCCTACGATGTTGGGCACTATTACCCTGCTTAGGTTTTTCCATTATATGGTCAAGTGTCTCATGGACTTCCTGTTCCTCAAGTATGTATTGGAATTTACGATGCCACACATCGTAATTGTCCCCGTTCAGTTTTTCTCCCTTTTTTAAATTAGCAATTATCAATTTTGATGCTATTAGAGTGCTCTACATAGACGTTTGTAAGAGATATTAGGCACATACTAGTATCTAATAATCTTGTTAGATTAAGTGTCAGAATGTAACTAGTAGAAACAAGATACAAAATCAGTGCATCGTAGTACGATTTGCCATCATCTGTAGTACAGGTGTCTAACAGATACAACTAAACTTATTCCAACAAAATAGCATTTCCTAAGATGAATCACTAAAATTCATAATGTTAGGAAATAGCACCATGTAGTAATCACACAGTCTACCTTGGAACTCCCACTAGAATTAGACATTTCATTTATTATTGAAAAGAGAACAGACATCTTGTTTATTTAATAATATCCAAAGGAAACACGTGGAAAAAAATCACCAATGAAATTCTATGCAAGAGTATTCAAACACAAATTTAAAGAAGGTGTTTCGCAGAAAGTATAAACTAATCATGCTTTCTACGTCATTTACGCAATATCTCTTGCCACACGAATTCTGAATCTGATCGATCATAACTTAAAGCATCGGATTCAGTTGTTATCTGTAGATCCTTAATTTTGTCCTTAGCCACTTTATTAAACATGAAGCCATTCTCATGCACACCTCTAGCTTTATTCATGTTGGTAGAAAGAAACAATAGGGCTGATCGTCTAAACCCTTGGAGCACACGTTGTCTATCAAATAACTCTACTTCGCACACAACAAAATTGAAGCATATATCTTCAGATTGAGTTATCTTGTGCTTTACGGGATCATACATGCTCGGCAAGAAATTAAGTAAGCCTTCAACTTCTTCCCTTGTTTTAGGTGAAAAAATAGTTAGTTGTTCACGTAAATGGATAACACCATCTAACAATGTATTCATATTATCACGAAATGATTTATCATCCAACCAACGTAGACTCATATATTTTTTAAGTTCACACCGTCTAGGTCTAGTGTCGGGACCATATTTAATAGCTAGAGCCCTCCTCTCTCTCCTCTCAGTGCTACTCATCCTCACCAGTCAACTACACAAGTCCGGGGAGTAAAAGAGAAAAATAAAACTTGTCTAGATTAAATCAAAAAAAAAGATGACGCACACAGCATTTTAAATGTTGTACAAAACAACAAATAAAATTACACAAATTTTATGCATCATAATGAAATTACTAAAACTTCATGCCTCTGAGTCGTAAAATTTCAAATCCCTTGGCTCTATTCAAAAATAAAATTTTACCCAAAAATTTCATGCCTAGAAATGTAATTTTACAACGTATATCACTTAGATTGAGGCATTATGTGGGAAATACTATAATTTCTAAATCTTAATTTGATTTAATGAAAGTTTCGTAGTCTAAAGGTGAAAGTAGAGGCTAATTAAGCATATCATTAAGACATAGGGCCAAAAACACAAATAATACAAAGTTTTGTGTGAATGGGGTCAAAACTGAAAATATTACAAAGATATGAGGGGTTAAAACAATATTTTATAACTAATATAAAATATTTTTTTTCAGCCGGACTGTCGAACGGCCGCAGGTTGGCTACCTTCATGGCTCCGATGGCCCTCGTGGCCGCCACGTGGCTGCCCATGTGGTGTGTCACGTGGCTGCCATGTGGCACCACTTGAGTAGATGTCAAAAAAATCCCTTTTTTATTATTTATTTTTTGGGTAAAAGAATATTTAAAACTCATTTTAAAATTTAAAATAAAATCAAAAATAATCCCTCTCTCTACCACGTGTCACTTCGGGATTGGCCCTAGGGTTTTTTCTACTTTTTGATGCAGCAGAAGCACGAAAAAGACACGCAAACAACATACAAATCACAATACACATCAAAAGGATTCAAAAATTCATAATAAATTCATATGATATCCAAAAATTATGAAATTTATGCCATTAGAATTCTTGAAACACGTTGTTTCTATCAGTACTAATTATATGCACAGATCTGATTCTGAACAGTAACACAGTTAAAAGGCAAAACGTTATTCTAACTTCAAAAATTCATAATTAATTCTACACTTAGCAGAAAAATATCAAATCAACAGCGTTAGAACCCTTAAAATATGAGCTTTCTAGCAGTATCAATTTTATTCCCATATGAGATACTTCACAGAAACGTCATTCTATAATTAATCTGCTAAAAAACCATAAAAAATGAAAAAAAAGGGTGCTATTGCATATAATTAAATATTACATAGAGAACAAACTTTAAGGCTCTGATACAATTGTTGATTCAGAGTGAGATATTCACATATATCTCAAAATATCAGAAGCGAGTAATCAACGATCGGGTTTGTTCAACTGCACTAGCAAGAAGTCGTAGCGTGTAGTAAAAGACCACCCACTGATTTGCCACAACCTAAATGCCTAGAGTGTAGAGAGAGTTTTTGCTTTGTTTTGTTGGAGACTAAAACCAACATAACGTATGTTTTCTATTTTAGGTTTTCCCTTTTATATGGAGTAGTGGGCCTCTACTATTTGAATTATTTAATTGGGTCATCCCAACTTGGGTGCAATATGCCCAAAGTCCAACAGTAATAATTGTGTGATTTCTAGGGAACAAACGATCCACATATTACAGAACTAAAGCATTCACATATTTTTATCTTGAAGTTTAATTACTATGTACAAGTCATGTTAGAATTGCTTATGTCATGCAGATATTGAGAGATTTTGCTTCAAAACATTAAAAATTCTCGAATATCTAGGCACAAAAACCAATGAGAGTTCTAGAATTTTGAAAACTCACAAAGTCACAATGCACAGATAACAGGCTTATCAGTGCTTTTAAAGCATAAAGTTTTTTCACTAATAGAAATTTCATAGGGAAGATGACTATATAAAGTAGAGGTTCCTCGATAGGTGTAAATGTTCGAGTCCCTACAATGTAATGTAACGACTAAACCTTGCTATAGTTGATCTCAATCTAGATATGTTCTTCAGCGTTTGAGTTTGATGCCAATGTTGTTACAATTTTTATTATCTCTCGCAGTTATGTTATGCGTGTTTGCATTGAGTAGTAGAACGATCAAAATCTCAAAAAATACATCCAAAAATTAAATAAAATACCCAAATAATTGCACGACTTGATTAGAGGTTCCTTGTTCAAATAATAGATTTGATCTCTATTGTACTCCCAAAAAAAGAAAAAAAAACCCGAAAAGTAATGAGTGACATTGTTATCCAATCCCTCTTACATCGAAATCTAGCTTCAGTGGGGAAGTAGAGAGTAGCTAGAAACAAAATGTACACACAGCAATACCAACCTCAGTCCTCAGACAATATGTTAAATCAACCGAGTAAATAGTGAATAATATGTAACAAGAAACTAATTTTGATACTGATGACAAGAACCCAATAATGATACAAAACCACCCTTCACAGGAACTCAAGAATGGAAGCACTGGGAATATGTACAAACCTCAATCATATGGTGAGGAGACATTTTTTCCAAAGCATACAGATACATTTTTACAATCTCCACCCTAAATTATATGAATACATTTTTTTAATAGGACCTAATTAAATTTTTCGACTATATGATACATTGTTTTTGTTGCACCTAACACTACATGACATGTTTTTTTCAAAGCATATCTCTCACATGCTTCCTTCAAATTTATCTCATAACTAGATCTCCAATTAATTACTAATGATGATGTACCAACAAGAAAACTCCATCTTCATGTACCTTGATCTTGAGATTATGAAATAATCACGCTAATCCCATAAAAGATAGAAATCAGTCCTAATTTTGTTATCACTTTCACCTTGTATCTGCCTATGACGATGACTTAGCATTATATTGTGCAAACAAATTTATTCAAATATACGAAGTTTAAAAACTGCAGCTAGAAGTTTTTGAATCTTATGTTTATAGAGTCCAATTAGGTGAAAAATCTATGGCTCTGTATGTGAGTTTCTAACAGCTTCTTTGTTTGTTTATTGCTCGACTGTAATGGCCTACCAAACCTGTAAACAAGTCATTAACAGACATATGTTAATTAACTTTCTCGTTTTGTCTGAAATACTGTGGCCTGTTTAGCTTATCGGAAACTTTTCTCAACTGCATGTTCTGTGAAAACAACAAAAAAAAATTTGAACATTGACAAACTTAACTCTCTGCAACTAGCAAACTGATAGAAACTATATGATGTTTTATGAAGTAGGCTCTTTTAACCCAGTTTTCAGAAAAGAGTTTCTGAAGAAAAAGTTTATTTGTTGTCTGCTTTTTATTACATACTGGTTTTTTGTCTGTCTGAAGTGACTGAAGTACTACTCTATAAATTGTGTCTTGAATGGGTAAGAGCAATTTGAAAAAAAAAAAAAAAACCTGTTTGTTTGTGTTATTACTTGTTATGAATTGAGGACAGTTTGAAAGGATTTGTCCTCGTGATGACAAGTCTTTAGTTGTATTAAAAGTCTAAATTTTAAGGTACGAGACGAATAAATAATAAGAGACTGAAAAATAAATTACTTTATTTGTGGGGATAGAACCATTCATTTTACTACCTTAGTCAACGAAATAGAAAGGTAAACTAATTATGAGTCATTATAATAATAATAATGATAATAATAAGAAAAAATTTCTGGTGCGCCTGTGGCTGGTATGCCCAAGATCAAGAGATGTGATTGAGTCACGTTGATTGCCATGTAGGCAAAAATAGCGGTGGACCCTATGCAATTAATGAGTTGCACTATGTGGGTCCCATGCCATTAAATGTCATTTGATCATGAGAAAGAATATGGAAGGGAATTGCCCATTATGGCCTCTTATTGTATACATAATGTCCATTATGCCATCTCAATATATATTATAAAAAGATGTAGAGTAAAGATAAAAAGGGACCAAAAAAAATTATACATTTCTGTCTTATTACTGAATATTAATATTATTTTTCTCATACATATACTATGCCATCGTGGGGTTAAGTAAAAACATAAATCCAACACCAAAAACCACACTGCTCAAAGCAAAAATCATAGTTGCTAGAGGGGTGGTAATATTTGACCAAAAAAAAAGAAATGAGATAATGGTACAACGTCTTCCTTATTAATAAAGATGTTATGTTCAATATATGTATAATTGATTTGTTGTAATCTTCATTTACAATGTTTTTTTTAACAGTCTTCATTTACAGTACTTGAGAAGCATTACAGTCTTAACACACTTCGTACTTTGTACTCTATATATTTGTACAGCTTTGCTTATGGAATACAACATAAAACAGCTTAATATTTATATGGTGTCGGATTAAAGACAACCTATGTCCTAACCAATCACATTACTCTTATTACTTTTCATCTTCTAGACCCTTTTTTTTGGGGTTAAAGACATTGAGGTCCCTAACATTTTAGTTTGGGACAACTAGGTCCTTGAGAATTTTTTTTCCTCTTATCAGGTCCTTGCAACTTAACACCATTAGAAAGTTCAGAATCTTGCACTTCACATGTTTTATCTATTTTCTTGCTTCCTTGGCATTCTACCACCATTAATTGCTATGTATATGATGTAGGATGCTCTCTATGACATATACACAAACACTTGGTCTTCAACAATTAAACAAATAGCCAAGCTTCAACCATAACCCCAAGCCACCCACCAACTAGCAATTCATGCATTAGAGAACTACTACAACATTCTATGCACTAATTACTTAGTTAAACATGCATTTCAAGCTTCTTGGTTACTTAGCTACACATGGCATACATATATATATAGCAAGAAAACAACTAAGAATGCAAATAAGGATGGCTCCCTCACCTTAGTTGAAGAAATTGCATAAAACTAGCTCAAATCACCTTATTCCTTCTTCTTTTATTTTCTTCTCCTTGATTTTTAGGTGTATGTGTGTGTAGAGTGTGTGTTGGTGTGTGTGTGTTTTCAGCCGTGTGATTGTGTGTGTGTGTATGTATATGTCATTTGTGTGGTGTGTGTGTTTATATGTTCGTGTTTTGTGTGAGTGTGTATATAATATGTATGTGTATGTATGTATAATAAAAGATATATAAACCTAATGACTAACTTGCCTCTAACTAAATACTTATCTACTAGTTTGTCATTTTGGTTAAAATTTAATTATTTTAATTACTCCAATTTCTAATTGTCTACATTAATTATTTTCTACGATTCCTACGATTTTTTTCAAAATGTTCGGGAAGTCCCGAAATTGCACGTAAAATGAGAATTATGCACATTAACTAATTAAATGTGCCTACTTATATAAGAATGCATTTATATTGATGCAATACATATTAATAGATGAAACTTCTTGTTAAATTAGATGTATGTACATAGTTTGAGATAAATGCACGTTAAAGACAACTGATTGCACGTAGAACAATGAATAACCTCACTAGCAAATACAAATGCAGTTCGCACCTTTAAATATATTCTAATTATTTCACTTGCATGTTATTCTTAATTAAATGCACATAACTGTATTAAATGCACGTAAATGTACTCCAAGCATGTGATGTACAAAATAACATTTTTCTCCTACCTTATACGAGTCACATATCATGGCAAAAAAAAACTGTAAATCCGTAGGACAGTCAAATTTCACTATGAATAGTAACTATTCTTAAACTAAGTAAATGCACACTTTAAATGCACAAATAATGTATGCAACAATTAACATAGACATGTTGGGGTCTCGAGCGTCACATGTGTTGTGCCTAAGGTTGATAAGATCTCTGCTGAGTCTGGGGTCTATAAGAACTCTGCTGCCCTGGAGGTCTGTAAAAACTCTACTGCCCCTGCAGTTGAAACGGCCTCTTGTTTGGCTGACTGGAACCGGCCTGATCCAACTTCCTCTTCTCTAATCTGAAAGCTGCATTGAAAGTTGTAGGGTACTCATCAAACTCCAATAAAGCCATAGAATCCTGAAGCTCTGGCCTCAACCCCTGAATGAACCTCTGGGTCCTCCTTTCCTGATCTTGCACAAATTCTGGTGCATAACGGGACAGCCTATTGAAGTTGGTCTCATATTGAGCCACAGTAGATGATGAGGACATCAAGGCTGCTAGGAATGTCCAAGATCCAGTGCAAGTGTCAGTTGGTCCAGTGACGAGAGCTCGCGCTAAAAGGTTCAAAGAATAGCTGAATAACTTGGTTCAGAAAGTCCTACAACAAGAGGAAAACGTGTTAGCTAGAAGGGAAGAAGAGTTGGTTGTTTGACCACTATTTAGGGTCTCTTGATTTCTTTGTTGTTCGGGTTTTGATTGCATTTGATGTTTATCTATTTTGTTTTTGTCAGAGTCTTAATCTATTCATTCTTGATTTGTTTTGTTGCTATTGTGTGTTCTCTAGGAGAAATACTAGAAGTTTATAGCATAGAGTTTAACAAGCAACTATCCACAAAGCAGCAATTTTGCCACACAAAATGCATAGAACTCTCCATTTATTTTTGCTTTCATTCTGTTGTGCTGAAGCTCAAGTCTTTTGAATCTAGAAGTGGTTGTTGACCGTCAAGTGTCTTTGAATCTGCAGGTTCTTCACGATAGATGCATCCAAATAATAGAAAAACGAAAGAGAAAAAGGGAAAAGGACAAGAAAGGAAAAAAGAATACAAACGAAGGGCATAATGGACTTTTTACACTACTTTAACATAAAATTAGAAAATATGAGGTCTGAGTTACACTTATTTTTGTTGAAAGCAATCAAAAAGACTCATAAATAATAATATCGCTTTGAATGACAAAATGTGAAAAAGTAGAAAATATTCATTCCAATATATTCCCATTTGGGAAAGGCTACTGTGGACAACCCCACCTAAAATGACAGTGAAGAACGGAGATGGATGGCGGATCTTAGTACTTTAATTTTCACCCAAATTATTATTATTATTATTATTATTATTATTATTACATCCATTGAAACATCGATTTTTAGTTGTCAAAGAACTGCCACGAGGAATTCTATCAGCCACAAGTAAGGAGATAGTCCTAAGAAAACGCAAAAGGAAGAACCTCTTAATGCAAAAACAAAAAAAAACAAAAGAGTAAATATTTCTTAAAGCAAGATATCCCGAATGCAATCAAGTGAATTCAGTCAATTCACTATTTGGTGTTACTTTGACAAAATATAAACATATTTATCATCTTTTAAAATAAAAATAAAAATATAAAATATCTATTCATGAAAATACTGTCAGCTTAGTGAAAACACCATAAGCCCTGATCAAATATTATTACAGTGGATTTCTATCTATATTAGCGTGTTCGACGTTTCAACATAACTTGTCCAATACAGAACCTTCATTATTTTATTTCTTCCTTCGTTTCTTCAATATCGGACACGACTCCCAATTTTTCTTTTGCCAAATCTTCGCTTCCAAAACCTATTCCAAAACCTACAGCAAGCTTCGTATTCCTTTCTTTATTCTTTTTTTCACATCTGACAGCCTACAAGCCTTAGCCTGTCTTTTCTTTAGTCTTATTTTTTTTCCATAAGATAACACGACTCACGATTTTCAATTCCTTAACAATTTCCTTTGTTTGCCTTTTTGCTAAGCAATTATTTATTTTCTTCTTTATTACTTAATCTATCGCCACGTCAATTCTTACTTTTTCTCTTCCAACCTACAACATAAAAACTTTTGTCACTATTAGCCTATATTTTTCTTAGGAAAAATAGTTTCATATAGTCCCCATTGTTTCCTATTTTCTCAAATCAATTCCTATTATTTGAATTCACCCAAATTAATCTTTAATATTTTAAAAACACTTCCAAATTAGTCCCCACTATTAAATATAGTATTAAATTTAACATAAATAAACACTATTTATAAGGGCACAATAATAAAAGCAATTCATCTTTTCTTTCACCTGATACCACCGCCGCCGCTGTTGCCATGGCCACTGCAGCTGAAAAAAAGGAGTCATTTACATACAACACACACAAACTCATACACAAATCAACTTCACTATAACGACTCAAGCAATTTCACATAAACAACATGAAGAGAACAAGACCCCTTAATGTATTTTGAGCTTTAGAGGAAAGGAAATTACAGAGAAATAAGAAGAAAATTAAAGAAGATGAAGTTTAATTTATCTTGCTCTTTATTTTTTATTTTTTGCTGCAAGACAACAGGAATGGTGGAGGCATTACTTGAAATCTTTTGTTTGAGGAGTTGTAGTTTCTTCGCATCCTCCTGATTATCTTTGGCTAAACAGGGGTCATTGCCTAATTCAACAGGTCTTGCAAGATCTGCAAAAGACGGATAAGGTCAATATCTACAATGGAAAATGAAACAAATTAAAGTATCATATACAAGCATCCACAATGAAATAAGTAAGTCTCATCAATCAATATATCCAGCAAAGTAACATAGATATCATGATAAAGTCAACGTATTTCGCCCTTCACTCCTTGGATTATTAAGTTGGTGGAGACTTCAGAAGGGAGGGAAAAATGAAACAAAATACACAGGAACTACAGGATAAATTGTTAACAAAAAGAAGGAAAAAGAAACTGTAGAACATATTGCCTACTGTATTGAATTTCGTAAAAGGGTACCCAGACAGAAACAAAAGATGTCTCCATAACGACCATATGAAACTCTCCTAAATCACACTCACATGAAACTATAAAACGACATCTTTTCCACTCGACACTCTAGTTACATCTCAGATCATCTCTTTTTACTCAGCACTCTGATTATTTCTCAGATCACCATATTCAAAATTCATATCAATATCATCAACATATCAGCGACAAGCCATGTATTTTGACTAACATTCCTCTAATCATTTTTTGAGATGTTCCAGTTACAAAATCTAACAAACACCACCAAAAAGGTGGTTTAGTTGCAATTCCATAAATTAAATTAACAACTGAAATTGCAATATCAAATAGAAATCTAACGAACACCACCAAAGGAGGTGGATGTTCATCGGCAGAGGGGTTGCGGGGTGAGGTAGGTCATCAGGGAAGGTGGGTGAAGGGTTGGTGGTGCCGGTGAATCATCGAGGAAGGGGCTGGAGGATTTGGGGGTTGGTTTTATTTTTATTGTTTTTAAATGGTTTAGGGGTATTTTAGTTATTTGATATCGAGAAGACTAATTTGGAATTGTTTTTGAAACATTGATGACTAGTTTGAGTGAGTTCAAACAATGGAGACTGATTTAGAAAAATGGGAAACAATGGGGACTATATGAACTATTTTCCCTTTTTCTTATTTCTCCTTCTTACTATTGCCATTGTCATAAAGGCTAAAATGTCGACCAAAAAAAAAGCTAAAATGATAATAAATTTTCAATGACATATATACCCCATTCTCTAACTATTTTAGCTTCTTTTTGGGAAAGCTTCTTCAACGGAGGTGAATGTTATTCCCTTGTTAATATATACATATCTCATATTTATGTCATGATTAACAAGGTTGTAGAATATATACCAAAACATTAATAATGTCAAGTATATTGTAGTCTTCTATCAAATTTAAGACACTAAACTATATCGAAACTCTTTTGAGTGTGTGTAAAAGCTGAGGTGCAAAGAAAGCTTTTCATTTTTTGAAAGAAGTGGGGGTGTATAAGCGTTTGCAAAATTTTAGAAGTTTTGAATTTTTTTTGTGTAAAAGTTGAGGAGCAAAGAAAGATTTTCATTTTTTGAAAGAAGTGGCGGTGTATAAGCGTTTGCAAAATTTTAGAAGTTTTGAATTTTTTTTGCAAAAAAAAATTAAAACTTTTGGCTATAACTATTCCCTCTTTAATTTTAGTATTTGTATTTATTGAGTTAATTGTATCAAGTTTGTCCCTTAAAATTATATTGTCAGTTTATTAATAATATCATATTGAATAACAAGCATATGCATACATTAAAAATATGATAATCAAAACAATGACAAACAAACAATATGTTAAAATTGGACTACAAATATGTTAAAAGAAATTTTATTTTTTACAACTATTCGATAAAACACAACAGTAAATTACTAAAAGTATAATCACAAATTTAAACGATAAAAACTCTACTAACTAACACTTTCCATGTATCAAAATTCATAAATTTAAATTAATTGGGCTTGTAATATAAGATATTGTGATATAGAAATGAAATTTTCACAAATCAGATTAGAGGTTAGAGGGATAAAAACTAATGATATGCATAATCTGAAACATTCCTTTATTAATATTTATTGCGAATGCCACTGTCCAAGAAAAGATAGAATGGAAAAGGGAGAAGTTTGTCCATCTACATCACTGTCTTGGAGGAAAAAAATCATCATGTCCATGACAGCATGTCAGTCGTTTTGGCAGCTTTAAAATGGGATGGTCTTGGGTACATCTGCGGTTGAAAAGCCGCAGATGATCTGATCCCTTCATTTGCTGTGATGAATCTCAATTGTTGATGTGTGCGAAGAGAAAAAAAAAATTTTATTATACGTAATGACCATTTTATCCTTTGTTTTACTTAAATATATGTGAGATTCCTTTTATTAATTAAATATATTCGGACCCACTCAACATATATTTTTTAGTCCTATTTTACTTATTGGGTTTGCAATTACTATATTACCCTTATCATTATTATGTCTCGAATTACCATTATAACCCTGACCAATATTAACAAATCTATAAAACCTTACTCTTTGTACAGTACTTAACCCTTATTTGTTCCCTTCCAGCTTTCACTCCGCGAAGACGACGACTTGAGATAGCAACGGTTCACAATTGCTCTGGCGACGCTTCTTCTTTGGCCAAGAGTTGGTATTATTCGAAACGGAGTAGGAGAATTCCTCAACCAAAGACTTGTGTTGGGTTTTTGAACCTGAGCCATCATCGAATCCGAGGGCCGATCAAATCTTCATAAGTGTTCAATATTTCAGTTCCCAACGACGGTGACACATTTTTTATATGAATTTATTGTTTAATGCATTTTAGTTTTCTATGCATTTGGGTATTTTAAGTATTTGTTGTTTTAGTTGGTATTTACATGAGCTGTGAAATAATTGTTTATATTGAAAGCATTTTATATTTTTATTTTTAATTTTTTTGTGTTTATATGGTTGTTCTTTGTTGGGTTGTTGGTAATTGTATCCTTAAACCAACTATTTTGTACATCCGATGTGGAAAACTTTTTGCTGGTTTCGGTATGTCGTTATTGTATATGTTTGTTGTTATGTAATAAGTGGGTTTGGCATTATTATATTTTTGTTCGACTATCTGATGAATCATGAATGACTTTCCTTTTATCGACCTATGTGAGTTTATTTCCATCTTGGTCTATTAATTACAATAGTTGGTTGTGTATATGTGCGAGCATATGGCTGTGTTTTGTATGTTATGGTGCTATAAGAATCATGACCCGCACAATGCGAGCCAAAGATTTAGGTAAAGACACGCGAAGAGAAAACAGTGGCAACAAAAGGAAAAGATCAGCATCAACAAATTTGACGAGGCCCACCTCAGCCTATACATATTTTGTGTGAGTTGAGCATGTGGTGTTTTATGTATTCCAAAGTTGTTAATACTGATAATTTATGTATATTGAAGAGTTGTTTTTCCTTTATTTTTCACAATTGAAGGAATTGGAGAATTCAACAGTTTAAACTAGCTAATCCAGAGGAAAAATGACTAAAGAAGTAAGAGAAGGGTTTCACAGAGAATGGAGAAGCCTCCCAGGGGATCAAAAGTGTTTACTAAGAAGGCACAGAAAAGCTCTAATTCTTACAACATGAAAAAGAAAAAGTTGGAAAAAATGAATGGTGAAAAGGTAACAACATAATTGAAGTTTTATAGTTCGCGCTTTACCAATTATTTTTCTTTTTATGATCATATGTTGTCGATATTCCTTGAAGCAATAAGGACTTCATTAAATATAACACATTATTGCAGAAGACCGTTCAAACCCAACTCTCTTTGACTAAGATAGTGGAGTTGAATGAAAAGCTAACACCAGAACAAAGAGCAACTGTAGAAAGCATTGGATTTGGTGGTATTCTTCACCTTCGCTGTACTACCTTGAAGCACCAACTGTGCCGATGGATTATTGATAATTTTGATCCGGTGTTGATGACATTAAATGTGCATGGCATGAAGATTGATGTGACAACAGTTGATGTCGAACGCGTACTAGGCCTTCCTAATAGAGGACTGAACGTACCAACAGATGGTATACACAGTGAGATTGAAAATATTGAGAAGTTATTCACAGTGGAGGAGAATGCAATTCCTTTGAAAGAACTATTTGCTGAAATGGATAAATGCAAAAGTCATGGGCCGGAGTTCAAAGCCCTCTACTGCATATATGTGATTGGATATTTATTGTGTCCTATAGTAAATCATGCAGTTAAACTGGAAATGTTACACATAGTGAAGGATACCGATGCAATCGGAGGTTATAACTGGGCTAAAATCATTTTGTATTCATTGCGAAATAGAGTCCATCATTGGAAGCACAAGGGGAGGAAATACGTGAGCGGATGTTTGTTCTTTTTTATGGTAAGCCAAGTTTTCTAATTGCATATCATTTAGATTGTCGCGACAATTCCGATTAATCAATAGTTGACCGACAAATATCTTTGTCTTTGTAGATTTTCTTTTTTGAGCACGTGTACCCACGTGAGCAGTTGTACCCTCCTCACGATGATAGACCTTGCATCAAGTATTGGACGGACGATCATGTGAGCAAAAGGATGAGCAGGTACCAAGTAAATAGAGGATACACAGACCCCAATGGTTGCGTTGTGTTTGAGAGTACAAGGCAACCAAAGGAGCAGACATCGGATAAGGCTACGAAACTTTGAAGAGATGTGGAGGAAATCAAAAGTTGTATGAGTAACCTAGAGAGGAAATATGAAGAGATGAAGTCTGAAGTTATGGATCTTAAGGATGCCACAAGGGAAAATACACGTGGAATCAATGAGTTAAAGGCTTTGTTTAAGCAGCTACTAGTGATATTAGGCGAAAGTAATACGGACAGGAATGAAGAGGGTGCATACGATGCAGGGATGAATGATAATGGTAGATACAGTGCAGGGAGAAATTCAGAGGGTGGAGATGAAGTTGTAAAAGAAGAAAACAAGAGTGAAGATAGATGTATAGTCGGCGAGGGTAAGGAGATTATAATTTGGAGAGACGGAGGACAGAGAAATCATGAGAGTCGAGATTGTGTACATAAGAATGAACAATATGTTGTGTGTTCTGATGAAGAGCGTTATAATAAGAGGGGGGGCAAGAAAAAAAGCAAGAAGAAGGGCAATAAAAAGCAGAAGAAATGTGCACATGCATAGGCAGATGATATCTCTAGCGGGGACGAGGTGCCCAAACATTGGTGTAACTATTTCTAGACAACTTGCGAGCATACTGGTGACTTCGGATGATCTATTGGCAAATTATTTGTTTTCTACATATGCAGATGTTTAGTAAGTTAGTTTTTTACCCTTTTAGTGTTTTTTTTTAAAAAAAAGTGATGTATGTTAGGTTAATTTTGTTTGATTACTTGTGCTGCAGTGAATTAGTAGTGTCCACTAAGCTCTACAATCTAACGAGGCATGACATGCAGGAACTACTACCAGATCGGCAAATTTCAGCTTCTGTGAGTGTCATATAAGTAATCGTGTTGAGTATGTTTTGTGTTGTATAGAAATGAAAAATCTAATCTTTGACATTTGGGTATATGACTTAAGATAATTGACACTTTCGCTTGGCAACTGACTTTGGGTGTGAGGGCAATGGATCCTAAAATGCCCAGATGGTATATGCCGACTCTTTTTTCGGTAAGTATAATACTAATTACGTTAGTATGTATACATATAATTCAAGTACCTTACAATATTAAATTTATTGGCATTTTAATTACTTGCAACAACAATTACTTACAAGGGACTCATTTAGTTCCGAAGCATGCAAAAGGAATTTTTGGGGTCCAAATAGATTCACTGGAAATCTAGCCGATTGTAAAGAGGTAGATCTGTTGTAGTTATGTACCCATTTATTCAGTATTTAGGTTGCTTATTTGTGTATTGAAGCTTTGCATTTCATATTGCAGATTTTCTTGCCTTTTAATTTCGAAAATATACATTGGTTGTTATGCATAGTTGACTTTAGCAGTTGTTCAGTGAAAATTTGTGACACGTCAGACAAAGCCAAGTCAAGGAGACGCATAACTAGTCGAGTAAAAGAGCTGGTAGAGTCCAATCGTTTGGTTCAGTTTGTCCATGCATTCCTTGGTTACAACAGATCCATGCATTTTATTTTACTTGGCTTATGACTCGGTAAACTGACATTTGTCTATAATTGTAGATTCAGTTCCTGGATGAGTTTTTAAATGAAGCAGAAGCCGCAACATATAGAACCATGAGGAGTGTGCAAGATTACAAATATTGCAGTCCTAAATGGGTTCCGACACAACATAACGGTACTGATTGTGGTTTGTACGTATGCTTGATGATGGAAAATTAGGAAAACGTTGGTTGGTTGAATGATGCAAGATCCGAGCATGAACGTACGCAGCTCGCGTTAAAGTTATGGCGTCATGCATGCAACAACCGAAATCCTCTCAATTTCAATTGTAGTTAACTTCGGATTGGTTTTTTTTCTCATCTATTCATTGTCTATTATTACTAATTAGTTTTTGCAAAGGGTAGCATCTGTTGTTGTCACATTGCCATTGTGGTAACTTATAACATTAACTTTTGGCTTTTTGTGTTGGGCATATGGTTATCGTTTGAAGCAGCTAGGAAGCATTGTTTTTTTTTGCCAACACTGGTATTTCTCTAAGTAGACGTAATACATATTTTACGTAATGGACATTCGAAATATGTTATTCTTGTAATTGTTCAAGGTAGGGTTATGCATTGTTCCAGTAGGTTTACCATCATTTTGTGATAACATGTGTACTCAATTTAGTGATACTATTATATGTATTTGTGCTGTCTAGGGTTATGTAAGTAGTGCTTAACCATTTTTTGTTAACTTCGGGGGATCTTTTAGTAGTAGATTTTATATTTCCAGTTATGAAACATACCAATATTAATTTTTGCTTTACTAGAGTCACGACAATAAAAGTTTCGAAGCATTTCGTCATAACTTTGGGTGTTCTTTTAGTACAAGTCCCAAAAAAGCTAGTTGCTATTGTTAACCCTTCCTTATATGTAAGATTCTGTTAATTTCATGTAATAAAAGTATAAAGTTATATATATATAAATTACTAAGTGTAAGTGTGTACGCAGTAATTTAATGTGTCTTTATCCAAAGTCTGGTACAATTATGTAACATGTTTGTCCATTCAAACTCTAGTTCAATAAACATGTTAAAATACTATAAGTAATAACAACGACAATGCAAGCAAATTAGGTATGCAAAATATTAAATTATACATATAAAATGAAAATACATATTTACACGCATCCTTAAAAGGCAGCATGTGGCGCTGGCAAAATTGCTTTAATTCCTTCGTTACTGTGTTATCATGTTTATCACACACAGAAATGGAAAAACATAGTTCATATTAAAAGATCACAAACATTGTATCCCAAAAACATAACAAACGTCAACCTTAGTCATAAGCAACCACACAAAACATACAAATCACCAATATCTTCAGCACCAAAATATCATGTGATTGGCCTTGTTGGTCAAATGTCGCCACATTTCACGGGCTAACTGCTTCCGCTTACCCTCAGATTCCTTCATCAACCAACCTTCATACTTTTCAGGGTTTTTCATCATGGAACAAACATACACACCACAGTCGTAGCTACCGACTTGTATGGGTACCCAAGGAGGCGTCCGCACCATAAAGGTTGTAACATTTTGCATGTTTGCGTATATGGTTAGATCCGCTCCTTAGAACAACTTGTCAAGGAAAACCACCTACAAATCAGGGATTGGTTAGTCAACTAAATTTTAACATGATATCAAACTAACAACTTATAGTTGAGAAATAATAATAGCAGCTTGTAAATTTGTGCTATCATAGGCCCTTGATCAAAGGTTAGGGCAGCATCACATAGCAGTATCTCATTCGATACAAGGTCGAATATGCAAAGATACCAATGAACATTGTTGATATTTATGGGTACAAATATATGCAAAAAAAATGTGCGTTTAATTATATTCTTAACCAAACTCTATGGCAAACTAACATCCACATAAATACAGTTAAATATCTTATTGCAATCCGCCAGTGTACGTGTGAACTTTGTTGGACTCCAATAAAATTTTATGCAACTTTGCACATCAATGGGCTTTCCTTGGAAGCCAACCAAAATGTGTTGCTGCATTACATAAAATGTGTTTTTATATTATTCTATGCATCGTAATATGTAGAGGAATTGACTTTAATTTCTTACGTTTCACAATTCTAAACATATCGTAAAAGACGAGGGTAGATACCAATTAGGCATGTCGCATTCAAACCGTCGGGCCTCATCTGTTAGCTTAAACACGTAGCAATCGATTATCTGTATATGACAAGGAAAACAGTTAGTAAGAAAGTGTTCATATTAATGTTACATTTTTTGTTATACACTCACAGCAGACGATAAGCATGCGTTAGACTTCAGTTCGAGCATTTGGTGACGTGTTATGTAGTAAATATCCATGTCAACAAACACCTCCCTACGACAGACACGATAGCTGGATTAATTTAATACAGTCTATAACTAACTTAATCGAATCGCAAAACAAATAACAAATGTTCACATGGGATCCTTCTCGGTTGAAAACAAATAATCATCCAGCAGGTCATCATCTTCCATCAACAAATGACGTTGTGGACGAGTTTCATGAAGTGTTGGCAAAGTCCAGCTTGTGTCACTGCTCACATTCACATCAACTACATCTTTTTGTTTAGATTTTTTGCATAGTTGTTGATTTTTTCCAAATATACACTTTGAATTGCCTGGTTCCATTGACACATGAAGTTGTGGATAGTTTAAGTAACGGTTTGTTGGCAAACCAGTACTTGTGTCACTGCTCAGATTCACGTAAATTGGTTTTATTTGTTTGGAAGTGTTGCAGCGTTCTTCGTTTCCAAATAGACGCCTTGAACAACCTGCTTTAATAACTTTAACACTAGCATGGTAATGAAATTCTGGGGAATTGATAGAATAACTATCCTCTGAAAACACAGTTGTTAGTGGGTTTCCAGCAAATTCATTTGAGGAAGTGGGATGTTTGCCATTTCCCAAACCTTGATCACCGACTTCATCTCCATCGGTCCTGCCCACACCAAAGTCGTCATCATCAATATTTTTGTGCGCAGCTCCACCATTGCGAACGTTAAGAACATTAAGTTTCATATCGAATTTTCTGATGAATTGCCTCAACATGGTAGACATGTCATTCCAAACTGTTTTGGCACTCTGCAATTCATGTTCCATGACTTTTTGAGCTTGCTTCATTTGCTTTAATTCCTTTCTGAGTCCCTTCACATTTAGTAAAATATTGTCAACCTAGTTTTCTTCTGGAAAAATGGTAAAAACCACAAATCGAACTATTCATATCAAACCTTAATTTGAGTTGTGGGTGTCGGGGTACGAATCAATGTAGGTGTTATTCTCCTGGGTTGTTTCCTCGACCTTGAACGTGGAAACAACCGACATTATATGCAAGCAAAATACCAAATGTTTAAAGTTGAATAAAACAATGATAACCTAATCAACGTCTGGGTAACGAGTAATATCATAAAATAAACTTTTTTCTTTTGTAATGTAGAACTAAATAATATACATGAACTAATCAAAGTGCATGCAAAAAAAATAAAATTTGACAATAAAACAATTACAGATTGACTCATAGTTTGTCGGATTGACTCATTCTTGCTTCAGCTGCTTCTGTTGTGATCTTCTAGGTTAGAAGGGGCTGTGAGAGAAAACAAATAGGTAATCTAAGATGGAAATGAGCTGTTTTGACCTTTACAGATTGTATGGGTGGTGGAGTTAGGTTAGGTGGAAGATGGTGTGTGTTGCCAAAGACATCAATCTTGAGGGATTAGATCCGATGTGACACTGTAGGATTGTGTAAATATTTAAACAGTAAGGAAAATAGGCGGCTGTAGGTTGAGTTTTGGGGAAGTGAGTTTTGAAAAAGTTTTTTGTACTAACGGATGGGATGACTGGGCTGGGAAGTTGTACTTTGCCATTTAAAACGGTAAAACGTGTTTTGTTTGACATTATGTTATTTGATAGATTGCATCTATCTTGACGGTAAGTTATTTTTCACGGGACTTGTCACGCCCCGACCCAACCGCCAAGCTAAAGGTTAAGTCTGGACCCGACACACGGACAGAGTCTCCCCTGTACCGTGGACATTCTGAAAACCTATAAACTCTCAAATAAGGTAACCACAAGATAAATAAGCTTTCCATGGCTAAATATTTAAAGATTCAAGGCCATCCGAGCCTTGAAGCAAACAACAGTTCCAAAACCATACAAGCATGCAAGTAACTTTGTTTACAACATAGTCTAATAGCCATGACATTCTAGGATAACATTAAAACATACTTAAAAGATAAAACATTCTACAAGAAGCCATTCACTCCCAAGCATGCAAAGTGAATAAAAGCAGAAACATAAGTTATTACAAGACATAGGCTTCCAAATCTACACCACAATCAACTATCCTTCAACTTTGTACAACAAGCATATACATAGCCCTTAGGCTACAAAATAGGACATAAGATAAACAGATGAGCCTTCCACATAGCAGCAAGAATATAAACCACCTCAAGCTATCAGGCACAACAACTAAGGTAAAGGATCAGTCTGAACTTCCTCCTCCTCTACTACCTCAACAAGCTGAGGATCACCCTCAGCGTCTCCTGAAACATATATCGAGGTATGAGCAACCACTGTTGCCCAGTGAGGGATAAGGTCCCGGGGCGTGCAATGCAACAAGTAATACAGTTAACAACAATATCAATTGAGCAATTCAAGAAACAACGATAGCTTAAATAACCACACATTTGAAAGGATACATTTCACATAACCCCTATACACCAATCTTCACTGGGTCTTCATTCACGATCCACGAACCACGATCACGATCACGATAAGCCGGCATAGCCCCAAACACTCCAGTGGGTGTACTCCGGATGTACCCCAATAATCCTACGACCCAACATCCCCTGGCAATCTCTGGACCAGGCGAATGAGGGACTAGGACACGGAGTTTGAATATCTACCGGCAAGCCCTCTACCGCCCAACCGATATTCAATACATCCGCCCTTGACACTATGGTTGCGCAACCACTATGCAATGCAATTTACAATGGCAAGTTAATATCAATAAGATAAGCAATAACATGTAGGAGGATCAACAAAGTAGGTTGACCTCAATGCAGTTAGAATAGAAACAGTTTATACAAGCAAATAAGCAGTTTTACAAAGGGACATATACATGATAAGCATGGAATCATACCGAAAGCTCCAAATCAACTTGAAACCACATTTAAATACTCAAGGAGTCATGCCATGGACTTAGAAGTGTGAGACAACCGAAATTTTACTTAAACCCCTTTGTTTTTCACACTATTTCTCTTCCAATCCCAAGTTAATGATTCCATTTCAAAGGAAAACTCTCCCAACCTTCTAACTAACCCTCAAGGAACCCTCTCAACCCTCTAATTCATTCAAACGCCCGCAAATACCCTGAAAGCCCCGAATTTCCTCTTATGGCTTTAAACTACACATACCTTATCCGAACTTCAAACAAGGGTTATCAAAGCTTCTATAGCACCTAGGTAGCCTAAGAATACTAGAAGTGAAGCCCGAATCCACCTGGATTCGCATTAAGCCCGAAAGCCCTTTGTTAAAGTCGGCTATTTCACGTTTTATGCGATTCTAGAGCAATGCAAGTGCACGGGGCTATTAGACTACCTTCATTAGCACCTAAGGCATCTATTAGGAGCATTGAATCAAGCTAATTCGAGCAATTACACAAAACCCCAAAAAAAAATGTCACTATTTACCTCATGAATCAAACTAACGATTCCAACCGTTTAAAAAGCGAATCGATGGCTCAAATATGTTCTCTAGCATTCATATACATGGTATAATAGCATAGATAATTAATACAATAGCATTTGATCACATTTTCAACAAATCAAGAAATGACAACTATTTAGAAATGCGAAAATAAGCCGTGAAATCCCTCACCAATGCGCGTAGGAACACCTAGGAGGCTTGCACACACCCTAATCTACTTGCTCAAGGCTTGGCTTGGCTTGAATTGGAGAGTTAAAGAGCAAAAAATCACTTTCTCCTCCTCCTAGCTGCTCTCGCCCCAAGCACAATAACTTTCAGCAATTTTTGTTTTGTTTTTTACTTGTTATGAGCTAAGGTGAGTTATATAATGTGGTTAAGTTGAGGTGGGGTCAAGTGGGTGGTTAAGTGGGCTTCTAAAATGTTCGTTGCTAGCTTTATAACGAGCCTAATGTGTGAAACAAAGGCTAGCTAATTAAATCTCTAAGTTAGTTACGTAACACTATTCATTTGACTACAAAAATCATTTTCTAAACGAGCTTTCCTATCGCCTCTAGCTCAATTGCACATTTTTCCCACTACTTTAACAATTAATATGATTTAGTAAAAATGCTAATTCGCTAATAGAATGAAGTTAAAAACGGAGTGAATAGTAATTTAAGAAGACAGTTAATAAAGCACAGAAGGAAATGCGCAAACAAGAGATGCAATAGTAATTGAATGCATGGCTAAATCTCGGGCGTCACATCCTCTCCGCCTTAAACTAATTGCGTCCACACAATTCTTACATGATTCGGCGAATAACTCTGGATATCGCTCCCGCATCCGATCCTCTCTCTCCCACGTCGTATCCTCTATGCCGTGATGATCCTACAGAACTTTAACCATCGGAATACTTTTAGTCCTCAGCTCCTAAACTTTCTGATCTACAATCCGAAGAGGTTTCTCTGTGTAGGTCAAAGTTTCACTGATCTCTAGCGGTTCCAGCTCAAGTATGTGAGAGGGATCTGGCTGATACTTCCGAAGCATAGAAACATGGAAGACATCATGAATTCTGCCCAGACTGGGAGGTAAATCTAGACGGTAAGCCAATTCACCAATAGTTTCAGTTATCTCAAATGGTCCCACATATCGAGGACTGAGTTTACCTCATTTACCATGCCGAATCAAACCCTTGCGAGGAGAAATTTTCAAAAATAGTCGATCCCCCACGGCAAATTTCAAATCACGACGGCGTCTATCTACATAACTCTTTTGTCGACTCTGTGCTGTAAGCATTCTTTTTCTGATAAGCTGCACATGATCAATCATTTTGTTCATCTCAGGTAAAAGAGTAGGGTCGATAGTCTTCATTTCACCAACATCATCCCAGTAGAGAGGAGACCGGCATTTACGCCCATAAAGTGCCTCATAAGGTGCCATACCAATAGTAGCTTGATAACTATTGTTATAGGCGAACTCTGCGAGTGGCAAATACTTCTCCCAACTCTTACCGAAGTCCATAATACAAGCCCGTAACATATCCTCGAGGATTAAGATAGTTCTCTCGGATTGACCATCTGTCTGAGGATGATAAGCTGTACTGAAACTCAAAGCCATGCCCAAAGCTTTCTGAATCTTCTGCCAGAACTGAGATATGAATCTGGGATCTCTATCTGACACAATACTCTTTGGAATTCCATGAAGTTGGACAACATTCTCAATATAAAACTCTACTAGCTTATCAAGAGAATCAGACTTCTTTTTAGCGATGAAGTGAGAAGTCTTGGTCAATCTATCCACAATAACCCAAACTGAGTCATTATCCTTCGAAGACCTCGGTAAATCAGAGATGAAATCCATGGTGATATGATCCCACTTCCACTCAGGAATAGCCAAAGGCTGTAACAACCCTGCAGGCCTCTGATGCTCGGCTTTGACTTTCTAACAAGTAAGACATCGAGCAACATAATCAGCAATTTCTCTCTTCATATTATTCCACCAGAAGTTTTGCTTCAAATCTCTATACATTTTTGTACTGCCTGGATGGATAGTATATCTAGAACTGTGTGCCTCAGCAAGAATATCCTTCTTCAGAGTTGGATTATTCGGAATACAGATTCTACCTTTGAATTTGAGAATACCATCGTCGTGTAGTTTGAAATCCGACTCTCCCCCTTTAGAATTCTCTAAGACTTTCAACAATTGAAGATCAGCCTGTTGAGCTTCTCGAATCCTGGATAATAATAAAGATTGAATTTGTAAACTTGCGAATTGAATACCAGAATTTGAAGTACTAGGCTTCCATAAGCATAATTTTTCCATGAATTCCCAATTCTTGATAATCAAGCTAGCAACAGTAGCCTTTCGGCTCAAAGCATCAGCAACAATGTTGGCCTTACCCGGAAGATAGTTAATAGTGCAGTTATAGTCCTCAAGTAATTCAAGCCAGCGCCTCTGCCTCATGTTCAACTCTTTCTGTGAAAACAGATATTTCAAGCTCTTATGATCTGTAAAGATTTCAAACTTGTTGCCCCAGAGATAACGACACCATTTCTTTAATGCAAGAATGATAGTTGCAAGCTCAAGATCATGAGTCGGATAGTTGAGTTCATAAGGTTTCAGTTTCCTGGAAGTATAAGCAATAACCCTGCCATTCTGCATCAATACACAACCCAGACCTTCCTTCGAAGCATCACTATAGATCACCAGATTATCATAACCCTCAGGTAAAGCAAGAATAGGAGCTGTAGTCAATCTCTTCTTCAATTCCTAGAAGCTGGCCTCACATTTATCACTCCAGTCAAATACTGTTTTCTATTGAGTAAGTTGAGTTAAAGGCCCTGCAATCTTAGAGAATTCCTTGACGAACCTCCGATAATACCCAGCTAAACCAAGGAAGCTACGGATCTCCATGACCGTTTCAGGTCGTTTCCAAGATAACACAACTTCAATCTTCGCTGGGTCAACAGAAATACCATCCTGCGAGATAATATGGCCAAGAAAAGCAACTTGCTTAAGCCAGAATTCACATTTGCTAAACTTCGCAAATAACTGATGCTCCTGAAGAGTCTGCAACATAATTCTGAGATGTTGTTCATGTTCCGTCTCAGATCTAGAATAAACAAGAATATCATCAATAAAGATAACCACAAATTGGTCCAGATAAGGACGGAATACCCTCTGCATTAAGTCCATGAATGCGGCAGGAGCATTAGTAAGACCAAACGGCAGGACAACAAACTCATAATGGCCATACCGAGTTCTGAAAGCAGTCTTAGGAACATCATCTTTCTTAATCCTCAACTGATAATAGCCTTGCCTCAGATCGAATTTAGAGAATACCTTGGTGCCTTGCAACTGATCAAATAACTCTTCAATTAAAGGCAAAGGATATTTATTTTTGATAGTTACCTGATTAAGACCCCGATAATCAATGCACAAGCGAAGAGATCCGTCTTTCTTTTTAACAAATAGGACTGGCGCCCCCCAAGGTGAAGAACTCGGCTGAATGAATCCCTTCTCAAGCAAGCCCTGCAATTGAACTTTCAATTCTTGCAAGTCGGGCGGAGCCATTCTATACGGAGTCCTAAAGATATGTGAAGTCCCCGGCAGTAAGTCAATCATGAACTCTATCTCCCTATCAGGCAGTAACCCAGGTAATTCCTCAGGAAAGACCCCCGGAAACTCCCTCATGATAGGTACATCATTCAATTTCAATTGATCCACAGGTTGATTAATTGAATATGCAAGATAAGCCTCACAACCCTTGCTCAATAATTTAGATGCTCTAATAGAAGAAATAATAGGAGTTCATGTAGATTTTCTACTACCAACTATTTTAAGTACAGGCTGGTCGGGCATTTCTAGATACACAATCTTCTTCCTACAATCAAGTTGGGCATAATATTTACTTAACCAGTCCATCCCCAATATAATTTCAAAGTCGCGAAAAGGTAGAATAATTAAATTGGCAGGAAAAACACGACCTTGAATATAAATATTACATGCCTTGCAGATAGATTTGGTAATAAACTTCGGCCCCATAGGAGTGTAAACCACAATATCATGCAATAATTTATCTTGTTTCAACTTAGCATTTTGTGCACAAATAGGTGTAATAAATGAATGCGAAGCCCCGAAATCAATTAAAACCTTAACTGATTGATCATTAAGAAGAAAAATACCTTCTACCATAGCGGTCGTATCCGGAAGCTTCTCAGCATCCAAAGCAAATACACGGGCCTGACCTCGTGGTAGTGGTGCTACAGCTGGTGCCCTGGTCTGAGAGTTCTGAGCTGACGTCTGACCCCTAGGGTTCTTAAATTTCTGACAGTCCTTAACCCTATGTTGATCACTGCCACATCCGGTACACCGGCCCAATCTCTTCCAACAAACCTCCTCAGTATGGCCCTAGCGTTGACAGAAGCTGCACTGCTGGTGACGTCTTAGAGCAGTGCCTCCCGAAGGAGCTCTGTAAGTAGAGGTAGCTGAACTACCTTGTTATGTACGGGACACCGCTAGACGGGATTGACTCTGAGTCTGACTCTGAACTAGTCGTGTCTGAGTCTGAGTAGGCCCTGTATAACTCTGTGTCTGCCTCGGCTGTGAATTCTACCCAACTGAAATAGCTTGACTCTGGTACCCCTGACTCTGTGACTAAAACTGCCGCTTATTAGGTTGACTAGTCTCAGCTAACACGTCTGCCTTGCGATTCTCATATCTCGAGGCGGCTCGGACCACTGCAGCATAATTAGGGAAATCATTCACAAACAAATTTAGCATAATATCCCTTCTCAATCCCAGGATAAATCTCTGGATCTTCATGTCCTCTGGATGTATCAAGGCTGGCGCATAACGGGAAAGCCTGGTAAAAGTAGCTTCATATTGATCCACTGTCATACTTCCCTGTTTTAAGTTTATGAACTCTGTTTGACGCCTCTTGCGGGCAACCACCGATATGTACTTGTCTCGGAATTCTCGGACGAAATCAGCCCACGAATGATGAACCCTCTCGACTTCCCATTTCTCACTGATAGTATGCCACCAATCTTCAGCGTCACCTTCTAGAAGGAATGAGGCATAAGTGATCTTCCTATCATCATGGCACTCAAGTATTGCTGCCACCCTTTCAAACTTCCTCAGCCACATTTCAGCCTTCATATCATCCGGTTCTCCAAAGAAAGTGTAGGCCCCATGATGAATAAACCGGTCATACAAGTTATCCTCGGTAGTACTACTACCCCCCGCTCTCGTAGCCTGATTACCTCCAACAACCCCTGTCTGACCCTGCTGTGTCACAAACTGGGCGATGGTGTTCATAGCAGTGGCCATTGTGGTTAAGATCTGTGTCGTACTCGGTTCTTGAACTGGGGGTGCATTACCTGCTAATCCGGCTTCTTGCCCATGAACCTCTTCCGATTCTCTATCGACATTCTGATTCTCAGTACGACGGCGGGGCCCCATCTCGAATAGCTAGAATGCAAAGTGTTATGACAGGTATATATATGTATATATGCAATTTATAAGTAAACACATAAAGAAAAGTTCAAATAGATTCACATAAAGTCAAGTATATAGAAGTTCATATAAATATCCTACATTCTTGAAGTACACATAAGTCACTAGATCATACTTGACATTCTAGACTCTTGATATTCCATTTTCATGCTAGCATGTTCATTCCTAATTCAAATTTCACTTAGACAAATCAAAAGCCACAGATTCATGCAATCACAAAGTCACATAACAAATCTCTACCCACAGACCAAGAAATTTAACCCGGCTTAATGCAATCTATAGCTTTGATACCACTTAAATGTCACGACTCGACCCAACCCCCAAGCTAAAGGTTAAGTCCGGACCCGACACACGGACAGAGTCTCCCCTGTACCGTGGACATTCTAAAAACCTGTAAACTCCCAAATAAGGTAACCACAAGATAAATAAGCTTTTCATGGCTAAATATTTAAAGATTCAAGGCCATCCGAGCCTTGAAGCAAACAACAGTTCCAAAACCATACAAGCATACAAGTAACTTTGTTTACAACATAGTCTAATAGCCATGACATTCTAGGATAACATTAAAACATACTTAAAAGATAAAACATTCTACAAGAAGCCATTCACTCCCAAGCATGCAAAGTGAATAAAAGCAGAAACATAAGTTATTACAAGACATAGGCTTCCAAATCTACACCACAATCAACTATCCTTCAACTTTGTACAACAAGCATATACATAGCCCTTAGGCTACAAAATAGGATATAAGCTAAACAGATGAGCCTTCCACATAGCAGCAAGAATATAAACTACCTCAAGCTATCAGGCACAACAACTAAGGTAAAGGATCAGTCTGAACTTCCTCCTCCTCTACTACCTCAACAAGCTGAGGATCACCCTCAGCGTCTCCTGAAACATATATCGAGGTATGAGCAACCACTGTTGCCCAGTGAGGGATAAGGTCCCGGGGTGTGCAATGCAACAAGTAATACAGTTAACAACAATATCAATTGAGCAATTCAAGAAACAACGATAGCTTAAATAACCACACATTTGAAAGGATACATTTCACATAACCCCTATACACCAATCTTCACTGGGTCTTCATTCACGATCCACGAACCACGATCACGATCACGATAAGCCGGCATAGCCCCAAACACTCCAATGGATGTACTCCGGATGTACCCCGATAATCCTACGACCCAACATCCCCTGGCAATCTCCGGACCAGGTGAATGAGGGACTAGGGCACGGAGTTTGAATATCCACCGGCCAGCCCTCTGCTGCCCAGCCGATATTCAATACATCCGCCCCTGACACTATGGTTGCGCAACTACTATGCAATGCAATTTACAATGGCAAGTTAATATCAATAAGATAAGCAATAACACGTAGGAGGATCAACAAAGTAGGTTGACCTCAATGCAGTTAGAATAGAAGCAGTTTATACAAGCAAATAAACAGTTTTACAAAGGGACATATACATGATAAGCATGGAATCATACCGAAAGCTCCAAATCAACTTGAAACCACATTTAAATACTCATGGAGTCATGCCATGGACTTAGAAGCGTGAGACAACCGAAATTTCACTTAAACCCCTTTGTTTTTCACACTATTTCTCTTCCAATCCCAAGTTAATGATTCCATTTCAAAGAGAAACTCTCACAACCTTCTAACTAATCCTCAAGGAACCCTCTCAACCCTCTAATTCATTCAAACGCCCGCAAATACCCTGAAAGCCCCGAATTCCCTCTTATGGCTTTAAACTACACATACCTTATCCGGACTTCAAACAAGGGTTATCTAAGCTTCTATAGCACCTAGGTAGCCTAAGAATACTAGAAGTGAAGCCCGAATCCACCCGGATTCGCATTAACCTCGAAAGCCCTTTGTTAAAGTCAGCTATTTCACGTTTTATGCGATTCTAGAGCAATGCAAGTGCACGGGGCTATTAGAATACCTTAATTAGCACCTAAGGCATCTATTAGGAGCATTAAATCAAGCTAATTCGAGCAATTACACAAAACCCAAAAAAAAAAATGTCACTATTCACCTCATGAATCAAACTAACGATTCCAACTGTTTAAAAAGCGAAACGATGGCTCAAATATGTTCTCTAGCATTCATATACATGGTATAATAGCATAGATAATTAATACAATAGCATTTGATCACATTTTCAACAAATCAAGAAAATAGCAACTATTTAGAAATGCGAAAATAAGCCGTGAAATCCCTCACCAATGCGCGTAGGAGCACCTAGGAACCTTGCACACACCCTAATCTACTTGCTCAAGGCTTGGCTTGGCTTGAATTGGAGAGTTGAAGAGCAAAAAATCACTTTTTCCTCCTCCTAGCTGCTCTCGGCCCAAGCACAATAACTTTCAGCAATTTTTGTTTTGTTTTATGCTAGTTATGAGCTAAGGTGAGTTATATAATGTGGTTAAGTTGAGGTGGGGTCAAGTGGGTGGTTAAGTAGGCTTCTAAAATGTGCGTTGCTAGCTTTATAACGAGCCTAATGTGTGAAACAAAGGCTAGCTAATTAAATCTGTAAGTTAGTTACGTAACACTATTCATTTGACTACAAAAATCATTTTCTAAATGAGCTCTCCTATCGCCTCTAGCTCAATTGCACATTTTTTCCACTACTTTAACAATTAATATGATTTAGTAAAAATGCTAATTCGCTAATAGAATGAAGTTAAAAATGAAGTGAATAGTAATTTAAGAAGACAGTTAATAAACCACAGAAGGAAATGCGCAAACAAGAGATGCAACAGTAATTGAATGCATGGCTAAATCTCGGGCGTCACAGGACTTATTTTGTGTTTCATTGTATCTATGTTGACGGTTCTTGTTTCTCATTAAAATTATAATAGACTAATCTTTGCGTTTGTTGCAAAGTAATTTAGGCCTAAATAGCATGATACAATCATAAATTTGTAAATACTAATTTTTTTGTAAATAATTATATTTTTAGAGCCCCATTGAAGATACCCTAAATACAATATCCTTCTTCAAGCTCGTATTGTCCCATTTAGAGAACGCGGTGGAGCGATAATGAAGCGGGAAAAAAATTTGCATAGAATGGGGATGGACATTGGGAAGTGTCAATAATGATAGTGTCAAACGCTGATGTGATAGGTTAAGACAATGGGTAGGTGACTACATTGGGTTCGCCGTGTAGGTATGGAGATAGGATAGATTGATTGTTGACTATTTTTATAGATTTTTACGTTATGTATAATTTAATTTTTTCCACATTATTTATCTTCCCAATAATTCCACGTGGCGGGTCATTATATGGTAACCAAATTATGCTTGTAAAATAATAAAAACTTCACTCTACAAAATCATCTATTTTTTAACTGTTTGTAATTTTTTTACGTGTAATACTAAATACAGATAGTATCGATTACAATATTGATAATTTATTTATTCTTTGTAAAAATATATATATTCGATTTTTCGGTAATTCATATTTCATTATTTTATAATGAAACAAAAAAATGAAACATGAGACACATCCATAATGAAACATATATATATTAATTGCAAAAAAAAAAATACATAGAGTAATAAATTTATTAAAATACAAATTAGATACTCTCGCCTCCATATGGATGTATCATGGCGACAATCTCATCTTGCGCCACCATATCTACGTCATCAGGAGTTTGAGTGAATATAATTTGATTACCGTTGAACAAAAACTCAACGGCTTGCCTCTCTAAATTTTTTTTCTTACAATATGACCAGATCATTCTCCGCATTGTCCTATTGCGATGAATCCTAAACCAAATACATTCACCATCACGCTGGCCAATAACACTCACAAATATTTTTCCTTCTCGACGGGGCTGGTCCACTTCATGAGACAAGACTGATTGATCGCTAGGTTCACAGCTCAAGGAAGGAAACACGACTCGCAGTGGAATTGGTTCCATGGAGACGTTTTTAATTGAATGTTAGTCGGTGAAAATTGGTACAATCGTTTTATTGTTTTTTTTGCCTTTTATAACGCTAGCATTTAAGGAACAGTTATTAATGGACGTGCATGGTGCCTCTTCGTGAATAATTAAACTAATCGAATAACTTCTTTGTTTGGGTTACATTTATTTTAAATTTTTTGGGCAACATTCAATGCAAATTTGACACGTCACCCAAAACAACCCATAATACACTGTCATTTTGAAACATGGACAGGATTCATGGGGAGATTCATGATGAATCAATGTACTTGCATTAAATCCAAATGACATTCGTCCGTTTCGTTTATTGTGATGCATTAAATTTAGACATAATTTGAACATACGCGGTGCACTCGAAGAGACGCGATACAGTCATTATTCCTTCCTTATATATGATACTCAATTGAAGAATCGTAAAAAAAAAAAAAAAAAAAAACAATTGTATTTCAAACATTCTTTCACTAATTACATTCTAACATACCATAACCCACAACTAAACCCCATACACAATGTCTTCAAACAATGAACTCGACGATGGTTCTACTGTGTCATATGTGGTGGATCAGCCACCTCGCAAAGAAAAAATAATGCTGAGTGTTAGAAACCACCACAATGGTGAAATAAGGTGGTTTAGTATTAAAAAACATGTGAAGTTGCACAAACTATTTTCAAAATACTGTTTCAATCAGTCGTTCGATATTTCGGAGAATGTTTTTTACCACAATGACAATCCTATTCGTTCTGATCAAACTCCAGATGATGTAGGACTATTGCCATGGTGTGAGATTTTGGCCATAGAACGTTCATAACGATGGGGTGCACTTGCTGTTATTGAAATCGTTATTCGTAATTTTTTTGTTATTATAATTTGCAATACAACACTAACTTTACTTCAACGTGGATGCAGATATGGCGCGAAGGCTTAGTTGAAAGGACAATGCGGATGGGTCATAATCATTTATTTTATCGATTGTATTGTAATTAATTAAATTAGCAATATAAATATAATGAAATATTATATTTAATATATAATTAGTTTCATGTTATATCACCGCGCGTTTTTTTTTTCTTGTTGTACATTAATTCCGCATTTTATCCAGGCCAAGGCGATGATGAATAACGTGAATCGAGGGACGCTAGGCTGGAGTGTATGACAAGTTTCACGGGATGGGTCATAATTATTTTTCAGATGAATTGTCTTGTCAATTAATATATATCTCAACTTACCCCTCAACTTAATTACTATCAAAAATTTATATTATTATTAATATAATTAAATATCAGATATAACATATTATAAACTTGAAAATTATGTTTTTAAGTTCATACATAATTTTTTTGAGTTTCATTGGGTTTATTGTAAGAAAATACACTATTAAACGATAACTTTACTTAATTAAATTTTAATTAATCAACTACCAACACTCACATATTTAGCTTTTCGAAAGAGTAATTATTTCATATACGATGAAACAAATTGATTCTTATGTGGTTTAGTTTTCCCAACATAAATATCACATCCATAAACATGCATAATAGTATTGGACAATAACGTTAACATTAAAAAGCATAAAAAAATCATAACAATACAAGGCCCTTGTTTGTTTGGGTCAAAATAAAAAAGGGCCATAATTTATATGGACATTGTTGGTGCACACACAACCTGTTCATTTAACTTAAAAATTAAAAAAGCGACAATAACCATCACCAAAGAAAAAATTAAACTCCCACGGAGCAACATCTTCATCTTCGCCAACTGGTCATTCTGGTTCACCCGGGGAGGACACGTAACCTCTTCACCATCGTCATCATCGTCCATAACCTCTACTGGTGGAATTAGCGGTTGGCCACTTGGCAACCAACGTGCTTCATACGAGTGGCACCACCGGAAAGATCCACAAAGGCGACACTTGTAGAACAAACGACCTTTAGTTAGCTTTTCCGTCGACACAATTCTAACATCACACCAGCCTCCACATGGACATTGCATGTTGGAGAAACGCAGATCAAGAGTTGCAGATAATGAGGTTCGACTATTGGTACTCGCTATTGGATACTTCCTTCGTACAATAAACATATAAAATAAAAAGCTTTAAAAAATTAAACTGTAATAAAAACTTATATAATGCCATAACACACACTTTCTGAGAAAACTATATAATATAACATTAACTTCATTTACCTACTTAAAACGTGTCGGTGATGGCCTCTTATGCACCAACAAGAGTCAAAGTGCAATATTGGATGAAAAGATCAGTACGTTCAAGTGAATGTGAAAGAAAAATGAATGGCATAAATATGGAAAAAGATATGATATTTTCACAGTTAAGTCACATAAAAGTAAAGTAACAAGCTTAGAACCTTTGGCTTAAGAATGAGCATTGCAAACAAAAAAGGTATATCCTAGGCTTTAGTACCACATCCGGTTTGTTTGTTGCTTTAAGTGAAGGGCATAATGGTAACTTAATGTGATAAGATATTTATAATCTTATGGCCTCGTGTAAACATACCTTCAATAGGAGCCGAATTTTTCCATATGAAATGGCAAATTGGATAGGAAATTTTGTGGTTGGGAACCAAATATCTGACCAAAGACAGGATTTCTGGGATCTCCAAACTCAAGTGTTGTATTTCCTAAATTACATCCCATGACACTTGATTCACCAGGTCCGCTCCAACGAGGTGGAATTTGGAATGTGGTTGTTTCGTAATTAAGTAGAACACTTGATTGGCTTGAAAGATCGATCAATCTGTGTTGAGGTATACCATCATCATCTGATATATCATTTCGTTGTTTCCGACAACTGTTCGCCTGATGCCCGATGAGCCTACAATACGTTTTATGTAATATACATATTACTTTAAAAAATTTCATTTACATACATAACATTTTAGATACAACGAAAACAAAATAATTAATTGTATGCTTACCTGCATTTCCCACATCGTCTCGGTTGTTTTTTTCTTTCCGGTTCTTTACCCTTTGACCCTTTTGGATTAGCCTTCCTAGGATCCAACACATCAATTTCAATTTGTTCAGAAGTACCGGTATCTTGTCCCGATGCATTCATATCTGCAACCCAAAGTTTCCTCGTATGAGCACAAAGGTTTGCAAGTCCTTCAATTACTTCCTTGTATCCCCGACTGGTTTGTTTTGCATAAAACCCCAATTCCGAACACTTCGATAATATGTACCCATGTCGGCCTTTCTCAATGTCATCAGTTGTACCGAATGACAAATTCTTACCCCAAAAATCCTTACTGATATATGTCGTCCGTCGTGGGTTTATGCAACAAGGTGGAATGGTTTTGATTCCTTCGCACTTGAGAACGTAAATGATGTGCCTGCACAGCATCCCTGTAGATTCAACCCTCTTGCATTTGCAGTATATTTCCAATGTAGAACTGTTGAAGTTAACGTGACGTAATAATCCTGTGTACTTACAATCTGCAACAACGTATGTACGATATTCAAGAGTGTGTGGAATAACCTGTTCGTGCCACAAATTTGCCTGCAACTCAATATGTTTTTTAATCTTTTTGAAAACTTCTCTTGAATAAACTTCTGATGCATGGCACTCGATATCAACCAATGTGGTTGTCAATACGGGTTTCGTGTAATTTGTCTGAACTTCTTGTGTGATAACGTTAACTCTTAATCGCTCTAATGCCAGGTAATAGTCCCTAACAAAATCCAACAGCCTTCGATCACTATCGAGAAAGCTGTTCAAGAATGCATTCATCCCCTCGCAACGTTGGGTGCTTCTTATGCCCCCAAAGAAGTGACCACTCATGTAAGATTCTGCCCACATGTGCCTCATCTGATATGCCCATGCGACCCAATTGTGCCACTTAAGGCCCTCGTCAACCAACATGGCTTGCCATACATTATCAAACGCATTGATAGAAAAGTTGCGGGACATTAAGCTTGCAAATGTGGTTTTAAAGTTTGGCACATTCACATTTTTAGCAACATTTCGAAGTAGATGCCATTTGCAAAGCCGGTGGGGGCCTTCTGGGAACACGGTTGCAACCGCTGTGAGCATCGCCTTGTCTCCATCAGTTACAATGGATATCGGCCTCTTATCGTCCATTACTCTCAGAAACCTGCTCAACAACCAGATGTACGACTCTGTGCTTTCATTTTGGACCAATGCTACCCCAAAAAAAATAGTACTTCTATGGTTGTTTGCCCCTGCCAGGACGACAAGAGGAAATTTGTAGACATTCATCCTGTACGTCACATCAAATATCAACATGTCGCCGAACACCGCAAATTCATCCCTAGCCCTACCATCTGTAATGAATAGTTTGTCCAAACATTTATCATCGTCAACAGTGTATTCGAAAAAGAATCTCGGATCGCCGTCTAACTTGTCGTACAAATAACCAAGGGCAGCCTTCGCATCCCCATCAACAATTTCGTCACTGCGATCACGGCTAAGTTTGTTGTACAAGTCCTTCTTCGTGAATCCAAGACTGTCATAACCACCCGCAGCGCGTTTATATACTTCGTAAACCTTACCGACGCATATTCCAGATCGCAACATAGAGTGGGTACCCTCCCTATGACCGTCATCAACCTTCCGATGTGAACAAAGTTGTGATACACCGTATGCTGGTACCAGTTCGTGATTGTGTTCCTCCACAAATTTGGTCACAAAGTAACGCATCGTTACTTTATTGAGCTTAATACGAAGTCTTGCCTTACACCCACATCTGGTTAAGGCACGATATTCTCGCTGTCGATTGGGCATATCAAAAAACTGCTCCTTTCGAGAACCCTCCCGATAACAAACATATAACCGATTCAACGGTTCACCAGTAACATCATCTTTATGCATCGTTTCTTTCCTTACACCGAAGCCCATTGCACTAGCATAAGCGTTGTAAAACGTATATGCATCTTCTTCGTTCTGAAATGTCATGTTGTATATCTCTTCTCTTGTTATCCCAATTCCAGGAAAATTTGTTGAACTTCCTGAAAAATTAGTGGAATCCGTCGCGTCATCCTCCATATTTCAAATATTACGGATTTAACCACTATACATACATGTTATGCAGACAAATTTATAGATAGTTACCCTTATTGCATAGATTTGCACTGGTATATGATTCGACTAATTGTAATGCACAAATACTCAATTGATTAATGCTGATTTAATTAAATATACAATGGGAATACAGATCTTTCTTTACAAAGTTACGGTTAGCCCATGTTAAAATACTATAAGTACACAAATGATATCTCATAACGTTTATGTACCACGTAGTATATAAATTATAGGTATTATGTGTAAATGTCACTGACCTACAACTACAAAAATAAAGATAGAACTTCAGTTTTTTTAAAAACAATACAAAATTACAATTGTTAATATTCTACTAAATTAATAAATTAAACTTTTTAACAAGTCCGGAAGTCTACAATGCAATACGTTGTTTATACAAATCTTTCTTCAAGCTACTGCCAATAACATGCAACAACAAAATAACGTGCACTACTACAATAGGACAATTCTAATTATAAAATTAAAAACACACATGCACTAACCTAAAGTTGATCTTCTCTTTTTTTCCTTTTTTTTTCCTTTTTTTTCCCTCTTTACAAATCCCATGCAACATGATTAAATAAACACATCCATTAAATAAGGCTGAAGCTTCATTCACATTAATTTCGTGGATTCAAGACGATTGACTTCACTACTGGGGTGGTTGGGTTTGGTGAGATGAAATTGGGATTGATTGGATTTTTGTAATCATTAACAATGTTTTTAAGTTGATTTGACAACTTCAGATTTTGTAGATTTTACAATTTCAAAATTTGAATTTTACAATGTAATGTCGGATATGACCAAAAATTTTATTTCTCATAATACGATATGAATAATATTATATATCAATCTACTTTCATCACCTATTTCACCTTATGACTGCATTTACGAAATACCAACCCTCGATTACAATACGAAATATTTTAATTACAGTTTTTCATTTTCCTTTGTTTATCTTTACTCATAGTAACCATATCCATAACTATTATTTTTTTACACTCAATTACTAAATATACTCTTATGATTATAAAAGGTTCGTTCAATTTATTTGTTAACTTGGTGAAGAGATATGTGTACATGCAAATGTTCAATCTCTTTTCAAGTGGCAGTTACACTCAACTACTCAAGTGTTGTGTCCATTCGAGTTAAAAGACATAACTCTTCGCAAATTTATTCGCCTATAAATACACCAAGGATCCATTGGGCCTTCGGTCTCTAGTAGCCTATCATTTGGAGAAGGACGAATTCAACAGAATAACGGGAGTGAAATTACAAAGGTACGCTTTTGCGTTTCATTGCATATTTAACAATGTTCGAACTTACGGTATATAGGGACTCCACTACTGGAAAACCATTTTCAATTACCAAAAACTACACTCTAACTACTACATTCATGACCCGAATTGTTAGCTTATACATTATTAAATATGTTTGTATTAGCAAAAGACACAACCTACCTACTACATTGAAGGCTTTAATTATTTCCCCTTTATAATTACCAATTACCAATTACTTTCAGCCTTGCCTCTTCAGCTCTCCAACAATCCAACACCTCGTACTCCCTTTAAATACCTATCTCTGCCTCATAAGTGTTTACTGAAAAAATTACATTTTGCATTATTCTCTCACACTGCTATTTTTTTTTCAATATACAATGCTTAGTACATGCCTGTTTGGAAAAAAAATATGGGTTCATACTTTGAGGGCTTACCTGAACACATAATAGAAATTATTCTTGCCCATGTCGCTTCATCTTCGATAACTGATCTTGCTAATGCAAAATTAAGGTCAATTTTTTACATAAATTAGTTTTTTTTTTCTTTTATCTTTACACAACTTGAAATTTGTTATTGTGGATTAGAAGTTTTCTAATGTTGATACATAAATTTACAGTTGTAAGTTACTTCGAAATATCGGTGAATCAGACTACATATACAAACATACCAACATTCATAGGATTACGCCCGAGCCGTGGTCGTGGAATATCTATAACGAAAAGGATGTTCTCAGACAAAGGTGTCGGGAAAGTGGAAATGCAGATTATTTAGTCCAAATCGGAGTTGTAAGTTTTACAAAACCGCAATTACATTTTTTTTCCTATTACAAATATTAACCCACCTTTGTAATAAATATAATTTCATAAATGCTTGTTTTGCAGTATGAGCATTTCTTTAAATACGGGGACTGGACTTTTGGATATCAATGTTTGACTAGAGGCAAATTCTGGTCATCTTGGTGCGCAATATGCGTTGTTAGTCATGAATTTATTTACCAGTAATCCATCAATGGATCAAGCGATAACGAATCTAGGAGCGTTTATAAGGGATCCGAACACTAAGGCAAAAGAGTGTTTGGACAGTTTGTGCAATATTTTGCTTAAAAATTGGGGTTATCGTCACCCTATCATAGGTAAAATTCAATGTTGTCCACTTCATCAAATACCGAATAAGTTAATGACAAGTTGGTTTCTAATTGCGGACTATGAGCCAATCTACAAACACTGCAATGTCTGTCTATGTGACGTACACCTTACCAAAATGTTTCCTTTCATTTATCTTTAAAACATCTAATTAAATGTAACAAATTTTATACATTTTCTTTTATAATATGTCAACTTTCAAATTTATAATTTTTTATCCTATATTTTGTGAATTATTACACTAATAAAGCACCAAGACTGCAGTTCATGCTAGTAACATTGTTAAGCAAATATATTCTAACCTTCTTATGTTCAACAATTTTTAATTTAACAATTAGGCTAATATATATTCCAAATTCGCTATGCTTGCATCTCCACACGTGGAGATAGTGATATTTGAATGTAAGGATTCTCTACATGTAGAGATATGTGTAGATGACTTTAAGGAGGTTCCTTTTAATTTTCAGTGTTACTTTTATCAAAATATAACATTTCAAGCACTATATGTCCACAAGAAAAAACAAATACCCAAAACCACACAACTATTACAACTGGCCTAACATTGTTACCAAACAACGCTAAGCCCAACCAAAAAACAGTAACAAATTAAAATACATAAGGCCCTACCCCAAATTCCACAACAGATCAACAAATAACAAATTCATCCCCAGCCCAAGCCCAACGTCAGCAAAACTAACCGCGCGACTATGCGTATAATATGACCCAAATCCCAAATACAAAATATAAATGACGGTACATGCTATATGCAACAGGCCCAAATCCCACGTTGACTTCATGAACATGTACGTATACATGCCTCTTTTTTAAATGTTGCGTCCCTTTTTAAATGACAGTTATACTCAAGAGTTGTGTCCATTCAAGTGAAAAGACATAGTTGTTTGCAAATTTCTTCACCTACAAATACACAAGGATCCATTGCCCCTTCCCACTCTACTAGCCTATCATTTAGAGAAAGACGAATTGAACACAAGAACAAGAGTGCATTTGCAAAGGTACGCTTTCGTATTTCATTGCCTATTTAACCATGTTAGAAGTTACGGTATATAGAGACTAGACTACTGAAAAAACAATTCCAATTACAAATTGTTTTTTTCTCTACTTCATTTTTTAACTAACATACTTTATCCGTGCTACGTTTATCAAAATATGATATGAGAAAAATTTTACGTGTCAACCTATCTTCATTGCCTATTTACCGAATATAGAGACTCGACATCAAGATTCTAATCTTGAATTATATCCGCCAACCATTACCTACTTAGAATACACATTATAAAATATGTCTCAAGGATTGCCAAAAGACACGGCCTAACTACTACATTCATGTCTTTAATTATAACCCCTTTATTATTACCAATTACCAACTACTTTCAGCTTATAATGTGTCTCAAGGATTACCAAAAGACACGGCTTATATGTCCACAAGGAAACAAAAAATACCAAAGCCCAACAACTATTAAAACTGGCCTAACATTGTGACCCAACAACCCAAAGCCCAAGCAAAAAAAAGTAAAAATTGCAAATACATAAGGCCCAAGCCCAAAGTCGAAAACAAACAAAAAAAGAACAAATTCGTCCCATGCCTAAGCAACACAAATCATGCGACTATTATCATAATATGTGATCGGTACATGCTATATGCAACAGACCAAAAGATAACAGGAATTTTTCCAACTTTATCCTTGCGACTAATAACATAATATGATGTGAAATATGCTATATGTCAACCCGTTTCATCCGTTTAATCATATTTGACTCTACGGTATATGATTTTCAATTACAAAATAGAAGATAACACAAACAGGCCTAAATTCCATGTTGACTTGGTGAAGAGGTATGTATAGATGCCTCTTTCTCAAATGTTGAATCTATTTTCACGTGGCGGTTACACTCAAGATTTGTATTCATTCGAGTTTAAAGACATAACTCTTCGCAAATTTCTTCGCCTATAAATACACCAAGGATCCATTGGCCCTTCGGACTCTTGTGGCCTATCATTTGGAGAATGACAAATGCAACACAAGAACGGGAGTGAAATTACAAAGGTACGCTTCCGCATTTCATTGCCTATTTAACCATGTTTGAAATTACGCTATATAGGAATTCCACTACTGAAAAAACATTTCCAATTACCAAAAAACACAGTCTAACTACTACATTCATGACTGGAACTGTTACCATATACATTATTAAATATGTCTCTAGGATTACCAAAAGACACTGCCTAACTACTATATTCAAGACTTTAGTTATTTCCCCTTTATGATTACCGATTACCGATTACCAATTACCAATTACTTTCAGCATTGCCTCTTCAATTCTCCAACAATCCAACACCACGTGCTCACTTTAAATAACTATCTCAAAAAATACGTACTTTGAGGGTTTACTTGAACAAATAATAGAAATTATTCTTGCCTGTGTCGCTTCATCTTCGGCAACTGATCTTGCTAATGCAAAATTAAGGTAAAATTTTTGTTTTATTCAAATTTCGGATTTATAATTTTTTACTAATAGAGGCCTAAGGCCAAACATATATTGTTATATTTTGTGAATTATTATGTTAAGAAGATACTACAAACACGCACAATTCGAAACCCATTTTAGTAACTTTTTATACCTAAAGGCTACTTTAATCTTTTCTTACAACTCTCATTTAAAAAAAAAAAAATAGAGCACAAGCTGATTGTTTATCGTTGAGGGGTGTTTTGGACTTTTGCAGTGCTATTATTTTTTCATTCAGGGGTATATTGGTCTTTTGCAATGCTATTATTTTTTCGTTTATGGGTGTATTGGTCTTTTGCAATGCCACTTTTGTCTTCATTCCATACTATTTTATATACATAATCATATTATTAATAAAAGGATAGAATGGTCATTGCATTTTTTAACATAATTCACACAGCATAATGGTTGCCACGTGTCGCGCGCCTATTCAATTGCTTGTCTTGTCTCACGCGGCTAATTAAAAGTAGATGGACCGAAAAAATTTCCCTTTAAAATGCCTCAATTACACGTTTCCGCTGCAAACTTCTAATCAAAGATATGGAGAGAATAACTTCTTAGTCCCTAAGATTAAGCAAAATTCTTAAACTAGTTACCGAGGTTTCTGAAATATTCATTTTAGTCCCTGAAGTCAAATTCATTTAGGTCAAAATTAACAGTCAACACTTTGATGTGCTAAAAGTCTACAATACCCTTAAAAATTATTAAAAGTCTAAAATACCACTAAAAATTATTAAAAGTCTAAAATACCCCTGAAAAATTAAATAAAATAACCCACCTCCTACTCCTTGTCCACCCCCTCCCCCACGCCCACGCCCACGCCCACGCTATGTTTTTTTTTTTTTTTTTTGTCGGTTCCAAAACCCTCCAACCTTCTGACACAAAAAATAACAAAAATCATATTTAATAACAAAAATATCCAACAACATAGTACTTCAAACGTCTAAACAAAACTGCATAATCCAACATATGTGAAAACACCTTTACACAAAACCTTAAAGTACAGTCACATCAATCATAGGAGCACTGTTTCCATTTGAGTTTTCTTTGACTTCTTGTGGCACCATTGACCAAAGCTTGACGATGTTGACTATGGGGCAATAGAATTTGTTGCGGAGCTTGTGGAAGTAATGCATACAAACCTCACTGAAGTAAGGAAACGGCATGTAGATTTGCATATGTGTGATGTATGGTGTGTAGATCTGCGTGTGTATGGTGTGTGGTGGTGTTGATAGTAGTACTCAGTTTGTGGTATGTTGCTAATCGGGTTTGTGTGGTGGTGTGGAGCGTGGCGGTGTTGATGGTGGCGGCAGTGAAAGTTTGAAATTCTTCACAAAAATTTTGAAAGTTTTGGTGGAGAGCTGTGTGCTCACGTTAAAGCTGAGGTCCAAGAAAATTCTTGAACTTTTCGTGACAGTTTTGTTAAGGCCGTCTCAAATAATTTGGAGATTTTGGGTGATCATTTAAATAGAAATTTTAATAATTAAGTTTTTTCTCAATAAAAAAAATTCTAAATTTTATATTAAAATAATCACTACAAATAAAAGGATATTTTTCCAATGTTCTTTCTCTTTATTAAGTCTTTCTTCAACATATTTCTTGGGCCTTCAATAGTTCAAAAAATCGTTTAAATATTCGCCTTCAATAGTTCAAAAATCGATTAAGTACTGACTGTTTGACATTCTTTTACTAAGTTAGTATTTTTATTATTTTTATTTTGGGGCCCCCAAGCTAAGGGGGCCTTGGGCACAGGCCTAAGCTACTGCCCATAACTTGGGCCAGGTCTGAGCTTTGTGCGCACGTGAAAACTAAGGTATAAACAAAGCTTTTTAGTTTTTTGGGTGGAAGTGTAAAGAAAGCTTATAAGTGTAAAAATTCACTCTTTCATTTTAGTGTTTGAATTTATTAAACTAAATGATATTGTCAATTTAGTGATTAATAATGTCATATTGAATAATAAGCATATGCATACATTGAAAATATGATAGTGAAAATAATGATAGATAAGCAATATGTTAAAATTTGAGTACAAATACATCACAAGAAATTCTTTTATTACAACTACTCAATCAAAGACAATAGTAAATTATTAAAAGTTTAATTACAAATATAAAATTATAAAAATATTTTTATTATTTTAATATTGAACTTAATTTTTTATTTTCTTCTCTGCCAGACCGCAACTATACTACTTACGAGATACTACAACAACCAAACTACAAGACTACTTACTTTATATAACGTTAAATTTTTTTTCACTATCATGTTAGATCACAACAACTATATCAATCATAACACAAATTCTAACTAAACAAATTCTAACAAGGCGAACTTTTCTAGACTTCTTGTGCTTCAATAGCTTTGTAGTACCCGCACCTCTTTCTTTCTATTGGTTTCCTTCTTTATCGAATTGGTAAAGCTTTGCTTTCCTGAAAATTAATTAAATTAATTTTAGCATATCGAGATAGTATATATAAATATACGAATATGCATTACATGTAGCTGTATGTATAGAGGAGGAGGTCGAGTTAAAATAAGATTGATGATGATATGAATAATGATTTCTTTGATTATTGATGTTCTCTATTTCTATATAGTTCATCTTCTTCGTCTTAGCTCTATGAGACGCGATGAAAGCACTAGGTAGAGCAATGAATTCTGCATAGCTTTAGTGGATTCAGATACCATTTAATTTGTGAATCTGTGTCCGAAATCTTTTTTTTTTTTTGTCAACATCCGAAATCATATTTTACTATTCTAAAATTACCCTACTTAGGGCATCCTTAATGGAGTCTCTAAAGAGTCTCAAACAGTAATGATTGCTACTTTAGAGACTCTATTAATCAAAATTCATCATCAATGAGGGTCTCTAAAACACTATTTGATAGTTTTTGGCAAAATTATGACATCACTCAAGCTTTGAGTCTCCAAAATAGCACATAGTCTCCATTTTCTTCAACAAATTTATTGAAGAAAATAGAGACTATACAAGAAGACAAAAACGAGTCTCTAAAAAAAACAAGTTCAGATCTGACGATGTCAGATTTTTCTGACATCGTCAGATTTAAAAAAAAAAATACAAAAAAAAGAGGGGGGGTGCAACGAAGAGAAAGGGAAATAGGGGAGGGGGGTGGGTGCGTGGGGGTGCAGCAAACAGAAAGGGAAAGAAGGAAGGGGGGTGGGTGCGTGGGGGTAGGGGGTGTGCAGCGGGCTTTGCACCATCACCATTGTTGTTTTTGCTGCTTTGCAAAAACTAATTGTTGTTATTGCTGCTTTGCTGCTTTTTTTTTTTTTTACTCTCATTGACTATTTGTTAAATTTGAATGAAAAATCACCACAATTACATTTACATGCGTGAAATCACCTTTCAAAATTTCAACTTGACTTCTCTAATATTTATTAAACGTAATCTTAATTTTTTAAATGTTATGTTTGTCGCAATTTATTTATTTTTTGGTTGAAATATTCGTTAAAGAAGTTGAAATAATCTAAATAACAATTAATTTAAAAAAAATAACACATAATCAAATTATTATATAAAATTAAAATTAACACAATATAAAAACTTAATTTTATGGAGACCGTCACTGGGGATGTTTTTTTTTTATCTTGGTCTCTAAATGGATCTTTAAAACAGTTTTTTTGCCTTGGTCTCTAAGTGGGTGTCTAAAACACTATTTGGTCTCTATATGAGTCTCTAAAATGATAGATAGAGACTCATTATAGAGACTCCATTGAAGATAGCCTTAGAAGTTATCCAAATGTGTACACAAGTATCGAGACAAGCATTACACGTGGCTTGCTTTGTATCAACAGAAAAAAAATCTTTTTGTTTGTCAAATGTCCATTTTGTCCCTCGTTAAATTGAGTTAACAAAATTAAAGTTTAAGGACTTGGAAAGCCATTTTTAAAAAGTTAGGGACCTATATGAGAAAAAAGGAAAAAGACAGGGACTTAGATATCCTTTTCCCTTTAGTTGTGTACTTGTGGTCATCGCAGGGAAAAAAGATGTTTCGCAGAGAACTACTGAAGAAGTGGTGCTAAAATTGGCTCCGTTTGTTTGCCGTAAAATAATTTATTCGTGTAAAATATTATTTATAAAAAATATTTTTTTAGAAAATAAAATATTTTACAAGTCTTTATTTGTTTGTCGTAAAATAATGTATTGTGAGAAAATATTTTTCTGAAAAATAGACTACTGAAAAATATTTTTTGATGTTTTGATGTATCATAAGTTTCGTAAAATGTTTTCGTCTCCCAAAGTCCAATAAAACATTTTACAAAATTTTATACTAGCCGCAATTGTTAACCGGAAAATATTTTACTGTTGACTAATTTTACGGTATTACCAAACACCGTAAAATTAAGACAAAGCAGCCGCAATTTTTGATCTGCAAAATATTTTATGGTTGACTAATTTTTCGGTGTTATCAAACACCGTAAAATTCAAAAAATGTTTTTCAGAAAAATATTTTAACGACAAACAAACGGAGCCTTGGATAAAACTTAAATTTTATAGAATTCATAAGGCAAATGGATTTAACTCATTTTGCATATAAGTACAGTTGTGTTAGTTTGATGGAACTCACATAGTGATGAAATATGAAGAAACGGTGGTAACAAATTAAGGAAAAAGAAAGAAAAATCACAAAATGAACAATAGTGAGTCATGGGAGAATATAAATTTATAACTTCGACAAACAAGTATTATAAAGTCTGAAATTCCTAAACTTTTTTTTTTTATTAAAAGAATGAATTTTATTAATATCAACAAAAGTAATCAATCATCACCCGTAAATTGTATATTCCCAAACAAGAAAAGATTTAAAGAATGAGTAATAATTCACGTCATTCCTTCAATTTTTTTTATATGGTAAGAATTTATATATTAAATTTTAAATGTTTTATATATAGATAGTAAAAATCTTATTATATAAGAAATATTTTGATTAAATTTTTTTTATATAAAAGAGATTAAAAGAGTAATATATAATAATACTCATAAAGTATGCGGGAGAGAGAATAATCAAGTAATTAAGGAATGCTTTGCGGTGTTGTTATTAAGGAGGGGAATAGTGACATTAGTTTAAGAAAAGGCACAATTTCACATGGATATTATGAAGCAATTAACTGTGAGCATTGCATTGCTTTTTTGATCCATCTTGCCATCTTGGTAATCTAAAATCTTAAATCCATAAAAATCAACATACCGTGGCCACACATAGTAATACGTCAATAATATATTCTATATACTCTATCAATTATTGAGTTTAAGCAATGCCCATATATATCACGAAGAGGTGTGTAGTTATTTTTCTTTTATTTTGTTTGCATATAGAATAGGAGTATTGCCGTTTTGTTTTAGTTAAAAGGTCGTTTCCAACAAATAAATAAATCACCAATAAAATATTTTCTTTTTGGTAAACACCAACAAAATAACGTATACAATTCTTAAGTTAGATTTTGAAAGGATAAATGACTAATTAGTTACGTATCGGGCGCATACAATCTAATATTGATAAAATTTGGTAAAAGGACTAACGACGTCATTAATTTCAAAATAATAGACTAATTTATCACGTTTAGTAAATAAATGATGAAAATGTCAGATCCAAAGATAAGGGATTATTTTAGTCATTTATTCAAATTTTTATTATGCACAGAATACAAAAGAAAAATAACATTCATTTTTTAAGGTCTTATGTAAGCAATTATTATCATAATTCAGAATAGAATTTCAAAATTGTACATCAATAATTTAATCGTGATAAAGTATTGTATTTTTTTTAAGTATTAAAAATTGTATATCCTTGTAAACATACCGTTATAGTACTTACATGGAAAACAATGAAGAACTTTTGCAAAGATTGATGTATTCCATTTCTCATCATTTATTGATTGAAGGCTGGATTAGGAATGGTAACGGTTGAAATAATTGTAAAAAATAATAAAATTGTAATTAAAATCGTTTAATAAATTAATAATTATAACCGTAATTAAAATTTAACGGTTTTTAAAACTAATAACCATAATCATAACCATTAAATATTTAAAAAATTGCGGTTAATCATAACTGTAACTGTTTAACTAAAAAAAATTAGTTTAAATAAAAAAATATAAGAAAAATTAGTTTAAATATAAATAAACTTAAAAATAAAAGAATCTAAACCAATAATAAAACTTGAAATAAATTACATAATAATTTTATGAGCAAAAATAAAAATTAAGAAGTTATGCAAAAGAAAATTCATTCACAAGCGTCGAGTGAGAAACGACTTTTATTTTGTTTCGACAAGTAAAGCTGATTGGTCTAATAGGCTTAGATCTATCTCTTTTAATTGAGCTTAGTTCACTTTTTTTAAAATTGAGTTTAGTTTAAATTTTTATCATTTTAATTATCAATTTTAGTTAGTTTTATATTATTTTAAGTGTGTATATATATGTTAAATTTTTTTTATTAAATTAATAATCGAATTTTGGATTTTAGTTTATTTTAACATCAAAAACTAAAACTTATCAGTTTCCCTTTATAAATCCAAATCCTAATGGATTCCCATGCATTTTTATTATCAAATTTTTATTGGGTTATTACTCATTAATTTTTAATAAAGCAGGTACCCGTTGTTATCCCTATACTGATTTGGGATTTAGGAACCAAAATGTGTTAGAACTATGGGCACTGAATTGCATCAATTTCGATAAATAAATAATAAAAAAAAGATAGTTGCATCAATTCTTTGGGAGCTACACTAGCTGTAGTCTTTATTTTTTTTCCCTCCTAAGCATGATATATGGGCTGCAATTAAATCGGGTGACGAATCTTTCAGCTTTAAACATATGTGGGTTTAATCCTTTTTATAACTCGATGGTCTATGGCTCGATTTGAATAATTTTTAATTACATATTATTATAAAAAATTTAAATACACGAGAAAACTTGAGAGAACAAAAAGTTATATAGTAAATTTTTTAGAAGATTGACCGAATGATAACACCCGTTTTTATATCAACATAATGAGCATTCTTAGCTAGTCGGTTTACAAAACTTTTATTCAATAGTCCAATTTCATTAAACATAATGTAATTTACAAAACTTTTCATTCAATATTCCTTCCGTTAAGGTAGAAAAATATTGAGTAGCAAGTACCCTTCACACGTTGTTGGTCGTCTGCAAAACAAAGAGGGCTTGGCGGGTCGTGCTCGCGTTAGCACTCCGATGCTTAAGTTAGTTTGATGCTTTTCTGAAAAAAAGTATATAAAATATGAGAGTGCAAGCATCAAAATTGCAATTATTCTCTCCCTAATGAGTCTTCTGGTATTTATAAGTATGGTGGTTGGTGAGTAGAAGGGGAATGGAGGAGTAGTGGAGAGTTAGTGGGGGAGTTATTGTAGACAACTGCTATCCATGTTCATTAATGGGTATTAACTAACCATAACCGCTAAACGTGCCCTGATACCGCGGAACACTATTGTTTGTAACTTTCACCTGGTTTAAGGTCTTAAAACGAGACCTAGGGTGCTCCTATGTCGCGTCCGACCTCCTAGGGGTTCTCACCATGCCTTGTCAAATACCTCATTACTCATCTTCTCATCTTCCTCTTCTACCAAGCCTTGATTTCTCGATGCCGAGATTACAACCAATTAGTTGAACCATCGGCCTTATTCGAGAGGCTCGTATCTTGTCTTCAATTCCCCAGATTTGATGGTTAGATCATGACCATCCGAACTGAGCTTAATCTAAAAGCTTACTCTTGAAGGCTACTTGCTACTCAACATTTTTCTACCTTAACAGGTTAGCGCCCACCGTAGGGTCCATTCTAAGTTCCCTACTGAGTTTTCACAAGATTGCACCATGGTTATTACTGGGAGTCGGAGTGTTGCAAGCATACATGAAAAGAAGCCGTAGAACAACCCAATATGCAATTCTGTCTGGGGGAGACCTCTAACCCTAGACAGGCAGATCTACCGCCGCTAGGGGTGGAAGTACCTGTGGGAAACCGCCCATCTTACACGAACCCATACACCAACCTATACGCAAATACATACCCAAACTATCTGCCAACATACTCATAAAACTACCCACAAGGGCTTGCATGGTACGCAGGGTGGCAATATCATACCGCCCCAACACCAGTTCCGCAAACTAACCCGCCGGTAGATTTTGGATACATTCTGTGAACTCTAGAGGAATTGAAAGAAGCCATTCATAACCCAACACCTCACCGCTTAGATAATCAACCACATCAAACACCCCAACAAAATCACTCACGCCAAAACTCCCAATTAGCCAGAAATACAACCAACCCAAGGGAGTCCGGATAGCGAGTTCACACTAGGGGACAACGCGAGAAAACAGTGAACTCAACAGGGTCGTCTCAGGGTTCAGATACAACGACATGAGGTCCATCTCAAAGTGTTTGAAGAGCGGGTACTACTTGTACTGTCTCGGTTGCAGGGGCTTTCAGAGGCCCAAATCTATTTAATTGCGCCATCAACGAAGTTCTGAAGCCCGCACAGTACAAATTATCTTATCTGCCCACTTACAATGGATATGGGGACCCTAAAGATCACCTGGCGGTGTTCAAGCACAAAATGGAGTTCACGGAGTTGACAGAGGCTTGGGTGTGTAAAGCTTTTGCAGGGACCTTAGTGGAAGCAGCGAGAGTATGGTATGATAAACTGAATGAGGGATTGATCGGCTCTTATGCACAGTTAGCGGAGTTGTTCGTTGGAAGATTTTTTTCGGCTATAAGGCCGACCCGTCACACTACCTCCTTGCTCGGTCTAAAGTAGATGAGAGGAGAAACCCTCTGTCAGTATGCAACTCATTTTAATGAGGCAACCCTCTAGTGTACGCAATTTGATCAGAGGTTTGCAATATAGACGTTCATAAAGGGAGTAACAAACGAGTTGCTTCAAGCTTCCTTGGCCAAAAAGACCCCATAGAACATGACGGAGTTGATGACCAGGGTAGAGAAGTATATTAAAGTAGAAGAGGTAGCGATGGCGGAGAAAGAAAACGACCCCAAGAAGAGGGGACCAGAGGAGAGCCCAGGCAGCTAGTCTGAGGCTGCAGAAGGAAAAGAAAGAACTAATTGAGATTCCAGAGAAGAAGGCCAAAAAGGGACAGGAGCTGAAAAAAGCCGAGCCCGCAGAGAAATTGCAGAAAATTGAATTGGCACCTAGAAAGGAAGTTCAGATCGGAACAGAGCTTCCTCCAAACCTGGCTGAAGGTATAACTCATTTCCTATTTTATAATAGAGATATATTTGCTTGGTTTGTGCATGATATGACAGGAATAGACCCGCGGATAGCCGTACATCAGCTGAACGTAGACCTAGTATTCAGGTCGGTGAAGCAAAAAAAAATGGGTCTTCCACGCAAAAAAGAACCAAGCAATCAGAGAAGAAGTGAGCAAACTGTTGAGGGCTGGGCATATCCAAGAGGTGGAGTACCCTACTTGGTTAGCAACTTCGTAATCAACTTAATCCTACAAGCGGAAAACAAGAGAGCAAATGTCCTCTCAAAGTTAGTAGTGGAGGTGGCAGAGCCAATGACAACAGAGGTAGAAGAGGTATTCGAGCCGAGCATAACTCGGGAACGCAAAGACGTAGCCCATGTGGAACAAAGTGAATCTTGGATGCAGCCTACGGTTGACTTCCTAAAAAAAGAGGTCTTACCAGAAATCAGTGAAGATGCGAAAAAGGTGAAAATCCAAGCCCCAAAGTATGTAATGCTTGGAAAATAGTTGTATCGAAAAATATATATTTGGCCCATGTTGAAGTGCGTAGACAAGGGCTAGGGCAATTATATACTCAGGGAAGTGCATGAGGGAATCTGTGGCAATCATATAGGGCATAGAGCATTGGCACGAAAGATATTGAGGTATAGATATTTTTGGCCAACCCTGAATAAAGATGCTCATCGCTTGGTGCAAAAATATGGTACATACCAGAGGTTCTCGAGAATCCCACGGCAACCAGTAGTAGACTTGACTGTGATGATGAGCCTCTGCCCCTTTGCTCAGAGGGGTCTAGATATATTGGATCATTTCCCGATGAGCACGGGTCAAAGGGCCAAATGCTTTGTAGCGGTAGACTCTTTACTAAATGGATGGAGGCCGAGCCCGTAGCCAAAACTACAGATAGAAATGCTTGAAATTTTTTGTGGAAGTCTATTGTTTGCAGATTTGGGATTCCAAGGGTGATAGTGACAGACCACAGGACCCAGTTCGATTGCCACTATTTCAGGAAATAATGCTCAGAGCTGGGCATTTCTCTTAGATTTGCTTTTGTAGCGCATCCACAGACTAATGGCCAAGTAGAAAATGTTAACAGATCTATTTTGCAGGGTCTGAGAAAGAAACTGGCAGCAACCAAAGGCCTATGGGCCGAGGTCTTGCGCGAGTTGCTGTAGGGATACAGAATGACGCCAAACGAGTCAACGGGCGAGACCCTTTTCAGACTAGCATTCAGGGTAGATGCTGTCCTGCCTGTAGAAATTGGCTTGCCAAGCCAAAGAATTTCTGAATATGAAGAAGAAGTTAATAACCAGGCCTTACAGGAATACCTGGGTCTAGTAGAAGAATTCAGAGAGAATGCCAGAATAAAGATGCTCGAAGGCAAGAGGGCCATGGCACAATATTTTTTTTTAAAAGTAAGAACTAGAGAGCTCAGAGAAGGAGATTGGGTCCTCACAAACCCAAATCAGGGAAAGCTCAGACTGAACTGGGAAGGCCCGTACAAAACAGTTAAAGAGATCAAGCCAGGAACCTACAAGCTCGAAGACCTCAACAGCAAGGAATTGAGAAATGCTTGGCTAGAGCATCTAAGAAAATACTACATGTAACTCTCTCTTTGAATGTTTAGTTGTTGTTTATGTCGACGCAAATTATGTCTCTACAATGAATTTGATATTCCCATCCTAAGTTCTATCGATGATTGTAATTTTTTAGGCAAATATCATAAGACCTGCTTAAGCGGACCTTTACCGGAAGAAAGCTAAATCCCAAAAAGGGAGACCAATTTCCAAAATAGATAAAAGGGAGAGACACTTCCTACAAAAATGAGATCTTCCCAAGATGGCGTAAAACTGGAGGCACGACCATCGAGGTTCAACACTGGGGGCACGACCCCTAAGACATAAAGATCGGGGGCACAACCCCCAAGACATAAAGATCAGGCGCACGACCCCCGATGTTTAACATTGGGGGCACGATCCCCAAGACATAAAGTCTAGGGGCACGACCCCCGAGGTTCAATAATAGGGGCACAACCCCCAAGACATCAAGACCGGGGGCAAGACCCCCGAGACTCAAGGCTGGGGGCACGACCCCTGAGACTCAAGGATGGGGGCATAACCCCCGAGGTTCAACACTGAGGGCACGACCCCCAAGACATAAAAACCGGGGGCACGACCCCTGAGGTTCAACACTGGAGGCACGAGCCCCAAGACATAAAGACTGAGGGCACGACTCCTGAGGTTCAATTAGGGATGGCAATGGGTCGGTTATCCGTGATTTTTAAAAAAACCAAAATCAAAATCGAAAATCGATGGGTTTAAAAATTGTTATCCAAAATCGAAACCAACGGGTTTAAAAAAACAGCGGTTATCCGAACTGAACCCAATAACTTAAAAAAAATATTTTAAAAATTTAGTTTAAATAACAAAATAAACTTACAAAATGTTAAAAAAATAAAAAAATGTAGAAAAATTCAATGATATATAATATAACAATTTAAATTAAAAAATTAAGAAAATAAATGCATACATAAAATTAAAAATATACTAACTATCCTTACTTTTAGTAGTAGATCTATCAAATTTCTCAAGATGATACAAATTTCCAAGTTATATAACTCTAAAAATTAGTATAGTCTATTTTTGCAATTTTACACACATAAAGATGCACCATAATCATTTTGCCAAAAAATAAATAAATAATGCACTGTAACCTAATTTGCAATTTCTCTCATGAACACACATACATTCACCAGCAAACACTCTACGAAACTCAGTAGAGTTGATTGCCAATAGAATTCAAAAATGAAAATACATACACATATGAAATATTTAATATTAACAACAAAATTCAATCTTTTTGTCCTTACATGTACTCTGCAAGTGCCCATCAACAAATCCGCTCACAATAGATAATTTATTCAATTAACCCTTGAGTGTGTGTCTAATTCATGTGTTCTAGTGTGTTGAAGAGGAATGAGAAAAGTGAGAATGTGTACCGTGTGTGTTGTGAGAATAGTGTATGTGTATGTGAAAATTGGTGTTTTAGTATGTGTGTAGAAAAAAGAGAAAAGTAGGTTAAAGGGAAAGTGGCATGATCAGGAGAAAGATAAAGATGGGGAGCATCCTAGGGTTGACTTTTAATCAAAAGACTAAAGTGTCCTTTAAAATTGATGACTATGTGTGTAATTCATTGGGGGGGGGGGGGTGTTTTGGCAATCACTATATATTTATTTATTTTTTTCTTTATATTCCCATACCATTGGATAAATTTTTAATTATATTTTTAAATAATAAATTCATAATCGGGTTTCGGGTTTCGGTTTTTTTAAACGTTTAAAACCAAAACATATCAGTTTACCCATCAGTTACTACTTATAAAAACCAAAACCTATCGGTTTACCTGTCAGTTTTTGTTATCGAATTTTTATCGGGCGGTTACCCATCGGTTTTGGGTATAGCGGATACTCGTTGCCATCCCCAAGTTCAACACTAGGGGCATAACCCCCAAGACATAAAGACCGGGGGCACGACCCCCAAGACATAAAGACCGAGGACACGACCCCCGAGGTTCAAGACTAGGGGCATGACCCTCGAGACTCAAGGCCGGGGGCACGACCCCCAAGTTCAAGATCGGGGGCACGACCCCCAAGACTCAAGGCTGGGGGCACGACCCCAGAGGTCAACACTGGGGGCACAACTCCCAATACATAAAGACCGAGGGCACGACCCCCGAGACTCAAGGTCGGGGGCACGACCCTTGAGATTCAAGCTTGGGGGTACGACTTCCGAGGCATGAGAACAGGGACATGACCCCCGAAGCCAACAAACTTGAGATTGAGGGGAAGTGACGCATCAACAAAAGAAGGTTCAAGGGCATGACCCAATAGAAGAACCAAGTGTAAAAGAAAAGCAACAAATTGAAAGAAGGAAAAAAAAAGAACAGAGGAAAAAGAGAAAAAAAGTTTTTTCATTAAAGACAAAAGTTTTCATTACAAAGGGAAAAGAAAAGACAAATACAACGTCTATCCTTCATCTTCACTACCCTCAGACTCCTCCTCGGACTCGTCCTTAGAGCTCGAAGAGTCACCGGTAAGCAAATCTTCCCTGATAGCTAAACCGTGCCTTTAAGCGTAACGGTCAAGCCTCGTCTGAAGTGCAGCAGTGACATCGGCAGTGGTATCGGCGGTGGATCGGACATATAACTTCTTCAGATCTTCCTTGTAGCCCTGCCCACGACGGAAGTCCTCCACTGCCTGGGCCTTCGCATCCTCCAGCGAGGTTTGCAGATTCTTGAGTTGAGCTTCCACGAAACCCCAGGCTATAAGAGATGTCTCTAACTCTGATTGGAGCCTCTCACGGTCAACACTGGCCTCCTCTTGAGCCCTCAGGGAAACCTCCCAATCCGTCCGGAGTTGACGGCACTCGAAATTTACAATGGCGGCGTCCTCCCGAGCTATCCTAACTGCCTCACGGGCGGCGGCAAGCTCGACCTAGATGGCGGCCTATGAAGTCCTATAGCGCTCCTCAAACTCCCTAACGGCAACCTCCGCCTCGGCGAGCCACCGCTCATATTCTTCCACAAAGTGGTAGGCAACGCTGATACCCACGGACATCTGTAACAACCAGACAAGGTCAGAAAAGCACAACTCAAATTGGATAAAAATGGATGAAAAGCTAAACGAAGGAAAGAAATACCTTGTGACTAGCCCTTTCGGAAGTTTCTTGAGCAATCAAGTGTAACCGTTCCCTTTGAAGTTCATCCAGAGAGTCTGCCATACGAGTAGGACCCTCAGGAGCAGGAGGGACCTCAGATGGGACTGGGCAGAAGACCTGGCTGCTAGGAGCGATACGTCCCTGGCCAAGCCACTATTCTCGGGTCTGACGCCTACCACTTCTTCATAAGGAGGAAGTTCAAGACGAAGCAACATCAAGGTAATCTCTCACCTAGCTTTGACGTAACCGAGGTATCAGAACCAGTTCCCAAACCCATTACATAGCTCCGTGAACTTGGGGGGCATTATGATATGGGTAAGACCCCGAGGACTTATAAGAATCGCAGAATGACCCCTAAGAGGGGTCAAGGAGGTCAAAAGGAGAACGTTGGGGACCTTGGATGAGGGTTCGGACAAGGGGATTGCACTTAGGGTTCGAACAAGGCATGGTGAGAACCCCTAGGGGGTCGGACGCAGCATAGGAGTACCCTAGGTTCTCGTTTTAAGACCTCAAACCAAGTAGAAGTTACAAACAGCAGTGTTCCACGGTATCAGGGCACGTTCAACGGTTATGGTTAGTTAATACCCATTAATGAACGTGGATAGTAGTTATCTATAGTAACTCCCCCACTAACTCTCCACTACTCCTCCATTCCCCTCCTACTCAGCAACCACCATGCTTATAAATACCAGAAGACTCATCAGGGATAGGGTAATTGCACTTTTGATACTCGCACTCTCATATTTAATATATTTTTTTACAGAAAAGCACCAAGCTACCTTAAGCATCGGAGTGTTAACGCGGGCACGACCCGCCAAGCCCTCTTTGTTTTGTAGACAACCAACAGCGCGTGAAGGCTACTTGCTACTCAACATTTTTCTACCTTAACACCTACCATCCCTTTTAACTTATAAGAAATGTCACAAAAAATACCACTTCAAACTAGTACTTCGAACAAGGTACTCCTATCAGTTTAATGCAAGTGTAGTGAAAAGGGACTTGATCGGGTTGATTATTATGTCCCCCTTTTGTTTAGTCCAAATTATTATGCCCCTCAAAATGTTCTCCATATTCGTTAATAATATACCTATGAACAAAATTATTCTTTTATATTTTATATATATATATATATCATTTCATTCCACCATAAAAAACAAATGACATGGCCATTATAATTACAATTTATATTTTGTAAATTTTAAAACATTAGACAATAAATAAAAAGGTTGTCCATTGACTTGATATTTACATTATCAAAGTTTTTTCCCTATGCCTCGACCATGTTCTTCATTAGAAAGAAGGGATAAGGCTTACCTATGAACTGTTCGACGAGACAATAATTTCAGAGTTGGGATCTTCATCGTAGACATTTGAAGGAGACGAAGTTATTTTTTTGCCCTCAATAACTTTGAATTGAAAGAAGTTCAGTTGAAACGAATATATAACTTTGGCAGGAAAGGATTTCTAATTGGGGTTCACATCATTTCGGACTTCCCAATTCTTGTTCCACTATGTCCGGCTTCATGCCATACATTTGGGCACCTTGACCGAATTTGGAAAAAAAGTGGTTGCATTAAGAGGTGGAAAATCCGATTGCAAATTAGGAGTAATTTTAGCGTTGGAAATATTTATATGCTTCTTTTGTTATATGATAAGTTCTTTTTTTTTGTTTTGTTTTTCTTCATAGAACTAAAACTTTTGTATTAAAAGACTAGATCATACAAAACTAACCATTCCCATCTCCCTCTAGGGTTCCCACAAGCAAAAGATTTAATAAGGAAGGGAGAACATTGGACACCCAATCAAAAGATAAAAAACCACTCCCACATAATTTAGCAACATGGTCTGCTGTCTGACTGGCCATTCTTTTAATAGCCACAAAACACGCCTCTTGCAAATATAATTTAGCTCAGGAAAATTATTCTATCCGAACGTTGACTGTTGATGTGACAATCTAATCAACATTCTTTTGACATGTGGCATGCATTAATTGGAGGCTTTGTCCCCACTTTGAGCAAAGAAGATGTCTTTAGCCTTCTATGTTGGTGTCTGATGTGCACATTTAAAAAAAGAAGAGATGTCAAATGACTAAAATAGACAAGCAAGTGATGACCAAAAACTTTGCTAAATGACCATATAGGTCCCTTAAACTTGTCCCCATGCCCACTTCTATGCATGCACTTTTTTTTTTTTGTTTCCACGTGTAGTAAAGTGTTGCATGCAATATTTTTGTTTATACATGTAGTGTGTCTTAGCAAACCAAATAACTCTCTTTATTCTTACGATAAGATTTTTTTATTATTAATATAGACTTACGCCAAATATTTAATTCGAGAGCAAATCGTTGTCGAAATGTAATTAAAAATTACTTTATCATTTTCTAAAAATATAGGAACATGCAGATCAATATCTGTAAATTAGCCGGAATTAGTTTTAATCATGCAACATGAAGAAATTAATGCGAACAATAATGTGAAAAGGCATATCAATAAAATTAATGATTAAATTTAAAAAAAATAGTTAGTATTTTGTTGGTACGTAATGCATAACCTACCGAATATATATATATACACACACATAACTTAAACCATCAAAAATGATTATAAAAAATATGAAATGAATTTAAAAATCTACGAATATATATGTCTAGATTCCTTTAAATAATCAAAAAAAGAATATACAAATGTGCATGCAAGTCTCAACATTTAACCAAAATCTACGAATATGAATAAAGTAAATTGCACAACATCATATTTAGATCCCTTTCATACACGAGTGAGCAATTAACATTTAGCTCATCTTCTTTTTTTACTCGGTTATATTTATAAATAAAATAATGTATGAATCATATATAATATTTTGATCAATGATTACATGATCTCATATTTAAAAATAAGAGAAGCAAGGAAATACGAAAGTATCACAACAATCGTCATATTATTCTCTAATAGCCTAATCTTTAATTTGCTCCATTGATGTTAAACATAGATAAGATTGTAGTAAAAAAATCATATTCAATTTTAAATGAGGTATTTTTAGTAAGTCTTCAAAAATAGTATTGTTAAATTAGTAGTTGTTAAGCATATGTGACATGCTAAACGAAAACACCAATTTAAAAAGGCTTTGGTCATCCTCGATGGGCCTTTTTTTTTAAGAAGTGACAACAAACCACTCTCTTCATAAATATATTAAGTCATGGCTAGTCTTTTACGAAAATAAAAAAGGTCAATGCTAATCCACGAAGCCCAAATCTTTAAAATGTACATTTATTTCATAAATTGGGCCTATAAAAATAAGCATATATGAAATATTAGCCCAACTTGACAAGGATGTATGCATATATATAACTTTGGCCAACTAGGCCTACCAGGCAATGTCACAGCAAAAGTCCATTGCTAACTCATATATGAATATGACTATTGTGCATAACATTTAAATAAGCCAAAGAATAATGGCTCGGTTTTTTTTTTTTTACTATTTGGAATATGTTTATATTTTAATGGTCCAAATTTTTCAACAGTAGTTACATAATATTAATTAATAATTTATATGTGTGTGTGCGTGTAAGAATACATATACTTGTGCATATGTCATGGTAATTTTTTTTTTTTTGATTTCATCGAATAATGTTGAGGCATGCGCAAGGATAGTGAGCAAAAAAGAGAATATTTGTTAATGTATTAATTAATAGTGACTCTTCCCTTTAGTGAGAGCAGCAGAATTATAGTTGGTGTTAGACTGAAATTTCATGGATTTTAAGAACTTGTTTCACTGCATACTCCCGGTGATATATAAGTGTTTAATATTTAGATTAAAGTAAGAACCAAATATAATTATGTAATAATTACAATGGAGGAGATATCACACATTTTTCACCTAATTTTGGTAACACATATAGCATGTGTTATAAGTCATATCCATTATATGATAGGGCATACATACACATTAAGAATTTGAATTGAAGATGAATAGTGACAAACACTTTTAGTGATTGGATCATTGGAATGCGTTTGGAAATGAAATGACATTCCTAACTTTATTTCGATTCTCATGCTTTGTATAAAGAAATAAATTAAAATTTATATTCCCAAGATAATCTCAATCCCCTGTACATGGGAGTTAGTACATTTTCATGTGTTTGGGGATAAATTTTTCTCTTAAATAACTAATATAACCCCATCAAAATATTATATTATACAATCATGTCCCTTATATGTATATATTCTTTTGGTAAAATTGTACTACTATAACTACCACCACCACCACCACTACTACTACTATTACTACTAATAATAATAATAAAAAATAATCATAGATATTGTATTAAAATTATTATTCTTAAGTCTATGATTAAGATAATTATTATTAATATTATTATTTATTATGTTAATATTATTTATAATTATGTTAATTTTTACTCTTAATTTTAATATTACAATAATAAAAGGGTAACCATGTTATATTATAAAATGTTTACTCTTATGGGTACACTGGAATACGTTTGAGAATAAAATATCATTCATCTGTACATAGGATTAGCACATTTTCATGTGCTTGAGAATAGACTTATTTCTTAAATACCTAATATTAACCTATGAAAATATTATATTCTACAATCATGTCCCTTATATGTATATATTTTTTTAGTTAAATTAATACTACTACTACTACTAACTAATAATAATAATAATAATGTTAATACTAATAAAAATTGATAAATAATGATGTAAAATTAATATTCATTATTATTATTATTATTTTATATTATTCATGTTATTATTATTAATATTATTGATTATCATGTTCATGTAAATGATGAGTGAAAGTGGTGATTGATTTCTCGGGACCGCATGAGGGTAGAAAGGTAAAATTGGCAGATATTTCCTATGCTAAGTTTATCCACAAGGCTAATTTTGTAATTGCCGCATTTAAGGGTAAAAAGTGCACTAAATTCAACAATAAGGGTAAAATGTTAACACAGCTACTTTTTGTATTTTGTGTATTTAAAAAATTTGCTGATGTGACGCATAGAGAGAGAAAAAGTTGTCCCACATAGAAGAATGACTCTTTAGCTCGTGGCTACTGCTCAGAGTTCATGTAGGGCCTTGGTGCCACAATGCTAAGCTTTGAGGTACCCTGAAGCACCAGCAGAAGTCTATGATGAGGCTTGACATTATGGTTCCAGAATGTGAGGAGGCTCACTTTGTTGCATAACAAGGCTTCTTAAAGCTGTACAAAATCTAACGTGCAGCATTCTCCAGAGATTTTCCTTCTTGGCCTTATGCTCAATGTAATGGACTGCAACTTGAGCACCCCTTTTCCCCTTTCCGTTTCACTGTCGTGTGTTGGGTGAGGGGGGGTTTCTACCGGGGCTGGGGGGGTGGGGGAGATGTTCAAAAGAGTAAATGAGCTCTGAATTTTAAATTGATGTTGGACATAAAACTTGTATCGCATCATCATGTGATAAGAGGCTTTGAGCTTTGATGCATGCTCACAAGCTAGAAATGTTGTTGGATTCTTTTAATTTCAAAGGCCAATTCATTTTGTTAGTTCAAGGCATCCAAGTTGGTCAGATGCCATTTGCTATTTGCACCTCAAATGCAAATTCTTTCCTCTTTTTACTGCTTTGCTTTTTCTAGTTCTTTTTTTTTTTTTTTTTGGTAAAGGATTTTTCCAGTTCAAGATGTAGAAACATAAACTGTCAATAATGATGGCAGGGGCGAGGAAATATGGGTTGGGATTCAAGTTTGATTATTTCTAGCTTCTGGTGTTAAAATTTGATAAAGCTCAAATTGCTATTTCAGTGATACTAATCAGAGTGAAATATTTTAAGCAGAGATGAGGTTTATTTAATAGAAATTTTCAGTTGACAGCAGACGCTGCATGAGATTTCTATAGCGATAGACATTATGTAATCAAATAATCAACCTGTTAAAAAGAATAATATAGTAGTAATAGTATGAGTTATACTGGAACAACAACAACGTAACTTATGGACTTCCTTCACTTGCCAATATCAATGATGATGCGTCTCTCCCATCGAACAATGCCTCAGTATGCAACCAATATACAAGCTATGTACACTCATTACATAGAGATAGAGCATACTCTCTTTGTCTCGCTCTTTCTATACCTGTTTTTTTCCTTCCTTTCTTTTTCAATTATTATTTATCCATGCATATGTGAAATTAAAAAATTTGAATTGCACAGATTCAAGGAATAATGCTTTGCATTGAATGTCTACCTATTTGATACTCTAAATACTTCATGGCAGAATTCAAACAGAGGAGAGGATGATCCTTATAATGGACACTTGGGGTCACATAAATGCACTAGCTTCTTTTTCAACGTGGTGATTCTAAATATGCTACGACTCCAGTAGCCAACTTCTGTAGTCTTTTCCTCTATGCCGTATTCTATTAAACAGTTTCACAGACTCTAAGCATCAGTTTATATAAATTCAAACTGCAAGTCATTTACATGTATGTATACAGAATTGTTGAAAATACATCCCAAAAAATAATTTAGACTCCATTTGTTTGTCGTAAAATAATTTGTTGGGGAAAAATATTCAAATTTAAAATAAAATACTAAAAAAAAATTCTGGTGTTTGGATGTCCAATTAAAAATATTTTCTGACATAAGATTTTATAAAATAAAAAAATATATACATATAAATATATATGGTAACCATGAGGGTAGAGGGTGAGTGGGATGGGGGTGGGAGTAGGGGTGGGGGTGGAGGGAGGTGTGTGGTGGTCCGAGGGAAAGAGTGGGGTGGGCGGATGGAGGGAAGGGGTGGGTGGGGTGAGGGTGAAGTGTATGAGTTTCAGAAAATATTTTTTTTCCTCAAAAGATAAGAAAATATTTTTCACTCTTTTGAACTAAAATTTTTCCTTAACTGGAAAATGTTTTACGTTTGTCTTACCAAATATTGGTGTGACACCCGAGATTTAGCCATGCATTCAATTACTGTTGCATCCCTTATTTGCGCATTTACTTCTATGCTTTACTAACTGACTTCTATGACTACTATTCACTCCGTTTTCAAACTACATTCTATTAGTGAATTAACATTTTTATTAAATCATATTAATTGTTAGTATAGTAGGAAAAATGTGCAATTGAGCTAGAGACGATAGAAGAGCTCGTTTAGAAAATACTTTTAGTAGTTGAATGAATAGTATTACGTAACAAAACTTGATAAACTAATTAGCTAGCTCACATCCTTCACTTTAGGCTCATTTTTAAGTCAATAACACGCATTTTAGGAGTTCACTTAAGCTACCAACATGACCCCACCTCAATACATACTCAATATAACACAACACAAGCTCATTTTAACACAAAAACAAAAAAATTCAGCCAGTGAACAGGAGCCAAACCCGACAGCCCCTCTTTGCACTTGGGAGGAATTTTTCATCTTCAACTCTTCGATTCAAGCCACTCCAAGCCTAGATCAAGTAGATTAGGGTGTGTGCAAGCTTCCTAGGTGCTCCTTCGCGCATTGGTGAGGGATTTCACGGCTTATTTTCGCATTTCTAAATAGTTGCCATTTTCTTGATTTGTTGAAAATGTGATCAAATTCTATTGTATTAATTATCTATGCTATTATACCATGTATATGAATGCTAGAGAACATATTTGAGCCATCGTTTTGCTTTTTAAACGGTTGGAATCGTTAGTTTGATTCATGAGGTAAATAGTGACAGAAATTCTAGGGTTTTGTGAAATTGCGCGCTTTAACTTGATTCAAGGTTCCTAATAGATGCCTTAGGTGCTAATGAAGGTAGTCTAATAGCCCCGTGCACTTGTATTGCTCTAGAATCGCATAAAACGTGAAATAGTCGACTTTAACAAAGGGCTTTCAGGGTTAATACAAATTCGGGTGGATTCAGGCTTCACTTCTAGTATTCTTAAGCTACCTAGGTGCTATAGAAGCTTTGATAACCCTTGTTTGAAGCCCGGATGAGATATGTGTAGTTTAAGACTATAAGAGGGAATTTGGGGCTTTTGGGGAAATCGCGGGCAGTTGTATGAGTTTGAGAGTTGGAAGGGTTCCTTGAGGGTTAGTTAGAAGGTTGGGAGAGTTTTCCTTGAAAATTGAATCATTAACTTTGGTTTGGAAGAGAAATAGTTTGAAAAACAAAGGGGTTTAGGTGCAATTTTGGTTGACTCGCGTTTCTAAGCCTATGGCATGACTTCTTGAGTGTTTATATGTGGTTTCAAGTTGATTTGGAGCTTTTGGTATGATTCTATGCTTATCTTGTATATGTCCCTTTGTAAAACTACTTATTTGCTTACATAATCGTTTTTATTCTAACTGCATCGAGGTCAACCTACTTTGTTGATCCTCCTATGTATTATTACTTATATTATTGATATTAACTTGCCATTGTAAAGTGCATTGGATAGTGGTTGCGCAACCATAGTGTCAGGGGCGGATGTGTTGAATATCGGCTGGGGGAGAGAGGGTTTGCCGGTGAATATTCAAACTCCATGCCCTAGTCCCTCATTTGCCTGGTCCGGAGATTGCCAGGGGATGTTGGGTCGTAGGATTATCGGGGTACATCCGGAGTACACCCACTGGAGTGTTTGGGGTTATGCCGGCTTATCGTGATCGTGATCGTGGTTCGTGGATCGTGAATGAAGACCAGTGAAGATTGGTGTATAAGGGTTATGTGAAATGTATCATTTCCAATGTGTGGTTATTTACGATATCATTGTTTCTTTAATTGCTCAATTATTATTGTTGTTAACTGTATTACTTGTTGCATTGCACGCCTCGGGACCTTATCATTCACTGGGCAACAGTGGTTGCTCATACCTCGATATATGTTTCAAGATACGCTGAGGGTGATCCCCAGCTTGTTGAGTTAGTTGAGGAGGAGGAAGTTCAGACTGATCCTTTACCTTAGTTGTTGTGCCTGATAGCTTGAGGTGGTTTAAATTATTGCTGCTATGTGGAAGGCTCATCTGTTTATCTTATGTCCTAATTTGTGGCCTAAGGGCTATGTATATGCTTGTTGTGCAAAGTTGAAGGATAGTTGATTGTGGTGTAGATTTGGAAGCCTATGTCTTGTAATAACTTATGTTTCTGCTTTGATTCACTTTGCATGTTGGAAGTGAATGGCTTAATGTAGAATGTTTTATCTTCTAAGTATGTTTTAATGTTATCCTAGAATGGCATGGCTAATAGCCTATATTGTAAACAAGTTACTTGCATGCTTGTATGGTTTGGAACTGTTGTTTGCTTCAAGGCTCGGATGGCCTTGAATCTTTAAATATATAGCCATGAAAAGTTTGTTTACCTTGTAGTTACCTTATTTGAGAGTTTACAGGTTTTCAGAATGTCCACGGTACAGGGGAGACTCTGTCCGTGTGTCGGGTCCGGACTTAACCTTTAGCTTGGGGGTTAGGTCGGGGCGTGACAATTGGATTATGATTCAAAAATCCATGAATTAAAAGAGTTGTTTTCTCAAATGATTTAGCATGGTATTGTGAACAAAGCGAATGATTCACTATAGAATTCTTCAACAATATATTCATGTAAATCAATTAGCACATTGATTAAATTGCGCAAGTTAAATGGGCCTATGATGATGCCTTAATAATTTGTACAAAACCTTTCTTGTTGCATGCTTTACATACTTTTATTATTATTTTTTTATCAAATGCTTTACATACTTTAATTGGTAAAGATTTGTACATTCTTGCGTTATTTTGGTGCAATGTAGTTTGAAGTAATGGAGGCACATTTCAAATTGAAAAGACTAAAAAATGATGAAGAACGGCTTAGGATCCGGTTTGGTTACTCAACGAGTTCAAAAGCAAAAAGGATAGGGGGTAGTTTGGAAGAGTTGGTGGAATGGGGTGTATGGAAAGACTGGCAATGATGGATGTGGGAGAAACAGAAAAAATTGAGGTGAAATATTATAGATACCTCGTTTATTTGCAAATAGTGAAACTAGTGGAAGTGGAATAAGGTCCTCAAATATAAAATCTTGACTTCCATGCTGCCAAGGTTTCACTTATTTTGCAAAGTTAAAACAGTTCTTCCAACTAATTATTTTATTTTGAGGTGAGGTAAAAAGGTAGGGAATAAGATACAAGTTTTCTGGTCCTTCCATTAAAGAAGTCTCCTCTCAATGACTAATTAGCCCCTAACGTAAACTAAACGTTAAAACTTAAACAAAAATAAAATAATAGAAATTAATTAGAGGACTTTTATAAGCAATAAAAACTAATGGTGAGACATTTGTAAATATTAGAGATCAACCGTGTGACTTTTGAAATAATAGAGATTAAATGTCAAAAAAGTGTAGACAATAAGGACTAGTGGTGAGACGTTTACAAATATTGAGAACCAATTGCATGACTTTTAAAATAATAGAGACTAACTGCCCAAAATATGTAAACAATGGAAACTAATTGTGAAAATTTCCCTTGTGACATTTATGCTATAGTTCAATTGTTTTGGTGAAAAGATTGCATTGTTGTCACATTTCACCAGAAAACATTTTGCATTGTTGCCGCATTTCACCAGAAAACATTTCGAACTGCAATATTAGAACTTTGGAAGTCTATCACTTAATCTATACTATTGTATCAAAAAAATAAAAGCATACAAAGCTTAACTTAAAAAACTTGCACGATCTTCCAAACATGTGAGATTGCAGGAGTTGACTCCTCTACAATTCTATTTCTTACAATTTCATAAAATACTTATCCGAATTAATGTTTTGTGTCACTAAATTTTATCTGCGAACCACATTAATTTTGCTAAGTTGGTTTTCCAACCATAGTTAGAACGCATTAAATATCAAATTTAAACTATCATATTTAATTACCAAATAAATATGGAAGCATATGATTTCAAAAAAAAAAAACAGAAAACAACACACACAAAAAAAAACAAAAGAAAGAAAAATACAAGAAAATGATAAATGCAAGAGCCATGTGTATACAGAATATATAAGATATAAGAAAAAGATAAATGGAATATATGTTGTATAGACAATATATAAGATGTATAAACAAAAGAAAAAAAATGCAACAAAAAGTCCCAATTGTTTTTTTGTGCTCCAATAATTACGTTTTTTGAAAGTAATTGAAGCATCAGTTAGAAAACGATATAGAAGTTGGACAAAAAAAAAATGAAGCCATTAGATTTTTTTTCCAAGTCATACCATTTCTTTTTTCTTTTCTTTTTTTGAAAAAAGAAGCCATATGATATTTGTTTGAACAAATCTCATATCGATTATGACAAAAAAAAAAACTCGTATTGATGGTGTAGAGTTAGTAGTTTTATTTGTGATTATCCTAAATTTTAGTGAATTGGAGAGGAAATTCACAAGTCTTACAAATTATAGTTTAGCTACAACTTCACAGAATAACGTCAGAATAGAAATTTAAGAGGGCATGATACTTCAGATAGTAAAAAAAAAAAACACAATGTCTAAAAAATTTCTTTAAATAGTAAAATATTATTTGTACTGAAGCACGTGTGTTGTTTTTTTTTTTTTTTAATAAATATCTTATTATTCTATATTTGTTTGCTAATTAAACATAATAGTTTAGATTTTATATTTAATGCTTTCTAACCATGGTTGGAAAGTTAGTTTAACAAAATTAATGTGGTCCATAAATGAAATTTAGTGATATATGACATTGATTAGAAAGAGTATTGTATGAAATTGTAGAAAATAAAATTGTAGAGAAGACAAATCCGAGATGACATTGTTGCTCACTATTGTAATTAATAGCAACATTATTGCAGATACACCTAAAAACCCTCAAGTGATTAAATAATAATATTTTTTCCACACACCCAATACGTGTGAAACTTGAATTATTTACTTTTGTCTATACTTTTCTCCTATCCTCTCATTTCAGTTCCTTATGTTAAATGATACTTTGTTATTCCTTTATTTTTCTCAAAACGCCTCACGCTATAACGACTATGACAATTTTTTTTTTAAACGTTTGTCTGAAAAGTAACAAAGACAAACCCAATTATCTATCTCTAATTTAGACAGGGGAAAGATTGTAAGAGACAATAATGCGATGAGATTACAACCAGTAAATTTTAAATAAATTTGTTGTCATATTTGTCGAGGTCGGATTCTTGCAGTTGAGTTGGTCGGCTACGCTTGCCAAGCTGAACTTTCAGGTTGGCCTCCAAGTTGAACTTTTCAAGTCAGCTACCTGACCTGCACAAGGAAAAGGAAGGAAAAGGCGGGGTGACGACCCAGATTTTTTCCTCGGGCGTGCGAATAATTAGTATATCCGAGCTGGCAAGGTAGCTGAGAGCATTTAATGACAAGTTACCTCTGAAATGAAGAGGGTGGAGCTCTATTTATACTAAATTCGGGTCTGACAGCATTTAATGCGGTGCAGCTTTATATCCCATCAATGCTTTATGTCCCATCGGAACAGCTGGCACTGAGGTCGGAGTATCCTTAGGTCGGGTCAGCATCCAGGTTGGGCATTTAGCTGAATGCGCCGGGCTCGGCTCTGATTAGCTCGTCTCAGCTCGGCGTGGGTAACTCATCTCAGCTCGGGAACCCCTCGTCAATCCCTCCCCCTAAGTCGAGATTGAGGGGGTGAAATCTAGAATTGGGAGTTGATCCCGAGCTGGAGGTGCCCGACCCCGGCAGAGTAGGGATGGCCACATCAGCGGGGCATGCCCTTCAGATGGCTGACACGTCACCTGGCTGTTCTGACAAGACGCGACGTTTGGGTACCCCGAGGCGATTTTCAGAAGTGCCTATAAATAGGGCCTTGGCATCCGAGATTTATTTCACACTTCGCTTTCAACCTTCAAGAGTTTCAGGTCGGATACCAGAGTGGTCGGACGCATTTAGCTCGGAAAGAACCTTCTCGGGATTTTCAGCTCGGAGCCAGCTAGGTCGGGTCACATTCCGCAGCCAAGAGCAGTAGGTACATCTCGACTCCCTTTAGTCATTCCTATACATTTATATTCAGTCTGTAGACAGGATGGGGAGGTCGGAGTCGAAAGATTCCCAGGCAATGGAGGTGAGGTCCTATGGTAGGGATGAGAGTCCGTCGAGCTCGGAGTCCACCTCGAATAGAGACCAAGGTGAAGAGAGCACCAGTGCGTCTCAACGATTAGCTCGGAAATCTAGGCCCTAGGATAACGATAATGATTGCCAAGTTATCGGGGTCAGACTGGCGCAAGAGGAGGCTGAAGCGGATCATTTGGCCGACCTGGGAGACTTGGAAGATAAGGAAGATGAGGAGCCGCTGAATCAACTGGAGGGGTCGAGATGCCACAAGAGTACCTAGTTGAAGTTTCTGCCGCCGAGCCGATCGAAGCAGTCCTGGTTAGTACTGTTCGACCTTAAAGCTCGGCCACAGCCAGCGCTTCTTCAACTCGGGGGAAGAGGATTGAGCAGTTGTTCGCCTGTTGCAAGCGTGAGTGCCATTCAACGGTGCAGATGTCCAACGCCAGGCTGAGGAACTGGTCAGTGGATCGTCATCACAAGTTGAAGGTTCCAGGTCGGCATGAATCGGCTTGCTATCCTCTGGCCGACCACTTTACCATATACGACCTTGCATTCGACGTTATCCAGCTCCCCCTCCCTAGTTTTGCTATTAATATCTTGAACTACTTTGAGCTCAGCCCAGGTCAGATTTTGTCGAATGGTTGGGCCGTGATGGTGGCCTTCTATGTGTTCTGCCTTGAGAAGAAAGTGGAGCCAACCTTGCACAAGTTTAGGCATTTCTTTGTGTGCAAACCCAACCCGAAGCAGCCAGGGTGGTTCCACTTCGCAGCTCAGGTTGGCAACTCCATATTCACCAAGTGGCACTCTTCTAACAAGGGCTGACATAACGACTATTATTGGGTGGAGCCGGCTGTGAACTCTGGGTGCAGGTTGGTCTGGATTCCAAGTTTGAGGAAGACCGTAAATGATGACCCCAAGCTCTCAGAGGAGGAACTTGAGAAAGTAGCGGTGCTCAGGCCCACGCGCGGGACGCTGATAGGTATTGACAGTGTACTCAAATGGGAATGGATCTGGGATTCCAAGCTATTTGGTAGGGAATCCAACCTCTCGAGGGATCATCCCAACCTGCTTCCCGAGCCTGAGGGGGACGCAGGGTCTAGCTCAGAAGAGGGTCAGTTTGCAGGATCGGCATCCGACCTCCCCATTATCCTATCTTGCCAGTCTTTTTAGGTTGGCCTTCGGCTCTTTTTCATTTCTCTCCTCTACCTTTTGCAGATATCGCAGATATGAGAAAACTGGCGTATGCCTAGGTGCGAAAGAAGAACGAGGCCAGCGACGAGGCTTCAGCTCGGTCTGGCTTGGGAGGTGCTGCTCAGGGTCAAAGGCAGCGGCCAAGGGAGGGAGGTCAGCTCTGAAGTCTCTTCCAAGGGGACGTCGGGGTCTCCCTTGCCTAAGAGATCGTGCTCGGGAGTGGCGATTTCAGAGCACTCAGAGTCCCGTCACGAGAGTAAAAGCGGCCTCGGGCCGAGTACTCCGGGAAAGGCAAGGCCGCAGAGGTGAGCCCTCCTAGCAAGGACTTCGTGAAGGCGACCAAGGTGGCCCGCGACCTCAAGCTGGCGATGGTCCCGGCAGAGTAGCTCTCGATCGACCTGAGGACAGCCATAGTTACGGTGAGTCTTATACGACTTTTGATATGGTTATGTTTTTTAGCTCGGTTGATCGTTTTGCTCTCTTGTGCACAGGCCGAGTCCCACATCCTTTGAGCTCCTAGCTTTCTTATCAGGGCCCAGACTCATTGCGTCGAGCTCGAGCAGCGATACATAGACGCCCGAGCCGAGCTTGAGACTCTGAGGGAGGAGGCCGCCCAGAGGCGCAAGGCGGACACGACGGAGATTGATGCGAAGAAGTCCCGACGCGAAGCTGCGGCCAAGGACATCCAGCGTTACAAACTGGAGAAATGCAAAGCCGAGACGAAGCTCCGGGATCTGGTGGACCGGGTCGGCCCCGAGGGAGAGAAGGCAGTGAAAGCCTTCAAGTCGAGCGATGTGGCCGTGGACTGGTTGGCCACGGAAGGTGGTGCCATGGCCAAGTATGCCGAGCTTGAGTTCTAATTCAGGGGTCAAGTCGCAGCTCGGGAGAGAGCGAAGACCTTTTTCCCTGCTACCAAGAATGACTATATTGAAATCTTGGAGGCTCCGCCGCCGGAGTTCTGAGAGATTCCTGAGCTTCCGGCCGACCTAACGTCCCAGGCTAAAGAGGTGATGAAATTTGTCCAAGAAGATATGGACCAGTTCGGGGACGAGGCTGATGCAACCAATGCCGCTCCTCCAAAGTAGATTTTATAAATCGGCTCGGATCGGGCTTTTGTAGTTTCGCCCAGGTTGGGCTTATTGTAATCTTGCCCAGGTCGGGCTCTGTAATTGTTTTTTTTCAATTCTAATGTAATCAATATTTTGCGTTTTACTCGAGTTTGTACGATGTACTTTTCTCTTCGCAAATTTCTTAAGTAAGTGGGGTCGGACCAATGTAGTGGACCATTCAAACTTAAGTAAAAAGAACCGAGCTGGACGCGATTAACGAATTATCATCCTAATCCGAGCTGGTTAACCGGGCAACTTTACAATCGTCGCCAACCTGGACTCGTTAGTCCGATTTAAAATTGGTCAAACTAATGTTGACGAATGTTGAGTTCGAGTTTAGATCCAAACTAATATACTGACCTGAAGCCGGATCATACCGAGTTAGACCTTAATCCAAACTGGTAAAGCTAATCAAATTGTTATTGATTACACCCGAGCTGAAACCTTGTCCGAGCTGGTTTACTTTGAATTATTAGCTCGTAATTAAGCGTGGCCACCGCGTTAATCTGAGCTGGCAACAGCTAAGTAGCTGAAGTGCTTAGGCCCGGGTCGAGCATTGCACAGATTTACAAAATGCATTGTATTGAATTTGTATGCGAAGTACTTAGGCTCGGGGGCCAATTACAAGTAATGTTTTGGCTCGGGGCCTTAACAAGAGATTTCGGCTCGAGGCTGTTTTCAAAATATTTCAGCTCGGGGCCATAACAAGAGATTTCGGCTCGAGGCCGTTACAAAATATTTCGGCTCGGGGCCTTTAGACAAAATACCGCTTCAGGTGTTCTGAGTGCCATGCATTCTTCAATAGTTTCCCATTCTTGTCGCGGAGGTAGTAGGTCCCAGGTCGGACTTCTCTCACGACTTCATACGGTCCCTCCCAGGTCGGGGAGAGCTTGTTACCCGAGCGTGGCAAAAAGATGGCATTTCTGAGTACGAGGTCGCCAACCTTAATAGGCTTAGGCTTGACCTGTTTGGCAAAGGCTCTTTGCATGGCAGCTTTGCTGGCCAGCATTCTGATTTAAGCTTTAGCTCGGAACTCTTCAGCGAGGTCGAGCTCTTCACGGATCCGTGCTCCGTTTATTTCCGGATTATGGTGGAGGGTTCTACTGGTCGGAGACCCGATCTCTACTGGCAGCACTGCTTGAGTACCGAAGGTCAGCTCGAAGGGCGATTCTTCCGTTACCGAGCTGGTGGTGATCCGCTAAGCCCACAACACCTCGGGAAGAATCGATGCCCACTGGCCCTCCGCTTCCTCCAGCTTGGTTTTCAGGCCCTGCAAAATTATTTGGTTAGTCCTTTCAACTTAGCCATTACTTTGAGGATGAGCAATAGATGAGAATCTAAGGTCGATCCCAATCTCAGCACATTTGCCTCTAAAGTATGCACTGTCGAATTGCTTGCCGTGGTCAGTAATGATGACCTTTGGCACCCCGAACCGGCAAATGATGTTTTTTCACACAAAATCCCAAGCTACCTTTTCTGTTATTTTAGCAACACCTTCAGCCTCAGGCCATTTGGTGAAGTAGTCTACTGCTACGAAGGCGTACTTCTTTTGGCCAACACTTGTTGGCAATAGGCCGATGATATCTAGACCCCACTGATAGAATGGCCAAGGGCTCATCATCACCGTGAGGTCTACCGCTGGCTTTCTCTGTACATTGGCGAACCTTTGGCAGGTGTCGTACTTTTTACATACTCTTTGGCATCTTGTTCTAAGGTTGGCCAGAAATAGCCTTGCCTCAATGCCTTTCGAGCCAGAGCTTTGCCTCCCAAGTGGTTTCCACATGCCCCTTCATGGATCTCACAAAGTACATAGTTTCCCTCCTCAGGTCCAACACATTTCAAGAGAGGCCAAGTATAGGCTCTCTTGTAAAGTTGCCCAGCAATTATGACAAATCTTGAGGCCTGTTTTGTGAGTTTCCAAGCAGCTTTTTCATCCTCCGGGGTCATATCTCCCTCCAAGTAGTCCACGATTGGTTTGGTCCAATCTGGGCTTAAATTGAGCTCGGCTACGGCTTGTACCCCCAACTGAATGCTCGGTTCGGACACTTCTTCCACATGGACCAGGGCAGGTCGACTCTCACCCAGGGCCAACCTGGATAGGGCGTCGACCTTCATATTCTCCTCCATCGGAATCTGTTGTATCGTGAACCTTTTGAGCCCTGAGGTCAAATTCATGACTCTGTTGAGGTAGGCTAGCATGGTACTGTCCTTGGCTTCGAACTCTCCCGATATCTGACTAGAAACTAATTGAGAGTCGGTGCTCAGGTCAACTGTCTATGCCCCAAGCTGAGCTCCAATTTTCAATCCCGCAATCACCGCTTCGTTCTCCGCTTCATTGTTGGACGCCGGAAAGGTGAACTTGAGGGAGTATTGGTGCTCATGCCGGGTCAGGTTGAGGATGACCACCCCAGCTCCGCTACCAGACTTCCCTGAGGCCCCATCCACATGGACCTTCCATACGTCCTCCGGGTCATGCTCGGCTCGGCCAGTGCATTCCACCACAAAGTCCGCGATGGCTTGGGCTTTGATGGCTGTTCTAGGCTGGTAGGTGATGTCAAATTGACTCAGCTCAACTGCCCATTTCAGCAGCCTGCCTGACGCCTCCGACTTGTGCATGATGGACTTGAGTGGGGCATCCGTCATGACCTTAATTGGGTGAACATCAAAGTATGGCTTCAGCTTCCTTGCTGCTGTGATGAGCGCGAGGGCGAGTTTTTCCAAGGAGGAGTACCTCACCTCGGCCCCTTGCAAGGTTTTGCTGACATAATAGACCGGCTTCTTTTCATTCCCTTCTTCTCGGACTAGTGTCGCTGCCGCTGCTATCCTCGAGCATGCTAGGTACAGTACCAGTTCCTCCCCCACCTCAGGTCGGGATAACAGGGGTGGCGGAGCTAGATACCTTTTCAGCTCTTGGAAGGCGTTCTGGCATTCCGAAGTCCATTCAAAGTTCTTAGGATTCCTCAATATTTTAAACAGGGGAGCACACTTGTCAGCCGACCTGGACATGAATCTGCTGAGTGTCGCGACCTTGCCTGCCAACACTTGGACGTCTTTCACACAGGTCGGCGGTGCCAGGTCAAGTATCGCCTGAACCTTCTCCGGGTTGGCTTCTATTCCACGTGTTGTGACCATGAAGCCCAAAAACTTTCCTACCTTGACTCCGAATGCGCACTTTTTCGGGTTCAGTTTTATCCCAAAGTACCCCATTACGGCGAAGGCTTCAGCCAGGTCGGCTACATGATCTTCCGCCCTTTTGCTCTTGACCAACATGTCATCTACATAGATCTCCATATTTCGGCCAATCTGATTTTTGAAAACCTTGTTCACCATCCGAGTGTAGGTGGCTCCAGCATTCTTGAGCCCAAAAAGCATGACCTCATAGTAGTAGAGACCTTTATCGGTGGTGAAGGCAGTCTTCTCTTTGTCTCTAGGAGCCATCTTGATTTGGTTGTAGCCTTTGAAGGCATCCATGAAAGAGAGTAGCTCGAACTCGGAGGTGGCATCCACCATTTGATCAATCTGAGGTAGGGGAAAGCAGTCCTTAGGGCAGGCTTTATTGAGGTCGGTAAAATCAATACACAATCTCCATCCTCCCGACGACTTGGTTACCAACACCACGTTGGATAACCAGGTTGGGTACTGGATTTCCTTTATGTGGCCGACGTCTACCAATTTGTCTACATCTTCTGCTATGATTTGTTGCTTATCATAATGGAAGTGCCTGCGCTTCTGCTTCACCGGATAGTGATTCGGGTTGGCATTCAGGTGATGCTCAATCACTCCCGAGTCAATACCTATCATGTCAGAGGCAGACCATGCAAATATGTGTTCATTTTTTAGGAGAAATTGGCTTATACCTTTCTTGAGGTCGGCAGAGAGTTCACTTTTGATTTTTGCTCTCTTTGTTTTATCGGAGAGTTCCACCTCCAGAAGGTCTTCAGCCGGGCTGCCTCTCTTAGCATCCCTCTTCTCTTCGGGCAAATTTGATCCCCAGCCAACTTGATATTTGGGTCGAAAGGAGTTTTCATAACACTCCCAGGCTGAGAGCTGGGCTCCGCGGATGGTGGCCGTGCCGGCCGGGGTCGGGAATTTTAGGGCCTGGTGGTAGGTGGAAGGGACGGCCCTAAAATGGTTGAGTGCCACCTGACCTAAAATTCCGTTGTAAGTGAAGTTGCAATCCATCACAATGAAGTTGGCTTGCATTGAAACCCGCTTATCTCCATCTTCCAGCTTCAGCGGAAGGTTAATGACTCCTTCAGCTCGGTGGGCTTGCCCGGTGAAACCAGCTAAAGTGCCCCTCAATGGCCTGAGTCGGCTCCTGTCCAACCCCATTTGCTCAAAAGCGCTGAGGAATAAGACTTTCGCCGAGCTCCCAGTGTCCACCATCAGCCTCTTTACGGTGAAGTTGGCTATTTCAGCGCTGATCACCAGTGGGTCATCGTGGGGCAATATTACCCCTTCCAAGTCTTCTGAGGAAAAGGTGAGTTCTTCCACCCCCGGGACCGGACCCCACACCGGTCCATACTCTCTCCCAGCCCGAACATAACCCTTCCTGCCTGCCGAGGTCTCCCCTCCCGAAGCCAGTCCTCTTGCAATGGTTTCAATCACAGCCAAACATCCACCCCCAGCCTGGCACCTGGGTGAACTCCTCTCTTTATCTCTTTGATCATGATTCCGGGTCTGCTACGGGTCTACGTACCTTCAGAGGTGACCTCGGGCTATCAGTGCCTCAATCTCCTGTTTCAAGTCTTTGCACTCTTTGGTGGTATGGCCGTAGTCCATATGGTAGCGGCAATACCTGGTTCTATTGCGCTTCTTGGGTCGGCCTTTCATCCTTGGAGCTGGAGGCAGGTGATTCTAGTGCTGGATCTCCATCAGGATCTGTTCCCTTGTGGTGTTGAGGGGGGTGAACATAGTGAACCGGGGGTTCTGCTTTGGCTGTTGGGGCTGCTTGCCTCAGTCGTTTTGGACTTTACCCCCAGGTTGGGCTCGGGAGGTCTCTCCCTTCCTGCTAACTTCCTTTTCCTTGTTATCATCCCTCTTTGCCTGATGGATTTCTTCCAAGTATATGTACCCTTCTGTTCGTACCATCAGCTCGAATACAGTATCCACGGGGTCGATTGCCAATGAGGATGTAAGGGGGCCGGACCTAAGCCCACTCTGGTAAGCCATCAACGCCATGGAGTCCTCTAGGTTGGGGATTCGGAGGGACTCTTCATTGAATCTGGCTGTATAAGCCCTCAAACTTTCCCCTCTATGTTGTTTCACCAGCAGTAATGTAGAAGTGTGGCGGGTGGCGCGCCGACTCCCCACGAAGCGGGAAAGGAAAGCCTCAGCCAGCTGATGAAAACTTGCAATTGAACCGGGACGAAGTTTCTGGAACCAATCCAAGGCATTGCCAACCAGGGTGGTCGGGAATGTCTTCGTCTTCATGAGGTTGGACATGTCATGCAGAGTCATATGGTGATCAAAGTTGAGCAGGTAGCTGGCTGGGTCTCCATCTCCATTATAGACGGCCAGGTGGGCCATCCGGTTGCCGGTGGGTAGTGGCGTGGCTAGTACCTCGGGTGAGAGTGGGCTTACGCCGAGCTGGTTGATGACCTTGGCTATGGCGGCCACGGTCTTGGCCTGCTCGGGGTCGGCTTAAGCCGCCCTTTGACCTCTCGCCTCACTGGGTCTCGCTACCGGCTCCAGGAAGCCCTCTTCGTCCTGTGTCCACTTTGGCCTTGGGTCTGGGATGCGGAACTGTGGATGAGAGGTCTGCGGCGTAGCTTCTTGAGGAGCCAGGGAGCCCTCAGCTAGCCGGGCTACCTGCTCCTTAAGTTCTTCAAACATCCTCAGCATCATCTTTATCTCTAGTGACAGGCTGGAGTTGAGGTCTCCATCCACCGCGGGGTTGGTTTGAGTGGCTAAGTATATACGTTGGCTCGTCCCAACGTCAGCTGGGATTGGGTTTTGGCCAGGCACCTGATGGTTTCGAGGTCCCCATCCGGGTTAGGCGAATCCTCTACCGGTGCGCTGTGGCTTCTCGTTTGTGCCATAATGGTTTCTCAGTGAGTGGTGAAGGAAAGTGATAGAAAGAACTCGTTTCCCACTGATGGCGCCAAACTGTCGAGGTCGGATTCTCGCAGTTGAGTTGGTCGGCTACGCTTGCCAAGCTGAACTTTCAGGTTGGCCTCCGAGTTGAACTTTTCAGGTCGGCTACCTGACCTGCACAAGGAAAAGGAAGGAAAAGGCGGGGTGACGACCCGGATTTTCTCATCGGGCGTGCGAATGATTAGTATGTCCGAGCTGGCAAGGTAGTTGAGAGCAATTAATGACGAGTTACCTCCGAAATGAAGAGGGTGGAGCTCTATTTATACTAAATTTGGGTCTGACAACATTTAATGCGGTGCAGCTTTATGTCCCATCAATGCTTTATGTCCCATCTGAACAGCTGGTAATGAGGTCGGGGTATCCTTAGGTCGGGTCAGCATCCAGGTTGGGCATTTAGCTGAATGCGCCGGGCTCAGCTCTGATTAGCCCGTCTCAGCTCGGCGTGGGTAACTCACCTTAGCTCGGGGACCCCTCGTCAATATTAGTTATTGCAATGTTCATATGTTGGAAGCTTCGAAGTTGGCTAAATGAGGGAGGAAAACTATGATTTTTATTTTTCAAGGGACGGATATACGATATTATTAAGGAAGGCCATCAAGGTTGAAGAGCACAATATCTGACTCAAGAATAGGCTCACCAATAACAGTAAGAACATAGGTAAAGGCACTTAGAGGTAAGGACACTTTTTTTTTAGTGCTCTTACCTAAAGTCTAAACTCTCCCATGAACTTTTCATATCACCCAAATTCTTCCATGTCATTATACCATGTCAAACAATGTCTTATGATTAAGGGCAATTTAGTCTTTTTATGTATTCTTTTTAGGGTTAAATTCACTTTGTACCTCTATCCTATACATGTTGTGTCACGCCCCAACCCGGCCTATAAAGGTTAGACTAGGGTGTGATCTAAACAATCAAGTCCTTTCACATTCTTAATCATTCTAGGAGGTTTAACACTTAACGTTTTATTCTAGACTCCAAAACTTTCCGGAAATTTGGCAGCATGACGGCTGTAATTGAGCTCTTTGTTTTGACCTAAATTTTCTAACAGCCTCAAAATTTACCATTTCAAATTCAATTCCAGCTAAGATTACTATTATTCCATCAATTGAATTGCCTATTGGTTAATTCGACGTCCCGTTTGATTTATAACCTAACATGATACTATGTCTCGTTTGTTCATTTATCCTCATTTCAAAATATACCTGTTGATCTTAGCTTATTAGCGAGTACCTGCTGAGATTGGATAAGTTCATTAACCTATTTCTTAACTAAGCATCATATCCTGTGATAGATACTAGCGGTAGTAAAAGCAAAACGATCATAGTAGTGTCATGTCTAGTATCAGTCTACTTAAAATAAGTACAACCCAAAATTAGACCCCAAATTACAGCGGGGGTCTTTTACATCACAAACAACAACAACATGAGGGAAATAGTCTATAAGTAACAAAAGTTCACAAGAAGTCACGTTCAAGCAAAACAACGATAACAAGTAATCATTCCAGAGGTTCATCATTAGGTACATTGAGCTCGGGTTCCTGTGCCTGTTCTTCTTCACCTGAAATGATGAAAGAGGGTGAGTCCTTATGAACTCAGCGAGGGGGAACGAGAAATAAGTTTGAAACTCATTTTCCGGTTAAACTTATGAAAATCCCTTTTTCAAACATGAATACAACAGAAGTACAAGTACAGAAATACAAATACAGAAACAGGAATACCAGTCTTTCCTCCCCGAGGTTCTCTAGGATCCAAGCGGGAGTACTTACACATATAATAAAAAGGATACGGTGAGCTTTTGCTCTCAGATCAGATCCAGGATCAACTGTTGCGGCCGACTTCAAATCATTCCCCAAACACACCAGGTGGGTGTACTCCGGATGTACCCCAAAATCCTACGACCCAACTCTCCGAGGAAGTCTAGCCCCCAAGCGAGAGAGGGAATGGGACCATGGTGGTCACGGTATCACCGGCAAGCCCGATGCCGCCCGGCGTACGTGATCACTACCATGCCAACAGGAAAAGTTGCAACCTTGTATGCAATGCACATTTATGACAGGTAATATATATCACAGAAGGAGGACAACAAAGTAGGTTGCCTCCGGACAGTCATAAGATTGCACATTGACAGATAAACAGGCAGGACAAGATAGGACAGGAAATTTCACTTGAAAGGCATATAGAGTTATATGGAAATTAAACGGGCAGCCATGTAACACATGTAAAACAGGCCATATAACTCATTAAAAGTCCACGCAATCAAGTGATAAGATTACTCAACATGTAGTGATATCAACAAGGGTTCAAATGCGAGAAAAGCTTATTTGTCAACATGCAATGGTCAAGATCACTTTTAAAGTTATAAAACATTTACGGGCAGCCCACGCAACGTACAGTTTCCTCACAATATCCAATGGTTAACACTTAGCAAGAATATTTAATCATTAGGGTTTCCATTTCATGCATAATCGTGCGATCAAACCCTAAGTCAACTTAACATCATTCCCAAGTCATACATCATTCAATTCATACATCCTCAAGTGCTTAAAACAGTCCACATAATATTCCAACACCACAATTCCAAGCAACTAGTGCCACAAAAGAGGTTACAATAGTTTTCCAAGCACATAGCTAAGTGGAACACTTACTGCCATAGGCTGTTTTCTCATGATCAATGGGATAATCAAAAAATCTCCAAATTCAGTGAATAAGATGTCAAATTAAAGCTTAAGAAGTTATCTAAAATCAGAAACAAGCCTTGCATCAATTGGAGTTCAGAATCATTAGTTATAACCGAAACAGTGAGGTAACACAAAACTGTCCAGATTTGGACACTTTTCAGAAAATGACGTTTTTGAGGTCCTTAGAGTCGTTTTTAGCTTTGGTCTATTTCTGACAAAGTTGTCCAGAACTGAAAAATATAGCAGCATACCAATTTTCATGCATTTTGGACATCGTTTACTAAGTCAAATATGATTCGTTCCACAAGGTCAGTGCATCTGCCAAAACCTGATTCATTTTGTCCAGATTTCCAGATTTGGTCACATTTTAATGATTTGCAATTTTGAGGACCTTAGAGTCAAAATTTGCTTCGACCTATTTCTGGGAAAAATGTTCAAAACTGCCCAAACTAGTCACCTACCAATTTTGAAGCATTTTCAACACCATTTGCTTAGCTAAACTTACCTCGAACAGACTGGTCAGAGAGCTGTCACATAAATTCGACTTCACCTAGCATCATTTTCAAGCCAAGTTCTTGCCATGCATGGTTGTTTAAGCTCATGGACGACCACATAACTCAAGTACAGAAGCAAACATACTCATTTGTGAACATGCATGTGAAATTTCAAAGAGTTTTCAAAAGCTTTTAACCCTCACCTTTGCAATCAACCAAACTATGTTCAAAAACCCGGTTGAAGCTCAAATCTGTTCTTCTCCTTGCTTGGCTGAGATTTCAACTTGGTTTTCTCTATTTTTCCTAGCCTAGTGATCAACCTCTTAGTGCATGCATGTAGTCAAAACATGAAGAAAAGAAATGAATGTCAAGAAGCTTACCTAAAGCCGAAATGAAGCTTCAAATGCGCATGCAAGAAAAATTTTCGAACTCTAGCTTGATTGCTTGGTTTTCTTGATGGTTTGCTTGCCTTGTTCGACCAAGGTGTGATGAAGATGAACAAAGATGATGAGATTTCAGCCAAGGACCGAAATGGAGAGAGAAGAATGAGAGGAGAGAGAGTTTGTGAGAGGAAATGAGAGAAATGACAAAGAAATGATGGTCTTGGCATTTTTTGAGGTGTATGTCGGCATTGGGCTTCAAAATTCTGCAATTTGTGTCTCCAATGTGATATTTTGAAATTGTTAGGATGGGCAAGGATGAAGTGGCCAAAAATTTGTGCAAGTGGAAGGATTTTGAGCAATTTTTTAATGGCTTTGTGTCATAAGTTGTCTTGGCATGCATTAGAATAAAGAATTTTTTGCTCAAACCTTGTGCAAGACCATGGTATGGTCGGCCAAGGCTAATAAAATGGCTGAATTTGTGTCATCTTTTGGGTGTTGATTGTTGTGTGTTGAATTTGCAAAAAGAACAAAGAATAAAGAATAAGGAATGTCTAGTGTTTGGTGCCTTTTTGTCTTCTAGTGAATGGAATTTTGATTATTATATTGTTAGTGGATTTTGTAGAATTGTTTAATAGTCTAGTGTTTCGTGAAAGATGCTTTCTTGATTAGTGTGTAGGCACGCTTTTCTAGGTTTAGGGCACGCACTTCGAGGTAGGACACGAACTACGAGACGAACGCACGTTTTTCAAGTAAACGCTCGTAACCCTATATGAATGCACGAAATTCAATGCAAGGCACACAACTAAATACAATTCTCAAACCTAGGTCATGGCACGCACATCTAGGTTAGGGCACGCAAAACGAGATATCGCACGCAATTCGGGGTCGGGCTTCACATCCCCCCCTCCTTAAAAGAATTTCGTCCCAAAATTCAATATTTACCTTGAAATAAAGCTGGATATTGCTGCTCCATCTGGTCTCGCCTTTCCCACGTTGCTTCTTCATACCCTTGATGATCCCACATCACTTTCTCCATCGGTATGGTTGTGTTGCGCACCTCCCGATCCTGCTGGTCTAGGATCTGAATGGGCTTCTCCTCGTAAGACAAGTTTTCCCGAAGTTGCAACGGCTCTGGCTCCAAGATATGCGACGGGTCAGGATGATACTTCCGCAGCATCGACACATGAAAGACGTCATGAATATTGGAGAGGTTCTGGGGTAGTGCTAGTCGATACGCCAACTTGCCAATCTTCTCAACTATCTCAAACGGTCCTACAAATCTCGGGCTCAACTTTCCACCCTTGCCATGTTTAATCAGTCCCCTCCGGGGTGATATCTTCAAGAACACCCTGTCGCCAACCTCAAACTCGAGACTCCGTCTCCGTCGGTCTGCATAACTCTTCTGCCTGCTCTGGGCGGTAAGCATCCGTTTCCGGATGAGATGGATGTTATCAACAGTTTTCATCAGTTCAGGTAAAAGGGTCGGGTCAAAAGTCCTCGCCTCACCTACTTCATCCCAGTAAATTGGTGATCGACATTTCCGTCCATACAGCGCCTCAAATGGGGCCATCCCGATCGTGGCCTGATAACTATTGTTGTAGGCGAACTCTGCTAGAGATAGATATTTCTCCCAACCTTTCTCGAAGTCCAACACACATGCCCTCAGCATGTCCTCCAAAATCTGAATAGTTCTCTCCGATTGACCATCCGTCTGAGGGTGATAAGACGTGCTAAAACTTAATTTCGTCCCCAAAGCTTCTTGCAATCTTCTCCAAAATCGGGAAGTAAAACGAGGATCCCTATCCGATACAATACTCACAGGCATCCCGTGCAATCTTACAATCTCCGCCACATACATATCTCCCAGTTTCTCAGGATTATCCTCCTTGTTTATTGGTAAAAAGTGTGCCGACTTAGTCAATCTATCTACTATAACCCAAGCGGCGTCACGACCCTTCTGTGATCTAGGCAGGTCCATAACAAAATCCATAGTGATATGTTCCCATTTCCATTGAGGAATCTCCAACGGCTGAAGTAAACCTGCAGGTCGTTGATGTTCCGCTTTGACTCTCTGGCAGGTTAAACACCGTGCTACAAACTCCGCAATTTCTCTTTTCATGTTATTCCACCAATAGTGTTGCTTCAAATCCCGATACATCTTGGTTCCACCAGGGTGAATAGTATATCTTGAATTATGTGCTTCCTCAAGAATCTTCTTTTTCAGCTCTGGCTTATTGGGAACACAAACCCGGTTCCTAAACCTCCAAACACCATCGTCGTGAAACTTGAAATCTGCATTGCTTTCCTTAATCTTTTGAAATTGTTGGTCCTTCTGTTGAGCCTCTCGTAACTCAGATAACAAAGTCGATTGAACTTGGGTAGTGGAAAAAAGTAACCCCTTCTGAGTTAATTGTGGTTTCCATAGAAACGCTTCCTCCAACAACTCCTGCACTTTGACTTCCAGTTTCGCCATGCTTGCTTTTCTGCTTAAGGCATCTGCAACTACGTTCGCCTTACCGGGCACATAATTAATTGAGCAGTTATAATCATCCAAAAGCTCCATCCACCGCCTTTGCCTCATATTCAATTCCTTTTGAGAAAACAAGTATTTCAAGCTCTTATGATCGGTAAATACCTCAAACTTGTTACCCCACAGATAATGCCTCCATTTCTTGAGTGCAAACACAATGGCCGCTAACTCCAAGTCATGCGTCGGGTAATTCGTCTCATACGGTTTTGGTTTCCTAGAACCATATGCAATAACTCTTCCATTTTGCATCAATACACATCCCAATCCTTCTTTCGAAGCATCACTATAGATTACGAAACCTTGACTCCCTTCAGGCAATGCAAGAACTGGTACAGTAGTCAATCTCTTCTTCAACTCTTGGAAGCTGTTCTCACACTTATCATCCCACACGAACTTGGTTTTCTTTTGAGTGAGCTTTGTAAGTGGTCCTGCAATCTTAGAGAAATCCTTCACGAACCTCCGATAATAGCCGGCTAGACCAAGAAAACTCCGGACTTCCGTAACATTTTCCGGCTTCTTCCAAGACATCACTGCATCGATCTTTGCTGGATCTACCGCTATTCCCTCTTGGGATATGATATGCCCCAAAAATGCAATCTGCTGCAACCAGAATTCACACTTGCTAAACTTTGCATACAATTGATGCTCTCGAAGTTTCTGCAGTACCAACCGCAGATGTTGTTCATGCTCCGCCTCCGATTTCGAGTATACCAAAATATCATCAATGAAGATCACCACAAATTGGTCCAAGTAGGGTTGAAACACCCTATGCATCAAATCCATAAAGGCTGCAGGGGCATTAGTTAGTCCAAAAGGCATCACTACATACTCATAGTGCCCATATCTCGTCCTGAAAGCCGTTTTAGGCACATCTTCCTTCTTGATCCGCAACTGATAATACCCTTGCCTCAAGTCGAGTTTCGAATACACTTTGGCTCCTTGCAGTTGATCAAATAACTCGTCAATCAGGGGAAGTGGGTATTTATTCTTGACAGTCACTTGGTTCAATCCTCGGTAGTCAATGCATAGCCTCAACGTTCCGTCTTTCTTCTTAACAAATAACACGGGCGCACCCCACGGTGAAGAGCTCGGTTGTACAAATCCCTTCTTCAGCAATCCTTGCAATTGGTCCTTCAATTCTTGTAGCTCGGCCGGTGCCATACGATAGGGAGCTCTCGATATCGGCTGGGCGTCAGGCAGCAACTCTATAACAAACTCGATCTCCCGATTTGGGGGTAAACCGGGTAACTCTTCAGGGAACACATCTGCATAATCTTTGATTACAGGCATCTCCTCCAACTTAGCTTTATCCGACGGCTTGTTGATAAGGTAAGCCAAGTATCCGCTGCATCCTTTCCTCAAGGACTTCACTGCTTTTGTAGATGAAATGATGGAACTCCCGGTGAAATCTCTTCGACCCATAATCTCCAGTATCGGCTGATCAGGTACCCGGAACGTTATGATCTTCGCCCGGCAATCCAGTTGGACATGATGTTTTGCCAGCCAGTCCATCCCTAAAATGACCTCGTAGTCTCGAAAAGATAATACAATAAGATTGGCCGAGAATTCCCTATCCTTAATTTGGATTTTACATGCTTTACAAGCTGAACTAGTTACAAGCTTAGAACCCATTGGAGTACCAACTTCTACTTCAAATGGCAAACATACAACTTTCAATTTCACACGTTCCACACATAATGGAGTAATAAATGAATGAGTAGCACCCGGATCAATTAACACCTTAACAGGTTGATTCAGTATGAAGAATGTACCTTCAACAACAGCGGTCTCATCTGGGATCTCCTCGCACTCGATAGCATAGGCTCGGGCCTGGACCCTGGGAACTGGAGTCTTACCTCTACCGGCTGGTTTACCCTGATTCTGCCCTGCCTGACGTTTAGGGCAATCCTTGATCTGGTGCTGATCACTGCCGCACCTCATACATCGTCCCAACTTTCTCCAACACTGGGCCTCGGTATGCCCCTTCCTGTCACAATATGAGCAACTGACGGACTGAGTGGCAGGTGAACTACCTGTGGATCCGCGGGTGGAAGAGGCTGATGGCGCTTTAGTCGGGCCACGGTTATTCCCTGGTCTGTTCTGGCTCTGGCCCTGACTGCGACTCTGACTCTGAAACTTCCTCTGCTGACCTGGAGGCTGGTAAGGTTTCTTGCTCGGCTGACTCGAATCGGCTCCATCTAGTTTCCTCTTCTCAACTCGAGAGGCAGCAGCAAAGAGAGCAGAATAAGTATCGAAGTCATGAGAAGCTAACTGGTCTTGAATCTCTGGCCTCAATCCAATAGTAAATTTCCACATTTTTGCCTCCGGAGTACAAACCATATACTGAGCATAACGGGACAGTTGATCAAAACGACCCTCGTAGTGGCCCACCGTCATATTAACCTGGGTCAAGTGCATGAACTCCTCGATCCGCCTCTGCCTAGAAACTGCAGGTACATATTTTTCCTTAAATGCCTTAACAAAACTACCCCACAAGCGAGGTGTCCGATCAGTCTCCCATAGTGCCTCTACAGTGTGCCACCAATGCTCGGCATCCCCGTGCAACAGAAATACAGCAAACTCCAATTTCTCTTCATCTGTATAATCAAGTGGCCTAAAAATCTTCTCGATCTCGGACAGCCAAGCCTCTGCTTTCTCATCATCAGCTTCCCCGTAGAATTTAGACGGGCGAAAGTCAAGGAATTCCCTCATTCTGCTGTGTCTCCCATGGTTACCCTCATTCCTGTTGTTGATGTTGTTGTTGGCCTCACGAGCATCCTGACGCTCCATCACACGTGACACGCGATCCATGGCAGTTGCCATCATGTTAAACATAGCTATACCGGGATTAGTCTGATAAGCATCCCTGGTCTCTTGAGGTTCACCATTCCTATTAGTAGTACGGGTACTAGGGCAAGCCATCTATAGGCACAATTTATTGAAATATGATAATTAAGAATCTAATGCATAAGATATGCAACATATTATAGATACAATTCTAAAAACATTTAAGGCATATAAGTCACTTAAGCACATAAAGCATAGAAGGTACATTTAACACATAAACAAGTCATCCTAATTATCTTAGGGCTCAACCCATGGTCCGAGAGTTAAACCCAGCTTAAGTAATCTAAGCTCTGATACCATTCTTCTAAGGTGTCACGCCCCAACCCGGCCTATAAAGGTTAGACTAGGGTGTGATCTAAACAATCAAGTCCTTTCACATTCTTAATCATTCTAGGAGGTTTAACACTTAACGGTTTATTCTTGACTCCAAAACTTTTCGAAAATTTGGCAGAATGACGGCTGTAATTGAGCTCTTTGTTTTGACCTAAATTTTCTAACAGCCTCAAAATTTACCATTTCAAATTCAATTCCAGCTAAGATTACTATTATTCCATCAATTGAATTGCCTATTGGTTAATTCGACGTCCCGTTTGATTTATAACCTAACATGATACTATGTCTCGTTTGTTCATTTATCCTCATTTCAAAATATACCTGTTGATCTTAGCTTATTAGCGAGTACCTGCTGAGATTGGATAAGTTCATTAACCTATTTCTTAACTAAGCATCATATCCTGTGATAGATACTAGCGGTAGTAAAAGCAAAACGATCATAGTAGTGTCATGTCTAGTATCAGTCTACTTAAAATAAGTACAACCCAAAATTAGACCCCAAATTACAGCGGGGGTCTTTTACATCACAAACAACAACAACATGAGGGAAATAGTCTATAAGTAACAAAAGTTCACAAGAAGTCACGTTCAAGCAAAACAACGATAACAAGTAATCATTCCAGAGGTTCATCATTAGGTACATTGAGCTCGGGTTCCTGTGCCTGTTCTTCTTCACCTGAAATGATGAAAGAGGGTGAGTCCTTATGAACTCAGCGAGGGGGAACGAGAAATAAGTTTGAAACTCATTTTCCGGTTAAACTTATGAAAATCCCTTTTTCAAACATGAATACAACAGAAGTACAAGTACAGAAATACAAATACAGAAACAGGAATACCAGTCTTTCCTCCCCGAGGTTCTCTAGGATCCAAGCGCGAGTACTTACACATATAATAAAAAGGATACGGTGAGCTTTTGCTCTCAGATCAGATCCAGGATCAACTGTTGCGGCCGACTTCAAATCATTCCCCAAACACACCAGGTGGGTGTACTCCGGATGTACCCCAAAATCCTACGACCCAACTCTCCGAGGAAGTCTAGCCCCCAAGCGAGAGAGGGAATGGGACCATGGTGGTCACGGTATCACCGGCAAGCCCGATGCCGCCCGGCGTACGTGATCACTAGCATGCCAACAGGAAACGTTGCAACCTTGTATGCAATGCACATTTATGACAGGTAATATATATCACAGAAGGAGGACAACAAAGTAGGTTGCCTCCGGACAGTCATAAGATTGCACATTGACAGATAAACAGGCAGGACAAGATAGGACAGGAAATTTCACTTGAAAGGCATATAGAGTTATATGGAAATTAAACGGGCAGCCATGTAACACATGTAAAACAGGCCATATAACTCATTAAAAGTCCACGCAATCAAGTGATAAGATTACTCAACATGTAGTGATATCAACAAGGGTTCAAATGCGAGAAAAGCTTATTTGTCAACATGCAATGGTCAAGATCACTTTTAAAGTTATAAAACATTTACGGGCAGCCCACGCAACGTACAGTTTCCTCACAATATCCAATGGTTAACACTTAGCAAGAATATTTAATCATTAGGGTTTCCATTTCATGCATAATCGTGCGATCAAACCCTAAGTCAACTTAACATCATTCCCAAGTCATACATCATTCAATTCATACATCCTCAAGTGCTTAAAACAGTCCACATAATATTCCAACACCACAATTCCAAGCAACTAGTGCCACAAAAGAGGTTACAATAGTTTTCCAAGCACATAGCTAAGTGGAACACTTACTGCAATAGGCTGTTTTCTCATGATCAATGGGATAATCAAAAAATCTCCAAATTCAGTGAATAAGATGTCAAATTAAAGCTTAAGAAGTTATCTAAAATCAGAAACAAGCCTTGCATCAATTGGAGTTCAGAATCATTAGTTATAACCGAAACAGTGAGGTAACACAAAACTGTCCAGATTTGCACACATTTCAGAACATTACGTGTTTGAGGTCCTTAGTGTCATTTTTAGCTTTGGTCTATTTCTGACAAAGTTGTCCAGAACTGAAAAATATAGCAGAAAACCAATTTTCATGCATTTTGGACAACATTTACTAAGTCAAATATGGTTCGTTCCACAAGGTCAGTGCATCTGCCAAAACCTGATTCATTTTTCCAGATTTCCAGATTTGGTCACATTTTAATGATTTGCCATTTTGAGGACCTTAGAGTCAAAATTTGCTTCGACCTATTTCTGGGAAAAATGTTCAAAACTGCCCAAACTAGTCACCTACCAATTTTGAAGCATTTTCAACACCATTTGCTTAGCTAAACTTACCTCGAACAGACTGGTCAGAGAGCTGTCACATAAATTCGACTTCACCTAGCATCATTTTCAAGCCAAGTTCTTGCCATGCATGGTTGTTTAAGCTCATGGACGACCACATAACTCAAGTACAGAAGCAAACATACTCATTTGTGAACATGCATGTGAAATTTCAAAGAGTTTTCAAAAGCTTTTAACCCTCACCTTTGCAATCAACCAAACTATGTTCAAAAACCCGGTTGAAGCTCAAATCTGTTCTTCTCCTTGCTTGGCTGAGATTTCAACTTGGTTTTCTCTATTTTTCCTAGCCTAGTGATCAACCTCTTAGTGCATGCATGTAGTCAAAACATGAAGAAAAGAAATGAATGTCAAGAAGCTTACCTAAAGCCGAAATGAAGCTTCAAATGCGCATGCAAGAAAAATTTTCGAACTCTAGCTTGATTGCTTGGTTTTCTTGATGGTTTGCTTGCCTTGTTCGACCAAGGTGTGATGAAGATGAACAAAGATGATGAGATTTCAGCCAAGGACCGAAATGGAGAGAGAAGAATGAGAGGAGAGAGAGTTTGTGAGAGGAAATGAGAGAAATGACAAAGAAATGATGGTCTTGGCATTTTTTGAGGTGTATGTCGGCATTGGGCTTCAAAATTCTGCAATTTGTGTCTCCAATGTGATATTTTGAAATTGTTAGGATGGGCAAGGATGAAGTGGCCAAAAATTTGTGCAAGTGGAAGGATTTTGAGCAATTTTTTAATGGCTTTGTGTCATAAGTTGTCTTGGCATGCATTAGAATAAAGAATTTTTTGCTCAAACCTTGTGCAAGACCATGGTATGGTCGGCCAAGGCTAATAAAATGGCTGAATTTGTGTCATCTTTTGGGTGTTGATTGTTGTGTGTTGAATTTGCAAAAAGAACAAAGAATAAAGAATAAGGAATGTCTAGTGTTTGGTGCCTTTTTGTCTTCTAGTGAATGGAATTTTGATTATTATATTGTTAGTGGATTTTGTAGAATTGTTTAATAGTCTAGTGTTTCGTGAAAGATGCTTTCTTGATTAGTGTGTAGGCACGCTTTTCTAGGTTTAGGGCACGCACTTCGAGGTAGGACACGAACTACGAGACGAACGCACGTTTTTCAAGTAAACGCTCGTAACCCTATATGAATGCACGAAATTCAATGCAAGGCACACAACTAAATACAATTCTCAAACCTAGGTCATGGCACGCACATCTAGGTTAGGGCACGCAAAACGAGATATCGCACGCAAATCGGGGTCGGGCCTCACATCCTCCCCTCCTTAAAAGAATTTCGACCCGAAATTCAATATTTACCTTGAAATAAAGCTGGATATTGCTGCTCCATCTTGTCTCGCCTTTCCCACGTTGCTTCTTCAACTCCATGATGATCCCACAGCACTTTCACCATCGGTATGGTTCTGTTGCGCAACTCCCGATCCTGCTGGTCTAGGATCTGAATGGGCTTCTCCTCGTAAGACAAGTTTTCCCGAAGTTGCAACGGCTCTGGCTCCAAGATATGCGACGGGTCAGGATGATACTTCCGCAGCATCGATACATGAAAGACGTCATGAATATTGGAGAGGTTTTGGGGTAGTGCTAGGCGATACGCCAACTTGCCAACCTTCTCAACTATCTCAAACGGTCCTACAAATCTCGGGCTCAACTTTCCACCCTTGCCATGTTTAATCAGTCCCCTCCGGGGTGATATCTTCAAGAACACCTTGTCGCCAACCTCAAACTCGAGACTCCGTCTCCGTCGGTCTGCATAACTCTTCTGCCTGCTCTGGGCGGTAAGCATCCGTTTCCGGATGAGATGGATGTTATCAACAGTTTTCATCAGTTCAGGTAAAAGGGTCGGGTCAAAAGTCCTCGCCTCACCTACTTCATCCCAGTAAATTGGTGATCGACATTTCCGTCCATACAGCGCCTCAAATGGGGCCATCCCGATCGTGGCCTGATAACTATTGTTGTAGGCGAACTCTGCTAGAGATAGATATTTCTCCCAACCTTTCTCGAAGTCCAACACACATGCCCTCAGCATGTCCTCCAAAATCTGAATAGTTCTCTCCGATTGACCATCCGTCTGAGGGTGATAAGACGTGCTAAAACTTAATTTCGTCCCCAAAGCTTCTTGCAATCTTCTCCAAAATCGGGAAGTAAAACGAGGATCCCTATCCGATACAATACTCACAGGCATCCCGTGCAATCTTACAATCTCCGCCACATACATATCTCCCAGTTTCTCAGGATTATCCTCCTTGTTTATTGGTAAAAAGTGTGCCGACTTAGTCAATCTATCTACTATAACCCAAGCGGCGTCACGACCCTTCTGTGATCTAGGCAGGTCCATAACAAAATCCATAGTGATATGTTCCCATTTCCATTGAGGAATCTCCAACGGCTGAAGTAAACCTGCAGGTCGTTGATGTTCCGCTTTGACTCTCTGGCAGGTTAAACACCGTGCTACAAACTCCGCAATTTCTCTTTTCATGTTATTCCACCAATAGTGTTGCTTCAATTCCCGGTACATCTTGGTTCCACCTGGGTGAATAGTATATCTTGAATTATGTGCTTCCTCAAGAATCTTCTTTTTCAGCTCTGGCTTATTGGGAACACAAACCCGGTTCCTAAACCTCCAAACACCATCGTCGTGAAACTTGAAATCTGCATTGCTTTCCTTAATCTTTTGAAATTGTTGGTCCTTCTGTTGAGCCTCTCGTAACTCAGATAACAAAGTCGATTGAACTTGGGTAGTGGAAAAAAGTAACCCCTTCTGAGTTAATTGTGGTTTCCATAGAAACGCTTCCTCCAACAACTCCTGCACTTTGACTTCCAGTTTCGCCATGCTTGCTTTTCTGCTTAAGGCATCTGCAACTACGTTCGCCTTACCGGGCACATAATTAATTGAGCAGTTATAATCATCCAAAAGCTCCATCCACCGCCTTTGCCTCATATTCAATTCCTTTTGAGAAAACAAGTATTTCAAGCTCTTATGATCGGTAAATACCTCAAACTTGTTACCCCACAGATAATGCCTCCATTTCTTGAGTGCAAACACAATGGCCGCTAACTCCAAGTCATGCGTCGGGTAATTCGTCTCATACGGTTTTGGTTTCCTAGAACCATATGCAATAACTCTTCCATTTTGCATCAATACACATCCCAATCCTTCTTTCGAAGCATCACTATAGATTACGAAACCTTGACTCCCTTCAGGCAATGCAAGAACTGGTACAGTAGTCAATCTCTTCTTCACCTCTTGGAAGCTGTTCTCACACTTATCATCCCACACAAACTTGGTTTTCTTTTGAGTGAGCTTTGTAAGTGGTCCTGCAATCTTAGAGAAATCCTTCACGAACCTCCGATAATAGCCGGCTAGACCAAGAAAACTCCGGACTTCCGTAACATTTTCCGGCTTCTTCCAAGACATCACTGCATCGATCTTTGCTGGATCTACCGCTATTCCCTCTTGGGATATGATATGCCCCAAAAATGCAATCTGCTGCAACCAGAATTCACACTTGCTAAACTTTGCATACAATTGATGCTCTCGAAGTTTCTGCAGTACCAACCGCAGATGTTGTTCATGCTCCGCCTCCGATTTCGAGTATACCAAAATATCATCAATGAAGATCACCACAAATTGGTCCAAGTAGGGTTGAAACACCCTATGCATCAAATCCATAAAGGCTGCAGGGGCATTAGTTAGTCCAAAAGGCATCACTACATACTCATAGTGCCCATATCTCGTCCTGAAAGCCGTTTTAGGCACATCTTCCTTCTTGATCCGCAACTGATAATACCCTTGCCTCAAGTCGAGTTTCGAATACACTTTGGCTCCTTGCAGTTGATCAAATAACTCGTCAATCAGGGGAAGTGGGTATTTATTCTTGACAGTCACTTGGTTCAATCCTCGGTAGTCAATGCATAGCCTCAACGTTCCGTCTTTCTTCTTAACAAATAACACGGGCGCACCCCACGGTGAAGAGCTCGGTTGTACAAATCCCTTCTTCAGCAATCCTTGCAATTGGTCCTTCAATTCTTGTAGCTCGGCCGGTGCCATACGATAGGGAGCTCTCGATATCGGCTGGGCGTCAGGCAGCAACTCTATAACAAACTCGATCTCCCGATTTGGGGGTAAACCGGGTAACTCTTCAGGGAACACATCTGCATAATCTTTGATTACAGGCATCTCCTCCAACTTAGCTTTATCCGACGGCTTGTTGATAAGGTAAGCCAAGTATCCGCTGCATCCTTTCCTCAAGGACTTCACTGCTTTTGTAGATGAAATGATGGAACTCCCGGTGAAATCTCTTCGACCCATAATCTCCAGTATCGGCTGATCAGGTACCCGGAACGTTATGATCTTCGCCCGGCAATCCAGTTGGACATGATGTTTTGCCAGCCAGTCCATCCCTAAAATGACCTCGTAGTCTCGAAAAGATAATACAATAAGATTGGCCGAGAATTCCCTATCCTTAATTTGGATTTTACATGCTTTACAAGCTGAACTAGTTACAAGCTTAGAACCCATTGGAGTACCAACTTCTACTTCAAATGGCAAACATACAACTTTCAATTTCACACGTTCCACACATAATGGAGTAATAAATGAATGAGTAGCACCCGGATCAATTAACACCTTAACAGGTTGATTCAGTATGAAGAATGTACCTTCAACAACAGCGGTCTCATCTGGGATCTCCTCGCACTCGATAGCATAGGCTCGGGCCTGGACCCTGGGAACTGGAGTCTTACCTCTACCGGCTGGTTTACCCTGATTCTGCCCTGCCTGACGTTTAGGGCAATCCTTGATCTGGTGCTGATCACTGCCGCACCTCATACATCGTCCCAACTTTCTCCAACACTGGGCCTCGGTATGCCCCTTCCTGTCACAATATGAGCAACTGACGGACTGAGTAGCAGGTGAACTACCTGTGGATCCGCGGGTGGAAGAGGCTGATGGCGCTTTAGTCGGGCCACGGTTATTCCCTGGTCTGTTCTGGCTCTGGCCCTGACTGCGACTCTGACTCTGAAACTTCCTCTGCTGACCTGGAGGCTGGTAAGGTTTCTTGCTCGGCTGACTCGAATCGGCTCCATCTAGTTTCCTCTTCTCAACTCGAGAGGCAGCAGCAAAGAGAGCAGAATAAGTATCGAAGTCATGAGAAGCTAACTGGTCTTGAATCTCTGGCCTCAATCCAATAGTAAATTTCCACATTTTTGCCTCCGGAGTACAAACCATATACTGAGCATAACGGGACAGTTGATCAAAACGAGCCTCGTACTGGGCCACCGTCATATTACCCTGGGTCAAGTGCATGAACTCCTCGATCCGCCTCTGCCTAGAAACTGCAGGTACATATTTTTCCTTAAATGCCTTAACAAAACTACCCCACAAGCGAGGTGTCCGATCAGTCTCCCATAGTGCCTCTACAGTGTGCCACCAATGCTCGGCATCCCCGTGCAACAGAAATACAGCAAACTCCAATTTCTCTTCATCTGTATAATCAAGTGGCCTAAAAATCTTCTCGATCTCGGACAGCCAAGCCTCTGCTTTCTCATCATCAGCTTCCCCGTAGAATTTAGACGGGCGAAAGTCAAGGAATTCCCTCATTCTGCTGTGTCTCCCATGGTTACCCTCATTCCTGTTGTTGATGTTGTTGTTGGCCTCACGAGCATCCTGACGCTCCATCACACGTGACACGCGATCCATGGCAGTTGCCATCATGTTAAACATAGCTATACCGGGATTAGTCTGATAAGCATCCCTGGTCTCTTGAGGTTCACCATTCCTATTAGTAGTACGGGTACTAGGGCCAGCCATCTATAGGCACAATTTATTGAAATATGATAATTAAGAATCTAATGCATAAGATATGCAACATATTATAGGTACAATTCTAAAAGCAATTAAGGGATATAAGTCACTTAAGCTCATAAAGCATAGAAGGTACAGTTAACACATAAACAAGTCATCCTAATTATCTTAGGGCTCAACCCATGGTCCGAGAGTTAAACCCAGCTTAAGTAATCTAAGCTCTGATACCATTCTTCTAAGGTGTCACGCCCCAACCCGGCCTATAAAGGTTAGACTAGGGTGTGATCTAAACAATCAAGTCCTTTCACATTCTTAATCATTCTAGGAGGTTTAACACTTAACGTTTTATTCTAGACTCTTTGAGCTCTTTGTTTTGACCTAAATTTTCTAACAGCCTCAAAATTTACCATTTCAAATTCAATTCCAGCTAAGATTACTATTATTCCATCAATTGAATTGCCTATTGGTTAATTCGACGTCCCGTTTGATTTATAACCTAACATGATACTATGTCTCGTTTGTTTATTTATCCTCATTTCAAAATATACCTGTTGATCTTAGCTTATTAGCGAGTACCTGCTGAGATTGGATAAGTTCATTAACCTATTTCTTAACTAAGCATCATAACCTGTGATAGATACTAGCGGTAGTAAAAGCAAAACGATCATAGTAGTGTCATGTCTAGTATCAGTCTACTTAAAATAAGTACAACCCAAAATTAGACCCCAAATTACAGCGGGGGTCTTTTACATCACAAACAACAACAACATGAGGGAAATAGTCTATAAGTAACAAAAGTTCACAAGAAGTCACGTTCAAGCAAAACAACGATAACAAGTAATCATTCCAGAGGTTCATCATTGGGTACGTTGGGCTCGGGTTCGTGTGCCTGTTCTTCTTCACCTGAAATGATGAAAGAGGGTGAGTCCTTATGAACTCAGCGAGGGGGAACGAGAAATAAGTTTGAAACTCATTTTCCGGTTAAACTTATGAAAATCCCTTTTTCAAACATGAATACAACAGAAGTACAAGTACAGAAATACAAATACAGAAATAGGAATACCAGTCTTTCCTCCCCGAGGTTCTCTAGGATCCAAGCGCGAGTACTTACACATATAATAAAAAGGATACAGTGAGCTTTTGCTCTCAGATCAGATCCAGGATCAACTGTTGCGGCCGACTTCAAATCATTCCCCAAACACACCAGGTGGGTGTACTCCGGATGTACCCCAAAATCCTACGACCCAACTCTCCGAGGAAGTCTAGCCCCCAAGCGAGAGAGGGAATGGGACCATGGTGGTCACGGTATCACCGGCAAGCCCGATGCCGCCCGGCGTACGTGATCACTACCATGCCAACAGGAAAGGTTGCAACCTTGTATGCAATGCACATTTATGACAGGTAATATATATCACAGAAGGAGGACAACAAAGTAGGTTGCCTCCGGACAGTCATAAGATTGCACATTGACAGATAAACAGGCAGGACAAGATAGGACAGGAAATTTCACTTGAAAGGCATATAGAGTTATATGGAAATTAAACGGGCAGCCATGTAACACATGTAAAACAGGCCATATAACTCATTAAAAGTCCACGCAATCAAGTGATAAGATTACTCAACATGTAGTGATATCAACAAGGGTTCAAATGCGAGAAAAGCTTATTTGTCAACATGCAATGGTCAAGATCACTTTTAAAGTTATAAAACATTTACGGGCAGCCCACGCAACGTACAGTTTCCTCACAATATCCAATGGTTAACACTTAGCAAGAATATTTAATCATTAGGGTTTCCATTTCATGCATAATCGTGCGATCAAACCCTAAGTCAACTTAACATCATTCCCAAGTCATACATCATTCAATTCATACATCCTCAAGTGCTTAAAACAGTCCACATAATATTCCAACACCACAATTCCAAGCAACTAGTGCCACAAAAGAGGTTACAATAGTTTTCCAAGCACATAGCTAAGTGGAACACTTACTGCAATAGGCTGTTTTCTCATGATCAATGGGATAATCAAACAATCTCCAAATTCAGTGAATAAGATGTCAAATTAAAGCTTAAGAAGTTATCTAAAATCAGAAACAAGCCTTGCATCAATTGGAGTTCAGAATCATTAGTTATAACCGAAACAGTGAGGTAACACAAAACTGTCCAGATTTGCACACTTTTCAGAAAATGACGTTTTTGAGGTCCTTAGAGTCGTTTTTAGCTTTGGTATATTTCTGACAAAGTTGTCCAGAACTGAAAAATCTAGCAGCACACCAATTTTCATGCATTTTGGACAACATTTACTAAGTCAAACATGGTTCGTTCCACAAGGTCAGTGCATCTGCCAAAACCTGATTCATTTTTCCAGATTTCCAGATTTGGTCACATTTTAATGATTTGCCATTTTGAGGACCTTAGAGTCAAAATTTGCTTCGACCTATTTCTGGGAAAAATGTTCAAAACTGCCCAAACTAGTCATCTACCAATTTTGAAGCATTTGCAACACCATTTTCTTAGCTAAACTTACCTCGAACAGACTGGTCAGAGAGCTGTCACATAAATTCAACTTCACCTAGCATCATTTTCAAGCCAAGTTCTTGCCATGCATGGTTGTTTGAGCTCATGGACGACCACATAACTCAAGTACAGAAGCAAACATACTCATTTGTGAACATGCATGTGAAATTCCAAAGAGTTTTCAAAAGCTTTTAACCCTCACCTTTGCAATCAACCAAACTATGTTCAAAAACCCGGTTGAAGCTCAAATCTGTTCTTCTCCTTGCTTGGCTGAGATTTCAACTTGGTTTTCTCTATTTTTCCTAGCCTAGTGATCAACCTCTTAGTGCATGCATGTAGTCAAAACATGAAGAAAAGAAATGAATGTCAAGAAGCTTACCTAAAGCCGAAATGAAGCTTCAAATGCGCATGCAAGAAAAATTTTCGAACTCTAGCTTGATTGCTTGGTTTTCTTGATGGTTTGCTTGCCTTGTTCGACCAAGGTGTGATGAAGATGAACAAAGATGATGAGATTTCAGCCAAGGACCGAAATGGAGAGAGAAGAATGAGAGGAGAGAGAGTTTGTGAGAGGAAATGAGAGAAATGACAAAGAAATGATGGTCTTGGCATTTTTTGAGGTGTATGTCGGCATTGGGCTTCAAAATTCTGCAATTTGTGTCTCCAATGTGATATTTTGAAATTGTTAGGATGGGCAAGGATGAAGTGGCCGAAAATTTGTGCAAGTGGAAGGATTTTGAGCAATTTTTTAATGGCTTTGTGTCATAAGTTGTCTTGGCATGCATTAGAATAAAGAATTTTTTGCTCAAACCTTGTGCAAGACCATGGTATGGTCGGCCAAGGCTAATAAAATGGCTGAATTTGTGTCATCTTTTGGGTGTTGATTGTTGTGTGTTGAATTTGCAAAAAGAACAAAGAATAAAGAATAAGGAATGTCTAGTGTTTGGTGCCTTTTTGTCTTCTAGTGAATGGAATTTTGATTATTATATTGTTAGTGGATTTTGTAGAATTGTTTAATAGTCTAGTGTTTCGTGAAAGATGTTTTCTTGATTAGTGTGTAGGCACGCTTTTCTAGGTTTAGGGCACGCACTTCGAGGTAGGACACGAACTACGAGACGAACGCACGTTTTTCAAGTAAACGCTCGTAACCCTATATGAATGCACGAAATTCAATGCAAGGCACACAACTAAATACAATTCTCAAACCTAGGTCATGGCACGCACATCTAGGTTAGGGCACGCAAAACGAGATATCGCACGCAATTCGGGGTCGGGCTTCACATGTTGTGACACTTACTAACCCTCACCTTTAAAAACACTCACTTATTAACCTTTGACTTTGGTCAATTTTAAATTATGTTAACATAAATGCACAATTACTAAATGACCCTTATCAACTATTTATAAATACAAATTTACCCTTAAATAAAAAACAAAACAAAACCCTACACCTTTCATCCCCAATTCCAACCTAACCCCATACACCCCCACCCCCAACCCTAACCCCAACCCCAACCCCAACCCTAACCCCTCCTACGACTAAACCAAAACCCCAACCCCAAAATCTAATGACCCCCACCCCACGCGGACCTTACCCACCACAGCCCCACCCTATGCAGACCACCACCCTACAGCCCCACGACACGCTGACCATCACCTCCATAGCCGCAGCTCACGCAGACTACCACCCCCACACCGAGCGGACCATGTGTGTGTGGTACTGTGTGCGTGTGCTTTTGATTATATGTGTGAGTGTGCTTGTGAATGTTTGCGTGTGTGTTTTTTTTTTTTTTTTTTTGTTATAATCTTTTTGATATTGCAAGACAATATAAGATCCAAAATCAACTAGGATTTTGTCATTCTTTCACCAAGATTTGCATATTTTGTTCTTGTTGTTTGTGTGTGTACGTGTTTGGGATTATGTATATGTGCGTGTTTGCATGTGACTGTGTCTATGTGCGTGTTGTCACTGTGTATGTATGTGTGTTTGGTATCTCACTGTGTGTTTTTGAAGGTTGTGTATGGATGTTGATGCTGAAAAAGGGGTATGTGTGCGGGGTATTGATGATGAAAGAGGTGTGGAAGAGTATTTTTTGTTGTTTGTGGGTGTTTAGATGGTAGGGGTATTTTTGGCAGAAAATATAAATAGTAATACAATCAGTTAATTTTTTAACATGAAGTTAAGAAGAGGTTAATAAGTAGGTATTTTTAAAGGTAAGGGGTAATAAGTGTCATAATATGTATAAAATAGAGATACAAAGTGAATTTAACCTCTTTTTTTTTTTTAAAGAAAATGACAAAAACTAAAACTACCCCTTCGCCAACACAAACCCCATACCCCATTCTTTCTCTCTGTCCCTTTCTCGATCACAAACATCGCACAAGCAAATCTTCAGGCCTTTTTTACTGGCATAGTCAATAGGCTCATCATCATCATCATCATCCAGAAACCTCCACCTTACCTTTTTTTTTTTTTGAAGATAACCGCAGCAAACATTGTATAAAAGGAAAAAAAATTCTTAGCTCTTATATTCAATAGCAGTAAGCATATTCCTACTAAAACAAAATCACCAGCTTCAAAATTTAAATGGGTTCGAAAGCAATAAGAACTCCCCAGTGTCTCAAATTATACTCCTAAACAATGAAATTGGCCCCCACTTCCGAGATCCCCATGACTTGTGTTGACAGACAATGACGACAGGCATAACCTTCTTACGGTGATCAAACCGGGATGAAGTATGACCACCACATTCATATACCGCACGCACCACACACAGTCCCTCTCTCTCTATCACCAAACACACCAAACAGTCCCTCCCTCTCTATCACCACACACACACACTCTCACACCACACATAGACGCACACCGAATCAGACACCACACACACAAGATGCACAAAACACACACGTACACAAATCAGTGATATTGGGGTTTGGTTTGGTTCGCTGGGATTTTTTTTTTATTTTTTTTTGTGCTGGGGATTGGGTTTCATTTTGTTCTAAGGGCAAGGGTTGGGGTGGACGTGTTCGGGGTCTGCCGGGTGGGGTTAAGGAGGGTTTTTAGTTTTTTGTCATTTTTTTAAAAAAAAATTGAAAGACCAAAAAGCCCTCAATTGTAAGGCTTTGTTTAGTTGAATTTAATGACATCAAGGAATATGAGCATTATAAAAAGTTCATGGGAGAATATGGGTTTTAAGTAAGAACTCATGGGAGAAAATGGGATTTAATCTTTTTTTTTGAGTCGTTCTTTAAAACGATCTCAAAATTGTGACGGCTGGTCCTCAAAAGTTCTGCAATTGCATAATCGATACCAGGAACTTTTGGAAAATATTTAAACACTCCAAACATTATTAATAACAAAAAGCAGATGACAAAAACACCCTTGCTCATTTCCCAAGTCTGTAGGAGTCGCATCAGATCAGACTCATCTCTCTCTCTCACATATGTTCGCACTCTCTTCTCTCTCACTTTCCTTTGTCTCACACAGTCTCTTCTCTCCTTCCCTCTCATATGGCATTTCAGATCTCTCACAATTCTATCTTTTTCCTTATCTTTACCACTTTGTCTTCAACTCCCTTTGCCATCCTTATTGAGGAACAAACAAGTTCAGCAGCACAAATAGACAAAGACTACAAGGAGCCACCACTTGCACCATTGTTTGAGCCAGAAGAGTTGTCCTTATGGTCTTTTACAGTGTTGGTATTACTGAGTTCATAGCAACTTTCGTGTTCCTTTACATCACGATCTTGACTGTTATTGGTGTTAATAGGTTACTCTCTAAGTGTGCTTTTGTGGGTATTCAAGGTACCGCTTGGGCCTTTGGTGGTATGATCTTTGCTCTTGTTTATTGCACTGTTGTTATCTCAGATTGATGGTATGATTCTGCATTTCAGTATACTACTAATTTTCTTTTTTGTGATGTGTTTTACGTTCATGGGGACATGATATAACTTTCAGTTTATAGCTTAGTATTGCGTGATTTAGTAACAATTCAAACAAATCATTTTCATCCAAGATTCTTTCTTTTTGCCTTCCCTTTCCTCTTTGTATGTGTTCGTGGTGCTTTTTTTTTTTTTTCCTTTTTCTCTATTGTGGATTCATATGTTACTTTTTTTAAGAAAATACTAGATTCACATAAGCTCAAGAAATAATTGGCTTGGACTTAACCATTAACAAATCTAAATTAAAAAGTGATTGTTGGATTATTAAACAAGCCCTTAAGGCTCACAATGGGTTGTGTACGACTGTCTTTTGAGAAAAAGTCTAACTTGACTAGATTTTGAGAACCATTATTTCATAGTCAAATTCTGTAATATGGATATTGTTTCTTTTGAACCAAAGAAGTTTTCCACACTAGATTTAGATGTTTCTATATTTTGCTGATAGATCTGTGTAGCCGTGAATCCTTTTGTTGTAACTTTAAAAGTTGATATTTTAGTATTTGCTTGGTTGAAACAGGACACAGGAACCCAACTGTGACTTTTAGATTATTATTGGCAAGGAAACTTTCCTTGACAAGGGCTATTTTCTACATGGTGATACAATTCGTAGAGCCATCTGTGGTGCTAGAATCGTGAAGGGGTTCATGAAGGGACCATACCAGAGAGCTGGTGGTGGAGCCATAATATATGGACATGGGTACTTTCACAACAAAATTCTTTTTTTGTATGTTCGTTTTACCATGATAAATGCTTTATTCTAATTCTTCTTTGTATGTTCCTTTTTAGTGGATTTTCTGGGTTGGACTTTTGATCGGAGTTGCTAGCTGCAATCTACTACCAAATTGTGATCAAAAGGGCTTCAACTTTTATAAGCCCTTTTGAGCCTCACTGTCTATCTCATTCCAGCTCTTTCAATAGCCATTTCTCAAGATTTTTTCCTTTGTTTTTCCTCTGTGTCATGTCTTTCCTTTGTATACTATGTGGTGGAGCTTTCCATATGTGTTTGTAAATTACTAGTGTATGTTGTATTTATGCTTGTTTACATCCTATGAATGAAGAAATCTTCTTTTATGTCTTTCTAGGCTAAGTTATAAAATTATATTTGCTTACCATCAATTTTCTTTCCTCCACCTTTTTCTAAAATCTGTATGAAATAGATTCTAAACGGATAGAGCGATTCTCAAACTCCGCGCTTAATGAAAGCTTTGTGTATTAAGCTGTCGTAATTTGGGATAAAAAACATGTCTCGCAAATTTTCCTTGTGTAACATCTAATATGAGATCCGAAGCAAAAAAGAGAAGAAAAAATATGTCTAATACAAACAAAATAAAACCCAAGGGCTGCGACAGAAACTAAGTATTCATCCTTTCTGGCTTCCAACTTATTTATCATCGTAACCTCCAAATTAATCTTGTCGTGTTTTCAGTCTAAAATTTCAGACTTGCTTGCGAAAGAATTATTATCTCTAGTGAAATTTTTTATTAATTAAAAATAATTAAATTGAGTTATTATTTAAGAATTCTATTGGACCTACTGAGTGTTTAAAGGCTTTTTATCAACTAAGCATTTCAAGTGGTACACTTGAACAGGCACAACCGGGACACATGTAGAACAATTCCTCCGTTTATAAAACTTTTGGTGCAACTCTTATGTTATACCATTCTCCACAAGAACAATGCTTGTTAAGAAATGCCAAGTCAAAATCTTCATATCTTGAAGTCATACTACTCTTATTTCACATGCTTACACACTCATAAAGATTCAATGATTTTGCATATGCCAAATGTAGGCCAAATATAGAAGAATATAACCCAAATATAGTTAAATATTTGAACAAATATTTAAAAAGAGTTCTTTGAAATACTGTAAAATATGCAATAAATACAATAAAATATACATTACATACAACAAAATATGCGCCAAATACATCAAAATAATTAAAAAATAGATAATCACAAGAAAATGTTAGAATCAAAAAGTTTTAATGAATAAAGGTTTACAACACGTATAAAACATAATATGAAAACCAAGAGCCATCATCTACCACAAATATTTTGGAGACATACTAAAAAGTATGTCCTAAATACAATAAAACATGCAGTATATACAACAATAAAATGCAAATATCTAAATTGGAAGTATAGTAGAGTTATTTATAGATAACTTTTGAGTTAAAGCAGGGAATCCTAAAATTTAGGAGGGAAGTTCAACATTTTTAATAGGGAACTTGAAAATTTTGAAAAATAAAATGTTAATATTTTGGAGGGAAAGTTAAAATTTCGGCAACATATGTAAAAGTTGTATGATTTATTATAAATTAATAGCATGGTATGATAAATTAAATATCATACGATACAATTAGAAATAAAAATGGTTATTTGTAACATGATACAATGAACTCAATAATGCGTCATTATCTCCCCTTTATGCTACTCACAACAAATCCGTCTTCCATACCACCAATCGAATTTCCATAGCCCATAGTAGTTCTAGTTTCTTTTGGGGTTCCTTGTTCCTTTTGGTCTAGCGGTTTGGGGATCTTTCACATCAAATTGGAAAGATTATGACAAACAGGTTCGGTATTGCCTTCATTCAACTCCATTATCACATTTCGTTGGTAAAAGTAATAAAATTCATTTATCAAACAATCCAGGTCAAGTAATAACTAAAAATACCACTAAACCCATGCATCTTCATATTTTCTTTTAGCATTTTGTTCATGCCCCGTGAACAACCTATAGCGAGCGTTCAACAACACTTCCTCAATTGTGGTGTGCATCGACTTGTTGTCATCAGTTACCACATGCATTGATCTCTTGTTGTTCATTGTATTGAGTAGTGTGCTTAGAACCCATACATCTATGCGTCAGTGCAAATAGAGCATATAGATGCCAAACCTAAAAACCTAATACATGGTTGTGTTCCTTCACAATGTAACTGGTTTACAGGAGTGTAACCGTTCAATTATTCATTAAAGACAATATCAAACATCGTAAATTCACTATCACACAAGGTAAACTTTTTATATTTTCTGATAAACTCTAAAGGAAAGCAAAATATATTTGTCAATCACTAAAACAATACAATATACCAATTTTGACCGGAATAGCACCATGTTTACAAGTGTAGATACTTAAATTACAAGAAAATAAATAAGGAGGAATCCTGTTTACCTTGAAAATAGGTCAATGCAACATTGACATCCTTAAAGGTAATTCCTACTCGGTTATCATGGTCCAAAGTGTTAGAGAGATGCCCTAATGCTATAAATTAATCACTTATTTTAGGGTACTTTAATGTATACTTATTTATTCAATGGCTTAACCTATCGATCATATTCTACTTTAATCATATAAATAAGTCCCTAGTTTTCTCATTAGAAAAACGTATTCTCAAGTGTTAAGAATATGTTAACATGTTCATTTAGTACGAGAATTCTTAAATTTTTCGTAGTTCTTCCATTATGTGGATAGAGGACTTCAATTAGTCTAGTACAGACTATCACATAATTTGTTACTTTTGATTAATATGTGATATTAATGATAAAAGGGTAAAAACTAAATATTTGAAATTTTCTACCTCGTCATCATCAAATGTTGGACCAGTGTCCTCATTGTCGAATTTTATACTTTTTAGACCTTCATCGTGTATAGTTTGGTCAGTTTTCATATTGCCTAATGCACAAAATATAAGAAATGGATATTATTTAACATGAAAACATATGTGTTTTATGATCAAATGTAACCAGTTTAGAGGAGTGTAACCATCCAATTACTCATTAAAGATAATATCAAACATCATAAATTCATCGTCAAACAAGGTAAACTTTTTATATTTTCTGATACACTCTAAAGGAACGCAAAATACATTTTTTAATCACTAAGACAATGTGAGGAAACATACAAAAATATGAATCAAGAGTAGCTGGACTTTTGTTGAACTTTAAATTTAACTAAATCTCATATTTAAATATTCATAATGAACCTAAAAGAATTGGGGTTACTTTTTAGGAAATAGAAAGTTTGTGGAGAATTATTGATGGTTTGAGTGCTTCTTTGCATGATATCAGTTCCAAATATTATGTATCATTGTCAATTTCATTTTGAGAACACCCTATCATGTTGTCAACAATCTCATATAAGCTTAAAATCTTTGTACTGGTGTCAATGATCTCATTGATGCTTAAATAATATTTGCTTTGATACAATACATTACACTACATGTACTTGTTTTGATAAAATTGAGTACACTGGATATTTATAATAATTGCGTATCATTTAACAAATTCCTAATTTCTTATATATGTATGTATATAGTACTTTGAATCATAACTTTGTCGTTTGATGTGATAATATGTACATTGTTAAGCCAAATTAAAATATCTTTATAAATTAATAATTATTAATTTATTAATAAATTGACACATTAACGAATCAATAAAATTTAGTGGTCCTAAAACTATCAATTATTAATTATTAATTTATTGATAAATTGGCTACTTTTTTTCTTTTATCGTTATATGCAAGCTAGTTTCTCATTCTTCTACCTTTCAAATTTTAAACATGCATTTTGATTTATACTCACATTTCAGAATGCATAATATTTTGACATTTATGAACGGTAAATATTTTTCATTTCAAATTAATTTTTTTTTAGATAGAATTAAATACAATTTTTATCTTGATATAGCTATTGATAATTGGTTCCTCATATGAAACTAAATGCAATTTTATCCTTATATAACTATTGATAGTGCATTTATTTCTAAAAATGTCTTAATTAGTGAAAATATGAGTAGTTGTAATTTTATTTCTAAATAGATTGTTTCTACAAATATAGATTTGTATTACAAAATATAGGTTTATTATCACATTATGTTCAAAAATTACTTAAAAACATAATTAGAATAAATAAGATAGGATATGCGGTTTATTACCATCGACCTTGAGCATAATCTTTTAAGGCAACTAATTTACAAAATATTCAAGGATGAAATATTTTAAAGTCATAAAACATTTTCATTTACAGCAAATGGCATCCCTTATGTAACAAACAATACAAAAGATATCGTGATAGATAGAGATCTATCATGATATACTCAAAATAAAAAAAGGGGAAAAGCCAATTTAGTCCCTGAGGTTTAGCAAAAAGACCAAATAAGTCCCTATGTTTTGAGAAAATATACATTTAATCCTTCCGTTAAGTTGCCCTATGTTAAAGTTAACTGGTTTAAGGGCAAAATAGACATTTTACCCTTAAAAAAATCATATAATACCTTGCTGGTTTGAGAAAAATGTGTGGTTGGAGCCATCAGGATGAGGAACCATATTAAGGTACGAGCCATTTCTTATCTTCTCAATACACATGCCACTTAGAGGGGTTGGGTTACCAGTGTTATTTAGTTCAACAGGTTCACCATCAAAGCATACTGATCCATTGCCAGAAGCTGCGCCGAATGCATGACAGAAGTTGGTTTTTGACTGCCAGAGATCGATCAATTTGGTGAAATTGGATTTTGCAGGTGCTCCAGCAGGACCTAGTAGTGAAGAGGCAAAGGGTGAGTTCATTATGGAATTTCTCAAGTATGGTTATTAATCAAATGGATTATCAAATGGATAAAGCAATCTTTTCTATCTATGTTCTTCTCTATTATTGGCTTAACGTTCATGTATAACAGCTACCAAAAGGTGATCATGATCTACATCAACTGTCTCTATATCTTTCTGACAAGAGCCTTTGACATTTTCTTTTGGTCAGTTAAGATGCAACCACGGAGCCATCAAGGAGACAAGCTCAACAGTTGACTTTAATGTGATGACAATTTTTAACTTATTTGTTTGAGGGAAAATACTTCAATCTATTCCTAATGGATCAATCTTGAGACCTATATCTGTGGGTTCAACTAATATGTGAGATATTGACATTAATTAAGATTGATTAAAGAGTTTCTCGTGTTTGAGATGAATATCAATGGCAGTTTTGTTTAGAAAATCCAGGCTGGCATGGATCTTGGTTGGTTTTATGTATTCTTGATCTCAAGCAAAAAAAATATAGTTTGAATAGATTATCTAATGATTCAGATATTCGAACAACTGCTTTATTTCCACAGTAACATCTTCTATTTTTTAACTTAATGAAAGTTCCATTAATATCTTCCCAAAAAGTTGAAGACCCTCTTGCCGTTGATGCTCTAGACATTTGGCTTGATTTTTTGGATAATATTTTTCGCATAAATGGCCTGATTCGTATCGTGAAAGATAACTAAATATATTTTTTTTTTTGGAACATGACTATAGTGAAAAGAGAAGAAAAAATGGACCCAACGACTATGTAACAATTTTTTTTTATTAAATTTCAATCCCATCCAATTGCTATAAGGGCATTTTTGTACTTTTGCACGGTCAACCATTTACCATCAAATTTTAACGGTTTGAGGGACTAATTGTATATTTTTTCAAAACACAAAGATTTGTTTGGTCTTTATGCTAAACTTCAGGGACTAAATTAGCTTTTTCCTAATAAAAAAAATGGTCGGATATACTTGAAAAAAAAAGAATAAAAAGTCACATTAACTTTTCTCGAAACACGTGTGTTAGGAAACTACACCAAATCTGAAACATAATCATCCTTTCTCTCTCTTAGTAAAAGGGTACTTTGGTCTTCTTGACTATATGAGGGTTAAAGTGCAATAAATAAAAGTTATTTGCATTAATGGCCAAAATACATCACAGCATCATTGGACACCAGGTGTTAACTTGTGATTGGATCGTTCTAAAACATACTAATTGTTTTAAAGAATTTTTCTTTTTTTTTTTGGTCCAGGGATAAGGACACTTAGTTGCGAATATTGTGACACCTCAAACCCAGCACTTCATTAATTGCATTCATTAAATGGTTAACTTAGATGTAATTTAGCTAATTACTTCATTTTTTTTATATTTTCATAAATTCAAATATTTCTTTTCATGCATTTTATATTTTTATAAAATACTACATATTTTTAGGGGACTATAGCCCCTGACCATTAGTGCATTGCATATCGGGATCAACAGAAAAAAATTCGCGAAATGTTTGATAAATAGTACCAGTGGGATTTTTCCAGATTTTTCAGATTTTTGGCATTTTATTTTGCTGAAATTTAATCACCCAAATGACCCATTTATCCTTACTAAAATACCCTATTTGCTTGACCTACCCTTTGACCATCTCATGAGAATATTAAAAGCCAAGAAACAAAAAAAAAGGGTCAAAAAAATGGCCAAAAAAGAGTTACGGGAATAGTAACTTCTCAAAAAAAAAAAAAATTACTCCTTGCTTCATTCTTGCTTCCATTGCTTCCCAAATTGGTTGTGCTTCATCCTTAGGACCTTAAGACCATTCTTTGATCTTCAAAAGAGGTGAGGGTGCATTCTATTTTTGTATTAAATTCAATTAAAGTTTGTATTATTATTTTTGTGATATAATATTGTAGTGATTTAATTCTTGTTCCGTTGATTCTTATATGCTCTAATGACTTCATAGAATATGTTTGATGGTTTAAAATGCTTGGTGAATGCTTGAAAATAAAAATGGCACTTGGGGAAGATGATAAATAGTGCTAAACTAGGGTTTTCAAAAAAATTTACAATTTAATTCGATTCGAGGCTTCTAGTAGTTGCTAATTAGGTCCATAAGCGTGGGAAAAATGTTAATTGCACTTGCTATGTTCAAAATTTGAGAAATTTGATCAAAATATGCTACTTTAATAAGGGGTTTCGGGTTTAACTTGAATCCATGCACGTTTCGAGGTTATGGCTAGTCTTTATTAAGTATTGAAACCTTAGAAGTGCTTTCGTTTCGCTTGTTTGGGTTCCGAAATTGGTACTTGTAGTGTAAACCCACAAAGAGGCATTTTTGGTATTTTCGTGTACTTGTGCTCTAGGTTATGATTTGGAGGTTCTAAATAAGGTATTTAGGTATCCTTAGATTGGTAGGATGGTTAGCTAGCTTAACTTGATCATTGAATTTCGATAGGAAGCTAAATAGCCTAGTTGAACAAAGGGGAAATGAATGAATTAATTGCTTTAGTACTTGTATTGCTTTGTAGTTGCTCCTAGCGTGTCTAAATACTATTCTAAGGTATGTGTGAGCTTTTGGTTAAGTTTTGTGAAAAGTATAATATTGACCCCTTTGTGTTCGCATAGTTAATCTCATGATAATTGCTATATAAGTGAGTAATTAAATGTTTATATGCCTTTGTGTAGTGTACGTATTATAGTAGTGAAGTCTCGTGAATTAAGTTGCTTGGTTTACATGGATTTGGTTGAGTATGAATTTAGAATGGACTAAAGGAACTAGTAATGAACCATGGTAATAATTGTTGTTAGTTGATTCTTGATTGATTGGATAAATGTTTAAATGTACTTATATAACAAGTTCATCTATTCGGAGAAGTTCTGAGTTAAGTTATATCGATACTAGTTAAAGATTGAGTAAACATGTTTATATTGCTTATTAATTGCATTATATGTGTAAAGATACGCTTATATAACTTATTGGTTAGATGTTATATAGTGTTTCTACTTATATGAATGGCTATGTATATGTTATTTATTATGCTATTGTCTTTGTCTGATACTTGGAAATTAAAGAATGTTGCATATGTGATCACTTGAGTTTATGTATTGTTCAAATATTGATTAGAATGATTGTTAAACCATGAAATATATTGTTAGTTATGTGAATTAAAGGGAATCAAATAGAGTTGGATAAATTAATGGCTTTATGAACTAGCTTTAGTTGAGAATAAGAAATCACTTCTTATGCATATAGTTGATTGTATTAGGTAGTGATAATTGAAGGGAATTGATGCTTTTGGAGAATATTGAGGGAATCTTGGCTTAATTCGCGCAGGTTTGGCTTCCTAAAAGGTGAGGGACCTGCATCCTTACGTACATTATAGTTTATTTTCTTGCTAAAAGAGTATATTGTTTAGTATAATTGTGTAATTGATATATGCTTATTGTTGCTAAATTGTAACTTGGTGCGAGGACAACCTACTTTTTGTCCTTAAATGTGTTTATTGATTATATTGTCATTGTTATCATTCTTGCATTGCATCGTGGTTGCGCAATCTCATTGTCGCGGCGGATGCGATGGCCTCGCTGGGCGGCATCGGGCTTGCCAGTGTTGGTTGCCTTAGCTCTGTCTGCTATTCCCTCACTCGCCTGGTCCAGAGATTGCCAGGGGGTGTTGGGTCGTAGGATCGTGTACATCCGGAGTACCCATTGGTATAAGGGATGCCGGCATATCGAGATTGAGATCGTGGTTCGTGGATCGGGGATCGAAGATTTGGAGTGATAAGGGTTATCAATTGTATCCTTTTAAAATGTGGTATTAGAATTGTTATTCACTGTTTATCTATTGTATTAATTGTGTTAAGTTGCTGCATTGCACGTCCCCAGTAGACCTTGCCCTCACTGAGCAATTGTGATTGCTCATACCTCGCTAAACATGTTTCAGGTGGTGCAGTTGGAGGAGTTGCCTTGGTTGCTGTGTACTATTACTTGAGATTGGAGTGATTGCTTGCTAAATTGTAGAAGACCTTGCTTGTCTACTTTATGTTCTATTTTGGAGCCTAAGGGCTTATGTATATATATTTGAGTGGTTGCAATTTGAAAGCTAAGTAGATGTAGTAAGTGTTATGGAATTGTGGCATGTAATAACTTATGCTTCTGCTTCTAGCTACATTGCATGCTTGTATGTGTTTATATTGTCTTGTGTTGCTTAAGGCTCGGATGGCCTTGAAGTTGGGATTTCAATTAGAAATGTTGTTCCTTTGCTTCATGTTTTATTTGAATGCTTACAGGTTTCCAGAATGTCCACAGTACAGGGAAAACTCCATCCGTTTTTCCTAAAATCTGTGCCCGGGTTGGGATGCGGTTGATAATAGCATGGTTACTAGAGCCTCCGGTCTCGTGAGGGATCGGGGCATTACAAACATATTCAGCAATATTGAGTTAACTTTTTTCAAAGACAAAGTTGTTCCTGAAATATAAGTTTAAGAGTAGGTAATTGTTGCAGAAAATGTAAGAATAATTATTGCAATAAACGTACAACAATTGGATTTATCAGAAGAATGTAATTATCGCAATAAAATCTATAATGACATAAGTTGCTTACTTGATGCCGAAGACGTCTTGATGCGGAAGACGAAACCATGATAGCAATTAATTGATATCTCTACCTTAACCCTAGACTTTATTGTGTAGATATGTGATGGAAATCTACAACTCTCTTATGGGTAGGGAAATGACCAATTAACATATATTTATAGGAACACGTTGTTACTTCTATCAAGTAGCCTAATGGGCTTGGACTTTAGTGGGCTATTATCTTAATTTTTAAGTGGGTCACCAATAACTTAATAGGTCACCACTTACATTCTCCCACTTGACCCATTAACCTTTATGAACCATAGGATTCAACCATAAACATAAGGTGCGCGTAAGAGATTAAATCCTTTCATAATGTCCTTCATAATTACCAACGAATGATAAACTACTAAATGTGGGTTATAGCGGTCATACATCATTTATTCGATTTACTTCCTTCTATATACCACGACATTAGCAATCAGCCACACATGGTCATAATCTTAATGGTCCACCATAATGTTTTATACGGACTTTCATGTTTTCCTTAACAAACAAAAGTCACGTGAATATTGTCATGAAACGGGAAAAACTTTAATGTTTCTCAGAAACTCATCATTGAGCTCAGAGTGTCAACATAAGAACACATATATCTTTCATAATTACAACCAAGACCTATTATTACTTCATGTTCCTCAAATGGCATGGTTGAAAGCCTTTAGTCATAAGATAAGATCACTATTTATATGTTCAATAGACACTCTTTGTTTCTGAACCTTCTCTTCAATGACAAATACTTTAATTCCATGTATTTGGCACCTTATGATTATTTGTCATTTCAGAGAAGAAAACTGTTGCAGAATTATCATAATAAATTTTCAGCGACTTGGCAATTAGTGTCAACAAATCCAAGTCCTGAAATTAATTTTCTCCAACCATAATGCATGAGTTGTATGTAGCTTCATAATATAATACAAATTCTGCTTCCATAATGGATGACATAATGATAGTTTATTTCGCACTTTTCATAAGGTCGCTCCCACTACTTAAAGGAAGAGATGGCCAAAAGTGGACTTTATGCTATCAACACATCTAATAAGATTTGAATCCAATTAAAAATTACTTTAATATATTCCACATCATTATTGGACACTGCATGTGACTAAATTTATTCACATCAAATTTCTCTGGAATTCTTTCAATATAGGTTTCTTCAGAGACAATCCTAACATTCCTTGTGATCTATCATGAAATATTTCAATTCTTATCACAAAGGATATATGTCTCTCCCATATTTTTTCACTTTCAAAATTCTATGAGAGAAACTTGATTTCCATACAATATGTCAATACCATTAGTAGCAATAAGAATATCATCAACATACAAGACTTAAAGGAAAAACATCAATTTGCTCCCATTGATCTTTCGGTATACTCGCTATATAATACTATGTTTCCTTGAAACCGAAAAATGTAATGATATTGTAGAACTTAATATATCATTATGAGCCTATGTAGGCCCGTATATTAATATCATAAGTTTACACACCAAATGACTTTTTTCCCTCTATTAAAACCTTCAAGTTGGTCCATAAGAACTTTCTCCTCAAGATCGTCATTAAGGAACATAATTTTTACTTTACTTGGTACAACTCTAAAGCATAATGAGTCACCAATGAAATAATTATCCTTAAAGAGTCTTCGAGACGAAGGAAAAGTCTCTATATAATTAGTGCCACTTTCATAGGTATAACTTCTTGCAACTGATCTAGTCTTATAAGCTTAATTTTACCATTAGAGTTACCTTTGGTCGTAAAGTCATTTACCGCCAACTCTTTTGAACTTTCTGGCAATTTGACTAGATCCTTAGCTTTATTTTGTCGCACAAAATTATACTATTCCTTCAAGGTATCAATCCATTTATTAGACTTTATACCTCGTATGGTTAGTGAAAAAAAAGCCAGATCTTTATTGACTCAAATTTTAAAGTTTGACTCGTACAAATAAACCACATAATCATCATGAATAGATATCTTTCTCTCCCTTTGAGATCTTAATGCTATTCTTTGTGGTTCATATGGGTCAACTTCTTGTGAGTTAGCATTTACAAGTGATGTTTCCTCATTTATTTGCTATTCAATGTTGTTAAAACGTTCAACAACACTTGGAGTAACTTTTGATAAAAAGAGCATTAGTGGATAAGGAAAAATCCATCCCAACTTCTCTAATATCCACTTTATGAGGTTCATCACTCCCACTAATTTCACAATTCTTTATGAATCTAACATTACTGACTCCATAAAATTTCAACAAATAGACATAATCATAATGTGAAATCAATTGTGTAAAGTAATGAAATACTTTTCTCCATTAAAAGAGGGTACATCAAAAGATCTATAAATATTAGGGTGAGTAACTTCAAGAAGCATTCTTGTGGCTCATTTCTAGTTGTGTTTGGTTTGCTTCCATTTTATGCAATTCATACACATGCCAAGATCAATAAAATCTAGACTCAAAAGAATCTCATTATTTACTAATCTATCTAATCATTCATTAGTATTTTAACTAAACATTTATGCCATAAATAAGCAGAACTTCCACTTAGCCTACCACGCTTAATTTCAATAATATGTTACTAAGTAAGGATTCATAGAACATACAATCAAGTTTTAGTTTATATAATCTATCACTGAGAATATCGAACCCAACAATTATCGTATTCTCAAATAAACTAAAACATATATGTTCAATCTTAATATGAAATCCAAAAAATATTCAACTTTAATAAAGAAACTAAGTTCCTAAAAAACATATAGGTACATAGAACGATAGAAAAATAATGTGATGGTTAGCCTTAAGGATTAAACGATAAGTCCTTAAACTTTCAATTCGGGCATCCTCAATGGAGTCTTCAAATGTAAAACTTTCTTAATTGGGGTATTTTTAGAGACTCAATGGCTCAAAAAGCAACATTAATGATCCAAATATACGTGGGATCCACCACTTTTGGCTTAAAAGATGCCAAAATAGAGACCCAATCTCTATTTTCTTCCACAAATTTATTGAAGAAAATGGAGACTGGGTCTCTATTTTGGCATCTTTTAAGCTAAAAGTGGTGGACCCCACATACTTTTACTATGAATAGTGTTACACCCAAATTATGAAAGTTTTGCATTTTAGAGACTCCATTAAGGATAGCTGTTGTTCCTTAATTAAACCTAAGAGGGGTGAGGGGGGTGAATTAGGTTATATAGGCAATAATACTACTTTTTCGATTAGACAATATACTAGCAATGATTAATCAATAACAATCTTAAATAGATGTACACTCTAGCAATATAAAATGTGAGTGAGGCAATTTTTCAAACACTTGGTGTGCAGAAAATAATGTAAAGATAGAGTTGAGAGAAAGAGATTGCAAATCGCGATTTAGCGTGGTTCGGCCCCCACCTAAGTCCACAACCTAAGTTCCCCGCTTAGGATTTCAATAATCTTCACTATGGTGGCTCTTCAAATGTTGGTGAGTCCATAAACCAACTACAATGGTAGTTCAAGCTTTAAAATAGAAAGGTAACTCTTCTCAATACAAAGCTTTCACTCCAACACCTTTGACAAGGAAATCATTCCTTTCAAAGTGTTTAATTCTCTCTTTTGATAGGTGTTTGAGAATCACAATAACAGCCCTCTTATAGGGTAGATGAATACAATGAATACTCTCTCACAATATTGCTCACAATTTCTTGCTCAAGTATATCTCAATGATAATTCAAAGATTAAGATGATGAAATATCTCAAGAGTAAATGCTTTGAATCAATAATTTCAAATTTTGCAGTTGAGAGCCTTTAATAGAGCTGAAACAATGGTGTTATTAATGCTCATAACGTTCACAAACGGGTATATTTTGAATCAGCATTTTTGGCCCAACTGGTTGACCCCTGTTCACCGGTCGACCGGTCGAGAGACCCTCGTCCGGTGGACAGGTCTTGGGCGGACAACCCTTTGGTCACCGGTCGACTGGCCATCGAGGGGTCGTCCAGTGGAACCAAGACTGTAAGGGTTGGGTTTTAAAAAAAAAAAATTATTTTGAACAAATTTTGTATGGTATAAAACACATATTTCAAAAACGTTGTTTGAGAATTACTATTGAGCATATACTATTTACAAGTCCCAAAACCTCAGTCAAGTCCCAACCGGTACCCCTTATGACTTCCGTCTTCATCCTTATAACTCCATCTTCATTCTTCGAATCTTCTCCTTAAGTTGATGGATGTTCTTCTTCCTTCTTTAGCTCGATAATCTTAGAGTCGGAGTCAACCTTGATTCATCTTTGTTTTTGCACACTTAACAAACTCATTAAACACATTTATGGTTTGTAATCATCAAAACCAAGATTTAAAAACCCTTTAGGCTAACAATCTTCCTCTTTTTGATGATGACAAAACTTATCTCAATTAATAACAATGTAAGCATAAATGAGTTTGAGAGAGTATATATAAGCATAAATGAGTTTGTTTGAACCTAGGATACAAGTTCATAAAGACTCCCCCTCAACTTGTGAGTCCTTTAGATATGCTTTTATTATGTATATTTTTACCTAGGATACAAGTTCATAAAGACTCCCCCTCAACTGGTGAGTCCTTTAGATATGTTTTTATTATGTATATTTTTATTTTATCCCCCTTTTTGTCATTAGCAAAACAGTAAGACCATACACACAAGCAATCGACTTTTTCCGCATATATGTAGAATAAACACAAACTAAAGCACGATATAGAGAAAAGGATCAAAGCAATGAAGGTTAAATATCCAAATGTCATAATCAAACCAAGGAAAGGAAGTGCATAAACGAAAGCATGATAGTTTGAAAAAGAAACTCAAAATCATCAAAGTTGTAGTCAAATAGAATCACAAGGCAACAGGCTTAATCCTTCATAAATTTCTCATAGAGTTTCCCAAGCATCTTGTTCATTCCCTTCATCTCGGTCTTGACTTCACCAACAGTCAAGAATAATTGATCAACTTTGGAAGTCAAAGTATCAACTTTGGTGTTGACTTCTTCAAGAGTGACTGGGCAGAGTCGGCTTCTTGTGGACGAACTAGCACCACCAACTTCAACACGTGAAGGGCCAATGTCGGCATTGCGTCCTGATTGATCTTCTTCCTCACTACTCTCTCTCGCAGCCTCACTTCCATCGCCCTCTTCCCCATAGTCATAGTTGCCAAGATCATCAACTGCCTCAAATTGGACTTTACGAAATTAACGTTGCGCAATATAGACAATGTCGTTGTTTTCACGAGCCATGGTTTGTCTATCTAGACATTATTTGTCGAGGAGGTAAGAGGACTTGTTTAGGGGCATAAATTGACCAACACGATCAATACCTCTAAGACTAAAAAGATGACACAAAAATATTCCATAGGGCAGGGTTTTCTTCTTAAAGGCTAGCATATGACTAATCACAATGTATGGAAGATTTATTTTGACCTTGTTGTACATGAGGTGCAACACATAACCTGTGAAAGATGGAATTGTCCTATCTTTGATATTGCAAGGCATGATAGATTGATTTAGGATGTAGAGAAGCAACCGTTTTTCGGCACAAAGCTGATCTCGCTTGGGCAAAAATGTTTTTGACCTTCTCGTGCCATCCCACAATGTAGCACATATCTCATTGGAGGCGTTTTCATGTAGTTTGGTGGGTAAGTTGGAAGTGACATAGAGTTTGAGACCACTCCGTGGGATACCAAATAAATTAGCAATGTCTTGTTCACTCACAAAGATGTTTATGCCATTTACTCGACTCTTTATCCCCCGTACACCGGCCTGATCACCTTCTACCATATAGGCATAGAACTCACGAACCAATAAATCACAATTGATGTCCTCGAGTCCAAACAAGGGAAGCCATCGTTGATAACGAAGCAATTTGTGGGGCTTAGTGTTATCCAAAAAATCTGAAGGATCAATGCGTTTACCCCATAATATATCCTTTTTAGAAAAATCTCACGGTGCTATCACGTACATTGGATCCCATGGGTCAATGGTATGAGGTCTAAAACCAGTCTTTCATTTCTTGGAAGCTTGTTAGGATGATGATGCCATTGATAGATAAGAGAATTTGTAAGAAAAGGCAGAAAAAATTTGGTTTGGGAATTTTGCCGAGCACCTTGAGTGCACAAAGATTGCTAAAGAGTTTTGGAAAGGATTAAAAGAAAATTGAATGAGTTATGAAACTTAGGAGCTTGGCCTTTTCGTTTGCAATGTAAGGATGAGATTTTGAAGATAATAGAAGACAATGCAAAGTAGTGGAATTGAAGTAGGAGAGAATTTGAAGAGTTATGAATGAAGAGGAACTGTGGTTTGAAGATGAAATTTGAAGTTTATGAAGCTTTGCATGTCAGTGCCACAGCCGGACGAGGGTGCAGGTACCGGTCGACCGGTTCCAGACCCTCTTTCACCCGAGGCATGTACATCGAACAAGGGTGTGCTTCACCGGTCGACCGGTGGAAGACCCCTCTTCCGGTGGTACACTTTCTGCCAGAAAACTTCAAGTTGCATTTTTTCAATACATTTTAAGCATGCCCAACTCTCTTCTAATCACACAAAATTGATTCTCATGCAATGGTTTGGGAAAAATATCAGCTAATTGATTTTTGGAATCAACAAAGTTGAGCACAACATCCCCTTTTTGAACATGATTGCGAATAAAATGATGCCTAATTTCAATATGTTTTGTTCTAGAATGTTGAATTGGATTTTTAGTAAGATTAATGGCACTTGTATTGTCACATTTAACACTATCATATACCATACCATAATCAAGCAAATTTTGTTTCATCCAAAGAATTTGTGCCACACAATTTCCAGCATATACATATTGAGCTTCGGCTGTTGAAAGAGTTACACTATTTTACTTTTTACTAGACCAAGAAATTAATGAATGTCCTAGAAATTGACAACATCCACTAGTACTCTTCCTATCTACTCGATCTCCTGCATAGTTCGCATCCGAATACCCTATAAGTTCAAATGATGTGCCTTTCAGATACCATAGTCCTAAATCTATAGTCCCCTTAAGATACCTAATGATTCTTTTTACAGCATTTAAGTGAGACTCTCTAGGACAAGATTGAAAATGAGCACATAAGCATACATCAAATACAATATCAAGTCTAGAAGCAGTTAAATAAAGAAGACTTCCGATCATACCTCGATATTGCTTTTCATCTATCTTGTTACCTTCCTCATCTTTGTCAAGTTTGATTAATGTTGACATTGGTGTACTCATTTCTTTTGCTGACTCAAGCCCAAACTTTTTGATAAGTTCTCTAGTGTACTTGGCTTGATTGATGAAAGTACCCTCTTGTGTTTGTTTGATTTGAAGTCCAAAAAAGAAATTCAATTCTCCCATCATACTGATCGCGTCGTTTTGCGCTAAAAAATAGTAAGGTTACATGATTGGAAATATTGCTTACCTTGAATTACCTCTAGCTATGGCAAGTAGAAGGTCGATCCATAGAGATTGGGTTATCAAATTAATTTAAGTCCTTAATTTAGAATTGTTTGACTATTTCTCGTCACGGATAAGTTTGATTAAGTCCAAAAGTCCAAAAGTACGGAAGTACAGAAAATTAAGTCCAAGAAATGTCTACAAAATGTCCAAAGATACGGTAATAACAAGATCTAAAAGTGAATTAAACAAAGGTATTAAACTGAAAAATCACAACACTCAACAATGAAAATCCAAAGGGTTAATGATTCAGGGTGGTTATAGCTAGGTATACGCAAATACAAAGTTATTGATTCAGATTAAAAGTTAAGTCCTTCAGAAATAGGGCTACAAGCTCCCACTACTGAAATGAGTCTTTAATTACATAAGTGATAAAATTAATTAATTAACAAGACTGGATGTGTTGGTACAACCTAATGATATCCAATCTCTCAATTAATTTTTCACTTATGTAATCTTGAGGTATCAATACAACCAGACTAGAATCCATCCGAGGTAGTCTCGTATTGCCACTGGTTTACAAAACCAGGCTTATATGTACTTTCAATTAAATATAACATAACTACAAGTATACGTATAATTAATCAAAGAATACTTGGAAATAAAAATACGATACTTTAATAAATCTGAATCAAAACATATGTACAAGAATAACCTCACACATACCACCCCGAATCTTGGGTCTAGTGTGCCATGATGAACTTTAAAGTACACAAATTCATAACGAAAACCAAAATCAAAGAATACTTATCATGTTTGATCGGATTTCGGTAAACCGGTATGACTTTGATATGCTGATAGCTCACTAGACCCTTCCCTCGGGATTATAACTTTGCACACAACTAAATATAATAATTAAAACACTCACAACTCACTTCACAAACACAAGAATAGCAGAAATTGTGCTAGGAGATAAAATGGTACAATTTTGTTGCTGAAAATCGTGACTTTTATAGGCAAAAATTCAGGAGGGCGCTCGAGCGCCAGTCAGGCGCGCTCGAGCGCCCTTCTGCACTTTTGATTTTTATATTTTTCCTGTCATTTTCGGTCTACATTCTGCTGCTCAATTGTTAGCCTTTTTCAAAAGTAGCGCTCAAGCTCAGAAAAGGGGCGCTCGAGGGCTACTTTGACTCTGGTATATGAACTTTGACTCCAAATATTGACTTTGAACGACTCAGTTGACTTTGACCATTGACCAAAAAGTTAACCAGGTCTATTCCAAGATTTTTCAGCGTCCTAAATCGTTTCCGCACTCGGTTTGGCCAAAGTCAATCTTGAATTGCTCGTTTTGAAGTTGTTCTACCATTCTTCACTAATGTCGTGCTGAATTTCTTGTTCAAATGTTGGTTTTTTGTGATCGTTTTTGCTCTTTCTTCTTTAAAACCTATATTGTACTAAAATTGTGTAAAATATACAATTAAGCTTGAAATAATAATGCAATATACATGATTCAATGGATTAAAGTTACTAAAAATATGGATTTATCACATACTCATCTCGAATTCCTTGTGTATACACTTAGAGAAATACTCACAAAGGGATTCATCAGTAGCACCAAAAATTATATCATCAACATAAATTTGCACGAGCAATATATCTTTATCTTTTGTTTTTACAAAAAGGGTTGAATCCAATTTTCCTCTAGTGAACCCTTTTTCAAGCAAATAATTGCTAAGTCTATCATACCATGCTCTAGGTGCTTGCTTAAGGCCATATAATGCCTTATCTAGTTTATATACATGATTTGGCAAGTTGGAATCTTCAAATCCGGGTGGTTGTTTCACATATACTTCTTCCTTGAGATAGCCATTTAAAAAGACACTTTTTATATCCATTTGATATAATTTAAAGTTCATAAAACATGCAAAAGCAAGAAGCATACGAATGGATTCAAGTCTAGCCACTGGAGCAAAAGTCTCATCATAATCTATCCCTTCTTCTTGATTATACCTTTGAGCCACTAGTTTAACTTTGTTCCAAGTTACAACCCCGGATTCATCTAGCTTATTTCTAAAAACCCATTTTGTGCCAATTATATGATAATCCTTAGGTTTTTCAACTAGATGCTACACTTTACTTCTTTCAAATTGATTTAATTCTTCTTGCATGGCAACTATCCAATCTTCATGATCTAAAGCTTCTTTAACATTTTTAGGCTCTACTTGAGAAAGAAAAGCAACATGTTCACAATAAGCATTTAGATTAGAGCGAGTTCGTACTCCTTTTGAAGGATCACCAAGAATTTGGTCATTTAGGTGATCTCTTACAAACTTCCAACATTTTGGTAGATCATCATTTGTTGTCACTTCTTGGTTATTTTGCACTGGTTGTACATTTCCTTGTGGATTTTCTAGAGTTTCACCATCCTTTGAAGTTTGACCCTCTTCAACATTTGTCTCCTTTGGATCTCTTGAGGTTCCTTCATTGCCAATGGTTGTAGGTAAGATTTGAGTGTCAACTTCGGAAACACCTACATCATCATCATTCTTTCTCGGAGCAAAATGATTAGTTTCATCAAAATCCACATGCATAGACTCTTCGATAAGCATATTTCTTTTGTTAAAGACTCTATAAGCTTTACTTCTTGAAGAGTAACCTATAAAAAGTCCTTCATCTGATTTTGAATCAAATTTGCCAATATGGTCTTTTGTATTAAGGATGAAATACTTACAACCAAACACTTTAAAATGAGATACATTTGGTGCTCTATCTTTCCATAATTCATAGGGTGTTTTCTTTAGAAAATGTCTAATTAGCACACGATTTAACATATAACATGCGGTATTTACGGCTTCACCCCAAAAGTATGTTGGCAAGTTGTTTTCTTTCAACATTGTTCTTGCCATTTCTTATAGTGTTCGATTCTTCCTTTCTACTACCCCATTTTGTTGAGGAATTCTAGGAGTCGAAAAATTATGTTCAATGCCACGTTCTTCACAATACTCCATAAAAGATGCATTTATAAATTCGGTACCTTGGTCACTATGAATGCAATTTATGTAATAGCGTTTCTCATTTTGCACCTTGTTACAAAGTTTAGCAAATTCATTGAAGGTGTCATTTTTATGTGTAAGAGGTCTCACCCATGTGAATCTAGTGTAATCATCTATAATAACATAGATATATCTAGATCCACCTAGACTTGCCACATCCATTGGACGAAATAGATCCATATGTAATTTTTGTAAAGCTCTTGATGTGGTTACCTTGCTAATTGTTTTTAAAGATGTCTTATGTTGTTTTCCAAATTGACATGCATCACATAAATGGTCTTTTTGAAATCTAGTCTTAGGAAGACCTATGACAAGTTCTTTTCTCGAAAGCTTAGCAAGTAAACCCATATTAGCATGACCAAGTCTTCTATGCCATAACCATGAATCTTCATTAATGGTAACTAAGTATGTCACATTTTGGCACTTTAATTCATGAAGGTTGATTACATATACATTATCACATCTATCTCCAACAAATATTACTTTATCATCTTTATCATACACCTTGCAACAAGTAGATAAAAATTCAACTCTAAATCCATTATCACAAAATTGACTTACACTTGGTAAATTATGTTTAAGACCTTTAACATACAAGACATCATGAATAGAAAGAGAGTTTATATCTCCTATGCTACCCTTACCAATGACTTTGTCTCCTTCATTTCCTCCATAGCTAACTTTACCTTTGAAATCTCTGTCAATCTCATAAAAGAAAGATACATCTCCCGTCATGTGCCTTGAGCACCCACTATCAATAACCCAAGTATCTTCATACTTCACCTTTAGGGCAACCTATCATTCATAGAAACAAATCAAGTTCATTTTAGTCCACAAGGTTCTATTGGGTCCTTTTGTGTTAGTACAAAGTCCTAACACATCTAACAACCCATTTGGGTCTAAGCCATAAAGGAATGTGAGAATCTCTTCCCACCATGTTTCTAAATCTACATCGTGATGCATTGTGACCAATCTTCTCACAATAAGTGCATCTTTTAAACGATCCTCTTGATGTTGAGGCTACATACCAAGAGGATGATGCTTTGACAAAATGATTTTGCAACTCTTTTTGATATGGCTTATAGTCAATCCCCCTTTTGTCAAATTATACTTTTTGTGATTCTTTTAATGGTGGATGAACAATTGACGATTGAGAAGCTTTTACAAAGATAGTTTTTGAAGACTTTGGTTTAAAAAATGGCTCATAGCCAATTCTACCTTTGTCGAGTGGTGATTTTTGAGAACCAAGAATTTCATTCAAGGCCTTTGGTCCTTTTGAAAATCTAACAAGATCATTTTGTAGGCCAAGAACTTGTTTTTCAAAATCTTTGATTTCCAATTCATTTTTGGACTTTAAATAATAGTATTCACATATTTCTTTGGTAAGAGTATCATTTTCATCTCTAAGTTCCTTAATTTCCTTTTGAAGTTCATCATTTTCTTTTTGAAGATTCTTTACTTTTGAATGTGCAAGAAGAAAACTATCATGTAGTTTTGAAAATTCATTTGTTAGTTCCTCAAATGTACATTCATCATCATTAGAAGAGGACGAAGAAGATTCATCACAAGACGAAGAAGTTACCTCATCATCTTTAGCCATTAAGCACACAAAGTTGGCCACTTTAGTTTTGCTTCCACTTTCATCACCGGTTGATACATCATCCTCAACACACGCTTTCATTGCCTTTTGCTTTCCTTTGATCAATTTTGGATATTTTGTTTTGATGTGTCCTGGTTTGTCACAATTGAAGCATTTTATTTCTTCTTTGGTCTTTTTTAATCTTTCTTTGAATATTCTCTTGACTTTGTTGTTGATGGGCTCCTCTCTTTTGATCTTTTTGTACTTTAAGAACTTCTTAAAATTCTTTGCAAGAAGTGCAAGCTCATCATGATCGCTATCATCTTTATCTTCATCACTCGATTGAGATTGAGCAATGAGAGCAAGTGATTTTCTTGTCTTCTTTTCTTCTTCATCTCGTATTTTTTCTTGATTCAATACAAGTTCCTCCGTTTCAAGGTTACAAATGAGCTCATGTACCATAATTTTGGAGAGGTCGGTCGATTCTCTAATTGATGTCACCTTTGGTTTGTATTCTTTTGGAAGAGCCATAAGAATCTTCCGGTTGAGTTCTTCATTTGGATACTTCTTTCCGAGAGCACTCAAGTTGTTTACGATTTTGGAAAATCTTTGATGCATTTCATTTAGTGACTCTCCGGACTTCATACGAAACAACTCATACTCATGAATGTGAAGATCAATCTTGGTATTTTTCACTTGAGACGTTCCTTGATATGACATGTGTAACATTTTCCAAATTTTGTGAGTAGTTTCACATTGACTTACACGACTATACTTAGTTTCGTTTAGAGGACAATAGAGGATATTCTTGGCTCTTGAGTTCTTGGTCATCATGATGATGTATTGATCACTGAACTCTCCCCTTTCTTTAGGCACTTGAACGATTTTGACTTTTTCAACTCCACTTGCACTTGGCGCATCTTTGATGGTCACCTCCTTCATTGGAACATAAGGGTCATCTTCTACCAATGACCATAGAACATAGTCAACGGATTGTATGTATGTCTCCATCTTGTTTTTCCAATAATTGAAATTTGTACCTATAAACAATGAAGGCCTATTAGTAGAGTAACCTTCAAAATAAGGAGAAGTAGTATTGTTCGCCATTTATCTTTTCTTTGCTAGATGTTAAGCTATATGCAAAGTCCTAGCTCTTATACCACTTGTTGTTCCTTAATTAAACCTAATAGGCAGGGAAGGGGGGTGAATTAGGTTATATAGGCAATAATACTACTTTTTCAATTAGATAATATACTAGTAATGATTAATCAATAACAATCTTAAATAGATGTACACTCTAGCAATATAAAATGTGAGTGAAGCAATTTTTCAAACACTTGGTGTGCAGAAAATAATGTAAAGATAGAGTTAAGAGAAAGAGATTGCAAATCGCGATTTAGCGTAGTTCGGCCCCCGCCTAAGTCCACGACCTAAGCTCCCCACTTAGGATTTCAACAATCTTCACTATAGTGGCTCTTCAAATGTTGGTGAGTCCACAAACCAACTACAATGGTAGTTCAAGATTTACAATAGAAAGGTAACTCTTCTCAATACAAAGCTTTCACTCCAACACATTTGACAAGGAAATCCTTCCTTTCAAAGTGTTTAACTCTCTCTTTTGATAGGTGTTTGAGAATCACAATAAAATCCCTCTTATAGGGTAGATGAATACAATGAATGTTTTCTCACAATATTGCTCACAATTTCTTGCTCAAGTATATCTCAATGATGATTCAAAGATTAAGATGATGAAATATCTCAAGAGTAAATGCTTTGAATCAATAATTTTAAATTTTACAGTTGAGAGCACTTAATAGAGCTGAAAAAATGGTATTATTAATGCTCCCAACGTTCACAAATGGCTATATTTTGAATCAGCATTTTTTGGCCCGACCGGTCGACCCCTGTTCGCCGGTCGACCGGTTGAGAGACCCTCGTCCGGTGGACAGGTCTCGGGCAGACGACCCTTTGGCCACCAGTCGACCGGTCGCTGAGGGGTCGTCCGATGGAACCAAGACTGTAAGGGATGGGTTTTTTTAAAAAAAAAAATTCTTTTGAACAAGTTTTGTAAGGTATAAAACACACATTTCAAAAATGTTGTTTGAGAATCACTATTGAGTATATACTATTTGCAAGCCCCAAAACCTCAGTCAAGTCCCAACCGGTACCCCTTATGACTTCCATCTCCATCCTTATAATTCCATCTTCATTCTTTGAATCTTCTCCTTAAGTTGATGGATGTTCTTCTTCCTTCTTTAGCTCGATAATTTTGGAGTCAGAGTCAACCTTGATTCATCTTTACTTTTGCACACTTAACAAACTCATTAAACACATTTATGGTTTGTAATCATCAAAACCAAGATTTAAAAACCATTTAGGCTAACAATAGCCTTAGAGCCTTCACATGATTTTCCATGTACAAAACTTTAATTTGGATTTATGTTCTAGATCATAAGAAATCCTTCTAACATATTGAAAACATGAGTGCTAGCTACAAAATCAAGTACTAGGTATTAAGAAGAACATCACTCAAAATTGATTAGAAACATACAAAGGAATGATAATTACCTTTATTTTCTAAACCATACTTTATATTCAGGCAGTCTTTAAAAGTGAACCAACTTCATTACAATGTGACACTTGCAAGCCTAAACTTTTATCTAACGAGTCTAATTAGAATCGTTAACAAACTCTTTCCTTTCTTCTTGATTCTATTCATTTTAAATTCTTTACTAGTTTATTGACCCATGAGATTAACAGTGTGAGTTAATGGACTCTTCAATCTCATTTCTTCCTAAACAAGCATACTAGCCAATTCACATATTCACTTATACTTAATAATGTTATAATTAATTTGAAAAGGCTTATATTCATAAGGTAATAAGTTCAAGATAAGACGCACTAGGAAGCATGCATTCACTATCATCCCCAAGGACTTTAATCTTGCTGTATTTTTAGTCATCTCCATAATATGCTCTTACATACTTCATGACCCATCAAACTTCATGGTCGTAAGCCTAGCAATGAGCATAACAATGAATGACTTATATGTGGAATTAAAACTTTTCCTTCCACAAACTTTACATATTCTTTAGCATCATCAGTTTGTGGAATGGTCATCCACATAATAATGAGGCTTAATCTATTAGACTGTTTTCAAACTTTATAATGAATCTTCTTTTCCTCACTGCTTGAATCCGTAATGACAAGAGGTTCACTATTCATCGTGCTAAGTCCAAATTCAAAATTCCTAAGTGAATTTAGACTCATTTGTACTATTCAGAGAAGTTCAATCTATTGAAGATGGTCACATACAAAGTATGCGAATAAGGAAGAAAAAAAAAAGCTACAAATATGACATGACATTTTAGCATAATCATGGATTAATAATGACTACATACTTAATGCTGACAACATCTTGGATTCAAATAAAATAAAATAAATAAAAAATATCATAGTGTATTAAAGTTCTCTTTTGGGTAGAAACTAAAACACACAATCATAAAGTAAATGCTCATATAATAATATTATTTTAATTTGTCTCATCATGTTTACTATTCACATGATAAATGATTCACCTTTGGACAAATTCAATAAATCCAAAGAATGATAAACGTCAAATTATCCATTAATTCTCACAATCTCAAAAATAGACATTTCATAAGTGAATGGATAATTGACAAATAATAAAATCCATAAACTTTCTAGTTCGGCCACTTTGGTGACTAACGAACTAACATAAGATAGATTTCACTTTAATAACAACTATAAATGAATAAAATTCATAACTTTCTTGGTTGGCCACTTTGGTGACTAACGAACCAACTTAATATGAATTTTAAGTTCAATAATAATAGTTAACAACAAACAAAATCCAAAGTTTCTGGTTTGGCTACTTTGGTGACTAACAAACAAACTTAATTGGATTTTAAATTTAAATAATAGTTGTTAACAAATAAAATCCAAAACTTTATGGTTTGGCTACTTTGGTAACTAACAAACCAACTTAATTGGATTAAATTCAATAATAATTGCCGATAAATAAAATCCAATATCTTTGTAGTTTGGCCACTTTGGTGACTAACAAACAAACTTAATATGGATTTTGAACATAATAATGATTGTCAATGAATAAAATCCAACACTTTCGGGTTTGGTCACTTTGGCGACTAACAAACTGACTTAATATGGATTTTAAACTTAATAATACTTGTCACTAAAGAAAATCCATCAACTTTCTAGTTTGACCACTTTGGTGACTAACAAACTATCTTAATATAGATTTTAAATTCAATTACATTTAAAACTTTACCGTATCATATTTTCATATTTTTCTTTCTTCAATAAATGTGAGCCCATAAGTGAAAAGAAAATATCTAAACATAGCGCATCATAAAAATGTCCGAACCAAAATTTACAGTTAAAACCGTAAGACATACATAAGTAAACAAAGTCACATGTAATAGACTTTGTTATAATTAGCTTTAATATAATAACACCAGCCACCATCCATGAATCAGTAATTGAACAAAGCTATCATGTTTTGGATTAACATAATAAGTTAACAACTTAGCATCAATCACATATATTACTGAGCATGATGATTGTCATTCCTAAGGGCATAAGTGTGCCGAAAGTTATAATAAAGCCTTAGTCTTCATCATATTTCTCTTCTACATAAAACATATCCTAACAGTTGCGACATGCATAAGAAGGAAAATTGATGTTGATGAAACAAATAAGGCCATGATAATTTTCTTTGCCATGCCAAAATCATCGAAGTCATCGTATCCTAAGCATAAAAGAACAGTTTGCATAATTTATTTTTAACATAATAAAATAATAAATACATCGTGGATAGAGCTTTGGCATAGCAACATGTAAACAGATCTATGCTCAAAATTTATGCTCGAGTTTCGCAACAGTAAAAGCAAAGACATAAACCATTTATATTTTCTCCTTTTTTTTATATGTTGTGAAACCCCACTTTTCTGCTTTAATTCGATTTACGTGTTTTATCTCGTTTTGCGTGCATTTGACCTGTTTATGTGCTATATGACCTAGAATGTTATAATTTTGATGTCAATACTCCTAATACGTGCTAAATGTGCATTCATGAAATTTTCATCAAAAACGGGATCATAAATTTTATCGTCGATTTTTAGTGAATAGTATTTTCGAAACCGCTAAAATTTTGAAACTGGTCTTTTTAACCCTTCTAGACCTAGACCACGGACTTTAATAGACCTGTATTTGATTAAAACGGTTTTAAAATCAGCTTAAGAATTTATTAGGGTTTTTACACTGACTTTTGCAAAAATCGAGTTTTAAGCCGACTCGGGTGAACGTGTTTGATTGTAAAACTTCTTGTCACCTAAAAATAACCTACTTGAGCTAGCTTGGGTGTTGAATAATTGTTTTGAACATTGGTGATCAAGAAAATGCATTTAAAGTCAAGAAAACACTAAAAATAATTAGTTTCCACTTTGACTTTCTTTTATTTATTTGACCTTTGCTTAATATATTATCAACACACATTAAAAACAAAGCAAAACACCACCAAAAAACACACACAAAACCGTGGCTCCTTGGAGGAGAAAGATGAAGGCATTTTAAAAGTATTTTCCTCATAGATTTTGCATTTCAAAGCTGAATTGAGTGATTCAAAGCTTGATTTCACTTGTTTGGCATCCATTCTACACATTTCTTGCATCAAAACACATCAAAGTTGAGAGAAAAATTCTAGATCTCAAAACTCATATTTTGTGTTTATGCATATAAATGATTATTGAACCGTTAGAATGTTAATCTGACGTTAGATTATTGCTCCTTGCATGCTAGGGATCATTTAGCTGTAATACTACGAGTTTTTATCGGTTGTAGCATAATATTTATTTTTCGGGTATTTAAATTTGATTAATTTGTTCAAAGTTGATTAAATTGAGTTGTGTTGATTGGAATCGATTGCCGTCAATTTCTAAAAGTTTGTTAATTACGTGGTAGCGCCGTTGTAATGCCGAATTTTTGATTGTGATGTCCGTGCCAAAATCCAGAAATTTCAGCCATGACACACTAGGGTTTTAGGGTTATTGAGCATTATTTGGATGTGTTTTGGTTGGTTTCCGAGGGGACTAATGTAGTTGATTGAATGGGTGAGTGTTTGAAACCGATTTGGAGTTGTTTGGATTAGTAGAATGTAAGATATGATTATTTGAAGTTTAGGTTATCTTTCTTTAAATTGTTGAATTGAGCCTTAGTTGATCGGGTGTGGTTCGAATGATTGAATTGTGAGTTGTTGATGGGTAAACTAGGGTTTGATTGTGTGTTTAATGCATGTTCGGTTGGATGGCCTACTTTGTCATCTAACTTAGTTATTTGTTGTTAAATTGATTATTGATGTTATTATGATGATAATATGATTATTGATGATGATTGATGATTATTAATTGATGATTGATGAATATTGATTGATGATTGATGCCGGGAGATAGGCAGTTCTACTAGACTGTCCTCCTGTGAATGATTGATGTTTATTATTATTGCTGAGTCTTTGGTATGTGTGTGCCACCTCTCGGGCAGCATCGGGCTGTCGGGTTGATAACAGCATGACTACCAGAGACTGCCTCCAGCTCGCATGACGGAGGTGTCATGGAGCGCGAGGTTAGTGGGGGTACCCCGGGTGCGTGAGTAATGGGGAGTTACAAGAAGAATGGTTGAGATCGTGATGGCGTTTGGAGCTACACCAACTAGAGAGAGTATCCTTTATTGAATGGTCATATAGTTATGTGATGATAGTATTATTTATGTTATTGTGTGTTTACTGACTCAAAGGATTATTTCCAAGGAGTTTAGTAAACCTTGCTCGAGATCTATCGGATCCTCACTGGGCTTATTTTATATAAGCTCACTCTCTATTATTGCATGCATACAGGTGTACTTTTGCAAGATTACGGGTACGTGCCTCCTGAAGAGGAGAATGTGGAAAACGTGCCTTACGTGGATGAGTCCTATGTTCCAGAGTCTTATCCATGATGTCGTACATGTTTTATTATCTTGTAAATTAACTTAGTAGACTTTTATCTGCTTTGTAGTTTATAATGTATAAGATGTTGATAAGTTAATGAATTAGTTAATGTTGTCTTAGTAGCTTTTCTTTTGTTTATGATTAGGTTGCTAGATTGGCTCAATATGTTTTTGTATTGTATATTAAGGGTTAATGTATTATGTTGGAACGGAGGCATATAACGAGGACTGTTTATTGTATAATATGGTTATGATGTATGTTGTTATTTTATTGAGGAGTTGTTTGTTGTATGGTTTGTGAAGTTGATGTATGATGTTCTATTGAGGTTGGTTTAGAGCCTCGGTGTCCTATTTACTGTCGTTATACTGCCGAAATTCCGTTGCGTCCTAACTGATTGTAGGAGGGGTCGAGTTGGGGCGTGACATTTAAGTGGTATCAGAGCTTGATTAGCTGTCAGCCGGGGTATCCTCGGAATGTGGGTAGTGGTCTAAGCATGCAAGTATGTATTAAGTGAAAGAAAAGTGAAACATATGTTAATATGTTTATGTGATTAATTTACTTATGTGTCTAACTTTCTATGTGACCAGTATGCCTTGTGTGTTAAGTGAACTAATGTGGTCAATATGTTTTATGTGATAACGTGCTATACGTACTCAATGTGTTGTGATTAATGTGCATTATGTGATTAATGTGCATTATGTGATTAATGTGCATTATGTGATTAATGTGTATTATGTGACAATTGTGTTTTATGTGATCAAAGTGCCTTATGTGAAGTTTGTTGCTTATGTGACTTTAATTGTTTATAACTTACTTCTGTGATTTAACCTGTTTATGTGATGTTGGCTTCTTATATGCTGAATTGTGTGTTATGTGATAATGTTATATTATATGATAATCATGCATTACGTTGTACTTGTTTTCATGTGATGTAATTGTATATATTCTATAACTGTGGGTGATTCTTTTAGGTGAAGTAAGGATGACTGCAAGAGTTTTCGGAAATAGTGGTAGGCCATGATTTTGAATTATTATTATTCTAGAAGTTTATCAGTTAGATTTTAATTGTTATGTTTATGGATTTTAGTTTCGGCTTAGTGGATTGATCTTGATCTTCCTTTAGCGAAAATGAAGTTGTTCGAGGAAATAGCAATGTATCTTGATGATTATAATTACTTTTGTTGCCATGTTTAACTTGTTATTACTTGGAGATGGATCATAAGTTGAGGTTTCCATGAGGTTATCATTAGACACTTTTGGAGTCTCAACTCAGACTATACTTTCTTGAGGCTATTTTAGAATGAATTTATTTGAGGAATTAGTGATGTATATTTGTGAATGGAATGAACTGTGGTATAACATGTGAATATGTCTACTATTTGGGATTGCTATATTATTAATGGGTATTTTGGAGTTTTGATCTTTAAACCTTGGAGACAATTGGAGTAATTCCTTACTAAAGTTACTTTATTCGAAGATGTAATTGTTGGGAGATAGAATTATTTGAGGAAATAAGAATGCATTTCGATGGCTGAACATTTACTTGCCTACATCAAGCTTTTGGATTCTAGGTGGTATGACTTTCTAAATTGTTGATTGGGGATTCTCTTGTGTTATAATGGGTTAGCATGAATCTGTATTGTGTTATCAGATTTTGGAGACTTCATTAGTTAATCTTGTTGGGTAATCAGTGATTTATCTTGTTTAGTGATTGGTCTGGTACGGAATGTAAAATTTTGGAGTGATTTATCTTGTTTGGTGATTGTTATGACTCCTTAGGTTCTCTAAATCTCCTTAGTGTCTTGTCTTGGTAGGAGATAAATTGTAGGATTTGACTTGTTGGTGTTTAAGTGTGTAGGTGGGACACCCTTCTTGTGCTTCATAATTCTATCGGTCTTATTATTCTTTTCTACTCTATTCTCACTTATTTGAGAGAGGGTTACACTTTTCTAGCCTATCAATTGTTTCTTGAAAGTTTGCTTATTTGATTAATGGATCCTATACTCATTTGACATTGTTTCTATTCTTAACATTCATATTTGTTTCTTATAGCAATATCACTTATTGGAGTTAAGGTTTGAGACTTCTACATTTCATTCTATATCTCCAGCTATTCGTTTCAGTATTTTATTTCATCCTATTACTATTCATTTGAAAGTAATCTCTTTGTGGGTATACCATTTTACTTATTCGAATTTCACTTGCTTGATGTACTCCCTACCTAAGTACATCATTGTCATTCTTGTTGATCCTTGTTAATCCTATTGTTTTATTATTAAATCCTTGTCATTACTTTGTTTGTAATTGCTCATTTAATATACTCAGCATTGTCCTTTCTTATTTATACTTCTTTGGTTATTGCGTGCTGAGATACTCATTATCTTGACACTCATATTTTCTATTGAATTAATCATCTCTTATCTCTTAATTTCATTTAACCTCAAGTACAACTTACTTGTTGGTTCCTTGAACAATTATCGAGAATTAAAATATCTACTTGTTCAGGAATTTTTGTTCAACATACTCAGCACTGTTTTGACTCATCATCATCCTTTGTTCGTACTTATTTAACTGATAGGTGCTGAGACATTTCTTATCTTAGTTATCATGCTTCCTTATTAAACTATTAGGCTCTTGATTCTCTAACCTGTTTGAGCTCTTGTTCACTTGGTTGTTGGCTCGAATATGACTTTCCATATTCTTATTTCCTTATAAATTTCATAAGAGTCATATTATGACAAATGTCACTTTTGAGATATTTCCTTGATCAGTAATCATTCATGTTATCATAAATGAGTTTTTAAACCCTCGGGGTGTTCATAGAGCTCTTTTCTGTAGTAGGGGATGATTGATAATTAGTGGTGTCATGCTAGGACTTTGGAGTTGCGATTTCTTTCATATGCAATATGATGTTAGGTGGGAGAGAATTATGAATTGAAGATTGTCTTGGAACTATAATCATCAACTTGCAGTCAACAAAGGTTGTTCTTTTGAGGTCTTTGGTTAGTTGTCATCCTAAGAGATAAATGAGAACTAAGAGAAGTATTATTAAGTGTAACGATTGAGGATTTAATTTTCTGTCAGTTCGAGAATTGTGCGGACGCAATTGTTTTAAGGAGGGGAGAATGTGAAATCCCACTTTTCTGCTTTAATTTGATTTACGTGTTTTATCTCGATTTGCGTGCATTTGACCTGTTTATGTGCTATATGACCTAGAATGTTATAATTTTGATGTCAATACTCCTAATACATGCTAAATGTGCATTCATGAAATTTTTATCAAAAACGGGATCAGAAATTTTATCGTCGATTTTCAGTGAATAGTATTTTCGAAACACGTCCGCTAAAATTTTTAAACTGGTCTTTTTAACCCTTCTAGACCTAGACCACGGACTTTAATAGACCTGTATTTGATTAAAACGGTTTTAAAATCAGCTTAAGAATTTATTAGGGTTTTTATACCGACTTTTGCGAAAATCGAGTTTTAAGCCGACTCGGGTGAAATTGTTTGATTGTAAAACTTCTGGTCACCTAAAAATAACCTACTTGAGCTAGCTTGGGTGTTGAATAATTGTTTTGAACATTGGTGATCAAGAAAATGCATTTAAAGTCAAGAAAACACTAAAAATAATTAGTTTCTACTTTGACTTTCTTTTATTTATTTGACCTTTGCTTAATATATTATCAACACACATTAAAAACAAAGCAAAACACCACCAAAAAACACACACAAAACCGTGGCTCCTTGGAGGAGAAAGATGAAGGCATTTTCAAAGTATTTTCCTCATAGATTTTGCATTTCAAAGCCGAATTGAGTGATTCAAAGCTTGATTTCACTTGTTTGGCATCCATTCTACACATTTCTTGCATCAAAACACATCAAAGGTGAGAGAAAAATTCTAGATCTCAAAACTCATATTTTGTGTTTATGCGTATAAATGATTATTGAACCGTTAGAATGTTAATTTGACGTTAGATTATTGCTCCTTGCATGCTAGGGATCATTTAGCTGTAATACTACGAGTTTTTATCGGTTGTAGTATAATATTTATTTTTCAGGTATTTAAATTTGATTAATTTGTTCAAAGTTGATTAAATTGAGTTGTGTTAATTGGAATCGATTGCCGTCGATTTCTAAAAGTTTGTTAATTACGTGGTAGCGCCGTTGTAATGCCGAATTTTTGATTGTGATATCCGTGCGAAAATCCAGAAATTTCAGCCATGACACACTAGGGTTTTAGGGTTATTGAGCATTATTTGGATGTGTTTTGGTTGGTTTCCGAGGGGGCTAATATAGTTGATTGAATAGGTGAGTGTTTGAAACTGATTTGGAGTTGTTTGGATTAGTAGAATGTAAGATATGATTATTTGAAGTTTAGGTTATCTTTCTTTAAATTGTTGAATTGAGCCTTAGTTGATCGGGTGTGGTTCGAGTGATTGAATTGTGAGTTGTTGATGGGTAAACTAAGATTTGATTGTGGGGTTAAGGCATGTTGGGCTGGATGGCCTACTTTGTCATCTAACTTAGTTATTTGTTGTTAAATTGATTATTGATGTTATTATGATGATAATATGATTATTGATGATGATTGATGATTATTAATTGATGATTGATGAATATTGATTGATGATTGATGCCGGGAGATAGGCAGTTCTGCTAGACTGTCCTCCTGTGAATGATTGATGTTTATTATTATTGCTGAGTCTTTGGTATGTGTGTGCCACCTCTCGGGCAGCATCGGGCTGTCGGGTTGATAACAGCATGACTACCAGAGACTGCCTCCAGCTCGCATGACGGAGGTGTCATGGAGGGAGAGGTTATTGGGGGTACCCCGGGTGCGTGAGTAATGGGGAGTTACAAGAAGAATGGTTGAGATCGTGATGGCGTTTGGAGCTACACCAACTAGAGAGAGTATCCTTTATTGAATGGTCATATAGTTATGTGATGATAGTATTATTTATGTTATTGTGTGTTTACTGACTCAAATGATTATTTCCAAGGAGTTTAGTAAACCTTGCTCGAGATCTATCGGATCCTCACTGGGCTTATTTTATATAAGCTCACTCTCTATTATTGCATGCATACAGGTGTACTTTTGCAGGATTACGGGTACGTGCCTCCTGAAGAGGAGAATGTGGAAAACGTGCCTTACGTGGATGAGTCCTATGTTCCAGAGTCTTATCCATGATGTCGTACATGTTTTATTATCTTCTAAATTAACTTAGTAGACTTTTATCTGCTTTGTAGTTTATAATGTATAAGATGTTGATAAGTTAATGAATTAGTTAATGTTGTCTTAGTAGCTTTTCTTTTATTTATGAGTAGGTTGCTAGATTGGCTCAATATGTTTTTGTATTGTATATTAAGGGTTAATGTATTATGTTGGAACGGAGGCATATAACGAGGACTGTTTATTGTATAATATGGTTATGATGTATGTTGTTATTTTATTGAGGAGTTGTTTGTTGTATGGTTTGTGAAGTTGATGTATGATGTTCTATTGAGGTTGGTTTAGAGCCTCGGTGTCCTATTTACTGTCGTTATACTGCCGAAATTCCGTTGCGTCCTGACTGATTGTAGGAGGGGTCGAGTTGGGGCGTGACATATGTAGCAGTAGCTTAAACTTAATTTGCGACATGAAATATGTCATCTTCATAAAAAGAAGTCACATAACCCAGAATCATCTTTCAACATAAAGATTTAATTCAACTTTATCATCAATATAAAATAATTTCACATTCCTAATAATACATAAGTGGAGAAATCAGATTTCATAAGCGAGACTACATGATCTGATATAGTGGCTCTGATACCACATGTAAGAATAATTATTGCAATAAACGTACAACAATTGGATCAATTAGAAGCATGTAATCGTCACAATAAAATCTATAATGGCATAAGTTACTTACTTGACGCTGAAGACGTTTTGATGCGGAAGACGAAATCATGACAGCAATTAATTGATTTCTCTACCTTAACTCTAGACTTTATTGTGTAGATATGCGATGAAAATCTACAACTCTTTTATGGGCAGGGAGATGACCAATTAACATGTATTTATAGGAACACGTTGTTACTTCCATCAAGTAACCTAATGGGCTTGGATTTTAGTGGGCTATTATATTAATTTTTAAGTGGGTCACCAATAACTTAATGGATCACCGCTTACAGAAAAGTCACTTTAAAAGAAACCAACAACGAAGATGATTTGAGGACTAATATATTATTTTTCATACATAAATCTAATTTTATTATTTATTTTTTAGACATAAAAAATATAATTTGAATAATTTTAAAAGTAATATTTTATGTTATGTAATATGCTATATTAATATGTCAACTTCTATTGTATTTATTTTTTAAAATTTGAAGGGGTAGTGTATTAAAAAAGTTTTCACATCATCAACTTATGTTATATATATATATATATATATATATATATATATATATTTTTTTTTTTAGGACAATTGTCCCTCCACTTTGTCTCTTAAAACCTTCACATCGGTGTAACTTGTGTTAACTATTTTGTTATTGATACTTAAGAATCTTACTTTTAAGAGTATAATACTAGTATTGCTTATAACTCAAGATTTTAAATAGGAAGAGTGACTTCATTAACTGTATCCTTAAAGAAAAGGACACATGTGGTTGTTACGCGTTAGTGCATGTATGAGACCAACAAAATGAATAAATATTTAACTTCTATTAATAAATTAGTAACAAATTTTATCAATCATTTACTTGCTGATTTAGCAAGGTTATATATAATGGTTAAATTCATTTTGTACACCCTTTATCTTTAGAGTACAATGCATAATACTCCCCTGTGTTATATGAAAGTTGCATAATAGACCCTGTGTTTTAAAAAGTAGCAAATACCCCCTTGTGTTACACAAAATATTGCATTATGCTCCCTACCGTCTAATTTTCTGTCAATATTAACCAAGAGTGTAATACACACGCCAAAGATGCATTTGGAGATGTATTAAGCATTCAAACAAATATTATATAACTAAAATGCCCTTGACTTGTTCTTATCTTTTTCATTTTTTTTTTCCTTTTACTCTCTCCTCTTCATCTTCACCAACTAAACAAATCCACCTTCCGCGAATGCTTCTACTTTTTCTTCAAACATTTTCTTCCTTTCTTTTTCTTCATATTTTTTAAATTTTATTTCTGATTATCATTTAGGGGATTTGCATTTAGTTAGCAAGATCTACAAAACAAAGTTAAATATCTACATATTACATATACATACATACATATATATGTAATATGTGGGTTCACTTTTTTTGCAGAATAATATGTAAGTTCATATTTAATTAAACCATTACTTAATTTTTAATCTTAAATAATGATGAATTGGTGTGTGGAGAAAAAGTTGAAAACTGTTAGGTGTTTGTGTATAAGTGTCGCAAATTGTGTATAAGCGATGCAGATGTTGGTTGTGGTACTGTAAGTCCATTCTAAAACGCAGATAGCGAATAAAGATGAAGGTGATCTTTTTTTCACTTGAACATTACAAATACAATTTTGTGTCACAAACAAACAAGTGTAGTGCTTTGGCTCAGTGGTTCTCCTATTAATTCTTAAGGAAAGGGCGCGGGTTCGAATATTTCAGTGGGGTATTATATTCCCATCAGTGCCACGTGTTGCCACCCAATTGGAAGAGATGGATAGCCACTTGGACATGACCGTTTGAGAAAAAAGAAAAATGAAAAAGAAAAGAAAAAAATGAAAAAATAAATAAATAAAGGACAATAAGGTCATTTTACATTTACTGTTAACAAACATTAACAGAATTTGTTATTGGAGAAAGTGTGCAACATTTTATGTAACACAAGGGGGTATTTGCTATTTTTTAAAACATAGGGTCTATTGTGCAATTTTCATATAACACAGGGGTGATTATGCATTTTACTCCTTTTTTTTGTCCAAAAACAAACCATTTATTATATATAAATCAAAAATTACATAGTTAACAAGCTTACAAAATTCCACATTAACCAATCCCAGCAGGATCAGAGTCAGATAGGAGGACCGATAAAAGAGGTTGAGGTATATTACAAGACCAGTCTATAAGAAGAGTTCTTATTCTCATTGCCGTAGCAACCCAAGCTGCCGCACGGTTTGCTTGTTGAGATACAAGAGAGATGGTACGACTAGACGTGAATGATAGGAAATAGTCACTTATTATCCCTCAATTTTATTTTTTATTTCTCAGTATATTTGACTTTGATCAACTTTAAGGGTATCACCAATGGTGGTCATTATTTACAAAAAATTTATCATTTTTGGCTATTTTTAAAGACTTGGGTCTTTAAAAATTATTATTAATAATTTAAATATACATGAGACCCACCACTTTTTAGAAATTTGAGTTAAAATAAAGACTTAATTTATATTTTGCTCTAAATTTAGAGATTTAAAAAGTAATTAGGTCTCTATTTTGATATAAATTTTTAAAATTATGTAAATTTTATGTATATTTAAATAATTAATAATAATTTTTAGATAACCAAATCTTTAAAAATGACCAAAAATAATAAATTTTTGTGAATAATAACCATCGTTAAAAATACTTAAGGCTATTCTTAATAAAGCCTCTAAAATATAAAATTTTCCAAATTTTAAAATTTTCTTAATTTGGATATTTTTAAAGACTTCAATCTCTAAAAATAATACTATTTATAATAATAAAAATATATAAAATTTATCACTTTTGACTTAAAAAATATTAATATAAAAACTTAATCTCTAATTTTTTTAATAAATTTATAAAAAGATTTCAATATAGAGACTTAAATACTCAATTGAGAATTTCCAAACGGAAGTAAAACTCTGTTAGCAATCATAATCAACTTACTAAACTAATGCCCTTCCCAACCCCCAAACGCCTATCCGCAAATCTGCACCCCCTAGTCCCCAACCTCACCACTTTTGACCCTTCCACTCCCTCGATCCCAAGCGCCGCCGTGACCCCCTACACCCGTAGTCGATAATATGTTGGTAGGCGTTATCTAGGGCTTTGCATTCTGCTTTTCATCCTAACAAGGGGGGGTTGGGTTGAGTCGGATGGCGAACCAGCTTTACGGGTATGATAACTCTAGCAGCTACGGAGGAGGGGCAACGGCCACTCTCTCCAGTATGTACAGCTCCAGATATCTAAGCTCTGACCCATATTCTTCATCCGACAGCTATTCTAGAGTAGCTGGCGTGTCGGTCGCAACTCCCACGACAGCTCACTTGGCTTCGCAGGCATCATCGTGGCCTGGCCCTCCTGGAGTGGATGTCGGATCCGCTGCTGCTTCCGACCCTCTTCTTGCTGGGATGAAGCGCTCTTCTGCTGAAGGTAAGGCCCCTGCCCCTCTCCTCTATTTAGATCTGCGATATTCATTATATTTCTCCACACTTCCAGAATTTAATAGAAAGAGCATGATAAAGTATGGTGTTCTCAACTGACAATTACCCAAATTCTTGTTGCGAAAGTTGTCTGTGTAAATCAACGTGCATAACTTTTAGTTACCAGAATATTGCAAATTCTTTTCTTGCTTGTGACTTGTGTTGGCAAACACGTACATATGCATAAATTGGTGTTGTTGGTTTCTCCATGACTTGGGAAGCAGTTCCATTGGTCTAATACTTGCTTAATGCACTTTCTATACTATCAATGATGCAGTCACTTCAATACCCAAATTCTTGTTTTTGGACATTATGTATTAAACTCATTTATACTTTTTCCAGTAAGATAGGTTTTACAAGAGTTGTCCATTTCGTGTTTCCATCCTGCGTTTTTTCAATTTTTGTGCTGTGTGATCCTCATGCCCTCATTCTCTCCAGCATATACATAAGTACACCTACTATATAAGATTGTATAGCTATAAAATAACGTATACATTTGCTGTGATTTTCGTGTTTGTACGTGTCTACTATCTATCGTAGCACTCTATCATCAGAATATTTTGGGTGTCCATAACACAATCGGGCAAACTGAAGCTTGGTTTTCAACAAACCCTCTAGCCAAGCGTCCTAGGTTCGAGAGTGCCAGCAATTTGCCCATTTATCCCCAGAGGCCAGGAGAGAAGGATTGTGCCCATTATATGCTCACAAGAACCTGTAGATTTGGAGATACCTGCAAGTTTGACCATCCTATTTGGGTTCCAGAGGGTGGAATCCCAGATTGGAAAGAGGTGATCATTATTGCTATTTATTGTCTGTAATGGTAATATCTTCTGAGCTACATATATATGCAATCTTTCTTGTTACTATATTTTTTGTATATGTATTTCCTAGTATTGTAAACTTATCTTTGTAATTCTAGCAAATGGATTTCTTCAATGTATTCTTCAGTGGAAGCTAAAATAGTTTATCCCGCTCTTTCTCCATATCTAACTAAGTTTTTATTTCTTTTATCTGAAACATTATGTAGTATTTTTTGAGCAATTTTATATACTAACTTAAATTAGGCTTATTTACATAGGTTTTGATACTTTTAGAAAGTAGTATGTCTGAAACTATGTTTGGAAATCAGTTTACCTGATAAAGAATATCATTTTGAAGAATAGCAAAGGTCAAGTTAAAAATTTCAGCTGGCATATGAAATGTATAATTTAGATTATCTTTTGCATTGGAGCTATACCTATTATATTTGTGTTTTATCTTTTAAGGTATATATATATATATATATATATATAAAAATTGATACACACACACACACACACAATTTATCATTCAAGTTTTGTGCAATCTATGTTAGATTTTTGTGTTTGCAGATTTGTCCTCATTTATGTGGTGCTGAACATGGTGGGGGTTTGTATATGTAGATTGTAGAGAGGGCATTGGTTGTTTAACTCGTCAACATGCAATCACTCTTCTTACTTTCCTATTTTTATTTCATGTTTCCATTTATTTCTTGCTTGCATTTTTCTTGAACTTGCATGATTATATTCTTTCCTATCAGGAAAAAATAACAGTACGAGTACTAAAAAGTATGGCCTTCTTGACCATAGTTTGTTAGTTTATGTAACTAGGCTTTCGTTTTCTTTCTCCATTTAGAAAAAGTTGTTATTGAGCTCTCATATTAGTTAATTAAAGTACTTATCATTGAATACTTGTTACATTTTTATATGCATCCTAGTGCACCTTGTCCTGTAGGACTTTATCTTTTATAAGACCAACTTTCTACTACCATAGTTAATGGAGACTGTTTGGTGCTGAAGCAGAGAAGATCATGAATTATGATGGAGAAGAGTAGGAATAATTAGCTGGTGGAGGGAGAATGATGGGTTGGAGGAGAACTTTTTTGGGTGTGGGGTATTTGGGCCTGATGTTGTTTTACAGTTTGGACTTGAAAAGACAAGAGCAGTGTAATGGTTTGGCCAAGTGAAAACCCAATGATTGTAATTATAACTTTTAAGTCCACTTATGTTTTCATTTGGTTTCTAAACCCGAAAAATAAGAATTGGATAAAAGAGCCCAACCCAGCTTTTTCATTGAAAAAAAAATCCAGTCTATGTTTTTCCAGCTTGGTTGGATTGGATGAGTTATTCATTGTTATGCTCAACTTTACTTCACATCGCTTAGAATCCATGAGAAAGTGGATACAACCCATTCCAGGGGTAACTGATTGGAGAAAGTACGATTTACAGCAGCCACTTATTGGAAATCTGGTTCTGGAAGTTACATTGTTAACCTTCTATCTCACTGTCCAAGGAAGTTCGCAACATGTGCATTGCCTTTCATCTTTGTTACAATCTTTTCAAGTTTTACATCTGAGTTAAACTCTGTTTCTGTTTCTGTTTCTTTACCCGATCATTTTTCTTCTTACCATCCTTCTTTTTCTCTTGATTTTTGAATTTGAGCGATACTAGATTTGCTATGTACTCGAGCATTTTCTTGTTGTAGTATTACTTGATAGTTATGCTAAAGGCTATGGTTCACTAGAGTTGGCTGGTGGATTGAGGAACTTAGGCACTCGTGAAGTTGTGTTATGATGGTCGTTACATGATGCTTGTTGGATTTAGATTAATAGGAATGTTCTTTTTGATCTTATTACCCATTTACCTCTTCCTAGTTGCATTAAAATGTATATTGTAAAACAAGCATATCGTTGTTGCTTTGCTCCAGCTCAACACCCCTGAACCCACTACAAAGTTTTTGGTTTGCTTCATTGCAACACCTGAACCACTGCAAAGTTTATTCTCTCTCTCTCTCTGCTCAATTCTTGGTAAATGACTAATATGCGCAAATTGAAGCTGCTGATCATGTTTCCTCCTGAACATTGTCATTTTCCCTGTGCTATTTCAATATTAGTCCCAGATTTGCGTGAAAGTTGGTCATTTGCATCACTAATTTTTTATACAGAAATGTCCCTTTTTATGTGCATATTTCTCTCTCTCTCTCTCTCTTTTTTTTTTTCCTTTAAAATGAACATCTAATAAATCTTGGAGGTCAGAAAAACTTGTGGTAGAATTGGACGTTATGGATAAGTTTTTACAATTATAACTTTGATTGGAACCGAATGATGCTGAAATCTCTGTTTTCTTCTTCCATGAAAGGAAAAGCAAGATGCGTGTAGTGAAAGGAAATTAATATTGGAAATGCAAAAAATTCTGGCATGATTCACCCTTGTTTAATAAATTCTGATTTGAAATGCTTAGATATTAACTCTTTTTGTGCTTAGTGATTATCTAAATATTTGTCACTTGAATCTTTGTGTTATTTCTGCCATTTTTAGTCTTTGTCAATTTTAACCTGCTTCTTCAAACCTGTGAAAAATTGACAACAGACCTCTGTGAGTTATTGAAAATGAGTAATTTATTATGATGCAGGTTCCCTTGAGTACCACAAGTGAATTGCTTCCTGAAAGACCAGGAGAACCTGATTGTCCAGTAAGCGAAAGTTAAAGATCTTTGGTATATCTTGGTTTCCTATTTGTTTGGTGTGCTAATTTTCACTTTCTATAAATTCTCTATTCAATGAATCTCAGTATTTTTTGAAGACTAAGCGATGCAAGTTTGGGATGAGATGCAAGTTTAACCACCCAAAAGAGATAATAACTCATTCAGTAAGTTTCACTGCCATGGTATCTGTTGTCTTCCAAAGGCAGCAACTTTTTACCAATGTTCAATCATTTGTGGACTGACGCTAGCTTCAGGGTGTAATAGGTGATGCTGATGTCTCTGCCTTACCTGAGAGACCATCTGAGCCACCATGCGCGGTATGATGTTTTATTCTGCACAAGGGTGTGTTGCTTGCGATATATCAATTTTGAAAAAAGATTGATAGCTCAACTTTGGAAATATTTAAGCAGTTCTATATGAAGACTGGGAAATGCAAGTTTGGTGCAACCTGCAAATTTCACCACCCAAAAGATATTCAAATGCTTACAGCTGGACTGGAGAATGGCAGTGCAGGGAAAACTGAATTAGGTGGAGATGAAAAACCAGCGAATTTACTTATAACCCCGGCATTAATGCACAACTCCAAAGGCTTGCCAATTAGACTGGTAACGTTATTTCATAACTTCATTTTAAATGAAGAGATAAACTAATAAAAAATTAATTGGTGCCTTATTTTCATAAGTTTATAAGAGTTTGGGTTTTTTGGGCTAGAATTGCCTACCCCATTTCATTTTAGACATTGAAACGTCAGTTTTCATCTCGTCCAATTATTTTCTGTAGTTAGGTAACATCTCCTACTTGAACGATAGAGTAATTAATCAGATAATTTGGGATCAGTATGGGTTTGGTTAAAGATCTCTGATACATCTACCAAAATATCTATACAAACTTAGCTTTATGCTGTTCATTACCAAAATTTTTGCCCCAATTAATCGCTTAATTGGTCAGTGAATTTCTGTTAATGAGCTTCCAAATCATATATTTTCTTGCTCGTTTCAAATTCTTTTATTAAGTGTTCCATTCTATGTACTTACAGTTTGCTTTTATCAGGGTGAAATTGACTGCCCATTTTACCTTAAAACGGGAAGGTCAGTTCATCTCTTACTATGGATAGTTGCTACCTCTCTCCTCCTCCCAATGTTTCTTAATATATTAATTCTTGAGATACTGATTTCTTCCTTTTTGTCCTTTTCTTTTCATAATCAGCTGTAAGTATGGCTCCATATGCCGCTACAATCATCCTGACAGAAACAGTGAGTTGTTTATCACTAGAGATATATAAAGTATATGTTTAGAATGTGCTTTTGCTCAAGACCTGTGATTAAAACTTTACTGCTGACTTCTGTTTCCCGTTCATTCTCAGTGATTATTCCGCCTGCTGCTGCTATAGCTCCTGCCTTTGTAGCCTCTCCTGTAACTCATTTGAACATTGGTGTTGTTAATCCAGCTGCCTCTATCTTGCAAACTTTTGACCCGAGGCTGACTCAGACGCCGGTATAATGGGGATTATTTAATTCTTTTAGCTAATTTCAATTCCAGATATTTAGACACAATCTTAGCTCAGATCTAGTATTTTTGGTTTCTTTGCTGAGATCGTAAAGGAAGCTTATCTGCGAGCTTTCTGTTCTTATATTAGGGTGATTCACATAATTACCTTGTTTGACTATGTTATTATCAGACTTTTCACGCTAAAGATGGCTTCCGCTCCTCACGTAGTTCTTTATTTGTCTAGCTACTCTCTCAGATTGAGTAGATTATAATGTTTCCTTTACAAACTGGTATAGTGACCTTGAAAACATAAATGAAATGATGTTCAATATATTCTGGAAATCATTGGACTTAGGTCCACATATTTATAGTATTGGGCTTTTGACTGACAGAATTATTTGCATGTTGCAGCTTGGAATTGCCCCGACTATCTATCCTCAACGACCAGGACAGATTGAATGTGATGTGTGTGTGATTTTCTCTTAGATTTAAGTTTGCTAATATTATTTGGGTCAGTCTGAATGTTGATAATCATAGATTATATTCTGTTGTATGAGATTAAAAACAACAGCATTCCAAAAAGGATTGGTAACTCGTACTGATTTTGCATGAGATCCTGGTTGCATCCTTAATTTCCTCTTTATACGCTCTGATATAGTGAATATGCTCACATGGTATCCTTTTCCCTTTTCTCTCCTTTTCTGACTGTAGTACTATATGAAAACTGGTGAGTGCAAGTTTGGAGATAAATGCAAGTTTCATCATCCCATTGATCGTTCTGTAACCATGGTATCAGCCAAGGAAGCCCAGCAGCAACATGTTAAACTTTCTCTTGCTGGTCTACCAAGGAGAGAGGTATCGCTAAATGTCTTTTCAAAATCTCATGATCTCTGGTTTGAGTTTGATCCCTTTGAACAAAGGAAATTGTTAGATTCTAGAAGAAAGAGATAATTTAATGGGACTTGAATTTTTTTAAAAAATTTTTTTTCCACCTCTCTGTATCTGCATAATCATGCAAATATTGAGGAGTCCTGGAGATGTTTGAAATGGAACTGACATGTTCAATTGGAAGTCTTTAATTGATCTCAACTATAAAAAGTAACGTGGTAAAATAGTATGTTGTCTTTGATTTGCTTTTGCCCCATTTTCGTTTTCTTTCATTGTTTTGTGTCACCCCTTTCTCTCGCTCTCTCTTTATACATATATATATGTACATGTGTATATATATATATATATGTATATGTATCCTGGAGATGTTTGAAATGGAACTGGTAAAGTCATGTTCAATTGGAAGTCTTTAATTGATCTCAACTATAAAAAGTAACGTGGTAAAATAGTATGTTGTCTTTGATTGCTTTTGCCCCATTTTCGTTTTCTTTCATTGTTTTGCATCACCCTTCTCTCTCGCTCTCTCTTTATACATATATATATGGATACATATTAACCCACCGTCCAGCCCGGTAATGGATACGGTTCCTGTTGGATCACCTTGATTGTGTTCACCTATTTGGCAGGGTGCTATACATTGTCCATTTTACATGAAGACAGGAACATGCAAATATGGTGCTACATGCAAGTTTGACCACCCACCTCCTGGAGAGGTCATGGCGATGGCAACATCGCAAGGGGCAACCACACCTGATGGATTTGAAGTGGAAGGTGATGAAAAAGAGGCTGAGACAGTTCAATGAGTTTTCACACTGATTATTTAGTGGCTTAAGCATATCTGCTTGTCATCTTTTTCCTATGGTTTACCCTGTCCAGAAAACCTGGTTTCTTAATATTCGTTTGAAAACTTAGAAATCGTAAATCAGATGATATTGTATTCAGTTATATGTACTTCCTAGAGCAGCAATAGTCCTAGACTTTATTTTTTACTGTCATATCCATCGTAATCTACCATTTTCAACAGCTGAACAGAAGTGCAGAAACCAGGGGAATGATGAGAAACAAGGAAAAAAAAAAACTTCCCTGATTAGGATTTAAAATATTCTGGAGGTGAAGAGCAGATTTCACTTATATTTCAATTTTTGTTTGATTTTTCAAATTAGTCTTCAATGTTACAAAAGTTATACACTTAGTCTGCAGTAAAAAAAAAAAAAAAAAAAAAAGCACAATTGAATATTCTCGTTAAATGTATGTTAAAATTGGACCGAAAATTGTATTCGTCATGCGAAACGTTCGTTATACTCTTTTAACTAATTAGACAAACTTTTATGCATGCTTCGTACCCTTTAAAGATTTAAAAACTTTCTTTTGCTTTATTCTTTCCCACTCTTCACTACCACACAATCACAAACACCACCACACAAAGAATACGCGCACCCCCCCCCCCCCCCCCCCCCCCCCCTCCCCTCCCATGCAGTATATATATATATAAGATTAATAAACCCAGTAATTCCATAAATATTGTCACTCAGTTTCAATATAGTTCTTATTAGAACATAATCATTTTCGCCCAATTTTAACATTAATTTGGCAGGAGGGATCAATTATGTCACTTTTTGATAACGTGGGATACTAATTGTGTAATTTTGACAATATTGAAGACTAAATAAATAAATAAAAAAGAATAAATATTGAGAACCTGTGATGAAATTTGTCTATAGGAAAACTAGAGTATTTGATTATCCCTCTATTTTTGTTGAATATACAATCTTTCAACTTGAAAGATCTAAAAGTATGGTAAAAAAATTACAATTTGATGGCCAGTTAAAGAAAGGGCTTATAGAGGTGTATATAAAAATCAATATATTAAAGGTATAATATATATATATTTTTTCTTTTCTTCTCCAACTCGCACAAAACAAATGTTAAATATATATATATATATATTTTTCATTCTTTTGTTATAATTAGATGAAGAAAAGTTGAATAATATCTCTTCTCCCTTCCGTTTCATTTATTGTTTGACTGAGGGGAATGAGAGAATTCAGGGGATAAGGTTCACCCCAATTATTTATTTGTTTAACCAAACCTTGAGAATAAAAATGAGAATGAAGTTTAATTGTTGGTAAAATGAAATAAAAGGAGACTAGTGGATGAAAAATGGGGGACCAAAAGCTGTATATCGTGGCATCACGGGAGATTACGAGATCTGATATTGAAATGGGGGGGATAAATCGACTGCCAATAGAAGAATAACGAGAAACTGTAGACTGGAAGTGTTTCCGAGAAGGAGCTAAAAAAAGCTATAAAAAAGAAGAAAAAGAACAAGGACATAGCAAAGGGTAGTGGCTTTGCTCCGTCCACTGCCCGCTGCACGCTGCAGAAGAAGAAGAAGATGATGATGATGATGATAGGGTGCATAAGTAGTATAACACAAGGAGGACAGGCATTCTCTCAAACTCAATTTATCTCCTTTGGTCCAATAAGTTGCGCTAGTAGAAGAGCCACCACCATCACCACCGCCAAGCCTAACAGGTTCAGCAGCAATCGTCGTCATGCGGGCCTCTTCACCTTCAAAACTCCCTACTACTACTACTACTACTACTCTCTTTCGAAACAAGCAGAAGCAGAAGCAGCAGCAGCCGCTGATTCTTCTTCCTCGGAAACGAAGGGCCAGGATGATGATGATGATGATGATGATGATGATGTTCAATCAATAGTAAAGAGGTTTTGGAAAGTTGCTGCTCCTTATTGGTGGTCTGATGACAAAGTTCAAGCCAGACTGCAACTCGCTGCTGTCTTCGCTCTCACCTTAGGAACCACTGGTATCAGCGTCGGTTTCAATTTCCTTGGTCGCGACTTTTATAATGCCCTCGCAAACAAAGACCAACAACAGTTCACCAAGCAACTATTATACTACCTTGCTGGTTTTGCTGCTGGAATTCCGGTAGGTATTAATAAATAAATAAATAAATAAATAATAATTGCTTGCAAAAGTGTCTTTTTTTAATTAATTAATTGATAGGAGTTTCTTTGCAGTTCTTTGTGTTGAGAGATTACGCTAGAGAAACCCTCTCACTTAGATGGCGATCTTGGATGACAACCTATTACATGCAACGCTATCTAAAGAATCAGACTTTTTATAAAATACAGTCTCAGTCAATCATTGATAATCCAGATCAGCGCATTGTTGATGATTTAAGTTCCTTCACCGGAACAGCTCTTTCTTTCTCGTTGGCACTCTTCAATGCTGCTGTCGACTTAATATCTTTCAGCAATATCTTGTATGGAATATATCCACCACTTTTTCTTGTATTACTTGCATACTCCATTGGGGGAACAGCCATCAGCGTCTACCTCGGCAGGGTAATTACCTTATCTTGGACCCACATGTGACTTTGACTTCGGCTTCTATTCTACTATTGTTGTTACAACACTCTATGTTATAGGCAAGTGTTTTAATCAATTCAGGGATTGGTGACGTTGAACTTTTTACAAGAAAAGAAAGAAGCAGATTTCCGGTATGGCCTCGTGCGTGTTCGAGAAAACGCCGAATCAATTGCATTTTATGGTGGTGAAGAAAATGAGATACAACTGCTCCTCCAGCGCTTCAGAAGTGCTTTTGAGAATCTAACTGTAAGTAATACTTAGAGCTCTTCCTTTCTTTCTTTTGGACTTCTGCCAAGTCATCATTTGCTTCTGGAAGAAAACTGTACTACTTTTAATATTTTTTGTTTCATTGTGAAATATGCTCTGTAGAACGTGATGAAATATTTTTTTGTTAAGACTGTTAAGGGGAGTTGCTTAGCGTATTTGACAACTTAAAGTAAGAATATCTTATAAATAGACCAAACTGACACAAAGACAAACACATACTCTCTCCGAGAGTTAGTAGAAGCAGATATATTGTTATATTAGAAGTTGCAATTTCCATTTCTGAAACATAGTGAATGAGAAATTGATGAAAGCATTAAAAATCCCATTCCGATCAGGTATTGTAGCTGGAGACATAGTGATGCGTGAAAGAATATTCCTATGTAAATGTGGTTCGTTCTCCTAGGCTGTTAGACCCATACATTCGTATTGTTAAAAATTGTGAGTTGATATGAATGATATTGTGTGGACTAGAAAATATAGTGATGACAGTTGCATCAGATTGTTTCTTTTCACACAATTTACACGGTCCATTTGTTTAAAACGAAATGGAGGTGATATTAGGAGAGCATAGTCATGATATGTGGAAAGTATGATGTACCTTAGATCAATTGGATTTTTCTGTCCCAAATGCCCCAGTTAAATTCTCCTGTAGGGGTACTTCTCAGCCTACTTGTAACTTAAGCCTTCAAACCTCACTCTAGATGAGCCCATTATGTTCCAATTTTCCTTTATAATCTTCTCCTTTTTGTTTAGTATCATAAATGTGTCTGATTTCCATGCTTCCAAATTTGATGACGTAACTCATTCTCGCCGTACATATTGTCTCACTGTATTGTGTCATTTAATTCCACAGGAATTACTGATATCTTCCAGAAATCTGGAGTTCTTCACCAATGGGTACCGCTACCTTATTCAGATTCTTCCTGCTGCAGTTGTTGCACCAATGTATTTCTCTGGAAAAATTGAATTTGGAGTCATAAATCAGTCAGTATCTGCTTTTAATCATATTCTTGGAGATTTCTCTCTCATTGTGTATCAATTTCAGGCAATCAGTGCCTTCTCAGCTGTCATCAACCGTCTAGGTACATTAGTCTTTGCTTTCATCATGGATATAGTGGTTGCCTAAATTACTCTTAGCAAATGAGAAGTTTTGAGGAACTCCTTTCTCTTTGTAAGGTGGCCAAAACATCTTCTGTTGTCCAGTATTGGAAAATCATTTTTAGAATGGGGAAGAAACATAAAGAAATATTCACCAACATTTTGATAGTATTCAATATGTTGTCTTTCACTTTGCTTCTATGCAATTATATAATATAACCTACAATGGTATCGGGCATCATGGGGCATAAACTTTACTAAAGGTGTTGATAGTCAAGGTGGAATCTGGCTCTTACCTTTAGTCCTATACATGAGCAATTAGTATTTTCTTTTATGGTGTTATTGTATGGAGCACAACAAGTGGAGATCTTTTTCTTCAACTTTGGAGTCCATTCAACCTCTTGTGGGTGCCTTCGAATTAAGATACAATGTTATTGGCTACCACAATCTTCCTGGACCATCTGAATAGTTTTCCTGGTGGTCATGGTCAAAATGCATGTAATTAAATTTTGACGTCTGAGACAAAATTTTGACTTCTTTGCAATGTGCAGGTGAGTTCGATGATGTTCTGGATAGCAGCAATACAGAAAATCATAGCGACTCCAAGGAGAGGATTCATCTTCAATATTGTAATGTAAATAAGTCAACTGGTTCAGAGTTCAATGGATCCGCAACACTTGAGAAGGGTGTGAAGTTAATGGTTATCGAGGATCTGACTTTACAGACACCAACTAACAAAGCAACTCTTATTAGGGATTTGTCATTGGAGATATATGAAAAGGATCATTTATTGGTTAGACTCTGTTATATCTTTCATTTTTAACTTATGTGCTAAGTTGCTAAGCAACAGAAAGTGTATAGTCACTCATACATAGCTGTACTACTACTAGGTTACAGGACCAAGTGGTACCGGTAAAACTTCACTATTGAGAGCCTTGGCTGGTCTTTGGAATTCAGGAAAGGGAAAAGTCACATTCTACATCAAGAAAAATACTAGAGGTGTATTTTTCCTTCCTCAGAAACCATATATGGCTCTGGGATCACTTCGCCAGCAATTGTTGTATCCCATTTCAACTGAGGATTCCATTTGTATGTCAGACAGTACAAAACCAACAGGTATCTTCTCTAGCACTTCCCTGTGCTTTGCAAAGTGCATGGTAACAAATCTCCTACACAGTGATCATTATTTGTGCTATGTGTCAGTGACTCAGTTGTACCCTTTTTATATATAATTCAAGCTATACGATTGCATGTCTTGATGCTATTTAAGTATTTTGAAGTTATCAATAGAAGCAGTTTTTACACTGATAAATGCACGAAAGCATTTTCTTTCTACTCTCTACTGCTAGTAAAATTGGTTCCTTTCTTTGCAAGGTGTTCTTTTGAAGAATGCTCCATCGTATAAGCACATCTAACAACTACTTTCAACAATGTGTTCTTGCATGTTATATTAGATCAGTTTTGCTTATTTGTCAATTTCATAACATTTTGAAAGCATATTTTCTGTTTATTCATTATATTTTGCTTTCCAGGTTAGTTTTCTGTTTATTCATTATACTCTGTTTGGCTTCTTATCATGAGGTGCTAGGAAATGAAATTGGAGCCTGTAGCAGTACTATACTAAAGAAGAATAAGTTGTGGCAGGTTTAGTGAAAGGTATATCAACGAATGACTAGAATTGCTTTCTTGAGATGATGTCAAAAGAGGACTTAGAAACGATTCTGAAGATATTGCAGGAGTCCCATTAAGTACCTTGTGGATGAAAATAGAGGTTGGAACATATGACTGTTCTTTCAGTGGTGATGTGAACTCGTGTGACTTGTGGTTGATATTGTTTTGGTACTCTAGGTGAAATTATAAGGCCAATTAATGTATACATCTTATTTTACTAGTGTAACAATGTAAGTTCCGCATGTTACTACTCTTTGCAGAGACTGACAAAAACTTTATTAATCTTCAATACCTCTGAACTCTGAAGCCCCATCCCCTCTTTCCTTGACAAAATAAAAATCCTTGTTGTACTATTTTTCATTTTTTGAGACCTTACTCTTATTCAATTTTCAGGAACAGTACGATTGGCATATTTTGACGTTCTGCACTAGATTTTTTTTATTGGCTTCTGAGGTGCTGCTCCCTGCAAATTAGTGTTATTAGCAAGTGGAGATGCATAATAATCAATTGCAATTAGATAGTACCCAAAAAGTTTTACTCTTAATTTTTATCGAATATGCGGGTGGTTTAGATCTTTTCAAATAGAGTAACTTCTTTTTTCTTTCCTTTTTTTTTTTTTTTCAAATTTCACCTGTATATCATGCTTCTCTTCCCATGCAAGACATGGCACACACCCATACAGCATTTCAAAGTTGCATCTGTATGATGTCATAGTATGTTGCTATTGACATAGATGTGTATTTGTAGGCTCACCACCATTCCTTGTGCGTGTACCAAACATGGAAAACAGGAATGTAAAACAGCAGAAGCCCACAACTGAAGAGTTACTGCAAGTTTTGGAAGATGTTCGGCTTGGCTACGTATTAGATCGTATTGAGAGTTTGGATTCTGTTTATGAGTGGTCTAGTATTCTTTCTCTTGGGGAGCAGCAGCGTCTTGCATTTGCACGCTTGTTGGCTTCCAAGCCAGACTTGGTTCTGTTGGACGAGTCTACCAGTGCTTTAGATGAAGCCAACGAAGTAAGTAAATGACTGATTAATTTATCTGTTTTTCTACTGCACTCCATCAGGACTGAGTTTTATGTTAGCTGTCTATGTTGATAATTTATCTTTCCAGTGAGTTACAACTAGTAGTCCCTCATCTTTTTTTCGAAGTCCCAATTTTGGTCCTGCAAACCACAATTAAGGTCTTTGGTCTAAAATATTTATTTTATCTGCCTGTCGTCCAGATTGTGATTCTCCTGTTCCTTTCCAGACAAATTTAAGCACAAACTTACACTGTGTTGTAGTTCCTTTCTTGGAGCTTGGATCCTTTTCACACCCTCTCTTATTTGGTCACTTAAACTTGTTACGCTCATTTGCAATTTAACAATTAAAGTTTCTGTGCCTGCACTGACAAATTGTGCTTGTTCAATCTTTTTTTTTTTTAAGAATATTTTTTAACCAAAAGGAAGTCTCAATTTTTTTTTTCTTTTCTTTATGGCATCATAATATTCTTTCCTCATTAGTGGTGTAAGCACTACTGAATGCTAGAAGATTGGGTAGGATTAAATATATCTAGATGGGACTGTGAATTTATCTGATTATATATTTATATGGATCTTATTCATTAATTGGAGAATAAATGGGAAAGTTGTATGGTTTGCATGTACAGGCCCATCTATACCGGCAAATTGAGGCTGCAGGAATCACATATATAAGCATTGGCCATAGGAAAACTCTCTACAAGCATCATAAGAGGATCTTACATATATCTACAGTAGATGCAGCTAGTGCAGAGTGCAATTGGTATATTGAGCGGATCAATGAAGATTCTATGTACAATCTGTCAAAGCAATAACTATTAAGATGGATGAAGAGCATAAATGAATGCATAATGCAGTCTTAGTTGATCTATTTGTGATGGTATTTTTCTTGATGAGGAAAGATCTCAAGTAGAAACGAGACATGTGGAAAACTGCAGTAATTCTGGATCACCGGCCTAAATGTCAGTTGATACCAGAAAAGTTACCCGTGTTTTTCGCTTTCACATTGTGTAAAGGGTTCAGCAACACATTGACGATGTAATATTTACAAAAAGGGTCAGCATTACAAGAGATTGTTGATGTAGTTATGTGAATTTAGTTATGGGTTTGGCACCCATATGAACAAGATTGATTATGTAATGTGGCCTTGGAAACTCTTTATGTTTTTTTTTGTTTTTGTTTTTGTTTTTTTTTTTAATCTATAAATAAGGATGGTTGATGTACTGCAATCGAGATTAATTACCTTCATCTTCTGGTAGAAATAATGTTTCTTTATATAGCTAGTAAATTTACAGAATTTTGATGCATATGTTGCACAAATATACAAAAAAATTCCAGTTTTCATGGTGGTTTTGGTTGACGGTTTAACAAAACCGCTGTTTAAAACCAATACTTCAAAAGGGCTATAGTGGCGATTGGATCTAATGCCTCTGTCTGTTTTTTACCACGGCGAATTAAAGGAACTGTTGTAAAAGGCTTCAATCACGACATTTTTTGAAACCATCGTAAAAGGCTTCAATAACGGTGAATCTAAAAATTGCCGTAAAATAACGACGATTGACTAAACCATCACTTAATGCATTTGTTGACGTCAAAGCTTAGCGACGGTTCTAACCGTCGCAAAAAGCTACCAAAACTGCCGCTAAAGGGTTTTCTTTCTTGTAATGAATAATATCTGAGTGGCAGAGAAGTAAAAATATATGTATAGGTCAGAATATTAGACATTTGGCATTTAGATAATATAATAGTGATAGTGTAGGAAAATAGAAGTTGAAAAGTTACATGTAAAGACGACGTTGAATAGCAGCAGCTTTGCTGAATTGCTAGAGATCAGATTTGGACTACGTAGATATATATTTGGACTAAAGTCATATATATGATTATAAAGTTGATCAATCCCCTCAAAATTAATTAACGCAGAGTTAATAATGAAGTAGAAGAACCTTCTTCTCCGGAAGAATATCGTGGGGGGTGTCTGAATTTTAAGCAAGGAGAGAGAGAGAGAGCACGTCCAATATTAATTAATGCTAGGCAATGTTCGTGAAGGCGACGGCGGTAGGGATGGTTGTTAATTAAAATATGTGTGATAAGAAATGAGATTTTAATTAAGGGATGCTGCTTAATTATTTTAGTAATTAAAATTAAATTATATAGATGGAAGGGAAACGTGGTTAAAATAATTAACCTCCGTCTCCGTGTTTGACCAGCAATCAGCCTCTATAGATATATGGATAGCGTAGGAATCCCTTTGGCTTGGCTGGGCTGGCTCTGAAATAAAAGCCTTGCTTCCTTCCTTGCCTGCATCCACTTAATAATTAATTAATTAATCCTATTCTATATATTTTAAGGCTATCGATACCTTGAATTGTGTAATCCAGTTGTGTGGATCCCGCACGTAAACTTTTCCAATCCCCCCCACCCCACACCACCCACAGTAGTTTTCTCATTTCTGGGCTATGAATGATGATGATTGCTTCCCTACGCAGCCGCCTATCACGTGCATTAACTCCTCCATGCTTCATGCTTCCACTTTACACATGATTGAAAAAAATATCATTCTCTATATATTATTAACCTCGATCATCACCCCAAAACTTAGAAAATTCACCATATCATTCTCCTTGATTTCTCTTTTCTTCCGAGTTCTCTTTGTTCACCTCAAGATACAGTATGATATTATTTTTAGGGAAAATCTCATATTTAGTCTCTATTATTTGTAAAAAAATTCAGTTTAGTTGCTATTGTTTAAAATATCTCAATTTAGTCCCTATTATTTTCCTAAAAGTTTCAATTTCATCCCTATTGTTTAAAGTTTCTCAATTTCATCCATATTGTTTAAAGTTTCTCAATTTCGTCCTTATTATTTCTCAAAAGTTTTATTTTCGTCCCTATTATTTTTAAAAAGTTTCAAATTAGTTCCTATTGTTTCTTAAAAAAAATTAATTTATGAATTTGAAACTTTAAGAAAATAATAGGAATGAAATGGAAACCTTTTAGAAACAATAGGGATGAAATTGAAACTTTTTGAAAAATAATAAGGACTAAATTGAGACATTTTAAATAATAGGGACTAAATTAAGATATTTTACAAATAATAGGGACTAAATGTGCAATTTTTCCTTATTTTTAAAGTTAAATTTACCTTTTTAATGTTTCGTTAGTGAATCAACGTCCGATAAATGACTAGATTAGAAACCAAGTGATATGATAAAAAGAGGGAATGACTCTGATTAAGTATAAGATGAAGGAAAAATTGTTTTGAATGATTTCCAAATGTTAGGAGACAATTTGTGTAAATATTTGAATGCATGAATGTATCTAAATCTCGCATGCATGAAACTAATAAATAATATTGCATGCTCTTAATAAAAATATATGACGATATCATTTAATTTGTATATATAATTGACTTTATCTAATAAAATAAGAGCTAATTTAATTATTAGTTTGATTTGGTCTATCTCTCCGTGTAATGAAATATCTTTGGCTACCACAATAAAATAAACGTGGCAAGTGGCTTACCTGTGAATATACATATACATATAATGACAGTAGATTGAGGAATAATAATAATAATAAAATTGAAAGAATTTCCATCATTCTTGTTTGACTCTGACCTGCAGGTATGATTCTAGGTATAAGTAAAGAGGTGGATAAAATAAAAAGAAAAATGAAATGGCCTACTAATTGACAGTTCATGTGCAGATTTTCATCACTTATATGCGGCGAATATCGGGATGGGGTCTCCCATTCAACGACATTTTCCCACCTTCTCTTTTCATCTCTTCATGAACAGACGAGACATACGACGTCCTCAACGTATAACACTGATCCCCCCGTTACATGCCATGCATGACACACCTCCTTTTAATTAATTAATTCTTCTTCTTTTTTTAATTTTATTTTATCTTATTATCTTTTTTGAAACTAGTCATAATTTTCCTTTATTTCTGTTCCCCTGCATCCTCGGCTGAAGTAAATCTATTATATCTTAATTAATCTTCACTCGATCGGAGCCACATCCTTCTCTCTCTCTCTCTCGATCGATCGATCGATCTCTTTCTCTCAACGTCACTTCGTTTCCTAGGGATCTTCTCTTCCAGTTCGCAGAGAGTTAGCCAATTCCCACGATCCAGCTTGGTTTACTTTTCGCGGCGGCCTACGACTACGAGGGAACGTCATTTAGCAGATCAGGTCTGTCGTCTGTGTCGCCATTGTTTCTCATACCGTACTGATACTCTTGACCCCCTGCCCCCATAGATGGAACAAATAAAGAATCGTGCACTTGCAGTGTCGTCTAGATGATCTATTGAAATATAGCTTTGCTTTCTCAAGCATGCATGGGGGATGGATCATTTCTAGCCAGCTATTCTTTTCTCTCTTTATATATCCAACTGCATTCATGTTCTGACACACACACATATATATATATATATATATTTCAACTGAAACCAATATATTTCTTCAGTTTATAATTATACTGAAGAAATTGTGTGCGCTTCGTTTCTCTAAAATCAAGTTAACCTTTAATCAAAGTCTTATCCAATGAGTGCGATTTGCTCTATTGCTCTATATATAACATGCAGAGAAAATTAATGTTGGCTTTCATGTGAAACCCTAATTAATTAAGTATATATATCAGTGTATGTCAGCTATCGGCCGTGAAGGTTGTCACATTCTCTAAGACTACTGCTTAATTAGAGAATGTTATCAATGTTCTCTTTCATCGATCTGCTTTCTTATATGTATTGTACGTCAGTATGTGTATAGATTTGTATTACCTAATTCTCTAAGACTGCCAATTTCATTCCCTTCTTCTTTTTTGCTTCATGAGAGTTTTAAGCTTCAAAAACTCATTTATTATTATTAATTTTTATTTAAAAAAAAAAAAAAAAAAAACAGGAGAAGATCAAAGATTTGATCAGCGAGGATGATGTCAGGAAGCTGTGGGCAACTCTCAGTTCCTCCAGGTTTTCGCTTCCATCCCACGGATGAGGAGCTGCTGTATTATTACCTAAGAAAGAAGGTCTCTTATGAACCCATCGACTTAGATGTCATTAGAGAAGTGGATCTCAACAAACTTGAGCCCTGGGACCTCAAAGGTTAGGATGCTAGCTAGCTCTGGTCGATCTTCTCAAGCTTGAGAAAGATGACTTCAATTCATTTCCAGACGTGATCATACATATTGATATATACTTCCCCGGCCCCTTTAGTACTGCTTAACTATATATGTCAAAATTAAACATGCATCTACTACAATCATCTCATCATGGGCTATGTGTGTGTGTGTGTGTATATATATAAATGAATACATACAATTGTTGCTGGCAATGCAGATAAATGTAGAATAGGGTCAGGTCCTCAAAACGAGTGGTACTTTTTCAGTCACAAGGACAAGAAATACCCTACTGGAACTCGAACAAATCGTGCCACCACAGCCGGGTTTTGGAAGGCAACAGGGAGGGACAAAGCTATATATCTCGGCAACTCCAAAAGAATTGGCATGAGGAAAACTCTTGTCTTTTACACCGGACGTGCTCCTCATGGTCAAAAAACTGACTGGATCATGCATGAATATCGCCTCGATGATGACAACGCTGATCAGATTCAGGTAAACTAATTAATTATTATAAATCCACACGTACGCATTTAATTTCAAAAGTACTAATTGGTCACATTCTTAATTTCTTTAATTTAGCATTAATTCACCTTTAACTTCTTCATTTTTGCCTTTTCTTGTTACTGTTCAAACATGCATGCAGGAAGATGGTTGGGTTGTTTGCAGGGTATTCAAGAAAAAGAATCACTGCAAATTCTTCCAACCTGAAACTAGTTCGGAACAACAGTTGAGGGAAAACACCTCTGCTTTACTTGAACAACGCCAGAATGCGCAATTACTACATGAGTATACGTCATTTGATCATGGCTCCATGCATCTCCCACAACTTCTAAGTCCCGAGTCTAATGCTCAACCATCCTTCTTATCATCCCTGCCGCCCGCAACTAGCATGGATATTGAGTGTTCCCAGCAGAGCTTCTTAAGGTTGACAACTGGAGGCTGCTCGGGGCTTTCTCAACAGGAGAAATTTATTGCAGGTGATTGGTCATTTTTGGACAAGCTGCTTAATTCACATCAAAGCTTGGACCAAAGCAAATGCCATCCTTCTCTAGCTACAGATGGGGTTCCTTCAACTCAGAGATTCCCATTCAACTACCTTGGTTTCGAACCAGATATTTTGAAGTTCTCGAAATAACTTGTCTTTAATATTCCCATATATCTTTAATTCTACGTCTCGCAGTTATGTATCTGGCTTTGTCTTTCCTTTCGGTAATAGTACTTCTTTTTTATTCAGACAGCATATGCTCCGAACTAATATTGTGCTGTATCTAGAATACGTATGCCATTCCCCGCGGCATGCTTATCATGATCCATCATTTTCTCTCTATTTTCTTGTCATTTAATTTTCTCAATCGAAAGTTACTTCCTAAGTGGCTTTTGTTTGGAAAAATTAAGATATAATAGACGGGAGAGATCAGGGAGAGAGAAGGAAAATTGACTCTAAACTTTATTATTTGTAAATGAGAAATGTTAGATACCATTACTTTTTATCACTGATCATTTATCACCTGCTATACTGCTAATTAATTAGCAAGCTAAAAAGAAGAGAGAAAGATTAAAAAAAAAAATTGTTAATTTAGCAAACCAATTTAACATACAATCTTGGCTCGCGGGTTGAAAAAGCAAACTATTGTTGTTTTCGGGAAGGATTACTCTTACAAAATCAGTGTTAGCATCCCTTCCCACATATACCATGCTCATGGCCAAGATCCCTTCACAATCTTGATATGAGATTGACAAAGTACCAAGAAACTTTAGTTAATTGGGGCTCTAATGAAGAAAGACAATAGTGTTAACTGACGTATGTTTGTTCAGAGATCGTGAAGGGATATTGATGTTTAGGAATGGCAGTGGGGCGGGTTTGGGGAGGGGATCTATCCCCATGTCTTACCCCGCCACTTAAAAAGTCTTTCAAACACCCGTCCCGCCCCCGCATTGTATGCCTCCATCCCCCGCCCCATCCCTGTCCCCAAATCCCGCGGGGAATAGGGATTACCTACGGATTTTTTTATTATTCTTTAAATCTTATGATACTAAATTTAATTTGAAGCTCGTAACTTCAAAATATAAATTAAAATTATAGTAACTATAAATATAAATACATGTTTTAAACAAATGTTAAATATTAATCATGTATCGAGTCTTATACTTGTAGTTAAATAGTACAAATAAATTTACAGTAATTGAATCTTAAGCATTTAAAATAAATTCTAACTGAAACCATTGTGTATGAGAACTATATGTGAAAAAATAATACTTCTTTGTGTTATGGGATTGTATTGATTATTATAATTATTTTTGGTTATTGCATGTCACATATAATAGTAATTATCGTATCGTCCTTAATTATGTTATTTGAAACTATTTTAATGTACAACTAGGAACAACTAACAAATTTCTTAAATCTACTTGATCAATAGTAAAATGGAGTTATTTATGTAAAATGATAACAAGTCTCAATTAGTGCAGTGGTCTTGATTAAAAAAAATTATAAAATTCTTTTGAATAATCTATTTTTTCTACTCTATTTTTTTTATAATACTTTATCTAATGTCATTTTTTATACTTTTATATTTATAATTTTAAAATTTTAATATATATGTAAAACTAAAGATATAAAAATAACTACATATGTATGCGGAGCGGGTTGTGTGAGGCGGGAAATGCTTATCCCAGCGCCTCGCCCCTCCCCCGCGCGGGGATTAAAAGTTAATCCCTACCCCCTGCCCCATTTCCCATTTCCCACTCCAATCCCTGCCCCGTTTGGGATGGGTGCGGGGCGGGTTCCTACAAAACTTGTCCCCATTGCCATCCTTGTTGATGTTTGGTTATGCAACAAATTAAATCTTGGTATTTACCATAAATACTATGGCAGAAATTAGTTTTAGTTTTACTACCTTAGTTTGAAGGCCTGAGGCATGCTCAAAGATTGGGGATTAATTATCTTGGTATTGAGATGGACTCACAATTGTGTGCGTGCAACATATTCAAGGGGAATCCTTTCCTTGCAACCTTCTCATGGCAGAAATTGAAGAGTGAAAAAAGATATTATCCGAGCATCAAAAGTTCTCATGGTTCAAAAGAAACCAATTTAGGCTCTATTGGGATTAATTATGAAATTTTAGTTTTTGTGTTATAGAGTTTTTAGTAGTAGAACTTTGGTTAATTATAAGTGTTGTTGAACAAAAACTGCTGACTGTTTGGCCTATAATATTGGGCAATGTTGAATTTAAAAAAAAAAATGACGACAATGTTGGATTTTAATAAATATGAAGGGGTGTATTTGATCAGAAAGAAAAAAAAAACAACTTCCTACATTATATAAAAATAATTTCTCAAAAGCTTTTTTTGAAAAGCTTCAATTTGAAGATTCTTGTTTTTCACTTTTAACTTTTACCTAAAAGCACTTTCAGAAATGAGCCAAACAAGTTATTCTCAACTTCTAAACTCACAAGAAATACTTTTGAGTGTCAAAAAGTTAGGCCAAATAGAACTTTAATCTTCATTTTTCTAGAAAGTTAGTCAAATTAATTCTCACACTTAAAAGTAAATTAATTTAAACAAAAAAATGGTCACGTGTGGAGCACGTGTCCGCTGTTTGAGGGAGAAACTTGGAATAAATTAATAGATTTTAATTTAATCTCAATATATATATAGGTATTTGTGTATGTAAGTATACATGTGTGTAATTTTATTATACATATGTGGGGAAATCAATTTGACTAATTTTTTAAAATAAGGAAGACTAATTGGCCATTTTTGAACAATAGAGACTAACTTGAAATTATTGATGGTAACATTGGAGACAACTAGTGCAATTAAACCTAAATTATATAAGGTTAAACTAGTCATCTTCATGCATTTCTTTGTTAAATTTGACATAGTTTTTAACGATTAAATGGACTAACTAAAATAATGTGAATTAAATTGGCCACTTTTAAACAAATAAGGATAAGTTACAAATCAAAGATAATATTGGGGACTAATTTCATAATTACCCTTTAATTCTCGAAGTATCAAATCCGACTTTCAACTCTTATTTTCGCTCTCAAATCCAATGCCATCGAGTCCAAGTTCTTCTAAACAATTTCAACATAGGCAATTCCAGCTGGAGTGCTCAATTAGTTGGAACACGCAAATGTTGCATAATTTACGAGATCAGGTGTTTGTACATGCTTATACATAGAAGATACCCAAAAAAGTTTTTGTTGGTTTTTCACATGGTATTTTAAATCATAGTTGAGGTCTAGAAAGTCACTAAAGATGTAAAACCACGATTCAACTTTTGAGAAAACATCAATTGTACGAAAAAAATTGGAGTATGATTCCAAAAACTCTATATTGTAAGTAAAAAAAATTTAAATTAATATTCGATAAATTAATAATTTCTTTTATATTGAAAAAAATATATCTTTTAAATAATAAAATTATTCGATCCCAATTTGGGACCAGTGTAAAAAATTAATAATTTCAATAAAATTATAAGATAATACATTTTAAATATTTTCTTTATATTTTATTAACTTAAATATTTTATAAATTAATAATTAGCTAAAAATTACATAGTAAATAGACTATAAAATTTTCTCAAAATATATCAAGAATAACTTCTCTTTTGTTGAACTTCAAATCTAGTTGAATCTTATCTTTAATTGTGCACAATGCACCTAAACGTTCTAAGGTTGCTTTCTCTTATTGAAACAAGAAATTTTGGAGTGTTTTTGATGCTTTGAGTGCCTCCTTGCGTGACACCAATTTTAAATGTTGTGTATCATTATCAATTTCAACTTTAAATTCGTCTTGAGAACACCTTGCCATATTGTCAATAATTTCATCTACGCTCAAAACCCCAGTACTTGTATCATTTTCACTAGAAAATTCTAAGAGGTAGTTGTCATCTATTTTTTTTTTATGGTACTCTCACTACAAGAAAAACTGTTTTTAGTGACGGTCCATCGCCAATTCGTCTCCAAATTGGCGACAAAAATAAGACGAAAATTTTTGTTGCCAAACATGGTGACAAATTGGAGACATAATGCTCAACGTAATGACCAATGAAAATGGGTACCGAATGCTGATGGGATGTTCACTACGGCATCTGCGTGGAATATCTTGAGGACTAAATTTGATGAGGTTCGATGGCATTTTCTTATTTGGAGTAAGTGTCGGATTCCCTACGAAAGATCGCCTTTTATCTTGGGGTATCAGTGGTGATTGTATTTGCTCAATTTGTGGGATTGCGGTTGAGGATCGGGACCACCTGCTCTTTTCATGTGGAATGAGTAGAAGAATTTGGGCTAGAGGTCTTTGAGTTAGGATGAGATTGAGTCGTGAAGTAGTCGTTACTGTCATGGAGATGGTCTCTAAGCTTCGTTGGCTACGTTGTTGGTTGGTGGGATTGTACATGCTATTTGGAAAGAGCGAAACCATAGAATTTTTAGAGGTATCTTTGCATCGGATGAAAACATAGTTGCTGATATCTTTTATATGATTAGAACGAAAATCTTTTCTTGTAAAAAGTTCATAGATACTAATTGTTGGACTTTGGGCATATTGCACCCAAGTTGGGGTGGCCCAATTAAATGACCTAAATAGTGAAAGTCCACTACTCCATATAAAAGGAAAAACCCAAAACAAAAAATATACGTTCTATAGGTTTTAGCCTTCAACAAACAAAGCAAACTCTCTCTACACTCTAGGCATTTAAGTTGTGGCAAATTAGTGGGTGGTCATGTACTACACGCTATGAGTCCTTGCTAATGCAGTAGAACAAACCAGATCTTTGATTACTTGCTTCCGCAATTTCGAGGTATGTGTGACTATCTCACTCTGAATCAACATTTGTATCAGAGCCTTAATGTTTGTTCTCTATACGATATTTAATTATATGTACTAGAACCCTTATTTTCAGTTTTTCATAATTTTTTAGCGGATTATTATAGAATAATGTTTCTATGAAGTATCTCATATGGGGATAAAATTAATACTTCTAGAAAGCTCGTGTTTTAAGGGTTCTAACATAGTTGATTTCATATTTTTCTGCTAAGTGTAGAATTAATTATAAATTTTTGAAGTTAGAATAACGTTCTGCCTTTTAATTGTGTCACTGTTCACAATCAGATTTGTGCATATAATTGGTATTGGTAGAAACTATGTGTTTCAAGGATTCTAATGGCGTTAATTTCATAATTTTTGGATATCGTATGAATTTATTATGAATTTTTGAATCATTTCAATGCGTACTGTGTTTTGTATGTTGTTTACATGTCTTTTTCGTGCTTTTGCTGCATCAAAAAGTAGAGAAACCCTAGGGCCAATTCCGTAGTGACACATGGCAGAGAGAGAGGGATTATTTTTTATTTTGTTTTGAATTTTAAAATGAGTTTTAAATATTTTTTTTCCAAAAATAAAAAATAAAAAAGGGGGTTTTTTGACAACCACTCAAGTGGCGCCACATGAGCAATCATGTGCCCACCACGTGGCGGCCACGTGGGCAGCCGGTGCCACGAAGGCAGCTGGCCAGTGCCACATGGCGCGGGCAGACCACCAGACGGCGGCAGCCATCTGGCAATCCGGCCACCGTCCGACTGAAGAAAAAAAATAAATAAATATTTTATAATGCCTCCTATATCTTTGTAATATTTTCAGTTTTGACCCCATGGACACAAAACTTTGTATTATTTGTGTTTTTTACCCTATGTCACTTATTTTAAACCCTATATCTTAGTGATATGCTTAATTAGTCTCCCACTTTCACCTTTAGACTACGAAACTTTAATTAAATCAAATTAAGATTTGGAAATTATGGTATTTCCCACATAATGCCTCAATCTAAGTGATATACGTTGTAAAATTACATTTCTAGGCATGAAATTTTTGGGTAAAATTTTATTTTTGAGTAGAGCCAAAGAATTTAAAATTTTACGACTCAGGGGCATGAAGTTTTAGTAATTTTATTATGATACATAAAATTTGTGTAATTTTATTTGTTGTTTAGTACAACATTTCGAATGCTGTGAGCATCATCTTTTTTTTATATTAATCTAGACAAGTTTTGTTTTTTCTTTTTTACTCCCAGGACTTGTGTAGTTGACTGGTGAGGATGAGTAGCACTAAGAGGAGAGAGATGAGGGCTCTAGCTATTAAATATGGTCCCGGCACTAGACCTAAATGACGTGAACTTAAAAAATATATAAGTCTACGTTGGTCGGATGATAAATCCTTTCGTGATAACATGAACACATTGTTAGATGGCGTTATCCATTTACGTGAACAACTAGCTCTTTTTTCGCCTAGAACAAGGGAAGAAGTAGAAGGCTTACTTAATTTCCTGCCGAGCATGTATGATCCCGTAAAGCACAAGATAACTCAATCTAAAGATATGTGCTTCAATTTTGCTGTGTGCGAAGTAGAGTTATTTGAGAGACAATGTGTGCTCTAAGGGTTTAGACGATCAGCCCTACTGTCCCTTTCTTCCAACATGAATAAAGCTAGAGGTGTGCATGAGAATGGCTTCATCATTAATAAAGTGGCTAAGGACAAAATTAAGGATCTACATATAACAACTGAATCCGATGTTTTAAGCTATGATCGATCAGATTCAAAATTCATGTGGCAAGAGATAGTGCGTAAAGGACGTAGAAAGCATGATTAGTTTATATTTTATACGAAATACCTTCTTTAAATTTGTGTTTGAATACTCTTGCGTAGCATTTCATTGGTGAATTTTCCCACATGTTTTCTTTGGATATTATTGAATAAACAATATGTCTGTTCTCTTTTCAATAATATATGAAATGCTTAATCCTAGTGCGAGTTTCATAGTAGACTGTGTGATTACCACATAGAGCTATTTCCTAATATTATGAATTTTAGTGATTCATCTTAGGAAATGCTATTTTGTTGGAATAAGTTTAGTTGTATCTCTTAGACACCTGTATCACAGATGATGGCAAATTGTACTACGATGCGTTGATTTTGTATATTGTTTCTACTAGTTACATTCTGACACTTAATCCAAGAAGATTATATAATACTAGTATGTGCCTAATATCTCTTACAAACGTCTATGTAGAGCACCCTAATGGCATCAAAATCAATAATCGCTGACCTTAACAAGGGTGACAAACTAAATGGGGACAATTATGTTGTGTGGCATCGTAAAGTCCAATACATCCTTGAGGAACAGGAAGTCCATAAAACACTCAACCATGTAATGGAAGAACCTGAGCAGGGTAATAGTGTCCAACATCGTAGGGATGCTGAAGCTTACCAGGTCTGGAAACGAAAAAATTCCATCGCTTGCATTACGTTGCTGAGCACAATGCATGATGACCTGATAGCTGAGTTTGAAGTATTCCCGACAGCTTTAGACATATGGGCAGCCTTGAAAGAGAAGTTTGGTGGAACTTCCGTCTCAAGACTGCGCCGGCTCACCATCAAGTTTGACACCTATAAGAAGAAGCCCAATGTGAGCATAAGGAAACACATTAAGGACATGTCAAACACGATCAGAGAGTTGAAGGCAGCAAGCCATCTACTCACGGATGAGCAGCAAGTGCAAGCTGTAATACGATATCTTCCAGCCAGTTGAGAGCATATGATTGTCAACATGACGCACAATGAGAGTGTGAAAACACTCAAAGACATTGCGCGTCATCTGGAGCTTGAAGAAGAGCGCCTCTTGGCAATCAAGACCACTAGACAAGCCTATGTGGCTGAATCCAGCAAGCGTGGAGCATCTAACTCAAAATGCAAAAGAGGGAAACAATCTGGCAGGAAGGGAAACAAAGATGGTAAGCCGGAAGACAAGGACAAGAAACAGAAGAAGAGAGGCAAGAGCAATGGCAAGAGGAACATTGCGAAATTTAAGTGCTACAATTGCCAAAAGAAGGGTTATTACACTCGGGATTGCCCAGAGCCCAAGACCCAGGTAATGTGTTTTACCAAAACTTCTTCTGAGACTTATGTTTCTACTTGTGCGCTATTGACTTAATCTTTTCCTTTGTGGACTATTGACTCAGTAGCGACATACCACATAGATAGAAACAAAGGAGCATATGTAGAGTACCGACGTATCCTGGCTGGGTCCCAGTAGATATATGTTGGTAATAACACAATGGTAGAAGTGAAAGGCATTGGCACTTGCAGACTTCAGTTGCGTGACAGCAAAACCCTCCTACTTCACGATGTCCTTCATGCCTCAGACTTTTGACGGAATTTGGTTTCTGCATTGGTTCTTTTGAGCTTGGGTTTTACTATAATCATGACTAGTGTCACAGTTGAACTTCTTTTAAATTCTATTTCTTATGGGTACGGTTTTCTTTATGATGGATTCCTAGTGTTGGATGTTGAACATGTTAGTTATATTTCAAATAATGAATGTTCGTCATTTCATACATCTTCTAGCATTATGGATGTGGATGTGAATGTATGGCATAGCAGGTTAGGGCATATTGGCCAAGATCGCATGAATAGACTAGCCAAGGAAAGCCTTTTAGGGCCATTAACAAAGGTCAATTTAGTTGTTTGTGAAAAATACCTTGCCGGTAAATCCACTAGAAAACCGTTTGGTAAAGGCTTGAGGGCCAATTTTCCATTGCAATTAATTCATTCTAACGTATGTGGTCCAAAGAATGTTAGGGCAAGGCATTGGGCCTTCTATTTCATCACCTTCATAGATGATTTTACACATTACGAGCATGTTTATCTAATGTCCCATAAGTCCGATGCGTTAGACTGTTTTAAAAGGTATGTGGCCAACATGAAAAATCAACTATATGCAAAAGTGAAGACACTACGTACTGACTGTGGTCGGGAATACCTTTCTAATCAGTTCAGAAACATTTGAGATAAAAAATGTATAGTTCGACAACTTACTATTCCTGAAACTCCGCAACAAAATGGTGTAGCGGAAAGGAGGAATAGAACCTTACTTGACATGATTAGGTCTATGATGGCTCAAGCAAGTCTTCCGATTTCGTATTGGGGCGACGCCTTATTAACAGCCACGTTTGTACTTAATCGTGTGCCCACAAAGTCTGTGAGTACGAATCCCTACAAATTGTGGAAGGGTAGGCAACCTGACCTAAACAATTTATGCCCTTGGGGGGCAGCTGCTTATGTTCATGATAGTTCCCATGTGCATGGCAAATTGGGGCCGAGAGAAAAGAAGTGCATTTTCATTCGGTATTCTGAACACTCCAAATTATATGTTTTCATTGGAGAACAAGCAGATGGGAGTTTATCTGAGTTAGAATCATGAGACGCAACATTCTTAAAGACAGAATTCCCGCATAGGGGCAACATTGATCGAAATGTGCAGCTAATCGAGTTGGACAATTCGAACATCCCTAGTACCTCTACACCTGCAGTCAGGCTAGAAGTAATGCTTCTGTTCCCTGATCCAAGTGGGAGAGAAATACTGGTTACTCAATTTGAGTTTGAATCAGTTTCACAACCCGTAGGTGGATCAAGTGCACTACAGACTCTTGTAAGGAAAGCCAGTCGTAAGAGTGTTCATCGTTGACGTTTTGAGGTTGAAGGGGAATCTCTTATGGTTACATCACAAGATGATGAGGAGCCCAAGAATGTGTCTGAAGCGCTCTCATCTTTAGCGCGGGATAGTTGGATTAAAGCAATGGAAGAAAAAATGGAGTCCATGAAGAAAAACCAAGTATGGTCTTTGGTTGATCTTTCGCCTAATAGAAGAGCTATTAGGAACAAGTGGGTTCTCAAGATCAAGCGAAAGGTAGATGGGTCCATTGATAGATATACGGCTTGCCTTGTGGCTAAGGGATATACCCAGTTGGAGGGTATAGATTATGAGGAAACCTTCTCTCCGGTAGTTAGGTTTGCCTCAATCCAGTTGATTCTGACAATTGTCGCTCATCTAGATCTTGAATTGCATCAGATGGATGTAAAAATGGCATTTCTCAATGGACAACTGGATGAAGAGATTTACATGCAACAACCAGTAGGTTTTGTAGAAGAAGGTTAGGAGAGCAAAGTGTGCAAACTCCAACGATCTATCTACGGGTTGATGCAATCATCCAGACAGTGGTATCTAAGGTTCCATAGAGAAATCATTTCGTATGGTTTTGAAATGGTTCAAGAAGACCACTGTGTATATGTCAAAATGTCTCAAAATAGATATGTGATTCTATCTTTATATGTTGATGACATCTTGTTGGCTGGAAGCAACAAGGAGTATCTGATCACTATTAATAAGTGGTTATCATCAACTTTTGAGATGAAAGATATGGGAGAAGCAGCATATGTGCTGGGAGTTAAGATCCAAAGGGATCGGACTAAAAGGCTTATTGCCTTATCACAGGAGTCATATATAAAAAGGTGCTTGAACGGTTCAAAATGCATGACTCCAAACCCATAGATACTCCTATAGCCAAAGGTGAAAGCTTAAACCAAGGGATGTGTCCTGAAACCCCAGAAGAAATAGATGAGATGAAAGATGTTCCTTATGCTGCTGATGTGGGTAGCCTGATGTATGCCACGTTATGTACAAGGCCGGACATCTGTTTTGCCGTTGGATTGGTGAACCGTTACCAATCCAATCCAGGACGAATCCATTGGAGTGCAGTCAAGAAGATCATGTGATATTTGAAAGGCACCGTGGATTATTGCCTATGCTATCAAGGAGGTGATCTAAATCTTAAGGGTTTTTTCGACGCTGACTGGGGTGGTGACTCGGACGAGAGTAAATCCACCTCCGGATATACCTTCTTGCTGAATAGTGGGGCCATCATGGGCAAGCAAGAAACATACGTGCATAGCGCTATCCACCATGGAAGCTGAGTTTGTGGCTTATTCAACGGCTGTACAAGAAGTTGTGTGGCTTAAAAGGTTTATATCAGATTTGGGAGTGGTCACAAATGTTGGAAAACCTGTGACAATCTTTTGTAATAGTCAAGCAGCCATTGCCTACACAAAGGATCTGAAATATCATGGCAAGGCTAAACACATAGACATTAAGTATGATTTTGTAAGAGATATGGTGATAAAAAAGGATGTAATCATAGAACATATTTCTACGCACGAAATGGTAGCCGACCCTCTCACCAAACCCATTCCTAGAGATATTTACTTGTCTCATGTAAAAGCTCTAGGCTTGCGTAGACCTTGATATATATGTTTCATGTGTTGAGATTTGATTATCCTTTTAAGCTCATACATTTATATATTTCTGATGCCTTATTGATGAATGAAATATATTTTTACACTTGAGCTGTGTTGGTTCTTTGTGATCTATATAAATGAGACTCTGTGAATGAGTACAGTAGCACATACTGTTGGCATCAAAAAGATACGTCAATGGGTTAGAAAGGCTGGCTCTCCCATACGAGCAACCGTCTCTAACGCAGTGGGAGCGTACAGGGATGAGACAGAGTGAGTTGGTTAGTATTTGTCGGAAATGCTATGCTTATTCAAGCGTCGCCTTGAATATTGTTGAGGATTAGTTCTAACAACAATCACCAAGATGAGACCTCTTATTGCATATGTTGCAATTTAAGATTGATATATGGTCGGTATGGATACCCATGATCTATATGTAACATGTCAATAGCCAGATGTGAAACCTCGATTACTATATGTATTAGATTCGGGGATTCAGGTTAGTTACTAAGTGATAACCAGACCAAGATCTGTAAGGTGTCTAGGTAAAGTTATGACGTACACCCTATTTTGAAGGAAGTCACACCGTAACTCACGTATCATACCGTGAGTGCTATAGCGACTACATAAGGGAGTTGATGAATATATCCCTGCTTCATCACTATGTGAGCCCTTGAAGCTTCGAAGGCTTCTCTTGTGTACCATTAGTGACCTACATCCATATTCTAATCATTTAAGTTCAATGTTAGCTACTTTGGTATATTGCCTAAGGATCACTGTAACACCCAGACCCGTGCATATAATTATTTTATTGATGTGCATATATTTATATGTCTACTTTAATTATTTACGTATATTCGTTTGCATAAAATATCATATTTTTGGGTTACGTGCATCTATTTCGTTTAATGTGCATTTATATCAAACTATATGCAGACATCTAATTTAACAAGAAATTAATCTATTAACATATATTGCATCAATATAAATCCTTCTTATATAAGTAGGCACGTTTAATTGGTTAATGTGCATAATTCTCATTTTACATACAATTTCGGGACTTCACGAACACTTTGGAAAATTGTAGGAATCGTAGAAAATAATTAACGTAGACAATTAGGAATTGGAATAACTAAATTAGTTAGAATTAAACTAGAATGGCAAACTAGTTAATAGCATTTAGTTGAAGGGCATGTTGGTCATTTGGGTTTTTTTTCTTTTATTATTTACACCTAATACACTACAACACACACAAACACACAAAACACACAGAAAAATAAGATTTCCACACACACACACACACAATAAAATGACTAAAACGCACACACACAAGAAAAGAAGAAAAATAGAGGAAAATAAGGAAGGAGAAGAAGATTAGCTCAACTTTTGCATGTTCTTCAAGATCTAGGTGAGGAAAAATTCATATTTTGTGCATTTGAATAGTTAGGGTTTATATTAAAATTTATAGATTATAATTTATTGCCTTATCCTTGCTTATTGATGCTTTAGTTGCCTTTTATTATGTGTAAAGAACACTCTTTTATGGTTTAATAGCAATTGTTATGGTAGTTTATTGATAGAATAAAGTTTAGTTAGTTAAATGTAAAATAGTAGACAAAGTGTTTGTTTAAATGCATAAATGAAGTGTATGAATGTTATATAGGCTAACGTAATGGTTATTGTTGGCTTAAATGCAAGAAATAACAAGAAGATGATAAGCAAGCAAAATTCGGATTTGGACACTGCACTGCCCCTGACTTCCGAAATAGTTTTGGTATAGCAAACTTGCTTAGAATTGAACTAAATTTTTATGGCAGCTACATTAGACAGTTTAGAACAAGTGTGGATTTCTAGAGCTAAGGAAAATTCTAACGTTTGTACCCCGCGATTTAGCTATTTCCGAAATGTGTCTGAAAATTGCTGGTGCAGGGGGTAGTTCGCGCAGTTGCACGGAAAAGGTCATAACTTGTGGAATTTAGATCGGAATTGAGTTCCTATTGAGGCTAAAGTCATCTACACTCAAATAGATACGTTTATACATAAAAATTAGCAACTTTGGAGGTCATTAGCATAGGTAACCAAACTGATTAAGTTAGGGTTCTGTTAGAAATGGGAAAAGGGCATGCTTTTGTGAAGTTCTTGCTTGATTTGTTTGGAGTTTTGAGGTTATTTGAACTAATTGATGGTTATGAGATGTCTAATGAGTTATTTTATGTGATAATTAAGTGAGTTGATTAGTTATGTGAGATTTAATTGTCACGAGCCTATGGTGCTATTCTTACAAGAACCTTGTTTGAATTAGTATGTGAGCGTATCCGTGGTTAATCGAGTTGATTTTTTTTAATTAGATTAAACTTTAAATGATGCCATAGGTGTTATTGTATCTAAGATAGAGTTTTTAAGTGGTTAAAACTTGATTGAACTTACTAAAATTGGATTGATCACTAAAGGGGGTTGTGAATAGGTTTGTTGTTTGGATGTGTTTGGTTGCCATAGTTAGTGTTTATTATGTTAGGTAGTGCCTAAAATGCTTTTATGGAATTGATTTGAGGGATGGTTTAGGTAGTTGTAGTTCAAATGCTTTCGAGGCTTTCGGGGCTTTTATGGTAAATTTGGTTAAAAACAGATTTTCGTAGTTCTAAGTGGTGTCATAAAGTGTCATTAGAAGTGTAGAATAACTAGCTTGTGAATTATGTAACTTGTGTTTCGTTTGTGCTTCAAATTGTATTAATAGACAAAGGGGGAAAAGTGTTAAAGTTAAATTTAATGTTAGTAATTGACTTGTAGTTAGTTATTTGAGAGTTTAAATGCATTTGGATAGCTTTTGTATTCTATTAGCGAAGTTTGTGAATTGTGTGATTTAGTTACTTTGAAAGAATATTGTCTAATTCTTACTATATTGTTAAGTTGTTTATATAATGTGAACTTTAGTGTATTGACTATGAATAATATCTACGGAATTTCATGTGATAAGTATGTGTTCTACTATATGTTAGAATTCTTATTTTAACTTAGTGTAACTAGCGCTACTTAGTGGAATGTTCGTGAATGAACGCAAGTTAATGAATATAAGAGTGTCTTAATAGCGTGTTTAGGAGTTCAAAGTAGTCTAGTGCATGGTTAGTGGAATTATGAAAGTTAATGTTGCCTTCAAGCATGTTAATTAACTTTTGATTAAAGTAAGCACATCATTTAGCCTTAGCATGAAATATGCATGTTTAGTGTTCTTAGATCATACTAATTGAGCTATATCTTGATGATTATATAAAATGTGACTATTGCACGCAAATTAATTGTTTTAATGTGAATGAGTTGTCTTTAAGTTGAATAGCATTGTTGTGTTAGGTAGTGGTTTTGAGTGGTTATTAAAGAGATTGGTGCTTTCGGAGAGTATTGGAAAGATTGGCTAAATTCTCGCAGGTTTGTTTTTAAAAAGGTGAGGGAGTTTTCATTCTTTTGTGCATCTTAGTTATTTTATTGTTCATAAATTGTAGAGTTTAATATAATTTCTTATACTTATGTGTACCTTGTTAAGAATTGAGTGAATTTGCTTATCTCTTGCTTATATTGTTATAATGCTTATATTGCAACTACTTGCGAGGGCGGCCTACTTTGTCGTTCCCCTTATGTGATATTTGAAAATCTCGACTTGACTCGGGGTTGCACAACCTTTTCGGACATGGTAGCGTCGAGAAACAAGGGCGGCGTCGGGCTTGCCGTGCTCCCTCGACTACCATGGTGCTTATTCCCTTCTCGTTAAGGCATACTCCACTACCCTAGAGGCGTGGTTCACCTGCTGGACATTGACTTACCTCAAGAGAAAGGGTCGTAGGATCAGGATACATCTGGAGTATCCCAACTTGGTGGAGTAAGGGTTTGCCGGCACTTGCATGAAGTCGTGGCTCGTGGTTCGAGATTGAAGACAAGAAGTGAACCGTATCCTTTTTATATGTGGTTAATTACTTGTTTACTTGGTTGTGTTATTTGATGTTGAATATGCTTTTATCCTGTTGCATATCATGTTGCATGCCCGGTAGGTTGCATCACCTCCCTCACTGAGTATACCAGTTGTATACTCATCCTCGTCTCTAACATCTTTCAGGTTCAGCACCTTCGCAAGGTGATACAAGGAAAGCTCGAGAGTTACCGTGTTTGGTTGTGTTGGCTTTCATTATTAGTACCTACGAATCCATATGAATTAGTGAAGTGGTTTGAATTGTAATTTGATTGGAACTATAAAAACTCGGCTTGTAATTGTATTGGATCTTGTTTGTATTTGGTTCGTAGGTGGCCTGTAATAGCTTAAAGGACTATGTTATTGTTTAATTGTCGTGCATGCTTGCTTGGGTTAATAGAGTTAGTAGGCTGGATTAATAAACAAGACAATTGAAGAGATAAAGTTAGAATGGTATGATAAGTGACTTTATAACATAGTATTTCAATATTTGGGGCCTATGCATGCTTGTGTACCTGTTTTGTTGAGTCTAAGGCTTGGATGACCTTGAGACGAGACATAGCTTAGAGGTTGAATTTGAAGTATATGAGAATGTTGGATTATGGTTTTGTAGTTGTATTCTATTATTCACAGGTTTTCGGATTGTCCTATAAACAAGGGAGACTCCGTCCGTTTTTTCTAAATTTTTGTGCCTTGGGTTTTGGGATTGGGACCCTGGTCTCGTGAGGGATCGGGGCACTACAATCACAATATATTAGATCACACGGAACATATCTAGGAAAGCAGTTGACTTGACTTAGAGGAATATTGGATGAAGGGAAGACTGTTCGCATCAAGCGTTGCGTATGTTCATTGATCGACCAGTTATACAATCTCTGTGATTGAACAATCTTAGTGATCGAATATAACTATGAATATATGCTTGAGATTTTAGTCGTCGAACATGGCCTAGGAGGGATTGGGCATGTATTGATGGATGTGAACTTAATTGGTCTAGGGAACAGCGAGACTCTATCTTTCTTTGCAGGAAGTGGCTCCCGTGTTATCCCTAATAGGTACACAGTTTTAGAGCCTCCACTTTGTACGAGCTCGCGAGTCACAAGACCTATCTGCCAGTATGACTTAGGAATGTTTTGGAATTAGTTTCCAAAATAGATATCATGGGATACGTTTTCACCCCACCTAGTGTGAGTGGGAGATGTTGGACTTTGGACATATTGCACCCAAGTTAGGGTGGCCCAATTAAATGACCCAAATAATGGAGGCCCACTACTCCATATAAAAGGGAAAATCCAAAATAGAAAACATACATTCTGTAGGTTTTAGCCTCTAACAAACAAAGCAAACTCTCTCTACACTCTAGGCATTTAGGTTGTGGCAAATCAGTGGGTGGTCTTGTACTACACACTACGACTCCTTGCTAGTGCAGTGGAACAAACCAGATCGTTGATTACTCGCTTCCGCAATTTCGAGGTATGTGTGACTATCTCACTCTGAATCAACACTAGTACTAATAGGCTTATTTATACAAACTGGAGTCTTGAAGGCATGCTTAGATAGGCCATTCTTTTGTACTGGAGACTTTTGATTTTATTGAGCTTAATGAGATGATCTTTGCTTTTCTAGCAAAAAAAATTAGAGACGGAATGAAGACGACACAGGTAAGTCGTCTCCAAACCGTTTTCAAATGGCCACTATTTGGAAACGACAGATATGTCGTCTTCAAACCGTCTCCAATTGAAATTCAATAATTTAAATATTAAATATGTTAATTTAATATTTAATATATTAACTAAATAGATAACTAATTAAAATATAATTAATATTATTTATTTAACACCTTATTAGTTAATCATTTAATTAACATAATATTTTTGTTCATTTAACGCATATTAATTACGGAGAATAACATGAATAGTCCCCATTGTTTCCAAAAAAATCAGTTTAGTCCTCATTATTTTAAAAGTTTCAAAAAGGTCCATAATATTTTTTAAAAGATTCAGTTTAGTCCCCATTGTTTTAAAAGGTTCAAAAAGGTCCCCAATATTTTTCAAAAGGTTAAAAAAGATCCCTAATGTTTTCCAAAAGATTCGGTTAGTCCCTATTATTTCAAAAGGTTCAAAAAGGTCCTCAATACTTCCCAAGAGACTCAAAATGGTCCTCACCATCAAAACAACCATTAACTTTGACAGACTCTCTTTCATAATACAGTCTGACACATGGCAGAATTTAATTGATTTGTTACTAATTTGCAAAACAACGTTGTATCGATTATCTTCTTCCTCACGCCATGAGAAAAAAAAAATTACAGATTATACATAATTTTTAAAAAATCGTAACTCCTTTAATTATTGTCCAAATTTCATACAATATGGTGCGTTAGAATAGAAATTTCATAATCTGTCATGGCCAAGTGATTCAAATTTCAAAAAAAATATTTTTTTTACCGAAATTGCCCTTCAAATACTGGTCACGTGACACGCACGTGGCTACTATTTTATCAAAGTTAATAGTTGTTTTGACAGTAAGGATCAGTTTGAGTCTTTTGAAAAATATTAGGGACCTTTTTGAACCTTTTAAAAAATATTGGGGACTAAACTGAATCTTTTAAAAAATATTAGGGACTTTTTTGAAATAATGGGGACTAAACTGAATCTTTTAAAAAATATTAGGGACCTTTTTGAATATTTTGAAACAATGGAAATTAAACTGAAATTTTTGAAAATAATGGGGACTATTCATGCTATTCTCCTTATTAATTATTTAGATATCTAATTTTATTTATTAGTACGTAGTAACAATTTTTTTGTTAATAATTAATGCTTAAGATTAATTAATTAATTAACTAAATTTAAATTTTGTTTATGTATTTATTTTAATTACTTTAATTAATTAAATTAGTAATGTTAAGATTTATAGTTTGATAAAAGGAAAAAAAATAATATAATTGTAAGTGTATCTTGATTTTTTTTTAAATAGTTTTAATTATTTATTAAAATTAAAATTTGTATAATATTTTTAGTGTCCCTTAAACAAATAAAATAAATAAATAAAACAAAACAACAAAAAAATTGCTTATTTGGAGACGGATTGGTCGTCTCCAAATGGCTGCTACCCTCAAATCTTCAAATTTTAAAAAAATTTCCCTACCCCTCCCCTCCCACCCACCCACCCACCCAACCAACCAATTTTACTCCTCCCTATACCCCATACCACTACCCCACCTTTCAATACCTCCCCCATACCACCCCTCAATACCCCCTACCCAATTTTTAATTTGAATGTGTGGACTTTTTTTTCCTATATGTATATGGACATATATATATAGTTGTAGTTTATGTTTTTGTTGATTCATCTTGGCAAATGTATGTAATGCAAACTTAGATTATTTTTAGACTTAGAAAGTCTTGCTTATATGGATTGTAATTCATTTTGGAAACTTGTAACTAAAGATAAGTCTAGTTAATCTTTTGGGACTTAGAAACTTTCTACTTCATGCACTATCATTCATGTTGGACTTGTAATCGTTGTTAGACTCATGTTGACCTGTTTGAAGAAACGATGCATCTATTATGTTATGCATAAACAGGACTCCAAGTTGGTATTGTTGTGTGCTTGTTATTATTGTTGAATATGACTATTATAGGTGTCGCAATATCCGTAATATAGAGGAGACCATGTCCGTTTTCCGTCGCGTTTGGACTCGACTTCTAGGAAGGGGTTGGGTCGATGCGTGACACCTTAAAGTTTAATTTTCTGATTTTTTTAAAAAAAATTTCAGATTTAAATTTCTTTTTGACTTTCGGATTTATTTTTTTCTTAATTTTTTGATTTCTATTTTGTCTTTTAATTTAAGTATTTTGTTTTATATTTTAATTTTTTGATTTTTTTTAATTTCAGATTTATATTTCTTTTTTATTTTCGGATTTATTTTTTTCTTAATTTTTTTATTTCTATTTTGTGTTTTAATTTAAGTATTTTATTTTATATTTTAATTTTTTGATTTTCTTTTTAATTTTAGATTTTATTTCTTTTTTATTTTCGGTTTTTTTTTTAATTTTTTTATTTCTATTTTTTTGTTATTTTCGGATTTCTTTATTTTTGTTATTTTTTGGACTTTTTTACTAAAATTTCAGATTTTTTTAATTTCGATTTTATTTTTTGTTTAATGTTTTGATTTCATTTTTTTCTTCTCGAATTTCTTTTATTTTTTATTGTCGTATTATTTTAAAAAAAAAAATCAGATTTTAATTTATTTTGAATATTCATATTTTTTTTTTAATTTTTTGTTCTCTATTTTATTTTTATTTTCGGAACACTTTTATATATTAATTTTTGAACTTAATTATTTTTTTAATTTTGAATTTTTTATAGTATTTATAGTTGATTGGGTTTTTTGTCTTTTTTTTAAGGGTTCGGGCTTAGGCTAAATTGTGATATCGTACAAAGTTTCGAACATTCAGGTTAGAATACTAATTGAGCTTTTGTTGTTTCATATAATTTTTTGTTCTTGTTAACTAGTTTGATTAAATTAATTTTATTGTGTTTAATTGTTATGCTCATGTTTATTATATTGTGCGAATTGGTTGTTTGGAGTATTGTGAATATTGTGCTAAGATTGGTTATAAGATCATTATAACATTGTGAAGAGGTTGTGATAATTGTGTTGAGTGTAAAGTGTGTTTGTATTGAGAGTGTGGATGTAAATAGTGTGTGTTTTTGAAAAGGTGTGTTAGTATTGGCATTTGAAATGTGTTTGCAATTGTGAAGATGTTGAAAACGAAGATAAGAATTTAAGACTTTAAGAGATAACTTATGAGTGAGCTGTCATGCCCGGTCTGTTAAATAGAAATGCAACTCTTGAGTTACAAAATAATTGATTATTGATTTCAATAGAATAATGTCATCTCTAGTATGTTTTTCTTATTTAAAAGAATTAGCTCGACGAATATTATATGTTACATACATTTACCATGTCCTTCTATTTATCCTAGATTGATACTTATTGGATGCTCTTCAACTCCTTAGAATAATGATTTACATGCTCAACACGATGCTGAACAAGACAATGAGGAAATTGAAGAAGAAGAAGAAGATGAACATGAAGATGAAAATGAAGAAGATGATGATGGTGATGATGATGATGATTACGATAATGATGATGAAGATGATGTTTAGTTACTTTGTTAATTTTGTAACAATTATGTTATAATCTTGGATTTATTTACGGACGAATGTAAATGTTTTATAATTAATTCAATGGATATTGTACACACCAGTAGTGTGCTGCATATTAACTACTATCATTTACTTATTTGTATTTAAATGAATTAAAATTTAAATTAAATGATTGATATTTATTTCTAGTTTTCACTAATTAATAATTATGTATTTTACTTATTAAAAATGACCCCAAAAAAAAATATAAAGATTGGCGACAACATGGAGACTAAATGGGTTGGAAACGAAATGAGGTTGGAGATGAAATAGGTTGGAAACGGTTCGGAGACGGAATGTGATTGGAGATGGCTTGAAGACGGAATGTGGTTGAAGACGGTTTGGAGACGGAATTTTATTGGCGACGGTGTAGAGATGATAATTTTTTGGAGACGATTTGAAGACGGAATGTGATTAACGACGGCTTGAAGACGGATTTTGGAGACAGACTAAAATGTCGTCGCCAAAGGAGATGAATTGGCTACAACATGACAAATTGGCAATGATGATTTTGGCGACAGACGATTTTCGTCCCTTCGCTGTCGCCTAGACCTTTTTGGCGAGAGAAAGGCGACAAAAATTGGCTATCGCATTTGACAATTTTTTTTGTAGTATTTAACTCATTGATTATGGTTCCCAATTCATTAATTGCATGTCTATATATATCTAACAGTTCATCAAAGGTTTCGGCTATCATGTTTTCCATGGATCATATCTTACATTGGTAAAAGAAATTTGCAATTATCAATGCTTGAACATCTGCTGTCCAAGTTAAATTTGCAAGATTGATTGCATCTAAAATATTTATCTTCTCTGGATTTGTTTGCCCTACTTTATAACCTTCTAAAAGATGCCATAAATATAATATATTTACTATCAAGCCAAAAAAATAAAAATATATCTATAAATCAATAATTATTAATTTATAGATAAATTAATATCTTGTTAAATTAATAGAATTAATATTATTAATTTAAAGAGGTTATACTGTATCTCTACGATCTAATATCACCGAACCCCTTGCACACCAAATTTTATACACCAAAAATATTAACTGAAAAATAGAAAATGAATAGAGGTTTCGATATTCAAAAAATTATACTTCAAAATTGCATATTATGTGGTAAATGAATGGATAATTCAAAAAAATAAAAACTAAATGGAGCAATTCCAAATCCCTTACATTGAATGTCTCCATATTTCAAATTATTTTCCTCTTCTATTTTGATATGAAAAGTAGCATTTTTCCTTAATAGATCAAACTCTATCATGCTTCCAAATTCATCAAGGTAAACTCGGGGACGTGATAGTTGCGAGTTTGAAAAAATTACTCATCCTAAACCAGCTAGGCTATACTTCTATAATACAAAAAACTAATACTCATAATTACTTACCATTAGAGCGACAAAAACCTTAACTAATCAAAATATTATGTTCAACTATTTAATATAGGAGTGCGACATTCCACAAATAATACATTTTCATTATATTAAAATTCCCAAAACATAATATACATATGATTACAACAAGAGGTAGGAAAGTCAAAATACAAATTTCTTACCAATCCCGGTATGCACAAAAGCAACAAAATAACAGATTGGACGAAACAATGCTCAATAAGGACACCCAGAGTAAGGATGAAGGGTAGTCCAAAATAACAATATTGTTAGGATTCAAATTAAAATTGCAATAACCTGTGAATAAAAAGATTTAAGGTAAGACGAGACACGTCATGAGTCGGAAGAACAGGACGGGATATAACAAGATGATGTAACCGTATAGTACAAGACATGACAGAATAAGTCATAATCAAAGCCAATGTAACAAGATGGGATGTATCATGGTAAACCGTAAAAAGACTAGCTAGTAACTGAAATAATCAAATTATCAAACTATTTTCTCTGTATACACATTGCATAATCATATTAGGACAAAACAAGCCATGAATGTCACTTAAACTGTGTTTGGATAGAAGGGAATAGGGGGACATGGAGGTAAGAGGAAAGATTGAAAAATTCTCTCATTTGTTTGTTTTAAAAGTTTTTCAACTGGAAGGGTCAAAGTAACCCATCCCAAGCCCATTTTTTCTTTTTCTCTAATTTGGGATAAAATAGAAGGGAGAGAGACTCTAACTCTTCCATAAAATTTATTTTACACATAAAATTTATTTCTCGCTTTTATTTTCTTTTTAATCCAAACTAAAAAATCCACAATTTATGATCCTTTCTTTTATAAAATTATTCAATCCAAACATGATTTAATCTTCTCATCTCCTTTCCTTTATGATTATCTCTTTATCTCTCCTTTATTAAACTCTCCCCCCCTGAATCCAAATAAACTGTTAGGTAGCAATTGGTACACTGTGATGAATTTGGACATGAATGGAATAAGCTAAGGAATGAAATGGAATTGAAAATGGAATGAAATTGGGAATGAGAATGATATACTTTTATGCTCTAGGAATGAAGATAGAAATAGATATATTGATTTTAAACTCATGTTTGGTAGTTAGTATACAAAGGTAGTACTAATGGGAATGACGGTATAATATGACAAGATTGCGTTTTTATTATTATAGTATTAAAAATAAAAATAAATATGAACATAATCATAAACAACATAAACATAATAAATAATAACATAATAATAATAAGGGTGAAGTGCACAGGACCCCTCCTGTATTTTTGTAAAGTCGCACATTATCCTTCTGTAATTTTAAAAGTACACAGTACTCCCCTATAATTTCTGAAAGGGGTTGGTTTGGGTTACAAGACTTTACCAAATGGTTTGATCTTATCATTTTATTTACCAACTTTAACTTTATTACTCTTTGGTCACCAAAGTTCCAATTCACTTACTAAGGTAACCCAATAAAATTTAAATTAACACATTTCCATGCATGAGGTGACATAATGCAATCACAAGAAAATAAATAAGATAACATGAGGTGGCATTACAGATATGAGGTGGAAATACATGAGGTAGTTGTACGTTGACTGGTTATTACAATAACATACAAGATAAGTTGATCAACCGCTATCAGATGATGGTCTTAACCAAGATTTCAGTTAAAAGAGTTGAAACATTAAAAAACCTGAGTGAACTGCACCAGACCCCTCTGTTATCAGACATAAGTGCACACGACCCCCTTATGGTCTCAAAATTGCACCAGACCCCCCTATGATCTGACTCTTGGTACACACTGCCTCCCTCCGTCAGACATAAGTGCACACGACCCCTTTGTGGTCTCAAAAAAAATTTGATGGAGGGAGGTAGTGTGCACCAAGAGTGGGACCATAGGGGAGTCTGGTGCAGTTCACCCTAAAAAACCAATTGTTGGCAAACGAAATATTGCAGCCACATTACTTTGTGAATAGGCATGTTTATATGCCTCTTCTTTAATAGTTGTATCTCATCCCAAATGGTGCATTGCTTCCAAAAGTTGTATCCATTTGAATGAAGGGACACAAGAGGCAACTCTCTGCAGAATTCCCTCACTTATAAATACCCCCCCAAGGCTCAATTTGCATCCATCAATTTTGTCTCAAACATTCACTTGATAGAGTGAGAGAGAAATAGCAATAGGTTGTGTTGTGTGAAACATTGGTAGGCTCTGGTAGTCTATCATTTGAAGGACGAATTCAACTCTAGAACAAGAGTAGATTTACAAAGCCATAGCAACAAGTAAACAAGTTTTTGTTTCGGTAAAGATACGCTTCCGCATTTGACTTAGTTATATTTTGCGCAATATAACAGTGGTATCAAAGCCATTAGAAACTTGTTTCTTTGTTTTAAGTTTATGTGAAATGGCTTAACATCAAAATAATATGATATGTATGTGTATATATATATATATATATATATATATATATATATATATATATCCCGTATGTATATATTTTGATGGGTCTTTGTGAAGTGTGATGAATTTAAAAACCATTTCAATATTCTTATTTTAATCGAAATAAGGAATCCAATGGTGCAAATTTCGTTCAATTTGGATAAGAAATGAGCGAGTTATGATTTTTTGAATAGTTTTTTGCATGACTGTTTTTTCTTCATTGTTAAAAACGAAATTTTGCATGTTGTGGCGAAGAAGATGACTTAAACGTCGTCGTTTTGATTAATTAAGGGTGTCCTATAATATTGCCACAAGTGGCTGTCTCTGGTGGGGACATGTGGCTGCTGACTCAATAAAAAAAAAAATATGAATTTTGAATCAGTGCTTTGCAAGTTTCGAGCTTGGTACCTCTTAGAAAGAGCATTAACAGTTTTGCCACTAGACTAGGATATCCCTTGCTATAAAACGGACATGCAAATATGTTATAGCTATGGATAAGAAGATAAAACATTTATTTTGTTTTCTCTTCATCTCTTTCTTATTATTTTACATCTATTTTGAGATTATATTTCTATTTGGAATATAAATAAATGGTATAGTGCAAATGGAAAATTGAAATTATTTTCTATTTTTTTTTATAAAAAAAATATGTGGTTTATTTATTAAATGCATATATTATTTGTACTATATTTTCTGGTGGGGTATGAATGAGTTAAATTATATTTTTCTCATTCAAAATTTTTGCTTATAGTTTATCTAGTTAATAATAAATAAAACCTTGAATGTGAGTGATGATTTTTGAGCCTAGCAAAAATTTCGATCTCACGTCTTGGTAATATTTATTATTGTTAGATTTTTTAATTATGTAGCAAAATTTATGTATATGTATGTGTGCTAAATATCCAATATGTGCATAAAAATGTTGTGACATGGCTTCAAATAACAATGTTGTGGCAGACCTCGCTAAAGTTAAGAAACTGGATGGAAATAACTATGATATATGGCATCGTAAGATCCAGTATCTCCTTAATGAGCGAGAGGTCTTGGAAAAATTAACCCAAAGCATAGAGAAACCCGCTGAGGGTAGTTCCACCCAAAATAAGAAAGAGATGGAGACCTATGAAAAATGGGTCAAGAGTGATCATAGTGCACGGTTTGCTATGTTGAGTTACATGCACAATGATCTAATTGGCGAGTTTGAAAATTATAAAACCGCCAAAGAAATGTGGGATGCCTTGAAGACAAAATTTGCTGGCACATCTGCAACTAGGTTGAGAGCCTTGACACTTAAGTTTGAGACTTACAAAATGGCTCCAAACACTAAGATGGTTGACCATATAAGAAAGATATCGGCAATGATTCGTGAACTCAAGGCAGCCGGTAATAATCTCTCAGATGAGCAACAAGTTCTAGCCGTCCCTTGTTCTTTGCCTGACTCCTGGGAGCAAATGAAACTTACTATGACACATAATGAAAATATTAAGACTTTTTCTAATATATCGCATCATCTGGAGTTAGAGGCTGAAAGACAAGAGGCAAAAGGCCTTGCCTCTATGTTTATTGCTGAGCCTAGCCAACGCGGGAATTCAAAGTCCAAGCGTAAGCGTGATGACAAAGCAAAAAAGGATGGAAAAGATGAACAAGCTCAGAAAAAGAAAAAGGGTGGCAACAACCGAAAAGGCAAGCGTGGGAAGGGAAAGCTTAAGGGAAAATGCTACAATTGTGATAAACCTGGACACAAGGCTCGTAATTGCACTGAGCCTAAGAAGGTACAACCTAACCCTTTCAAACAAAATGATTGCTTTGTTTATAGTCATGTTTTTGTTGCTCATTCTTTTCCAAATTGGATTATAGATTCAGGAGCAACACGACATGTCACAAGGGACAGAATAGGGTTCATCGAGTACTGTTGGATTCCTACAGGAACCCAACATGTCTACATGGGGAAGCACTAGTGAAGAGGTGATAGGAATTAGGACCTATCAACTTAAGATGCAAACTGGTCACTCTATACTTTTGTATGATGTTCTCTATGCATCTGGAGTTCGACGTAACTTGATATCTGTAATAGCTATGGTTGGCCTAGGGTTTACTTTCAATTTTAGCATAAACTCCATAGATATCTATTTAGACTCCGTGTTGTATAGTAGTGGACACATTATTGATGGTTTTTATGTACTAGATGTTGATAATAATTTATATTATGATGCATTTTATGCTTCAAATGATAATGATATTACATCTAGTTCTATTAAATGGCATGCTAGACTAGGTCATATAGGACATGAAAGAATGGCAAGATTGGCAAGTGCAAGCCTTCTAGGCTCACTTACTAAGGTTCATTTACCAACATGTGAGCCTTGTTTGGCTGGAAAAGCCACTAGAAAACCTTTTGGAAAAGGTAAACGAGATTCTTTTCTTCTAGAACTAGTTCATTCTGACATTTGCGGACCTATGAATATAAGGGCACGCCATGGTGTTTACTATTTCATCACATTCGTAGATGACTATTCACGATTTGGTTATGTGTTTTTGCTTACGCATAAATCTGAGGCATTAAGTTGCTTCAAACGCTTCTTAAATCTTGTGGAAAACCAAAAGGATAACAGCCTAAAGGTTCTCCGCACGGATAGAGGTCGTGAATACTTGTCTGATCAATTCAAGGAATTGTGTGAGAAAAAAGGCATCATTAGGCAATTGACGATTCCCGGTACTCCGCAACAAAATGGTGTTGCAGAAAGAAGGAATCGGACTTTATTGGATATGGTTAGGTCGATGATGGCACAAGCAAATCTTCCAATTCATTTTTGTGGAGATGCTTTATTAACGGCTGCCTACATTCTTAACCGAGTGCCCTCAAAGTAAGTCAAATCTATACCATATGAGTTATGGACTGGTTTTCAACCAGATTTGAGTCACTTGCGACCTTGGGGGTCTGCAGGATATGTAAAAACATCACATCCTCATGGAAAATTGGGTCCTAAGGCCCAAAAGTGTACTTTTATTGGATATCTAGACTACTCAAAAGGCTATGTGATATTACATAAAAGAAATGATGGTGTATTGACTGAAATAGAGTCTCGTAATATGGATTTTATGGAGGATATTTATCCTAGTAGAGGTGAACTTAGAACAGACATAGAGTTTTATGAGATGGTAGATGAAATCTCTACACCATCTCTCGGCGAGGGTGGGGGATTAGTTCCTCAACCAGATGATAATAATCATAATATCGCCGAGGATAGTAGGAGAGATATCTTGGATAGTGGGAGCACTCCATTAGGGGAACATGTTGAACCTAATAATGACTCTTAAAGTCCTCAACTGTGTAAAAGTAAATGTGGAAGCATTCTTCGACTCCTCCATGAGGTTGAAAAGGAGTTTTTCTTGTGCACGCCTTTAGAGGTCGATGAACCATCTTATCAAGAGGCTTTATCTTCACCTGCTACAAAAGAATGGCTAGTTGCTATGCAATAGGAGATGGATTCTATGCAAAAGAATAAAGTATGGAAGCTTGTTGATCTTCCACCTGGGTGCAAGGCTATAGGAAAATGGGTCCTAAAGATTAAGGGCAAGGCAGATGGATCAATTGACAAGTATAAGGCATGTCTTGTAGCAAAAGGCTACACCCAAAAGGAAGGCATTGACTATGAGGAAATTTTTTCTCCTGTTGTAAGGTTTGCCTCCATTCACCTTATTCTAGCCATCGTCGCACATCTTGATTTAGAACTATTTCAAATGGATGTGAAGACTGCTTTTCTCAATGGAGACCTAGATGAAGAGATCTATATGGATCAACCTAAAGGCTTTGAGATCAAAGGACAAGAGCATAAAGTATGTAAGCTCAATCGTTCTATTTATGGCCTAAAGCAGTCATCTAGGCAATGGTATCTTAAGTTCTACCAAGCTATGGCTTCTTTTGGGTTCATAATTGTGGAAGAAGATCATTGTGTATACATAAAGTAGTCAGGAAAGAGTTTTCTAATTTTAACTTTATATGTCGACGATATCTTGCTAGCAGGAAATGACATGGGGTTGATAGATACCATTAAGGAGTGGTTATCTTCAAATTTTGACATGAAAGATTTAGGTGAAGCTAATTATGTGCTTGGAGTAAAGATTACACGAAATCGTTCAAAGAAACTCTTGGGTTTGTCTCAAGAGACTTACATAAAGAAAATACTTGAACGATTTCGGATGCACAATGCTAAGCCTATGGATACCCCTGTCGATAAGAATCATGGTTTAAGCCGTGATTCATGTCCTAAGACTAATGTTGAAAAGCAATAAATGACTCGTATTCCATATGCTAGTGCGGTTGGAAGTCTAATGTATGCCATGATGTGTACACGAACTGATATTTGCTTTGCCATTGGGTTAGTAAGTCGTTTCCAAAGCAATCCTGGTATTGCTCATTGGAAAGCTGTCAAAAGGATCTTGCGATACTTTCATGGAACTACTGATTACATGTTTTGTTATCAAGGTGGTAATGTACGATTACAAGGTTATAGTGATGAAAATTGGGAAGGTGACCTAGATGAACGAAAGTCCACCTCAGGATATGTATTCTTACTAAGTAATGGTGCCATCTCATGGTCAAATAAGAAACAGACTTGCATATCTTTATCCACGATGGAATCGGAGTATGTTGCATGTGCTTCCGCCGTTCAAGAAGGAATTTGGTTGAAGAGATTTATACAGAGTTTAGAGATTGTAGCACATGCTCAAAATCCTATGACCATACTTTGTGATAGAATGGCTGCTCTCGCCTATGTCAAAGATCCCAAGTATCATGGGAAGACGAAGCATATTGAGACTCTCTATCACTACATTCGAGATAGAGTTGCACAAAAGGAGGTTGTACTTAAGCATGTCTCTACAAGGAATATGGTGGCTGACCCATTTACTAAACCTATCCCTAGGGATACTTTCTTATCACATGTTAAGAGTTTGGGTCTTAGTAAAATGTAAATGCTTGTAGTACTGATGTATATGTAAAACCTCTAATAGATGTATTGGATGATCATTTATATTAATGGAAGCTTTATGTTTTTTTGGTTATTAAATGATGCTTGAAATGGATATTTGGTTATGCACACATATAAGGAAGATGTCAACAGGCTAAAGGTGCTTCTTATACAGCAACCTGCCTCGACGCTTATGTAACGTCGAAGATGAGACATAGAATTCTCATTTGTGGGGCGCGAGAATTCAATTTAGATGTCGCCTTGGATTTAGTCCAAGATGAGGTTCTTTAAGTGGAACTGGCAAGAAGTTATCCTACACTTCATGTAGCCTGGTAAAAGGCCGAAGATTAATCTCAAGAAGAAATAGATCGAGACGCGTACTTCGTATGGTAGATTGACATCCTTGTATCTTTACGAGTAACTACCATAACATGTATATTATAATACATGTGCCGGTAAGGCGACTGTATAGGGAGTGTATGAATGAATCCCTGCTTCATTACTGTGTGAGCCCTATAGGTTATTTTTCAATAACCACCAAGTGCCCTTTGTGACCTTAGACTATGTCATAAGGTGGATATCTAATGTTTGCTACTTTAGCATGATACCTATGACGATGATTGATTCCGTCTAAAGGGACATGACTAGGAAAGCAGTTAGATAGAAACTAAGTGACATGAGGGCGACGGGAAGACATTTCAGTAACACATCATTGGATGATAAATGGTACCTATAGGTGGCCACCAAACGTTTTCTTAAAGTTCTTTCTCAAAATAAAATTTATTTTAAAGAATTTTTTTTTAAAATGAGCGCGGTACCATAGAGAGATCAAACATGTTCTGAGTTTTTAACTTATGACGGATTAGAAATGTTTGATCTGATGTGACTAAATATGTCTGGGGCACAGACGAGTTAGGTGTCTTTTGTTTTGTAGAAGGGATGTTATCATGTTAGTTAGATGGAGACTAAATATGATACTCCCAAGTCCCACCTCGGTGACTTATATGCTCGTCGGTCGCACGCAACACAACCTTGGTAAATGAGCAGTATCAGTAAGTATGATGGAATTAGAATCTTTACGCCAAATGTGTCTGAGTGGGAGATGTTGGCAAACGAAATATTGCAGCCACATTACTTGGTGAATAGGCATGTTTATATGCCTCTTCTTTAATAGTTGTATCTCATCCCAAGTGGTGCATTGCTTCCAAAAGTTGTGTCCATTTGAATGAAGGGACACAAGAGGCAACTCTCTGCAGAATTCCCTCACTTATAAATACCTCCCAAAGGCTCAATTTGCATCCATCAATTTTGTCTCAAACATTCACTTGATAGAGTGAGAGAGAAATAGCAATAGGTTGTGTTGTATGAAACATTGGTAGGCTCTGGTAGTCTATCTTTTGAACGACGAATTCAACTCAAGAACAAGAGTAGATTTCCAAAGTCATAGCAACAAGTAAACAAGTTTTTATTTCGGTAAAGGTACGCTTCCGCATTTGACTTAGTTATATTTTGATCAATATAACACCAATATATAAGTAAGGATCCTGAAGCTACGTGCTTTGCAATCCAGTCTATAACTTGATCGCCAGTCATTTTCACTAGTTTTAATCTATAGTAGGTAATTCTGATCCCAAACAAAAATAATAATAATAAAAATAATCTAGTAGATGGAATTGCTAAGACTAAACTCCTAATGTCAAAATTATGGAGGAAGCTTTCGATTTATAAGCAACAAGGTAGACTGTTTTGTGGATAGATTCAGCATCATTTTCCATAATTATGCTCGTAAGGCCTATCAGAAAAGCAAATAAAAAAGAAAGAGAACATCAACAATTCCTCATTCCTCCAAACATGATCATCATCATGATCCTAAAAGCATCACCTGGAAATGCTTGGGCCCAAAGCCAAGGAGAGCGTCACTGCAGTGGCTTCATCATAGATGGATTATGCACAGTGAAAGGTCACATCTTGACCATTAACTAATTTCCGAACTGATCCTGAACAAGAATTGCAGCTGAAGTTTTGCCTTTGGATGGAAAGGCAATATCTACACTGATTTTGAGTACTATGGTTTCCGGTTCTAGAAAACAAATTTTGCGAATAGGATTTTGTGCACATTTTGCTAATCCAAGTCATCTTGATTGCCCCACCGTACCGGATATACCAGCAAAGATGGTAACTTGAGAGAATACTTCCTCTTTCAAATACTCCGTAGAGATGCAGGAGTTAATAAAAGTCAATAACCAGGTCTCAAAGGTGATGACCGTGCAGATTGGATCTGGTATTGAAAGGGGAAAGCAAACTACCCCTTCCTAGACCAATTGCAAAGCAAATGTGTGTTCTATGGTTTCCGGTTCTACAAAACAAATTTTGCGAATAGGATTTTGTGCACATTTTTTACTAAACCTATTGGCTGTAGGTACTTTATTTCGGCAGCCCTTCCAAAGAAAAGCTTGATCTTAGATGATAATTTAGTTAGCCATATAAGTTTCCACATGTTAATTGGGAAAATATAGGAGCAGCTGCCACCTTTTGTGAGATCTTGAAGCTGAAACTTGAGTAGCTAAAGCAAGAGCACTAGCATATCCACTTTTTGACTTGTATGCTATGCATACCATCTGTTAGAATCAGGAGAGAGAAGTTCATGAACTGAGTTGATGCTGGTTCCAGGAAGCTTTGGAAAATCAGAATAGTTGGAGAGCCAAGAATCAGTCCAGACATTGATCAGCTGATATATTTTTCAAAGTTCTAACATTACATATTCAGAGATGAATCTTCCAATTCAATAGATTCTCTTTTTAGTATATAATGTAGGGGCCAGAGCCGGCCGAGTACTATCATGTTACAGAAGACCTACAAGCAAGAAGCCTAGTCACAAACAAATTATATCATTTACGGCTTCTGGAAATTAAACGGTTTTGGAAAAATGAAACTGTGATGATCACATTATACAAACGGATAAACTAATGAAGAAGCCCAATAAGGCACCAGCTATGACCTCAATTTCTGTGTGGCCAACTGATTCTTTCAGTGGACTGTAGCTAAAGGAAACGCTTTTTGGACCTCCTTTAACATCAGATGCTATGCTGGTAGAGATCAGCTCTGGATTACTGTCAAGTAGCAAAGAATCTTTTTTTTCTTTTCTCTGAAAATCATCGGCTCCATTCAAGAAAATACGGTCGCTGGTCTGCAAATTTGTACTTGATTTTCTAGGAAAACTATCACTCAAATCATTGGCTACTTCACTTGAGGAAATTGAGTTGATTTGGGTCTTGAGCAAAACCCTATTTAATGTTTTTGCATGAGTGCCGACTTCCCTTCTAACTCCCTACAAAAGCAATAAAAGCCACGGTCAGAGTAGTTTACATTCTCTTTTTTTCTTTTTGTATTACAGGGCTTGTTACTCTTGCAGTTGATTAAATGGTTCAATGATAGGAAGCACCCTGGGTCTCATATATTAGAAAAAAGATAACAGATGTTCACATAAATCTATGAATGAAGCGGAGCATATTAAACTAAGCAAGTTTGGAACACTCAAACATTAAGGACTTAGAAACCAAAGTTTTACATGAGAACAAGTCTACAGATATACTGATAGTCCCACAATAGATATCCAACACCATATTAAACTCACTAATTCATAGTTGTGCACCACAATTATTTGCTTTTTGTGAAATCAAACACGTAAAGAAATAAGTTTAACCAACTTTTAATCGTGAAAACCTCTGTTCAGCTGCGTTTCTTTAATCTTCTCACAGAAACAAATGCAATAAGATTTTCCTTAAAAACGTGTTAATTACAATTCTTGTTGCTAATCAGATGGTGGACGGGAGATTTGCAAGACATCTGAAGAAAGAAGAAGAATGGAAGGAAGAAGCAAGTGAAGTTTAGGGGCACAAGACTAAAAAAGGGCTTGTCTATATCATATTTCTGCATTCAACTAGGCAGCGGCAGATCCAGCAAAAAGGGTATTTGGCCTAGCTTAAAAGACAATTAACAGAAGAAGAGTGCTATCGTCCAGCATTTGGGAAATATTAACAGAATATTGACATTAACTGAAGAAATGGATGACACTTGTGTGAATGCAATATAATCAGGAGAAGCAGAAAAAAGTGCTTATTAGCACTTGATGCACAATAATATATGTGAGTAAGTAGCATACACATATATTAGGAAATCAGAAAATGTTGGGGGTCCCTGCCACACAAACAAAATGATAGATGATAAAGAGCACAAACCTGTGCATCATACATGATAAGAACAGCATAAACAACAGCTAAACCAAAAATTGCATCAGAAAAACCCCTGGAGTAACAGAGAAGAGAAATGTGCTTTTAATCCAGTGTCGATGAATAGTAATAACCGGATGCATAAACAACCCAACAACAAAACTAGTTCTAGACAGAATTATGTGTTAGTAGTACCTTTCAAGGCCAAGGGAAGTAGCAGTGGCCACAACAGCCTGTCATTGCAGACATAATTATATGAAGAAATTTGTATATATATATAAAAATAATAATAAAAAAAAAGAGAAAAGATTAATGGGTTTGTGTAGCGTACCGAAGAATGGGTAGAAGGTAAACCCCCAGCCTGAAAGGCAGTCTTGAAGTCGAAATTCTTGCGATAAAAGATAGTTGAAGTAAAAGGCTTCAAGAGTTGACCAATCGCCCCAGATAGCGCTGCAGCTATTAGAACCCTGTTGTGAATGATATCAGCAAGGTCATCGATTCCAACATTAGTGTACTCACACATGGATTTATTAGAGAATGAAGAAGCTCTTTTTTGTTTTCTCAAGTGAATGGAAACATATTGGCCCTCACTTTTTTGTCTCTGAGATATCACCAACGAGCTGGGAAAGCTCCAACTTTGCACCACTAACATCATCGGCTGCGGGAAAGCAGGTGTCCCAAGGTGATTTGGAAGCAGCCCCAAACTTATCATCCTCATACCATAACCCCACCTCTCTTTTTCCTTTTTTCCTTTTTTTTAATTTTTCCTTGTCTTGATAAATTGCCTATTTTTCTTTCTCTTTTACTTGTCGTCTCTTATTTCTTTTTCCCTTTTTTTTTTTTTTTCCTTCTCATAATTATATAGGCTTACTTTTTCTTTTTCTTTCTGTATTAATAACAAAACATGAATTCCATGCTCCAATTAATTGATGTTAGTCAATCTTGGATTTAATAATTTATTAGCGTTGTAACTTCAAAATCTTCAACTCTTCACCAAAATTTTGGAATTATAAATTTTTGTTTTCTTTATTGAATACAAAGTTGAGGTTTAAGTTCAGAAAAGAAATATAAAGTTATTTTTGTAACTTCTCAAGTTTCTTTCACAAATTAACCGATAAGAATGATCGTCAGAGTTTGAATTTTATATGGAAGTACTTTTAAGTGAAGGCAATCATCTATATAAGAATCAAAACAGTCATAAGTCAAGTAGATATTCGATTTTGATAGTCAAACCATCCAACTTTTTAACGGAAACAGAAAGGGAGAACGGGATCCAATATGAAAAAATTACAAATACAAAATAGCATTTTACATCCCATCCAAACTCAAGAGCTGAGAGAGAAATTCACCCCTTTTTCCTCTTCTATTAGTTGTAGTAACTTGTAAGCTCTCAAATAATCATCAACAAGGCCAGTTGATTTGCTTGCAACTAGCAAGCAAGTTTTGTTCATTAATCTCCTCAGCTTATGTTGAAATCTCAAGTATTTATTTATTTGCTCCATATCATAATATACGACTTTGAAAGGATGTATGGTTCATAAAAGAACAAAGGTTAGCAGGCTGTTTACAACTTTGCTTTCTTAAAGAGCCTGGCTCTCAACTCCTGAGCAACTGCATCAATGAACTCTTCAGTATTTAAATACTGAGCTCTGGTAACCCTGCATAACATATATATACATTTAATCATTTAGGGACAAAATAGCGATTGAAATTATCACATCTAGAAGCCAATATCTCAACAATGTTACTCACTTAGGCCCATGAATAAGAATTGCAAGATCCTTGGTCATCTTTCCCGACTCAACACATGCAACACAGGCTGCTTCTAGGTTCTGACTGAAATCCAAGAGTCTCGCATTGTCATCTAATTTTGCCCTGGATAAATTCAGAAAACATATCTTTCCATTTATATTATTTGTTCTCGTAAATTTTCCATATTGCCAAACCACACATACACAACCAAAGAAGCTCTTGAAACAAATGATACAACTTTGTACCTATGGGCAAGCCCTCTTGACCAGGCAAAGATTGATGCTATGCTGTTAGTGCTAGTCTCGTGCCCTTTTTGATGGATCCGGTAATGACGAGTGACTGTCCCATGGGCTGCCTCGGCTTCAATTGTTTTTCCATCTGGACATACCTGACGCCATCCCAATTTCAATAAAATTTGAACAATTAATACAAGTGACTGTGAAATGCCTGGGAGGAGAAAAGAAAAGGTGAGCACATCACACATACCAGGACTGAGGTCATTAAACCAAGGGATCCAAATCCTGTGCCAATGGAAAGAAATAAAAGAAATGAAAAATAAAGATTTTGTGGTTAAAAAAATGAATGGAAAATGATCATGATACATCCAAGAAAGCAACATTTTCTGAGCTTTATCCTTTTGAGAAATCAGAAATAGCAGGAGATATCCCATCCGGTTACCCGAAAAGGGTCCAGACCTTGGGCTAAAAGATCACTTTGCACATCTCCATCATAATTCTTGCATGCCCATACATAACCCCCTTCACTCTTAAGTGCATAAGCAACCATGTCATCAATAAGGCGATGTTCATACCTATCATATCAACCAAAGAGATTAAAAAGATAACTTTAACTTGGATAGGCAAGAAAGCACTCAAAGAATAACAGCTCACCAAATCCCAGCAGCCTCAAACCTGGATTTCCATCCTGTTTCATAAACTTCTTGGAAGATATCCTTGAATCTTTAGGGGGAACACATATTAAAAGTCTATAAATGATTAGAAATTTTTCACCAGAATAAGAAGGAAATGACCTTACATTCAATTAGTTTCACTGCTTCAAGAAGGTTAACTAAGAGAGTGAAAAAACAGAAAGAGAGAGAGAAAAAAGGGACTTTGACAAATGATATGCATACCTGCCATCATATTTCTTTAGAATGGTATTTTTTGTGCTAAGATAGAGTGGCCACCGTTTCTGATAAGCAGTGCTCATTGAAGCTTCCGCAAAAGCACGAATAGACTGTATACCCAAATTTAAGAGGAATGTAGTTCACCAATTCAGCAGTCAGGCCGATCGTATAAAACAAAGCTTATAACCACCTGATCTGCTAAGGCCATATACAAAACTTGTACTTCCCATCCATTATTAAGTCACTATGATTTTCTGTGCGTTGTCAGTTCACTTTAGCTTTAGTCTAATACATAACCATCATTCCTTTTCTTTCATTTTTCTTTTTCTTGTTGCAAAGAAATTACCATCACTTACCGGATAATATGAACAGAATATGGGTATTAAAAGCATAAAACGAGCAAAAGAGATAGCTGATTTAGACCTCATCGGTGTTATACATTGCCAAAGCTACACCTCCAGCATCTCTGAAGCTGAAAACTTCCAACTCTGTCTTCTCATTTGGTCCATCTGGTACTGCGTAAGTGTCAAAGTTCATTTTTCGGTTAATCCCCACCTCCCAAAAAAATAGAGGAGAGCAAGGGAAAAGGCAATCATGTACTATGTGTTCTTTGCTGCTATGAAATTTCAATGTAATGCTAAACATCAAGTCTGTATGCAGTACTATGAAAACAATAAATTGTTTGAGAAAGGTCAATAGTGATCGTAAGATGTACCAAACACAAGTTTTAGTTTTCCAGCTCCTTTAATAACTACATCTTTAGCTCGATACTGATCACCAAAAGCATGCCTTCCAATACATATGGGTTTGCTCCAGCCTAGCAAAATTTGCACGTACAGATGTTAATGAGAGAAAGATCCCTGCCCACCCTACCCAGGGGAAGCACTTTTTTCACTTTTTTCACATATGGCATTGGAATTTCATAGAAAAGAAACAGTAGAACACCTGGTACAAGTCTAGGTATGTTCTTGCAAATAATAGGTTCTCTGAACACCGTACCTGAAAAAGAATTGGTTATCACAGTATACACTTTTGAAAGGTTTGCACACAAATATTCAGGGGGGAAATATTCAACCATTTAACATGTTCCGGATGGTTCCATTTGGACTCCCCCACATATGTTTCAAGTTGAACTCCTTCACACGTTCTTCATCTATTATTAATCATGATTTTAAAGAAGAGAGTTAATTATAGAAGCCAAAAATGGGAAGACAAACAAGCCAAATGAATTAAGTATATCAGAAGCATGCATAAAGGTTGCTACCGGCTACAGCTGAAAGAGAAGGTTTGACTACCTTGTTTCAAATTGTTATAGCAACATAGAATTCTGTTGTCATGAGTAATGGTTTAAGTTATATTACATTGTTGGTGATCAATATAGTGCATATAGCAGCAATGGAAACAAGTGCATACCTGGAGTAATAGTGGCACACTTTATTGCTACATTGTACCTGGAGTTATATAGAGTAAAAGAATTATACAAGTCAGTGAACTTAGATACGCAATGAAATAGCATATACAATTTTCAGTGTCAATAAACAGCCTGCGAATGCATAATTTTGTTAGGCATTGCATTAAGGAAAACTAGGAAGATGTTCGATTGTGTATTGAAATTGAAATTGAGTTGAGATTAGCAATTATATAATTAGTACATAAATAACTGGTACAAAAGTACAAAAAGAAGAAAAGAGTCTTTAAGGCCATGCCAAGTCATACTTAAGAGTGGCTTCTGCGCTTTGGACGGTAACTCTATCGTCAGTGGCATCACGATTTGGGAGGCCAAGGTCAAAATATTTTATGTCCAACTCCAGGAAAGGAAATATGAGCTACAACAATTACATAAAATAACATAAAAAAATAAAATAATAATAATAATAATAATAATATGTATGTAAGTCAAATAAATAAGAAAAATTAAATAGAAAAAGTAGTAGTGGGTAGTATACGATATAATAATAAAATAAATAAGCCAGAAATGTACCTTGTCTTTGATAGATTTCCAGATAACCCGGGTCATTTCATCACCTGCATCATCATGTTATGTTTCACAGTAGACGACACTAAGAAATCTATTTAAAGCACATATATGAAGTCAGAAAACCATTAAACTAGTAGTAGCAATTATGGATCTTTGATCTTTATCATCACATAACTGAAAATATATTAGAAAAAAGAAAAAAGAAAAAAAAAAAAAAAAAAAGAAGAAGAAAGAAAAGCGACTGACCGTCCATCTCAACAATGGGGTTGGCGACCTTAATCTTCTCCATGGCCGTTGATGATTGATGATTGATGATTGATGATCGATGATTGATGATGGGATAGAACAGATGCAGCTCTCCTTTACTCTTCAAAGACAGATAGCAGCAGCAACAAAATCCTCCGCCTGCAGCCGGAACTGATCTTATTGACTTTAGTCAACCCAAAACCCAGCGCTTAATAATATTAGTCCCAAAACATGACCAGCTGTTTGGAAGGAAGTTTGGCTACTTATTATTACTCAATTGTGAAATAAAATTGATTTCTAACTTGTCTTCTTTGTCAAAATCTTTTATCCACAATGCAAAATCCGTGCTATATTGAGAAATAAATTATCTTAAATTTTAAATTAAAAAGACTAATTGAATTATTTTCACTCTCCAAAAATTAGTTACAATTTATTTGAGCCAATATCAGCTCGCTTCGATGAAAAATTAATAATTAAAAATAAAAAATAAAAAAAAAATCTCACTTGGTAGAAGGCCCAATATATATATATATATATATATTTTTTTTTTCAGTTGTTGTTTTTGTCGGAGAAGGCCCAATTGATAAAAGGAAGCCATGAGCTACGCCAATTTTTAAAAATATCCAATGCTCCACCTCATCCTCACATACTCAAAGTATTAATTGATAATAATTATTTTAGAATTCTTTTTGAAAAGTCAACCATATAATTGAGCTCCCTTATTTTGCACATGTATTTTGTATATCACTTTGTAATAAATTAAACCTTGAAAAAAATCTGACGAGGACAATTTTGGATTTAAAACAATATTATACTCAAATCTAACACTTTGGAATTAATTAAGACAACTCTAGCTAGCTCATTTGTCTATTGTTATTAATATATAAAAATTGCACTTTTAACAAACAACATCAAAAATTCTTCCACATCTTTCCTGCCTATACAATTAAATGATCTTGCCAACAATATAATAGGTTGTATATTTTTGGATTAAATCATGATTTAAATAAAGAAAATTAAGAATTATTAGTACTACTAGCTAGAAATACTCAAAATCAACATATGATGAGGGATGACTTGAACTTGAAGTGGTCTTGTTTTTATTATGATCAGTAGTAGTGCCAAGTTCGGGTATCTTCTTGTCTGTTTGTGCAGCAGCCAGCTGATCTTTAGCAGCAAATTGTGAAAAATCAACAGGTTCAGGTATGTGAGGAGGTTGAGCGCTCCTGACTAGAGCCCAGTTCACACCTTCAAAGAAGGGGTGTTGTTTAATTTCTGTAGCCCCTCTTTTGTAGGCAATGCGCTTGTGAGGTTCCTTCACCAAGAGGCCTCTAATGAGATCTCGAGCCATGAAACTAATTTGAGGCGTGTCTGGAAATCTCAATGGTTGTCCCACAACATTGAAGAGGGTAGCACGATTTCCAGAGCCCTTAAAAGGGGTAGTACCGTGCAAAAGCTCATACAAAAATATACCGAAAGTCCACCAATCAACTGCACTGCCGTGACCCTCTCCACGAATAATCTCTGGTGCTAGATATTCATGTGTACCAACAAATGACATTGAACGCACATTACTAGGTTCTGCCATTAATTCTGGAAGCGAACCTCCAACAAACAGACCAAAATCTGACTTTGATTTCCGATTCTTTTTGCTATAAGGAAGGATACGTGGGAAAAAAGTGGATGGTTGAATACAACCCTGCAGTTGAGCCTGATGATCATTTTCTAAGATGCCGCCCCCGCCGCCGCCGCCATTATTTCCAGCATTATTCCCATTTCCTCCTCCTCCTCCTCCTCCTGCACCAGCACCACCACCACCACCATGCACAGATGAAGACTTAACAAGGGTTGGACTTACCGAGCAACGAAGAGATAGGTCGAAGTCAGACAGCATAATATGACCCTCATCCCTTACTAACACATTTTCTGGCTTTAGATCTCTATACACAACTCCTAGCATATGTAGATACTCAAGTGCTAATAATACTTCCGATGCATAAAACCTGCCGCAATATTATTATAATACGTACTTGCCTGAGATTATTAACAATATATAAGGGAAATTAAAGAACTTAATATATATATATATATATATATATATAATTATTAGCTAGCTAGCTAGGGGAATTGAATGATCGATCATCAATTGAATGAATATATATACATGATATACTAACCGCGCAGCGTCCTCGGTGAAGTGCTTGTTAGGCTGCTTTTGACGAAGAGTATGAAGGTTACCTCCGCTACAGAATTCCATAACCAGGCAATAAAACTTTTCGGTCTCAAAATAAGAATATAAGGTAGGCAAAAATGGGTGGTCAAGAAGACTAAGAATCTCCCTCTCCGTTTGAGCTCGGAGTAGCTTATTTCTACTTTCCAGAGACCCTCTATCCATAACTTTCATGGCAAAGTAGGTGTTTGTTCCCCGAAGTTCAACAAGGTACACACTTCCAATATCTCCGTACCCTAATCGCTTCAAGAGCCGGAAGTTGCTAAGACCAAGTGGAGAATCTTTCGAAGCAACAGAGTTGACTGCATCCCATCTTACGTCACCACCTGTGTGGGGCTTTAGGGGTGCGCTAATACAACTTTCTAAGCTGTCACTACGACTGCTGTTTCCGCTCCCTCTGCCGCCTAATTGACCACTCATCTTACTATGATCACTAATCGTCGTCGTCGTCTTTGTGCTCGGTGATATTATTAATCCACTTGGTTGTGCCGCCGCTACGGGAAGCTGATGATCAGAGTTAGTAATTATCCTTGGGCTAGGCAGTGGACGCCCGGGAGCTGTGAAATTCGCACCACATTTTGTAAGTGGTTCGCCGCCTTTCTTGGCTTCAAATTCTACATCAATATTTCTGGGATCTTGATCCATATATATATATATATATATATATATATATATGTGCAAATTAAATATATATTAAGCGTGTTTTGCTTTTTGGTAATTCTCGACTCAAATGTTATAAATTATATATATAATTGGACAGTGATGGCCGGCCGGTTTTTACTATTTACTGATCAGATGTGGTCTTGTTGGATTTGAAGTTGAAATGGTGGTAGCATCCTTGGCTGTGAAATCCGTAGGTTTTCTTGTGCCCGCATATTTATGTTCTACAGCTGCATTCTAATATTGCTTGTGATCTTCGATATAATCTGCATTAGGGGAAACATTAACTTGTCTCTTTTCTTTCTCCTCTTCTGATCATGATACTGGTAAGGCATTAAAATCAATACTGGAAAATATAATATTAATTTTCATAGAATTTGCAGGATTACGGGGGCAATTAAAATACCACTTTAGAAAATAAAAGCATTCATGCATGCATATTGTAGACAAGACTCTGGAAATTATTCTCTCATCTAAAATATAAAATGTATCGTAATAAAGAGTTAACAAGAAAGGTAATTAAGAATTGATATTCATAGCTAGCTATTACTAGACCTTCAGTTGGCCCGCTAAGCACTCTCAAGTGATCTCATAAGTCATGATCAGGTTGTCACAAATTTAACAAGATAAAGCTAGCCATTCCAATAATAATTATAGGAAACATAGCAAGCTGTAGTAGTAGTCTTTGCGTGCATGAGAGTAGCTGAAAATGAAACGTATGTATATATATATATATATAAATGAAACGTACTAGTTTAATTAAAATGTATTATTTGTACTTCTTAATTTTCAACTTTTACCCATCATCGCTTGGCTAAAAAAAAAAAAAAAACTTTTACCCCTCATCACGATATGTACAAGGAATCACCATGATGCACTACAACAAATATCGATCCTAAAAGCATATTTCTAATAGCCACTGTGCATAGGTCTGATAACATCCTTATGTATTAAGCCATGGTGATGGTGTGTAACGTGCACACATAGCCCACTGAAATGTATATGATGTTACGACAAGAAAAAAAAAAAGAAAATGTATGGGGTAGTTAAAAGGTAAAGCAATATATATATGATATGATATATATGAAAAATCAACAGCAGGCTGATTCTTCACGCGACATCCCGGTCCCATCTCCGATTGCGGGCCATTCCTCCGCCGATCGAGGATGGTATATATATATATATATATATATATATATATATATATATATATATATATATATATATATATATGAAATTAGGAACAAATTAAAGAGATCAAAGTAGATCTAGCGAGTTATAAAGATCATTAAGAAAGAATTAATGAAGGACATTAATATATACCAGATATTGCAAATTATAAGTAGAGGTTCTGAATTATATTGCCAAGAAAACATCTTCTCCTTCCAAACGAATTAGGACGACTTGATGGATCATCATCAACTGAAGATCAAAGATGCATGATTTGATAAGTATAATACCTGCAGATCTTAACGTTGCGACTTCATTAATATAAATATGTCGTCGTCAGAAATTAAGCTTAATTTGAAACAAATTGGAATACCTAGTAGGTGAGGTGTTTCAAATCTTATTGTTGCTTTCACATGATTTCGGAAAGCACGGAGAGATGACAATGAGGGACAATGACATGATATTTGGTTGTAGCCTTCTTCCTCCTATAATTATACGGATGCTTCTATTAGTATAACACATGTTGGGATTACTACATGAGCTACCATTGGTTTGGAAATTTGTGCAAGCAGAGAAATTTGTGGAAATAGTAAGGAAAGAGAAAAATTACGTAACAACCAGGAGAATCCATTTATTTACACCTATGCAAATATAATTATAATTAATTAGCATTCAAACGAAAAAAAAAAAAAATTGTGTGTAAAAGAGAGAGAATAGAACAACCACCACGTATAACATGGAGAGAGGAAAGGGAAAGAGCGAGAAGCAATCGCCACTTTGACGAATTGTGGAGATAAAGGATTCGCCACTCAGACCTGTACGTCATATTATGGTGCTAATATATATACATTATAGACTTACCAACCAAATTTCACATTAATCTTTGCAGTCAATTAATTTTTTTTAATTACAAATACCAGTCAACTAATTAGCATTGAGCTTTTAAATTAATAGCCAACGAGTTGGAAAGTTAGGGGCAACGTGGGGTACATACTTATCGGTGGAGTTGCCCAATGCTAACAAGTGTCTGCAGCTCTAAGCTGAATGTCCAGCCATTGCAGTCTCGATCAATGCTATGAACTATGAACACGTTCATATTGAGAACAGTTGTTGAATTGCCAAGCTCATTTGAAGTGAACACCATAGTTTCTTTCCACTCCTTCCCCTTCCAACAAATCCAACTCCCGAATGCAATGTCACGCATTAAAAACGGAATGACCTTTTTAATTACATAATACATTAACAGACTGTTTGGAATAAATAAATTTTACAAAATTTTGTAGAAGTCATTTGCAAATCCATATTTTTTTGTTTGGTTGCACATTTTTAAAAAATTACAAATCCAGAATTTGTAATTCTTGGATTTACACAAGCCTTACTCAAATCCGAGCCCAAGAGGTGGAATTTGCAAATTCATGTTTTCTAATTCTATTGCTAGTCTTTTAAAGACAAAAACTACCATCAGGTTAAAGAAAAAAATAAACGTCTTTTTCACTCTTCTTCCCCACTCTTTTCTCTTCTTCCAAATTGACCGCGAAAAGAGAAAAAAGTTAGCTTCTTCCATTCACTCCTCTTTCAAGTATTTTGCAAATTAATTCGCGATATCTTTTTTATTATGTATTCTTTTTGTTATTATTATAGTACTATTATGTTGTTGTTATTGTTCTTATTTTTAAGATACTGCTTTGTACGCAATTTTTAAATTTGCCATGTACATTATTCTTTCACGCTAGACAATATTTTTGATAAAAAGATATATAATTTCAAATTTCAAATTCACTCGATCACTTTTCTCACCCTGTGGCTTTTGATTGATGATTATACAATTTTTCGGGAATGAATATAACAATATTGTGTAGCAGTGGTAACAAACCTAGTGTTGATCAGGTTGATAACATTTTGCACTGCAACAATCTCTCTCTCCTTTTTCCCCCCCTTTCTTTATAGTGTTAATTCAGTATGTATTTTGTTATTGGGTCTTCTCTTGAATGACATTTTGGTTGCTTTGTTTTTCAGTTTATTTTGATTTCATGTTATTTTTGTTTTTGGGTTAGTTATACCTTAGTGTATTATGTTATGTGCTTCATACTTATTAGATAAATTGCAATTAGGTTCAATACCCTTCTTGTATGATTCTTTATGATTATTTCACATCCTTCATTACTTTTCTTGTTATTTGGCACAGAAAAGCTAAAGCCTTTCGATGTTTTGATCAGGTTGCAAAGTTACTCTTGCTTATTACAAAAGTTACATTACAAGTCTCAATATATCCATCAATTGAATAAAAGAACGGTATTTAAATAAAATATAACTATTAATTCTAATTTCATATGTGTTCCAAACATAATTTGGATTTACAAATAACAGAATTAGCTTAATATTATTTTTCAGTTCCAAACAAGAGAATTAATTTTAAATGAATTCCATTTGTAAATGAATTCCTCATGGAATTCATTTATAAATGAAATGAATTCCATATATGAATTGATTCCAAACACTATGTAAATTGACGTCAAATTAAAAGGTAAAATTGTAACGAGCGGCAAGAGTCTAAACCAAATAAAATACAGTAAAATTAAGTCTCCAGATATATTCAATATATAGAATATCCAAGATATATAATTTCTTATGTATACAATTTAAAACCAATTATTAGCGATAATTTCTCCATCATATCTTGTCATATCAATTCATTGCTGTATTAATGCTTCCGTAATCTTCACTATAAAAAAAATTGAAATTTGCGATGGGCCGTCGCCATGCCGTCTCTAACACGGCGACGGTTTTGTGAAGGGAAAGTTTGACGCAAGTTTTGTGAGGAAAAAGTAACGGCAAAATATCCACCGTAAAAAACCGTCCGTCTTTGCCATCTCCAATTTCGTGACGGCCATGCCATATCGTCACCATATTGGTGACGGTCAAACTAGACCGTCACCAAATTGGCGACGGCACGGTGAGGGAAAAAATTAGCTGACCGTCACCAAATTGGCGACGGCACGGTGAAGGAAAAAATTAGGTAGGTAATTCGGATACGGTGGAGATGGCTCGGTGACGGTATGATGACAGATTCCCTCACCATGTCGTCACCATAATGGGTAACAACTAAATTTTATCTATTTTAATTAGTAAGATTAATAATATATTATGGTTAATAAACCATAATATATAATTTTACATTTAAACCATTATACGGCCTAATATATCATGCTGGAGCGTCACCAAATTATTTTTTCTTTTCAGTCACATCTTTCTTTATGACCATTACTTAGTCCGTATGCACGTGTGTTTTTGTACAATCACCTCAGTGATCTGTCAAATCACGACGCGCATGATGACAAATTATAGATTCAGGTGTTGAAACATGACATACTTTATTTAATTTCTGTCTACAATATCTAGTTGTCCAATCACGGCATGCATAAAATTGCATTAAATTATATTTTCAGCTAATAAATGTAAAATTAAAAATTAAAACTTTTCCACTTCATATAATTTTGTAAATTATAAATTTATAATTGTTAATTGTATGAATCATATTTTTTTTAATAAAATTACACATTATATTTTTGTGCCTTTATTAATAAATTCTTATATAATTACTAAGATTAAAATTATATTTTTAAATATACATTTTTTTTATAATTTTAAACGTTAATAATTTTTTTTTACTTTTCCTTATCTCCGTATTGGAGACGGGGATCGATCCCATCACCATTGGAGATGGGGGCTATACCCCGTCACCAACATTAGAGATAAGAGTTGAATCCCGTCTCTAATAATGGAGACAGGAGCCCTAGCCCATCTCCAATGGAGACGAGTAACCATCCCCATCTCCAAAATTTTGGTAACGGGTGATGAATCCCGTCTCCAAGCTTGGAAACGGGAGTTGAATCCCGTTTCCACCAATCTTTAAACAAAAAAAAAAAAAAATTAATTAAAGGACATCAGCCCCATTGGGGCTGATCTAATTTCAAAAACAAACACCCACCCCCGCGTCCTTTACCCTCCACCCATGACCCCCACAATCCCCCACCCCCCAAACTCGTCACCCCCAACCCTGCGCACCACCCGTTCCACCATCGGCCTCGACTCCGCCATTGAAGATAACCTACCCCTTTTAATTTATACAGATCTATACATTTATACATACATATATATATACATACATATATATATATATATACATACATATATATATATATATATATATATATATATACACACATGTATAGATCTATACATTTATATATGTATATATGTACAGATTTATACATATGTACATGTATATATCAAATTTTTACATGTGAGCTTAGTTTGTGCGTGTGTGTATATATAAGACGTTCTATGAATGTGTGTGGTAGTGGTGGTGCGGTGTGTGCATGAAGAGAGTTTTTGTCCAATTTATATGCGTATATGTAGATTATGGAGATTTTGACTGTTCAGATGCAAGATGTAGAATGGGGTGTTGGAGATTTTGTTGGTATGCTTCAACATCTGCTCAGGTATGAGAAAAGTTTTGATTTTTAAGCGATTTATATATTATATTTGTAAATTGATGTCTTGATTTTGATATCTATGAGTACTTTTCTAGGCAATTTACCCCGTTGTATTACAGCTCAAGTTAGTTCTATCCCGATAGTGGATGATAATTATGCCTTGCTAGATATATATTGTAGAAGGTAAGATATCTTAACCATCGGATACTATTTTTGTGATCTTTTTTCAGTGTTCTCAAGTTCAGTTACATTTTTCAATTGAAGCTTAAATGAGCTTGTTTTTCCATTACAGTGATATAACTGCTTTGGCAAAGGGCAGAGCATATGCACAAATTTGTCTTGATGAGTTGAGTATTCATCAGGTAATTGTTTGATCGAAGTTCTGCATGACATAAGTTTATGTGCCTCTGCTTTTTTGGATGCTGGAAGATCTTATATTATACGAAAGGCAAAGATATTTTGAGCATGTCCCTGAAAGGAGAAGATAATTGAATGACTCAAGTAACAGGAAGTATGAGGTCTTTTGTAGTCTAGCAAAATACATATTTAATTGAATCTTTCTTGATACAATCAATTTCAAAGTTGACCATCATTTTAGAAGAAGTTATGAAGACAAGCAAGATAGGCTTATTTAACTTCTTGTGCAAAGATACTTCCATTTTAGTCTGCTTGAAGATGTGCTAGAAATTTTTGTTCTTTTCAACTAATGAGCTGCAGGGGATCATTAGAAAATGCTTGGTGAGCCATCTACCCTATCTATGGTAGAAATAAGGCAATAAGGACAATTTTCTTTTTGTTTGTTCTTTTTTTTTTTGGTTTTAAATACCTATTCAGCTTTCATTAATAAATTTTGTGGTTTTAAATATTCAGCTTTCATCAGTAAATTTTAGATAATTGAAACTCTGTTGGTATTGCTAATGGTCTTCCCTGCTATTCTCCTAGCATGTGCTTTTATCATAGTATGAATTTTATCTAAATCAGCTTAGTTCATTTGGTAGTCCACATGGCTACAGTAGACATTCCAATTGAAATCCGTCTTAATTATATGCAGTTTGCATATACATGTTGTTGCCTGTTTGCAAAAGCAATTAGATATCAGGCAACAAGGTTATTCTTTTAGCTTTTACAAAATTATTTATGGGACGGCCTGGGGAAGATGTAGTATATACAGCTTTACGCCTCACCCATCAAATGCTTAACCATTCAACAAATGAATACTGTTAATTGTTGGTCATCAAATCCTTCCTATCCAAAGATCTTTTTTTTTCTTAAGTCAAGAGTTTAATGAGATTAATTGTTAGAATCTTTGGCATTGTAATGTGTGTTAGTATTGGAAACAAATTTTGAGCTGTTGATTACAGGATGTTAACAAGATAGATAATTCCGAATTGCCTTCTTCTTGGGCAAAGAAAAGAGAAGTGTTTATAATGGATCAAACAATGGTGAGAATGTGATGGAACTATTTTTCTTCTTCTTTTTTCTCTCAATAAAATATGAAGAATCAATGTATATGTTTTTATCTCACCATACGATATGAGATGAAAAAAGAAAATGAAAGATGAGCATAATAGCAAATGGAAAGAAAAAGGGGCCTGAATCAAGCTCAAGATTAAAATGCAGTTCTTCTTTTCTTTTTTTCTTTTTTTTTTCTTTTTGTGTATGTGTAAATTTTTCTTCTTATACTCAAGATTAAGATTAATATGAAATTATTGCTTGTCATTCTATATATTGAGTTCTTTCATGGTTCTGATTTTTATGTCTTCACAATTGAAAGAGATGGTATTGGCACTGATCAAATCTTGACCTTTCAGATGATGTGGTTGAAATGATTGTTGATAAGGTTACGATTGTTTCAACTTTGTCTCATGTGAATTCATGCTTAAGCTTCTTAGTTTAACATTTCTCTTTCCCTCATAGACATTCAGTGACATAAATACTAATGGTAGTGGAAGGATTCATCAAGGAGAATGAAAGGAGTTCGTATCGAAGAATTTTTCACTTAGTCATATATAGATACCCATTTTCAATTTGTAATATCATGGGAACTAATGTTCTCATTTATTTTTCTAAAAATTAATAGTAAATGGCCACTTTTTTGAAAAAATGGATTGCCATTTTGATGGGTGCACTACTCTGATTTAGCTTTTTGCCTACATAGTCACCTTTCTGTAAATCACTACTTTGTAAAAATAAATTATAACAATATCATGTTGATTTTTTTTTTGTAATCATCTTATGAATTTAAAATTATCTTTTTATCATTTATTCTATATCTCATATAATAATTTTATCTTAACTAGTATATATATATATATATATATATATATATATATATATATATATATATATATATATGTATATATACATATTTAATTTTTAGTGATATATATGTATATATCATTTGTTGTATATATTATTCATTTATTTTTTAATTTCCAATTTGGAGGTGTCCAGTTGAGATGAGTGTATACAGCTTCGGCGTTGATGACGTCGATGCTCACCGTTTCTCGCTGCGGTTACGGTTGGCTTCCCGAAGGTAATTTTCATTTTTCAGTAATTTTTTCCTCAAATTGTATTAAGTTAATAAATTTATTCGATAAATTTTGTTCAGGTGATTTCAATTTTAGTGCTTTATCAAAACCATTTTATTGTTAATTATATTCGTACATTATATGCTATATGTATTATGAAATTTTGGTGTATTTTGGTTAGGGTACTGGACATGCTTAATTAGTTGTTAGCATTTTCTATATTATAGTGTTGATTTATAAGTGCTAGTGATTATTTCCTATATCAAAGTGATCTCTTTTGCTCTGTTCCAGTGAAGTTGGATTGTCTGACCCTCTAATGCATAAAATGTGAATGGCATAACCCTCCACAATCCATTCCTGAAATTTTGTAAGCCATACAAGATGGATAACATATGAAATTTTGGCCTTCTCCGCTCTTCCAAATGTTGTTGCAAAAGTTCCAGTAACTTCTCATTTACTAGACATGACGATAGATGATTTAAAGTGAGTCATTCCTCTTGCATTTCAACAACAATTTCCCTTAACCTAAAAGATAAAAATAGGTAGCATTGAAACCTGTTAAGTAATGGATCAGAAAGAAACATTCTCTTTAGCACTAAAATCAAAATCTACTCTAGCATTATAGGCCCCCCCCAATGTTTTTTCCCTTAATGTTTTTATTTTGAATCTTGGCCCCCTAATTTCAAAATCCTGACTCCGCCCATGGAGACATGAAGGGATGTAGTAAGGAATTGAATGGAGTGATGATTTTGTATTTTGTTTTAAGGTAAAACAATTAACAGAAAATATAGGCTAATTCTTCATGTACGGGGATGATCATTCCTTAGATGTGTACGAACGAGCTATTGATTAAGTTATTAAGTTGGACTTCTTTTATAATGTTTTAATTTTGTAGTGATAATTTAGTTTTTATTGGAAAAAAGGGGTTGTTGTGATAAGTTAATAGCTAAGAATTTTGGTGATGGTTGACTGATGTCATTTGGTTTGTTACAGATATTCGGCTTTGGGATTTAGCAAGCAAGTAATATTTCGTCCCCTGAAATGCTTCATTTTAATTTCCTCAGATGATAATAAGGCTATTTAGTTGTTGTGGTGATGCCTTAGAACTTTGTCTTTTACTTTCTTTCATCTATTATGCATCCATGTCTTACTAATTAGCGGCAATTACCATTTGAAAGGTGCTCCATTCACTATATTCTTTTCTCTGATGCTCAAACCTTGGATAAATGGTCCATATTTTTTTTTTTCATTATCGTTGAGCCTATGATAATGTTAGAAGAATATTGATTTCCACTTGGTAGATAATTTATTATGAGGTTTAGATGAATTATAAGGGAAAATAAAGCATATCAGGTGGTTTGTAGCGAAACAAACAATATAATCTATAGAAGTTGGACAAAAAAAAAATTAAGCCATTAGATTTTTGCTCCAAGAAGTCATACGATTTATTTATTTTTTAAATAAAAATAAAAGAAGCCATATAATATTTGCTCCAACTTGTCTAGTGAAGCTTAAAAAGCCCTACGATTCTGGCTCACCATTTAGAGAGAAAGTAACAAAGACGAAAAAGAGAATGATAGTCGAGTGGTCTTTAGCTTCTAGCTAATACCATACATAAAAATATAGGGGTGTCATAGTATTCTGCTTTGAAGATCAGAAAAGAGAAAGTCAATAGGTGATTTATTATGAAGGCATGGTTATAAATTAAACAGAAAAGAGAAACAAATGACATAACATTTGCTTTGGATTGAATTACTGCCCCGTGACAAATAAGTACTTTTACAACTCCATTACATCCATTCTTAGCTGCCATGTGCAATGGGGTCTCTCTATACCTAAAAATCTCAATGTATAAACACCATTAGAAGATGGAAATACTACAATGTGAATCTGCTAACACGACTTCAATTGATCTTAAAGAAGCTTGTACAGTGTAAACAATTAATCTTTAGAAAATACCATGGTCTTAGCCTCTAAATTGACCTCTTTTGGGCACGCATAGTATAGAATGAAGCACATGTAGTCTATGGGTCATAGTTTACCACAAAGGTCTGCTAGGAGGCACTCAACTACGTTTATAGCAACTATTATAAGCTAATATAGATAAATGACCTTTGACAGATCTCCTCCTGATGCATTTGTCTATCACTAAAATTACCAATAAAATATTCTTTTTTATGTATCAACTCAAATTAACTGTATTAGAATTTACATAATTAATACTATTTATTCCAATTTATTGATACAAGTTTGTTCTCATTGCAAGTCATTTTATTTATAATATTTTATTAATATACATTGGGCTAAGCCCATGCATATGCACGGGCCAACCCTAACTAGTATGTATATAAATAGGTTAGTTGTACATATATCATTCAAATATGATCTACTTTTGCATTATACCTATTTTTGTAACAGATTTGTTTCTATTATAAAGAATTGTGACATGTGAGACAAAGTAGGGATAATAATTAACAACATACACATGTAGAGAGATGAAGGGGTTTTAGGAAGAGAGAGAAGATAAACTATTGCATGCAATTTTGGCGAGGGCTTGGCGAAGGTGTTGTGTGAATTCTAACGCAAGTGCACGTATCGCAACAAGTAATAAAGTGATAAGTAAAGATCGTTCCCACGAGGACTGTGATTACTAACTACCGAAATTAATTTAATTGAGAATTTGTAACTAATGACTAAATAAATTATAGACTTAACAAAATAGAAAAATAACACAATTACGAAATTAACAAAAGATGGTAATTTAATAATAAAAAGGCTCTAGGGATTCCGATTTCACCAAGATTAATCCTATTTGAAACTAGTGATTTAAATCAATTGACGCCTATTCCTTACGTTGCCAGCAATTTCGCTAAGGTAGATATTAATCTTTCTCAAGCATCAATAACCTATCCCAATAAGCAAGCTAACTACATCTCTGTGATAACTGTGAACTTATGGAACGCATTAAGCCCTAGAAATTGAAGTGCTGCACTAGATCTCATAACTATCTCTAGCTTATGACAATTTAATGGTATTTTATACGTGGTCTAATTTAGTTATCACTTCTCAGTCTCAAACTAAATCACGACTCATGTAATTGTTGATCAGGCAACCACAAGCATTAAACTCAGTATAAAATACTCAACGCAAATATGGAATAGTTCATCAATTAATTTAAAACCAAAAACATCAAATATTCATAATCTGGCTACATTATAGCCCTAGAAAAATAGCTTAAAACATAATTATGAAAATAAATAAAATTCTAATTGTAACGTAAAGCATGATAAGAGAGATAGATAAAACTAGGATTTGGAGAAGAATTGGGGCAGAAGTCCGTCTCCGGATCGTTCCTTCTTCTTCAACTCGCGAATCCTCACTTTCTCCCCCTCTGGAACGTTGCTTTTCTCTCCTAAAACCAGCTGCCTCCAAAAGCCCTCCTCTTTTCTAACGTCTGATGCCTTCTTTTTAACATAGGGTTTCTTCTTTTCGCGCCTTTTACAAAATTGCCCTTAAAAATCCTGCGACACTGCGCAGCTGCGCTATGACTGCGCTACTTCTATTTGTTTTTCAATTTCTCCACAAATTGCGTAAAAGCCAATCTTTTGCAATTTCTCTTCAATCTTTGCCTCAAAACTCAGTTTGTCTCTTGGAAATTACCTACAATGCAAATCAAAGACAAAACCAATCAAATTGCTCATGAATTACTCAAAAACTAACAAAGTTTAAGTGAAAATGTGCTGAAATCATATATCAATAATACACCCAACAAACACCCCCAAACTTAAGCTTTGCTTGTCCTCAAGCAAAAGACACAACTAAAGAAAGAAACAAACTAAAACTAAAGACTCAACACAAAATAACTCATGAAAGCAATGCTGTAAGATAGTAAGTTTTCACGGCCTCAGTAGCTTTATCCCAATTCAAGAGGTAACTTTCAATCACAAGCATGAGAAATAATAACTTCACATAAGTTCCATTTTACTTCAAATCCCCCATGTGAGTGTGTGAATAGCCTCTATCCTAATCAATTGTCCCCGGATGAGTTTATGCAAGTTAAGTGAATTATCAATATGGATCTTTTATTTTCAATCACTTAGGACTTCATAAGCTCACTTTTCATGCCACTCTCCACTAATGTAGGTTAATCATAGCATAAAAGATCAGTAGGACTTTACATTTGGTTGTAACGTGTGGCTAGGGTCAAGGTAGGATAATGAATATAATATAAGGCTAAACTACCTGCAAACACACAACTATTCGAGGATGTTCAATCGAGCATATGCCAACTCTACTTCGTACCACCAAAACTATTCAACAAATCTCTTTTCTTTCATCTTTCATTTCACTTCCTCAACAATCATTCACAACATTTGAAAACACATAGAGAACCCACACTCCCCAAAACTTGCGTTTTGATATTAATTACAAGGAGTGTGACTCTTCTTTTCAGTCAATCATGCAACATATTTTATTGTATATAGAATAGGAAATCATGCAATTTACCATATAGAATAGGAATCAATGTAATTTTCCATTGTTAGCATACAATTTGTACATGTATATATGCATGAGCATTACAACAATAAAATTGCTTCAGTGCCTTTGTTTTTCTACATGGTATTAAGAGCAGGTTAACTTTGATAATCTGCTGCGATATAAACTCTGAATATCACACATACAACAATGACTGATCAAACATCTAAAGGCAGTCAAGTCATTGTCATTTCAGACAATAGACAAAATGTTTCAGGGGACGTTAATTCCCCCTTTCATTTACAGGCCTCGGATCACCTAGGACTGATCTTTGTGGTCACGTTGCTCAAAGAGAATGATGCTAATTATTTTACTTGGAGGCGCAACATGTTGAATGACCTTTAATCCAAAGTCAAGACAGGCTTTATCGATGGATCGATTGAGAGACCAGACATTAAATCTAAAAACCACCTCTCATGGATCAAGTGTAATGCCATGGTATGTTCATGGCTAGGTAATTCTATGTCCAAGGAATTACAGAGCAGTGTTGCTTATGTGGAGACAGTGGAAGAAATTTGGAAGGACTTAGAGGAGCGTTTCTCACAAGGAAATACACCAAGGGTATATGAACTAAGGCGAACGATTGCTTTTTTGCAACAGGAGAAAGCCACGATTTCATCCTATTATGGAAAGATAAAGGGACTTTGGGATGAGTTGCAGGCAGCTATCCCGATACCGATATGCTTATGCGGGTGCAAGTGTGGCGTGTCAAAGAAGATGCAAGTAATGAGAGAAAGCGAAAAGGTACACGATTTTTTGATGGGATTGGATGACGATTTCAACACTGTGAGATCACAAATTCTCAGTCTTGATCCGTTTCCCACTTTAGGATGTGTTTATGCCATGGTTGCCCAAGAAGAAAAATAACAAGTAGTAATGGCAGCAAGGAACCCAAGCATAGACACGACAGCATTTATGGAGGGACGACAACAAGTCATGGCAATCTCATCGAAGATGAACAACAAATGTCCCACATGTGAATTTTGTAAAAAAGTTGGTCACCTCAAAGAAAAATGTTATGAACTTATTGGTTATCCTCCGAATTGGCGCAAGAAACCAGGGAAATTCAGCACGAAAGGAACAACTTTAGGCACCACTCAAGGTGCAAATTTGCGTGGTCATGCAGAGGCAAATATGACACACACAGAGCCACATAAGCAAGGAGGTGAATCACAACCTATCATGCCCTAGCTTACTGAAATGCAATATCAACAATTATTGAGCCTTCTCAATAGCAACACGACAACAGGTCCTTCTGCAAATTTAGCAAACTTCTCTGGTATGTTAAATATATTTTCTCCATGGATTATTGACTCCGGAGCCACAGATCATTTTACGTGTAATCCATAATTTTTGACTAATGGAGAAAAAGGACAAATACACATCTTCTGTTAGAATTCCAAATGGTTGTACAGTTCTGGTGCAAGCTATTGGTGATATAGCATTAGGTGAAAATTTTATTTTGAAGGATGTGATGGGAGTTCTGGAATTTAATTGTAATCTATTATCAGTACAAAAGTTGACACGAGACTGGAATTGCTCACTAACCTTTTATCCGAATTTTTGCATGATACAAGACTTATCCTCGAGAAAGCTGATTGGTCTGGGTAGAGCTAAGGATGGCCTATATTACTTGGAGCCAATAAAAGATAGGGTGGCATTCATGGTTGATAGGCAACAAGATGTGATTCTATGGCATAACCGCTTGGGACACCTACTGTTGGAACGACTTCTTCATATTCCTTGTAATGTTTCTTTCAAGAATTCAACCAAGTTTGTGTGTGATGCCTGTGAGCGAGCAAAACATACTAAATTGCAGTTTCCAGTTAGCATAAATAAAACTTCCAATGTTTTTGATTTGATACACTGTGATGTGTGGGGCCCGTATAGGACTTCGTCGCATTCTGGCGCGCATTATTTTTTGAGCATTGTAGACAACCATAGCCGATCAACTTGGGTCTATTTGATGAAACACAAATCAGAAACAATATCCAATTTAATATACTTTTGCAACTGGGTGAAGACACAATTCAATTAGCATGTCAAAGCATTGTGCACAGACAATGGCATGGAGTTCCACCATGGGGATTTCATAAATTATTGTCGTGAGCATGGCATCACTCACCAAACTTCCTGCCCATATACTCCCCAACAAAATGGGATCGTAGAGTGCAAACACCGACATCTTCTGGAGGTAGCTCGTGCGCTTCGCTTCCATGCAAATCTTCCGCTATCATTTTAGGGATAATGTATTTTAACAGCGTTATATCTCATCAATTGAATGCCTACACCGATATTAAAGAACAAAACTCCGTGTGAGATTTTGCTTGGCAAACCACCCAACTATGACCATCTTCGTAGCTTTGGTTGTCTATGCTATGTGCATGTTCTTAACAAGCCGCTTGACAAATTTGCTGAAAGGGCAAGTCGAGGTGTATTCGTTGGTTATCCGACTGGGTCGAAAGGCTATAAAATCTATGATATTGCAACAAGAAAAATTTTTGTAACCAGACATGTCACATTTCATGAAGATCATTTTCCATACAAATCTGAAGCTGGTGATCAATGCTCCAGTCCTCAGAATTCCACACAACAAGATGCCATTGATATTCCAAATTTTGCGCATGCGTTACCTTTGGGATATGCTCGCATTGAGCCAACCTCACATCCATGTGATTCATCCATCATTCGTGAGTCCCAACCATAATCTCCCAGTGACCAAACATGTTCACCATCAATTCAATCAAAAGGTGCACCTAGCAATGACGTGACCAGCCCCACTTCTCCACCAGCTACCAGAACTTTGACCATGACATGCCCTGATGACACTTATGAATGCACTTCAGCACCAACTGCATTGAAGCGTACGCATCAGCTTCCGTCTCGCCTGCTTGACTATGATAGTGCCTTGCCCCCCTCTCTTCTGTCATCCTCTTCACCAGTTCAATCCGCTCACTCGACGGTACATCATCTTTCCACACATTTATCTTACAAATGTTTCTCTGATGCTCATCGAGTTTTTTTAGCAGCCATCAGTTCCCAGGATGAACCTAGTTGTTTTTCTCAGGCTGTCAAGCATGGTCATTGGCGTGATGCCATGGCCAAAGAAATCGCTGCCCTCGAAGCAAACAACATATGGACATTAGAACTTCTGCCCCCTGGCAAGCAACCGATCGATTCCAAGTGGGTTTATCACATCAAATACAAGCCTGGAGGCAGCATTGAGAGATACAAAGCCCGCTTAATCGCCAAGGGTTTCAAACAAATAGAAGGCATTGACTTCCATGAGACGTTTGCTCCTGTTGCCAAATTTGTCACTGTGAGATGCCTCTCAGCCGTTGCCTCCATTCGCAATTGGGAGCTCCACCAACTAGATGTTAACAATGCATTCCTTCATGGGGACTTAGATGAAGAAGTTTACATGAAAATCCCTCAAGGATTTGCAAAATAGGGGGAGAATCGTGTTTGCCGTCTTCGCAAGTCTTTATACGGATTACGTCAAGCATCTCGCAATTGGTACCAAAAATTCACTACTTCACTACTTGCTATTGGCTTTGTGCAGTCTCATGCTGATCACTCTTTGTTTATTCACTATTATGGCTCTTCATTTGTGGCTGCTCTTATTTATGTCGACGATGTTATCCTTGCCGATAACAACTCTACGGAAATTGCCTGCCTCAAATGCTATCTTGATGATAAGTTTTGCATCAAAGACATTGGCAAACTCAAATATTTTTTGGGTATTGAGGTCGCGCGTTCCTCTACTGGCATCTTTTTAAGCCAACGCAAGTACACCCTTGATATTCTCTCAGAAAGTGGAATGCTTGGAGCTCGGTCTAGCTCATTTCCCATAGAGTAGCAACATAAGCTATCTGCTAATATAAGGGAACCTTGTCTTGATCCGGGTTAGTATCGTCGCCTTGTTGGACGTCTTCTTTATCTTACTATTACTCACCCTGATATATGCTATGATGTCCACATCCTGAGCCAATTCATGCAAGACCCCAGACAGCCACACTAGGCTGCTCACCGTCTCCTTCGTTACTTGAAAGGAAAGCCATGTCAAGGTCTTCTATTTCCTATTACTAGTGATCTTACATTACGTGCTTATTGTGATGTGGATTGGGCTGGTTGCCCTACCACGCGTCGCTCCACCACAAGTTACATCATTTTTTTGGGAGAATCTCATATTTCTTGGAGGTCCAAGAAACAGTCAGTCATATCTCGCTCATCTGTTGAAGCCGAATATCGAAGCATGGCAGCCACCACAAGTGAGCTCACGTGGCTCCGAAGCTTACTTCATGATCTAAATGTCCTTCACAACGCACTAGTTCTTTTATTTTGTGACAATCAAGCTGCTATCCACATCTCTGCTAATCCAGTCTTTTATGAACGTACCAAGCACATAAATATTGACTATCATTTTGTCCGTGAGAAGATCCAAGCTAAGCAGCTCCTTCCTCGAGTAATCTCATCCCACAACCAATTGGCTGACATTCTAACCAAGGCTTTAGGCCGTGATCAATTTCATCGATTATTTTCCAAGTTGGGTATTTCGTGCCTCCATGATCCAACTTGAGGGGGAGTATTAGCGATAATTTCTCCATCATATCTTGCCATATCAATTCATTGTTGTATTAATGCTTCCGTAATCTCGAACTGATCCCTTAGTCAATCAAGCAACATATTTGATTGTATATAGAATAGGAATTCATGCAATTTACCATATAGAATAGGAATCAATGTAATTTGCTATTGTTAACATACAATCTGTACATGTATATATGCACGAGTATTACAACAATAAAATTGCTTCAGTGCCTTTGTTTTTCTACACCAATGTGTGGAATCGTAATCCAATAGCTAGACGGAATTAAAAAATTGACCATATATAACCAAAAAAATCTAATTGTATCTTTTAAACTCTTGTTCAATACAATTTCTACCATGAGCAATAGCCAAAGTCTATTTCTCACTTTCTAGAAAGAAAAACAGTTTTACAAAATGAGACACAAATCTCAATAAATACTCTAAGAAAAGCTCTTGGGACCTTTAAAATATTGTTACATGTCAAATAGTCATATTATCATAGATTTGAAAACCATGACTTTGATGCGAAAATCATAATATTTCATGCCCAGAGTTGTAAAAGTTCACGCCAAACTAGATTCATCGATGCCAAAAATTTATAGTGCCAAAAATCATAGTCAAACAAATACAATACACAAGTCTAAAGTCTAAATAGGCAATTGTGCCTATAAACGGGAAACACCATTCTAGAATTGGCATTTATCCCCTACCAAGAGAGGTCAAAGATTGGCATTTTTCCCTAGCCAAAAAGGGTCGGGTATTGGCTTTTATTCCCGAAAAATTGACATTTATCTCTAGCCAATAAGGGTTATAATTTTACAAATCTTTTAAAATCTCAAGTTTCAAATATTTCATATATGTATTCAATAAGAAATAAATAATGTATCTAACAATTCTAGTACAAAGTATTTTCATAATGTATCATACTTTGAAATTATGCAAATATTTTTGTCCCAGTGTTTTATTTTCGAGTTTCAAAATCATTTAATACATTTAGATTCATATTATAACTTGTGATGCAAACACTTCAAAACTTTTAATGCATCATCAAAGCCTCAAATGCATGAAATCATGAAATTCCAATTTGTTCAAAGTTTTTAAAACTTTAAAAACAATTAAAAACTATGTTAAAAATATGCAATACAAGATCATAACTATATGCAAAATAAGACATTCTTTTTTTATTTTTTTCCAAGTTATTGTTCACAGTGAGTTACTGTTTTTTCCATATTTTCAAAGAACATGCTTTGAAATCCAAGTACAAACGCATCAAAATCATCCTCCAAAGTTTTTTTTTCTTAAAAAGATTAATCTAAACATGTAAATTTCTTCGAGAATTTAATAAATCAATAGTTATATTTCGAGTATAGGTCACGACATTCAAAGTATTCATAATCCAAATCGTAGTTACAATAATTCAATAAATTATATTCAAAATACTATATAACCTAAAAAAATTTGAAGGTGAGGATCAACCTACTTACCTCTTTGATGAATTTAGTCTAAACTTCAAGATCTCAAAATTTCTCGCGAATCCTCAATAACCTCTATTCATATCATAAATATGTTGTATAAATACTCACACAGCCATCCTTTATAATTGTTTATACTTGATTCCTACACCATATTTTATTTCTAAACTATTCTTGAAATTTTTATGAATATTTAACAATTATAGAACACAAAATACTTATTCTCGCGAGTAGAATACCGATCAAGCAAATTTTCAAAGATTCCAAGCTAGTGCCTATTGACTTTCGTTGGAATTCTCCTATCTCCTTCTCTCCCTCTTGTGGGGGTTGTTGAAATTTTAATGAGTTTTAGTGCCTATTGACTTTCGTTGGAATTCTCCTCTCTCCCTCTCTCTCTCTCCCTCTTGTGGGGGTTGTTCAAATTTTAATGAGTTTTATCCCAGTCATGATAGGCTGAAAGAAATATTAAATAGTTTAGGGTGAGTTTTATTTTCCTGTTAAGAAAGTAGGGAAAATGGTCATTATAAGACAGCTTTAACTATGCGCTATTTCTAGTGTTCTACAAAGTAGCATACATTAAAATGAGTACATAACTCAGTAAGAGGGAAACTTCCCCATAAAATAACTTGGACCCTTATATTAACACAAATTAATTGATGTAATAATAATCTTTAAAAATCAAAGTAAAGTAATTAGCTTATGAAACAATAAAAATAATACAATGCATTAATTTGTTCATGTCAGTATAAAATTAATATTTTAATAACAACTAAAAATAATACATAATGCAAGCATCAAATCATTACAATGTGAAGCACTACAAGAAAAATTGTATTATGCGACGGTTCGTCACCATTCCGTCTCCAAATTGGCGACGGAAATTAGACGAAAATTGTTGTAGCCAAGAATTGTGACAAATTGGTCCATCGCCAAAAGTAATTTTTTTTGTAGTTAAGGTCAATATCTAATGCAAAACGACAAACTCATGAAATAATTCTTATCGATATTCAAAAAAGACTGTGATCATGGTTAAACAACGCAAAAAAATGGTTCATTTTACTCAATCATCAAATGTAAGTAGGATATCCACAACATAAGTAGTGTTCTATACTATATGATAACAATGATAATGTACAAACCCTACCAATGCAAGGCTCACAATACTGTCAATTAGATGCATAGCTTAAATCAATGTCAAAATCAAATTTTAAGAAATTTAAGTTATCTTTTCAAATTCAGTTCTCACAATTGTATATAGGAATTCACTTGATTTATAAATGAATTCTATGAGAATTTGTATTTATAAATGAATTCCCTTATTTGGAATTGTAAAATAATATTAAGTTAATTATGTGATTTGCAAATATATATTTCGTAGATATTCCTTTTCTGCCCTTTTATCTTGAAGCTTTACTTTTAAAATTTGATACGAATATGTGTTTCATAAATAGCACTAAGCATTTTAAAATTTAAAATAATTGATTAATATTGAGGAACAGATAATATGAATAAATAATTTGTGATTTTAGATGGTTAAGTATGTTAAGACTACCTGAAAGTTAGGACGGACAAATAAATAACTCGTGATTTGGGCTTCTAATTTGAAGACAAAAAAAGAAGCTTGGATTAAGAAATATAGAAGAAAAATTCATCGTGAAGAAGCTCATAAGAAAAATATAAAGAACTAACTACAAATGGAATAAGAGCAAAAAATAAATAAAAGAAAACTCAAATGGCACTTTAGTCTTTAAAAGATGAGCAATTAATTTGGTGGCTTGGAATTACAAATTCCACCTCACGAGCAATGATTTGAGTAAAACTTAAGTAAATTTAGAATTTGCAAATATTAGATTTCTAATCTTTTGAAAAAGTGCTTCTAAACACAAAATTAGATTTGCAAATGAATTTCACAAAATTTCATGAACTTCATTTGTTTCAAACAATATGTTATTCAGTAACTATGGTCCCAAGTCTAGTTTACTATATTTCAGACCATATAAGTTTGAAAAACCGTATAAGAGTTTTTCTTCCTTGTGCTTCGAAAACCATATGAGAGATCATACATTCAAAAATATATGAAAGGTGATAAAAAAAATATATGCCATGAAAAAATAAGAATAGGTATGAATTTAATGTGTAATTAAGCATGGAATGATAGAAATAAAAGGAAAATAGATTTCAAATAGATTATTGAAATAGGATAGAAACACATTAAAGGGATAGCTCAAAATGAATTTCAAATCAAAGCTATTTGACCTATCAGTTTGTATAAGCAAAGCACAAGAGGTTCCATCTTAGTATAATAAAGTAAGATTTAAGTTCATGTGGAACCAGCGGTTATAGATAAACATAATGGGAGAAATTTTATATTACAAGTTCATAGAGCAACACACATCATATAGGCCACAACTAAAAGGGAATCAAAACATTTTAAAATGGTCTTAATCATGCAAGATGTAGTAAGCGCGAATTTCAAGAAAATCCTTTTAGGATAAATAGAATCATATTAAGATCAAAAACCTGAATAAAGAAGCAGGGGTGAGAAAAAAACGAATATAATAACAAGAAAATAAAATATAAAAGAACTTACAGTACAACTTAATAACATGAAACAACAGTATACATGAAAAATTGCGAAATTCACTTCAAGAATATCTTCAATATCTCGATAAATACAAATAAAAAAATGTCAAGTCAAAAGTCAAAACAAATTCTTTTTCATTGACATATAAATACATATAAAATCTAGGTTCGTATTAAAGGAATTAGGACAGTTACCAACTTAATTATCTCACCTACAGTTTTTTTATTTTTTATCTTAAAAGTATGCTAAGCAACATAAACCATTTCAAGAGAATTAAGGGCTATAATTGCCGAAAACTAATATAACTAGTATAGAAATTAAGGGCTTAAATTTTCTAGGCCGTTACAGTAATCTTTTGATCGATAGATATCTCGATCTAGAAGATAGTTACATAGAGTGGAACAACTAATAGGGGATAAGCTAATGGCTTGGGGCATTGCAAATGATAGCTGGTGTGTTATGTGTGGCATAGTTGCTGAGAATCATGATCACTTGTTTTTTGAATGTGGAATGAGCAAGAGAATTTGGGTGCAAGGGTTGAAGTGGATTATGGTGAATGAAGGTATCTCGACATGGGATGAGGTGGAGCATTGGAGCATTAAATATTGCAAAGGGAAAGACCTCAAAGATAACCTTGCGAGATTATTATTGTGTGGGATTGTGTATGCCGTTTGGAAAGAAAAAAACTATAGAATCTTTCGAAACTCATTTACCTCGGAGGATGACATTATTTATAGTTTGGTCCAAACCATTAGATTGAAAATATATACATGAAAAAGTTTAAGGATAGGACTAAGAATAGGATTCTTTGTGAAAAGTGGAGACTTGAGACTATTCTTAGCTAGTATTTTGTTGAGCGGACTCCATTGTAATTGTAATTCTTTTATTGAGTTTAATGTATACTTTTGCTTAATTAACAAAAAAAAAAAAAACTAATAGGGGAAGAGATGCTCAATCTCTTGCTGCTATATTTGTTTGATATGCTCAAAATTATCTCTTTGAGGTTGACGGACCAGCCAATATTTACACGAAAGGTATGTAAGACAATCTCACCGGGGTAGTGCATTAATTTTCAGCTGTCTGCTTTAGTTCGTATTATAAAAAAAGTAATTAATTTGAGAGCTAGCTAGAGGTCATAAAAATTAAAAGAGAAAATATCACATAACTCTTCTATGATTTGTGAAACTATCACCCTATCCCCTGTGTTCCTAAAACTTTAAGAATGCCCCTTGTGTTATTAGAAAGTTATCACACTACTCCATTCATATCTTTTTTAAGTTATTAAATGTCAGTTTTACCCTTTTATAATACATATATATATATATATATATATATATATATTCTTTCATTTTTAATTATTTATAACTAAAAAAAAAATATATTCATCTTCCCCACACACTACCCCACACCATGCCCCTCTCCTCCTACCCCCTGCTGCTCTAACATGGCTGCCGTTGCTGCTCTGACAATCCCACCCCTCTTAATTCTTTGTTTTCCTTTTATATATGAAGCCTATATATGTTCATAAAAGATTTAGTTTGATCCGTAAAAGGAAAATTGAAAAAGATGCATGCATGCATATGCAGTTTAATGGCCACAAATTGAAGTAGCTTTCCAGAAAACCTTTGAGCGTATAGTAATATATTGGTCAACTAATTTACATAGTCAAAAAATAATAATTTTATTATCAGTCTTGTGATCTTCAATCATAAATTGAAGCCATAACTAATTAATTAGATTTTGGTAAAATCTATGGACTTAAGTCCAATTTGATTAGATGGATTTTTCTTGGAGAAGATTAAACTTAGTCTAGGAACTCAAATTGGACCATTAAATTAACAAATGATTTGTATTGGGCCTTGTTCAAGAAATATATTGTTTAGATTAGTTTAATTGGGTTCTTTTTGTGTTGTTTAACATATGATGTTAAAAGGTTTAAGATATGAAACTTATTGCAAGCATGTTCTTTTGTTGATAATCTTTTCTTAGCTTGAAGATTAGATTATGTGTTGTGTTGATGTATGTGATACATTTAATTGTGCTAGTAGCTTATTTAGCTTTTAATAGATTTATTGTCCCTAAATTATACGTACATTATTTTTTTATGTATCCCCATCAACAGAGAAAAAGGCTATACCTCTGGCAAAAGTTCGTACCAATTTGGAAGATCACAACCCGTTCATCTATTTCTGACAATGGATTCAGGTACGCTTCCGCTTTTTATATCTCCTTATTCTCTTGATTTGACATAGGTAGTAAAAGTGAATATGAGTTTGTTAAAGAATTTGTACAAACATGTTTTAAGTCTCTTTTGAGTTAAATTTCTAAAATTCTTAATGTTATTAAACACTATAAACATGTTCAAATCATATTTGACAAATCCTAACATGTTTTATACTATCTTCGTCGAAGCAACCTCCAAAGAAGGCCCAAGAAATCTATAAAAATATCCACTACAACAAGCAACATGGACCTGCTCGCTGGCATTTTAATTCTTCCGCTAATCTTATTCTTCTTTGACGGTAATCATATTTCAATGAAACTTGGTTATATGAGACCCTAGTTGTTTGGATATTGATGTCATTATAGAATTTAAAAATTCTCAATTGTTTATGTAGTGAATCTTACTGGGTATAATATGATTAATAAGTTATAAGTGTTCTGAATAAATTTTGATGTTATTGATGTTGTCTTTTATCAGATAAAAATTTTCATTTTCTAGTATATCGATTCATGTCAAAGATCTGGTAATCAAGTCATATATTGAGAGCACTGTGATGTTATAAGTGTCTGACAATGCTGATACATAAAATATTTTGCCCTTTTTCTTTGATAGTTTGTCCTTTTGTTTCTCATTTTCAAAATAAACAATTTCCAATGTAATTTTTTATATTGGTTCTTTATTCAAAGCTTTGGTTCTCTAACATTGTGACATTTTATGTTGTTGAGTATTCAATTATAATAGAGTAAAAAACCTTTAGGTCCCTCAATAATAATAGAATGAGAGCAAGAGGTGCCTAAATATTCAATGGTTTAACATATATATATATTTTTTTGGTCAGCTTTACAGTGTGTTTGGATTGGGGGAAATGGGGGAAGGGAATGGTAGTAGAGGGGAGGCTTTAATCTTTTATGCTGTTTGGTTTCAAAGTTGATGGATGGTGAGGGTAGAGTGAAATATCCCACATCGGATGCGGAGGAAGTGATATAGCTGGATATAAGGACTTTGTTCCTTGTATCAGCCGATGTGCCTTTTGGAGAGAGATCCTCAAAGGGACAAACCCGTGAGGCACCCTTGAGCTGTTGAGATTCGGGGTGTATAGAGCGGACAATATCTCGGTAGTAGTTGCCCTTAAGCCTCTGAGATTTCGGGATTGCTACAAATGGTATCAGAGCTTACGTGTCCTTTGTGTCAGTGACCCGCGAGGGCGCTGGGTCCCCAAGGGGGGGCGGATGAAATATCCCACATCGGATGCGGAGGAAATGATATAGCTGGATATAAGGACTTTGTTCCTTGTATCAGTCGAGACGCCTTTTGGGGAGAGATCCTTGAAGGGACAAACCCGTGAGGCACCCTTGAGCCGTTGAGATTCGGGGTGTATAGAGCGGACAATACCTCGATAGTAGTTGTCCTTGAGCCTCTGAGATTTCGGGGTGGCCACATAGAGGGTGGATGACCTTAGCCCCTTCATTACCTCCAAATATCATCACCCCAATTTAGAGTAAAATGAGAGGAGAGGAAAATGTCATTTTATGTAAAGACTATATTATCCTTCATTATTAGATAAATTACCATAAAACCAACCATAGAATAATAAAACCCTATCTTTATAATTTTAAAAAAGAGTATAAAAGTTATTTTACACAAAAAAATTCTCATCCCTTTCATTTTCTTTTTAATCCAAACAAAAGACACTCATCATCCTTTATGATATTCTCATTTATAAAATTATACAATCCAAACATGATTTAACCCTCTCTATTTATTTCTTTTATGATACTTTCTCTTCCTCTCCTTTATTAAACTTCATCCCCTCAATCTAAACACACTAATGGTTTCCCCCTCAATCCAAACACACTAATGGTTTCATTGTCTGACATTGTATGGTGTTTTTTCTCCCTTAATAAAGTCTGATTGATGCCTCGTAAAGAGCTATTTTTGCCTTGCTTTGGTACCTCCACTTCTTACCTCACCCCATCTTCCCCATTCACTGAAGTTTCAAAATTTTGAAATTTGTTCTCTCTTTAACGTTAGCCCCTTTTTAAATTAAAAAATGCAACACACACACACTCTGCTCTGACACTGCCAATCCCATGAACACCACCTCTCTGTATCCCTCTCCAAAAGTAAATTTTCTCTCTCTGAAAGTGTATGTCTATTGTTCCAGGTGTGGTTGATGGTCTTGCACTGCAGCTTACGCACAGGCAACCACTTATAAGTTTCGTTGATGTTCTTGGTCTGTAGCTTGTGCAGAGGCAAAAACTCTATGCTGGTATAATGATTTTTTGAGCAATACAAGCTTTTTGTGCCTGCATTATCTTTTTATACTTTCTTGGTTTTTGTGGTTTAATTTACTTCATGTTCTCCTTCATGCTTTTGTTTTGTTATTGTCCAATGAGATATGTTGTTTTGCAATTCCGAGTAATTTCTCTTCTTTTGAATTAGAAAAAAAGTTATTGACGAAGGGCATCTCAATGTTTAATAATTAAAGAGGGAAGGCTTTTAATCAAAAGTTTAAAATTTTTTAAAAAAATTTTAAATTTGAATTTTTTTGCCAAACACTCTGCTCACTGCCTAGCGAAAAAAAACACTCCGCTCACTGCCTAACAAAAAAAACACTCTGTTTCACAAAAACTTTGGTTTGGTGATAAAGTTATTCGCTTGTTTGCGAGAAATTACAAGATCAACTCTTAATATGTGTTGTTGATATATATTGTACGGCTATAGATCTCCTTAAAAAAAAAAAAAAAACACTCCGCTCACTAAATACAAACACTAGTAATCTTTCTTTACACTTCCACCCAAAAAACTAAAAAGCTTTATTTGCATCTCAGCTTTTTTTGTGAAAAATTTCAAACTTTCCGCCAAAATTTCGAACCTTCAAAAGTTTTGCCTAACGTTTATACACAATCTGACGTACCTCTTAAATATTGAACACAACCTCTCAGCTTTCATCTTCTTCCCTACTGCCAAGCTTTCTTTACACTTCCACCAAAAAGAAAATAAAAGGCTTTTTTTTACACCTGTACTTGAAAGAGTTGCTACTGTTATCATTCCTTTTTTGTAGCTTGAATCAACAGCTTCGGAAAGGGAACGGAGATCTCTGAACTTCAAGAAAGGTGCATAGATATTGCATGACAATTATACAAGTATTGTTATGTACTGCATTTTGCTTAACTTTCTACTCTTTCTTTTGGATGTAATAGCAATAATACTTTTTTCTCGATTGGTGTAGTTATTGTAGTTTTGCTGTCGCATAGATGAAAGTTAGAGTTAATGCCATTTTACCCCATGAGTTTATCAGTAAAGGCCAAAATCCCCCATAAATTTTGCAATTTTATCCAGATTCCCCATCAATCTCAACACCATGTGACCGTTTGTTTTTAAGGGTATATGTGACTTTCTTCCTTAAAAAAGTCAAAGGTGAAAAACTTTACATCTCACTGATCCAATGCCTTCCAATCATCACGTTTTTTTTTTTTCCTGTTATATATCATGACTTGGTCTTCATCGTCTCGTCATCCTACCCAACTTTCCCAAACTGGTCATCCTCTCGAACCAAACTCTATGTTGCTTTTGACCAAAAAAAAAAAAAAAAAAAACTCTATGTTTCTTTGAAACCAAAAAAAAAAAAAAAAAAAGTAGAAGTTGATCGGCGCGCTTCTGTACCAGCTCTAATCGCAAGCCCAAATCATTTTGTAGGTATATTCAATGACTACGCATACAGCTCACATTAGATCCATGAAAGATTAGATGAGATATAACATATTTAATTATTTTGCATCATGGTATGTAATATATTTTATTTTTATAAGCTATACAATTTTCTAAACAATTTTTTTTCCCTTCTCATACAGATCAGAAGAGCAAATCAATCACAAAAAAATTGAACACTAATATACACAATTGCACATATCTGCTACAAATAACCGATATCAATGTTATTTATATTCAGTGTTGCTTACATAAATATAAGAAGATTAGTAGTAAACGACTCATTAGCAGATCTGGGGCCTGCTTCCACATTAAATTTCTTTCTTAATTATCACTGTACTAAATTACTGATACCTGAATTTTGGCATATGTTTTTTCCCTCTTAGCCATCTGAGATCCGATCATTTTCTAACTTTTTTTTTCTTTTTTTTCTTTTTCTCGGATTCACAGCAAGAAATGGATTTTTTTAGATGAGTCGATGGTAAAGTGGTAAGAATGATCTGGATGGTCTGACGGTAAGTGATGAGCTGCTTTTTTTTTTTCCTTTTTTGTTTCAAAGCATAAATTAAAGAGACACATTTACCCTTAAAAACTAACAGAGACTTGACAGTGTTAACATTGATCGGGGAATTTGGATAAATCATAAAGTTCATGGGGTCTTTGAGTTTTAGTGATATTCTCATGGGAGAATTTGGCTTCAATGTTATGAATAGCTTTATTGTTGCCCATGCTTTTATTAGAATTTTAGTTGTAATAGTTGGTTCTGTGATTTCTCAATGTCTTTGTAGGAAGTTGTTTCCACTTAGTGTTGGTAGTACTTTACTTGGTGAAACTGATAATTACGTTAGGTAATTTCAATAAATTCTCTATTTTTTTATATTTATAATAGAGCGAAATTAGTAATTCTCTACTTTTATATATCCTCTTTATTTTAGTTTTATTTCAATAACATTCTCTATTTTGGACTATTTATTTAATTTTTCTCTAATAACTCTTCATATTTTAACTAAACTCATTACTTAATAATCTCTTTATTTTTTATTTTTTATTTTCAATTATTCACGATTATGTTGTAATAAAAATTTTAATATTAATATAAATTAAGTTGTTAAATATTATTATTATTATTATTTTTTATACATACTATTTTGATTATAAATAAAATTAATTGATATTTCATTACCTTTATTTTTGTAATATTTATATAATTTAAATTGTTAAATATTATTCTTGTTATTATTTCCATAGAAATTAGAAAATTTGAGGCATAAGATTATAAAGATTTTTTAACTTATAATGCAAATATGGCTTACGAATTAGTGTTTTGAACTTGAAGCGCAACAACTGTATGTATCTACTTTATATTTTTTTTTGACGATGCCTGATCGATTAAATGAAAAAAAAAACATACATCTTAAAGACTAGAGAAGGAAAAAAAAAAGCAAAAGCAAACAAAACAAAATGATACAGAACAGATCAACAATAGAATAGTAAAATAAAATCCGCAGTTGATCAAACAAAGAGCAGCAGTAAGCATTGTTTCTAGCGAGCACTGTTTGCTCCCTGCTTCTAGCGAACACAAGACTATAGGTGGCGAGCTTGGAATTTTAGTGAGGGAGAAAGAGAGGTTGTTGGACCTTTTTTTTTTGTTTGACTCTCTATTGTGGCTAAAACGAGCCAAGGTAGAGTGCTGTTGGAGTTGTTATTAGTTTGGTTATTCTTCCTCATGTGAATGCTTATATTAGTTCCAAGGATACAGGATACATAGTTCAGGAACCTCATTAACCTTTTTAATTCATTTTAAGTCGACAAAAATTGTTGAAGAAAAGTTTTGGCTGACCAAATTATGTGACAGTCTCAAACCAGTGTAAAAAGGTTTTGTTGGTTGTAGAATCTCGGTCCTGTTTAGAAATGTTGCTACTTCAGGGAAATCTTCTTAAAATGTAAAGAGTAAACTTGAAAGAATCTCATATGTACAGCTGTATGCTCTTTGATTGTTTGTGAGAACTTATGTTTCACTGAATCTTGAAAACCCACAATTTGAAATTGCTTTGTACTGTTTCTCTAAGATGTTGGAATTCCATTAAATTGCTTGTTTTACCTAAAACCCCTTAGCTTACAAGATGTAAGGCGCGCTTTTGGTTTTATTTCTTTTTCCCTTCTTTATGCCAGCGGACAACCTTTTACTAGAAACATCATATCATTTAGTTGAATGTTCCCTTGATTTGTTTTATTAGAAGGTAGAATTCTTCTGTTCCATAATGGCTATTCAAGCTTAGGAATTTAGTTAAATTTTCATAAACTGTAACCACTTTTCCTTTTCTTCTTATTTTATTTTATTTTTCTATTAATAGTTCTGCCTTTTTATATTTAGGGCTTGGTTGGGTCCAGACATCAAGATTGGAGGTTGTTCGTCAAGCAAATCTTCAATGGTATACTAGGTAAATAGTTGAAGTCTCTTTCATGAACGGCTTATTCTGCTTTTAGTTACTTTTTGTTTCCAACAAATATGTATTTCTTTTCTTGTTTTTCCTATTAAATCATATTAGTTCTAAATTCAATTTTATTATGACATGAGATTACTAGATATTAAAATACAATAGAAGGCATAATAAGCTAAAGAATTTTGTATTTAGTAGTAAGCTAAATCTTAATATAGGGGAAAAGAAAAACTGTTACTATTAGGATCATCATACAATTGAAATAATGAATCCTATCTAAATAGCAGCAGCAGCAGTCAGTGTATAACAGGCGCGCCTAGGTGCTGAGGCGAGGCGAGGCGTACCCTCAGCGCCTAAAAAGGCTAAGGCAAGGTGATTTGCCTTAGGCGTACCAAGGCACATAAGGTGATAGGCGCGCCTTGCTGCGCCTTTTGTATATTAATTTTATTTTGTTAAATTTTTTATTTTTTATTTATTTTTAATTTGTTAGTATGTATGCAAAGTACTAGATTACCCTTGATTTCTAGAAATTTCTAAGTCAAACTTTAAAAAAAGAAAATAAGAAATAGAAGAAAAAGAAAACAAAAGAAGAAAGGACAACTTTGAAGTTTGAACTCACAATCACGACATAACAAAAAGAAAAGAAGAAGATGATTATATTTGAAATAGTATCCTTTGTCTTTTAGTACTTAGTATTACATAGCATATTAGTAGCCAAGTATGATTGACTTTTACTTATTTTTATGTGATGGAAGAGAATCATATAGATATCATGCATTTTTTGTGGATTTTATGATGTTTAGATAATGTTGATGATATATAATGTGATCCTTTTTGATATATATATATATCTTTTAGATGTTTTTTGGTTAAAGTATTATCTAATTAAAGCTTTTATCTTAGTATTTTACGTAATTCTTTTATTTCATAGCTTATTTTTCATGATATTAGAAATGCGCCTCACTTCACTCGCGCCTTGCGCCTAGGCACTAGGACCCCCTAGCGCCTTAGTGCGCTTTACACCTTTTTATAAACTTGCAGCAGTATTCAAGTGTGTGTAATAATACTATTTAATCCTCAACAACTTTCATTCTCAATTAAAAAGATTCAATTGCTTCATTCACTGTTCTTACAATAGATATATACATATGCATACATGAATACAAAGTTTACCTGAATGGAATAGCGGAGCTACGCTGGTTGCCATTTTCTTTTTTCTTTTTTTTTTTGTTTGTTTTTTTTTGGGGGGAGGGTGACGGGGGAGAGGGATCGAAGAACTCTCGCTCTCTCTATCCACTCTTGAGTGTAGTCGCATTGTAGACAAGTAAAGGTTTTAATTTTGGCGTTTTTAAAAAATACACCACACGTTACACATACACGTAATCTTACCCATTATAGACTACAAATGCAAATTCTAACATAAATTTTTTTACCAATTTCATATTAACAAATTCAATTCTGACCAAGGGTATAGTTTAGTAGTAGTGGGTGAAATTGTTCTTACGAAATTGCCTTTTTAGATACTTTCCACTACTTCGGAGTTTCGTTCTTAACTGAACTAGTGCATGGAGTATTCGTGTATCTAATTTCCTTGCATGACTTTTTGATTTAATCAAGCCGGAGTCTAGACGAAATTGTGATTTAAATTGCGTATGCAATGAGGTAACTTAATTTTAGAGAAAAGAAGAAATCTTAATGAAATATTTCTGTTCCATGTTCTCTCAACTCAATCTAGGATTGATTTTGTTGTTTTGGATGACATGAGAATTTACCTGGCGGAATTTTATCATTGGATTATGTGGTAGAGTTTTGACCACTAACTGGTAAACTTGGGGTATAACAATGCGTCTCCACACATATACTAGTTCAGTTAAGAATGAAACTCCAAAGTAGTGAAAAGTTTTTAAAAAGGCAATTTCGCAAGAACAATTTCACCTCATTACCACTAAACTATACACTCGGTCAGGATTAAATTTGTTAATATGAAATTGGTAAAAAAATTTATGTTAGAATTTGCATTTGTAGTCTATAATGGGTAAGATTACGTGTAACGTGTGTGTTGTTATGTTTTTTAGAAACGTCAAAATTAAAACCTTCACTCGTCTGCACCCCCCCCCCCCCCTTCCCCCAACACACACACACACAAAAGAAAAGAAAAGAAAATGGCGACCGACATAGCTCCTCTATTCTTTTGAGGTAAACTTTGTATTTATGTATATATTTATTGTAAGAACAGTGAATGAAGCAGTTGATTCTTTTTAATTGAGAATGAAAGTTGTTGAGGATTAAATAGTATTATTACACACACCTGAGTGCTGCTGCTATTTAGATAGGGTTTCCTTTTTCAATTGTATGATGATCCTAACAGTAACAAATTTTCTTTTCCCCTATATTATGATCTAGCTTACTACTAAATACAAAACTCTTTAGCTTATTATGCGTTGTTGACATTTGAATCTTTATTTATTGTTGTCACACTGCAGAATATTAATTATAGATAAAAAAAAATATCTATGTACATTCTTTCAATGAAAATTTTTAGAAAATAATATAATTTATAGGTTAATCGAGGTTTTCTTCTTTTTAATAGTTGCCAAATATTTTTTTGGCAACTTTAATCTTTTAGCATTATAACTTCTCTTGTTAAGACTATTTTTAGCTCTCCACAAATTTTTTTTAACATAGTGACAAATGATGGACCTTAGCTTCCTCTTTTATGTAGGTACAAGTTAGGTCAATGCACATCAACTTTGCTCTGTAAAATCCACTTCATTTGTCAAGATGTCTGTCTTGTCAGTTCCAAAAAAATTGAACCATCAGGGACTCAACCACAAATTCACTGTTCATGCTGACTGCTGGCTTTTTTTTTAATATATATATAGAAAAAAGTTAAATACAAAACCATTCATTCTATCTTATAACAAGATTCAATATCTTCCGTTTTATCATTTTTAGCACACATCTCATCGTATCAATTGTTTGTTTTTAGTCTTACCTATTGATACTTTCCTTGTTGTTCGTTGATGGATCAATCCACAATATACTAACAGCTGTCTTTGTTTGTCTTTAGTACTCATATTCATCTTCTAATGAATCACTCTATTTTCTCCTAAAGCCAATATATCGACATCTGTCTTTATTTTGCAATCACTTTCTCCTCTTATGGGAAAGAATGATATCATTAGTGCAGTTCACAAGTTTTATGTTAAATTTGATCTTAAGTTAAACCTATGATTTTTAGAGAGTTTGAAATAAGAAACAGTTGAGAATGAATCAACTACTTAGTTTGCATTCCAGTTGTCCAAAAAGAGTGAACTCCAACTACCTTTTACCAAATTTTCTCTCTCTTTATCCTCCTTTGATGCATTATATGGGAATAGTACTGTATATGTTGCAGTTTCACTCAATATATTATAGGCATTATACATTAGGGGAATTGCCAAAAATTGGCAGATTTCCCGTTCCTGTTAACCTGTCTGGCCCTTAAACTTGTTCCTTTTTGTGTCGTATTGGATGAATAAGGTTGTTTGACCCTTTCTTTTGTGCCTTCATCTACAGAGTAAGGCATTTGAATGTAATATTGGAACTGGAGTTATGTAGTGGGAAACACGAGATAGATAATGTAAAAAACCCAAAAGACATACGTGAAAAGGCTCTTGATGTCCTGTTGAGATCAAAATACTGGACAAACATATTTAAACAATTCATTGATTTATATAATTTAATGTGAACTCCAAAATTTTCTCCCCCCGACTATATCTTTATGAACAAATTATTAAAATATGAAATTTAGTGTTTCTCTTTTTGGTTCTAGGGAGAACTTGACCATTACAAACATATCACATTGCAAAGGAGCAAAACAGTTTGAAGGAAAAATATAGATGTGTAGTTTCCAAAAATATAGAAGATGCTGCACGAACATTGCAATCACAGCTACTCCTCAAATTGCCCATTATGCTCGTTTGGGCCAAATTGAAAATGCTCGAAGGGTGTTCGATCAAATGCCTCAAAAAGGTATCGTTTCATGGAACTCTATTATTGCCGGTTACTTCCAAAACAACCGACCTAAGGAAGTGCAATGGCTGTTCGATCAAATGCCCCACAGAAACATTATTTCTTGGAATGGATTGATTTCTGGGTATGTGAAAAATGGCATGTTAAACGATGCAAGGGACGTGTTTGATAAGATGCCCGTAAGGAATGTCGTTTCCTGGACTGCTCTGATAAGAGGATATGTCGAGGCAGGGTTGGTTTCGGAGGCGGGGCACTCTTTGGGCAGATGCCTGAAAAGAATGTGGTGTCATGGACTGTTATGTTGGGTGGGTTGATTCAAGATGGTAGAGTCCAAGAGGCTTGGAGATTATATCATATGATGCCAGAAAAGGATATAGTTGCTTGGACTAGTATGATTTGTCGCTTGTGTCAAGATGGTCGTTTGGATGAAGCGCGAGAGATTTTTGATGATATGCCTAGGAGGAATGTGGTTTCTTGGACTACAATGATCTCGGGGTATGCTCATAATGGGAGGGTAGATGTTGCTAGAAAGCTTTTTGAGGTCATGCCCGAGAAGAATGAGGTGTAATGGACAGCAATGCTGATGGGAGGGATATACTCAATATGGTAGGATCGAGGAGGCCTGTGAGCTTTTCGAAGCGATGCCAATGAAACCGGTTGTTGCTTGTAACGCGATGATACTCGCAGTAGGCCAAAACGGGGAGGTTTCAGAAGCAAGGAAGATATTTGATTCGATGAGAGAGAGGGATGATGGAACCTGGAGTGCAATGATTAAGGTTTATGAACGTAAAGGATATGAAGTTAAGGCACTCGATTTGTTTCGTTTGATGCAGAGGCAAGGAGTGAGGCCAAATTTCCCCCCCTTGATAAGTGTTCTTTCTGTTTGTGCCAGTCTCGCAACTATTGATCATGGTCGACAAATCCATGGTCAGATACTCAGATCCAAGTTTGATGCAGACGTTTATGTTTGCTCTGTTTTGATCACAATGTATATGAAATGTGGTGAACTTGCTAAGGCAAAACAAGTATTCGATAGGTTTCCTGCCAAGGACATAGTAATGTGGAATTCTATGATAACAGGATATGCTCAACATGGTTTAGGAGAAGCAGCTTTCCAAGTATTCCATGAAATGTGTTCGTTAGACATCGCTCCGGATGATGTTACTTTTATTGGAGTTCTCTCAGCTTGTAGTTATACTAAAAAGATTGAAGAAGGGAAAGCAATCTTTGAGGCCATGAAGGCAAAATATTCCATAGAGCAAAGCACTGAACATTATGCTTGTATGGTTGACATGCTTGGAAGAGCTGGCCGTTTAAATGAGGCAATGGATTTGATTAACAAGATGCCTGTAGAAGCAGATGCAATTGTTTGGGGTTCTTTAATGGGTGCATGTGGGACCCATAATAACTTGGATGTGGCTGAAGTTGCAGCAAAGAAACTTCTACAACTTGAGCCCAAAAATGCAGGGCCTTGCATATTGCTCTCAAATATCTACGCATCGAGAGGGAAATGGGAAGATGTAGCTGAATTGAGGAAAAACATGCGCTCTAAAAAGGTGAGTAAATCGCCAGGTTGTAGCTGGATTGAGGTGGAGAAGAAAGTTCATATGTTCACTGGTGGAGAAAACACACCACATCCCGAGCATAATTTGATCATTAAGATGTTGGAGAAATTAGGTGCACTGTTAAGAGAGGCAGGGAATAGTCCTAACTGTAGTTTTGTTCTTCATGATGTGGATGAAGAGGAGAAAATTCGTAACTTGGGACATCATAGCGAGAAGTTGGCGGTGGCATATGGACTTCTCAAGTTACCTGCAGGTATGCCTATACGAGTAATGAAAAATCTGCGAATTTGTGGTGACTGCTATTCTACAATTAAGTTAATAACCAAAGTGAATGGGCGAGAGATCATTCTGAGGGATGCAAATAGATTTCATCATTTCAAGGATGGCCTATGTTCTTGCAATGATTACTGGTGATTGCTTTACTTCAGTGTTGAGAAAATTATCCAAGCAGAGTTTGATGGAAATTGAAGTTATGTGCACATCCGCATTGGGGGAGTTTTAGACATCAGAAGAATATTGGAGCTGGAGATCGGATGAAGAGGACGGGAGATACGATGATGAAATATAAAGATTTCCCAACTCGCATACACTTAACGGAAGATATGATGATGAAATATTGAACTCAGTTGCAGTTGGTATCAAATATAACACAGCAAAAAGCAAGACTAAACCTCACTAACTTTTTTTTTATCCAACACGGGTTATAAGGAGTTTGCTTAAAGATTATCAGAAAATAGTAGCCTACGAAGGACAAGGCACAACACGGGTTGTAAGGAGTTTGCTTAAAGACTAAACCTCACCTGACTTTAAACAATTATCATAAAGTTGCGATTATGTAAATTGTTTAATCTTTAAGCAAACTCCAGAGTGCAGTGTGGCTGTTTTGTGAGCCTCCAATGGGGTTGACCAGCCCTTGGCTTTCCTCATTTCTAAGCTCGCATTCTATGATCTCGCTGACACTCTAGATCTGCAATCTTCTCTCTCTTTCCTTATGCAACGACTTGAATATAAAACGCTGATGTTTAAGTAAATTTTGGTTTAATTTGTGATAGTTTTGGGGATGAAGAGTGTAATTAGAAATTTAATCTGCAATTTTTGAGACACTTGTACAAAAATGATTATCATCACTCTTTGATTCATTTTAGATTTTTGTTAAGCAAAGATTATATTATGAAGCATTCAATTTTTTGAAGCTGGTAATGATGAAATCTTTGAATAATTCTGTAGATAGATAGATACATAGATATATGGCAATTGAGGGTTAGTGCATATAAGTTTTACTGTTTTTCTTTTGCATTAAATTTCTATTTATATCGCCATGGATGACAATGTAAGCACTAACTTATTGAAAAAGAATGACGAGAACTTTTGGCATTATTTGCTTATCTGAAGGTTCTTCTCGATTTAGTTTCTGATGTTAAGCTATTTTAGCTCAGTTCATATACTTACAGTCCCTTCGATGCCCAAGAGGTGGAAAATAGAATACCAAAGTTAGCTAATTTTTTGCATCTCGAGTGAAGTTGTTCTCTACTTGTTTCAATTATCCGTGATTTGCAGTGTTCTCTAATGAAATTGAATAGGAAAGTGCAGACTATCTACAGTTTTTGATTCATAAGGACATGTTTTGGATTAATTTGTGCGCTTACAGGATATCAAACTCGGCTACTGTATTTCGTTAGAAACTAGTCTTTAAGGTGGGCATTTCTAAATTTAATAACCTTTCTCTTTTTTCCCTTTCCCCCCAACTATTCCCCCTTCATGGGATTTCTCTGTATCCCCACTACTGGTTTTTGCTTTATTGTGCCATGCCTTTAGCTTGAGATCTCTTTACTAGACTGGTGTGAACATATCTGACACACTTGTATTGCACATAGCACCATGTATGTTGATCAATTTGGTTAAATTATGTCATGGAGAAACTGATTAATGTGAGAGTTGAGCCGAGAATTATGTGATTTTATTTGCTTTATATATTATTTGAATTAGTATGTGCATTTACATGATTTTCTAAGTATCATTATGTGAAATGTGCATTTGAAGTGTATTTGGTTGCATATAGTTGACCTTTCATCTAATTTGACCAAACTAGTCTTTATACATTTAAATAATTAGTCTACTATAACTAAATTGACCATTGACTTAGCAAACTTGAAATTAGAAGCAAACTAGAAGGTTAACTTAGTCATTTGCCACTTTAAAAATATAATCCTAAGCTAAATAATAAAACCCACTCACTTTGGTCTTGCTTTGACCTTGCTTTGACTTCAACTTAGCCTTATATTATTAAAAATAGCCAAAAAGTGCACAAAATTCTCCCATTTCAGTCGAGAGCAAGAGGGCTTAGGTGAATAGTGCTTTTCTAGGTTTTTAAGCAGGTTGAAGGAGGAAGATCTAAGGCCCTAGCTTGCAAATTGGAACTCGTACTAGCTTGTTCTACGTGTCTACCGTTTGTTTCTCGCATTTTCTAGCTTCAAAGGTGAGGGACTTTTCAATATTTAAAGTAAGGTTATTGTTTATATACTTGCATATATATGTTATATAATGATGTATATGCTTGTGATTCTTGCTATATAGTTCCTTTAGAGTATTATACTTGAAGTTTAGCTAAATTGAACCATGACATGTTGTAACTTGATTTCATGATTTATAAAGTGAGTTTTATGGCTAAACCTTGGTTTAATCTTTGTTCAACACCTAAATATGAAGTCTATATGCAATTGTGTACCATTATAGCATAGTTTGATAGCCCGGTTGCATGATTTGGTTGAAATTTGTGGTGTGAAGACCGGCTGAATTTTCCAGCGTTGGACCATGGACTGTCCAACGCTGGGCAGTCCTTTTGCAAGCTTCCAAGTGCTCGTTTCGCATAGTAAATTGCTCGCTTTGATGCTTACATGATAGGTGTATATGTATGCAAGAGTAGGGCTTCATAGTTTGTGGTTTGAGTTGCTAAAAGTGGATGTATATGTTGTTGAAAGTTAAGCTAAAGTGTAATTTGAATTCTATTGGTATTGAAAATGTTGTTGAGCTTGAGTTGATGTCAATGTTATTAGAATTGGTTGAAGGAGCAAAGTGTATGATTGCTTAGCTAATGTGTTGCTAAATGGAAATGCTAAGTTGATTGAAATGCTGAAGGATGCTAAATGTTGTTGAAAGTGTTACTTGAATTCTATTTTGTTGATTGTGTGGTTATGTTTGTGTATGGTGTCTAGTGTGGTTGGAAAGGGGTTAATGCATGAAAGTGTATGCTTAAGATTAGGTGACCTACTTCATTACCTAGTCACTGTGTTCCTAATTAGTGTTGAATGTTGTAAGGTTGTAATGATACAATGTGGTTTAACTGTTTAATGTGTTTGAGGGGTAATTTACTTTGTTGTCCCCTTTATATGAACGTGAATGTGACTGTTACTGATACTGTTGACTGCTACTGTTCACTGTATATCGAACTGTTTACCGTTGTAAGGCATGGTCTTCCATGACTTATTCCCTATATGGACACTGTTATCCCCTATACGGGCATTGTTTGTAAAGCATGGTAGCGTCGAGTTGTTCTGGGCAACATCGGGTTTAAGGGAGTTACAAGGGGGACTGTCAGTGTTCGTGATGGAGGTATAAGGTGACTGCATCAGCAACTGTTATTGTACCCTTGCTGAATGTTTACTTACTGTACATTACTTGAACTACTGGTACATGTTGCTTATTTATTGTTTGGACGTAAGTGTGTTTACTGTGCATACTGTTTACCATTGCATTGCATGTTTTCGAAAGGGTGTTCAAAGTGAAATGAGTTTCAAAACCTTCTCTTTATCCCCCCTCACTGAGTTTGTGAAACTCACCCCAGTTTAACACATTTCAGGTAAAGGCGAGGTCGAGCCTCGAGAGAGATGAAAGTGGTTGCGTGCTTGTTCTTCCTTGGATATTGTACTTGTTGTTTCATATAGTATGTAAATGTGTAATTATGTTGTAATGAGTACACTTATTGGCTCGTGTAATGTACTTGGCTAAGGATTTTTGTTGTAAATTTGTAAGTCTACTTTTGCTATGTATATGTTGCTAGACTTATGTAGGCCTATTTTGAATCATTTGTATATATTATGAGCATGTTTAAAGTAGGTTTGCCAAGTACGTATTGGAGACTAGTGAATATGGAATGTACAAGTTATGCTTTGTTGGTGCCAATTGTTGTTGATTGTATGTATGAGCAGGTTTAATTGCCTTCAGTGTCAGATTACAAGCGTCGTAATGCCCGTTTTTTGTCACGTCCAGACTTGGTTCCGTGAAGGGATGGTTTGGGGAGTCACAATTAAGTTCTATGTTATGTTTATTTATTTATTGCACTTTTAATCCTATTGACAACTTAATCTTCTCCAGCAACAAATCACTGTCTATATGATGCATTGTGTTGAAGAAAATAATGCAGGCAATGCTGCAGCAGTTCCGATGGCATGCCTTGCACCCAAGACAAAGGCATATAACCTTAAACAAAGCCGACGAGGCAAATTCCTCAAGTAAGAGGTTCAAGTCAAGGAAAGAAAAAGAAAAAGCTAATGACATTGGATTAAATAATACATTTTTGTCCTCTCCTATGGTGATGATGTACCCAAATAATAATTGGAGACATTGGATTATAAAGGAGATTGTTGTGACGTACCCAATTTAACATCGGTGATATAGAGATGACATGTCAATCTGTTGAATTTTCTCATTGGAGGCATTACAGATGCCATGCCAATTTTGCTGTCAGTAACTATGGCAATTGGATGTCACAAACTATCACATCAAGGTGCTACCACCAACTGTCCTGTCAGTAACTTCGTAACTTTTGCCTAGAATATTCTAAATGCACTGATAAAAGGCTATTATGGTCTTTTTCACTTCTTTCCCTCTCTACTTCTCAACGTTTGTAGTATTACTATTTCTTTTCTTTTACACCACATCTTCCGATCACATCTTTTCTTTCATTCGTCACCGAACCATTAGTTAAATCTATCTCTTCCAGGTTTGCAAAGATTATTATGCCAAGGTATGTCTTTTTTCTATATTTGATCATGAAAAAATTAGTTTTTTTTTAAGCTTAAATGATTAAAGATAGGATTTTTTTTATAATAATTTATTTGGTTTGAGCATATGGGTATGGTGTTTTATGTAGTTTTTTAGGTTTAGAATTATAAAGATTTTAAAGTTTGTAGTTGAATGAGTAGATACTAATATATATATTCTTTCATTCTAAAAAGAAGTTATTTTACCCATCATGTTAACTAACAGTGTTAGTATTTTATTTACGTGAATTTTTTTTTTATATTTCAAATCCTATGTAGTATTTTATTTTTCCCTTTCAGTCCCACGTGGCATTTTTTTAAAACACCAAATAAAAATAACTTTTGAATTTAATTAAATACTAACATAATAGATTCTAGACCTTTTCAAAGCTAAAAATAATATATCAATATATATTTGTACATATATATATATTCATATATTATACACACGCATACATATATATATGTATACGTATACAAATAAACACAAACTTCTAAATGCATTTTTTGTTATTGAATTGTTTCTAGGCAAGCACCTAAAAAATGGTCACATGCCCATATAATTTAAAGTTATAGATACAACATCATATTAGTACCTCTTTCTATTTAATAAGTGAAGATATGTAAATTTTATTTTTTATTGGTTTATTATAACTTTATTTAAGTTTTTAATTTTTTATGCTTAAAATGCATATGTATTTCATATTTTTTGATTTCAACTATATATGGAGTTTAATTGTATGTCAAAACTGAAATTGTATAATGATATGTATCAACAATTAATTGAGATTCTCCTTATTATTTAGGTTCCTAAATAAAACTTCTTTTTATATATATATAGATGTTAGCCCAAATTATCCTATTTAGGCTAACAATAGATTAAGAAACTTTCAAGTCTATAGTAACTATTTTATCAGTATACGCCAAATCCATGAATTGTTACTGATAATGGTTTAAACCTTTGCTTCTATCTTGTTTGCAAATTATTTGATACCATTATGAGAATAATTATGAATTAAGGTCAATTAATCCAAAAATTGTATAAGATAATGCCATGTAGGAATTGAAAAGAGAAAAGAATAGTAATTATTTTATCAGTATACGCCAAATCCATGAATTGTTACTGATAATGGTTTAAACCTTTGCTTCTATCTTGTTTGCAAATTATTTGATACCATTATGAGAATAATTATGAATTAGGGTCAATTAATCCAAAAATTGTATAAGATAATGCCATGTAGGAATTGAAAAGAGAAAAGAATAATGCCATGTAGAAATTGAAAAGGGAAAAGAAAATGTCAAATACAATTTGAAGGAAAAGAAAAATGTCACGTAAGCAAATACTAACACTGTTAGTTAATGTAAAACAACCCTTTTTAAAAAAGTTCAAACCCTTCCATAGATGGTTTTAAAGTTGAGACACTTAATTCTATATTATACCAAGTTCAGGCCTTAAAACGACCATTTTTTTCAAGAAAGTATTATTAAAGCACATTTCTTTTCTTGCCTTTGAAAATTATTTCTCAAACCACTTAGTCAAACAAAGTCCCACCAAAGCATGACTAGTCGACATAAATAATTAGGCTAACCAATGGGCTAAAAAATTGGGGGTGTTACAAACCCTATTTTTATCACCAATTAACCACCTATGTGTATGCTTAGTTGACATGCTAAAAGAAGAAAGAGAAATAAAAAAATTATTATTTTAGAATTCCAACTAAAACCATACATGTTATCTAATACACTACATGTACGTATTTTTCTCTCTATGTAGGTAATCTACATATTTTATACATTAGTTATCTTATATCAATCTAATTTACCACTCACATAGTGGAATGATTATGATATATCTAAGAGTAATTGTCACGTCTCCAAAATTCGTCAAGTAAATTTCAAGAACGCAACCTTCGCATGTCCAAAAATGAGCTTCCTTCCTAAATTCACAAAGCTCCAATCATACAAAAAATCTAAAGTCATTAAGTATAGGCACTCAAAATATCTATAACCAAAAGTTTGTCATAATCTTTGTATTAGAGAATACAATCCAAAAATCTCCAAATTACAAAACAACGCCAATTCTAACATACTAAAATAAAAGACATACTCTTAACATAGTCTAAAATCTAAGTCGATGCTATATTCATAAACATTTATCTAGTAGCAAATAGGGAGTCTACCTAAAACTATACGCTATTTCTAGTGTTCTACAAAGTAGCATACACTAAAATGAGTATATAACTCAGTAAGAGGGAAACTTCCCCATAAAATAACTTAGACCCTTATATTAACACAAATTAATTGATGTAATAATAATCTTTAAAAATCAAAGTAAAGTAAGTAGCTTATGAAACAATAAAAATAATACAATGCATTAATTTGTTCATGTCAGTATAAAATTAATATTTTAATAATAACTAAAAATAATACATAATGCAAGCATCAAATCATTACAAAGCGAAGGTCAATATCCAATGCAAAACAACAAACTGAAATAATTCTTATCGATATTCGAAAAAGGTTGTGATCATGGTTAAACAACACAAAAAATAATTCATTTTACTCAATCATCAAATGCAAGTAGGATATCCACAATATAAGTAGCAGTGCACTATACTATATGATAACAATGATAATGTACAAACCCTACCAATGCAAGGCTCACAATATTGTCAATTAGATGCATATCTTAAATCGATGTCAAAATCAAATTTTAAGATATTTTAGTTATCTTTTCAAATTCAGCTCTCACAATTGTATATAGGAATTCACTTGATTTATAAATGAATTCCATGAGAATTTATATTTATAAATGACTTCTCTTATTTGAAATTGTAAAACAATATTAAGTCAATTATGTGATTTACAAATATATATTTCGTAGATATTCTTTTTATGCCCTTTTATCTTGAAGCTTTATTTTTGAAATTTGATATGCATATGTGTTTCATAAATAGCACTAAGCATTTTAAAATTAAAAATAATTGATTAATATTGAGGAACCGATAATATGAATAAACAATTTGTGATTTTAGATGGTTAAGTATGTTAAGACTACCTGAAAATTAGGATGGACAAATAAATAACTTATGATTTGGACTTCTAATTTGAAAACAAAAAAAAAGCTTGGATTACGAAATATAGAAGAAAAATTCATAGTGAAGAAGCTCGTAAGAAAAATATAAAGAACTAACTACTAAGGGAATAAGAGTGAAAGAATAAGAGCAAAAAAAAGGAAAGAAAACTCGAAGGGCACTTTAGTCTTTAAAAGATGATCAACTAATTTGGTGGCTTGGAATTACAAATTCCACCTCATAAGTAAGGATTTGAGTAAAACTTAAGTAAATCTAGAATTTGCAAATATTAGATTTTTAATTTTTAAAAAGGTGCTTTTAAACACAAAAAGTTGGATTTGCAAATGAATTTCACAAAATTTCATAGGCTTCATCTGTTCCAAACAATATGTTACTCAGTAACTTTGGTCCCAAGTCTAGTTTACTATATTTCAGCCCATATAAGTTTGAAAAACCGTATGAGAGTTTTTCTTCCTTGTGCTTCGAAAACCATATGAGATATCATACATTCAAAAATATATGAAAGGTGATAAAAATATATATATGCCATGAAAAAATAAGAATATGTATGGATTTAATGTGTAATTAAGCATGGAATGATAGAAATAAAAAGAAAATAGATTTCAAATAGATTATTGAAATAGGATAGAAACACATTAAAGGGATAGCCTCAACATGAATTTCAAATCAAAGCTATTTGACCTATCAGTTTGAATAAGCAAAGCACAAGAGGTCCATGTTAGTATAATAAAGTAAGATTTAAGTTCATGTGGAACCAGCGGTTATAGATAAACATAATGGGAGAAATTTTAGATCACAAGTTCATAGAGCAACACACATCATATAGGCCACAACTAAAAGGGAATCAAAACATTTAATAAAATGGTCTTAATCATGCAAGATGTAATAAGCACGAATTTCAAGAAAATCCATTTAGGATAAATAGAATCATATTAAGATCAAAAACCTTAATAAAGAAGCAGGGGTGAGAAAAAAACGAATATAATAACAAGAAAAGAAAATATAAAAGAACTTATTGTACAACTTAATAACATGAAACAACAGTATACATGAAAAATTGTGAAATTCACTTCAAGAATATCTTCAATATCTCGATAAATACAAATAAATAAATAGTAAGTAAAAAGTCGAAACAAATTCTTTTTCATTGACATATAAATACATATAAAATCTAGGTTTGTATTGAAGGAATTAGAACATTTATCAACTTAATTACCTCACCTACGATTTTTTTATTTATTTAAAAGTATGCTAAGCAACATAAACCATTTCAATAGAATAAGGGCTATAATTGCCGAACACTAATATAACTAGTATATAAATTAAGGGCTTAAATTTTCTCGACCGTTACAGTAATCTTTTGATCGATAAATATCTTGATCTAGAAGATAGTTACATAGAGTGGAACAAGTAATAGGGGAAGAGTTGCTCAATCTGTAGTGATGCTTACGAGGTGGGCGTGTGAAAAGTGTACAAAATAGACCAAGTTAAAATACTCGCAAGTGCACGGATCTTCGTAGTCTAGTGTGCTTAGAGTGCGAAATCGTACCACAGGGAAGCTCGTTAGTTAAGTTAGTGAAGTAGTGTGAAAGTGTTTAAAATACTTAAGTGACAAGTTCGCAATTGGAGTTTGAGTAACGTGCGAAAATGTAAATTAAACTAACTAAATTATCTAAGTTAAACTAACTAAGTATGGATACGAGGGTAGTGATCTAGGAGTCGGAATATGTAAATGAGGCAATTAATATAGGCTCGGTATCTAGGTTATCTAATTCTGCAAGGGCTTAAGCTACAAGCATACACCTGGTTAAGCTAAAAGCTATAGACCTAGTTAATCTACTTAGCTTATTTTAACCAAGTACAACAAGACAAACTAAACTAAGGAATTAACCTTACAGATAGAAACTATGGTACAATCTATAGTTTCATGGAGTCTATGGTACAACCTATAGATTCATGATTAAAACAATTATATGGCACTAAAGTAACGCAATCATAACATTAACTACAAGTATAATATTATGATACGAAAGTAAAGCATTCATAACATCTACTTTAAAAGCATTACATATGAATACTGAATTAAAACAGATCATACATTGCAATATGAATTGAATAAGCTAAATCTGAGACCATATATTAAAATACTATCATTTACAATATTCACCCCTATATATCAATCTACTCAGACATAAATGTAAATAAAAGAGAGTCAAGAAAGGCTCCTCCATATTGATGAACGTGTATTTCTGATCCCTGAAATTTGAGCAGAGGTCTGACGCAAAGTAGCTATTCGAGCGGAGCTAATTTTCCCCGAATAAGAACTACTAGGGATGAGTTTCCCCCAAATAACAGCTTTCCTATTAAAACCTATTCGGGCAGAACCTCCCCCAGATAATAACTAATAAGGTCAGACTTTCCCCTTAAAAATAGCTATTCGGGCAAAATTTCTCCGAATAAGAACCACTTAGGTGGGACTTCCCCCGTATCCTACTAATTAACTACAGCTAAAACTAAAAACTAACTAGAATTAACTCGAAATTATACCAAAAATATTGGTACTACTCCAAAATTAATTATAATTTTCGGCAGGAAAGGGGGTCTATTTATAGACAGAAAATTAGAGGAGCACTCGAGCGCCTGTTTGGCACGCTCGAGCACGCCGTGTCGTTGTCCAATCACCGCGCGCCACGTCACTACTTCCGGAAGATTCTGAGGCGCACTTGAGCGCCAGTTTTGGCGTGCTCGAGCATGCTTATGCTCCAACGTTGAATTTGCGACACGTGTTTTCTTCTGGAACAAGGTGGAATATTCTGATCTAGGGCACTCGAGCGCCAGGAGGGCGCGCTCGAGCGCCCTTTTGTTTGAGTTTTTGGGCTAGAATTTTGACTTTTGATCGGGCTTTGACCGAGGCGTTTCCGAGCTATTTTCAACATTCTGAGTCTGATTACACGCTAGTTTCAGCCAAATTCCGTCTCTATCGGCTTCATTCTTTCACCGTTTCGCGTGTTTCCCCATTTTTCACTTTTTGACTTGCATTTTGGATCGTTTTTGGGTCTGAACTTCCACTTTCCGGTATTTTCTTACATTGCATTGAAAGTATCAAAGTGTTGCAATTATTCCTAAGTTAAGATGCAAATGTAGTACAAATACCAAGGTTTGAGTGCTACAAATACGGTCACATCAACATCTCCAAACTTAAACCTTACTTGTCCTCAAGCAAGACTGTCTTTAAAACAGATGTGAAAGTGAAATTTGCAGAAATTTACAAGTAAAAAATAGATGAAATAATCTATCATATCTTATTGTCAAACATTTTCCAAAATGAAACATGAGAAATACAATCTACTATCTTAAACCTATTCAGCAGTTATTGATAAACATAAAAAAAGAAATTTGTACAAAGTTTTCTCAAATAGGTACTCTTATTGGAAATGGACTATTGATAGCTTTGGAGTACATATTTATAAGTAAACTAAGCAGATTAAGTTCAACAAATTCCCAACTTTCAAGACTCTGTAAACAGATTAGACTTTGACATTCTCACCTTTATTTGCAATCAAACTTTTGATCATGCCTTAACCCTTTAACATTTTCCAGAAATATAAAAGTACAACTAACAATATCTCTATATAGTGTTTAGTTTCCTTTGCTTTCTGGATATCCCATGTAGCGGGTTTTAAGGCCAACAATCCCCCGCCATTATGACTGAGGTTGCTAGGTTTTAAAGGGACCCCTACGTGCCTTAATCACCCGAGATATCTAGGCTCGAAACCTTACACTATAGCACATATCCTAAATTACAATGTCTAGGATAGTGGTGCTTAGAGATTTACAACATATTTATACCAAAACTTTATTCAACAACACAGGTATCTACAACTTTTTTTCCTTTTTCTATTTTTTTCATCGTTTTCTTTGTTTTTCGTTTTCTTTTTCTTCTTTTTTAAGAGTGTACATACAGACAGAGTAACATAACATACTGTACAGACATAGCATAAGGGTTTAGGTTTCAATCATAAGAAGTTCTCATAACAAACGGTAATCCTATCTCAGTCCTTTCATAATCATATAGCTATCAATTAAAGAAAAGAAGAACAACTGGTTTTCTCATGAATACAGTACCCCAAAGTTTTTCTTACAGAGTTTCCTCAGAGTTTTTACAATACATAGCTAACAACACAGGTTCTCAAATCATCTAAATCAACTCCTTTAAACAGGTAAGGTAGCAAACTACTCTTCTCATGAACAAAAATACTGTATTTCTTGCATATTTTGAAAAATAGTTTCATGAAATGTACGCACCTCCACACCGAAACTTTGCTTGTCCTCGAGCAAATAACAATGTAATACAGTGAGAGTGTAATATGCAAGTAATAACATAATGACAAATGCTACATCCCCAAACCTATGGTTTGCTTACTTTACAACGCAGGTTGATCAAGAATAAAGGGAAATGTAGTAAGGAAAGATATCACCTGATATGAAGGATTTCTATGTTGATGTCAAAACTTTTCACTAACTTTTGTCAAAAGATGTATCATTATGCAATTAAAGATTAGTAGACAAAACATTTTATAGATTATCATTAACATAGCAAAAATAATAGTTAATCTATACAAAATAGTATAAGGGAGGGGGTAAAAAGAATTACGGTCAAGGAAAATAACTAATACATAAAGCAAATAAATAAACTACCCAGACCATTTAGACTCTTTTCTGGGGTTCTAGAGTTATGAAAAAAATTTAAACAATCAACAAAGCATTAAAGAGAACACTAGGTTGCCTCCTAGTAGCACTAAGTTTATCGTCTCCAGCCAGACTGCAAAAATCACATAGACAGAAAATAAACACACATAATAATAAAGCATTTAAGAATCTAGGTTGTCTCCTAGTAGTGTTGAGTTTTACGCCCTCAGCCAGGCGCCAATGTTAGAGCAATCTATGTTTAAAGCTCTTCGGCACATATTGCCTGATAATCGTTTTAGCACAAATTTTGAATGGAAAAGGATCATGCAACAAATGATGGCTCATTCTTCCTACAGAACATGCCTTTTCCAAGTCACCTAGAAAAGGTGACGATTTCCATCCCAATGTGCTGTGTGTGGGAATGTTCATGACTATGTCATCAGGGGACATAGTATATTGTAAATCAGTGTGTCCTAATTGGTCAACCCATAAGTTAAAAGATGTATGCAACATATTGTTCATAAATGGGTCAAATCCAAATTGTGCCTGCTTGGGTAATGTTGTGAGTTGCACAGCAGAAGAAGGCGCATCAAATGAAGAACTGACATGACTTTCAATAAGAGAGATGATGGATGTCGAAACTTCCTTTTTAGTGTTATAATTAGTTGAAAAAGGCATGGAAGTTTTGGACTCATTCTCTCGGTCAATTAGATACAAAGGTCGGTCAATCTCATTAACATATTCTTCAGGTGTCAAGAAGGATGCAGGAATGAAAGTAGACTCAATATACTCGTCCTGAAAGAGTGAAAACTCTAAGGAAGTGTGTACACTCATCTTCCTTGAAGAGGAATCAGAGTTGGGTTGAGTCATGACATTACTAAGGTCATATTGTCCTTCTAAACGAGGCATTTCATCATTTTTCTCAAATTCATATTCCCTATCAGATTTCTCCCAAATAATCTTGCTCATATCATTAGTCTGTTCACATGTTATTTCATCAAAGGTTCTCATAACAGACTAAATGTGTTGATCTAAAGATTGAAGCATATGAGCATTGGATTGGGCAAGATGAAAATGTTGGTCATACTTGTCATTGGATTCGGGAGGAGCAGAGTCAATCAAATCATCTTGTTGATCATTTTGTTTGAAAAGATTAAGGATAGGGTCAACAAAAGATTCAAATTGAAAAGATGCAGGGACTTGACTTTCAAAGCTTTGAGAAAAATTTTCTTGACGCCAAAGTGATGGTTGGTTATGCCATCTTGGGGTGGTGCCTCAGACATGTTATCTACCTCATTTCTAGTGTTATTCTCTCTACCCTGATTATCTCCCTTAAACACTTCTATTTCCTCAACAACCTGGTTTTGGATAGTTTCGTGATGAACGAAACTATATTGGTCTTGTGAACTAATGACAGGTTGAATAGAGTGCTCGTCTTTTTTCTACCCGTTTATGCTCTCGGCTAGTTGACCGATTTGGTCTTGTAGCCTTTCTATGGATTGGTGGTTGGACTCAGAGAGTTGGACAAGTTGGCCTAACTTGTCGTCGAAGTTTGGTTCAAGAGAAGAAAATTCAGCCGAGTTAGGATAACAAAAGTTTTGTTTGAAAGAATTACTTTGAAAGCTTTCGCAAAACTTGGAGGAATTTAAGTTAGGGTTTTGAGATATATTTTCAAAATTTTGAGGCAGAAAAGATGCATTATTTTGATCCCAAAAGGAATTTTGATGATTCTACCACTCCAGGTTATATACATTTGAGTACAAATCTTTTTTTGAAAAATAACCCTGAATAATAGAATCATGATTTTAAAAGAATTTGGGATTTTGGGGACAATTTTCAAAGATATACCCAAATTGAAAACAAACTTCACATGTATTTGGGATAGGGGGTTGAATTGTTTCATTAAAAGCCCATTGATCGGACGAAACATTAAAATGAATCATATTTCCGATCATCTTAATTTCCCAAACATTTTATGCAACTAAAATATTATACAAGCAATAATTTATACAATTTTAAAATAAGTATAGAAAATGTAAACAATATTTACAACATTTAAACAAGTATAGACAATTTAAACAATAATTACAACACTTTAAACAAGTTCACATAATACTTTTATCAACAACTATACTAGACTGTGCTTCCCCGGCAACAGCGCCAAAAACTTGATGCTTACGAGGTAGGTGTGTGAAAAGTGTACAAAATAGACCAAGTTAAAATACCCGCAAGTGCACGAATCTTCGTAGTATAGTGTGCTTAGAGTACGGAATCGTACCACAGGGAAGCTCGTTAGTTAAGTTAGTGAAGTAGTGTGAAAATGTTTAAAATGCTTAAGTGACAGGTTCGCAATTGGAGTTTGAGTAACGTGCGGAAATGTAAATTAAACTAACTAAATTATTTAAGTTAAACTAACTAAGTATGGATAAGAGAGGTAGTGATTTAGGGGTCAGAATATGTAAATGAGGCAATTAATACAGGCTTAGTATCTAAGTTATCTAATTCTGCAAGGGCTTAAGCTACAAGCATACACCCAGTTAAGCTAAAAGCTATAGACCTAGTTAATCTACTTAGCTTATTTTAACCAAGTACAATAAGGCAAACTAAACTAAGGAATTAACCTTACAGATAGAAACTATGATACAACCTATAGTTTCATGGAGTTTATGGTACATCCTATAGACTCATGATTAAAACAATTATATGGCACTAAAGTGACGCAATCATAACATTAACTACAAGTATAATATTATGATACGAAAGTAAAGTATTCATAACATCTACTTTAAAAGCATTATGTCATGCCCCGACCCCGACTCGTTGCCAAGACAATGCCGGAACGTGACTTGATCAGGATAGATAAACCTGTACAATCATTAATTCATAACTTAAACATTTATAAATCTGCAAGGAACTTCAAAAAGGGGGTGCCCAAAACTGTTGGCACACCACCATCCATAAGCCTATCTCATAATTACAAAGCCTAGTTTCAACCAGCACGACATGCCACAAGTTGTCCATACGTTGCACAGGTTAGTTATATACCCAAATCCAAAAGAATATTACAATACATGTAATTGTTCAATATTAACATAGATATCAACATCCAAAAATCCAACTATACAAGCAACCAGGATCACAACAAGCAGAAGTCCGACTCATCACATAAGTAAGCCTCGCCCTCAACTTGAGTCCCTGGCTCAGGTTCGGCCTCACCTAAAAGATTGTCATGAAAGGGATGAGCTACACTTAGCTCAGCGAGGGTTAATGGTCTCTGGTAGTTTTTGCAAACATTTCAACATTTGGAAAGCCTCTCTTGAAAACATGATATGCTTGAGTGCAATTAAGTACAAGAAATAATTAAACAAGTAATAACACATTACTCTACCCTTAGAGGTCCTCAATGGCCCGAGCGAAGGTAGGTTTACCATATACCAAAGGATACAGTTTTCTTTGCAGTTGCTGTAGACGGCCGACCTTGAGTCAATCTTCATCCATTTTCCCCAACTCCAAACATTAGGTGATATTCGGATAATCATCGAGGACTATGGTAGTCGAGACCGACTGATAGCCTGATGCTACCCAGGGGAAACGAATGCTACCATACTCATAATTGTGTTTACAATTGTCGCGCCAAAAGTTATTAACATGCAAGCACATGATATAAAACAACCTTTGTAGGAGGGCAACAAAGTAGGTTACCTCCTATAAATCATCATATGCAAGCATTTGATCAAATAAAAACATTGAATATAACCCATACTTAAGCTTTCCATGACCCTAGATAGTTCATAAAATAGTCACATACCAAAGGAGGGTGCAATAATCCCTTAGGACTGGACGACTCTAAGTAACAAGGGAAATGCGAAACAAGCAAAACAACATTGGTCCAAATTAACTGGTTAAATTACCTACGTCCCTAAGTCCGAATTAATCTAATTTTGGTCTATAATTAAAGCTTATCAAAAGTAGATAGTCCTAGAATTAAACGGAACTCAATTCGGAGTTGAATTGAGTGAGATATGGCTTCCGGAAAATTGTTGCGCAAAGCTGTCAAAAAGCCTCTCCAGCGGACGACCCCCCCTCCAACCGGTCGACCAGTGGACTAGGGGTCTTCCGGTCGTGCCAAATCTGTTTGTGAATGCTACAGTGCATCAAATGAACGAACTTTCCTTTTCTTGCTTCTTTTACTATGCCACTCAAAGCTATCTCTTAACCATTTCACTAAACATAAATTTCACCCAACTACAACTCCAAAAATCACAACTTAACAAGCTATAAACATCCTTCAGTATAATTTCACCAAGAACAACAAGAACACCAAGAACAACAAGAACACCAAAAATACCAACTAAGTCTTAATGTTCTTGACTTCCATTTTCACATATTACAAGCAATTCAATCCTACTAACACATGTATAGAACTTCACTCCCCTCAAATTCAAACTCCTTAGCTCATCAAAATTCTCAAATACATATTTCAAACTCTTCGTATAGTATATGCATTATGAGCAAGAATAATCAACAAATATACATATTCCCATCTAGAATGAACTTTAAGAAAAACTTTTCAAAACATCCCTCACCTCAACAATGCAAGACAAGCTCAAAAATGGCTAGAAATTGCTGGACAAAGCTTTTTCTCCTCCTTCTTCTTCCTTTTTTCTGCATCTTTCTCTCTTTTCAAGCTTGTTGTGTGTGTATGTGTGTGTGTGCTGAAAACGTGTGAGTATGTGTGTAGTGTTTTTGTGTGTGTATTAGTGGGTTTGTGTGTGTTTTAAGTGGGAGAGAATAGTGTAAGTTAGGTGAGCAAATATCTAATGAGCCAAATTACAAGAGTGCCCTCCAATTATGTTGTGTACTACTAGTTTGCCATTTTGGTTGATTTGCAACTAATTAGTTACTACTCTTGACGTATTTGAAGTACAATTAATGCCTACGACACGTAAAATTCCTAAATGCACGAAAATGAACATTTTGGCACGTAAAACGATAAATATGCACGATAATTAATATTAATACAAATAATTGATGCCAATGCATATGAAATAATATGAATGCAATATAATTAATATAATTATATATAAACTCTCGTGTCGGGTTTTACATATTACATATGAATACTGAATTAAAACAAGTCATACATTGCAATATGAATTGAATAAGCTAAATCCGAGACCATATATTAAAATACTATCATTTACAATATTCACCCCTAGATATCAATCTACTCAGACATAAATGAATACAAGTTATGTAAATAAAAGAGAGTCAAGAAAGGCTTATCCATATTGACGAACGCGTATTTTTTATACCTGAAATTTGAGCAAAGGTCCAACGCAAAGTAGCTATTCCGGCGGAACTAATTTCCCCCGAATAAGAACTACTAGGGATGAGTTTCCTCTGAATTAAAGTTTTCCTATTAAAATCTATTCGGGCAGAACCTCCCCCGGATAATAACTACTAGGGTTGGACTTTTCCCATAAAAGTAGCTATTCGGGCAAAATTTCTCCGAATAAGAACCACTTAGGTGGGACATCTCCCGTATCCTACTAATTAACTACAACTAAAACTAAAATCTAACTAGAATTAACTTGAAATCATACCAAAAATATTAGCACTATTCCAAAATTAATTACAATTTTCTGTTGGAGGGGGGGTCTATTTATAGACAGAAAATCAGAGGCGCGCTCAAGCGCCCGTTTGGCTCACTCGAGCGCACCATGTCTTCGTCCAATCGCCGTGCGCCACGTCGCTGCTTCTGAAAGATTCTGAGGCGCGCTCGAGCACCAGTTTTGGCGCACTCAAGTGTGATAAATTTATATTTTTAGTAACTTCAACCCATTGAATTATGTATATTGCATTATTATTTCAAGCTTAATTGTATATTTTACACAAATTTAGTGCAATATAGGTTTTAAAGAAGAAAGAGCAAAAATGACCATAAAAACCAACTTTTGGAGCGAATATTCGGCGCAACACTGAAGGAAAATGGTAGAACAACTTCAAAACGAGCAATTTGAGATTGAATTTGGCCAAACCGAGTGCGAAAATGGATTCATGACGCTGAAAAACCTTGGAATAAACATGGTCAACTTTTTGGTCAACGGTCAAAGTCAACCTTACCGGTCAAAGTTCACCTACCACAGTCAAAGTAGCGCTCGAGCACCCCTTTTCCGAGCTCGAGCGCTACTTTTTGAAAAAGGCCGACAATTGAGCTACAGAGTGCAGACCGAAAATGACAAAAAAAATATTAAAATCAAAAGTGCAGAAGGCGCACTCGAGCGCCCTCCTGAATTTTTGCTAATAAATAGTCGAGATTTTCAGCAACAATGGTGTACCATTTTCTCTCCTAGCATAATTTCTGTTATTCTTGTGTTTGAAGTGAGTTGTGAGTGTGTTAATTATTTTATTTACTTGTGTACAAAGTTATAATCCCGAGGGGAGGGTCTAGTGAGCTATAAGCATATCAAAGTTATACCGGTCTACCAAAATCCGTTCAAACATGATAAGTATTCTTTGATTTTGATTTTCGTTATGAATTTGTGTACTTTAAAGTTTATCATGGCACACTAGGCCCGAGATTCGGGGTGGTATGTGTGAGGTTATTCTTGTACATATGTTTTGATTCAGATTTATTAAAGTCTCGTATTTTGGTTTCCAAGTATTCTTTGATTAATTATACATATACTTGTAGTTATGTTATATTTAATTGAATGTACATATAAGCCCGGTTTTATAAACCAGTGGCAATACGAGACTACCTCGGATGGATTCTTATTTGGTTGTACCAGCACCTCCAAATTACATAAGTGAAAGATTAATTGAGAGATTGGATATCGTTAGGTTATAACAACACGTCCAGTATTGTTAATTAATTAATATTCTCACTTATGTAATTAAAGGTTCATTTCAGTAGTGGGAGCTTGTAGTCCTATTTCTAAAGGACTTAACTTTTAATCTGAATCAATAACTTTGTACTTGAGTATACCGAGCTATAACCATCCTGAATCATTAACCCTTTGGATTTTCATTGTATTATTAAGTATTGTAATTCTTCAATTTTGTACATTTGTTTAATTCACTTTTGGACCTTATTACTACTGTATCTTTGGACATTTTGTGGACATCTCTTGGACTTAATTTTTCGTACTTCCGTACTTTTGGACTTTTGGACTTAATCAAACTTATCCGTGACGGAAAATAGTCAAATAATTCTAAATTAAGGACTTAAATTAATTTGATAATCCAATCTCTGTGGATCGACCCTCTACTTGCCACAACTAGGAGTAATTCAAGGTAAGCAATATTTTCAATCATTTAATCTTACTATTTTTGAGCGCAAAATGACACGATCAAAATTTGGCGTTGTTGCCAGGGATCGGTGTTCATCAAATAAGGTAAGTCTTTGATTTATGTATATAAGTGTTTATATGTATATATTTTAGATTTTAGTTGTTATTTTTATTTAAGTCAATTTTGCTATTTTGTATAGACTTTATTTCATTTTTTTTTTGTTTCTTTTTTATGTTTTAATTTTGTATGCATGGTTGGAGATTTTTAAAGCCACCCATCTTTGTTTTTGATACAGAAATTGAGAGAACTTTTAAATTTAGAAACAAAGCATATAAATTTCTAATCATGGCTGATCAAAATCTGAATCAAAACCAAAATCAGGATCAAATTGAAGGTAGATAAGTGAAAAATGTGAGGAGGAGCATAAAATATTTTTCCACACCACAAGATTATGTTCCTCCACGATCTATCGCCTTACCTGAAACTGATGATGGTTTTAAAATAAAGTCTCATATGATTTCAATGCTTCCCATGTTCCACGGTCTTTCTAATGAAAACTCGTATGATCACATCAATACTTTTGTTCATACATGCAGATTGATTAATACTAGAACTGCCTCGGAAGAGGTTGTTAAATTGAGATTGTTTCCTTACTCTTTAATGGGTCAAGCACAAAATTGGCTTTACAGATTATGTTCTGGTTCTATTACTTCTTGGGATCAATTGCAAAGAGAATTTCTTGAAAGAATTTACTCTTCTTCAAAAACCAATGAATGTAGGAATTAATTAAATAATTTTTCTTAGTTACCTGGAGAGGCACTTCATGAGAGTTGGGACATATTTGAAACCTTAATTTATGAATGTCCACACCATAGTATTCCAGATTGGTAATTAGCTCAGAATTTTTATCAAGGGTTAAATGAGCATAATCAAAGTTTGCTCGATTCAGCTTGTAATGGTTCACTTCTTGAAAAATCTCCAGAAGAACCCACAAAATTGTTCATAAAACTGAGCAACAATTCACGAAAGCGTGCATCTTCATCTAGAGAAAGGAGAGAAAGTGTAGGTTCAAATGATTACAATTCTTTGACATCAAAGATTGAAAATCTAACTCTTGCATTGGAAAAAATGGTTAAAAGGAAAGAATCATTGCATGTAGTTGATTCAGGAGAAGGTGTTCTTGCACCAAATCCCAATTCAATTTTAGATCAAGTTTGTGCTGCTTATAGATATCCCCATAAGTATGATCTGTTCTCTAACACTTATAATCCAGGTACACGAGATCATCCAAATTTCCGGTGGGATCAGAATCGGGAAGATGTTCAACAACAAAGACCAAGAGCTTATCCTCCAGGATTTCATTCAGTTCCACGAGGACAGGAACCTACGAGCTCTAATTCAGGTTCCAATTCTTATGGGACTACTTTGAAGAACAGGTTTTGAAAAAGCTTCACAGCTGGGAACCAACTATGCAACTGGTAAGTACACATACAAAGGCAATTGTCAGCTTGGAAAGACAAATTGCGCAATTAGCTAACACAATTCAGAAAAGAGAAGAAGGAACATTCCCTGCCCAACCAGATGGAAACCCAAAAATGTAAGGCCCATGTAGCATCTACAAGTCAAATAGTGGAGGATTTTCAAGCTGTCACTACATTGCGAAGTGGTAAAAAAGTTGATAACAAGGTAAGTGTCGAAGCTTACGAAAATGCAAGACTTGCAAAGAAAAAAGCTAAGTCTCAAGTTACTGTTGATTCATCAAAAGAAACTGCAAATGAACCTGAAACTTTAATTTCACATGAAAATATTCCAGTGACACTGAGTCCCAAGGCACCCTTTCCACAGGCATTAGGTAATCCATCTAATAAAGATTCAAAAAGGGAAGAAATGCTTGAAACCTTTAAGCAAGTTAAAATCAATTTACCTTTGTTAGAAATCATTAGGCAAATTCCTGCTTATGCAAAGTTTCTTAAGGATTTATGCACTCAGAAAAGAAGGAATTCAGCTTTGATATCAAACAAAGTAAGATTGACTGATAAGGTAAGCAGCATTCTTACTTCTCATGTTCCACCAAAATTGAAAGATCCAGGTTCATTTACCATTCCTTGCTATATTGGTAATCATTGTGTAGATCGTGCCCTTCTTGATTTAGGAGCTACTGTGAATTTTCTCCCTTTTAATCTTTTTGAGCAGTTAGATATAGGAGAATTGAAACCTACTCCTGTCACCCTTCAACTGGCTGATAGATCACTTAGAATTCCTAGGGGCATGATTGAAGATGTGTTGATAAAGGTTGATGAATTTTATTTTCCTGTGGATTTTGTTGTGCTAGATATGGAACCAGGAGAAATTCAAAAGTTCCAAACTCCAGTTATATTAGGGAGACCATTTTTAGCAACAACTAATGCAAAAATTCACTGTGCAACTGGAGAATTGGAGTTTACATTTGGAGATATTAAGGTAAAGCTGAATGTTGCTAATGCTGCTAGGTTTGCAGATGAAGATGATGGTCTTGAATGTTTTATTCTTGATAAGATTGATCCATTAATTGAAGAGTCTTTTCTTAGTCTTATGTAAAAAGATTTTTTGGAGAATATTTTGAATAATGATGAAGTAGTGTTGAGTAGATTTAAGGAGGAATCCGATGAATCTTTAGAAAGCAATTTAAGATTTGATGAAAAATTTCAGGTTTGTGCAATAGAACCATTCTTGACTCTTTCTAAAGAACCCATGCTTCCTTCTATACAATCTCCTCCTGAGTTGGAACTTAAGCAACTTCCTAGTCATCTCAAGTATGTTTTTCTAGGGGCAAATCAAACACTTCCAGCTATTATTGCTTCTAACCTTTCTTTGGAGCAGGAAAATAAACTTGTAGATGTGTTGTCTAAGAATAAGGAAGCGTTAGGTTGGACTGTTGCAGACCTTAAAGGAATAGATCCCTCTTTTTTGTATGCATAAGATTAATTTGGAAGATGGAGCCAAGACATCTAGAGAGATGCAACGTAAGCTGAACCCGAACATGAGGGAAGTTGTAAAGAAGGAAATAGTGAAGTTGTTAGATACAGGTATCATTTATCCTATTTCAGATAGTAAATGGGTTAATCCTATATAGGTTGTACCTAAGAAATCAGGAATCACTGTGGTGACAAATGATAAAGGTGAATTGGTACCTACCCGCACCACAACTGGATGGCGTGTGTGTATTGATTATAGGAAACTCAATGCTGCAACAAGAAATGATCATTTTCCTTTACCATTCATTGATCAAATTTTGGACAGGTTGGCAGGACAAGGTTATTACTATTTTCTTGACGGGTACTCATGATACAATCAGATCCCTGTGAACCCTGAAGATCAGGAAAAGACAACTTTTACATGTCCTTTTGGCATGTTTGCTTATAGAAGAATACCTTTTGGCCTTTGTAATGCACCAGTCACTTTCCAACGCTGCATGATGTCTATTTTCACTGATATGATGGATGAATTTGTTGAGGTCTTTATGGATGATTTTTCTATCTTTGGCTCTTCATTTGACACTTGTTTGAATAATCTTTCTTTGGTGTTGAAAAGATGTCAGGAATCTAATCTCATACTTAGCTGGGAGAAAAGTCATTTCATGGTTCAAGAATGAATTGTTCTCGGACACATTATATCCAAGGAAGGAGTTCGGGTTGATAAAGCTAAGGTTGATATTATTTCTGATTTGCCCCCTCCAACAACTATTAAACAGGTGAGATCATTCCTTGGACATGCTGGTTTTTACCGACGATTTATAAAGGATTTTAGTAAAATTGCTAGACCTTTGTCGAATTTGTTGGCACTGGATACTCCATTCCAATTTGATGAAAAATGTGTTACTGCTTTTGAAACATTGAAAAATGCATTTTCCACTGTTCCAGTGATTCAACCACCGGACTACTCTCTTCCTTTTGAAATTATGTGTGATGCTTCGGATTATGCCATAGGAGCTGTATTAGGTCAACGCAAGGATCGAGTTCCTTGTGTGATCTATTACGCCAGCCGAACATTGGACGATGCCCAGAAAAACTATACCACCACAGAGAAAGAATTGCTTGCTGTAGTTTTTGCATTAGAAAAGTTTTAGTCTTATGTGTTAGGGTAAAAAATAATTATTTATTCTAACCACTCGGCATTAAGATACCTGTTGGAAAAGAAAGATGCTAAACCTAGGCTTATTCGATGGTTGTTATTAATTCAAGAATTTGATTTAACAATCAAGGATAAGAAAGATCGAGAAAATGTTGTTGCTGATCACTTGTCAAGGATTGTAACTCATGAAACAGAAAATGAATTACCCTTGAGAGATACATTTCCTAATGAACAATTACTGTTAATTTCTGCTCCTAAACTTCCTTGGTATGCTTATATTGTGAATTATCTTGCAAATACCTAAGGAGTGGAACAAGGCTGAGAGAGATCGATTTTTCTCAATTGCAAAGTATTATTTCTGGGAGGATCCTCATTTGTTCTGATCAAATTATTCGTAGATGTGTACCCGAGTCTAAACAGCTAAGCATCATGACATTTTGTCATTCGCAGGAATGTAGGGGACATTTTGGAGGACGACGGACGGCTATCAAAGTTCTGCAAAGTGGATTTTATTGGCCTACATTAATCAAGGACACTCATGAGTTTTGTAAAACATGTGAAAGATGCAAAAAGACAGGTAACATGGGAAAAATGGATATGATGCCCTTAAATCCCATCGTGGTTTGTGAACTTTTTGATGTTTGAGGTATTGATTTTATGGGTCCTTTCCCCATCTCCTTTGGTTTTCAATACATTTTGGTTGGTGTTGATTACATGTCTAAATGGATTGAAGCAATTGCAACAAGAACTAATGATCACACTGTTGTGATGAAATTCATAAAAGAAAACATTTTATGTCGGTTTGGAATTCCAAGAGCCATCATTAGTGACAGTGGAAGTCATTTCATTCACCGAACTTTTGAAAAATTATTGAAGAAATACTCAGTTATTCATAAGGTTGCAACTCCATATCACGCACAAACTAGTGGACAAGTTGAGATTTCTAATAGGGAAATTAAATCAATCCTTGAAAAGACAGTTAGACCTGATAGGAAGGATTGGTCCACTCGATTGAATGATACACTTTGGGCATATAAAACTCCCATAGGAATGTCTCCTTTTCGTTTAGTTTTTGGAAAAGCATGTCATTTACCTGTTGAGTTACAACATAAGGCTTACTGGGCAATTAGAATTGTGAATTTTGACTTGCAGAAAGCTGATAAAAACAGGTTGTTCCATCTAAATGAACTTGAAGAGATGCATTTGGAGGCATACGAGAATGCCAAAATTTACAGTGAGAAAATGAAGAGAACGCATGATAAAATGATTATTCGGAAGACATTTACTCCTGGCGAAGATGTGTGATTATTTAATTCTAAGTTACGATTGTTTCCAGGAAAATTGAGGTCTAGGTGGGATGGACCATTTAAAGTTGAACAAGTTTTTCCGTCTGGTGTAGTCAAGATAAAAGATAAAACAAATGGGAAAACTATGTTTGTAAATGAACAAAGGCTAAAACCAGCAATCCAGTTAAAGAATTGGGGTGAATAGTCAATTGAACTTAAGAATCCAATCCCTGCAGAGTAACAATTTCAATGTGACCCAGTCTAGTTGAAGACGTTAAACTTAGCGCTTCTAGGAGGCAACCTAGGATGTCTAGAGGTATTAGGGTTCTAAATTTTATTTTTATTCTTTTTATATTTCGTACCAAATAAGTCTTTCTCCAGCTTAAAGTAGTTTGGGTCTTAACCCTGGAAGCACTCATTCAGGAATGATTCTCATGATACTAGTGGTCACTGTACGTTTTCTGTGTGCGGTTGTCTGACCAGTACAACTCTGTCTAACAGTACTTGCCACTCTACCAACTTAATGTAGTTTGGGTCTGTTGGGCTTTACTTGATAAAGTAGTTAGGAGTGAGAGTATTCACCAGACGGTATTGTCTGTAACGTAAAACCCGACTGTATTGCTCTTGACCCTGTGGAACTGGCTGTGCCCCATGTGAGTACTAAATGAAATTATTGGATGGCGTGAACACAGAAACCTCTGGAAGAGCTAGTCCCTTAATTTTAAATTCTAAAAAAAAAAAAAATTTTTTTTTTTTGCCCGAAGGCGTTAAACTACGGCACTTAACTGTGTGTGCATGTCTTGCTGGCTAATATTAAATGGTTCCAGTGCCCATTCCCAGTTTAAAAAAAAAAAAAAAAAAACTCTGACAATTTGTGTGACACGCTCATCCTAAATGGGTGGAATGATGGGTACACAGTGACAACATTCGGTAGTGACTATCTGAGGATAAAACAGGGTGTTGTTTGTACTAGGGTGTGTGCCTCACATGAACCCAAGTGATCTCTGGGTAATCTAGGATCTCATGGACGTAACATTCCAAGGTTCGTTCTAGATGTTGTTGCTTGGTTACCAATTAGCTTTAAATTGGCGTTAACTTCAACGTTAGGAGGTCTTTTTCCACCGTTATGGAAATAGTGGCTCTCATAGTATTTGAGAGAAAGATAACTAATACCACTCTGAGGGGCATGTGATACGTGATTCATCACCTCTACTTCGGCTAGTTCTTACGCTATGGCGGGTAGATTTACTATCCAGATTTAGATGACATTCATTTGGTGTTCGGATGTGATTTACTTTGCTACATAGGTATGAAACTGAAATAGGCTTAGGATCCTATTTTTGCATTTCCTAGGCTTCCAGTGTTGCCTTCCAAACTGGCGGACAACTCTTCGTTAAGTTGTTGAACTCTAAATTTAGTCTAAACTCAAATATTCTTAAATTAAATCTGGATCCAACTGTTTCTTTTGGAAGCATATTTAAGGTTTGAATCTTGATGGATGACTATTGGTCGGTGTTCATTTGTATATTTTTACACTTGTTTTAGGATATTTAAATGGTTTAAAATTCATGTGTTTATTTTTCTCATGTACCAATTTTTATTTTATTTTATATTAAAATAATAATAATAATAATAATAATAATTAAAAAAAAGAGTGTGATCTTGTAGAAAATAGGTTTGAGGAAGATTATATCTTCGTACTTTGTGAACTTGCATAAACATTTAAGGCAGAAACAAGAAGTACCACGCTCGAACGCACCTAAAGGGCGCTCGAGCGCGGTACGACCTAACTGAGGGGTTTAAAGCCCTCTTTCTTTCTTCTTCTCCTCATTTTCTTTTCTCTTTGCCGACACTTTTTCTCTCTCTCTATAAATTTTTCTTTCATTTATCTATTTTTGCTACATTCAACACAATGATGTTCGAAACTCTCACGTCTGATCAATTTGCCATGGTCATGTACTATTTATTTTCATCGTTTACCTTTTCCTTATTTATCTCCTTATCAAGTGGGATCATAGGTATATTAGGAATGATTGAAGTTAGTCATGCATTTTCAAGTTTAGGGGATAGTCTTCTGTTATTGTATTTTCATTTCTTTTATGTAATGTCTTTATGATTAATAAAATAGTGTGGTTTGTTTATGATTTTTGTATTCATATAATCTATATATACATATATATATATATATATATATATATATTTATGTATTTTTATGTTAAGATATTTCTGTTAAATAATGTATATAAATTTATGTATATATGTATATATATATGTTAGCCTGCTATATATGTATTTATTGCTATTAAATAAATAAATAAATAAATAAAAATTCACTGAAAGAACGCAGCAGGGCGCTTGAACGCCCTGTAGGCGCTCGAGCACCCAACCACAGTCAGGGCTTATAACATAAGCCCCGATTGCAGCAACCTTGAAACCTAAAAAATACCCCCCAACCCACGGAAATCACCCCCCAACATCACCAAAACCCTTCCCCACCTCAAATCAACTACTGATCCGCAACCCAAGGTGAGTTTTTATGCTTTCTTTCTTATTTTTGCATTTTTTTTTCAGTTTTAGATCTATTTTTACATATTTATCTACGTATGTATATATGCATATTTGAAGGCTTTAGGATGATTCTTACTACTTATTCTCAGCTTATTGTTGTTCTATAGCTCTCAATCTTCATTTCGGTATGATTTTTTTTCAGATATGTATATGTATATGTGTATGCATATGTTTATGTATATAGAATGTATATAGAATTTGGTTAGATTTTAATTGTCAATTTTCTGTTAGATTTCCTTTAAATTTAATTTTTTTTTAAATATAATAAAAAAACCCCAAAAATTTAAATAAAAAAAAATATATATATATATATATATATATATATATATTTATATTTAAGAATTTCATATTTATGTAGATATATTTATGTCTATTATTTTTCTTGTAGCCGTAATTCTAGGATTTATAAAGTATTTAAATGTTAGAGGATTTAACCAGATGATTTATAAATGTTGTGTGTTAATGATGATTTTGAGGTTGTTAATTGGTGTTGTTTTAATAAATAATATTTACGTAAAAAATATTTTAAAAAATTGTTTTGTGTTTTTCATAATTTTTCTGATTTAGTTTTTTTTTTTGTTTATTATTTAGTTTTCGGCTTAAAAAAGACAGAAATTATCATTGACTGCACGACTTAAGAATGCTCAAATTGAGGGCAAAACTAATTTTTCAGATGTTTTGAGGGCTTCTGAAGGTGGGCAACGTGCTTTTGAATATTTTGAAGGGTATTTTCTTGATTGTCTTTTGCACCCACCTTTTGATGATGTTCCTGTTTTTCCTCGTCTCATTCGATATTTTTATGAGCATCTTTCATATGATAATGGTAAATTTAGTGCATCAATTGATGGTTTTGAATTTCAATTTACTACTGCTGATATCATGACTATACTGTGTGGGCATGATTATTTTTATGTGTAAAATACGGATTTCCTTACTACAACTCCAGATTTAGAAATTGCTACAAATTTATATGGGGGTCCGGTTCTACCACATGGAGTGGGTATAAGGAGATATTCCCTTCCTAGGGATATGTGGTTAACAGATATCATTGTTAAAAAGAACCTTTACCCATATGGTCATGATCAAGATAGGAGGGGAGTTGTTTTACAGGTTTTATATTGGATTTATCAAGGTGCCCTTTTTGATGTTGGAGCTGTAATTGGAGACAATATAATGAGTCTTATAGACCACATGAGGAAGTTTGATGCTACATCTACACTTCGTTTTCCTCGATTAAAAGTTTTTTTTACTTCAACGGTTTAATTTTCCTTTTGCACCTGATGAGCCATTCATGGATCTCCCTATTACTTCATATGGTGAATCGGAGTTCACGAAGAGTTTTAAACATTTGGAGCGTGTTGTTCGAAAGATGCCTTTAGCGTTAAATGCTACACGGCCTTCCACTCAATCTTCTGAAGGCGTGCCAGCAACAGGGTACTCAGCCTGAAGAATCATTGATGGAAAAAATATACAGAGAGCTGCAAGCCATGAATACTAACCTTGCTGCAGGATTGGGTGAAATAGGTGAACTGAAAGCTGAATTTGCTGAATTTAAGCAGTAACAGAGGGAAGAGTTTGCTGCATTACGAGCTGAACTTGCTTCAATGAAAGGTTCAGGCTCGGGTCCTCAGCCGCCACCACCATCATAATTCAGTGGCGTGCTTTCTATGTTATATTAGTTTATGTTTTTTTTTTATCTTTCTTCAGAAATATTTTAGTTTTTATTTAACACTCATGACTAATGTTGGTTTTTGAAATTTTATTTAACAATTCTTCTTTCATAAAGTTTTTAAGGAACGTTGCTTGGATTGTTTATCAGGTTGCATCTTTCTTTTTACTTTGCATTACATAGTTTTCTTTCATTGAAGACAACGTAAGGTTTGAGTTTGAGGAGGAAAAAAAGTTGATACCAACCTGGTACCAAAAAAAAAAAAAAAATACTTCACTTATTCACAATAATTAAATTTGAGTGGTTAATTGTTGAAATATGGTTAGATTGTGATAAAATATTTGAATTAACTGTGAATTTGGAATGAAAAAATGATTAGCCGCTAAGAGTTGAGTTTGTATCTAGATTTTTTTTGAAACCTTGTTAACTATTATTACATCCCAACAGCGTCACATGATTCAATTAGAAGTTTTTGATTAATTATCAAAAAAGGAGTAGATTGAGATGTTTTCAATGTGAGATGTTGTGTTTATTAAAATTTGACTTATTTTTCTAGATCGGTATACTTTAAAAAAATATATATATATATATATATATATGTGTGTGTGTGTGTGTGTGTGTGTGTGTGTGTGTGTAGATGACTCGCTCAACATCATTCAAATATCAAAAGTGTTGATTCAACAAAAAGAGGCAGAAAATAAATCCATAACAAATACTTTCTTCTAACCATTTTTGAGCATTTTTGTTATGAAAAAACTATCAATACAAATCTTGTCAGACAAACCTTCTTTCACCAAACACAATTCAACTGAAGAAAGGCAATACTTCAAGAAAGTCTTTAAATCAACCAACATCTACCATTCGAGTCATCTATTCAAAAAATATATATATACGAATAAAAATAAAAATAAAATATAAAAAAATCTAAGGGAGTATTACATGATTTGGAAGGTAGTTGAGTTTTAACATTTCATGATTATCCATAGAAAATATTTTCGATTTTACAAATTTTGTGTGATTAATTTTCTTACCTCTTAATTGAGTTACAAGTGATTAAAAAGGCTCAAAGGATTTTTTGTAATTAAGTTGGTTTCATTTCTTCTAGATACAAAACGATTTCTTGGGGTGGAATTGTTTGGAAGACAAATTCATTGTTAATCATGTATTTTATAAAATATAGCTGTATGAATACATTGACTGCTTAGATTTAATATTTTTGAATCTATGAAGTAATTGATGCCTTTACTTGAGGACAAGCAAAGAATGGGTTTGAGGAGGTTGATAAATCCGTATTTTTAGTAATTTTAACCCATTGAATCATGTATATTGCATTATTATTTCAAGCTTAATTGTATATTTTACACAAATTTAGTGCAATATAGGTTTTAAAGAAGAAAGAGCAAAAATGGCCATAAAAACTAACTTTTGGAGCGAATATTCGGCGCAACACTAAAGGAAAATGTTAGAACAACTTCAAAACGAGCAATTCGAGATTGAATTTGGCCAAACCGAGTGCGAAAACGGATTCAGGACGCTAAAAATTTTTGGAATAGACCTGGTCAACTTTTTGGTCAACAGTCAAAGTCAACGGTCAATGGTCAAAGTCAACCTCGCCGGTCAAAGTTCACCTACCACAGTTAAAGTAGCACTCGAGCGCCCCTTTTCCGAGCTCGAGTTCCACTTTTTGAAAAAAGCCGACAATTGAGCGGCAGAGTGCAGACCGAAAACGACAAAAAAAATATTAAAATCAAAAGTGCAGAAGGGCGCTCGAGCGCGCCTGTGAGCGCCCTCCTGAATTTTTGCCTATAAATAGTCGTGATTTTCAACAACAATGGTGTACCATTTTCTCTCCTAGCATAATTTATGCTATTCTTGTGTTTGTGAAGTGAGTTGTGAGTGTGTTAATTATTTTATTTAGTTGTGTGCAAAGTTATAATCCCGAGGGGAGGGTCTAGTGAGCTATAAGCATATCAAAGTCATACCGGTCTACCGAAATCTGTTCAAACACGATAAGTATTCTTTGATTTTGGTTTTCGTTATGAATTTGTTTACTTTAAAGTTTATCATAGCACACTAGACCCGAGATTCGGGGTGGTATGTGTGAGGTTATTCTTGTACATATGTTTTGATTCAGATTTATCAAAGTCTCGTATTTTTGTTTCCAAGTATTCTTTAATTAATTATACATATACTTGTAGTTATATTATATTTAATTGAAAATACATATAAGCCCGGTTTTGTAAACCAGTGGCAATACGAGACTACCTCAGATGGATTCTAGTCTGGCTGTACCGACACCTCCATGTTACATAAGTGAAAGATTAATTGAGAGATTGGAAATCGTTAGGTTATACCAACACATCCAGCCTTGTTAATTAATTAATCTTCTCACTTATGTAATTAAAGGCTCATTTCAGTAGTGGGAGCTTGTAGTCCTATTTCTGAAGGACTTAACTTTTAATCTGAATCAATAACTTTGTACTTGAGTATACCGAGCTATAACCATCCTGAATCATTAACCCTTTGGATTTTCATTGTATTATTAAGTGTTGTAATTCTTCAATTTTGTACATTTGTTTAATTCACTTTTGGACCTTGTTACTACCGTATCTTTGGACATTTTGTGAAAATCTCTTGGACTTAATTTTTCGTACTTCCGTACTTTTAGACTTTTAGACTTTTGGACTTAATCAAACTTATCTGTGACTGAAAATAGTCAAATAATTCTAAATTAAAGACTTAAATTAATTTGATAACCCAATCTCTATGGATCAACTCTCTACTTGTCACAGCTAGAGGTAATTCAAAGTAAGCAATATTTTCAATCATTTAACCTTACTATTTTTTAGCGCAAAACGACGCGATCAGAGTGCGCTTCTGTTCCAACGTTGAATTTGCGACACGTGTTTTCTTCTGGAACAAGGTGGAATATTCTGATCTAGGGTGCGCTCGAGCGCCCTTTTGTTTGTCTTTTTGGGCTGGAATTTTGATTTTTGATCGGGCTTTGACCGAGTTGTTTCCGGGCTATTTTCAGCGTTACGAGTCTGATTACACTCTAGTTTCGACCAAACTCCGTCTCTATCGGCTTCATTCTTCCATTGTTCCGCGTGTTTTCCCATTTTTTACTTATTGACTTGCATTTTGGATTATTTTGGGTCTGAACTTTCACTTTTCGATATTCTCTTACATTGCATCGAAAGTATCAAAGTGTTGCAATTATTCCTAAGTTAATATACAAATGTAGTACAAATACCAAGATTTGAATGCTGTAAATACGGTCACATCATGTGGCTTGCTGCTATATTATTTGTTTGATATGCTCAAAATTATCTCTTTGATCAAGTTGACAGACCAACCAATATTTACACGACAGATATGTAAGACGATCTCACGTGGGTAGTGCATTAATTTTCATCTGTCTTGCTTTAGTTCGTATTATAAAAAAGTAATTAATAATTGAGAGCTAGATAGAGGTCGTAAAAATTAAAATTAATTGCATGGTTTTTGTTATTTTTTCTTTTCTTCACCCCCACGGCCCCATCCCTCTTAATTCTCTGTTTTCCTTTTATATATGAAGCTTATATATGTTCATAAAAGATTTAGTTTGATCCATAAAAGGAAAATTGAAAAAGATGCATGCATGCATATGCAATTTAATGGCCACGAATTGAAGTAGCTTTCCAGAAAACCTTTTAGCGTATAGTAATATATTGGTCAACTGATCCAATATAAACACCAGCTGGGTATTAGTAATATGCATATGCAGTTTAATGGCCACGAATTGAATTAATTGCATGGTTTTTTTTAAATATTTTTTTATCTTTTACTCGTTTGGTATTCCCTTAACATGCACCAGCTGGGTATTAGTCATTACACACTTTTTTCCCCAGCTACCGCCGATCAATATTAGTCAAACCCGGCGGAGATATCGGATGTGCCGTGCAAGTAATTTTATTATTTTTATTAGTCATTACTCACGCACTCGCAAGCCCACATATATATATTTATTTTAATCGTCCAGTAAATAAATTGCTTATAAATCCACAAAGTTTTTAGATGGCGCTCGTTATCTTAGAATAAATTTGGATATATAGGAATATAATTATTAGTTAAAAAATAAAATGAAATTTTGAATGAAATAAATTTGACAAAGAGTATGTTGTTATTATTATAATTATTATTTTTTAAGACAATAACATGTATATATAAAGGGATTTGGACCCCCTAATAACATAATAGCTTCATTAGAGAGATCAATACAGTGATAAAGTGATAACACAATATTTATAATAAATTTTTATCAAAACTAGTATATTTATTTCACCATAGATCTTGTGAATATGTTGTTATTATGTTCCTATATATATATATATAAGCTAACGCTAAACAGACTTAGGCTCTATTTGGCCTAATTTTTAGACACTTAAAAGAGCTTTTTGTGAGTTTAGAAGCTGAATTAACCTGTTTGACCCATTTCTTAAAATGTTTTTAGGCAAAAGCTAAAGTTGAAAAAAACTAAAAACTAAAAAACTCCAAATTTGAGCTTTTTTAAAAAGGCTTTTTTAAAGCTGTTTTTAAATAATGTTGGAAGCTGTTTTTCTTTTCTTTTTCAAATATACCCATTTATATTTTAGAAAATTCAATATTACTCAAAAAGTTTTTAAAAGCTCGACATTGTCCAACAAAGGCCAAAGACTCAACGACTTTTATTCAACAGTACTTTTAACAAAAATTATACTGCTAAAACTTTACACTCAAAAGCTAAAATTTTACAGGTAGATCAAACAGAACCTTATATAGATTTATCTAGAAACCAATTATGAATTTATCATGTGAAGAGAGAGAAAGAGAAGACCGACAATAATGGATGTAAGAAGATCACAAGCAGCTAGCAAAGAAAAGGACGTATTGGGCGACAAATCAATCAGCCAAAACAGCTATATTTTTATAATAAATAAATTACTCAATGCCAAATAATATTAAACAGAGAGCAGAGAGGATACAAAACCAACATAGATACGTAAAACGACATAAATATTCTTGCAATAATAATAGGATGTGGACTAATAATTGTTTTGGGATATCTATCTATCTATCTATCTATCTATCTATCCCCCGCCACACACGCATAGTTTAACCATTTAAGAAAGAAAAGCAACATAATTAATTAAAATGGACCTGAAAACCTGCTTCTTATAAGACGATGTATATATACCTGTCCTTTCCTCCAGGATGGACATGGACCCCCCCAACCTCATCATTAACATGTTGTTGTAGCTATCACGGTAAGAAAATTAAGCTCCTCAAGTTGCCGCGCGCCCCTCCCTATAGCTAATTAAACATATATGTATATATAGTTAATTTGTAATATTTAAATGTTGTAATTGTAAACTATATACCAACCTTGATCATAATTATTAATTAGCTAGCTTCCATTTATATATATATATATATGTGTATGTATCTGACAATTGGAGTCAATTATCTGTGTGGAGCGAATTAAGGGATATCGTAGGCAGCAGCAAACATGATGGGGATGACTTGGTGGTATAACTATAAGGGTGGTTCAATCCTCGTCTTGATCATCTTCTGGATTTCCAGCTTTATCAACTCTTGTAGTAGTTTCAATTTTCAAGATCATCAACCTGCAGATGATCATCATCATGGGGCGAGGTACGAGTTGATTCACCTGCATTCTCTACGTATGCGTCATCGTAATATTGTAATCAAAGGAAAGCTGGAGCGCCTTAAAGACTTACTTGAGAGAGATGGCATCCGTCAGCAAGCAATTTTGCACAGATTATTATGGTCAAGGCGACAGCAAAACATTAATCACGCAACAAACACCAACTACTACTTGAGGCCGCCGGAAACTAGTCATCATCATGTAGTCATGACGTCCAAAGGCATGCCTATGAATATGATGATGAGCAATAGGTTTGATGATCATCAGGATCACACTAGTAGTAGTACTACTACTACTTCTTCAGGTCGTCATGTTTCCATTGAAATGCCACTTCGGTCTGGCGCCGATTATGGAGCAGGCCAGTACTTTGTGACCTTAAAGGCCGGCACTCCCTCACAAAAGTTCTTGGTAATAGCGGACACTGGGAGTGACTTGACTTGGATTAATTGTCGGCATCGTTGTGGTGGGGGCAGGCACAGGAGGACTCCGCGTCATCGAAGAGTGTTTTGTGCAGATCACTCCTCCTCTTTCACAACATTTCCTTGTTCCTCAACAATGTGTAAAATCGATCTCATGAATCTCTTCTCTCTAGCTCGCTGCCCCACTCCATTCACTCCCTGCGCCTACGATTACAGGTACCTACCTACCTGAACTTTATTTATAAATTTGTGTTACATAATTACTACAACACTAATATTATATTGATTCTAGCTAGTGTTAATTAATTATGTATAATAATAATTATTATTATTATTATTATTATATTAATTAAGGTACTCAGACGGTTCAGCTGCAATAGGTTTATTTGGTAATGAGACAATAACAGTGCAACTGAGAAATGGTAGGAAGGCAAAAGTGGAAAACGTGGTGGTGGGATGTAGTGAGACAGCCAGAGGTCCAACCGTCCAGTTAGCCGATGGTGTATTGGGAATGGGATACAGCAACTATTCATTTGCCGTTAGAGCTGCTCACAAGTTTGGTGGCAAGTTCTCTTACTGTCTGGTTGATCACTTGAGCCCTAAAACTGTCTCAAATTATCTCGTCTTCGGCAAAGCTACTAGTAGTAGTAATTATGATAATTACACGCAAATGCAACACACACAACTTATCCTGGGTGTCATGGGTCCTTTGTATGCCGTGAATGTGAAGGGAATTTCTCTAGGAGGTGTGATGTTGAACAATATTCCAGATGCAGTATGGGAAATAAATATTAATGGTACTACTGTAGGTGTAGGTGGCGGTGGCGGCACCATAATTGATTCAGGATCAAGTCTGACGTTTCTGACTCGGCCGGCGTATCAGGCTGTTATGGACGCATTGAAGCCCTCCTTGTCCAAATTTAATCAACTACAAGTGGAGATTGGACCATTAGAATACTGCTTTAATTCCACAGGATTTGAGGACCACTCGTCCTTGGTGCCTAGATTGGAGTTCCATTTCGTAGATGGAGCTCGCTTCAGACCACCAGTAAAGAATTATGTAATTGACGCAGCCGATGGAGTCAAGTGCATAGGAATTCTTGCAGCAGATTGGCCTGGTGGTACCAATGTTATTGGAAACATCATGCAACAAAACCATATCTGGGAATTTGACTTAATCAACCATAGATTGGGATTTTCAGCCTCAACTTGTACCACCTAGCTAGCTAGGCCTAGGCTTCTTCATTCTTCAAGTTCCAGAAACTGCATTAATTTGACGTACCCTTTAATTATTGTATATGTTTGTTGCTTCTTTTATTTATTTTTCTTTTTTCTTTTTGCTTTTATATGCATGGTACAAATATGTACACATTTCTCCAGCTCTTCTTATCTTCTACGGCATTGTTTTGTACTACTACTCTTTTGAAACAAGGCCAGGCCGGTCCCTCATTTTCTTTTGATCAGTTTTGATTAGGTAAGAGCACACGTGAAGAAAGCAAACTAAAATCAACTATCCATCGTGATCATGTGACTTGTGATTGACATTAGTTTCAGCTTAGCGTAATTTAAGGCACATTCTCCGCTACCTATCTACCTACTACACGCATATTATTATTGTATTTCCGTTTTCATGTGATGTGAGGACTGAAAATAATTTGTTGTCCATAGTCGAAAACAATTCTAGATACCACCATCGCATTGCCTAGATGTTGAAAGACCTTGGGACAAATTTGCACAACTATTTCTTATTATATATAAATAAAACAACAACAATGTTAAGCCAAAATATTATCAATTTAATGTTTTGGAAAGGCCTTCTTTCTAACCTACCTTAATGGAATGAAGTTTATTAATTTAATTGATCGGTGACTAATGAGCATGAGAAATTATATTTCACAATTTTAATAACACCACAACACAACCTGGCAAAGCAACACGAGACGACATTTAACCATCAATCAGGTGGTTTTTTTTTTTTTTTTTTTCATATAGGGTAAGCAATTAGGGATTGGATCTCATCACTCTCTTTCTATTACTAGCAGAGTTTTGATGTGTTTTAAGGAAAAATGCCATTTAATCAAAAAAATTCAGTATCTCATACCTATATTAACTTTTTAAGATCGATCCATCTAACATAAAAAAGGAATACACTCTTGTTATCCAATGTGCCGTTTAAGCTTTTATATAATACCGCTCTTCCCCTTCGTGATTACTAACCCTGTTCACTAGGTGCCTGTCCACGCCCTCCACGAGCTGCACGACCACCGCGACCACGAGGTGCTGCTCTTCCACGACCTCTACTTGTCGAAGAGGAGAGCATACCAGCTTGTCTTATGGAAGCCCTTTCCCTCGCCCTTTCAATTAAGTTGATTGTCCTACCAATAGGTGATACCTGTCTCGCTTCCGTCTCAGCGCTACGTTGCCTTGGAACACCAGCTTCACCACTAGTACTGCTGGGTGGTGTTCTATCACTAGTCACCGCCGAGGGTTCACATAATACCTGATCAGGTTCAGCTGCAACCTGCTCGCTACCATCATTAGCCTTATCTGTACCATCTACATTTTCTATTGCAACAGCTTCGCCACTCTTCTCATGATCCAGAACCTGGGAAGAATCAGCCTTCTTAACTTCATCTGTGGATGGAATTACTGGTTCTTGATCACCTCCAGGAGAGTTCTGGGGAGCAGTTGCATGCTCAACCGGTAGTTCCCCAACTTCTGGGCTTCCCACATTGACACCACCCTCCAGATTTGCAACATCAGATATAAGCTCTCCCTCTTCATATTCACTTCCAGATTCTGTTCCTTGTTGCTGAATTTCTGGTTCATCAGATGCTATTGTTTCACTTGGTCTATCCACACTCGTTTTTGCAACATCAATTCTATCATCCTGCGATTCAACCTGATCTTTTCCTGGAATTGTTGTCTCTTCGGGTAGATTCCCTGCAATTTCACCTTCATCCTTCTCAGCATCAACAGATTCCTCTTTCGAACCTTGAGGTAGGTCTGCAACATCATCTAAAGATTCTTCGGGGGTAGGTAACGACTCATGCACTTCCGGATTAGAAACTTCTTGTACTTCACCCTCTTCTGGAGTCTCCAAGCCTTTGGCCTTTTTGGGTAATGGTGCTGCCATGTCAGAGCTGGTTTCCTCCAGGGTTAGCAACTCTTCTTGAAATTCAGAAGCGGACGAAGTAGATGGGCGCTTGCGAGCAGCCGGAGGCATTGTAGACGTGACATTTCCTTGAGATTCTAAATTGGGTGCTGATGATGGTTTCCCGCTGTTGCTAGTCCCATCAATATCTGGCATTTCTATATCACTTTGAGGCTCTTCAGGCTTTAGTATCCGAGGCCGAACCAGTTTCCTCCCTGCTTTACGAGTGTCTATCTTTGTCTTCAGTAAAGTGGATAGCTTATCTTTTTCTTCAACAGGCTTACCAGCAGGGATGCTTGATCCAGGGGCAACAGCTGAAATGGTACTTGGGGCCAATGCAAGGACAGCTTGACCTGCAGTATCCACAAGAAAATTGAGTTAACTTTGTAGTAAAGATGGTCGTGAAGACGCCACTAAAATAAAATCTGATTTTCATGATAATGTAAGGTTGTCATAGTATTAAGATCACTGAATAAGATTTGTACCCATAGTAGCTCCGGAAGATGATGTGTCCAGAGCAGCAGAAGTATCTGCAGCAGTGTTTGTGCCAAGCTCACTGCATATTGGTTGTGCAACCCGCTCAAAGTTTTGTACTGCCCCCAGATATGTACCAGCAAGGTCATCTATGCCAGATAGGAGTTGAATGACTGATGCGCCCTAAGGGAAAAAAAAGCCAAGTAGTGAAACTATCAAGCAACAGTTTGGCGAGTTGTTGAATCAACATTTATTTTTCTAGTTCTAATCACTGATTGTTGGATGAACTGAAAAACGGATGCTTCAAAGGAAATAGAGAAAAAGAGGAGAGACAGTTGGAACAAATCAAATGGCTGCATATCGATTGCCACAATGAAAGCAGCATATGAAGGGAAAGCATGTGACACAGTGACACTCAAATATAATTTCCATATAAAGGTGCAACAAATAATGATGCATAAGAAAAGAAAGAAGTAGAATAAAATTTACCTCAGATTGACCGCCTACAGCATTTTTTAGCTTGTCAACTTCATCTGTAAGTGCCATTAGAGCCTGTTTATGCTTCTCCAGCTCATCCATCAGCTTCGTTTTTTCCTGAATTATTCAGAGAGGGTGAATGCAAGCATCCTCATTATGAAATGGGATTTTTCCCAAAAAAAAAAAGAAAAAAGGAAATGGGATTTTTCCAAATGTGACATTTAAAAAGTTGAAGATTGCAAATGATTTTAAAATACTCAATTTTGGTTGTTCAGCAAACACGTGACAGAAACAATTTAAATAGTAAAATGGTCTAATAAACACTTTACAATGTGGACTCTGCTTTCGTTCTATTTTCATTTCAAATTTATGACAGGTTTGTGAAGAAAAATGCAAATGCTGGAAATCAGGTTCAGATCTTAACTGCCCTGATTATTGTAAAGCCAAAATTGAAAGCAAAACAAAATGTAAGTACCTGAGTAACAGTTTCATAAGAGTCACTAATTGTCTTTTGTGTGTTTAGTTGCCTTGCTTTCTCTGTCTTATGATCATCTCTCTCCTTCTTCAATTCTTCTCTCTGTCTCTCCACTGTCTTCTCCAGTATCTTGGCAAACATTAACAAAATCAGCAAACAGAGAGGTGGCATCAAGGTGAGATAGTAGAAGTTTAACATCATATTCACTGAGTAATGGACCTGTGGATGGCGAATAAAGAGTTGCACACTACTGCTAAATGCTAACAATGACATCTGTGAATAATTGTTACTGCCAAGGATTTTAAGTATCATAGGATAATTGTCGAGGTCCAGGCTAGAGTTGGATTGCGGTCATTGTGGGTGATATAAAATTGGCAACCAAAAACAAAAAGCAGGGGTGGGAATGGTGACATGAGTAGGTAGGAGTAGCACCATAGCTAGGCAAAGCCACACCAGATGTGCACTAGGGTAAGAGTACCCTGAAGAACCAGGTGCTCAGACAAGGAGTCTTTGAGTAGGTTTGTGAATGGTTCAAGGACCAAGTACTCTACTACCAGAACATAGGCTTATACATTTAGCCAACTGATTAGGATACAACATCCTTCTTAGCTAGTTGCAGGAGTAGAAAGAATATATTAAAGGAGTGCCAGAGCATAGTAAACCTGTATTCTAGTGTCTTTTTCCTTCTCCTTCTCCTTCTCTCTCATGGCCAGTTCACTGGCAGCGTCCACCGAACTGATTTTCCCTGTAATGAACATATTGGAAAATAAGCAAACTCCACCTAGCCGTGTCTCCATCAGCTTAAAGCTCGACAAAAATATCCATACCTTGTCTAGCATCTTCTAACTGTTTGATAAGAGCTTGAATCTCTTTATTCAGATCTTCCTTCTCCTTTAAGAGGTTCTCTGACTTCTTCTGCCAAAAGAAGTGGAAGTGGAAAGATGAAACATAAAAACATCAGGAAGCTGATAAGGTTTCACCGGGAAGCTTGTCATTCAAGAATCTATCAAGAGAAGGTTATATTTTGAATACTTAGCTAACCTTCCATTGAACTGTAAACCTCCTATACTTTTCGACTTCTGATTTTAGGGAAGCCTGTTTAAAACAAAAAGAGAAAAAAAAAAAAAAATTGAAAACAAGAAAAATTAACTAGGATGGGAAATTTACAAAGGCATGTTGTGAAGCAACATCACCTCAACTTGCAAAATTTCATTTATCCTGGTCTCTCCCTCTCTCAGTTCTGTCCTGCATTTTCCAAGGTCTTGCTCCAGACGTGATATCACATCCTCCTTCTCAGAGACGAGCTTCCTGATTTCCTCTAGTTGAGCATCCTTCTCATCCAGATTTGCCTAATACAAATCAAGAAACCAGATAGAAGCCATTTATTAGCATCTTTGTGTGCCCCACAACCCATATACACAACCCTCCCGGCCAAGAGAAAAGAGAGAGAAGTGAAAGAAAAATGGACCAACATATAATACAGGAATAGTAACGCAAAATAGATGAAACTATCGTGAATAAATGGTGAATAAAAAGGTATCCGGGCCCAGGCAGGGGAGGGGGCTGGGGGGTGTTGAAGGAGAGAGAAAGAGAGAGAGAGATTGTGTTTTCATTTCAACTTCATATCCATTTTCTCCATCGCCTTTCTTGGACCTCATTTTCCTCCCCATAAAACGAAAAGTTTGCTGCCCTTATATGAGGGAGTTGTGCAGCAAGCCAATAAGAAACATGGATGTTCCTAAAATAAGGGGGAGTTGGATATGGGAACTACATAATAAGCCAATCTCAGCAACTGCATGGAATATTTTCTCCCACATAACTATTGTCATGTATGATATATGTAGACTTCTAATTTTCCCTCACATTCACATGACATACTTCAAAACTTTAGGATACAAAAGGATACCCAGGAAGTGCCTATCTTCTAAATAATCTTTGTCAAACTCCCTCAATTCCAAATTGAATAGAAAAGGAGGAAGAGCAGGTAATCAAGTTTAAGCATTCTGGATATGCACTTTAAAAGCCCTTTTAATGCATGGCTGCCAAAAGCTGCAGAAAAAATCTATATTACAAATATTAAATAATATATATTTGAAACATAAGAATGTAGTTAATATTTAAGGATACCATTGCATGATATCATAATTCATAGAGAACCATCAAGGAAGAAAAAAATAGAAAGATAGATTTTTCACAAATGAAGATGAACGATCAAACATATACTACCTGCATTTGCTGAACAGCATCTCTAGTATGATGATAATCTTCCACATCAATGTTCTTGTATGTTTCGAGCAGCTTTAGTAGGGAAAAGAAAGAAAAAGAAGTGAGAATGCTAACTACTCCAGATGAAAGGGAAGGAGTGAAAGTGTTGAGAAATCAGTGATACCTCATCGATCCTTTTCTGGAGATGCTCTTTTTCGATCTTTTGCATTTTAATGTCTTTTCTGCAAGCTTCCACCTCATTTTCTCTCTCTCTGAGCTGTTTCTCCAAATTTTCAGCATCAATCTTGGTTTTCTGTGCAGCTTCACGAAGTTTCTATGGGAAGCACAGAATTGCAAAAGTTGAGAACATGAAATTTAGTCCTAAATAACTCAGATAGCTTAAACCTCAAACTGACGGTGTAAAGCACAAGGAATATAAATATAAAAACCTGGCATTCCTCAAAATTATGTTTATTTTCTTCTCTGAGCTGAGCATTACTTTCACGCAGTAAGTTTATTTCTCTAACCTGTACGAATAATATAATTAATAAACACCAGCAATGGAACCCTTACATGTCCAGGATATAAACATGCCAATAATGACTTGATCATCATTATCGTGATACTGATACAGAGGTAACATTTGAACCTGAAGTTGCAGAGATTTGAACTCGTCCTCTGTAAATAACAATGATCTAGCATTTGTTCGTTCTGCATGAAGTGATGCTTGTGCCGACTCTGCTGCCTTTAGAGCACTCTCAAGCTGAAAGAAAATAAACTTCCATAAAAAAAATAATAAAGAGCCAAAACAGGCCACAGAAAACAAAAAGGTTACTTAATCTATATATTTAACATATTTAAAGAGAACAATCACACAACAATATATGATCCAATAGTGCATGATTATTAAACGGAGACTTAATTATGGTCACTTGCATGTGAATGGAACAAGTAAAAGGTGATATCAAGACATATATCTGACACATAGACCATATAACACTATCTTCTACTCATCAAGAACAAACTCCTGAAGCCAGGATAAGAAAATATTAGAGAAGGAAATTTCATTTTCTTCCACCAGAATCAATTCAAAGAATTCAGCCATCAAACATCCAATGACTATGATTTACTATAAGACAACACAGTTCACGGGTAGAAAGCAAACAATTAGAACTAGATAGACATCTGTGAAATTCAGAGAAAACATCATAATGAGCATAAATGGAAAACACTGAAAGGAAACCTTTGTAACCTCAAAAGAGAGGCCTCAACGCCATTTAGTTTCTTGGAAAATAATCTACTCAACAAAATAACAACAATTTTCTATATAGCTCACGAGATCCACCCTAAGTGATTCAGAGACACACAGCTACCTGCGATTGTAACCGAAGTTTTTCCTGTTTCAATAGTGAAATTTCTGTTTCTGCCTGTAAATGGAAAAAATAAAAAAATAAATAATCAAATGTTGATGTTAAATGAGAAAAAATTGAGTACTCCCAAAAAAAAGGGTCAGGCAAACATACAATTTCCTTAGACCGACGAAGATAATTTACAACATTCTGCAACCCATCATCATCAAGAGAACCCTTTTGAGTGCTTCCAGAAGGTAAACCCACAGAATGACGATCCTTCTCAGCTAATTTAATGTGCATTGCCTCCAACTGACTGTGCAGTACCTTGTTCTGAGGGGTGTAAAAGTTCACAAATTAATTAAAGAAAATAAGCCACACGTTCTATTTCTTGTTGTGGAAGGAGGGAAGAAGGAAAGGCAGTCTTGGATGATAGAAAACTTGCATCAGGTTTGCAATGACTGAATTTAACAAGATTAAGAGCCTGCCTGATGGAACTTAAGCTCTATTGACTAGTGATTCTTAAGAGGGAAATGGGTCACTTTGCTGGACTTCAAAATAATCAGCTGGAAAATGATTCTAAAATGCTTGATAAAGAAACTGATTCTCTCTTAAAATGCCAACCCAAATACTGCATTATAATTTATCTAACATATTTCCCCCCCACCCCCCCAACCAAAAAAAAGCAATGCTGCAACAATCACAAATTATCCAATTACGTCTAACAATTTTCAATACAAAAAGGTAACTTTGATGTACAAAGAAGAAGAGGCACAAATTGTGCCGTCCTCCAATAGGTATGATGCTTTAAATGTTGAAGATTCAAACTTGGTTGATGACGATGTTGTTGAGGTTGCCCCTCAAGGATCTCTCTCTAGAGATATTGATGCTCTCATGAACCCCCTTCCACAAGCCAAATCCTATAGTAGGAAGAAAAAATCTAAATCCTCCCTCACTCAATCCAAGAATCCCGATGTCCATGCAACTTCAAAGGAGCCACCGAATGACACTTGAAGATTTGCTTTTGGTTTCTTGAAGTTGGTTGATTTTTTTTATGTTGGTTGGTTTGTATTGGCTCCTTTGAACAGTTACTTGTTTTTCCTTCACTCATTGATGTTGCTTTTTGTTTGGCTAATTAGGTGTTAGTTGCCGTGCGGGAGCGGTTTGCTTGTATCATGATTAGGCTAGTATTGTTGTAATTGTTTTCTAGCTCGGGCATTTGGTAGTATCTTTTTTTTTTTGGCTAGATGCGCTTATTGGCTTTATCGTATTGATCCCTCGGACCCTCCTATGTACTTTTCTTTTCAGAAATACAATCTTTGCATGCTTACGTTGCAAAAAAAAAACAGAAGAAGAGACACAATTATTTCCTTACTCTCTTGCTTTCCTTTTTTCCTTTTCCTATCTACCACATCCAACAGACACCCATACAAACACCAGAAAATGCACGCACACAAAATATCGTCTCAATTGAATGCTGCTGGAAAGACAAGAGCAGCAGCATTTGGTATGGAGTTGCGACTGGTTGGGTTTGTATGAGTGAGGGTAATGTGGAGGCATTGGCATAATAACTAAAGTATAAGTGGTGCTTCCCATTTTAGCTGTTTACTGCTTATCTTAAGCTATAATCAAGTTTATAAGCTGCAGCAAACAGAAAGTTTGCGACTTGCTTAAAAGTTAAATCTATAAGCTATACGATGCAGGAAAGAGACCATAAAATTAACATAAATGACTGGCAACAAATTATAAGTAATGTGATCTAATGTAAATATTGCTAAGTAATTACCAGTTCATTAACTTCACCGTATCTTCTATCCGCTTCATTTTTGGATACTTCGAGTGCTGATTTCTCCACTTCCCATTTTGCCTTCAGTTCATTCTGTGGGTAAAAATCAATTAGTATTTGAATCAGCGACACTAGAATAGCAATACAAAGTATAAGTACATGAACTTTTGGCATAAAGAAAACTAATATGCTGTTAAAAAATCAACAAAATATGGTTTATATGATTCCACTTCATTTTGGAACTGCATATCATGTCACTATCAGTCATTTAAATGATCATATGAAGAAAATGCGGGGATCTGGAAAATACTAGACTGGAACTACACTTCACCAGATCGAGCTGAAGCAAATGAGTAAAATTATGATGAGAACTAATCAATTTATAGCATATATGATAGACTTGGCTAATTGACTGAAGATTCAAAGATGCAGATGGCTAGGTGCAAGACTGAAGATTCAAAGATGATCTAGAAAAGTAAGCTACATGGTTCTCTATCTACAGTAAGATATAATTCAAAGAGAGTGAGAAACCCTATACCAGATGCCTAAAGATGATGCCTAATCAATCATGAAATATAAATTCTTAAATGCAAAAACACAGCTGGTAATTTCATATTTGTCCAAACGTTATCATGGAAACCAAAAGTCTCCATAAATGTGAAAGCAATTTTGTTTTTATTGAAAACACAACAGACCTTTTTTTTTTTTTTTTTGGTCAGAACAGAAGCTTGATTGACACAACCTTCTTTTACTCTTGCATGATGCCTTTATCAGACACAAGACAAGCACAAGAGCAGAGCACCAGAAAAGCCCAAGGAGGAAGGGTATATCAGTCTCAGAATAAGAATGATAAAAAGAATAGAAAATAACTTAAAAGTAAATCCCATGCATACTTTCCGGGTAATGGCCATCCAAAAACAATGTTTAGCTGTGGAACTTAGATTTCATCTTTGTAGTTTGCCTCAGGATGATGTTTACCAGAGTCGGAGAGGGCTTTTAAATCCCTCATTCCACCATGACAACTACATTTCACCAACTAGAAAGAGATAGAGTGCAGGAAAATGAAATTAGAGAGAAGGAAATTACATTTTCACTTTTTAGTATATCCACCAATTTGCGGAGGTCAGATGCTTCCTCTTGTAATTTTGACAAAGCTTGTGATGTCTTTGTCAACTCTTGAATTGTCTCCGACTGTAGGATAACCTGTACTAGTGGACCAGTTCAAAGAACAAACACTGATGGTATGCACATGATAGAATAGTGTAAATTCTATATCGAAGTATCGTAGATTTTTTTTCCTTGATAAGTCAAACTATCATCTGGATGATTGACAGATAAAATACAGGAAAATAAAAATAAAAATAAGAAAGAAGAGATTGAATGATTATGGCAAAACCACATAGTTCTTAGCTAGGGATAGATGAAGTGGGAGGCCCACCTAGTGGCAGATGAGCAATTTATTTATATGCAGATAAGCATCATCCACTACTTAAAAGTAAAGCTTCGCCATTCATGCTTCCCCTTGAAATTGTATTCCTTATTCCACTTCCATTAGTAGATACTGTTACTTCAGACTTCTTACCCGTCATTTGAGAAGTCAAGAAAACAATAATTCAATTTTCCCAAACTTTACGTTCTAGGTCCTACTACTATAACAAAAGAAGTGAAGAAATTTTCATGACCAGAAAGAAGATCCATTAGATGGAATATTTTATGCACAAAAGAAAATGAGAGGACAACAATAACATAAGTAAAGCAGATTGAAATTTATTTTAAAATTTTTTCAAGACTTCAACATCTAAACAAGAGCTTCACATATGAAAATATCAATTAAGAAGGTGCAAAAATCAACCTGTCTCTCATAATTAGCCTGAGCAGCTCGCCACTTCTGGTGCTCTTTCCCCAAATCATCTTTGAAGGCAGAAATTTGGATTTCCATTGTTGCAATTTGGGACCTGTGATGATAGAGGACGCACAACCAAGTGCAAAAGTTAAGTCAATAGATTATCATTAGTAGATCATTGCACTAGATATCAAAATGTATCTGAACTGAAAGATGTAATGATTAAGCAGGACCAGGTGCAACAGTCTGATATAATTGATGGTTGCTGATGGTTTTTTCTCTTAAGTAACCAGAAACTTACAATTTAACAGACTCATCCTCTCTAAGACTGGTGATCTCTGACAAAGCAGCAGCAAGAGCTTCCTCTTTTCCAGCAGTAGCAGAAGCCACTTCCCTAGTCTTCAAATTACATTCACTTTCAAGTTCCTTAACCTGGCCTCTAAGTGATTGAAGTTCTTCTTCAAGTAGTTTTTTAACTTTTTCCATCTGAGAGAAACATGAATTGAATTTTTTATTTGGATCGATGATAATGAGCTGAATGTTAATGAGCTTGCTAAAGCCCCATTTCTGGATAACTATGGAACATCAAGATTACCTCAACTTTGTAGCTCTCATGGGCAGATTCCATTTGCTTCAGTGCCGCTTCATTCACCTCAGCTATGCTCTTATACTGCATGTAACAAAGGATATTCAGCAAATACAGTCACCCAACCGAAAGACCACAGATGCAAACTATTACCTGTAGCATATGATCCTTGTTGACCTGAGCTTCCTCTCTCAATCTTTCAATTTCCTCTCTGGCAGAGCGCAAGTCCAAAGCAGCCTTCAACGAAATTTGATAAATGAGGTAAAGTAACTTCCCCCCAAAAAAAGGCCATAGATTCATTCAAGGAAGAAGAGTGTATGACATAGATACTTCACATAGCATAACATAAATGTCACACATTTGGCCTGATTTTGGAGTGCAGATGGTTATAGCCATGTAACACCAAATACTAATGACAAAGTATATTCTAATAACATGAATGTATATCATGTTATCTTTCTCAACCATTAGGAAAAGGCACGTAAATTTTGTATGTGTCAATCCCATGCATGTGATAACTAACAACTCCAAAAATATAAAATGCCGAAAGCATTTCTCTAGATAAAAGAAATCTTAAAGTGAAAAGGCCACCCAACTCCAATCATGACTTCAGTTGTGAAACAAAAGGGTTAGAAGAAAATCTACTCCCTTTTGGAACTTCAACTACACCAAAAGCTTCCAAGATGCTACCAACTTCCCAAATCTTTTACCCGCAAGCAAATATTAGAAAAATGAAAATATGTTTAGTCATTAATTGAATGTTGTTGGAAGCACTCAGGTGATGTATATCCACGCTTATTTTCTTTATTTACATGATGATCGACGGCTAAAAATCATAGAGTTTCAGTTCAGTCATTTATAGACAGTTGCACGTCAGACATGTGAAAGATCAAAAAATTTCGTCTTTTATACTTAACATGCCTTCAACTAAGGTATTGACAGCACTGAGTTTTAACAGTTTATCGGAAAGACATATGAGAATAGTTAGAGCTTTCTCCCTTGAGGTGTTCATAACGTGGATTAGAACAGCTAACCATTAAGAGAATATGGAAAGAACATAAACAAACGTAACAAGAATAACATTGAAGGGTTCAAGAACAAAATAAATAAGGCAGGTTATTTTTCCTTTCTTCTGTTTCCCTTGGGGGGGATGGGAACTTATTCCCAGCTAATAGTTACACGTTTCTTGTTCCTTTCTTGGATTATTACCATGTCCATGTACTCCACCAACAGCATAGACTTCACAAGGATTTAAGCTATTTAAAGAAAAGATAAAAAGAAACACATCTTCAGAAGAGTACAGGCCAAGTATATAGGAATAGATCGCGATGCAAACATGTAAAATTGCTAACTGCAGAGTAATTCAAATCAAAGAGATCATGTCACTGCTAATACCTCATCAGCAAACGATGAAGGACCCATTTCACCATCTTTCCCCAAGACCTGCATCACATTTCATCAAGGAGTTATAAGCACCAAAGCAGGGTAAAAATAGTCAATCTACTGTATGATGCACACCAGCTCAAGTTCCTCCTTTTACCAAGGAGTTCAAGAAGCAAGAGAGGTAGAAAGGAAAAGAAATTAAAAATAAAACAAACAAACAAGAAAGAGCTGATTAAATTCATTTACAAAACCAGAACGCAGCAAGCTACTTCAGCTAAACACCTCAAGATTACCTATAGATCCACATAAGAAATTCATCATAAACAGATGGCCTCGGCTATAATATGTGACATGGAATAAACCACTTGCAGAGGGTCTATAGTCAGACCAAATATCAGAAATTCATCGGGAACAGATCGACACAGAATAAAAAGAGTGGAAGTGATTACTCAACAACACCTTTAATAGAAGTTCACGAATATAGACAAGAAATTACAGGACATGCAAATGTTGAAATATAGTACATATAAAGCATGATTTGAAAAGAAAAACAATGCCAGTTGGAGCAAAGTTGGAAGACAAAATGGCTCACAGACTCGGACATATATATTGTGTGTTCTGTCCATCCAGATAAGTGAATCATAGATAGTTGGACATACCTTATTCTCTGAACTTCTAATTTTCTCCAAATCAGAGCATCGGGCCTGGATTAAGGTTAATCATATCAGCACCATTCTCAAGAGCTAATGAAAATGAAGAAAATTCAACATTACAGTATCATGAATATAACCAAAAGGCAGCTTTTTTATGAGGTAGGAAAATTATTTTTAGAAGACCTCAGCAACAGCAGCTCTGGTCTCAGCAGCAGCAGCAGCACGCGATGCATTAGCTAATTCTCTTCCCATTTCTTCAACTTGTTTCAAGGCATTTTTCAAGGTATTTTCCCGCTCAATCGTTAGGTTTCGGACATTTTCACGCTCTACTTGAAGCTCTTTCTTAGCCTCAGTCCATTCCCTCTACACATGAAATTCCACGTCATTATCAGCCAAGAAAAAGCAACAAAATGCAATCTTATAAACTACCAGAAATACACATCTAACATGATTCACAAGTCTACTCAGCTTGGAAAGGAAATAGCTGCAGAAAATTGCAAGAAACTGGAAAAACATACCTCGATTTGTTTGATATACTCATCTTGCTTTTTCCTCTCCATGATTCTAGCCTCCTGCCCAATGGACGAGTATAACAGGTGATATACAGTTAGACCTATTATACTACAGCAGTACTAGAGGTACAGATAGTTGAGAAAGGAAAATAAAAGAAGACAAGAACAAGAACAAGAAGAACAAGAAAGAAGACAAGAAGAAGTAGAAGAAGAAGGCAACCTCACGAACTTCTTCAGTACTCTGAATGGTGTCCGAACTGGCCTGAAAATGGAAAATCACAAGTTATGAAGGGGTAAAATCATACCCCTGATGAGCAAACATCCTTAAAGAAAGAGAATTGAGAATCAGAAAAAGGAAAACCACAGACTTGCAGACGATAAACCCTCTCTGACAAACTGCGAACTTCATCAGAAGCTCTCTTCTCAGCATTTAGCAACATTTCCTTTTCGTTCTTCAGAACAGAGACCTATAGAGCAATACCATATAGTAAGAGTATACTCGTGACAACATATTGGCAGGATGAATATCAGATAAAATTATCACCTCCATGATTAGCTTTCGCGAGAGCTCCTCAGCAGCATTCAATGACTCCGAACTTTCACGAAGCTTCCGTTGATATTCAACAATCAACTGGGAGAACTCAACATTTCTTGCTATAACACCATTATGCTCATCTCGCTAACATTATAAACAGTACAGTAGTCACAAGGAGTAAGTATTTATTACGACAAATACATGAAACATGAGAAGATAATGAAAACTAAGGACAAAAATAATAACTTCCTTCGAAAAAATTACTTACCTGATGTTCAAATTCTTTCATAAATCTACCAAGTTTCTCTTGCGCAAAGTGTGCCTCCAGCGCAAATTTATCTCGTTCTGATCGTACTGATATGATCTCGCTCCTGTATCGAACAAAAAACGCACATGATTAAATTAAAGATTGAGCAGAATTGAGAGGAAATAGAATACCACAAAAATTGCGAGTGTCTGTGGCACTTTAAATGTCTAGAATATGCAACTTGTTTGACAAGAAACTACTTCAGGATCTCAAAGTCTCAAACCATAAATGAGAAATACAAAATAACACAAATATGAACTACAACTTCAAATATGCATATATCCCTACAATGTAGAGAGACTTATAAAGAGAGAGAATAGACCACAAGCAGAAGCCAATAATTTTTCAGTAGAGGGCATAATAAAATACCTTTTCTGATAACCTCTCTAAAATTCGAGTTCACACAAATATCAGGTGTTCAAACGCCCTAAACAAGACAAGTATCTCAACATAAATAATAGTAATACGGAAACTAGTGACTATGACAAGCCTGTAAATACAAGATTTTCAATCATTATCTTTCCTTTTAGAAAAAAGATACCTAAATGACAAGCCTGTAAATACAAGATTTTCAATCATTATCTTTCCTTTTAGAAAATGACACTTACAATTACTAGCACTCTCATCTATGAAAGAGGAAGGGATTAAGCATAATGAAATGCCATTTTGGGTTATGCAGCAAGACCTTGCGGAATACATATTTTTTAATTTCTTAAACATCTTGGCCACTTGAAGCTTCTATCGACCTCATTCCTCGTATAACCCCTTGAAGGAGCCAAAAAATCCATTAAATGGTGATCCTGTCAACCTAGAATTTCTTAAAAATCAGGTTCATTAAGAGTGAATAAACATACTTCATATTAGGGCAAACTAATATAAAACATAACCTCAAAATTTGACCCACTGGTCTGATTAGCAGAGAAGGATAATCTTATTCCAATATTATACATCCTCTAGAAATTAATCTCAGGAACCTCCAACCATCATATCATTGAAAATGCTTAGCTTTTTTGTAGTCTGATCACATTGTTCCACTGGTTTTCAAGTCAGTAAAATTCAAAGAAAACTAAGCAATTAATTTTAACTAAAACCCGAAGAGGAGTATCAGCCGGTAACTATAAATTCACCCCGAGCGTAATTCTATTTGACATAATTCATTGGTTGGAGGTAGCTTTTACAACTTTTCTTTACTTGTATAGTTGTTTTCTCAGCAGAACTAGGAATACAAGGAAGCTAATATGTTTCCAAAATATCAAAACACTTGAAAGGACAATATGAAAAGTTTAAATAAAAAGACCAATCTCAGGTAATTTGTACAGCTTCCCTTCCATGCAGAGAAATGCAACAAAGATTCCATGGAAAGCCATTTGAATTTTCAGAGCCATCATAAACAGTGGATAAAACTGAAAACAATTTTCACTGCAATGAAAACCATAAGGAACAAAAACGTAAATCCAGAAACATAAAAAGTATTCACCTTAGCTTCGCCACATCTTCCTCAAGACATTTCACACGTTCAATAGCCTGTTGTTGTGTCTTTCTTGAGGCTTCCTGTATGGTATATAAATTTACAAGAACCAAAAGGAGTCATATTATAAACGTTGAAAACATCAATGTAACATGAATTTCAAGACTAAAAAGATCATTGAAAGACATACATGAGAATCCTCAAGTAAAAGCATGATATCCTTCCTCCCATCATCTGCAACAACGTACATATCAGATTCAAGCGCAATCATAGATCACATATTGCTGAATGGAAAAGAAAAGAACAATGATATCAATATTGAAGAAAAATCACTGTCCACTATGGAGACAATCATGTCAAGGCAATAAATACAGTTGCATGCATTTATAGATCTATTTAGACAGCATCATATAGTCCAAAAGGCTTGGATGGTTTGTTTTATTATTCTTAAACTTGGCTTGGCTTTGGTCATAATCCTTAAACAAACTATACACCTAGAAGCCTGTTACACAACTAAGCATCTCGACATCCTTAACAATAACCAAGTACTACAGGTTAAGGAACACTAAATCATTTAGCGCTAGTTTGGATTCTCAAGGAAAAAAAATCATAAAAGAAACGAAAAGAAGGGAAACCCTCTTCTTTGGATTGTATAAAATCGCAAAAGGAAAGGATCACAAAGAATTTTGTGTTTTTACTATTTGGATCAGACAGGAAATGAAAGGAAAGGGTTAATTCTATTTTCAAATTAAAGAAGGGAGAGGGATTCAAGAATCCCCTCCCTACAAACTACCCCAATTTGGAGGGATTAAATTTTGGCCTTTGGAGGGATGATCTTCATCCCTCTACTTCACTTACTTCAAACGTTTTAAAAAACAAGGGGAGAAGTACCTCAATCCTTCCCCTTCCTTCCTTTTCCCCCCACTTTCTCTAACCTAAACAATCCCTCAAGTTCCCATCCTTTAATGTTTTGTCCACCTTGTAGAGTCTCCCATGTGCTTAAGTAGAAAAGCAATCACCGCCACTGCAAGCAATCTCAAGAAAAGCAAGAATTGGTCCTTTTAAGTGATTCTATGACTATCTTGGTAGTTTCACTAGTCCCAACAGCTAGTAATTCAGGCATCAGAATCATTCCGTCTACGAGCATAAGGTGACATTTTCCAAATCTCAGGACATTTAATAAATTGGTAAAGGGTACTAAAGGAGAATGTCATTTCACACAATAAAATTTATAATAACTATCCTCAGAGAGACATCTTTCTCTTTGCTGTTTTAAGTCTTTTAGCTCCAAGTAAACAGACAATTGCTTAAGTGATGCCCTATTTAATTGGATCAGAGAGAATTTTCATCTCGTAGTCCATAAATTGCAAAGCTTAGCAAGCAGCAGAAGCCATTAATATTTGCTGGCTACTTCTGATAACAGAAAATTGTTAAGAGAAATCTCAATACTCTTTAGGTCAACAAGAAAAGAGATTTGGGTAATTGCTTCATTTATCTATACTCTCATTTCTAGTCCACCATCCTTTCTGAGGTTACAGACTGCGAAAATTTCTTCTCTCTTTTTCATTTTTGATAAAATTAGATTGAGTGATATATATTGTATTTGTATATTTTAAGACTAACCATTAGGGCAAAACTTCATCATTTTGTTGACCAATTGTTAGGCATAATTTAGAGAGAGTACTCAATTAAGTAAATTAGGCCACTGATCAGCAAGGTTTTGTAAAAATAGCTAATCTCTCTCAGGATATTGCAATATTGCTTTCCAATGATTGGCATAATCAATTAGTATAATTCAAACCAAACAGAGCCTAAAAGAAAGCGCAGATTATGTAAACCGCAGTTATTCAGAAAATGAATGGTAAAGTATATAGTGCTATTGTATGGACTTCCATTTCCTCTGAAAGCACTGCTCCTTCCTCTAAAAGTAGCCAGAAGTCAGGCTACTGTACTGATTCCAATTAATACATACAGGAGTCTGGTTAAGGACAATGGACCAAAAGAATAACATTTCAATTGTATGACTTCCTATTAGATTGTCAAATCTTCCTCAATTACCAAACCTAAAGAGAAGCTAAAAGAATTCATTATAACTAAGAAATCAACAGGTCTCAACCTGTTTACTGGTATAGAGAAAATTAAGCGTTAGAGGTATTAACTAAAAATGAAGGAGGAAATCAGGCATTCAGAAATCTAAATCTTAAAAGTAATATATAAAAATATGGGATTTTATTTCTATTTAAAACTCCAAAGAATACTTAAGACAATGTTCAGGGCTAAATATAAACACAAATTCGACCAGTCTTAAGTAATTACACAGCTTTGAACATTGTCCAGTCATAACCCTACCACTAATGCAGCTAGGAAAAAGAATAGGGAGAACTGATGGAAATAGGAACCTGTTGCTAGATCCTGTGGTTGAGAATAAGAAGAACGAAGCTTATGTTCCTCCTCGTACAACTTTCTATACATTGCCACCTGTTCAAAGGGAAGACAAATGGTTTGAAAAAGAAAAAAGAAATTAGGAAAAGGACTCATATATCAATGTGGAACAACTAAGAGAGACTATGATGTATGAAGAAATCCCAAGAAGTATCCTACAGAGGTATGAAGAGATTCAATCATGCGCCCCTGCTCTTCTGCTCTAGCTAATACTGCATTAACTTTAGAGACAGCTTCATCAGTGTGTTTCTGAAGCTCCTTTTCATACTTCTCCTGGAATTCACAATCAAAATTGCACAAGTTAAAAACCAGAGAAATACTTGTAGGAAATGCCCCTTCAAGAAAGCTATTGATCAGAACCTATGCAGAGAAAAATTAGCTTTACCTTTAACTCAATTTCTTTGTTTTCTATCTCATCAGAAAGCTTGCGAACAAGGCTACGCAGCTGGACGTTCTGCTCAACAAGTCCATTAATATCCTTGAAGGTCAACTGCAAAGGTATATATCCAAGGCGCATCAAATTTTTAGATTGATCCTTGCATTATGAAAATCATATTCTCAAAATGACAATGTGAGAGACAGAGAGAGGAACACAAGGGGAAGGGAGAGAGAGAAAGGGTCTGTACCAGCTGAGCAGTAATGATATTTTCAGGATCAGTTTCGGCATTCAGTGAAACATCAGAAATTCTTTCATCCCCACGTTCATGACCAGAAGATCCACACCGCAATTGTATATCACGACATTCCTTTAAAAGGACAGTCACCTATATAATTCAAAATGGATGCAGATGCAGGTAAGTTTAGTAAAAGGAAATATTGAAGTTTGACAGAACTCAGAAGCATTAATGTACCTCGGCTATCAAATTTAAAGACTGGCTTGGGCAAGTTAAACCACAATAAAAGTTCACCTCCTATTATTAGCCCCCCTACTTGTAACTTCCTCTTATGTTGGAAACCAGTAGGCATAACCCCCACCATGTCAACGTGTCTCTCCCCCACCCCCACCAAAAAGAAAAATAAAAAGGAATGACCTCGTCTTTTGGTAAAATAACAACAGTTACTGATTAACTAGGTTTTTTGATTTGTCCAGATCAGACCTGTTTTTGGAGATCAATAATCTCCGTCTGTGCTAAGGTATAGTCACGTTCACGCCTTCTCAAATCAGCCTGGGAAGTAGATTCCATTAGCACCAACGTTCAAACAAATAGATAATATATAACTTTTTTCTCTTTCTTTTTGTAGATTTCAAAATCAAAATTCTTGCATAAGAAAAATTAGAAAACAGAAGAACAAGAAAAGTGACAAACCTTAAGCTCCTGGATGGTCCTCTCTAGGGTAGCTTGTTCTGCAAAGGAATTCTGGAGTTTTTCATTGAGCACAGAATAGGCTTCACCCAATTTTTCGTGTTCCGCTGTGTAAAAGACAACAATACAGTAATTCCCTTATAATCCTTAATGAAAGAACAGAAGAGACTCAAAGAAAGCCTAACATACAGTAGATAACTCGAGAAATAGATTTTCTTTGTTCGTAAGAACAACGAATACTATTTTGATGAAAAAAGATATCTGCAAAGGGCTGCCGATACCTCATCAACGTCACTATGTTATGCTGTCTACTTTTGATACTTCTATTATCAAATTTAAGAACCCCACGAGAGGGAAGTAGAGGATGGAGGAGGAAAGGAAATAAATCGATGCCAGTGAATTAAAGTGAAAATGAACATGATACTTCTCAAAAAAAAGTGAAAATGGACATTCTGGTGAAGAAAGGTAAATCAGCTGCTTAAAAACCATCGCTTAGTGGGAAGAAAGAGACAGCAAGAAGCCATCAAGTTCATGCAAATCCCCATTTATTCAAGCCAATTGCCCACAAGAAGATCAGTCCAGTAAGAACTAAGCTTTAGCTCTTCGGAAAATAACATGCATTTGAGGCTCCATTTGTTTGCCGTAAAATATTTTGCTGGAAAATATTTCACACATTTTCCAGTATTTGGTAGGATGTAAAATTTGGTGAAACGTAAAATATTTTTCAGTCAACAATTGCAGCTGCTTTTGCTTAATTTTACGGTGTTTGGTAACACTGAAAAATTGGTCAACTGTAAAATGTTTTACAGTCAACAATTGCAGCTAATACAAAATTTTGTAAAATATTTTCATGTCCTTTAGGAGAAGAAAATATTTTACAGAACTCACTGTACATCCAAACACTAGAAAATATTTTCCAGTATTCTATTTTCTAAGAAAACATTTTCCCCCAACAAGTTATTTTACGGCAAACAAATAAAGCCAAGGAAAATATTTTATTTTCCAAGAAAACATTTTCCACTGAAAACATTTTCCACAAGCAAGTTATTTTACGGCAAACAAACAGAGCCTGAATTTTAAGGCTTTAAGCAGATAATATGCAGACAATGTGTGTGAAGCACTTTATATCTCCATCTGCTTGTGAAGGCCACTCAAGAGGATGCACATTAGTAAATGGGCAAGCAAACTGAAGTGAAATTCAAGATATTTCAGAAACCATCAAGCTTTCACACCATGCATCTGCCCATATATTATTCTTGTCAATTTATTCATGCTGCAATCACTCTGGTGCCTAGCTCACTCACGACTTCCCCACATCACCACAAAGCATTTTCCCATGAATGATTTTATATCAACCAAACAGCAGGCAAGTACATACCTCGCTCATCCAAGATGACTCCAGCTTTCTCCTCTATTTCGTAAAGTACCTGATATTAATATTTTATAAACTTAATACTAACTCAAAAGCTAGTAGTACAGAACGTAGACCTTTCCGAAAACCACAAACATGGAATGCAGGGAAGGAGAAAGGCCCATTTAATGAATATTAATGGCGATTGGTGAAAAAGAATGAAACATGCAGGTAGACTTTGAAAATTGTAGAAGGTAAGTTCATAATAAACCAATTACATCTAACTATTACATCTAACAAACTACAAAGAGTCATGCGTCATGCAAAAGACCATTAGATAGAATGAGGAGGGGGAAAGAAGTTAAGCTAAAAAATATGAAATAATACCATATACCAGAAGCTTGATAAATTAAAGCGAGTGATAGGTAATAGTATCTGTATCCCTTGTTTTATTAGTGTTTCTTCCATCTTTATAGCCAACCCCACCTAGTGTGTGGTTTGGTTTGCTCTCATCTGCTCTGGTTTCTTCCATCTTTGATTTTCAGGGACATGTTCCTAACACTCCAGCAACTAATTAATCAAAATACTTCTGCAGCTACCAAGCTCAACAATTTATGACTCGGATGATCTCCCACTGGAATCTGGATATGTGTCATCTGTTTTGAATTCCTATAGTGCTCTCATATTAATCTGCTACGTTCTTAGACCTCAAACTTCCAGAGCCCGCTTACGCTAGACATAAATGGTTAACGTCAAACATACTTGAAGAATCTTCTCTAGGAAAGACCTTAGAGCTTTTCAAGAGACAATGTGTCCAAAAAATCAACCTCCATCTCACCAAAATATCTTGGGTTCCCAAGAATTCGGGAAAACAGTGCAAGTCAATACACAGATACTTGTTTTCCAATTAAAAAGCAAATAAAGTTATTAAGGGAGGGGTCCAACAATCCATTTAAGAACCTGAATCAATGAGTCAATTATAGTTAGAAATGTGAAACTAGTGGGCTATTTCCTTCTTTGTCGAAGAATTACATTCCGCCAAAATACATAAAGAAATAGAAGCAAATCATATGATATCTATTTTTGACATAGAAAAGAAACCATATCCCAACATCCATGCATGAAGGAGAAAGGTAAACACGGAAAAGCAAGTTAAGCAACAATGAAAAAGACGGTCTAATGAAAAACATACTCGCTCCAAGATAGCTTGGGTTTGCTTTCTTCCCAACTGCTCATGCCGCAATGCATCTATAGCTTCTTGGTATTTGGTATACATTTTAGCCAGCTGAACATATAACGAGATAAAAGCTTTTAGAAAGGGAGGGCGAAAGGAAGAAAGGTGAAACCATAAAGTGAGAAAATGCTATGTTTCTGCACTTCTAGTTACTTTCATTGTCAACCTGGGAAAAAAAACTAAATCCTCCACGTTGAAGCTATGATGCAGCGAGAGATGTAAAAAATAAACAACTTACACTCCAACCATCTCGAAGAAGTGAAGCGGCTAATGCAGTGCCTGAAAGGCCAGCTGGATAACCAGGTACAAGCATGCGATCATCCTCACCTCTTTCACTGCCTCCAACCAAGCCCAAGCCTCTGCAATTATTCAAACAAAAAAAATAAAAAAGCATAACTTCCTGAATTTCGCCAAAATATTAGACAAAAAATATATATTCAAGTAAAGAAAGAGAAGACCTCATAGAACACAACCAACTTGCAACTGATTTACTCTTTCCAAAGATAAAACAAAGAAGAACATGCCAGTAGACATTTCAGCTCAAAATGTCAAAATAGTGATGCCTTCCGCAAACAAAAAGTTATCTTCACGGTGATCCTAGGCATATATGTCCAGATATAATAGTTTCACAAACATATGTCCTGAAAAGCTCAAAATTATCACTCAATATTGGCTATGATTCAATGTCATAGATTGTATAACCTGTTGTTCATAAGCTGGTCCCCTATGCTGGATAAACATACGCATATTATGCAATGCAACTATGAATTTGCAAAATACAAGAATGGAAGAATTTGAATATGCATCAAAGTCCCAGATTTAAGAAATTCGCACAAGAAGAGCATGGTAAAAAGGGGGGAAGACTTGGTAAGCTTTACTCAAAAGAAATTAGTGAAAATGAGCATTGTCCGCCCAAAAATGTGTTCTGAAAATGGTATCATACTTACGATTCGGTTGTAAAGCTCAATGGAAGTGTCTTTAGTTCGTTCTCTTTCCGAGTTCTTTCCAACTCCGCCTCACACATCTCAAGTTTCTCCTTCAAACATGCAGCTTCCTACACCATCAAAAAACCAAGGCAGCTATTATCTAACAAACTATACAAAGGTCCAAGAAAGTAAATTCATTCATACCAGAACAAGTCAGAAAATAGTTTTGGCTACTGATTATTTAAAGTCTAATTATCAACTAGAATTGCCACTGTTTGACAGGAAATGCACCACACAAGTCAAACAGGACTTGCAACTAAGATTCTCGTTCAAAGTCAAATTACTGAGTGGGGAGAAAGATGTCATTAAAGAAAGGGGATCGAAAAGGTTGTCAGTGTGTTTTCCTTTCTTCAAAATAAAAGCCTGAAGCAAGGTGTTGGCACTAGTCTGAGATCATTCAAAGCTTCATGTAGAAAAATAAAATTGCATAGAATCCCCAGCAACCCTAAAAGGTGCTGCTTTATGAGGTTGGTCACGAAATTGAGGAAGCATGCTTATTATAATCTTCTTAAGAAGGGAGGTGAGGAGTAGTAGAAAGAACCGGACAAGGTTGGAGGTATATGAATAATTCACACGCCATTAACCCCAACTATTATTTTTTTCAGGTGTCAATCAGACCATAGTACTGAAAAGAAAAGTAACCTACACAAGATTTTTTCTAAGAGGTGTAGGAAAAATTGTAATATCAATCTTGCTGAGAAGGCAAGGTTAGACTTTTTTGGCGTAATCTTAAAATCTTTCCAATACATATCATGCCCCATTTTTTCAGCTCATTCGGTAAAACCGGCCCCCAGGGGGAGGGGTTGGGAGGGTGAAGAGTCAATAGAGTTTTCCATAGAACTAGAAAGTGTCATTTAGAATACATAACCAATGAGTATTATGATATCTCTGCAACTTCCTCTTAATTCGTGAAGTAGCAGTATTCACATGGATAACTCTTTAAGCAAGTCATGGGCCCACATGCCTTTATACAAATATTAGCTCCATTAATATATAGTAAATACACTTGTACTAAGAGAAAAGACTTAACAAAAGACAGTCAATCATAAAATCTACTCGGGGACATTAGATCTGTCTAAGGGTTCAAAACCAGTACAAACATCAGCTGCTTTCAGAAATCAGCACACGTAAGATAAAAGTAACAATAGATTCAGAGGATTAATATCCATAAGCCTTTGTCAACTTGTAAAGCAATTTGGAAACATGGCATACCTTCTCAATTTCCTTCCTGCTGGACAGTTCCTTCTCAAGCCTCTCTTTGTAATCATGTTCAACTTGACTTAAATGAGTCTGTTCATATAAAAAATATATATAAAAAAGAGAGAGAGCAGATTAAATAAACTAATCATAAGATTATGAACCCTTTAAGAAGCAATCAGGATACAAATGCTGAAAAGGACAATATAGACAACACCAATATCCCTTTCTCAAATATTCAGTAAAAATTCAAGTATACAGAATTGCAAAGAAAGCTCACTTCCAAAGCCTTGATCACTCCCTCAAGTTCTCCCGCCTTTTTCGACCATTCTTCTGAACTCTCCTTGTATAAGTCCACAAGTTTTGTTACCTGCAAAATCATGAGATTTGGTTAAATGAATGCATTTGGACACAGAAAATAGATACAACAGCAATGAATGAGGAAATACCCTGGACAGATATATAGATTATCTTATTTGCACATGTACAGGAATATATAAAGAGGAGAGCATATATAGATTATGCGCATATAGAGAGGGAAGGGAAAACTATTAATGACCTCAATTTAAGAAAGAAAATTGCAGTTCTTGATCACTCAGTTATACAAAGGGCAAAAGAGTAACAAAAAAGCATACATCCAAAGGGTGCCAAAACCAGAACCAGAATGGACAATTAACAAAACTCTTCATTCTTGCGCTGCTATATGTTCAAGTCATAGACAAAAGACGAAAACCATTTCTCACTCAATCACACTCTTGTTCGTATCTCTCCTCTCTCAGACGCACTCATATACACATGCCGGAATCACAGATAGATAACAACCCAACAGGAAAAAGAAAGCACGGGAGTGAAGAAAATGTTCAAGTAAGAAGAACAAGCCAAATGATGCTTCAGAAAATGTTATTTTTACCGGGAAAGAGAGAGAGAGAGAGAGAAGAAAGCACTGTGGAATTAAGTAATAAATCATGAGATCATGGTGACGAGGTGACCACAGGATACAAATTCATAAAACTTACCGTAGAGATTTCCGCACGAAACTGCTCTTCAGTTGCTGCAGCAGTATTCTTAGATGACAATAACTCCTTCACATGTACAAGTTAGAGATTAGCATACGAAACATAATATAAGAAATTAACAGAACCCTACAAAACAGAAAGAACCTCTTCTAAAGATGCCAGCTTTGACTCAAGCTCCTTAACTCTCTCCTTGTTCCACTTTAAAGAGCTAGAACTTTCATTGAACTGTTTCTCAACCTGAATCAGGGAAAATAATTGTGTTATAAGACATATGCTCTCTTCGATTAAAGAGAGAAACAAATGCAAGTTTCTAGAATAAGCCTGAGAGAATCTGTTAGATGCTACTTACATCTGCAAGCCTAGAAGACATCTCGGCTTCAAGTTCACCATGTTTTCTCCGCAACTGAATCAAGCTATCAACCTTAGCTGTTAACTCATCATTAAGCCATGTATTATGCCTTTCTAGCAGCTCCTTTTCCTGCATATTTTGACAATTGAGCAAAATGCTTGTTTTCTTGCCTTGATTTTTTTTTTTTTTCCAGGCAAAGCAAAGGGTGGGACTCAGATTGGAGGGCAACAAGATGACCACCATATTGGTAAGAAGACCCTTCACCAACATCCCATAAAGTAGATATCATATGGGCTTCACAATTTTTTTCATAACAAATACATGTACATTCACTGCTAATATGCCATATGTTGGTGAACCATCCAAAATAAGCAGAACCGCAAACAATGATAGCATTCATCTGCATTTCCCTATCCAAAGGAGTAAAGGAATATATAATACCTGAGAAAGGCGAGCACAAAATGCTTGACAGCGTGCCAACTCAGACTCTAACTCACTCAACCGTGCATCCCTCAGTGCAGCAGCATCAGTCAAGTTGACCTTCAAGCAGTGTAATAACAAATAATGGGCGAAAAAATAAAAAAATAAAATAAAGAATCCAGTTGCAAGATTGTGACGGTGACAAAAAGCAAATAAACTTAAAAAGATTCCATGTTTTGGCTTATTAATATAATTAATGTTATTTGTGAGAGCGAGATAAAATGGTAGCAGTGGTAGTATAAAGCAAAAAAAAGAATGGAGCATATAGAAGTAGAGTGAAAGCATACAATTTTATCAAGATAGGTGGTGATGGTGGACTTTTTCTCGGCAATTTCTAAATCCTTGTGCTCCAGCAATTCCATGAGCTCCCTCTTTGATTTATGAAGCTCTGTAGCTTCCATCGTTAACCGCTCTATTTCTCCATCTTTCCCAATCTGTTTTTTATTTTTATTTTTTTTTCAAATAGTATATATGTAGAGCAAAACATTAATTAAAACAATAAGAGAAAAGAGAAAAAAATAAATAAAAAGAATAATAAGGAATAATGGAAACATACAGATTGGAGATGAATTTGGTGCTTGTCGGCTTGGAGCTGAGCGAGGTCGGAGTCACGTTGTTGGAGGGAAGAGCTAAGCTCTGAGTATTTGGATTGGAGGCTGCTGTATTCAGAGGAGAGAGAAACGTACTTCTGTTCGAGGAGAGAGCAGGTTTGCTCCGCCGTTATGGAAGCGGCGTCAGCCTCAGCCTTGAGGGTCTCCAGCTGCGTGTGTAGTCCTCTGATGAAGGCGTCTGCCTTCTCCGCCACCACCCGACCATCTCCCGCATAACGCTCCAATTCCTCCTCCGATATGAACACCGGCATTTCTCTCAAAATTTCTCTTGCGATTTTGAATATGAAAGATCAGAAATGAAAAGGATGGGGATCGTCTGTGTTAGTAGCGTTCAGGAAAGAAAATGGATATAAATAAAGATGGATTCGCAGCTGGTACAGTCCTACTACTTCTTAATTGGATTGGAACCCGATTGCTTCTCCTGGCCCTTCTTTAACTCCTGTTTGGGCCGTTTAATGATAGATCAGTCCAATTTCTTCTCTTTTGGGCCTTCTTTATCCTCCCTTTGAGCTATTTAGTGAATTGATACATTACCCACCACCTTAAAATTTGGAACTTCATCTCCAATTGGTACGCAATTAGTTTTTCACTCTTTTTTTATATTTGGTCCAACCTTTGAATAGTTTAGACAATTGCGAGTCTATTGGGCTATGAAAGGCAATACCTAAGTTTTGGCTAATAATTTTCCAGAGTAACGATGTGCATGTGTATCTGGGTACATATTAGCCCGAATGGACCCTTCCAATTAAATGTTGCAAGGACTTGGCACTTTATTATAAGAGGATGTTTTGATCTTCTATCGTTAAAAGAAGTCCAAACATTTCCCTCCTCCCCTTTTCTCCTTTCTCTCTCCACATTAAAAGTCTATGAACAAGTTTTATTCATCGTGACGAGATTATCAGTTGATGATACCACAAATTCTCTAATCAATTAATCTAACATATTTAAACTCATGTTAAAATGAGTAGTGAACTAACTGAATCTCTTACAGAATTAACATTAGATAGAGATATCACATACTATTATAATTGGCTTGACTAAATTTACTTAAATTAAGAGAATGGTTGGCTTAAAATTACACAAATTTGACAAAAGCATTTACAGAAATGCTAAATATGTTCTATTTTTATTATTTACTTATCACAAATACTGTATGCTAATAATTAAGTAGCATGTCGAAAAATAAAAAGAGAAATAAAATACTATTTACATTACATAATTCTCCACTTAAATGGCACATCATGTTGGCTGGACCAACTACTAGACACTTGGTTAGTATTCATCACCAAGGAATAAAAGATGGAATTAAAAGTTTTTTTGAGCAGGAAAGAGAAAATTTCACATTTAGTTCATATTATTTGTAAAATATCTCAATTTAGTATTTATTGTATAAAATATCTTAATTTAATCTCTCTTGTTTTACCAAAAGTTTTAATTTCGTTCATATTGTTTAAAATGTCTTAATTTAATCCCTATTATTTTTCAAAAAATTTTAATTTCGTCTCTATTATTTTTAAAATTTCATCACAATTATTTTTTTTAAATTTCAAATTCATCTATATATTTCAATGACTAAATTAATTTTTTTTTTTAAACAATAAAGATGAATTTGAAACTTTTTAAAAATAATAAAGACAAAATTAAAATTTTTTAAAAAATAATAAATTAAGATATTTTAAATAATAAGTATTAAACTGAAATTTTTTAATACTAAATGTGAGATTTTCATGGCAGGAAACATCTCCAACATTCCATTCCTAAGAACAAAAAAAGAAAAAGAGCACTCCAGAATTATCGGGACTCCCCTGTTTTGAGCTACCAGCCACGATGTAGTAGTATAAATACTTCCCCGCATGGGGCTTTGCTGCCACCAAAGAAGAGGCATATACTAGAACCTGATCAAAGACTAGTGTGTATAAAACAAAAATGTCAGCATTTGCATTTTGGGTGCAGCCACAGCAAGGGCCAGACTTGTTTGGTCGATTCTTGTCAGAGGCCCTTGGGAGTCATGTGGACTTAGATTGGAAGGAAACCCCAGAAGCTCACATCTTCAAATTTGACCTTCCGGGTGTGAACAAGGATGACGTCAAGCTCCAGATTCACGATGACACTGTGCTCCACATAACTGCTCATCGGAAAGATGATGATGATGATGATGATGATGATGGAGACAGTAGTAGTAGTAGTAGTGGCAAAGGGGATAATTATTACAAGTGGCACTGCAAGGAGCGCACTCCACTTGCCAGTTTTCGCAGGGAATTTCGGCTTCCGGAGAATGCTCTTGTGGACCAGATCAAGGCTTCCATGCGTGATGGAGTCCTTATCGTCACAGTGCCTAAGGACCAGCACAACAAGAACAAGAAGAAGCCTGTTGAGATCGCCGGTGATGATGATGTTAATTCTCCTTCTCCTTCTCCTTCTCCACCTAAAGGTCTCGGTCGCTTTGTCTGTTGCAAAGCTTGATTCCCAGAATTATGTTGTATATTACTACTTGTCGGTCACCGTTGAGACTGCTACTTTGTAACAACCTGTACATGTATATATATATATATAGTTTGTGTTATGTAACTTTCATTGTCAATTTCGTCTACTGAAAAAAAAAAAAAAATCATTTCTATCGTGTGTTGGTCCAGATAAGTACAACCTTTCTTTTTATTATATTAATTTGCTTTACTTGATTACAACAATGTGAAAAAGAAAGAAAAAACGAAAGGAACATATGATCACCCCCAATTCCCAAATATAAATAACTGAAGCAACCGCATGGTGAGAGTTTTGCTAATCTGATACCAGCTGTAACACAAACAAACCAACAAAGTTAAAAAAAAAAAAAGTTGAATTCAGGTACACTAATCTATTCCACAAGAAACAAAACTGAGTTGTCTGACCTGGAAATACAATAAATTTTAACTGCCAACAATATAAAGCATCTTATATTTCACTTATATGTTCATGGTTCTGCATTACAGGGCGCTGTGAGACTGATGCAAGTTTTGTGGTAACAAAAATGATTCCATTATGTCTTTTGTATCATCTCTATCTATACGCAACTGCATTTGCAATTTTTACAAAAAAAAAAAATTACGCCCACCAGAATCAGGGGCTGCTGCACAGTTTCATCTCCTCTTGGGTGGAACTCTCCAATAATTCATCTTCAACCCTTTGATACTCAGGCTGCCTCATCAGGCGAGAGAGATACAAATTCAAGGTGCACCAAATATGCAACACAAAAGCATGGTTCAACAGAAATGCAGCACAATATCATGGTGCACCATCTTCCAAACAATCATTTGGCTGAACCTTGTGTAGAACACACTCTCCTGATTTGCCTCAATCTTCAACATCTTGGACCCATGCCAAATCTGCCAACAAAATAACCCCGTAAACCCCTTGTCTAGGTAAAAGATTCATACGACCCATGTGAATACAAATTATTTAATTGAAAAAAATAATAGAAGAGTATAGTTATTGAACATTGTGCACTAGCTGCAGAAACTTTTCTTCATATGGGTTGGAAGAGAAGGGGGAAAGGTGGGGGATAATGATGCTAGTATGAAAGACTCAAAACCTTGAAGGACAGTTTCAACCGCTGCATTTGGGATAAGCAACCCAACAATTCGCTGATTGTCTGTTGTAGTCTCTATGCGCACAACCCTTATTCGTTTATGGCTTTGACGGGCCTGCAAAGAATGTTGATTAATGATTCAACAGAGCTAGATCAACTAATTTATAGGGGAAATGAATTTCGCCATAGGTGATCTATCTTTTCCCCTTGCAGAGGTACAAGTCTGAAAACCTCTAGTAATCAGCTTTAAAATCCTACACTGCTTTTGCAGGAGCAACTGCCCAAGTAATCAGTTTTAAACTTACGCCACCTTCATTTTGCAAAATAAACTCATTTACCTTCGATGTATACATTACCTCTCGGGAAATTACTCAAAAGAAATAAAAAGTGAATAATTGCTGTTAATCACACTTTAAAAAAAAAAAAAAAAAAAAAAGCTAAGGGGTGCTAGTTGGACAGGTAAACTAAACGAGGTCTCATAGCCTTTTGTCACCCAAACCCAGAAAAGTGCCAAATAATAAATGTGTATATCAGGATTTCATATTAGCTGCTTCATCCATCAGGACATCAGCATGTATATCCCTTTTAAGCAATCTCAAATGCATGTAGCCACAAATTAGAAATAGTGAAAGAAGCTTTCTTAAGCATTATTTTTCCATGGACACTTTTCAATGATCTATTTGAACACAGAATGCAAGCGAGAATTAGATGCAACTTTCAATCTAAATACCGAGTGGTGCTGACTTTGATGACACAATGATGTAAATAAGAATAAGTATAAAGCTACCTGCTTGGAAAGGGCCTTCTCAATAGTACCCCAAACAGGAAGAATGAGGCCGCCCAACACGTTTACTTCTTGCAGTCTTCTGCCAACTGTGCAGAAGTTTCCTAGCTTACAATTGGGGCCGTGCATGCACTGTAAGTCACGATGAGCTATGAGAAGACGTAAAGAAAATGCTGTTATAAGAAAGCAAACAAATATTCATATTTTGATCGATTTTTGGGTGCCTGTGCTTACACTGATCTTCGAATAAAAACTTGGTATTACAAATTTCTTTGAACAAAGGAATACATTGTTTGACCTTGTCTATCTGCAACGCGGATGACACTAGGATTTTGCATACAGGTATATGAAACATGACAGGGAAACAATTTCCTACTCAATTTGGTCGGATTTTGCTATTAACTAGCAATATTTCTTGAAGCTTGTGTTCCAATTACAGAACTGGGGAAACAAATTCATATAGAACTAGAATCGTGACCAACCATCATAAGTGGAATTAGTTGACCTCTACACGCTCAAAAGAGTGTAAGATACCATGTGGCATTGAATTTCTCAGTTACTGCAAACAGTAGTCACACAGTCCTCGAGGATAATTAATCACTGTTATACTTATTCCCTTTGTATTATTCTATGACATGTAACCTTGCATTGAGCACCCATGATCATATAGACTGCAAAAAATACAACAGCAAACTAAGGACATCCAATATGTGATATAATTATAATATACCTGCTTCGAGGAAACATCATATTCCTCTTCCCAACCACTACGCGCTTTTTCTAAAGATGATATCTTTCTGTACTTGTCTTTTAACTCTGCTAAAGGCATCTCCCTGGACATAAAGAGAAATCAGAAGATGCTTTTGAGATAGAGAGAGTGAAATATTCGAGATATAATTGAACAAGGAGGCAACTTTGATATTCTAGTGACTATAGTTAAGCACCTGAGGGCCTCTCCTACAGCAGGACGGTATACTTTGTACATTTTAGGAGCAGACCTGCAACACATGAGAGAGGCAAAGAAAAATGAAGGTTTCCAGAAAGTTTACTCTTATTACCATTTAACACGGCAATCAAATTTGTCAATAGAACCATCACTTAACTCTATATCTGTGGTCCTATAAAAATAGTAGCAGGACAGGTTTTTATGATGGACAATGAATATAATCTACAACGACATTGGTTAACACGGCAATCAAATTTGTCAATAGAACCATCACTTAACTCTATATCTGTGGTCCTATAAAAATAGTAGCAGGACAGGTTTTTATGATGGACAATGAATATAATCTATAACGACATTGGTTGCCAATTAAACAGATAATATATGGTGACATTGGTTGCCAATTAAACAGATAATATATGGTAATTGCGGACCTAGACAAACTCTATAGACTGATACACATGACTGAATAGCACAATGGTTATGGCTATAATATGCTCAATCAAAGCAAGCATTGCTAAGTTTCTTTGCTTCTAGATGAATTTAGATCGTTGACAAGCTTCACCATACCTTCTACTCAGAGAAATGACAATCTTCAGAAAATACTAAATAGTGCCCCAAACATCCTACTCTAACTTGATTGGATAGAGTTTCTCAAAAGAAAAATCTATACGAAATATATTTTCATACCCTTCAAATGCTAGTAGAAAGTGCCGTCTTCCTAACCACTCCCGCTTTGACTCATAGAATCCATTATTCGTTGAAGCAGATTCATCTTTTTGCTTCTCTTCAAGCAATCCAGATGCAGACTACAATAATGTTGAAAAGTCACAGGACTGGCACGGTTGCTGAATATAATACACATTGACATAACAAGCTAGTTAATTCTGTCAGAAGGGAAGATACCTCCCACGTGATTCCACGATCTAGTGTGAAAGTAAATAATACAGTGGATGCCCCAGACATATTGTCAACATGAACAGTCTGCAAAAATAAGACAATCAATACATTTCATCCAACATGAACCAAAAGCACCAATAAGAGTCGCACAACCTTCGGAGTTTCCTGTAGTTCAACAATATTAGCTCTCAAATCAACAATTCCAGAATCCAAATTTCCTTCAATACGTGCATTCTGGATGAGAAGATCAAGGATGCTGACGAATAACTCGAAAAGCCTAAAGAAGATTGCATATATCAATTTTAAGACACATGTAGGAGGAATAACGATAGAAAATATCACCAACAAAACAACATACCTATTCTGGATATCAGGTGGCAGCCCTAAAATCCGGTTGAGAAAACGTCCAACATCATGCATGTCAGAATCAACAATACGACCAGAAATTTTTCCAGAATCCTTCCCATTGCCTGAAAAATTATTTTAAGAATCATCATTTGACATAATATATTGATGTCCTAGAGTTCCTGAAACAAAAATACATATTTTCTAAACATGTCTGTGTGCATATTTCTTTCAGTTAAGAGTCTGATTATCCTTTGATTTCAAATCAGAGAAAATTGAAAAGTTAAGATAAGAATAATGGTACGACTCAATAATCAAGTGCCACTAAAATGAACGAAATAAAAGGAGATCTCTTCACCAGGACACTACCAAGAACCGAGTCTCTGATTATTCCCACTGAAATAAGTGCATCTTTCCCCTTGGTAATGAAATCTCGGATAGCATCTGGATTTTCAGATGAACATCCTGGTGGAACAACGGGCAAAGCATCCTGAAACAAAGAGATTGGTTTTGTTTGGGAGAGAAGTGTCAATAATTAAGAATTAGAAGGTGAGAGAGAACAAAGAATGGTGAGTACAAGAGTATTATGTAAGCAAGAATGGAAGACCTGCTCCATGATCCCTCTATACAGTACCATCAGAGCCCTCTTTCCATAGGAACTATCGTAATTATAAGCACTTAGAGATGGTCCAGCCCTGCAACACACCCAACAGCAGTAATATTTTATGGTTTAGCACTTTAGATATAATTCTCAAACTCATCACCACCAATTATCACTGCAACAGGGATAATTCAATTTTACCTGCGGTCTCCCTGTGTTAGTGCCCCAAGAGATTCTAATCTCTTGGCAACAATAGATGCAAATCGTCGTTCACCACCAAGATTTGTGAATAGTAGCCTGTGAGGAATTCAAAAAAGAGGGAAGGGGGGGAAAAAAAAAAAGAACTCTTTAGTTTCAGCACATAGCACAGCCTGAAGAATTCTTCCAGATTTCCTTTCCTTTAAAAGAAAGATGAAAAATCAATGAGCATAACGTTCCTCAGTATCTCTACATCAATCTTAGACCATAATTTGCAAATAATTGGGATTGCAACCAAGTAATGAACCAGAGAGAACGGAGGTAACGAAGAATTTGTCCACGATAATAGAATCTAATATTCTCTATACGTCAGTAGTGATTGTATTAATGCACCAGTGAACTTCATGACCGGTAAGATTTTTGCTTCTTGATGGTGAGATATTTTGATAGCATAGTGACCTACTTAAGTGGACTACACAGCTACATCTTTGTGTGGCAATTCATCTTCACATCTTTTAACTAATTCTCACCAGGTATGAATGTTATTCGAGCTTCTCTCTTATTTTAAATTTCTAAAGGCTCTCACAGTTTTCCCATATCAATCAAGTTATTTCAAGTTTTACAGTTGTGACTAATTAGCATTATAAAATTAGAGCAGATATATTTTCTATCTCTTCAAGATTATCTAATATTTTACTATCAATTTTAACTCAAAGAATCAACTGGCTGGCATAAAAAACTACAGAAGAATGGCACAATTCACCTTTCAAATTTATTCAATTCTTAGAATTCCAAGGATTGCCTCAATCTACTTCAGGGTCATTTGGAGCAGAGAATAAAACAAGCTTTTATTAATCTAACCAGTGATGTTAGTCTAGAGCAGATTGACAAGAGTAATTTAAAGTCCTTCGAACTTATGACATAAAGCTTGACTTTTAACTTCTAAGAATACCGCCAAGTGAGGAATCAACAACTTTTTCAAACACATCCTTGCAGGTGAGTTTTCCTTCTTTAAATTGGATAGCTTTAGGAACTGTGACCAGTATAATGTCTCTACCCTGATATACTACTGATGTTTAAATGTTTTGGTTATGAAAACAAATAATGGTTTGGTCTTAAAAGGAGAAAACAGAAGAAAATAAAAAGACCTCTAGACAAAAACGGGAAACAATGACAGTCCTCTCGCATTGCATTAGTGGAATCTAAAGTAGAGTTTGTAACTATCTCTTATCGGAATTTTTTAAGAGAAGTAACTATCTCTTATCAGAATTAATGAACAGGAACAACTTTTTGTCCTAACTGGAACAATAGTTTCAAATCACACAACTAGTGAATGATAATTATATACGACGATTATATCCTAACTGCCCTCCCCTTATAACATTCTCATGTTTGACTCTTATATCAGGCAAACATATTGGCATTCCGCAGGTGAATGTGGGAGATGTGAGAATATTTTTTAGCTTATTATGCAGAACAGTTACTTGCACCTGTAGCTAATACAACAATAATCCTGATTATCAAAGTCAGAATACCATCAGATATCTACCTATACTCAGGTGCAGAAGCTTGATTTGATCGATGAGTTCTTCCAAATTGTTGAATCGCTCGATCTGCACTCCATGGTAGTTCTAGAGTTAAATGAACTCTCCTTTTCTGTCACGAAATGTATTTGAAGTGCACATTATTAAAAACAATCGTCAGATCTTCAATACAAAATGAACGGGAACTTGAGGTCTTCCTTAAAGAGGAACCTCATGTAAATACCAACCTTGTTCCTACAGGACTTGCCCAAGCAGTCAATAAACAATAATGTTTTTCATTTGTAAATGGAAGTTAAGAAGATCAAATTATACTCAAAGCTAATGTAAAGAACTTTAGACATCAAGAATACAATACCAAACAATACATACCTGATTTAGTGCCCTTCTATCTGCTTGCAAAGAAACTCCTGCTGATCCAGCTTCAGAAATAATTGCAACGAGCTTCTTTCCGTCCATAAATAGCTGCTTCTCATGCATATTGACCATTTCCATGGTGACCTCCTTACTAAGGTAGTTTTAAGAAAGACTGGATCAGCAATTGCAAGATAAAATACTAAAGTCAGTGAGCTAGGAAATGCCAAAACTCACGTGTTCCGTGCTTGATAGGTGACACCTTTTCCACTAGAAGCCCTAACAAGCATGCCTCGTCTCCCTGTAATTTCTGCAACTTTATCAGGGCCTCCAAGCTGTCAAAGATCATAGGTCAATTAAAGGCTGATAAGATGTTTGAGAATAAGATTTGACAGATCTAATCTGTAAAAGATAAAGAAAATAGCTCCTTTAGCGGCTACCTGATCAATAATATCATCCAATGGATTGTTCGGAAGATCCAAAGAGCGAATAATTTCCAAGATATTAGTTTTACGCTCGAGAGCTCCTTCATACCTAGTAGAAAAGTCCATAGAATGATATAGGACTTACGTCGGCTGAAAGTAAGTATCACAACAAACAAGAGTAAAAGGGAAAAGAAAAACGAAGTCCTTTTGCAGACAAGAATACCTCTTTAATAGTTCTGCAACATAGGCATGTCTTGCTTGGAGATATTCCTCTGTTTTCTCCTTGCAAGAAGGACATGACCAGTCCCCAGATACTGCTTCTACAACAGGGGGAACTAAACATGCAGGATGGATTAGCTGGCCACAACAGCTACAATGGAGCAATTTCTTCCTTTCCTACACGTAAAGATAGTGATGGGATGAAGGCAAAAAACACATTTAACATGTCCAAAACTATAAGAAAATGAAACAAACAAGAACACCTCTTCTGAATTGCAAATATCACATATCTGAAACTCGTCATCCGATTCAGCAGATTCAGGTTGAGAGTCGCCTGCACTTATTAAATACAGATTCAGTAACTAATAAACCATGGAGCCGTATCTAAGTTGATATCATAACATAACAAAGAAGCATCACAGCTCTGAATTGATACTTAGTAATTGATGAAGATAGACAATAAACGAATGCTTTACACAATCAGCAGAAAGTCGAGGCAGCAATATCCAATAGGTGGAATATAGTTGAAGCAACAAATGATAAAATAAAGCAACAATGCATCATGAAGGGTTCAAGATGATAGAAATATGAGAGAGAGAGAGAGAGATATTTTGCTGAAATGATTATTTTATTAATTGATTCTGAAACTGATACAATGATTCAGTATTTATAGATAGAATCCAGCTTGTTCTGCAAGCTGGTTCTATTTGTACAACTCATTGACAGCTGGCTTTAGTCCAACTGTCTAGCTAACTAACTCTTAGTAGTTACAGTCCTAGCCTAACTATTACATAGTGCAGAGCTGCAGTCACTTATACTTAACACAAGAATGACAGGTAATGATACTATGATAGAAGATGCATGACTTCAAAGAGAGGAGTCTCTAGGAGCAAGAGTGTTTAAAATATCATGATGCCATCAAATAAAATATTGCATAGGTGAAAACAAACAGATTCAGCATATCAAGAATTCAAGACTATTACTTTCAGATTCTTCCTCACTTTCTTCATCACTTGCATCTTGCCATTTAGCTACTTTCCTCACTCTCCCTCGGAATGAAACACCAGGGGTTGCTGAATGCCTCTTTCGTTGAAGCTCCTTCACGCTCTCCTCTAACCACATAAATAGGAAGTAAATCAAAAAGGCCGCAGAATAAGAGGTACAAATTCTAGAGTCAATGCATCAGTATATTGCAAGAAGTTGAGCTGTTCTGTCAGCCGCAAGCATATTTACAATGTTAGTAAAATAGTCCACATGCATACCTGGAAGTGGTTCAGGCTTTTCAGGTAAAGGATAGTTTTCTTCAACAAATTTGAGCAATAGTTCACGAGGTCCAGAGATGAAGTCATCAAGCTCAAGTCCCTGTTGAAGGAAACAAAAAATTATTACAATGTGAAAGAGGCCAATTTAGTTATCTTTGGATAGACCGAGGAAAAAGGAATTGCAGATTAAGAGACAGGAGGCTCACATATTTTGACACAGCTTCCTCGGTCCGAGCCTCTCCAGTACTCTGTAGGCCAATGACTACACACTTGTTTCCCATCAATGCTTGCTTGGAGAGTCTTACTACTGCAGGTACTTTTGCCGACATACACATGTGTCTAAAGAAACGCTACCACAGCACATAGAAACAAAACACATGCTAAACTGTGTAAATTAAAAGATATTATAAAGGTCAAGATTTTTAGTATAGCATGCTTGTTATTTTTAAGGTTGATCATGAACCTGATGACTCGCCCAGTATAATCTCCAAAGCTGACTTGAGCTTGGTTTCTCATCGGTAAGAATTGCATTTGCATTTAGCAGTTCCAGTCTCAATCTTGCCCAGAATTCTGCTGCTTTGTTATACATATCCTGAAAAGTACATGAAATCAGGTGACATAATACAGCTCGGTAAAAATTCATTGAGAAAGCATACTCAAACATGATTCTGAACAGAGAAAACTATCTGATATTAAAAGCAGTTGACTTATGCATTCCTTACAGATGGCAGTGTATCTAATTTTAATTGCACAGAAACTTCAAACAACAAACTTAAAAATAACTCTTTAATGTCAGCACAAGCATCATGTTCCTTGAGCATTTGTCTTTCTCAAGACCCTCTCCCTGGTGAGCAAGAAGAAAGTTGCAAATATAATGAAAAATCAAACGAAAGAGGAAAATGGAGTATCCTGTGAGAGGTGATGTATTGGTTCGGCAAGAAAATTGTAGGTGCTAATTCTTTCAAGTAAGGCCCGCAACCTGATTCTTAGCTGGAAGGTTAAGCTACTATCACAAATTCTGGATTAACATCAGACATTGTGATATTATGCAATGAAACAGTTCAAGAATATGGTAACGGATGGAGAGCGGAATTGTAGTAAATGTTATCTGGCTTTTGCCAATGATCAGAGAAATGTTGACCAACAATTAATTTCTTGAGAAAAATATTTTAGTAATTTGACAAATACATACAGTCAAATCTCCATAAACCAGACATAAAATCATGATAGTATACAATTCAACTTCCAGCCTCCTCATAGCACAACTATTAAGTACCCTTCAGATATGCCGAAGTAACATCAACATGCCCAGACTAATACTACAAGCACAGGGATACCATATTGTGCAACATACCATCATTTCGGCCTCTAATGGTACTTCAACAACTTCAAACTCCGCACCTTTATAGCTCAGCGTACGACAAACATACATTCCCCTGGAAGGCCAACAATCATTAAACATGGCATCATAACTTTTTACAAAAAATTGTCACAAAATAACATAATTCAAAACCTCGCTTTCATGTCCATGGCAACAAGTTCAAGTGCTCCAACACCTCCTTTATCCATAGCACCTGAATAAGAAAATGTAAAATGTAGCTAAATTGTGCACATACTTATCAAATCAGACATGCATGGCCAAAACACAAACTGGAAACTAAACATGTAAAGCTTTCTTGCAATGCGTGTACATCAAATAATCATCAGCCAAATATGAGTTCATAAAAGTAAGGAATTACTAGCAATGTAGTACAACAACCACTTTGTCGATAGCTGCAGACATGCAGGCTAAATAAGTATTGATCAAAACAAAAATGTAATGGCACGCATAACAATATATCATTTTTTATTAGTAAACTTAATGCATCTATAGGTTTCTTCACTCGTCAAAAGATGAGGACTGGCACTTAGCAAGCAGACTGTCTAACTACATAAGCAGATGGGCTAAGCACAAATAATCCTCCTTGGATCATCAACATCACTGTGCTAGTTTTGTATGTTTTCACACAGCAACCAGGAAATTTCTTTGCACAATTGGTACCATGCAGAAGGATTATATTGTTACCAAAATCAGATATATAGTTAATTATAGCAACAGAAAACGCACCTAAAAAATCACGAAAATTAAGAAAAGATGTTCCAGCTCCCCAGAGGCCAAGTCGAACCATATATCCCATATTGCGTGGTTCTGAAGCACCAGTTGCTGAGCAATAGACAATGCGAGCTTGAGGAAGTCGAGCCTGTAATATGAAAATTAAATAAATCAACAATTACACATCCAATTATACCCCTTGAAAAGAATTTCGCGAGAATAATTTAGAAAGTACATATGATAATTGAAGATGTGCTGCAGCAAGTGAAATGGATGTATTTGCCAGCATGTCCACTAATTCTCTAACAATCAAACATCAGAATACTTTAGGAAATTTTGATACTAAGGGCTTCTCTATTTGCTAATTTTGATTAAACATATATCAAATAGATATCGGAAAAATTCAACTTCTTTCGACAATAATTGAGAAATGAGGAAGCAAAGATGCTGTCCTCGGGCATAATAATGCCATAACTACAATTTTTTAAGCACGACTTAATATCGAAACATGACGCATATCTGCCTAACAATTTTAACAAACTTAGATTGTGTCTCAACGAAGAGGATGATGCAATAAATCAAGCAAAGAGATCTTCAATTCCAACATATACTACAAGCCTCTGACTTATCATCACATTATAATTTAACATTTAAAAGATGTATGACAAGAGAAAATTTAACATCAGTAGGTACATACTCCTCATCTGAGCAAAACAAATATGAATGAAGAATTTGGGAAAGGGTAAGAGCTGGGCCCCTGGAAGGCGGGGGCGGGGAAAGCGGAGAGAAAGACATAATGTTAAGAGTAGCCATGCCACTGAAGAATTTAAAATCAGAGATAATCATCAAAGCCACTTATCTCAGATAGCATTGAACGCATTTAACCACGTTATGTGTACCAATCACCCAGTTTCCGAAGCAAACCTGAATTTCAAGGACGGCTTCGCCGGTCCGAGTAGGCTGTCCTCCAGCTTCAGGGACTAAATTTTTGGCTTTGTGACACTACATTGAAACATTTGAATTTAGTAATGGAAGACAGACAAGATATGCAAATGTTTCTTGCAATAAATTAGGCAACAACTGTCAATTTTAGCGTAGATAGGCTTATCCAATACCTCATCAAATATAACAAGGCCATCAAATTCTGACCCACACCACTGCACAAGCTGCTGCAAACGAGAACGACCTTTCTCAGAAGATGCTATTAGGCTGCTGTATGTTAAGAAAATAACTCCATCCCTTATGCCAACTGACTTAGAGTCGAGTTTTGAATACGGCAGCTTGTTCAGGGGATGTACTGTAAAGGAGAAAAAGGAAACTCCGTGAGAAATGCCTTTGGTTCCAATAAGTTAGAAGTGAACATTCAAGTGAAAGTGCAGATAATGAGTTGTATAAGCTTTCTACTTGAATTTGAATAACAATTCAGAACCACAATGGAATCCCACCCTCCTAGTTGTCGGCCAGAAAGAATGAGAGAATGTGATATCCTTGTAAACTTCGGTAATCTACAACTTTAAGCATTTATTAATATTCTTTTCCTTAACAATCCCCCATCGTCCGCTCTTTATGTTTGGATAGTTGAAGTAGTAACGACTTTGGCACAAATACAAAGAAGCTTACTCATACCAAAAACATATGTTGCCACTCTATTATCATTAATCTAAATTTCCAAAAATGAAAACAGAATAAGGAAATCATCATCCAAAGTAAAAAGGCACAAGAAGGTGAACCTACACAAGATCATATAAAACTTCACAAAAGCCTATATAGGTATGCTAAGGCAACGCCTCTGCAACCCCTCCTCTCCCCGGGGAGTCCGGCAAAAGAAAAGGAAAAGATAGAGAAGAAAACATGAACAAGATTGTCATGTGGAGTTTCCCACCTTCAATACCCCTTGCACCCGCATCAGCCAAGTCTCTTATTGCATCAAATTTTAAGTCTGAACCAACAGAAATCCACCTGTGTAAGATCGTCAGAGAAGGAAAGAAACAAATCATTACAATATAACTTTCAAATGAATATGCTTGACACCTAATGCAACTTCCATTCTACCAGGCCTTGACAAACTTGAGCCTCATATGAATAAAAGGAACAATCAGATGCCCTCAATCAAGCTACCACTTACAATGCTTTCCTTCTCCTATGATGCCAGTTCTCCCATATTAATCCTGCAATCGTTCTTCCTTTACCAACACCAGCACCATCTCCAATAAAAAAACCGGCCCTAGCACTATTTGGAAGGTGCTGAAGATGTCTCTGAAATTGAAAAAGGTATCATTTTTTTTAGAAGTAAAATTGGAAAAGGTTTGAGGCCCAGTTTAGGTCAGTTTGATACGGCTCTTTCTTTAGACATTGGAATCAGATTCAGATCTGGCTATTTGTTTTCGTGGGAAGTATTATATTGCATACATCATTAAAAACACAAAATACCAAGCCATAAACCAAATCTAGAAATTACCTGACAGGCATAAACCAAAGTCTCAATTTGCAAGCACGATAAAGCTTTTGAATTTTCCAACTCATCTTTGATCGCGAGATCGTAAGTAGGTTCAGGTGGCTGAACTGCGGATAAGGAAGATGTCTCCACTATAGGGTCTGGATGGGGAGGACCAATAGATAACTTGGGAGGCCGCTGCACGGTAACCATCAATGTGAGAAAAAAAACAAAAAAACAAAAAAAGGTGGGGTGCGGAAGGGGAAGAACTGTTAGTGGGCTGAACTAGATCACATGAAACAAAAAGCTGAGTGCCAACATCAATAAGAAAGGAAGCTTCGTGATGTTCTGATTAGGGCAAGAAAGTATACATAATCCATGAATGTTTCTCCGGCCAAGCCACCCTCATCTTCTTCACGTTCCACTTCTATAGCTACCTAAAAGTCAACATAAGAAAAAAGGAATTAAAAGATGAGAAATTATTTCCATTCTCAAGGCAATAACAACCAATTTAGTACGGTTTTATGGTTTTTTTTTTTTCTTCTGCAACATTTAAATCGGTAAAGTACTTCTCAAGGAAACATTATGAGTAGAACTTGAAATAGACACTTGCATTCACTTGAATACATATGAGCTCAATCACATTTAACAACTTAATAAATAACATAGTGATAAAGCCCTTATAAAGAAACAACATAGGTAAATGGGAACAGATATTACTTTCTAGCAAGCACCTACAGGAAGTGTGTGCAGCAGTTTTACCTCCTTTCAACTATTTAAACCCAGATAGCAGGAATATCTGCTACTACAACTTGTTGATAGAAAAGAGAGACTCCAAAGGGTATTTGGAATCCTGAATGAGAACCTTTCAACACACTGTATATTTAGACTGATACAGAAAAGTCCGATGACTGTATTTCTTTTCTTTTTGTTTTTTGGATGTGCTGATAGAATACGGAATTGTATGTGAATATGATTGCATATCTTTTATAAATGGGCGCACCTGCTCAGCAGTCGGGTAATATTAATGTTGCTAGCACAGCAAATGAAGATGGATAATTTAATATGTATATATAAATAAACACACACATGTAAATTACGGTAGTACTTGTGGCACGAATTTTATGAAACATATGCAAACTTGACATAAAATGAAACATTATACGTATAATATTTACAGGCAATGCATAATAAGTGAAAGAAAAGGAGAGAATTAAAATAAAAAGAAAAGAAAGGGAAAACCTCGTTGACTTCTTCGGGAGGAGGAGGGGGACGGAGAGGAGGAGCACCGCCAGGAGGAGGAGGAGGAGGAAGAGGAAGAGGAAGAGGAGGGTACAAGGGGCGCATCTTAGAGAGATCAACGGCGAGGTCGACCCCACACTGAGGGCAATTGAAGCGGGAGAGCCCGTGTGGGACGTTGAGTATGGCCTTGCAGTGAGCACAGGGCAGCTGGATCTTAGTCGGATCAATGCCGTGTGCTCTTTGTTGCTGTTGCTGTTGCTGTTGCTGCTGAACTCGCATCAGCTCCGGCGGCAGCATCTGCGGTAATTGACAGGTAGGGCAAACGAACTCCGTCAGTCCCGGGCCCACCGTTAGGATCACCTTGCATCCTGCACAACGCACCTGGCATACCGTTCCGGTTGAGGCGGCGGGAACCGAAGGAGGAGGTGCAATTGGTGGCGGCGGCGGCATAGTCGGCTGCCCCATTTCCGTACAATCTCCGAAAACAAAAAGTAATTAAAGGATTATATTGAGCTCCTGGTTCACAATTACAATCTACTACTATAAGCAACCCCAAGGACTGGACTAATTAATATTGGTGAAAATTAGCTCGGGACTGACAATTATGTAAATTATCAACACAATTTATCAGTGAAATATAATTGAAAATTGAGCTAAAAAATAAATTTAAAAAATTTAAATAAATAAATAAAAAGTAATATTTGGAGATAAAATGGAGCCCCGAGATACCGGGTCAGGGTTTGGTGTTTGGGCTTCTAAAGATTTCTGAAATTTTTATAATTTTAATGTTATTTAATAGTGCGAGCGGCAAAAGGGAATTTAGAGAGTTTCTTGGTGGGTAAGGCTTTGGCGCTCTTTGTGTAATTTTGTGTACTTGTGCTAACTACAACTCATCAAACGGCATCGTCTCTTTGTTCCGTTCATCCCCACAGGCCATGCACGTGATCCCTCTTCTCTACTTATGTACTAATATCTTTGCTTTTTATATTTCTTTTTTCCTAATGGGAAGCCATAATACCAGAGCTTCAATGCCTTACCTCTTAAAATTGTTATCAATTTTTCTCCAATTTTACATGAAAGTCAATAAGCTAACTTTTCTTGCTTATTTGAATAACAAATTTTACTATTCATTTAATAAGTGCATTACCCTTATCTAGACCAAATTAAACTAAAGTGTTAATTATAAAGTTCATTATATATTAAAATGAATGGCCCACCCCACACCTAATAAAAAGCTTAAATTTCTAACAAGTAATATCATTCTAAAAACACCCAAATTGCCCCTTTTATAACTATTTGATTTCAATTGTCCTTTTCATAGATAACAAGTGTTGACATTCCTTTTCCATTTTAGACTAATTTTAGAATTATTCTATATTAAGTATATTTTCTTTTTACCATGACATTTTGCAGGAAAATGACCGTTACATTGATTATCCTGTAAAAAAAAATGTGAATAAATTGAAAAAATGACTATTGCACTGCCGATTATTTTTTATGTTTTTTTTTTTTTTAAGTGAATAACTACATTGTTGTTTACAAGTTGTTAATTGGCAACTCCTAACATTGGCACTCAAAGTAGTCATTAAATAGAAAATTCTAGGTGAGTGTAATGCCTTATTTGTTGCTTGTTTAATTTATCATTTTTTACTCTCATTTACCCTTTAACATTGACCAGGGTGGACCCTGAGCTGAAGTAAGATACTCGTACCTAGCTGAGGCCGGCCAACCCAAGCCAAGGCCAACCCAGTCAGCTAATGTCCAACTTGGATACTGATCCGACCTCACCCCAATCCAAGAAAACTCCGACCTCTACGCCAGCTGTCTTGATGGGACATAAAGCCTTGATGGGACATAAAGTTGTACGCGCATTAAATGCTGTCATATCCGAATTTAGTATAAATAGAGCTCCACCCCTTCATTTCAGAGGTAACTCTTTATTAAATGCTCTCAGCTACTTCGGCAACTCGGACATACTAATCATTCTCTTGCCCGAGGGGAAAATCCGGGTCATCACCCCGCCTTTTCCTTCCTTTTCCTTGTGCAGGTCAAGCAGCCGACTCAAAAATCCAGGTCAGGCAACCGACCCGGAAATCCAACTTGGCAGGAGTAGCCATCCAACTTCAACTACGAGATTCGTAACCTCGACAGTTTGGCGCCGTCTGTGGGAACCAGTTCTTTCTATCACTCTTCTCACCACTCATTGAGAAACTATCATGGTACAAACTAGAAGCCATAGCGCACCAGTAGAGGACTCGCCCAACCCAAACGGGGACCTCGAAACCACGCAGGTACCTAGCCTAGTCCCAACTCAAACCGACGTTGGAATGAGCCAACGTATACACTTAGCCTCACAAACCAACCCATCAATAGATGAAGACCTCAACTCCAGTCTGTCACCAGAGATGAGGATGATTCTCAAGATGTTTGAGGAACTTAAGGAGCAAGTAGCCTAACTAGCTGTGGACCCCCCGACTCCACCAGCAGCTACGCCGCGGCCCACGATTCCACAGTTCCGCATCTCAGTCCCAAGGCAAAAATGGGCGCAAGAAGAAGAGGGCTTCCTAGAGCCGACGACGGACCCGAGGAGGCGAGAAGAAAAAGGGCGGCACATACCGACCACAAGCAGGCCAAGACCGCGCTGCCATAGTCAAGGTCATTAACTAGCTCGGTGTAAGCCCGCTCTCTCCCAAGATACTGGCCACGCCACTGCCCACCAGCAACCGAATGCCCAACCTGGCAGTCTATAATGGAGATGGAGACCCAGCCAGCCACCTACTCAACTTTGATCACCATATGACTCTGCATGATATGACCGACCTCATGAAGATGAAGACATTCCCGACCACCCTGGTTGGCAATATCTTGGACTAGTTCCAAAAACTTCCTCCCGGTTCTATTACAAGTTTTCATCAGCTGGTTGAGTCTTTCTTGTCCTAGTTCGCAGAAAGCCGACGTGCAACCCGCCACACTTCAGCATTGTTGTTGGTGAAGCAGCATAAAGGATAAAGTTTGAGGGCTTACACAGCTCGATTCAATGAAGAGTCCCTCATAATCCCCAACCTGGAGGACTTCATGGCATTAATGGCTTACCAAAGTGGGCTTAGGTCGGGCCCCCTCACATCTTCCTTGCCCATCGACCGCGTGGATACCATAGCCAAGCTGATGGTACAGGCAGAAGGGTACATACACTCGGAAGAAACCCATTAAACGAAGAGGGACGATGACAAGGAGAAAAAAGCCGGGAAGACGGGAGAGGCCTCCTGAGGCCAACCTGGGAATAAGGTCCAAAATAACCAAGGCAAGCAGCCTCAATAGCCAAAGCAGAACCCCCGGTTTACCATGTTCACTCCCCTCAACACCTCGAGGGAACAGATCTTGATGGAGATCCAGCACCAGAACCACTTACCTCTAGTACCCAAGATGAAAGACCGACATGAAAAGCGCAATAAGACCAAGTATTGCCACAACCATATGGATTACGGCCACACCATCGAAGAATGTCGAGACCTGAAATAGGAGATCGAGGTATTGATAGCCCGAGGTCACCTCCGGAGGTACATAGAACAACAGCCAACTCGAAATCACGATCAGAGAGATAGAGAGATAAGTCCCCCTAGGCGCTCGGCTGGGGGCGGACCTTTGGCTGTGATTGAGACCATCACAGGAGGATTGGCGTCGGGTAGAGAGACCTCGGCTGGTAGGAAAGGTTATGTTCGGGCTGGAAGAGAGTACGGGCCGGTGCAGGGTCCGGTCCCGGAGGTGGAAGAGCTCACTTTCTCCTCAAAAGACTTGGAGGGGGTGATACTGCCCCATGACGACCCATTGGTAATCAGCGCTAAAATAGCCAACTTCATTGTGGAGAGGCTGATGGTGGACATTGGGAGTTCGGCAGAAGTCATATTTTTTAGTGCATTTGAGCAGATGGGGTTAGACAGAAGTTGACTCAGACCATTGAGGGGCACATTGGCTGGTTTCATCGGACATGCCCACCGAGCCGAAGGGGTTATCAACCCCCCACTGAAGCTAGAAAACGAATACAAGCGGGTTTTGATGCAAGCCAAATTCCTTGTAATGGATTGCAACTCCATTTACAATAGGATCTTGGATCGGGTAACACTCAATTATTTCAGGACCGTTCCTTCAACTTACCATCAGGCCTTGAAGTTCCCGACCCCAAGCGGCCTAGCCACTATCCGAGGAGCTCAGCTCTCAGCTCAGGAATGTTATGAAAACTCCCTTCGCCCCAAATATCAGGTTGGTTGGGGACCAGATTTGCCCGAGGAGAAGAAGGAGGCCAAGAGAGGGAACCCAGCTAAAGACCTTCAAGAGGTGGAGTTCTCCGATGAAACAAAGAGATCGAAGATCGCAAGTGAACTCTCTGATGACCTCAAAAAAGGTATAAGCCAATTTCTTCTGAAAAATGAACATATATTTGCATTGTCTGCTTCTGACATGACAGGTATTGACCTGGGTGTGCACCTGAATGTCGACCCAAATCACTATCCGGTAAAGCAGAAGCGCAGACACTTCTATTATGATAAGCAACAAATCATAACATAAGAGGTTGATAAGTTGGTGGACGTCGGCCACATAAAGGAAATTTCAATACCCGACCTAGTTATCCAACGTGGTACTAGTGAACAAGTCCTCAGGCGGATGGAGATTGTGTATTGACTTCACCGTCCTCAATAAAACTTGCCCCAAGAACTACTTTCACCTACCTTGGATTGATCAGATGGTGGATGGCACCTCCGAGTTCGAGCTACTCTCTTTCATGGATGCCTTCAAATGTTACAACCAGATTAAGATGGCTCCTAGGGATAAAGAGAAAACTGTGTTCACCACCGATAAAGGTTTTTACTACTATGAGGTCATGCCTTTTGGCCTCAATAATGCTGGAGCTACCTATACTCGAATGGTGAACAAGGCATTCAAGAATCAGATTGGCCGAAATATGGAGATCTATGTAGATGACATGTTGGTCAAGAGCAGGAGGGCGGAAGACCATGTGACCGACCTGGATGAAGCTTTCGCCGTAATGGAGCACTTTGGGATAAAGCTAAACCCAAAAAAATGCGCATTCAGCATCAAGGCGGGAAAGTTTTTGGGTTTCATGGTCACGGCCCGGGGATAGAAGCCAACCCGAAGAAGGTTCAGGCGATACTTGACCTAGCACCGCCAACCTGCGTAAAAGACGTCCAGGTGCTCGTGGGCAAGGTTGCGGCATTGAGCAGATTCATATCCAGGTCGGCTGACAAGTGTGCTTATCTGTTCAAAATATTGAGGAATCCTAAAAATTTTGAATGGACTACGGAATGCCAGAACACCTTCCAAGAGCTGAAAAGGTATCTAGCTTCGCCACCCCTACTATCCCAACCTGAGGTGGGGGAGGAACTGGTACTATACTTGGCATGCTCAGGGATAGCAGTGGCGGCGAAACTAGTTCACGAAGAAGGGAATGAGCAGAAACCGGTCTATTATGTCAGCAAAACCTTGCAAGGGGCCAAGGCGAGGTACTCCTCCTTGGAAAAACTCGTCATCGCGCTCATCACGGCGGCAAGGAAGCTGAAGCCATAGTTTGATGCTCACCCAATTAAGGTCATGACGGATACTCCACTCAAATCCATCATGCACAAGCCGGAGACGTCGGGTAAGCTGTTGAAATGGGCAGTTGAGCTAAGTCAATTTGACATCACCTACCAACCCAGAACGGCCATCAAAGCCCAAGCCATCACGGACTTTATGGTGGAATATACTGGCCGAGTCGAGTATAACTCGAACGATGTGTAGAAGGTCCATGTGGATGGAGCATCAGGGAAGTCAAGAAGCGGAGCCGGTGTGGTCATCTCCGACCCGAACGGGCATGAGCATCAATACTCCCTCAAATTCGCCTTTCCGGCATCCAACAATGAGGCTGAGTACGAGGCAGTGATCGTGGGGTTAAAAATTGCAGCTCAGCTCGGGGCACAAGCAGTTGACCTAAACACTGACTCTGAGTTGGTTGCTAGTCAGGTATTAGGAGAGTTCGAAGCCAAGGACAATGTCATGCTGGCCTACTTCAACAAAGTTAAGGATTTGACATCATGGCTCAAAAGGTTCACAGTATAGCAGATCCCAAGGGAGAAGAATATGAAAGCTGATGCTCTATCCAAGTTGGATTTGGGAGGAATCCAACCTGCACTGGTCCACGTAGAAGAAGTCTCCAAGCCTAGTATTCAGTTGGGAAGACCTGTCGTGGCCGAGCTTAATTTAAGCCCAGATTTGACCCGACCAATCATGGACTAGTTGGAAGGGGTATAACCCCGTAGGATGAAAAAGCAGTTCGAAAACTCATGAAACAAGCCTCAAGGTTTGTCATAGTAGCTGGGCAACTCTACAAGATAGCCTGTACTTGGCCTCTCTTAAAGTGTGTTAGGCCCGCATGAGGGAAACTATGTACTCTGAAAGATCCACAAAGGGGTATGTGGAAACCACTTGGGTGGTAAGGCTCTGGCTTGGAAAGCATTGAGGCAAGGCTATTTTTCGCCAACCTTAAAGCAAGATGCCAAAGAGTATGTTAAAAAGTGTGACATCTGCCAAAGGTTCGCCAAAATACAAAGAAGGCCTCTGGTAGACCTAACAGTGATGATAAGCTCGTGGTTATTCTATCAATGGGGTCTAGATATCATTGGCCCATTGCCAACCAGTGTTGGCCAGAAGAAGCACGCTTTCGTAGCTGTAGACTACTTCACCAAATGGCCTGAGTCTGAAGGTGTTGCTAGAATAACAGAAAAGATAGCTTGGGATTTTGTGTGAAAGAATATCATTTGCCGATTTGGGGTGCCAAAGGTCATCATTACTGACTATGGCAAACAATTCGACAGTGCATAATTTCGAGGCAAATATGCTGAGATTGGGATTGACCTTAAATTCTCATCTATTGCTCACCCACAAAGTAATAGCCAAGTTGAAATGACTAACCAAATCATTTTGCAGGGTCTGAAAACCACGCTGGAGGAAGCGGAAGGCTAGTGGGCATCGATTCTCCCCGAGGTGCTATGGGCACAACGAACCACCACTAGCTCGGTAACGGGAGAATCGCCCTTCGAGTTGACCTTCGGTTCTCAAGCAGTGCTGCCAGTGGAGATCGGGTCTCTGACCAGTAGAACCCTCTATCATGATCCAGTAATAAACGGAGCCCTAATCCGTGAAGAGCTCGACCTCGCTGAAGAGCTCCGAGCTAAAGCCCAAATTAGGATGTTGGCCAGCAAAGCTGCCATGCAAAGAGCCTTTGCCAAGCAGGTCAAGCCTAAGCCTATTAAGGTTGACGACCTCATCCTCAGAAATGCCATCTTTTTGCCGCGCTCGGGTAACAAGCTATCCCCGACCTGAGATAGGCCGTACGAAGTATTGAAAGAAGTCCGACCTGGGACCTTCTACCTCCGCGACAAATACAGGAAACGACTGAAGAATGCATGACACTCAGAACACCTAAAACGGTATTTTGTCTAAGGCCCTGAGCCGACATATTTTATTGAGGCCTCGAACCGAAATCTCTTATAAGGGCCCGAGCCGAAATCTCTTGTAAAGACCCCGAGCCGAAACATTTTTGAAATGGCCCCCGAGCTGAAATATTTTATTGAGGCCCCAAGCTAAAACTCTACCTAGAATTGGCTCCTGAGCCCAAGTACTATGTACAAATTCAATACAGTGTATTTTGTAAACCAGTGCGAAGCCCGACCCGGGCCCAAGCACCTCAACTACTCAGCTATTACAAATTCGGATTAACGCAGTGCCAATGCTTAATTACGAGATAAAGATAAAGTAAACCAGCTCGGACAAGGTTCTAGCTCGGGTATAATCAATAATAATTTGATTCACTTTACCAGTTTGGATTAAAGTCCAACTAGGTTTAGCCGGCTCCAGGTCAGTACGTTAGTTTAGGTTTAAACTCGAGCTCAACATTTGTCAACATTAGTTTGACCAATTTTAAATCGGACTGACGAGTCCAGGTTGGCGACGATTATATGGTTGCCCAGTTAACCAACTCGGATTATGATGATAACTCATTAACCACGTCCATTTCGGTTCTTAACAATCAACTACTTAAGTTTGAAAGGTCCATTATGTTGGTCGACCCCACTTATTTGAGAAAATTTGCGAAGGAAAAAGTACACTTGTAGGAACTCAAACAAAACGTAGATAAACATCAAAATGTTCTTTTCATTTAAAAGAGAAGAGTACAAATTACAAGGCCCGACCCAGGTAGAATTATAAAAAATCATTTAGGTGCGGGAGCAGAGGCAGCAACGTCGGCTTCTTCCCCAACCTGGTCCATGCCCTTCTTGACAAAGTCCATCACTTCCTAGGCTTAGGACTTGAGGTCGGCTGGAAGCTCGGGAACCTCCCAAAATTCTGGTGGTTGGGCCTCCAAGATTTCGATGTAATAATTATTGGAGCGAAAATGAAGGTCTTTTTTCGCTCCCGAGCGGTGACCTGGCCTCGAAAATAATATTCCAGTTCAGCGTACCTGGCCATGATCCCACCCTCGCTCTCCACCCAGCTCACCCCTGCGTTGCTGGACTTGAAGGCCTCCACCGCCTTCTCTCCATTTGCTCCGACCCGGTCAAGTAGTTCCTGGAACTTCGCCTCGGCCTTGCGGACATCAGTCTTGTAGCGTTCCACGTCCTTGGCTGCAGCCAGGAGTTGGGACTCTTTCGTCTGGAGCTCTTTTTTCAGCCGGTCGATCTCTGCAACATCTTCCTTGTATTTTTTGGAAGCCTCCTCCCTCTGGGACTCGAGCTTGGCTCGGGCATTAGCATATCGCTACTCGAGCTCGACGCAATAGGCCTGGACTTTGGTAAGGAGGTTGGGTACCGAGAGAACATGGGACTCCGCCTCCACAAAGGGCAACAGATAAGGTCAACCTAGCTGATAGACTTTATAGTGTACATAATCGAGTAGAATTCACCATGACGACGGTTGTCCTTAGGGTCGAGTGAGAGTTTCTCTGGTGGAACCTCTGCCAGCTTGGGATCACGGGCCACCTTGGCCGTCTCCATGAAATTCTTGCTAGGGGGGTCACCTCCACAGCCTTGCCTTTTCCTGAATATTCTGTCCGAGGCTGCTTCTTATTGTCAGGGCGGGTTGTCGAGCACTCCTGCATCACTACACCCGAGCTCGACCTTTTGGGCAGGGGAGATTCTGAGGTTCCTTTAGAAGTCGCCTCGGTGCCGACCTCCCGAACTTGGCTGCTGGACTGCTGTTTGTGCTCTTGAAGAGCGGTGAGACCAAAGTCGGACCGAGCCGAGCCGTCGCTGCTAGCCTGGGCCCCTCTCTTCCTTCTCTGGGCATAAGCGAGTTTTTCAATCTCCTTCATGTCTGCAAAGGAAAAAGGAAGAGAAGTAAGGGATAGCCGATAACCGACTTAAGAATGGTAACAACAGTTAGGATGATGGGAGGTCAAGCATTGATCTCGTGGAGGACTGACCCTCTCCCGAACTAGACTCCTCATCTTCCCTCGGTTCGGGAAGTAGGTGAGGATGCTCCTTTCTCAGATCGGGTTCTCTTCCGAACAACTTGGACTCTCAGATCCGTTCCCATTTGAGTACACTATCGATGTTTATCAACATCCCCGACGTGGGCCTCAGCACCGCGACTTCCTCAAGTTCCTCGTCTAAAAGCTTGTGATCATCATTGACATTCTTCTTCAAGGTCGGATTCCAATCCGACCTGCACCTCGGGTTCACAGCCGGCTCCACCCAATAATAGTCGTTGTGACAACCCTTGTTAGAGGAGTGTCACTTGGTGAATATAGCATTACCTGCCCGAGCTGGGAAATGGAACCACCCAAGCTACTTTGGGTTAGGCTTGCACACAAAGAACTACCTGAACCGACGCAAGGTCGGCTCTACTTCCTTCTCGAGGCATAACACATAAAACACCACCACTATGGCCCAACCATTGGGTGACATCTGACCTGGGATGAGCCCAAAATAGTTTAAGATGCTGATGATGAAATCCGGAAGCGTGAGCTGAATAACATCGAATGCGATGTCGTAAATGGTGAAGTGGACGGGAGGAGGATAGCAAGCGGATTCGTGCCGACCCGGAACCTTCAGTTTATGGTGTCGGTCCACCGACCAATTCCTAAGCCTGGCATTGGCCATCTGCACAGTGGAATGACACTCACACTTGCAATAGGCAAACAATTGCTCGATCCTCTTCCCCCGAGCTGAAGAAACGCTGGTTATAGCCGAGCTTCGAGGGCAGACTGCCCTCATTGAGATCGCTTCAATCGGCTTTATCGTGGAGGCTCCAGCTAAGTACTCCTGCAGTATCTCGACCCCCTCTAACCGATTCAAAGGCGACTTGTCCTCTTTATCTCCCACTTCTCCCAGGTCGGCCAAAGGATCCTCCCCAGTCTCCTGCACCTGCCTGACCCCGATAACTTGACAATCATCATCACTATCCCTGGGCCCAGATTGCCGAGCTGATCGTTATGGCACACCGGTGCTGTCAGCACCGTGACCTCTATCCGAGGTGGATTCCGAGCTCGATGGATTCTTGTCCCCTCCATAGGATCTCACCTTCATCACTTGGGAATCTTCCGACTCCGACCTCTCCATCCTGTCTACAAATTAAAATATATGTACATGAATATTTAAAGGGAGTCGGGACGTACCTACCGCTCTAGTTGTGCAAGATGACCCGATCTAATTACCTCCGACCTAATTTGCTTCGAGCTAATGGACCCCGAGCTGAACACACTAAGAAGATTGCTTGTCGAGCTAAAAATATCTGATCACTCTGGTTACCGACCTGAAAGCTCCAAATTTTATGATCAAAGTGTGAAATGAATCTCGAACTTCAGGGCCCTATTTATAGGCAACTCCGGTAACCGTCTCGGGAATCCCAAGAGTCGTATCTCGTCATAATTGCAAGGTGACGTGTCAGTCATCCGAAGGGCATACACCGCTAACGTGGCTATTCTCACTTTGCCGGGGTCAGGCACCTCCAGCTCGGGAACAACTCCCAAATCTAAATCTCACCCTCTCGATCTCGACTTAGAGGGGGAATTGACGAGGGTGGACCTCGAGCTAAGGTAAGATACTCGCACCGAGCTGAGGCCGGCCAACCCAATCCAAGGCCAACCCAGTCAGCTAATATCCAACCTGGATGCTGATTCGACCTCACCCCGACCCAAGAAAATCCCGACTTCTGCGCCAGCTATCCTGATAGGATATAAAGCCTTGATGGGACATAAAGTTGTCCCACATTAAATGCTGTCAGATCCGAATTTAGTATAAATAGAGCTTTACCCCCTCATTTCTGAGGTAACTCGTCATTAAATGCTCTTAGCTACTTCGCCAGCTCGGACATACTAATTATTCACACGCCCGAAGGGAAATCCAGATCGTTACCCCGCCTTTTTTTTTTTTTTTTTTCTTGTGTAGGTCAAGCAGCCGACCCGAAAATCCAGGTCAGGTAGCCGACCTAGAAATCCAGCTCGGTAGGAGTTACTATCCAACTTCAATTGCAAGATTCCCAACCTCGACAAACACCATGTAATTATTATGCATATTCCAATCATTTATATTTTTCTCCCCAACTTCGTGTTTGATATATCTCACTACCAATCAAATTTGTACCTCATATTATGTTTCTTCTTTTGAAAGGATTAACCTTTACACGGGAAAAATAGTAATAATTATGTTCGCGAAATCTTAAACCCTTATGCGGGCAAAGTTCATTAGTTAATGCATTAGGACCGATCATCAACATGCTAATTGGGTCGGTCTAGTTGGACACGACTCGATTAAATGCGAGGCCCACTAGAAAGCGAGCTGCCACGGGAACTAGACTATTTAAGTAACATTCTACGTCGGGGTAGACTCGTACCCAAAGATATGAGCTCGACAATTTTTTTTGTTATCGAAATTCCAAAAACAAGTAAATAACTAATGATAAATAATAAGAAAATTACTACAAATTAAGAAGAAGTAGATACCTAGGAATTGTATTACTTCAATTTGAAAGGCACAAACTACAATTTTGAGAATAAGTAAATGCAAAACAAGTAAAGTGATTTGAATTACTCGAACAAACTAGTTGAGAGAATTTTAGAGTGTGGAAAGTTGAGAAAATTAAAAGAGTTTGTTGTGTTTACATTCTTAAAGTCTCCTAAAAAATTAAAATTAACCATTTATAGTCATTTAATATGTTCAAGAGAATTTGGTTCATTTCTAAAAGATTAATTGGAAAATTAGAACGTTTGTTACTTGTAATTGTATATAAGTAAAGCATTCAAAAACATACCTATTATATTTTTACCCCTCCCGAAGGGATTTATCCTATATTATTCCAGGAAATAGCAAAATCTTGAATAGGGAATTATACTAGGAACCTACCAATTTATTGTAGAAATTTTTAGAACAAGCATTAGACCATGCAAACTAGAAATACTTTTTGTTGGATAAAGGAACAGATTACTCAATCTATTTCTGTATCGCTCATGATAAATGAAAAATGATTAGAAAGAAAGGCTTAATAAAAAAAAAAATGATGGTAAAGAAAAAAGCGGTTAGTCATCGTGGGCCGAAACGACGATGACAATAAACAGGTTTATTCGCAGGTTTAAACCGCGTGCTGACGTGGGCCAGACCACCCCGATCACTTGGGCCTATATTTAAATGGGGCGAGTTAGTTTTATCAGCCAGCCCATTCCACTCTCCCTCTCCCGTTGATGAAGTTAACCAATGCACAGAAGTTAGCCCCACTGTTAGGCAATGAAGATTTTGGTGCTTGTTTGGTTCAGTTTTCGTTTAGGTGCGTTTTGCTCAGAAAATTCTTCTGGCAAGTTGTTTTCAGAAATTGTACCCCGAAAACTAATCAAAACAATAGTTTTCCTTCTTCCGGAGCTCAGCCAGATATGTGAAGGTTTAGCAGCTTTTTTACTCTCCAAACAGAAAAACTGCCTGACTAAAGAGGAAAAAAGAAGAGAAAGAAACGAACAAGAAGAGCTTCGATTAAACAATTTTAACAACTCAAGCTGGTATGTCATTGTACAAGTGCGGATTCAAAACATTTAAACAAAAAACATATAAATACAGAAACATGTCTTGCATAAGTTCAGACAGAGATCTCCAATTATCTACTAGATTATTTGATTCACTTGCTAACTTCAGTATCATTTGGCTGTGGGACTGGTTGAATTCTCACGTAAGGTTTCCTGGTCAATGTCTCCCCTCTCAAGGCAGCAACATATCTGTCATTTGTGTCTTCCTTCCTCTGTAGCTCTCCAAGATATTCTGCTAGCCGTTCTTTATTAACCTTCCCCATCATCTAATAAACATATTCAACCAACAGCTGATGGTAAGTAGTTGTTAAATCCTATAACTACCAGAAACAGAGAAATTATAATTAGATGACACGGATAATCCTGCCACAGAGCTTAGGATCGGATATTTCAAATATTGTGTCTCCTCTAATATTTAAGTATAAGTAGCAATGAAAATACGATATTTACATGCCAATAATGCATCCTAAGGCCCAACAGCCAATTTTGAGACCGAGTATTTCATGTCCAGACACAGTAGTAGTATGAAGAAACAATTTGCAAAAAAAAAGGTTGAACAAACTAAAGCATCCAAGATATAACGATGAGCAGTGAACTTATGGCAACTCAAACTGGTATTATCTTAACTTTCTTTTTCCTTGGATCAATATACGCCCAGTGAAATTTATACACGCACCATTGGGGTCTGAGTTCAACTGCAGCCAAAAAAACAGTATAGTGCTTCTCCTTGTACGCTCATGTTGTCAAACCAATGAAAAAAACACAACAATCAAAGATGGGAGGCACATTGTTTTCTCTATTCATAGTTTTACTTCAATTTGTGGTTTTCAACATAGTTTCCCATGAATCTGCTAGGTTTTTCGTTTGTGGTTTCTGCTAAATATCTGAATTTCGTTTTCTATTACCCCTGGTGTTGGTGCTTAGACTGAAAGTACTCTCTGCTTACATCCGGACATGTATTTTTTTTTTGTATTTTCGCTATGAATTATAGCCATTGTTTTACCTCATCATACATGGCCATTTAATCCTATCCTTGTAGACCAAATATTTCAACGATTAACATAAATTATTACTCAAAACTCGCAACATCAATTTATTTTAAAAACCACACACCCGTATCCTGAATCCCCCAACACAAGAATGGGACATTACAAAGTGTTGATAATTATTCTGAATATTGGATACCAGAAAAAGCGGCTGCTGTGATTATTGTCCCGTGTTAATAAGGGTTTAATTGGCCAGCATCAAATAAAAAATAACAATAATAATAATAATAAAAATAATGAAAAAGGAGAAGGAGGGGGCGGACATACGAGGGTGTCAGGGCGGGCGGTCTGGCGGAGTTTGGCTTCGAGATCGGGATTGCGGGTACTGGTGAGCTGCATAACTCCATAGCCAATGATACCAGGAACCACTCCGCACACAGTTGCGAACGCAAAGAAGAATGGCTTTGAATCTCTCGTTTTCCTCACTAGCCACCTCCATGTTCCACTCTTCTCCCAAAGTATTGACATCTTCCTCTTCTCTCTCTCTCTCTCTCTAGAAAATTCTCTTCCAAATGAAAATTTGGTATTCTCAGGGCTGACCACGTATGTACGTAGGAGTAGGACCAACAAATTAAGACGTTCCACTTGTTAGGCTTACATCTAATGGGCCAGCCCAATTCCAAGAGCTCTTTCGACCCATGATCAATGGCCTGGCCCGATATTTTATGCTGCTAGCTAGGCTCGCTATTTTTTAATTTTATTTCTTTAACTTTCTTATTTCTGTATTGAATGTAAAGTTCCTCAATTAATTTACCCCAATGGACAAAAGAGAAAAAATTTCGGTTAATCTCTTTCTTATTACGTCATGCATGTATTTGTGTCAAGTCCTATTGTTTATAAGGGTAATTCATTACATGCATGCTTTCACCATATATATATGTATTATATATATATATATATATATATAGTTCAAAACGTGACAACACAACTATTACCATGCATCATATAAATTAATCTATTCAACTTCTGACATTCGGATTCATTAATGTGGAGGTGACCAAGCACAATATTGATCAGAATTAATTAAAGTTTAAAGAATAATGTTTAAAATTAATGTATCATCTAATTAAGCATTGCTAATTAATACTGCTTGCAGCTGTTTCCGAGAGTCTCAGTACTTAATTTGCCTAGCTAGCTCAAGTTTAATTACGTACTATATTGATGAAATGGAACTAATTGTGAGCTTAGTACATTTGGTCGAAACCTACAAATACATATAAGCTCTCTAAGCTATAGCAGCTATTCTCTCTCTCTCTCTCTCACACACACACACACACACACACATATATATATATCATACATGATGATACTTGTTTTGTCTACTCTTCCAAGATCCAAACCCTAATATAGAATACCAGTTATATATCTTCATGCCTTGTAAACACAAAGTATATATTTCATGGTTCAAGTATAGCAATCTCTTCTGAAAAATCAGATATAAATTAATTAACTTCATCCACTAGATCAAATGTTTGATTAATTTTTTTATTAATAATTAATGCACATTATGAAATGGTTTTCAATTCTCTGAATATATATATATATATATATATATATATATATGCATGAATGATTGGATCTTGTCTGTTACATAACCTTTTTCTCTTCTGTATCACTTCTTTAATTTCGAAACATTCTTCAAGTATAAGTGGAATTAAAAATAAAAAAGGTGGGTGTCCCAAGCTTTTCTTTTTTAATTATCATGGAGGATGCCAAGCATGTATCTTAATTTCTGCATTTGGATATATATATGGACTTATGTGGCCTGCGGGAAGTAGGATAGAAAGAGAAGCACAAGAACAGTCAAAGATGGTCATGTTTGTAATCATTAAAGTTGTTTGCATATCTTTACTCTTATGAAAATGATATTTTAAGGAAAGCAAAATTAAAGAGCACTCAACGGTGGAGCACAAAAACAGTAAAGAAAAAGTGGATTCAAGGACCGGAAATATATCAAAAGAAAAGATGGGAAAAAAAGGAAAGAAAGACAGACAAAGCATATCATGATGGTACGCCAGATGGTTTTGTTCAGTTAGTCATGATTAATGGCAATTCCTCTCTTATATACTGTTGAATGATAAAAGTGTTTTTTCTCCTTTGAGATGTTGAAGTAGAGCAATTCTCCAAAGCTGGTCCCACTCTTATTTGATAGTTTGCATGGAAGAATCTCCAAATTATAAGAGTGTGTCTTTCTATGAATATAATAATGCATCATAAGTATGCATGCAAGAATCAAACACATTATAGAGCATCTCTTTCGATCGGGAAAGAATAATGCGTTAGGATTTTCCATGGTATATTAAAGGGATAACAAAGAGTTTTTGTTTACATGTATCAAAAAATTATTGATTTTGCTAGGATACATAGATAAAAGCTAATAAAATAAAATAAAATAATTCAACATCTTCACTTGCTTCTCTCCTCAGCTTTTCCTTTTATATTGTTTGTCGTTATTATTGTAATAAAACCAATCCAAAAATAAAAATTATAGAAAAAAACATTTGGAATAAACCTATCCAATTGTACATGTGTATATATATATTATAGTAGTCTATACTACCAGCACAATTATGATGTCAAACACCACCCAAATAAACTCTGATTGCAAAAGTGAGCTTGAGACTCAAAGATCGCTTTGCCGCATTGCTAATGAGTATAAGGAGACCACATATAAAGGCATATGAATGTTCAGTAATGTATGACAACTTAATTTCAATTGAACAAAAGAAGGGTATTTAAGTAAAATATAAATATTAATTCTCATTTCACATGTCTTCTAAACATAATTTGTATTCACAAATGACTTAATACTCTTAATATTGTTTTATAGTTTCAAACAAGAGAATTCATTTGTACATACAAATTCTCACGAAATTCATTTGTAAATCAAATGAATTCTATTCAAACACTATGTAAGTTTACACATTTATTTCCTAGATGCCTCTCCCATTTTTCTCTCTCTCCATGCTTCCATGATTGTAGTTGTTGATTGCTAACAGTGATGTGAGAAGTAGCTATTACTCCTCGTATCGCCGTCTTGCAAAGAGCAGTGGGGATTGCTCATTGCGTCACTATCAGTTGTTGCTTCTTGCAGGGTTGAGGCCTTCCCGTGAATAGTAGGGATTGCTCCTTATAAGGCTGAGGCCCAACTGCCCTGGTAGTAGTGGCGGTGTTGCTACTGTGAGGAAAAGGGTGGGAAGGGTTTGGGAATAATTTGGTAATTTTGTTGAATTAAGTTTTTTTTAGGTTAAGATCAAGTATGAGTATATTTGCACAATACATTTTAAAGAAACAAATGTATTGTATCCTAGTGGTTAGATCAAAATTTTAGTTTTCCAATAGTTGGTTTTAGTTCAAATCTTGTTAGAGTATTTTTTTGTTTACAAATAATAAGCAATATTTTAAAATCATTGTCAAAAAGTAATTTCATAAATAATTATTAGTGAAAAGTGATTAATAAAATTTTAATCGTTGTAAAAAAATTTTATAGCGGTTTCTAACCGTAGCCATTGTAATAGTCTTTTTCATTTTTCATAACATTTTTTTATTATTATTTTTCAGTTAGACTTGCAAAATATATAAAATGTGAATCCACAAAATTGCCAATAAATTCAAAGCTACTCACATCTGTAATGCTAATTAAGACGTGGATAAATTGCTGAATCAAAGCAATAGTGATTGTACATTTTCATAAGTGATGTTTGTAGATGTGGAAGGGGATTTATTCAATTCGGAAGTTTTCTATCTTTGAAAGAGATATAGCTTGCTTTTCTGATTGGAATTAATTGCACTAAATATGGCCCTCGTTGAATTCAGATTTCGAATTCAGCACATAACAGTAGAAGAAAAGCATTGTCCACTTGATAACAACTAGTCTAGTATAGTATCTGGGTTGGTCTCATTCCGCACCATGCATGTTGTTCGATCTACATACATATATTTACGTAAATCCTTTATTTATAAGTCACACTTTATTTTTTTATAAAATAAATGACTGAATAACGAATAAAAAAAAATTTCATAGTATATTAAGTTTTACATAACCTTTTCTTATTTTTCTTTTTTGTCCTTTCCCTTTGAATGTAGTAGGCTTACATATCCTATATCGATTAGGCAAAGCTGTAAATCACAAAATCAAGGTGCCATTAAGATGATTATTATAAGAGATGGTTTATGAGGATACATATATAGTTAAAGGGTAGCCTAACTCTAGTCGTCCTGGTAGATGAGACCTTGTACTGGAGAAGAGTCGGTGAATGGCCCACGCAGCCTTTGTAGGTGGCTGGCCATTTGATTTTTGTTAGTTTGTGAGCAGACAAAAGCAGAGAAGCTTCTTATCCCTCCACAGAGTTTTCACACAAGATTGTTAAGAAGAGAATCTTCAAAAGCACCAAAGTATCATTTATGATATCGTACTATCATTAACAATGAGCTAAAGTGTTGCTAATCAACCATCGCTGACGTTCTTAACCTCCTCTTTTCATGGTACAGTGACGGAAGCTATTGCATTTATCGAATCACTTTACTTTACGTAACTCTCTCTTGATCATGAATATATTATTTATTAAAAAGATTAGTAGCACATTTATGTTTACAGTAATACCTATCTTTAGACAAAATAAAAAATTAAAAAAGAGAGAAGAATTCTAGATCTGGAACAGTGGGCTATATATTACAATGTCGTACTCCATCTGATGGATATCGTCGTCTGTCGGCTTCACAAATTTATACACAGCTTTTATATATAACATATATATATATATATATACACGGTAGGCTTCAGCAAGCACCGATCCAGTGTCCTACTAGCTATTTAGCCTACTCTACACAGATTAATTAACTGCGATGGCACCAATGAGTCTCCCTCCAGGATTCAGGTTCCATCCAACTGATGAGGAGCTCGTTGCTTACTATCTTGATCGAAAAATCAACGGCCGTGCCATCGAGCTCGAAATCATCCCGGAGGTTGATCTTTACAAATGTGAACCCTGGGATTTGCCAGGTAATTAATTAGTTAATCTTGCAGCTAGCTAGCGTTCCTTCACCTTTCTTCTTCCCTGTTGATCCGTACATACCAAATCATTCTTTAATAATCAGAACGTACATTATAATGATAATAATGAAATTACATGCATCTTGGAACTTGATAACATATATATATATATATATATAAATTAAAGATGAATATAATTATGCACGTTGGCAGATAAATCGTATTTACCAAGCAAAGATATGGAATGGTACTTCTATAGCCCCAGGGATCGGAAATACCCAAATGGGTCGAGGACCAACCGAGCAACGCGAGCTGGTTACTGGAAAGCCACCGGGAAAGACCGGCCCGTATACTCTCATAAACGTCCAGTTGGGATGAAGAAAACCCTTGTTTATTATAGAGGAAGAGCACCTCATGGAATCAGAACCAACTGGGTCATGCATGAGTATCGTCTTATCGACTCCGCTGGCGTCACTACTTCAATATCACCTCTCAAGGTATATATTTTTCTAATTTTACCATTAATATTGTAGCTTTTCGCAATTTTCTCAAAAGCTTCCATTCTCAAGAAATCTAAGCTAGGCAAGTACGTATTAGAGTTAATTCACAGACTAATCAATTAATTAATTAATGGATCTAAAAAAGAGCTTGAACACGCCTTCTGATCACTAGCCCAAAGCAAGTGATTCCAGAAAAAGGGCAGAGCTGCTAACATTTAGTACGTCGTCGGAAGGATCAACATATTTAGGCAGCTTGATCGCCAAGTGTGTGATCATGTACATTAATCTGACAATTCTCAAGAATATTCTTGGTAGAAAACTCCTCCCTCTCAAGGGAGCGAGTAATTGGTATACTTAAACTTGGCAAACTGCTGAGGCCATCCATATGTATGAAAAGCTTTTGTACGTGGGTGCATTTAATTTTAGTGTTACAAAAATAATCTGCTAGTTTTGAAAACTTCAAAATTACTGCTCATTCTCAGAATTTCATGATAAATTACCAACAATTAATAATGTTCTTTTTTGGGGTAAGCTGGCAATGGCAAGTCTGATTTAAACGATTGGGTACAACATATAATGTGTCATTTTCAATCACAAAAGCTAGCTAGCTAGCTAGCTAGAGCTCGTTTCATATATTTGACAACAGTTAATATATATATATATATATACTCGGCGAAGAATACTAACTATCAATAATATTAATTCCTTTTGTCGACATCTTCATATTGAAGAAATATAGTCGTGAGTGTCTCCAATAATTGAATGAAATCTAGCTAGTATTTAAACTAAACAATTGGGAGAGTATGCAAAGACTGTGATGCTAGTACATATTTATAATTTCTACGAATTTTCTTTTGTCTCCTCTTTTAATTTCCCATTAGTTATCGTCGTCCTTTTGATTTTTTTTATAGTATTTTTAAACTCTTGTCTAATACTTCTCCTTTATCCCGCGATTATGATCTGGGATAAGTCTTTTAGATTGCACCATTAATCTTTCTCATCATATATATATATATATTCTCGGTATTCAATATTGAATATATATATGATGAAAGAATTTCTCTCATAATTAATGCAGGATTCTTATGCATTATGTCGCGTGTTCAAGAAGGATATACAAATAGCCAAGACTAAAGAAGAATTAGGACATGATAATAATCAGTTACAAGAGAATAACACAACCAGCGCCATCATGACAATATCCAGAGATGGATATACTGAGGACGAGAACATTGGTGTCGAAACATATAACGACTATTCAAAGTCTCCATCCGAGTCTTATTCTTCTTCAGAACTCATTGAAGGGGTGCCCATTAATGAATCTGTTGCAAAAGATGATCATCTACAGATTAGTCAAGTTATGTCAGATGAAACAAACAGTACTACTTCAAATTATTTAAGTATTTTCAATGGTGAATGCAGTCAATCAGATTTTATTGATCAGGTAACTTTTTTTTTTCTTTAATTCGTCTTCCATTAATTATTGTCAAGAATCTACAATTTTATCTACATTCAAATGGGCTTGTGTCTTATTATTACCATCAATTAATACTTGTATTTTTGTCATGTTCACTGCGCGCAGAAAGAAAAAGTAAATCTAAATTTTAGTCTTTACGTGGTCAACAAAGATGCATGAGCCCTTTGAGTTCTTATCGTCTTGTGATCTTAAAGCAACCAAATTAAAGTGGATGTAAATGAACTCTAACATGTAAACTTTCAAAAAATTTCTAGATTGACTCAAAAAATGGTCTTTCTTCATCATTTTCGATGACTTCTTTTTGACTGTCCAAAATGCCTTTACTCTTCCATTAATTTTATGGATTCGATATATATGCAGGACTTGATCAGAAGTAGTCCAAACTTGACAAATATGGTCTATGGATCTCCCTACCCGCCCCCACTATCATTGGATGACTTCCCACAGATGGATTTACATTTACAGCTGGTTGATTCGAAGCCACCAAAGCCTGAAATGTTTGAGAAGCACAAGGGATATATGAGTGGGACAATGATGTTGGAAGAGATTTATTCTTTATGTTCATGGGAAGAGAACTCCAACATTTTTCCCATTCAAGCCGAAACAGAACAATCCCATTAGATAATTAATTAATTAGGCCAAGTGGAGTACTTTTTGCATACATTTATCTCACACTTTTGGTTATTTTCCTTTTTCTTAATTGAGGATCTTATTTTGATCATTCTTAGAAGGATTAAATGTTTTGTGTTTTTTTAATTCTAACTTGTTTCGTCTTTAATAATATTTTATTTCATATTTTTTAGTTCATCGTGGTTTATTTACTTTTTTCTTCCTCCTTCCAATTTTTTATGGTTCTTAATCTTCATGGTTAAAAAAGAAAAAGAAAAAAACAAGTGTTTCTCTCATGTATGATATGCAAATTAGTTAGAATTATGTTAGATAATGTGTAATACAACCAATGATCCAATAAAACGTGATAAAAAAAAAAAAAAAAAAACTAATACAAATAAGGGGCTGTTGGACTGATGACCCTAATAATAATACACTTACCCTCTGTTTGGATTGCACATGGGAAAGGAAAGGGAAGTAAGGTAGAGGAAGAAAAATAAAGGGAAAAAAAATTTGTTTGAATTGTAAAAAAATGATACATATAAGGGAAAGAAAATGAAAGAAATTTATAATTATTTGTTTGGATTGAAAAAATAAAGGAAAGAAAAGGATAATTTAAGATGTAAAATTACCTTATTATCCTTCTTATAAGATAACCATAAAAATGATTAAGGATAACTTAATATTTTTATACATTTTACTTTCCTTTCACTCCAAATTAAAAAAATTGTAAAATCTTTCTCACTAAAAAAAATAAAGGGATTTCTCTAAATCCTTTACTGAATATCAAAATGCAATATAAATAAGGGGATAAATTCCTTAATCCCTTCCCTTCCTTTACTTTTCTTTAAAAAAGGCAATCCAAACAAGCTGTTAGTCTAACAAGTCTTGGATCGTATGTTATCAATGAAAGAATGGCAATATCCAATATGATCAATAATTAAAGTTTTGACCTAGTTCAATAAAGAGCATAACTTTTTTTTTATTTTTTTTTCCTTCCATGTAACTTGGTGCAAGATTGTGCAAGTTAAACAAAAAGAAATATTATTTATGTCGATTGATGAATCTTCCAAGGCAAATGTCATTTACAAGTACAAGGGAAAATGAGTTGATAGTTGTTGTGCTATTTATAAATTGGGTAAATATCAATTTAATTATTTATCTTAGGGGTTGTGTCATTTTAGTTTTTATATTTTAAAATGTACAATTTTAATTCTATATGTTTATCATTTATCTTTACTTAATCTTTATATTTTAAAATGTATATTTTTAGTCTCGTATCTTTAACATCTATTCCAACTTAGTCTTTATTTTTGTCATTATGATCCGCATTAGTCCTCAACTATTTTGAAAGATAAGGACTAAATTAGGATAAATAGTAAATATACGAAACTAAAATAATACATTTTGAAATATAAGGACTAAGTTTAGATAAATAGTAAAGATACAGGACTAAAATAATGCATTTTGAAAAATAAAAACTAAAATAATACAAATCCTAAAGATAAGAGACCAAATTGAGTATTTACCCTTATAAATTTATTAATAAATTTGCTACTTTCATAAGAACATGAAAAAAGTACCCGAGTTCATTACTAGTTTATTTCTGTATGTTTTCCAAATTTGAATTCTTCTAGCATCATTCACAAAACTTAGTAAATATGAGGTAGAGATGTGTTTGCAAACCAGTGAAATAAGTCTATAGTGCAATAATTATTATTTCAAGGTATTGAAAATTCCACGTTAAGGTAAAATTTTAAGTTTGAAATATCATTGAGATAATTCTTTAACCCAATGATTTATAATTTATATGATCATAGTACGTGTGAATTAAATATATTTTTTTCAATCACAAGTTGGTTGTTAATTTTTCACTAGGAAAGTTGTGCACTACATAATTTTTTCACTAAATTTGGATATGATGAGTGGAGAAGTGTTAAATTTTTGTGAAGGAAGAAAAGGTTTGCCCAAAAAAAGAAAAAAAAGAAAAGAAAAGAAAACAAAGCGAGAACGAAAATGCCCACAAAAAGAAAAGAAAAAAAAGGTAAAAAAAAAGAGAAAAGGAAATAGAAACATTTATGCAGTGAGGAAGCTTAAACCCTAGTCCTGAGTGAAGATCAGTGGGAAAATCGATCTAATTGATATACAAATCAGAAAATGAGACGAAGCTTAGCAAGGATTCCAATAGGCAGACAATCATTTTCCACATCCTCATCAGGTAGAGGTCGCGGCCGTGGATTTCCCAACGAGTTCTCCGTCGCACCTCCTAAACCCGATTCCAGAGACGAATCGTCACCCACCGACCACCCTCAACCTCAACCTCCTCTTGGCCATGGACGCGGTAAGCGCATCCCTTCTTCCTATTCATTCGTCAACCCACCTCCACCTTCCTCCGCCGGCCGCGGCCGAGGTTCCACCCCATCTAAACCCATTTCTCATGAGTTTACACCACCACCAACTCATCCTAGCACTAGTCATAACCCAGAGGAAACAAATCTGCCATCTAGTCTTTTGTCTGTGTTATCTGGTGCGGGCCGTGGCAAGCCCCTCAAAACCCCGGAACCCATCACTGAGAAGCCTAAGCAACAGGAAAACCGGCATATCCGGCCCCCTCGCCAGGTGCAGGAAACGTCTGCTGCCAGTGGTGCTACTCCTCCTCCCCAACCCCAGAGGTTGAGTCGGGAGGAGGCAGTTAAGAAGGCTGTGGGGATATTGTCGAGGGGTGATGAGCAGGCTGGTGCTGTTGCTGGTCGTGGTGGAAGAGGAGGATTCAGAGGCAGGGGCGGAAGAGGTAGAGGAATGGTTGGGCGGAGAGGGAGAGGTGGAAGAGGAGGTGGTCGGGTTGATGCCCGCGATGATGATTATGCCACTGGGCTTTATCTCGGTGACAATGCTGATGGGGAGAAATTGGCTAACAGGCTTGGACCTGATACAATGAATAAGTTGGTTGAAGCTTTTGATGAGATGACTGGCACTGTTTTGCCTTCTGCTGCCGATGATGTTTACCTGGATGCCCTTCACACCAACTTAATGGTATTGCACTCCTCATATCTCTTTTTGGAGTTTCTGTTTTTTGGTTATTGTTTTTTGTCTCCATGATGGTGAATGCACTTCATAACTTTGCCTGCAGATTGAATGCGAACCAGAGTACTTGATGGGGGAGTTTGACCAAAATCCCGATATTGATGAGAAGCCTCCAATCCCTCTTCAAGATGCTCTCGAGAAGATGAAGCCATTCCTTATGGCATATGAAGGAATTCAAAGCCAACAAGAGTGGGAGGTAATTGCCACTCCATTCTCTTGTCTTTTGTCCATTTTATATATAATTTCTTCTCCGTTTATTATATGTTCTCTTTCTATACTTTCAGTTTGCTGATGTTTTGCAAAATTAAAAATTATGATATGTGGGGTTCATATAGGAGTGTCTTTTATCTACTCGTTGTCACTCACTGTACTAGGACTTTCACGGGATTTAGCATTCTCATGGCTACTCTTCTTTGATTGTTAGTCATCCCTTAACACCTTAAACATCATTTGGCATTTAACTGGGGTGAATGCCATTTCTGTCCAATATGCATCATTTTAATTGCAGTTTACCCTGAACTTCACCCAGCCTTTATTCACATTTTTCCTATATTGTGCACAAAGGCACATCAGATTTGGCATGCTGAGACCTGCATGACTGATATGGTTTAAGTGATGTGAATTATAGGCCATTTTTTATTTTTTTTATATTTATTTTAATAAGTGACCTAGATTTAGCGATTCTTGATTAATTGTTAATTAGCACCTCTCTATCATCCAGAACAATGCACCATAGACACAAAAAAATTCTATCCCTATTGTCTGTGCTCTAGCTATAACGGTATGAATCTCAAAATTGAAAATTCGTCAGTTTTGAACAAGTACCTTTTTTATTGCATGCCTTGGAATATAATGCCAATATCAATATAGATGTGATTCCTTGCGTGATATGTAATATTTCAAAGATTAGTTGTGACATATTTAATGTAACAAATCAGTACAAATTGCTGTCATAAAATCTAATAGTCTAAGCATAGAGTTGAACACGCTGCAACTCAGGCCTTCTAGGATGTTCATATTATTGAACATAATTGGTTAAGCTCTAAAAATAAATTAAATCGCATGCACTTAATTGCATGAACTAACAGAAATGGGAGACTAGAGGAAAGATTTAGAGAGAACAACTAAGAAGAAATTAGTTTATATAATTGTGTGATCATAGCATAAGTTGCTAAATAGTGAGGACCGTTAAAGAAAGCAATGGGATTTAAGGTTGCTCAAATGTCTGTTCCATGATATTCTACAAGTGGCAACTCATGCTATGGAAAAAAGTAAATACTGGTGGCTGCCATGTTTCTTCAATATTGCAGAGCTGTATGGAAGGCTACTGGCCCTTTAGAATAAAGAGGCGAAGTAATGATTGGATATGTATTGGACGTAGGAATACTTAAAGAGGGGTAAAAATATACTAAAAGAGATAGTATTTGTTTTAACGCTAAAGAACTGTCAGATGGAGGTATTAACATGAGCTCAAACTCTTGAAGAATGTGTATGACTGTCTTATGGGAATGGATTAAAAACAATTTGCAGCTTTTAGGTTTTGATGTGTCGATTAAGGGAAGTCTATGTCGAAACTTGACATTTTGTCATGTTTTCTACGGGGAAATCGGAAATCCTTCAATTTCTTTATTGTTGGAAAGGAGCTGCTCCATTTGTTTTGTTGGAAAGGAGCTGCTCCATTTGTTTCAATCTGTTTTTATCTTATTTATTCTCTTCCTGGACTTCCTTATGTCATTTCTTGGATTTTTAGTCATGCATATTTAGTTGGCCTACCTTTTCATGGGGCCTCATGGTTGGACCTTAAATGGTATTAATCATTAGATTATCAACATTGACTGAACTTATTATCGTTATTTTATTTGGTCGAAGAAAGTTATCTCTAGCAGTTATTCTATATGTGCTTTGTTATTCACAATCCAATCATATTTTGGATGTTCAACTTTATCAGGAAGTAGTGCAAGAGACAATGGAGAGAGTGCCTCTTATCAAGGATATTGTTGACCATTACGGTGGACCTGATAGAGTAACTGCAAAGCAACAGCAAGAAGAACTAGAAAGAGTGGCCAAAACACTTCCAGAGAGTGCACCTGATTCTGTGAAGCGATTTACAGAGCGAGCTGTTCTTTCTCTGCAGGTTGAGTATTTTTGGTCGTTGAAGCTTAATACAATTATAGGCTTGTCATATTTATCAAAGTAGTTTCTGATTAATGCAATTATAGGCTTAGCCTAGCTTTTAGACACCTAAAAGTACGTCCTGTGAGTTTAGAAGTTGAAGCTAGAAAAAGCTAAAAGATAATAAGTTCCAAATTGGAGCCTTTCGAAAAAGGAATTTACAAAGCTGTTTTTTTTTTTCTTTCTCAAATATTGCACTTCTGACCAAGCTTTACTGCTGAAAGTTTTATCCCACAAAATCTAAAATTTCATAGTTAGGCCAAACATAACTTAAATTTCTTGTAGCCGTCAGGCTATTCTCTTTCATTTTCTGTTTCCTTCAAAACTTCCTTCTGTAGAAGGTCAAGATAGATATTGTAAGACATAATTTATTAACTAGCCTGCTTTTGTGATGTGTGTTTGTACTAGAGCAAGAAATTATATCCGCGGCTTTTACACTTGTGTATTTTTGTTGTATGGTCAATGCAATATGCTCTATTTCTTAACCTGCTGTAGTTTTCTTTAAACGTTTAGACATCCAACAGAAATTAGAGAGTTCTCCGCAAGTAATATTTGTATACAAGATGAGGGTTTTTATCATGTAATTTTGTTGGAGTACTTTAAGATATGAAAGTACTTGTTTAGTTGTTGTTGCTGATAGGATTTTCCTGATTTTGTGAAATTGGGTTGATGCAGAGTAATCCTGGTTGGGGATTTGACAAGAAATGCCAGTTCATGGATAAGCTTGTGTGGGAGGTTTCACAGCAATACAAGTAAATTATGTCAGCGGTGCAAGGTAGCGAACATGATAAAGAGTATCAACTTGGTTGTTTTGTCTTGTCTTGTTTCTACATATGTTTGGCATTTTAAGAAGCCAATTTAGATGATCTAATAAATTTTTGATTTTGCAGTCCTGCAATGGTGTTAAGTTTGGCTCAATTATGAATATTATTAGACAATTAATGCTTTGATTTACACAAACAACATGTTAGTTAATTTCGTAGACTGAGGAATATTCTTTTTTAATTTATAGTTCAACAGCCAAGTCTTTTTGGTATAATTGATGTTGCTGCCACCAGATGGTACCAGCTTGTGTTTCTCAGGATAATGTATATGCGTAGACACCCTTTGAAAAGTCTAGCATAAATATGGATGATGGCATTTGTCAAATTGTTATGTAATAATAACACGTCTTACTTTGGAAGCAACTTGTGAGATGTTATTTGTCATGAGGAATTTTCTAGGAAATGTCTGCCATTTCATTCGAGAATTATTTCTATGTGTTGAGCCAACCCAACCCGTGATGATGATATCCTAACTCATAATCTTATAAAAATACGTGCATGTAAAATGAAAATACGTCCGAGAATGAAACTGTTGCATAATAATTACTCATCAAGAGATTAGAGATCGTCACTCTTGAAATGAAAATTGTGCTCGTCCTTAGTGGCGTACAAGGCTATTTATTATTATTATTATTTTTTAAACAGGAAACTCTTATAAAATATTTTAGACTCATACTGAGTCACAGGTTTTGAGATACATGATTTCAAATATGATTTAGATTAGTTAAATACAAGATTTTACGCATTTAGAAATTTTTGTATGCTTTCTGAAAAAACTAAATAATAACGTATTGCGGATTAGAAATTTCATACAAATGTTATAATTAAGACTATTACTCCCGATTTAATAGGCGGCAGGAAATATTAGTTGAGGCGATGGAAAATGGCTGGTAACCTTTCAGGTTCAATCCCGATGGTATTGTGATTTTTTGTCGACAAGACAAATGAAAGGAAAGGGACATGTTAATTAATCTGGGACCTATATATCTATCACTTGTTAGGGGCTCTAGAGAATATATATATACATATATATAAAATACTGAAATTGAAACGACGTCACAAGCGTCTAAAGAAGCAAGAATATATAAAGCTAATTAGACGACACGGTCCAATATATATTATATAATCTGCCGTTGGGTAGAATGTAGAAAAAGAGATAGATAAGCTGTCCCTTTTGTCACTTGTCATAAAGCAAATAGAATGTTTATATCCTTCCCTACTCTCACCAAATGCTAATGCTAATGCTAATGCTGCTGCTGCTGCTTCTTCTTGCTTCTTCTTCTTCTTCTTTTTAAGTAAGTTAAGTAAACATATATCTTCATTCATCATTCATCATTCCCTTTTCGTGTCCCTATATATCCATCAACTACATATGGCTTCTAGAGGTCGCAGAAAACAGAGATGGTGTGCACCACCTTTGACCCCTCTACTGGAAGGCCCTGATCTCGACGTGCAACACCAAGGAACCAAAAAGGAGAGTTCATGGGAGGTCATTCGAGAATGGTTTCGTGCACAGAGAAGCCTACCAGCAGCTGGAGGAACCTCCTCGTCGTCCAGCTTTTCAATGTCGTCATTATATGGGAGCATTATAAGTCCTCCCAAGAGGCAAGATTTGAAGCTTTTGCTTGGTGTTTTGGGTTGCCCTCTTGCCCCCATTCCTCTAGTAAACAATCCCATCCACCATCTTCACATTACAGACATTCCAATTGTAAGCTAATTAATTAATTAATCAATTCTCTAATTGTTCATATATATATATATATATTACCGCGCACTGAATTAATGGTTAATTTTTGGAATTAATTTATGTAATTATGTATGTATATATATGGTCGACACAGGAGAAGTCAGCAGCGCATTACATAATACAACAATATTTGGCAGCAACTGGGTGCTTGAAACAACAAACATGTATTAAGAAGAACATGTACACGGTAGGAATGGTGAAAATGGTATGCTGTCCAACTGAAATTTCGTCAGGGAAAAGCGTCAAGACTTTGGGAACGAGAAGCGGGGAAAATGGATGCTTCGTGTTATGGCAAATGTCACCAGGCATGTGGTCACTTGAGTTGGTTGTTGGTGGTAACAAGGTCCTCGCCGGCAGCGACGCCAAGATAGTTTGGAGACATACTCCTTGGCTTGGCACCCATGCTGCTAAAGGCCCTCAACGTCCTTTGCGTCGTATCATCCAGGTACGTACCACCATTATCACTATCACTACTCTTTAATCATTAATTAATCATTATGATCAAATCATGCACGCAAGTTCCCATTTTTGAATTTGAATTAAGGTATATATGCTTTGCTAATTAATTAATTAATTATCTTGGAAATTGAGAAAGTTTAAAGAGCTATTCTATAACACACCTTATCTACTTTACCTGCAATGCGATCATCCTATCAATATGTATCTGCTCTCTCCTACTCTTTTTCTGTGTTTGATCTTCTTTTTCTCTTTTCTTTTGAATGCTACCCCTAGGCAAGATAGATCGTGTGGTCTTGATTTAGACCACTTTATCACGATCTTCTTATCTCTGGGCAATTACCAAAATCTTATTAATTAAGTAATTAATTGTGTGATTTAAAGTGCGAGTAAAACTGAAAAAGAAAGATTGACTAAATATATATATATATATATTATTTGATGTGCAGTGTGCTTTAATTGTTGCAATGATCCCAAGAAATGAAGGGAACATGGAGACGTAAGGATTGACTGACAAAGATAGAGAAACTGTCCCCTGCTTTACCCAACAAAAGTCGCTGCCCAGCTGCCCTCTATATATGTGTATATACATATATATATATTTATGTTTCGACGGACGGAAATACACTCAGATTTTTAGGAGTTCGAGCTGTATTGCTCACCACGTGAAACACCTTTGAAGCTTCTTTTTGCTCATCTCATCTTCTCTCCCATCCTTATCAAACATCCATCCATGATCCTTCCCCTCCTGGCCTTGGGATTGCCGTCCATCTTCTCTTCTTCTTCTACTACTACTACTACTACTACTACTACTACTACTAGGAGTCTAGGGGGTGTGTCTATCCTTCCTTTCCCAAGTCTCGGCACCAAAAAAAATTGAAATACAAAAGCGCGTTACTACTCTCTAACTAACTAGTACTAGTAGTCTAGTAGTATTTGCTTTATAATATGCATCTATTGCTAGCTAGCTTTTTTCCAACTTAATAATATACATAATGTTGAAATTAAAAGTATAGATGATGATCGATGTGCTTGCATGTTATTATTGTAATTAAAGAAGGGATTAAATGCTGTCGTTAATTGGAGACGTTGATCATCAGTATATTGCAGAAAAATGAAAACAAATAAATAAATAAAATGGCGTGCATATATATATATATATGTATATATTGCAGGGGCTAGATCCGAAGAGCACGGCAAGGTTGTTTGCAAAAGCACAATGCTTAGGGGAGAAAAGAATAGGAGACGACGAGTGCTTCGTGTTGAAAGTGGCAGCAGACCGTGCGGCAGTGATGGAAAGAAACGAGGGACCAGCGGAGGTGATTAGGCACGTATTGTATGGTTACTTCAGCCAAAAGAGTGGACTTCTCATCTACATGGAAGACTCTCACCTAACAAGAGTGCAGGCTGGTGAAAATGATGATGCAGTCTACTGGGAAACAACAATAGGGAGCAGCATCGGAGATTATAGGGATGTTGATGGAGTATTGATTGCTCATCAAGGGAGGACTATCGCCACCGTTTTCCGTTTCGGGGAGACGTCAATGGAGCATTGCAGGACAAGAATGGAAGAAGTGTGGCAGATTCACGATGTTGTATACAATGTCCCTGGACTCTCTATCGACTCTTTCATCCCTCCTGCCGATATCTTCCAAGACATACATTCTAATTCCCCTTAATTATATTATATATTCACTAGCTACTATATATATATATATATACATTCACCGTCTTCAATAACATTTTCATTTTCCATCTTTTAATTATTAGTTTTCCCTTTTTAACTATTTTCTCTGCAGCTTGGCTAGCTATCTAGCTAGGTCGTAACTACTTGATTCACATTGTAATTTCAAAGAATTAATAGATGCCTGCAATTAAGTAATTGCTTCCCTTTCACTTCCTATTTAATTGTTTCTATTATAATTAGCTAGCCATTAGCCAAGCTGTGCTAGCCAAAGCGACCTAACATGAATAAATAATATTGTTTTTTCTCTCTTTCATTAATAGTACGTTTAAGTGTCTCATTACACCAGATAATTCCTAAGCATATAAGATTAAAATTACGACGATATTTAATTACAGGCAGCAGCATAGTATCTAAACTTCTATAATTTCATAAATTTTCAGAGTTGATTGATGAATCTGGGACAAATTAAGACCTTCTTCATCCTTTAAACAAGGAAAATCTTTTTTCCTTTCCTTGATTTATTTGGTAGAAGCAATGAAATATGGAGAAGTGAATTAAAATGAATTTAGTAAGGAAATATGAAAATTAGTTTTTATTTTTTATTTTTTATTTATCAGGCCTTTGGTCTAGTGATATACTTCTTCCTGTACGTACGAAAAATATGATTTTTTTTTTAATATTTCGTAATTTCTATCACTCTTACTTCTCCTCTTACTAAACACGCCCCCTCTTACTTCAAATTATGAGGTTCCGTCCTAATAATGAATTTAGATATGGATGGAGTTTAATAATAGGTCCAACATAATGGATTAAATTGGATTAATGTCATATTAAAAGCTATGAGATGCCATCTTTAATTAAAAAATTGGTGTTAGGTTAGCTAGCTTATGATTCCATATATTAATGATTCTTTATTAAACACCAAGAAGTTATACAAGTCAAAGTAACATTAATGTGAATCTTAAGATGAGACAAATGAATCCTATTGTGTGCGTGCTTGCTTCCTACTTTTGCCTTTTGCCCATTCTTTTACTAGACAAGACATAATTAGTGTTGATATGATTATATGTGGCCAAGCATATAACGAGATCAATGTATTGCAATGCAAATCATGTCCTCGCAAATAGAAAATGATCTCCAACTATATAACACTTAATTCATATATCGCATATATAGTAGTTGTCACGAGATGAATATTAAAGGAAGCAACCATTCAATGCGTTGCCTCCATAGAATTTCGAAGTTCCTCTTGTTTGTTTTGTGTTTGTCCCCTCAAAACCTCGACGCTATTCTTCAGCATTCAGCCTGCTGGACCCTGTCCATTCCATTACAGCCCATCCAATTGTTGATAAAATTAAATTTATGATCAGAAAATACAATTTGCTAGCTAGCTTGTTGAATGTTAAATCACAAGTACTCCATAATTATAATTTGATCTATACAAGCCATGCTCAACTAAATATGTATGTACATACTGCGAAATATATATATATATATATATAACTAGAAAAAGAAGACTTACTTGCATGTCTTCGGTAGAATGCTTCTCATAATCATTGCTAATTAAGGAATACCAGAAAATCAGAAATGTTGTAAAGTTGAAAGTAAGATTGAGATCTGAATTTGATTCAGTCTCAATTTCTGGAATAAATTCGAAAAGCGTTAAATCAAAAAATAAAGTCATCGTCGGACACAAACACGAACCAACTCGAGCCAGGTTATGAAAGACAAGGCACACTTGCATGCTTGTGTAATGCATTGGACCGAACATAATGATCGATTCACACAATTGATTTTATTTTGGATATGCGCGCGGGACGTACTGATCACTTCATCACTACTTTATTTTCACAATTTGATCATTCAACTTTGTGATTAAATTCTTCATTCATCACATATTTAGGGTTTAACTTATGAATTTGCTATGCTTATCTACTCGTAAGAAAGAACACATACATACACGGTCTGTTCCACTTAAAAGTGTAAGATCCACTTAAACGTTAAATAAAAAATATATATTCACAACCCAAATTCCAGCACTAATAACTCTCGTCAATCTACAACCCAATTTCCAACACCAACAGCTCTCTTTAGTCTCAAAATCCTACAGAGAGTAGCCTAACTGCTCGGGGAAAAAAGTTGTTGATAACTTCCACTTAATATGTCTGCGTACTGATAATAATAAATCAGATTAATTCAACTCTTATGTATGGAATTAATGTTCTTGTTAGTTGTTATCACCATGTTAAATGCCATGGTAGTTAAAATCAATTAATATTTTTTGAACATTTACACGGCTCGCGATAAACTGTTGAACTTATAAGTCCCTTGATAAAAATAAAGAACACGATGGTTAATTATATTATTATTTATGTATAGATGGAGTATATTTTAAAGTTAATTAAGCTAAATTCATCCTTTTTAGTTTTTTTCACAGTCATATATCCCATCATTTACTTACCATTATAACATATTTATCTTTGAGTAATGTTACGTTATATATTATCGGGTGAAGTGCATAAGACCCCTCTATGATTTTGTACTTTCTGTAATTTCTAAAACTAAGCACAATAACCCCTCTCCGTCAAAAAATTCGTTTATTTTAACAAAAACTGTGATGCACGAGCATCAAATGCGATTATTCAATGTTGTTTTTGTGAAACCCCACTTTTCTATCTTACATCGATTTGCGTGCTTTGCCTCGTTTTACGTGAATTGACATGTTTATGTGCTATATGACTTAGAATGTATTAAATATGTGATTAATACTCTTAATACATGCTAAGTATGCATTCATGAAATTTTTATAAAAAACGGAATCAGAAATTTTATCTCGGTTTTAGTGAATAGTATTTTGAATACCTGTTCGCTAAAATTTTTACAGGGATGTTTTAAATATTTTAAAACCTAGTCCTCGGGTATTAATAGACCCGTGTATGATTAAAACGGATTTGAAATCGATTTTGAAATTTTAAAAGTTTTTACACTTTCTTTTCCAAGAAAACGAGTTTTAAGTCGATTCGGGTGAAAATGTTTTAATGTAAACCTCTTTGTCACCTAAAATATAATTTCTAGAATTTATTTAGGTGTTAATTTAATAGTTGAGCAAGAAATAGTCAAGAAATGAATTAAAACACTAGAAAATATTAAAAGACTAAATAAAACTACTTTGACTTTCATTTAAATTGTTTGACCATAGCTTATATTGCATCAACACACACTTTCACAACATAAAAACACACTCAACCTCACACACATGGCCGAGAGTTTTAAGGGAGAAAAGAGAAGTTGATTTTCAAGGTTTTCAAAGCAAAATTTCATAGAAAATGCTAGTTTTTGTCCGTAATTTTTCGTACTGAGTTGGATTCCGCTTGTTGGGCACGCATAGCACGCATATCTAGGCTTGTTTTGATCAAAGGTGAGAGAAAAATTCTAGATCTCAAAAGTCATTTTTTATGTTTTTGCTTATAATTGCATTTTGAACCGTTAGAATGTTAATTTGATGTTATATTATTGCTCAGTGCATGCTAAGGATCAATTATATGTATTCTTGTAAGATTTGAACCGTTGTAGCAAGAATTTTTATTTTCGGATATTTAAAGTTGATAGTTTGGCTATTTGTTGATTATCTTGAGTTGTAGTGGTTGGAATCGATTGTCGTCGATTTGTAAAAGTTTGTAAATTACGGGGTAGTGTCGTTGTAATGCCGAAATTTTGATTGACATGTTAGTGCTAAAATCCAAAAATTTCAGCCTAGGTGCATTGATGTTTTAGGGTTGTTGAGCTTGATTTTGATGTGTCTTGGTTGGTTTCCGAGAGGGCTAATGTAGTTGATTGAATGGGTGAGTGATAGAAACTGATTTGGAATTGTTTGGATTAGTAGAATGTAAGATATGATTATTTGAAGGATAGGATGTCTTTCTTTAAAGTATTGAATTATGGCTTTAGTTGATTGGGTAGTGTTTGAGTGATTGAATTGTGAGTTGTTAATGGTTAGACTAAGGTTTGATTGTGTGTTTAATGCATGTTAAGTTGGATGGCCTACTTTGTCATCTAACTTAGTTGTTTATTGTTTAATTGGTTATTTGATGTTATATTGATTAAAAGATGATTATTGACTGATTATTGATGAACCGGGAGATAGTCAACATGAAAGGTTGTCCTCCTGTGATGTGAATGTTTATTTTATTGCTGAGTCTTGGTATGTGTGTCCACCTCTCGGCAGTATCGGGCTGTCGGATTGATAACATCATGACTACCAGAGGCTACCTTCATCTCGCGTGGGCAGGGATGCCATGGATGGTAGGACTAGTGAGATACCTCGGGTGTATGTGTCATGGGGGTGATAAAAAGTTGGTTGAGATCGTGATGGCGTTTGGAGCTACACCAAATAGAGTATCCTTTATTGATTGGTCATTATAGTTATGTGTTTATATTGTTATTGATGTTTTATTGTGTGTTTATTGCTCAAAAGATCATTTCCAAGGAGTATAGTAAATACTATTAGAGATCTATCGGATCCTCGTTGAGCTTGTTTTATATAAGCTCACTCTCAATTATTGCATGCATGCAGGTGTTACTGATTCTGACTACGGGTACGTGCCTCTTGAAGAGGAAAATATGTCTTTCGTGGATGAGTCTTATGTGTAGGAGTCATTGCCATGAGATTGTTTGTAGTTGATGTATTATGATGTATTATAAACTTCCTTTAACTTAAAGATTTATGTATAATGGTTTAGTAGTCTTCTTTTGATCATGTTTAGATTACTAAGTTGAGTTATAATCTATTTTGAAATGTATGTATAATTTATGTATGAAGTTGGAACGGAGGCGTATAACTAGGAATGGTTTGCTGAAGGAATGATTATTGTATAATATGGTTATATTGTATGTTGTTAATTTAATTGAGGAGTTGATTGTTGAATGATTGTGGAGTTAGTTGTATGATATTCTGAGAGGTTGGTTTAGAGCCTCGGGTCCTAATTACTGTCGTTATACTGCCGAAATTCCATTGCGTCCTGACTGATTGTAGGTGGGGTCGAGTTGGGGCGTGACAGTTTTTGCTTAAATTATTAATTATTTAGACAAAAATACCCTTATATGACACATATTTTTTCTTTAGAGTTGAAAAAAATTGGTATTTTTATCCAAACAATTAATAATTTAAGCAAAAAAGCGCATTTGACGCATGTGGATCATACTTTCTATTAAAATAGACGGATTTTTTTACGGAAGGGCTGTTGTGCTTAGTTTCAAAAACCATAGCGGGGTACAGTACACTTTTAAAATTACAAGGGGCTATTGTGCTTAGTTTCAGAAATCATAGGAGGATAACATTCACTTTTAAAACTTCAGGAATGTATTGTGCAACTTTACAAAATCATAGGGCTGGGAGTCCTGTACACTTCACCCTATATTAACCCATCACCTTTTCTTATATATAATAGAACTTTTATCATATATATAAAAAAATTAATATTCAATACATAATTATGTAAAATATTTTATTTTCTTTTGGGAGGAGAAAACATTTTACAAAACTCATGATTCATCCAAATACTAGAAAATATTTTTTAGTATTCTATTTTCTAAAAAAATATTTTTCTCCAGCAAGTTATTTTACGGCAAACAAACAGAGCTCTGTAAAATATTTTATTTTCTAAAAAAATATTTTCAACGAAAAATATTTTTTTACAAACAAGTTATTTTACAGCAAAAAAACGGAGCCTTAATTATGATGAAAAAGGGGGCCAACATAAATATGGACCAAGGGAGGAATAGAGCCCGAGTTTGTCCCAAAGAGTTATTCGTTTAATTTGCTTCTATTTGCCCTTGTTTCCGTTCAAACAAACAGATTATGAGCTAATAATCTTAAAGTCTCATAATGATTTTTTTATTTTGATACAAGATTGGTCAAAATCTTTAATTAAATAACCGATTTTTTAGTAGCCTTATAATGATTTCACCTGTGCATTTTATAGTTTTGTCGTTGTTTGCTTTTGTGGAGAGGGACACGAGGGAAACAAAGAAGCTTCTGTACTCTACTTGTCTACTTGTTTAGGAATTAAACTTTATAATAAAAATAATAAAGTAAGAGGATTGGGAAAACGGAATCCAAGACGATGCCCACATGCATGCATATATGTTATGTTGAAGAAGAAGAAATTAAAAATGATGGTTGAGAGTTGAGCCTCACATTAATCATTTGTAAATGATAGTAATGGACCAAAAAAATGAGCATGCAACGTCATAGCTACACACCTTATCGTTTGCTCATTCATTAAAATCATCAGCTTTCGATGGCAGACTCAACTTTATCACACAAAGTTAAGAAGCTTCATCGATGTTTGCAACACGCATGAGAGTGCGTTGTCTCTGCTTCTTTCTCTCTTGCCTTTAGCTTTTGCTCTCTCTCTCTCTCTCTCTCTCTGCCTTTTATAAGCAGCTTCCTATAGCCAACTTGCGGTGTTTTCGTTGTCGCGGCCACAAATAGAGAGGGAGCTCCGTCCACTTGAAATATAGTCGTCTTAGAAAAACAGTCCAGATCCGGAGCATGCATGTTTCATTTGAATTTCTAGTCATGACGGCACATATATATATATATATATATATATATATATATATATGTATATTAATCAGTACTCCTTGTCGTAAAACCATGCATGCATATTCATTCTTTTAATTTTCTACCACCTTTAATTTCTTGTTAATATATACATACAAACTACAAGATTGAATCCTTGTGTAACAAGATTTCTACTACGCTAGTCTCGGATGCCATAGCGGTCTAACTTATTAGGATAATGGTGGAATGCTAAAGAGAAAAAAAGAAAGCATCAAAGTTGGATACTCTTTGTCGGCTTCTTCTTTCCTAGCTCAATATGTAAAAAAGGAGCTTCCAATTCATCATTTCCCTTAGTTTTTTTCACTCTTCATGATGAAGCTAATTAGGGCCGGGGGAGTATTAATTATTAATTATTATACTTTAACATACACTATATCTTTGTCCCCGCAAATCCAGTTCATTAATTACGTACTTACTTTTATTGGACATGGACATGGACATGATATCGTACGTGGCTTGCGTTCATTTCATGATTTTCCAATGGTTTTGTTTGCAAGCCGGAGATGGGATTAACTAACTTGGATGCGAGCAACTAACTTAAAAAGGCAATTATGGTCAGAAAAGTAGCTTACTGCGGCATTAATCATTACTATCATCATCATCAATAATCTAGAACCTACATCTCCCTTCGATAATGACATGACATTTGTGCATCTTCAAAACCCCGGCCCGCTGATTTTGGAGGATACCCCACATAACCAAATCACTGCACCATAAATTTATGTCCCTCAAATTTTACCATTATGACTCCAGAATTAAATGAAATGATCAGAATTTTTTAATTTCAATCACAACGAGTCTCAAAGAATCTGTAACCACCAATCTAGTTAACTAGTCAGCAATAGCCGATTTGATATATATATATAGTAGAATCAACTCAAATTCATGCATGCACTTATAATTAGTCTCCAACACACGGGCATAAATTAACACATTGAATTTAGCATCAAATAAGCAACTGGATCATCATCATCATCATCATCATCATCAAAATTTAAGTTTCAGAGATTGGTACTAGTATGCATGCATTGCATTAACTATTACAATCTATATAATAAGTATTATAGAATAGATGAGAGATGCAAAGACAATATTACATTGTGCTGATTATATATTAATCGAGGATCAAACCACATTCGAACTTCTAGGTAACTAAATAATTAGCCTTAGATCATGCATGAAACTTGAGAGCTAGCATAATTAATTAATTAGCTGCATGTGGATGGGTTACCCGAAGGGAGAATTTCGGCCTTGTGGCATGGTACCACCACCCATGACTGCAGGACTCATCCTATCATTTGAAAGCTGGGGTGCTCTCCGTGGGGAGGGCCTATCAAGTTTTGCCGACGACCCATCAAATTTCTTATCGTTCATGGCATCTATAGTCGTCATAAGTGGCTTTGCTTCGTACATTTCTGAGACAGAATCAATATCGTTTCCTCTATCAATAGACAGAGGCACAATTTGCATTTGGTTCTGATCAGTTTTGAAGGGATCATCTTGAGAAGCAAGACATGATGTTGTTGTTCCCAGTTCATGCAGCCGGAGATCATCGGACCAGAGTAAGGGGCTCTTGCCGCTACCAGCATAGGGGCTAGGCCTCTTCTTCCCCATGCACAAGCTATCACTAGTTGGCACAAAACTATCAAGTGAAGATCTGTCGGCGCCCATGCCGCCTTGTTGATGAAGTTCGAGTTGTTGATCATGACCACCTCCATATATGTTAAGGTCTTGAAGAGCTGGAAACTGAAGTGGGGGTCCAAATTCTTTCAAGGCTGAAATGTCTGGCATTCCTTGATTTGCAATACCTTTGTAGCTGCCTGATGCCATATTTTCTCCGGCAAGTGTTTGACAAGCTTTCTCCAGTATGGTCTGCATGTATTTCCCTTGAGCCTCAATCCTTAACTGAAGGTGTCTTTGTACCTGCGCATGCCACACGGGCCAAATTCGTGTAATTCATGCGCTGCCTATAACAACTTTGAGAAATTGCTATGCATGCCGCATATTGTTCTGTGTATATATATATATATATAGAGAGAGAGAGAGAGAGAGAGAGAGAGAGAAAGGGAACAAGATGTTGCAGTCCAGCGCTTACCTCTAATTGTTCATGCAGTCTTCTCTGCACCTCCATTTGCATCCTAATTGCATCAGTGATGTGAACATTACTGCCACGAATCAAATAACACACACCATACCATCCCAAAATCAACACTCAAAAGAAAACACTTTGAAGGTATCCTAGTACCATGCCATCCCACAATCAACACTCACAAAGAAAAACTATCTACTTTTTGGCTATCCTAATAATTCCTCCGATCCCATCATATGTATTAATTGTGAATTACACTCCAGATGAAAACATTTCATGAAAGTAAAATTGAAAAAAAAAAAAAAAAAGAGAGAGAGAGATCGAACAAGACATATTGTAAACTGCTTAAAAGAGAATTAAGAGTCATGCATATGAGTGATCATGAGGGAGGTGAAATCATACTCGTTCATGCTCCGGCCCATCATTCCAGAAGATGATGCAGAATTCCGATGAAGTTCTAAAGAAGAAGCTGTCACGTGAAGGGCAAACAAAAGGGTCCGTGTATTAGTATTATTAAGATCTGCTTAATTAATTAAAAGTATGAGATTCAAATATGGATAAATTAATTGGACAGTACTCACCTCTCTCACTATCTTTTAGGGAATGATCATTGTACTCCTTATGCGGCTGCTTTCCAAGTCTGAATTTCTAATCAAACAAAAATCGAAAGAAATATATCATTAAAAGTAGGTACGTACTGCAATACAAAAGGAAAAGAAGCATGAGAATAATAAGTCCTGTGTTCAAACCTGAAGATGACTCTTGAGATGATAAAGACTGAGACGCATGACGCCCATAACCCTCATGATGATCTTTGGTGTCGCCTCTATGCAAAGCAAAACAATTTTGATTAGTAAAAGATATATGAGAGACGAAGAAAAAGATATATAGATATGATCGATGAGGATGATGAAGAAAATTAAATAGGAAAGAATAAGTAGCTAGGTACGAACTGTCTGGTCCCCCAAGCTGAGTAACAGCATCGACGAAGCGCTCATGAAGCTCCACTGTCCATCTGAGACGCGGTTTTGGATCTGTAGTGAGCACGAGACCTGAGTCTCCTTGTACACACATAGGTCTTTCATGTGAATTCATAGTCGTCGTCGAAGGTTTCTTCGGATGGAACATTCTCTCTCTCTCTCTCTTCTCTCTTCTCTCTCTTTGTGGAATTCGAAGGAGATTCAAGAACAAATGCGATGCAAATAACAAGAATAGGGTGCGTTTTTTAAAAGAGAAGGGCTTTGGTTTCTCAAATAGTAGAAAGCATGAGGAACAAGCAAACCCTCAAGAAATTTGGAGCTATATTCTTCTTCAATTTTTTTTTTTTTTTAATGGAGCTCCTCCCAAAAGTTCTTTAATTTGGCGATCATATCGGGTACTAAATTTTGAGATAAATAACTCCATTCAAAATAGGCATAAGTTAAGTTAGTCAAATACAAGGTTGAACTTAAAAGTGAATAAGTCTCCTACCTATGTTCTTTACGCTAGTTTTACCATTAGACTAATCTCTTGATGTCAGAGATATATTCTACTTAAAAAAAATAAAATTTACTACACATATAAATTTTTAAAAAGAAAGTGCACTACTCTATTGTGCAACTCTAACTTTGGCAAAAGAAAGTTTCTCTCATTCTCTCTCCTCCACCACCGCAAACCGTGTTTAGAGATTTGGCATGGTATTTAAGGTGTTAATTTGAAACATGACATAATGTGAATGTTTGCAAGAGGGTCAGAGTATAATTATAATTATAATTAGCATCTTTTGAATTAGGATGGATTAAAACATCTTATATTATCTAATATGCATGATAGTGTAGCTTTTGTTTTAAACAAAAAGAGAGAGTATATATATGAATGAGACTGCATGCAATCATGATTTTTGCTACACTTTATGCTTCTCGGTTTGGACCATATGTGTGTGTATACAGAGTGCAGTGATAGATCTGCATGTCGATCGATCAATGTACATGAAAAATCGCATAATTCTTTTCTTCTGTATCATGGTACGACCCCCTTTTTAGCTTACAATATTTGCATGGCGTAGTCATATCATCGATCGATCATATATATCCCGCCCCGCCCCGCCCCGCCCCGCTCATCACACTGAATTATAAACTAGCTAGCTAATTCTCATTGTATTTTCTAATTAATTAATACCAGATTTAATTATTAGGGTCCAGCAATAATTATTATACGTTGCGGGGTGCATGTTTCTAATTTCTTAAAAGATTTCTCAACACTAACTTTAATTGAGAATAACTGCATCATCCTTAAAATTAGCTAGTGCAGGCTCACCACTTTTAATTTAAAGCCTTAATTAGTAATATATACTGGAATATTGCTATATACAATATGTGGATCAAAACCCATTGCTCATTAGTCACTTATATAATTAGCTAGTTAAAAATTGATATAATTAATTAATGGAATTAAAAACCGGCTTAAACAAGAAAAGGCCGCCTAGCTAAAATAGGAAAATAAAGAACTAACTAACATGAGTGTTTTTATATATATATATATGTGTGTGTGTGTGTGTGTGTGTGTGTAGCTAGGATGAGAAGATCGATGAATGCATAAAGTGTTTGATGTACATGAAGGAAGAAGCTTTTTCATGGGAGGAGGTGGGAGGGGGGATCTCTTTATTCTTAAAAAAGCTTAATCTCCAGTGCTTTTGTGGAATAGAAGCTTGTCCTGCCATGCATGTGTCCTGTGTGTCCATCCCCATCTACCCTTAACTGCATCAATACAGACAACAAAAAATAGCAGAGGGTCAAACCCACCGGGCCCCCTTTATATCTTTGGTAAAAGAAAGCTAGCTAGTTAATTATAACATGTAAATGAAGATGATGATATATAATTATGATCAGTTACAACATTTTATTCAAATCTCATCTCCCTCCCTCACACACGAGTCACTACTTATTATATACGGCCCATGCAAATTAAGAAGTTAATAAATCTAATAATTTTTAATATTGAAGCTGATTGCATGACCATATATATATGTATAACTAAAGAAGGAAAGCTCACACCATTCACTCTGCTCCAAAAAGGAATAAATGCTTTCTTCTTTCACAATCAAAGCAAAGATTCTTATCGCAACCTTTTTCTTAATTTCCTAAACTTATAAATTACTAAATGTTTTCTCAAAGCTTTAATTAATTACAAAATTTATCACTTAATATTTTGCATACACATAAGTTAATTTTAAATTTGTAATTAATTAAATACTCAACAAATATCTACTGAGACAGACTCATAGTGCATTTCACCATCAAAAAACAGTAGTACGTTGAGTCGAGCATTCTTCTTGAGCCTGAGTAATTTGACTTTTCCAGAAAAAAAAAAAAAGAGATTAAAAGAATAAAATTACATTCCTTAGTAGGATATATAGATATTTCAAGATTAGACGTACGTAATCCACTAGTAGAGAGAAAACATTTCATTTTTATTTGGAAAAAGTTTCATTAATTAGTTAAATATTAAGTTGGAGTAGCTGTCCCATTCTGAAAGCATGCACGAAATAAAGTTAAGGTTTAACTTATACTTGATTATTCTTGTAAACTATAACTCAGTGGAAAAGTTGGTTGGCTTCCTTGTGGGGGCTTGTTTGCTTAAATTTTAAGCATCTTTTTTTTTTTTTTTTTTCGCTTTAGGGAATTTATTCCCAATAATGAATATATTCCCTTGAGGTGAATTTGTGGGACCTATTCCCCCGCTTAGAAATTAAAAAACTTTTAACAGGCTTATTTAATTATTTATATGTAATAAGGCGGTACGCATAATAAAAAAATTATCAGATAAATCAAGTTTGACCCATATATGTGGTCTTAATTTGCTAAGAATTTAATTAATTAACCAGCTAATTAAAATGGAGAAGGAACAAACATGACAAATATACACTACTAATCAAACCCTAGTTTTCACATAACAATCTTGATCATGAGCATAAATAAATGTACATGAGTTTCAACAGCAATCTATATATATAAAGTATTAATTGCTATATATAAAATTACCCTTTAATTACCTTTTTTTTGTATAGGTTGTTATAATTATAAAACTTTTCCCATATACGTAAAAAGACATAATTCAAATTAAGGCTCGGAATTGGGCAGGATGAAGAATTTGCGTTTAGAATCTGATTCCCTCTTGGACCACCTTTAGAATAGAGTTCCCTTTGGATTTGTCCCTTTTTTCATCCAAGAAGCCATAAACATGAAGAAAGCCATTATTCTCTTCATTCTTTTGATATAATTTTATATATTCAAGCAGATGAGATATCCACGAGAGACCCTTATTCCGTAATTGATCTGAATACCCCCCCCCCAACTGCTGATTGAAACATATAAAGGATAAGGAGGATTATATTTTTGATGTGTGCTTTTTTCAGCTCCTAATTTGGCTGCATATCCCTTTCAAGTCCAAAAATTACCCTCAACTACTCCTCCAGATATTAAATTACTTGCATGCCCTTGTAGCAACATATCTGTACAATTTGATCAGGATTAACTGAATTCTCTATTGTTCAAAATATATATATATATTTTGCAAAGCCCTATTACAGCAAACATTAAAAAGTTGATCAAACATAAACAACACAGCACTCCCTCCCAAGGGGAAACGAAATCTTAGGATGTTAAATCTAAACCGCCGATCGAGTGCAGTGCTTGTCTACCCAACATATCATTGCATACTCCTAATTTATTTTTAGCAGAGGATATTATCAAGAGAAACTCATTCCCCAAAAACAATACAAGAAACATGTTTTTAAACCTTTTTCTGTACATACAAGACGAGCAGATCTTTGGTTTACACACATCTGCAACAAGGTAATAACAGCAACTCATCTTTTATTGATGGTTTTGCCACTCTCTCTCTCTCTCTCTCTAACTACTTTCAGGGCTTCACAGTCGAATAACCACCACTTGCGTCGTAAAGGTGTGACCATATATATAATGCAATCCTCAAACATGCTTCAAAAAAGACATTTTATGCTCTGCCTGAATATAATGAAGCTCGAGAATGATCCACAATGTTGATGTTCATTCAATTCAGCTCAAATCACCCAAACATATGTATTTGACCTGTACCCCAGAAAACAAAACAAAACAAAAGCTTAGCTAATGACAGCAGGATTGAAGAAGATATCTGAATCTGCATTTTCAAATTCCTACACAAACCAAGTTTAACTAGTTGGGAACGATTAAAATTAACTTTAAAAGAAAAAAATGGAAATTAAAATGACTTCTGTAATTCTGAAACCATATATACATATAGACATAATAGTTCAAATAGCACCAGAATATACATATATCTACAATTTTTTTAAGTTTCTACTATGACTCAATTTTTCTAATTTTCAGAACTGTAAAACTGTCCAAGAGTTAAGGGCATGGAAGATAGCTGTGGGTAAAAGGGTATAGTTTGATTATACATACTTCTAGATATTCATCGATCCCATACTTTGAACCTTCCCGGCCGAGACCAGACTGTTTTACTCCTCCAAATGGAGCAACCTACATGAAAGGAAGAAACATCAAAGACCTTAAAACCGTTTCTTCCATGCATTAGTGGTATAAGAGAAGGGGACCAACCTCAGTCGAAACAAGTCCTTCATTGACTCCAACGATTCCATATTCAAGAGCTTCCGAGACACGCCAAGAGCGTTTGATATTTGTTGTGAATAAATACGCTGCCAAACCTGCACATGCAGACAGAAAAAAAACACCAACTTTTTTAGGATATAAAGAAGTTACACAGTTTGTAAAGGCTTTAGATAACTACTGTGAGTCATCTCGTTCACAAACCTGCATTCGTGTCGTTAGCCGTGCGGATAGCCTCTTCCTCAGTCTTAAATTTTAATAGGGGGGCAACAGGTCCAAATACTTCCTCCCTGAAGAGATATGCCATGGTTTGAAGTACATTATGGAGTCAGTTTCCCAGGATAAGAAAATGCAGGACAACGTAAGCAAGTTAACATTATAATGGCAAATTATAATATCTTCTTCACAATCAGAAGTTACATCATGCAATTAGTTGATAAAAACACAGAAAGTTTTTATTAGCAGATCACTGCAATGTAGTCCTTTTCTAAAGAAATAAGGTAACATCGAACCAAGAATAAATGTGCTTTTCAGTAGGCTGATCAACTATCGCCTATGCGCACTGTCATATGGTCAATTAAAAGGCCAACACAGACCAAGTAAGCCCTGCTTCAGTGAAGCTGTTAGGTACAATCAAGCAAAAGTAAACAATCACTAACTCGAGCAGTAATGCTATGTGCTAACCTTCCGTGGAGCAGTTTATCTCTGAAGGCCATAAAATTGTTTGGGGGAATAAAAAAACAGACGGGGGAAAAAATTCCACCTTCAAGCTGATTCACCAAATGCAAGTTCCCAATGTTTAGGCATATTTGCATTAATAGTTGTTCAAGACCACACAAAATATTACTCTTTTTTATTTTTTTGGATGAGGGAATTAAGAAAAGAAAGTCTTTGGATTGATATCGCAGTTTCACAAAAGTGCAATACAAGCGAGCCATGTGGGTGTCTTTGGCAAGAATATTCAATTACAAATGAAACACAGCAAAGCCCTCAGAGCTTCCTCTACAGCTTTTTGAGTCAAGACCAGGACATCTGAATTCTAAAGACAGTTTGGACATTCAGGAATCTGAATATTATCTATAGACGTCTGAAATTTAGAATACAGTACAACACATGATAGAAGATGACCACAACAAAACAGTGGAACAACAATCTGGATTATACAGCTCACCTTGATATAAGCATCTCACTTTTGACATCTGTCATCACTGTAGGTTCATAAAAGGTCATTCCAAGACTATGTCTCTTCCCACCAAGCAGCACTTTAGCTCCCTTCAAACAAGGTAAGTGATATAATGAACAAAGTCACAAAAGTTTCTCAGCTATAGCCAACCATATAGAAATGCAAAGCTACTGCAATCTGTAAAATCGCATGAATATTAGGGGAATTCAGTCTAGCATTTGACATTCGCTGAAGCGGGGATGATCCACAAAAGATCTTGCTTCTACCCATACCACAACAAAGTTGACTATCCATCATATCTTTATTCACATGCATATCTATACATGCCAAAGAATAGAAGATTACATGAAATGCCCCTTAAAGATATTACATACCCCTCATTCATACTCTTAAGTGGCCAACTTATGCACTATAAGCAAAGACGGATACAATACAAGCACAGATGCTCTGCTATATATGCATCACAGAATGAGAAGTGAAAAGCAATAGAGTGGCTGGAGACCCTAGTTGTGACCAATAGGCCGAATATTACATATAGGATAATTGTACTCCAACCGGAACTTGCTACTTGATCAGATACTCCTTAGTCTTCTCATTAATATAATACTTTTCATTTTCGGATGTCCCATAAAAACAGTACACTTAGTGCAATCTTGTATTGGTTTCCTAGATTGTCCCTCCCAATTTGTTTTCCAAAAATTTCCTACCGTAGTTAATTCGACATTCTCATTCTGTAATCTGTACAAAATAAAGGACTAACCTTTGAGATAGCATCTTGCACAAATGACTCAACCTGTTGCAACAACATTGAAAGGTTTATAGAAAGTAGATATGTGGTACCACAAAGAACTGCAGAGTCTATGCCCAAAGAGTAAAAGAACACAATACTGACCTTCTGAACCGCAGCTTCATTTATTAGAGGGCCCTATATAAAAAGGTCAATAATAAAATTATATTAGCCAGATCCTTAGGTTACATATCCACCAGGAAGCAGAGAAAGACAAGCTTGTAAACAAAGTGGTTAGAATATCATCGTATGCAATGATATTACATCAGTACCAAAACCTTAACATGTTATATTATCAGTCACAAAGACATTATCATGAATGTACAAAGATGAGGCAAATGTAAACTAGAAACCCCAGAACAAATAAAAAATTAAACTACCTGTAGTACACCTTCACTAAAACCATCCCCAACTTTCATATTTTGAACAGCATTTGAAAAAGCATCAGCAAATTTGGCATATATTCCTGAAAATGTAGTCAAAGAATCGGAACATATTCACAACTCTCAAGATTCACAAAGCGGCTGCAGAGCAATGAATGAAAAGTAGAACATGAGAAAATCAAAATATGTAAGCAGCACTTCAACAGTCTGTACTCTCACCTGCATTCACATTAATCATTCTGCCAGTATCTAGCACTAGTTTGGATACACATAAACAGCTTTTACTACTTTAAAGTACATTTTTGCTTTATTGGAACATAAGGATATAGTTACCTTAGATTTCCTCAAACTGATTCTCATACAACACATCATAAACTAAAGCATAATTGTCAAATGATTACACCATGTTGTTAGGGGTACACCCATCATGCATGCGCAACCATGGCCATCTACGAATATTATCCTGTACTCTATCCTCTCCATGGCAGCCAGTATGAAGCGGTTCAGGTTCAAAGTACGACTATCATTAAATGTGATTAGTGTTGGTCTTTTAAGTTCTTTTAATTTGATATTGTGAATGAGTCTTGTTCAAGCTTCAATGGATTACCAAGCTACGGTTTGTAATTTATGAATCACAGAGTAAGTTGAATTCTGCAGCAGGGAAGCTGTACCTTGTCTCCTATTCTTGAATGGCTTCTTTCTAAACTTGTACTTGCAGAAATCGAAGTGAGTATCTCTCATACACTCTTTTCCAGTTATTTAGGCAATTCATTTGAATTTAAATGGTTAAAGGAAAGCCTTTTATGTAACTATAAGACAGGGAGGCATCTTATATCCATTTCGGGTTACCACTATGATATGTAGGTGGCTCTCAATATGCTGGCTAATTTGCATTTGCATTTATCTTCTGAATATGAATTACTTGTCAAAGAAGAGTTTGCCCTTCATATGCAAAAAAGCTTTCAATCTGATTAAAATTTCTACCAAATGAGAAGCAAAAATATAATAGGTAGAGCAGAAAATGATAACCAATATTTATTAAGCTAAAAGTACAAAGCATTTGGTTAGCTATACCTTCTTGCACAAGTATTCTGTTTGCACAGACACAAGTCTGTCCACTGTTACGGAACTTGGTTGCTAACTGCAACAGCACATTGCATATCAATTCATGTCTAAATAGTTCCATACAAGGAAACGACATTTTAAAGGAAGCACACATGAACCCTCGGCCCTCACCCCCTTGATCTGCACTTTCTTGTCTATCATATAACAAACTGCCAGTTGCTTGAAACTTATAAAATGCTGACTTCATGCCGTCAAAATTGCTTGTTGTATGCTCCAAATTGAATGTCTTAGTTGAGGTGTTTTGGTCAAATGAATTTTCGTACAATTTTCGTACATTGATTTTATTATATTAAGATCTGACAGAAGATGAACTGATTCATCCTTAAGATGCAGTAGTCACACAATTACAGTTAGAAACAGTGGCAGAGCTACAACCTTTAGACAAGGATAGTGGAAATATTTTCACATTCAGACACATATGGTTAACAAACTTGTGTATAAGAAAAGATGGTTACTTATCAACAATAAGAAAATCTAGTATAGTAGAATATTGCACGGAAGATGCAAAAACACAAAATATATATATATATATATATATATATATATATATATATATATATAATATTCTCCGAAAAATTAGGTGTTTACACCATCAAACTCTTTAAAGAAACATTTACAGTCAAATCTTACCCAAAATGAAGAATATATTAAAAATTAAGTGATCCCTATTCCAATAAAAATAGATAAATAAATCAAAATAAGACTCTTAATAATGTAGTCAGAAAGGTTACTGTTGAATCCCAAACGTGTTTAGCATTTCTTGCTCAAGGGATCATTCTTATTTCTTACTTCTTATTTGAAGAGGCCTGACATTTTTCATTTGAGTGGAATTAAGTTTTGAGCACGCCTAATACTTTGAAATTGAGGAAAGGGGCATAATTGTCTCCCTCAAGGCCATGTAATCTTTCTATGGGTAGAATACAAGGACAGTTGTCTGACTTACAGTTCCTCTGACAGCTACTTCAAGGTCTGCGTCATCAAAGATTATGCAAGGTGCATTACCACCAAGTTCAAGGGATACCTACAAAATTGCACATTTAGAGTTAGTATGCAACAAAGACTCACAACTAGACCAATCAGAACCTTTAGCTCCAAGTACATGCCTTTTTAACAGTGCTAGCAGCACCAGCCATTAATTTCTTTCCAACAGCTGTTGAGCCAGTGAATGTGATCTTCCTGACCTGTATAATTGAAGAAATGCATGCATGCACAATATCTCATTTATAATGCGTAAATCACACCATCTAAATAAGAAGAATTAAGGACAGTGGCAACCTTTCTTCCATCAAAACAAAGCAGAAGAATAAACGGAAGCAAGGACACAAAATGACGAGATAAAAATAAAGACCTTTGGACTTCCAAGTAAAGCTTCACCAATATTAGAAGCATTGCCCATGACAACATTAACCACCCCCTGTACAACAGAACATCATCAGAAACTTGAAAATATAAAAAATTAATTAAGACACCCTTGATGTGAGTGAAAATTGCATTGTGCTATTGTTCAGAAACATTTGATACCGTGAAAGTAGAATCTTCCATTTATGAATAACATTTTTTCAGGCATACATATAAGGAAACTGATTGTTAGTTTTAATAACTTGAGGCCATAAAATGCAAATAGATGGAAAAATCTTATGGGACAGAAGAGCTCTACCCTTTGATTTTCTTCTCTATTTTTAGTGCAGCAAGCAACCGTGGAAATAGATATAGGTGCATGGTATTTATAAATGTAGTGTTAGAAATTGATAGAACTCATGCTGATCCCGATCAGCATTTCATCCTTGACTAAAGGCGTAGTCCCTAAAAAGCTTATTTGCTAAAAGCAAGAATATTTCATTACTCTAAAATAATGAAAATAAATAATCTAAATATATAATGTACCATATTCTTCTCAAATTCTTTTTAAATGTTAATAAACAACTGTTGTACACATGAGCATATTTATAGTGGTACAGAAATAGCTTAAAAAGCAGAATTACTGGTGGTATTCCAGCTTGAAGCGAGAGTTCAGCTGCTGCTAAAGCGGTCAAGGGTGTGAGTTCTGATGGTTTTATGATTACTGTACAGCCACAAGCAAGGGCAGGAGCGACCTGGGTAGAAAGGTCAAACAATGATGTTCAACTTTTACATAATAATCATGCATTCTTTTTAACCAATAGATATGGAAACTATGCACCTGGCTAGTATTTTTACAGTATAAAGCCAAGAGTGACCCACCTTTCGAGTGATCATGGCCAAGGGGAAGTTCCAGGGCGTAATTGCACCAACCACACCTACAGGCTGCATAGCAAGCACCAGAAATAATCAACACAGGTAACTATATGGCTCTTACATGAAAAATAGTCCATTAAGAGCTTTTGATCTAACAACTTCCTTTCATGCATGATGAACTCCATTAATATCTTATCTTGACATGCATATGCACATAATGTACAGGCTCGGGAAACTTCCTCCTCCACAACAATTAAATATATACTGACGTAATATGGAAATGGTCATAGAAATGATGATTCATAAGGACAGACGAAGCTGAAGTTGAGGGATATGAGACAGATACAAATGGGACTTGGAAACTATATATAAATCTTGAAATAAAGTTCATGAAAAAGTACACACTGAATCATCTCATAAAAGTTAATTGCTTCAATGGTTTTTTCATGCTGAAATCATCAAAGCTACGTCATTCACAAATTAATATCAACCGAGACAAATCATTAAGTTGTGGACCCTGTCTTAACCATGACAAGTTGAAACACGTCAAGATACATAGGTGAGATTCCAAAAAGCATATAAATGACAAACAGACCAACCATCATACAGAAGTGCGCTCCCATATTACAGTGGCACACAATTGGTTGACGCAGTGCCGAGAATCTGATTGTTTTCCGCTTAACATAGTAAAAAGCATATCCTAGAAAATTTCCACCAAACCTTTTAAGTAGCCAGAATAGGGTCATATGCTCACCTGCTTTAAGACAAACAACCTGCGATCTGCTAATGTGGATGGAATAATGTCACCATAGACACGTTTAGCCTCTTCTGCAAAGAATTCTATGAAACCAGCCCCATAGCCAACCTGTGAATTGCATGGTTCTCTTAGATATTCTGTGTAAAATATGAGGCTGAAACCTAACATAAATTTTCTTGAAGCTAAAAAGTGGATACCTCTCCAATGGCCTCCTTAAGAGGTTTTCCTTGCTCCAGAGTCATAAGTTGCCCGAGCTCTTCCTTATGAGCTATAATTAAATCATACCTTGGAAAACAAAAAGTGGAAATAGTCACCCTTGATATGACCTTTTCGGTGACGATATATTCATGTGCGCATGTGTGTGTGTGTGTGTGTGTGTGTGTGTGTGTATAAGGGAGTAACTAGTTCTTTCTTATGTAACAGAAGAAATACATAAGAGCAAATAAGGTTGTTCTAAACCAAAATTCACATAATACTAAATGATTAAAGCTGCCAAAGAACATTGACTTGCTCATACCATTTCCTTAAGCATTTGCTTCTCTCATTAGCAGTGAGTTTACTCCAAGCTTCAAAGAATGAAAAAAATGTCAGACAATAATGCAACATTCAAGACTGCCTTAAACTACCTAAAAAGAGAAAAAAGTAAAAGCATGAGACCTACTATGGGCATCTAAATTTAAAGGTAACCACATACTGGCATCAATGCTAATTGATAATAGACCTTTTGACTTAATCTTTCACATTTTCAAATTATTGTACTTTTGAGTTTTGAATTTTATGTTTGTTGTAGTCTGCATTTATCTATTAGATAGGCTTGTGTCATATCTTGGCACTATATATTTGTTGTGTACTGTACATTTTCGAAACAAGTGAAAGCAATACATCTTTTTAGATTTCACATGGTATCAGTAGTCCTTTGACCTGCTTCATCTAAACTCTTTTCTCCTCTTTCTCGGTCCTACAATTTTTTTTTTCTTTCATGGCTACCTCTTCTGCTCCAGCTGCAACTTCTACACCATCTGCTTCCTCCTTCTCTCTTCCTACCTATAATATCAAAACTTTCGTTACGATAAATCTCGACTCAACCAATTATCTTTCTTGCAAAAACCAAATTTCTCATTTTCTTCACTTTACTAGACTGGTCAAATATATCGATAGGTCCCTCCCCAATCCAGACAAATTAACTGATCCGTCCTCCTTTCCTATCACATCTGCTGAGTGGCATTGCTTCAATCGTTTTGTTCTGGCCTGCATTAACGCTACTCTATCAGAATCGCTGGTACATCAGGCCTTAGGCTTTGATATGCCAGTGGTTTATGACACTCTCTTGAAGAATCCTATCAGCAACAATCCACTGCTCGACGTTCTCTTCTTCGCAAACAACTTTGATCTATTAAGAAAAATTCTCTTTCCGTCACGGAATATTTACACCAAATTCAATTTATGTCTTCTTCCTTAGCTGCTATTGGTGACCCAGTGACTGATGCGGATATCGTCCTCTTAACGTTGGAGGGTCTACCTCAGTCTTACAGACCATTCGTCACGACGATAGAAAATCTGGCATCTCCTCCAACTTTTGCACAGCTACGTGAAAAGCTTTTGGTCCATGAACAACGTGTTCTTTATGATGAAAATGGACAACACACTTCTGCAGATAACACTCTGCATTATGTTTTACTTGCACACAATAAAGTCAACACTAGTTCCAAGAGTGTGTCAGATAATTACTTAAGTCACTTTTCATCTTTTCAACCACCTACTTTTCCACACTCAATACCCACCAACTATAATAAAAATCACACCTACTCTCCTGCTCCTAAAACGTCCACCACTCAACACCAGTCACAAAATAAATACAAGGGGACGTGCCAGATTTGCAAAAAGAAAGGCCATTCTGTACAAAGGTGCAGATATCGCTACATACCTTCTAACTTTACTGGGCAATCTTCTCAGTTCGCGGGCTTTCATCAACAGTCTGTATAACCTCCGCTTCTTCCTACCCCTACACATGCAGCGTGGATTCCTGATTCTGGTGCAACCTCGCACATGACATATGATCTTTCTTTAATCCAGCAACTTTATCCTTATGCCGGTTCCGATCAAGTTATTGTTGGAGACGGTAAATCTCTATCTATTACTCATTATGGTTCTTCGTCCTTTTTTAATAATAAGCATTTTTTCTCTCTTCAAAATATATTGCATGTTCCGCACATTACTCGTCATCTTTTATCTGTGTCTAAGTTTACTCGTGACAACAGAGTCTCACTAGAATTTTTTCCTACCCATTGTGTTGTCAAGGACCTCCACACAGGGACCCCTCTCCTCCAAGGCAAAGTTGAGTCCAATCTCTACAGCATACCAGTTCCACATCTTGCGTTCAGTCTACCTTTTGCGTTTGCTGCTTCTCAAGTGTCGTCCAGTCTTTGGCACAGTCGCCTCAGCCACCCGTCAAAGCAAGTGCTGTCATCTCTTTAATCTCAACAGTCGCTAGATTTTTCAGATTTTCGCACCTTGAATAAAATTTGTACTGCCTGTATGATGGGCAAAAGTCATAAGTTAACTTTTAGTCCATCGTCTCGTATGTCTAAGATTCCACTAGAAGTTGTACATTGTGATGTTTGGGGTCCAGCCCCTATTTCTTCGTGTTCTGGTTTTCGATATTTCGTGTTATTTGTATATGACTATAGCCGATATACTTGGCTATATCCTTTGCATAATAAAAGTGACTGTCTTGCTTCGTTTATTCGCTTTAAAACTTTAGTGGAAAATCTTTTCTCTACTCGCATTAAGCATTTTCAATGTGACGGTGCTCGAGAATTAACTCAAGGACAATTTGCAAAATTTATCGCTGAAAATGGCATAAGTTACAGAATTTCTTGTCCTCATACCCCGGAACAAAATGGGATTTCTGAACGTAAAATTTGTCATATTACCGAAATGGGTACAACGCTCATGTTTCATTCTTCAATACCTAAGCGCTTCTGGTTTGAAGCTTTCTCTACCGCCGTTTTTTTAATAAATCAACTTCCTACACCAGTCTTGAATCAGCAAACACCATATTTTCACTTGTTTAATCAACATCCTGATTATGCTTTTTTACGCATTTTTGGCTGTCAATGTTTTCCACATCTTGGACCATATAAGCAAGACAAACTCAGTCCTAAATCAGTTGCTTGTGTGTTTTTGGGCTATCATGATTCACATAAAGGGTATCGTTGTTATCATTCTGTCACTGGTCGTGTATATGTCTCTTATCACGTTGTTTTTGAAGAGTCAGTATTTAATTTTCGCTTACTGTCTACTGAGTCACGAGTAAACACGTCTGCTCTTGCTCCTTCAACCGTGTCTCATAAAAATCCCTCAGCTGACTCCTTGTCAATTTTTCCCTACTCTCACACCTCAGTAAATGTGTTGTAAAATCAATCACCTTCAATTGTGCAGTCCTTAAATGTGTCCCCATGTGCCTCAATTCCAACGCTGTCCCATTGGTCCAATGCCAATGTCCAGTCAATTCTTTCTTTACAAATTCAAGAGCCCTCTGCCAACATGTCTTTCGGTGGTCCACGTGAAACACATAACTCAACATCTAATATAACTGAGTTTCCTACAGCTTTCTCTCCCTGTTCGCTATCACCTAATGCGCATGCTTCACCTCACGCGTCTTCCTCACTGCCTGCGCCTACTCTCTCTCCCTTAGCTCCTGTCCTCACTACCCGCGATAATCCTTCCTCACGTGCCAGCCCTCCTGTTGCCCACGTAAATTCTTCTTAAACTGCAGGGATCCACGGTCTATCATTATACCCAAGTTCTGATGTGCAGGCTACTACTATACCATTCTCACGTCACTCCATGACCACACGCTCCAAAAACAATACACGAACTCCCAAACAATGGTCCGATTTTGTGGCTTTTTCTGCTGTAAAGTCTGATTCCTCAATGTACCTTGAGCCTACGTCCTACACTCAAACAAGCAAAGTTTCACACTGGCGCGATACGATGACCTCAGAATATAATGCTCTGTTACAAAATGGTACTTGGTGTTTAGTTCCAAAACCTGATACGGTCAATGTTGTCGGTTGTAAGTGGGTGTTTAGGATCAAATGTTAGCCCTCTGGTGAAATAGAACGTTATAAAGCTCGTCTAGTTGCTAAGAGATACAGTCAGGAAGAGGGCATTGATTATGCAGAAACTTTCAGCCCAGTCTTTAAACCTACAATCATTCGTATTGTCCTTTCAATTGCAGTGTCTAGAGGCTGGTCGGTTCGGCAGCTAGATGTGAATAATGCATTTTTGCATGGTTTTTATCTGAGGATGTTTATATGGCTCAACCACTGGGTTTTGTTCATCCCTCCTATCCGCATCATGTGTGCAAATTACAAAACAGCTTTATATGGGCTCAAACAGGCACCACGTGCCTGGTACTCCCGTCTCAGTACTTTTTTGTGCCAACTTGGTTTTAGTGTGTCGAAATCTGACACTTCTCTCTTCATCTACATGCGGGGTACGATTACTGTCTTTCTTCTTGTCTATGTTGATGATACTATAATTACTGGTTCGTGCTCTTCTTTTATTGCTTCAATTATTACCCCTTGCTGAATCGTCAGTTTGCATTGAAAGACCTTGGCCAGTTATCGTACTTCCTTGGCATTGAGGTTAAACATTTGTCTAGTGGATTATTATTATCTCAGCAGAAGTATGTCAATGAGTTGCTTGGTCGAGCAAAACTTGAGGGTGCTAAACCTGTAGCTTCTCCTATTGCACCGAGTCAACAATTGTCTATTCATGTGGGTGATCCTTTTTCTGATCCCACACAGTATAGGAGCATTGTGGGCGCTCTTCAATATTTGACTATTACGCATCCTGATATTGCATTAGCTGTTAATAAAGTCTGTCAATTTATGCACCAACCAACTAAACATCATTGGACGGCAGTGAAACGAATTCTAAGTTATCTCAAGGGTACGAGTTCTTATGGGTTATGCCTCCGGCCCTCTTCTGGCTTTTCTCTTCATGCATATTCAGACTCTGATTGGGCAGGGTGTCCTGATGATCGGCGTAACACTCATGGGTTTTGTATATTTTTGGTGCCCAATCTTATCTCATGGTCTACGAAAAAGCAAACCACCACTGCTCGGTCTAGCACCGAAGCTGAGTATCGTGCAATTGCTTTTGCCACAACTGAACTCTGTTGGGTTCAGTTTCTACTTACTGAACTCCATCTTCCTCAGTTGTCTCCTCCGACTCTATGGTGTGATAATATTGGTGCTACTTATCTGACTGGTAATCCTGTGTATCATGCCCGAACAAAGCATATAGAGATCGATGTGCACTTTGTTCGTGAAAAAGTCACTGCTAAGCAACTCCAAGTCTGTTTTATATCCACTGTTGATCAATTAACTGATGTCATGACAAAAGGTCTCTCTATTTCGAGATTCAATATACTTCGGAGCAAGCTCGCCGTTCATGATCTGGCTTCGCTTGAGGGGGCGTGATAATAGACCTTTTGACTTAGTCTTTCACGTTTTCAAATTGTTGTACTTTTGAGTTTTGAATTTTATGTTTGTTGTAGTCTGCACTTATCTATTAGATAGACTTGTGTAATATCTTGGCACTATATATTTGTTGTGTACTATACATTTTCGAAACAAGTGAAAGCAATACATCTTTTCAGATTTCACACTAATATTTTAAAAGATAAGTGGCCAAACGACCAAATATGTGCATGTCTATGTCAAGGACTTGTCTTCCAAGTATCAGGGGAAGAACAGTCAAGCTTTTAGAAATTTGTTAATTCCATCAGTCTTGATTTGCTGACAGGATCAAAAGAATGGGAAAAAAGAGGATAGCATGAACAAGTGAGAAGACACTTACAGTAAAATGCATCATATGCTGAAGAAATTGCATCATTTGTCTCCCTTGCACCCATGCACGGGACATCTGTTATAGCCTCACCCGTGGCAGGGTTATAGACCTATAAAGAACCAAAAGTGGAGCTAAATAGACTTCGTTCTGGGATGAATGTACAAAACAGTGGCTGACCTTAATAGTGTTCCCGTCATAGGCATCAGACCATCTCCCTCCTATAAGACCTTTACTTTTTAAAAGCCCAGAGCTGCTCAGCCGAGCAGCAACACTTTGCGCATCTGTACTCATCTGACAATTCAAAATCTTTAGTTTGGGATATATATTTCAGCGGAGCAGCAACACGTATTTCCAGAAGCTGTAGCTAAATATACGAGATAGAAGGAATATCTAAAACCGCCCGAGAAGAACGTGTCCATTGACTAAGGAAATGTAGCAAGAAGGAACTAAAATAGTGGTGTTGAATAGTATGCAAACATCAGTGACTAGTCAATACTCAATAGCTGTATGTAGTATGTGGCTAAAATATTTACCAGGTCCAAAATGGTTAAAATCCAGAGGGCACTTGTAACTCATAAACCATAATTAGGGCAAGCTCAATGGGGGCTCTAAAATGTAAATTTTTCTATTTTTAGGTATTTTTGTACTTTTCTAGAGTCTCATACCCTAAAAAATAACACTATTTATGAAAAAATAAACTTTTTAATTAAAAGATGTCAAAATATAGGACTCTAAAAAAGTACAAAAATACCCAAAAATAAAAAAATTTATATTTTAGAATCCCCATTGAGAATAGCCTTATTGTGTTCCCTGTGACACCACAATAGTGATCACACATATTGGGGGGCATGAAATGAATTAATCCCATAAGCTAGTTTAGTTGAGCAAATATGAAGTAATTCCACATTTGCAGCAAAAGGTTAACACAGCTAGATGATTCTGAAACGGAGTACATATTAGATAAAAGGGCAGCTAGAGGGACGAAGATGTAACTGTATATGTATACGAGGTCACGAAGATTTGTTATTAAAACAGTTGATCATAATACCTGGCGAGAGAAGAGGGTGGGTTGCAGTGAGTGTGAAGGGCAAAGAGATCGGGAGAGGAGCTTGGTGGTGCCGGTGGAGTAGAAGAGGGCCATTCGTAAGCGTGTCCACCTCATCGCCATTTCTAATATCGTAGCGAGAGCTGTTTGTTTGTTTGTTTGTTTGTTTTCAATTCCTACAGGTATAATAAGCAGCCCAAACTTCAAACTGTCCAGTGAGTTATTGACCCAAAAAACACTGTCCTGTCTCTGCCACGTTTATTTCATTCATTCATTCATTTATGGTAATGGTAATATACTATGATTCCGTCCATGCCCCGTTTATTTATTTTTTTTCGCCAATAGGGCCCAAGTGGCGTGCCTTGGCTTTAACTTAAGAATTCGACCCAAAATCAGAAAAGCTTTAACCTAAGAAGCACACACACACACACACTCAAAAAGAGGCCTTCTGAGCCCAACTTCAAAACAACAAATAATTTTGACAAAATAATAATAATGAAAAATAAATTCATAAGTCAAACTAATTTACACTTCATTCAACAATATCTTAAACTATGAGGTCATTTTGACTCATACTCTTTGTAATTTTGTTAAATGAAACTTAGATTTCACACTTTTTGTAATATGATGGTGAGACCTCTTCCAGTTCACTTTTTTCATAAAAAATAAGAGTAAAATTGTTACTTACAAGGTAAAAATTAAACATAAACAAAAACTAAAAAAGCAAGACCAATATTCAATGACTTTGATTTAGATCCCTTGCACTTAAAAAAAAAATATATATATATATATATATATTGACCGAATACTTAAATTAATATGAGCAACATATGTCTTTTATTGGGGATTCTACCATTTTTCATGACAAAAATAAGAAAAAACATGAAATACCACTGTTAAACAAACACATGGTACTGTTTGTGATCTAATATCATTGTATTTCAATTCTCTTCTTTTTCTTTTTATTTCCTTTTTTTTTCTCACCGTGTATCTCATGGCTAAACATGATATACGAACTACATCCGCCACATCCATCACACATGTTTCTAATAAATTAGGGATCATATAATAGTATACATGAATGATAAGTTATAATTGGTAAATCACTTTTTATTTTTCCATTATCAACACCCAATATATAGTACCAAGATTGAAGCATTTATATATGTTGGATAGATCCTTAATCTTTTTGTATTATCTGTGATTGTAATTCTTTAATAAATCTTATGTGGATTGAACTTATCTCAAAGTTCGAAGAACTGGTAAGAGTTTGGACCCAAACATAATAGGCTTGAGATTAGTTTAGTAACTAGATAATGTTCACTAATGTTTTCTTCTTCATCGTGTTTGAGCGATTTTCTAGTGGCACTAAATTTATTATTTGTAACTTATAGGATATTCCCTTACAAATTAAAATTCTATATGCTATGATATTTTTAAGACTTTTCCTAAGTATAGTTATGCATAACCCACTTTTTGGTACATATAACTCTATCCAATTTATCAACTTTGGATGGATCTAAATTCAAATGATTTAGGCTTATATAACTCAACCATTCTTGGGTGAATTTTTTTACTTTTAATACTAGTATCATTGGTTGGCTAGTGAACAACTTTACGTGCTCTTTTCAGATTATTATTGATCCTTCTATCTTAATATTTTGAATTCATAAGGAAAAAGTATTTTGTACACCTTTATGATCATGACTGATCCTCTTATCTTAATATTATGAATTCATAAGAAAAATGTGTTTTTCACTCTTTTATGATTAATAGAGATGAAATAGTTAGATTTTATTCTAAATATTAATTTATTCAATCATTAAATTTGTTTGAATCACTCAAATTGTCAATTCCTCCTCTAGATAAAGGTGTTAATTTTGTTTCTTAAATCTCTTAATGTTAATTTTATAAATTAAAAAAAAAAACTTTGAAATTCAACTAGTATGTTAGTTAGATTGAAGGAAAAGTTGTCCAACAACATTCTAAAATATATGGTAGTTAATATAATTTCGAAAACAAAGGGGAGGGTGTTTGTAATAAAAGTAAAATGTAGGACCGCCCAGCAAAAGTTACTAGCGACACTCCAAATTCTCAGTCCAAAGACAAAAGGGGTTTAGGGTTTAAAGGGTTTTGGTGAGCTCAGCTAAATTTTTGGTCCGAAATGATTTTTCTGAGTCGTATGTCTCCTAGAAACATCAAGAATACGAGGTACATCATCAGTAAGTACAATCTTTTTCTGAGAAACAATCCTAGCTTTGTTCCGTCATCTGATTATGCAGTTTTAATTCCCAATTGTACATATTCCAGATTTTTATCCTATTTGTGTAATTCCAATTCTACTTTACCTTCATTTACTTGTTTTTCTGCTGCCAAAGATCGAAACTTTATTAGAAATTATTGTTCTGGGGAAAAAAAGAATGGTGATGGTGAGTCTAATGAGTGGACTGAGGAGGTACAGTATCTAGATGAATCAGGTACTGTTATTTACTCAGGTAAAGGTATAAGGTCAGTCGAGCCGATGCTCGATGACCATGTAATGGTGGGTGGGTTAAAAAAGCCTATTCTGAATGCTTCTGCTGTGGCGAAGATAGTTGAGATTGTCAAGAGGTGGAGGTGGGGTCCTGATATGGAGACACAATTGGATAAACTTCAATTTGTGCCAAACACGACTCAGGTTACGCAGGCATTGAAGGTTATTGGAGATAGTGATGCTTCTTTGAGTTTGTTCCGATGGGCTAAGAGGCAATCTTGGTATTCGCCAAGTGATGATTGCTATATTACGTTGTTTGATGGGTTGAATCAGAGTAGGGACTATGAAGGGATTCAATCAGTCTTTGATGATATGGTTCAAGATTCTGGTGGTGAGAAAGGGGTGTCATCGTTTAGTGCCTATAATCGTGTCATTCAATACCTTGCAAAAGCTGAGAAGTTGGAGGTGGCGTTCTGTTGTTTCAAGAAGATTCAAGAGTCTGGTTGTAAAGTTGATACAGCAACTTACAATTCACTGATTACCTTGTTTCTGAATAAGAGTTTGCCATATAAGGCATTTGAGATATATGAGAACATGGAAGAAGCTGGTTGTTCCTTAGATGCATCCACTTATGAGTTGATGATACCAAGTCTCGCTAAGTCAGGACGTCTTGATGCGGCATTTAAGCTGTTTCAGCAGATGAAAGAAAGGAACTTCCGGCCCAATTTTGGAATCTTTTCTTCACTTGTTGATTCAATGGGAAAAGCTGGTAGGCTGGACACATCGATGAAGGTATACATGGAGGTGCAAGGTTTTGGGCTCAGGCCATCGGCGACCATGTTTGTTTCAATGATTGAGTCATTTGTTAAGGCTGGCAAGCTGGATGCAGCTCTCAGGCTGTGGGATGAGATGAAGAAAGCAGGATTTAGACCTAACTATGGGCTATACACAATGGTTGTTGAGTCCCATGCAAAATCTGGAAAGCTTGAGATTGCAATGTCCATCTTTTCAGAGATGGAGAAGGCTGGATTTTTACCCACTCCATCTACATATTCTTCTCTCTTGGAGATGCATGCGGCCTCTGGCCAAGTGGATGCTGTCATGAAGATATATAATTCAATGACAAATGCTGGTCTCAGACCAGGGCTTAGTACTTATACTGCCCTGCTGACACTCTTGGCCAAAAAAAAGCTTGTGGATGTTGCTGCAAAGATTTTGCTTGAAATGAAGGCCATGGGATATTCTGTTGATGTCAATGCCAGTGATGTTCTGATGGTTTATATTAAGGATGGCTCTGTTGATCTTGCTTTGAGGTGGCTACGCTTCATGGGTTCATCAGGAATCCGAACGAATAATTTTATTATTCGGCAGCTTTTCGAGTCATGCATGAAAAATGGTTTATATGAGTCTGCTAAGCCTCTGCTTGAAACTTATGTCAACTCTGCCGCTAAGGTTGATCTCATACTCTACACATCCATTCTAGCCCACCTGGTAAGATGTCAGGATGAGCATGATGAGAGGCATCTGATGTCAATTCTGAGTGCTACAAAACATAAGGCACATTCATTCATGTGTGGACTCTTCACAGGGCCAGAACAAAGGAAACAACCAGTTTTATCCTTTGTAAGGGAATTTTTTCAGAATATTGATTATGAGTTGGAAGAAGGAGCTGCCAGATATTTTGTCAATGTTCTCCTTAACTACCTTGTTCTGATGGGACAGATAAATCGTGCTCGTTGTGTATGGAAGGTTGCTTACGAGAATAAGCTGTTCCCAAAAGCAATAGTCTTTGATCAACATATTGCCTGGTCCCTTGATGTTAGGAATTTGTCAGTTGGAGCTGCTCTAATAGCAGTTGTGCACACGCTTCACAGGTTCAGGAAGCGAATGTTGTACTATGGTGTCGTTCCAAGACGAATAAAGCTAGTCACTGGACCAACTTTGAAAATTGTGGTCGCAAAAATGTTAAGCTCTGTGGAGTCACCATTTGAGGTTAGCAAAGTTGTTTTAAGGGCCCCAGGGGATTCTGTGTTGGAGTGGTTTAAGAAACCAATTGTTCAGCAGTTTTTGTTGAATGAGATACCATCAAGGGCTGACATTTTGATGCATAAACTCAATACTCTTTTTCCCAGTTCTGCACCTGAAATTAGATCATTGTCTCCTCCTAAACCTCTTGTTGGTAGGAAGTCATTTTAAACAAGAAAAATGTTCTGAATCAGCTACAGTTTTTGTACTTGTAACATCAAAGAACTGAGTGAATAATGTAAATCATTTTTGCCAGTTGTTGCTATTATAAAGTGCTTTGGTAAAACCCATAATTGATCTTGCTTTTTATCTTTCTGTATATTGTAATCCAAATATATAATTAAATTACTTTGGGATTTTTTTAAGAGCAAAATTTGGGAGATATCTCAAACCAGAGGACTATAAATTCGTTTCTTGAAATGATTACCCAAGTGGTTATTTGAGAAAGATTCACGGCTAGCTTTATCTTTTTGTCATATCAGAGTTTTGAACCAATCTCATATTTAGCAAAATGTGAATTAGCTGAAATGTTTATAATTTGGCTACCCTACATGTCATTTTGTGGGGTTGCACTATGATTCTTGCTTTTGGACATGGGTAGAATTTGGGCATCAATCATATGATTCATGCAACAATGACCAAGGGTTTAGGTTCTAAAAGTGCACCAAGTGTGGATTACAGAAGAGTCAGGTCTTATCATTTATTAGGTGTTCCTTTATGCTCTTCTAGTGGTTTGGGGGCAATACTGAAGTGAAAAGTTTGTATTCTTTTCTCTCATTTGCTACAGAATGAATGACTTTGATTATGATGCATGCTAGCTAAGGTCCTCAAAGCTTCTTACAACCTTCAGAGGTGGATTCTGCTTTTCTCCACTTCTCATGTTGGACTTTGAGATACTCCATTATCATCTACAAGCATAAAGAAAGGACGGAAAAAGCATCAACTTGGATGACTATTTATGCTTTATGTATACCGTGTCTGTTGGTAATTTAGTATGATGCCATGAAAAGGTAATTATTAGTATGATTCTCGTAAAAGAAAAGAAATATAGATGATATCACCTATATGTGAGGCTTTTTAAATTCGAGAAAGGATATATGTTCCTTCATATTTGACATCTTTTTAACTACTATTTCCAAAAGAAGAACTGCTTAGCAAAAAAAAAAAAAGGAACTGCTGAAAACAAAAGCAAGAAAAGAAAAAAAAAAAGAAGAAGAAAAGTATCACGCCCACATGGCCATGAAAGACATGCAGCCTGCTCCTAGAAGAAGTGAAATATGTGCTCCAAACTGAAGTCTGACATGACTTTGCATTCTTGGATTCGTGAAATCTGCTGCTAGTAGATCCACCAAGGACATATAAATCAAGATTCCTGCCGAGGCAGAGTTGAATATCCCTTCAACAATGAGCGCAGTGGAGCTGTTCTCGTTGTACACACTTGATATCCCAATACCGATCCCAATCCCTACTGGTGTGGTTAGGGAGAAAAACAGAGCCATAATTGTTGTGGATAAAGACTTGAATTTTGCCTGATCATGCCATAGAGAAAAAACCAAAAAAAAGTTAGAAATTAAGATTATTAGATAAGACAACGAACAAAAGCCCCAAGTGGTCCGATCCTCCTCCAAAAATAGCGTATATGTTCAAGCATCATATTCTAGTGTGAAAAGTATTATAGTAACTGTTCTAGCAGTAGCTAACATTAAAATCAATGTTAAGAACATTATGACGACATCTCTAAAAGTTTCTGAACTGTAGGTAAACAGTTGTAAAAACATAAGAGATAGTAAGTAGTACCTGAGAAATGCAACCACCAAGACCCATGCCTTCAAAGAACTGGTGGAAAGACAAAGCAGCTAATAATGGCTTTATTGTTTGTGGGCTTTCAGAAGTACCCAAAGAGATCCCAATTATGACCGAGTGGACAACAATTCCCAACTCCAAGACCTAAACATGAACATGTACATATACCCATACTCTGAGGCTCTAAGCTGATCATAGTTGTTAATGCATTCGTTCTGAAACAAAGATTTAATGTTGCTTTATGCATACCTGTGATATCACTCGCTGCCTGATTAATTCTGATGGTATCATTTCATGGGATGGTATGGCCGCCCCATGAGCGTGGCCATGAGTGGCATGAGTGTGAATATGTATATGACCGGCATGCTCATGATTTTGATCAAGAGCTTCCTCCTCATCCACATTGACCTGCTTAGACTTGTTAAAGTGCATCTTCTTGTAGAAATTAGTAGCAAAGGTATCAACCATCAAGGTTCCAATAGAAGCCATCATTGCAATAAAACCTGTAAAGGGAAATTTACCCCATGGATTTTGATCAAGGCAGGGAGAAGTTAAAGTGCGAAATGCATCTGGAAGTATATGAAGAAAGCCAGTAGCTAAGATAACACCAGCTGCGAAGGCCTTGACCATGAAGAAAATGTCATTCTCAGGCCGTAAAAATTCAATTCTCGTTGCCAGCAAAGGGAGGCTCACACCAATGGCACCAGCAACGAGTATGGAAGCAATTGCAGCCAATTTGTATTTGAGTGCTTCACTTTGGTTGCGTTGTTCGACTTTAACATCATCACATGTGCTCTCCCCCAACACATCCACGGGAAGTAGTAAGACAATGATAAGGAGGAAGTTTAAGGCTACGACAACTTTAAGAAGATTATTGCTCATGGTGAAACAGAGGAACCAAAACAATTTCTCTGATATTCAGAGGCAAGGTGGTGTAATAATTTTTATATGCAATATAGAGAGAGAAAAAGATGGAATTGGTAGTGGGTTGGGCTGTTTGGAACCAATGGGTTGACAATAAAGAATAGCATCGGCATCTATGGATGGATGGTCAGCTGTGTTCAGTAGCAAGCAAAGACACTTTACTAGCGTTACAGGCTATGTACTTGAGAAACCTATGACAATGGCATATTTGTCGGTGTTTCAAAAGGAAAATAGAAAAAGAAAACAGTCATCTATCAAAGGAGAATGAGATAGATTTGATTTTTGATGATTGAGATTTTGAAAACGAGGATTTTAGGAAAGAAAGCAATCTGTAAATGATCTCAATTTTTTTCTGGCAAATCAGTGAATTTAATTTAATAAAGCTAGCTAGGTGGGGGTGGGGGTGGAGAATGGAGATGTAGACAAAATGTCGTCATGCAACTGACTTGGCCAAGACGATTGCAGTATAAATCTCATCGAACTGAACCTTGCATGAGCCAAGTCAGGCAAAGAATGTCGTTAGTATGTTTCATTTTGGTTTGTGGTGCTCCTTTTTGTGTCTCTTTTCACCCGATTGGATTAAGTTCAATGTATGTATGTATGTATGTATGTATGTATGTATGTATATTAGGTACCAATAATCATCACCTTTTTTACTTCTCCAAAGCCCTAAGCCTTTCGTGGTTTTGTTTCTTTCATCAGAATGAGATCTTTCTATAATTATCTTATCCTTCCGCGTACCAAAAACTGGGTTGTTACTTGTTTGTATCACCAACCATATTCATAATTATATATAAAAATGGTCTACTTATGCATCGAGGATAAGATCAAACTGGAAGCATACACAAACTATAATTCAAATCATATCATTTTATCTCTCTTTAACTATTTTACAATCTTAATTTCACATGCCGATCGTCGATAAGTGCAGGAAAATTTTAGCAAAGAAAGAACATTATATATAGACTCCGTCCGTCATGTGTACAGATAAACTAACACGTGTACTGATTGAATAGTCAATTTTGACTAACATCAAACTATTGGCTTTCATAGTCTTTACCATTCTCCGGATGCTCTTCAAAGGCTTTTAGAAAGAGATACAAGGGTTGAAATATAAGAACTACAATCAGTTTTATTTTTATTTTTTAATTTTTCCAGTTATAATTCAATACTGATTTTTTACTAAGAAAAAAAACAAAAAAAATCTCAATTTTTGTTTTCATTTTCCATAAATATTATCTTAACGAATTTCTAACCCCCTTATATAAATTAAGGTGAGTTGTAGAATAATTTTGTGAGGAAAATTGAGTTTAAAATAAACAAAAAAAAAAAAAAAATGGTGGAACATAATATGTATCGAACCGACAATTGAGAACCGGGTTTTGTGGGATTGAGTGAACCGCGCGTACGGTTTGGCCTCAGCAGTCATTAGTCTGCAGCTTCACTGATCTCCCAACACTAAACTGTGAAGGAAAGAGCAGAGCAGCTACTATATAAAGGGTAGTAAATAAAAATAAAAATAAAAAAGAAAATCTGAGATCTAAAATAGAATAGTGAGTGATATATAGTCGCCTCTTTTCATCCTAATTTTGAGAGAGTAATAATGGATCCATCTTCGCTGCTTTTCAGCCAACTCAAGGTGAGATTGCTTCATGTTACTTTCTTCTTCCCCAATTCTTCTTCTTCTTCTTCTTCTTCAATTTTTCAGATTAAAAAATTAAGGAATTAATGTGAAAAAAATAAAAACAGGGAGCAGAGCCATTTTTCGTGATGGCAGGTCGGAATGTGATTGAATCGGAGGATCCTATTCTATACATGGACAACCACCTCAAAGCCATCACTACCAAGTATATATATCTATCTATCTCTTCTCTACTCCCACATTTTACATTATTATTATTATCATTATTGCTTGATGTTTACATGTTTGCTTAATTATAATTATAGGCTTGGGATACAGTTGATATTCAAATCGAGCTTCGACAAGGCTAATCGAACTTCCTCTAAATCATTTCGTGGTCCTGGCTTGACCCAAGGTTTACAGGTACTCTACCCTCCCACATTCTTAGAGATTTGCGATTAGTAGTTATACACACTTGCTTCTCTTTACTGACAATGTTTTTAAGCAATTTGGGTCAGTTTGTTAGGCACTCTGTTTTACTTATGTTGTTACAGTGATATTTCTTGCTCTTTAAATCATAAATCTAACATTATTTCTCACAAATCCAGTGGCACTTTTTTGTTCAACTTATTGTCTAACAGGCTAATCTATCTATCTATCTATTTTGAATTGTGCCTAGCTTTCTCAAAGTCTGCAGCTATGCATTGCGGATTTCTTAATAATTGCTATCCTTTTCATATGTAGATGGGGGCGAGCTTTATGCATTTCTCTATAACCGCCCTCTATACACTATATTATTCCTTTTTTGGTTGCAGATTCTTGAAAAGGTTAAATTGGCCTACGATCTACCCATTGTCACTGATGTCCATGAAACTATCCAGGTAACCTATTCACTCCTATCCCATCTATAACTCTTCTGTATATGTCTAATCAAACCACTTGTCTTTTTCCACTAACAACTGAGCAATATATTCGAAATACAATCTCGGGCATTAACGATCGTAGAAGCTCCATATTCTACAGAATTTACCTGCTGGCTTGAAATAGTTGTTTTATTTCATTATTTGAGAATCGTGTAATTTACGAAGCGCATGATTCAGAACCACATGCATTCACCCAGATCCCAAACTGCTAATTTTGTTTGCCACTGGCATTATTAGACACTATAGGGCACTATTCTCAACTCTCCTCTTATATGAAGGGTGCACTCTTCTCCTTATTACAAAGCTCCTTGTGAAAATTTTACCTTTTCTAACAAACATTTTATCCATTCATGGCACCACACAACCGTTTGCACTTGTCTAGGAGCTTTGTCTTTGAAAGGAAAATTTCAATAAAAAAAACTTCAAATGTTGATGAAATGCCTGATATTGAACTAACACTTGGTTCTTTTCCAGTGTGAAGCAGTGGGAAAGGTTGCAGATATAATCCAAATTCCTGCTTTCTTGTGCCGGCAGGTTGGGCTGATAACTTTAATTCTTGCAATACTTTGCACCAAATCGATCAGAAAATATATGAGTTTAGTCTGTACTCAGGAGGATGTTCTCACGCTGCTCCCCTTACTATATTTTGCTGTATGATCTGTGTCAATTCTTGAAAATTACAGACAGATCTGCTCGTTGCTGCTGCCAAGACTGGAAAAATAATCAACATTAAGAAAGGCCAATTTTGTGCTCCATCTGTGAGGCTCTTTTATTTCTCACTTTTTTTTTTAGTTATTTAATTCACAGGCCAATATTTTCGGATTGATTACATGATGTACTTCTATTTATTGGTAGACATATCATTTCATGTATATATATTTGTGGGTGCTGCTTGCTAAATTGATGATCTATGTACTTTCAGGTTATGATGAGCTCTGCTGAGAAGGTTAGGTTGGCTGGAAATCAGAATGTTATGGTCTGTGAGCGAGGAACAATGTTTGGTTATAGTAAGTCATCTTGAAACTTTAACTAAGCAAAATTTAACCAAGCTTGATATGTCCAATTTGCTAATCAGTTTAATGAATGAGATTTGATGCGCACAAAAGTCTAATTATTGCAATTTGGCTTGTGCATGTGTGTTGTCTATCTCGTATGTCATCCACTTATGCTTCAGTTAATTATTCCCCTCACTTTAGCAACCAAGCCTTCCTCGAGTACAGAATAAAATATAAATGTGTATTTGACAGTATATTTCTCAAAGAATCTAATTGATTAGGTGGCTTATATTTTACTGAAGCTGGTATCCGATGGGATCTCTTTTCTCCAAGAAGTTGGCATTTCATATGTTTAGTTACTGATGCATTGCAATCACGTATTTGTGCTATTATGCAGATGATTTGATTGTTGATCCACGAAACTTGGAGTGGTTGAGGGAGGCCAATTGTCCAGTTGTAAGATTATAACTTATCTTTATGTGTTTCCTTGTAATATATTTAGTCGAAGACAAATTAGGATTATCTGTTTCACTGAGTAATGGTTGCAAGAGTGCTTGCATGTTTCGTGCTATTTTCTGATAAATTAATTAATTTAACATGGTGCAGGTGGCCGATATAACACATTCATTACAACAACCTGCTGGGAAAAAGGTGTCGACTGTAATTAAATCGTTTTTCAATTCAAAAGAAAGTGATAACGCTGCAATGTGGATAGCATATTAGATCTGCGAGCTCTCAAATTTTATAGAACACTCATCACAATGACGTGAATATATTTTGTTACAGTTGTTAAGTGGATATATTAGTTGTTTTTGTTTTTTTTTTCTTTGATGTTTTTTCTCTGGCGGAGGGCAATGGAAAGGGATCCTCAAATTCATAATTCCATGGACTATAAGAGAAGTGTTAGTATATTTTTTTTTCTACCAACTGCATATCCCTAAGTGTAATGAGTAAACGAGGACTTTGAGCAGTTTAGTACCGGCAGGGCTGAGGATAAAACTAATACCTTTGATGTTCAAGGGTCTATCTCAGATGTCTCAACTTAGTGAGCAGGCAATTGAGGAGGATGCTATATATTTTGTATTTTCTGTAACTATATAAGATCAATTAGGAAATATAGATTCTTGGGCATATCTGAGTCCGTCATTACTTTCACAATAGGTATGCATCTCGTATTTGTATTCTAAAAAAAACAGTGATTACTAATTTTCTGGGTTTTGGTTGTAATAAAACCAATGTCCATAGGTTAGTTCTTGTGATAGAATCCATAGCCATAGTGTTAATATCTCTAATCTCAGTAGGTATCTTGCAGTCTGTTAAGCTAACAGAGATGATGTTTTCAGAAACACAAAAAATTTTCTGTTTCTTAGTTTTTCTTGTTCGTCCATAATTAAGAAAACTGCACTTCTCTATGCCACTTTATTTTACTGAGTTTGCTTTCTCAATTAGTTGGAAGGTGGTGGTGTTGCGAGTGGAGGTCTTCGTGAACTGATACCTTGCATTGCTAGGACAGCAGTTGCTGTTGGAGTGGACGGAATTTTTATGGAGGTAAATGGAATTGCTCCTGCTCAATGTCACTGAATTCGTATCGATTTAAGCCCTTTTAGTTATTCTCTTACACAAGTGGTATTATTTGTGTGGTTGCTTAGGTTCATAATGACCCTTTACATGCTCCAGTTGATGGTCCAACACAGTGGGTAAGTTGTTACATGGATTTGAGAGCTCTGCTTGTTCTAAGATCTCTAAATATTCTGAAACAACTTCATCCTTTAAGCATCATTCAAGCACTTGTGTTGATATACATTATTACATTCGTGAATGTAGCCTCTTCGCCATTTTGAGGAACTGCTTGAAGAGCTTGTGGCAATCGCTGTAAGTTAAATCTATCCTTGTCATGTGCAATTAGCTACATTCTAAGGAATATTGGTGCTAAGATGTGTGCATGTGCTTTACTAAGCTAAATTGTAGAGTAACTACCTGTTGTGGTTTATGGTGAAAATTTTGACAAGGGAAGACTTGAAGAAAAGTATTTTTTTTTTGTTGCACCAATTGACACGATTCTTTTTATCCTTTGTGCTGCTATACATTTAGAAACTGTAGAGAGAGATTTATGGTCACTAACAGGATTACAGAGGCACCTATATGTTAAGATTTTTTACTTTTGAAACTCTGTCAATCTATCAGGCATAAAAAACATTCCATAAAAGCAAGTTTCTACACTATTCAGCCCTTTTCCTGCTGTTATCACAAAGTTAAGCGTTAAATGAATAAGGTCATATAGGCTTGAAGTAAGTCAAATTACACCTTTATCTTGACGTGGTGGAAGTCATCAGTTCGAGCCTGATCAAAAGTAGCTTCATTCCTATACAAAGTGGTGTTTAAGATATCTACTTGTGTAGGGTCACTAATTCTTGTGTTAGAACTACAAGCTTTTTCTGCAGCTGCTACAGTCATGATACTACTGTTTATTGTTTAATAATAAAAACCAAGCCATGACTTGGATGTTGGTCAAAAACTAAAATAATTTCATCTTCATTATACATTTTCTGCCAGTCAAAACATTTTCTTATAAGCAATGTAATGGAGTCCAATAATGGCATCCCACATCCTTATCACTATGTCCCGAAACGAGCACCAATGCTGACACAAAATTTTCCATTTCTGTAAATGCTACATAATTAAATTGGGTAATCCCATGAAATTAATGTTGTCCAATTAAGTGGACGTGTTGACAATGACCATGAGCTCCTTCCCTCCTGTCATTCCACTGGTTTTGCAGTTTTCTATCCCTGTTACCATTGATGTCGTTTGAAATATGACCATGACTCATTTAGTGTGCCTTTTACCTTTTGTATACAGAGAGTTAGCAAGGGGAAGCAACATTTTAAGATTGATCTCACTCCATTCTCCGACTAGGAGTGTTTCAAGGCATCTCTAAGGTAAGAACATTATAAAGCTATTAGACATTTTGCACAGCGTTAACCAAAGACAGATTAATTATAGCTTTTTGGTTGAAAATGCAATCATACTTATTTTGCAAAAGCTTTTACACTTCTCTAATATAAACAACCTTTGTAGGCACTCATAGAATTTCTGCTTAAAATGACAGATGGCTGTGATCGACAAGATTGTAGGCACTCAACAGAGATTTGGCTTCAAGTATTAATACACCAGAGCATTTAATTTATTCATTTGTATGTTGAGCAATATTTATTTTCTCATTTGTGTTAAGATGGACATAATCGGCTCAAACATTACTTGTTTAGCTGAATGATACTTCAAGAGACAGTTGAGGATTACTAGAGAGGATAACATCAACTCCCTTTGCGCTCTCTGTTTAAGTTTATGGAATATCATATATGGCAGGAGAAACCATGCAGGATCAGTAGTTGCAGAATGTGATAACTTGGAACAGAAGAAAGTCATACAAAGGCAAACTTGACTTGAATAAACATAGATAAGAATAAAGAACATCTGTACATCAGAGTGGAAATTCTGCGGAAAATCTTTGTTACACCCATGCTATAGGTAAGAAACTCTTTACCATCCCTTCCTACACGGTATATGCACGTATCCAACAGCCAAAAACATAATATCTACTTTTCCATCTGTGAAGGTTTGAGGAAAATGTAATACACCAACTTATACATGTATACATTTTTGTATTCATATCACTTTGTTAAAATGATCCCCTTGCTAGCTAGTGACAAGTTATGAAGCAATCTTGAGGAATTAAAGAATTTTCATCATCTAAAGTTTCTTTGACTGCTCGATAAAGTTCCAGCCAAGAAGACGAATACACATCCACAGGATCCCACAAAAATGTAGGATTTGGAGTAGCAGGGCAAGCGGCAACCAAATCCAGAACAGAAGCTGCTGGTTTTGGTGGTTGCGGGAAATTGAATGCTAAATTGTCAACTTTGTGTTGGTAAATTTTCCCAGTTCGATCCAGTTTATATCTGGATGTACCCTGGAAATGGCCTTTGGCTTCCCAAGGAACACGAGGGACACCCCTCAAGTTCCATCGGATCAATATCATATTCTCAGAGGGCTGCCAAATTCTTAAAACCTCCATTGAGATCTCCCTAAACAAAATTCTTCCATGGAATCTCAATGCCCAGAATATCATCTTGTACTTTTCAATTCCAGTGAATGTGTTTAAAGGGTCTACAAACGTTATGTCATCCCTGTCAGAGAATGGTATTTAAAGGTCAGAAAACAACACCCTTATTAAAGAATTATATCGAATTTCTAGCTCGAAACTGTCTGTCTTTTGCAAAAATATATATATATGTAAGATGCGAACAATAGACTAAATGTGTCCGGACTTTGTGCCCTAGGCTGGAAAGTTAGAATAAATGTCATGAGTTGAACATAAGTGGAAGAAATGTGGAAAATGGGGTACCTGTAAATGTGATAATTGAGGTCTTTGGTGAAGCAAGGGGAGGTCTTGGCGAAGAGTGCGTACAGCCAGGCCCAGATTAACATACAAGTCATCTTTCTGGCTATGTTTGTTATCGTGCACTTGTGGGGATTGGTTAAGCTGCGCAACACGGGCGGGTGGAGGGTCGAGCTTGGTGTGAGGATAGGAGAAGGAATAGGAAGGTTTTGATAAGGGAAAAGGAGGGGAATCTCTGAGGTGAATGATGGTTGGAAAGAAATTTGGCAGAATATAGGCCATTGTTTTTCTCTTCTCTTGTGCTGCAAATTGGCTGCAAGTTTTGCTGATTTTGGGCGTTGGTGGACGTGTCAGTGTATGTGTGTGTGCAAGAAACAAGAAGCTTATTAGCTTATTATTTGAGGAGAGATGGATTTTTGTTGTTTGTATTTCTGGAAACAAAACACTTCCATACTATTTAGAATAAATAAATTTCATAAAATTTATTTATAAATTTAACTTTTTATGTTTGGAAGCATCTTTTTAAAAAATTAGAAATTCAAAATTTGTAAATCTTGAATTTACTTAAATTTTACCTAAATTCTCACTTAAGAGGTAGAATTTGTAATTTCAAGTTACAAAATTAGTCAGTCATCTTTTAAAGATTAAAGTGCCTTCATTATTTTATTTCTTTTTTTATTGCTCTTAGTCTTTTGCTCTCATTTCCTATATAATTATTTTTTGTTATTCTTCTTGCAAGCTTCTTTGTGATAAATTTATTTTCCATATTTCTTAATTCAGACTTTTTTTTGGTTTTCAAATTAAAAGTCCAAATTATAAATTATTTATTCATCCATCCTATTTCAAGTAATCTTAACATACTTAATTAGGTATCTAAAATCACAAATATTTATTCGTGTTATTTATTCATCTATCTATTCTTATTATTTATTCACCAATGTTAATTAATCAAATTTAATTTTAAAATTAATTGATGGATATTGATGAAATATATTTTTCAGTCAAAGTTTCAAAATATAGAGACATGAAAGAAATACCAACAATAAATATATTTATAAATCTTAAAATTGACTTAATATCATTTTTGAATTCCAAATAAGAATTCATTTTCAAATACAAATTCTTACAAAATTTATTTATAAATCAAATAAATTCTACACTATAAAGATTTCCAAACACTCTTTGGTTGTTTCAATTTTTGAGTGGTTTTGAAGAGGCCATCAAGTGCGTCAGTTCTGTTATTTTACTTCTTAACTTTCTGTCTGGGTACTCGGCCTACTCTTATTGTTTTTCAAAGATTTTCGGGACATAAACAAAAATATTGCAGCTTGATCGTGGAGCATGTTATGCCATTTTTTGTGTTTTATTTGTCAAGAATATTTATTTATGCTTCAATTAAACTTGAGAGATACATAAACTGAAAATGGGTGGTTCAGCACAACATCATTAATAGACAAAAGGAGAATAAATACAAGTCCGGTCACTATACACTAGTAGCATAAAGCACTCTCTGCAAAGGATATTCGTTTATAAATAAAAAAATAAATAAAAAACGCCTTTCACAGTTCATACGAGGGGATCTCAAAGACGCAGTATCAATTAAAAACTTCACATCATACAATGTAAGTTGTATGAGACAATAGCTTTATATGTATAATAGTCAATCATATAACGAAGTTCTTATCTCATATGGTTGAAAAACTTTTACCTCCTCAACTGAGTTAATATTTAGCAACAGTTTCATTTAGAGTAGAAATCATGCAAATTTGCACAAGGGTGGCAAATTTTATGTCACTTTTAAGTGGTTTCACGAGAGAGAGGAAATGTTGTTAACATTGTCTTTTAAAATGTTGTGACATTTAGCAACACAAATGGTGAAAAATAACTATCATTAACAGAAAGGTGATATGGTTTCCTTCCAATTTTTTCTGTCTTGTATTAATCCTGTAATTTAACATAAAGCATAAGATCTAACAAGGGGGATTAATTATTTCCCTTTGGCAAATTGTAAAAGCAAAGAGAATGGGAATGTGTGTGCATCCAAACGCACTGGTCTTGCAACAAGAAGCAACCAGTGACAGAAATATCAACACCCAATTTCATCATTATTGGCAACGTAAAGCGCTGATAACACTATTAAATGTTTTTTAGTGCTTCAGTGACTCTAATTTGTTGCCTTTCCATTATTTATTTCAGCAAAATAAAAATAAAAATAAATTTTTTTTAAAAAAAAAGACAATAGATATAGAAATAGAAAATGAACAAGCTCCATATGTAGAGCTATCAGAGTTTGATGGGTGTATAGAGAGATGAAGAGGAGAGGAGACCTCAGAAGTTAGTATTAGTAACATCAAGACGGATAAATATATCCTCAGATGGTACGGACAATTCTTTGTGCATCACAGGCCCCTCTCTCTCTTGTTCTTGCTTTGCTTTGCTTACGCCAAAGATACATACACATTCATACATAAACTTTTACACTTCTAAGACTAAAACCACCCATTTGGTGCGTGTGTGTGTGAGAGAGAGAGAGAGAAAAAACATGAAAGATGAGCTGCTCGTAGATAGCATAGATGGCTTCAGAAGCACACAGGGTGGATCTATCTATTTATATACATACACAAACTCGTCAAAGACGGCAGCCCGTGGAAACCCTATTCTTGATTGTCCAGCTGAAATTACCAACCTCTCCCCTATCGGGCACCTTTCACTTTTTCTCTTGCTCCCCCATCATTATTTTATTTCTATTTTTATTAAAAATCTTTGCAAGACCTATGGAGTATATACTGTACATAATATGTTAAATTGATAATTTTGGAATTGCTTAAATTTTATTAATTAAATGAGATATTAATTTATCGATAAATTACTAGTTATTAACTACCTGTAGATGTACAATATATATTTTTTTTGTTAGGATAAATGGACAATATTACTTTTACAAAATTGTAGTACTACTATTGAAACACGAAACATATGTAATTAAAACAAACAGTATAATAAGTAACAATTATTTTATAATAAAACTTCAATTATTATTGAAATAAAAGAGCAGTCTTTTAAAATAATTAGACTTTGGTTTTGTGTTCGGGTGTGTGAGTGAACTCAAAGTCTATATGAACAAAAGCACGCTCGACTTGAGGGAGGCGCTCAAGCTTTTCTTGAAGTGTTTCACCAATGTTATGTGCTTTGTTCAACAGCATATCCTCTGGCAACACGATGTCAACCTCCACAAAGTAATGACAACCGAAGGTGTAGGCTCTCACGGTGTCAATGTGCTTTATCTCTTCGTTGTGGTTCCATATCAGATACGTCAATTTTGCAAGAAAATCAGGAGGAGCCGTTCTTCCGATTAATGACCTTACGTTTTCAATCACTGTCTTTGCCCATGTGCCTATTGTATATAATGCTATCTGCATCATCACATATATCATATATATATATATACCACAAAAATCAACTATTATAATATATATTGTTGCACAACAATTGAATTTGTATTAATGTAGCTAGCTAGCTAGCTAATTGTCAATAATTAACTCACAATTATGGCTCCGGTAGGGTCAATCCACCAGGCGAACTTGATTGCCAAGGCGGCTGAAACCAATCCAATTGAATTTGTGATTACGTCGAAAAAATGATCTTGAGCGTAAGCTCTCACTATTTCATTTTTGAATCTGCGGCAATACACCATTAGCAGAAATTTCACCACCGTCACGAAAACCATAATCCCGATCATCCAATTCTCCTTGTCATGGTCTAGGCTAGGACGAGACTGCGCGCATACATCCATTCATCCAATATATAGATCAACGGATAGAATATGATATTATTGTCATTGTAATTAATAATTCAATTCATATTGTCTTCCAACTAAATTATGTATGTTTTAATTATCAACAAATTAAACTGATCATAATCATCATGTGCAATAATTAATCTGGAGGCACCCTCATTTTTAATATATTAATTAATGTTGAGACTTCACAAGGTGTAACCTGAACCCATTCCTCCTAAGTCATTCTCTTAATTTATTACATGGACTTTAACATTCATAATGGTGCAAGGATTAACTGTTTACTCTCACAAGTGGGTGGATTATATATTTGCATCATCATTTCGTAAGCAGCTAGTGACTTGTATGTCGCGCATATTGACATTTAAGATTTCAGACATTAATTTTGTCATCCTATCTATTAATTACGCATGTAAACCACACGATATATAGTTCAACCCATATTTTGATGACGAAGACACATATTATGTACGTACCTTAGTTATGAGTTCCCGAACTGACTCGAGCAGTATTTGTAATCCTAGAGTCGCCATTATTGATGCAAAAACAATGATGCCCTGAAAATATAATGTTCCATTCCATAATTAGTACAAGATGGCTAGGGAGGGTTTGATATATATAGACCTAATTAAAAAGACATTAATAATGTATTGAAGAATTACCACTGGTTGCATCCTATTCTTTCCAATTGGATAGTGATAGTGATTAGGTTTTCTCATGGCATGGGAAGTGAACCATAAAATAAATCCAGACAAGAGGTCCAACAGGGAATCCATGGTTGATGCAATTACAGCTAAAGATCTACTCTCCACAGATGCATACACTTTTGCCAAGAAAAGGACCATATTTGCTATGTTTGACACATGAATAGCCATCCTTTCACTTCTAGCAAGCTGCTTCACTTCATCCTGATGACAAAAATTATATATGGATATATCCCTACTATATATGTTCAAAAGCTACAAATCCACATGGAAGATCAGTATATATATACACACATCTTGTTGATTAAATCATCTTAATTCACACAAGGGAAGACAACAATCTCTACATCAATTCTTGGTATATATATATTATATATATGATCAGACAATTAATTAGTTTTCAGACATGGATAGACAAAAAATTAAACGCCGACATATATATATATATATGGTAATTATATTATAAATTTTTTGCTTAAACACCAATATATCAGATATTAAATATCTTCCTTTCATGTTGTATGTATCGATCATGATATAATGACTGGCCAATAACAGTTCCAGAAGTCGCAAGTTAATTAATTAAACATGAAAATGCTTAATTATAGAGTAGTTCATTTTCCTGATTTGATATCGGCTTTGACAATCATGTCTTGCTAGTTGACATTAATTAGTTTCAAGTTGATGTTATGATGTAAGGAGGATATATAATTAAAAAAACAAGCATTATATATATATATATATATATATCTCTCTTAAAAGGGTTGTCATGTCCATTAATTGAGCATGCAGCTATTAAACCAACCTCTGTTAGACTTCCGGGTAAACAACCCGATTCATTTACGATCTCCATCTCATTGAAACCTTCAAGTAGCCTTTCCTGCTTTTTGTAATATTCTGCAATTTTTCCCTGTTTCCCTAAGAAGAGATGAAATCAAACACGAAAACTTATGTTTATATATATTTGTAATCATCATGTGATGGTATACCATAAAATGATTGATTTTATAGTCCTGAAATGAAGATAGGTAGGTAGTATCTTTTAAATTAACTGTACATTTAAGTTGTTAGACCGAAAAAAATTAAAGTTATTTTTTATTAGATGTCACACTCACACCATATTATATGTAGCTAATTAAAATATATATATTCAGTTCCGATCCTTGTCATAGGAATTAATCAGACATTGATATATATAGCATGCAAGTGTCTCGTCCAATAACCAACATTTCCTTATCAGTGAGGCTTCAAGCGATTCAACTTGTGTGTCCATTCAGTAGTCACATAACAGGAATTTTAGATAACAAGATCACAGCAGCAAACAAGAGACAACAAGATGTGTGTCTCTACTAATTAATTTCGGCCACTCAGTTCCAACACTAAATTCTGACAGACGGTTAATTTACAATATATATATATCATGACATTTCAATTATATTTAATAAAAATAACCAATAAATTCCAAAAAAATTTAACTGTTATTAACTCAATATTGTCCAATACATTACTTTAATTAGATGAAAGTAGATCAGGATAATGATAATGCTTTAGCCTCTATCTATGAATGGTGTCTTCACACTCTTTACAACTGATCAGACAACATATATGTGTCTCGATCACATGCAGACAAATTCGATAAATTAAAGTGCAAGCGTTACATAGCTCATGATGATGACGTAGTATAGATTTCGGAATTTTTAGTGGGGTGGATGAAAAGAGGAGAAAAAGTAATTAAGTTAAAAACAAAAAAACAAAAACAAAAAAAAAACAAATGGGATTCATCCTCGAGCTTATCATGATGTGACAAGATACAAGAATCATCCTGATAGATATGTGTAGATCCCCCAACTCCAAGGTGTCATTCTTGTTATCTTTGTAGAAATGAAAATACGAGTTGTAGGCAAGTGTTTAGACCTAGCTAATCAAATTATCCTAAAATAACTTTCTTTGATATCATGCAAGTTAAAAATGAGACACTTAGGTACACTCGTGTACATTACATATAAAAAAAATATACGTTCTGTTAGGTCTAAATGTAATTATACATAGTACAACAACAAATCAAGCCAAAAATATGGCCAACTAATTATTTGATAATGTAACGGAAAATTGGGTCGGGGGAGGAAATCATGAAAGAATTATGTTATCGGAGGATAATTAAGGAAAAATAACCAGGTAAATAATAAATAATAGAAAAAATAGAAGAAGAATGCAGTGCGTGCAATTATCATCAAGTTAGTCATATATAAATTCATAAACCATATATGAAATGGTCCAACTTGTAACTTAATTATACCACTTTAGGATCATCAACAAGTTTTATAAGAAGGAAAAGGAGATCGAGCTTAAGACACATCATGTTAATGAAACAAAGATAATTATAATATTATATATACTGACGAGGAGTGCGTAGGAGGCGTCGAAAACTGAAAGACTGATGATTGTCGTTGGAGCAACGTTGTGGCAGCCGGAACTCGTTAAGGTTGAGTCTCCATGAAGTCTGTTCGCCGCCAGGAGACAGCAACTCCGTCTTGCAACTCTCATAACTCATTGATTGATCACTGCCACTGCCACTGCCACTGCCACTGCCACCACCACTCTCCATTTTTGTTAGTATATATTATTGTGTATCTGAAAACTTAACGGATATTGAAATGCAAATATTAAAGCAAGCAAGCGGTAGTCGCATGCATGTAAATTAAAGTTTGAAACCACCATGGAAGGAAACCACCTCCACCTCTTCCCTCCTATATAGGCATGGGAGTTGAAGTCGACACTTCTATGGTATATTTCACTCGTATCAATGCTTTGGTACGTCTAGACGTGGCGCTTCTTTAGTGGTCATCAACTATTCCTAGCTCTCTCGCCTGTGAAATGCTATAGAATATCCTTGTATATATGTTGCTTTAAATTCGAACTTATCCAAGTGTTTATTTGAAAAACTAAAAAATAAAAAAATAAAAAAACTTATTAATTAGGACTGTCCGCCAAAACCCTTTTCTCTCCTTGTTTTCTTATGATGCGATTGGTAACTTCCATGTATCATCAAATTAAGTTGTAAACTCTCTTTTCTCTTTAAATTTATTGCATATTGCCCACATACAATAATGGTGTTGAATATTTGACAATTTTCAATATCAGTAATTAAATTACTCAAATTTAAGAACATGGACCTTTTTGGCATTTCCCTCAAATTTATTAATTTCAAATATTGTTAATCGTTGATTACATATTAGGTAAAGTCATGATAATTTGTTGGAGACATAAATCTCACCATTATGATCCAATTTATCACTTGCATAACTGAACAACCTAATAACTTGCACGTGAGGGGCATATTTTTGAAAACATCAAACTATTTAAGTTTCGATTATCTAATAGCTTAAACTTTTAATTTATAAGGTTGTCATTTAAGATAATTTGTTAGATTTTACAAAAGATAGAGGAGTTAATATATCGATAATCGACACCTTAGACAAACTTGGTGGTCATTTAAGATATATAATTTACTTTCTTTTCTTTGTAGTTTTATTTCTTTCTATTTCTCGAGTTCTTTGTCTTTTATGGGGATTTATTTGAAGAGAGAGGGAGATAGAAGAACAATCTTTGTCACTTAAGCTATCATCAATGAAGTCTCTATAATGGGTCTCTATCCATCATTTTAAAGATCCATATAGAGACCAAAATCAATTTTAGAGACCCACTTAATGACCAAGGCAAAAAAACTATTTTAGAGACCCATTTAGAAACCAAGGTAAAAAAAAAAATCCTCAGTGACGGTCTCTATAAAATTGAGTTTCTATATCGTGTTAATTTTAATTTTACATAATAATTTGATTATGTGTAATTTTTTCTCGTGTGTTACTTTTTTTTTAATTAATTGTTATTTAGATTATCTCAATTTTTTTAACGAATATTTCAAACAAAAAATAAATAATTTGCGACAAAGATAACATTTAAAAAATTAGGATTACGTTTAATTACATAATTGCATTTTGAAAAAAACTAATTAAAAATCTCTAATTAAAAAAAACCCTACGTAAAAAAAATATTAATTAAAAACCCTAATTAATTTACCCATTAAATTAAAATTTTCTCATGTGTTGCGTTTATATTTGTTTTTTGTTCTTCATTTTATTCAATTTGTAAATTAATTAATTTTATTAAGTTAATCACAAATCTTTTATCTAAATAATACCCATTGAATTGTATTTTCTATCATCAATCTCATCCGTCTGTTTGTTTTCTCAAAACCCTAATTAAAAAATATAATTAAAAAAATAAACTAAAATAATATTAAAAAATAAAAAACAAAACCATAATTAAATATATAATTAAAAAACTTAATTAAAAAAAAAGCTAAACTAAAAAAATATAAAAAAAAAAACCTAAACTAAAAAAATATAAAAAAATAACCTAAACTAAAATAACATTAAACAATAAAATACAGAACCCTAATTAAATATAATATTAAAATATAATTCAAAAAATAACTTAAAATAAAAAAGCATAAAAAATAACCTAAACTAAAATAACATTAAAAAACAAAAAACAAAACCATAATTAAATATATAATTAAAATATAATTAAAAAACTTAATTAAAAAAATAAGCTAAACAAAAAAAACATAAAAAAACAAAATAAAAAACTCTAATTAAATATATTAAAAAACTTAATTAAAAAATAACCTAAACTAAAAAAAATTTAAAAATAACCAAAATATATTTAAAAACTTAATTAAAAAATTTGTAATTAAAAACCCTAACCCCCCCCCCCCCACCACCCCACCCCTTAACCCTAACCCCAACCCCAACCCCAATCCCAATCCCAATACCAATATATTTTCCTCAATCCCTCCCCAAGTGCGCCGCCCCCCTTCCCCCTCCTTCTTCCTTCTCTGCAACGCCGCCGCCTCTCCATCCCCCTTCCCCCCTCCCCCCACCCCTCCCCCTGCCTTTCCTTCAGATCTACACACACACACACACACAAACAGATATATACATATATATATATATGTGTGTGTGTGTGCGCGTGTGTTTGTATGTGATGTGTGCCCCCCCCCCCCCTCCCACTTCATGTTTTTACCTTTTTTTTCTATTTATTGAGCCAAATTTGAGTTTTTTGTTTCAAATATTTGGTATGTTGAAAGATTTCTGATATGTGTTGTGTTAATGGTATTTTTGTTTCCAGATTTGCTTGTATATATACTTGAATTTCAACGGATCAATTTTTTTTTTTTCAGCTTTGCAACGGCTCTATTGTCAGCATATGTTGGCTTTTTTTTTTTCTTCTCTGATTAAAATAAAAAATTATGTAATGTTTTTTTTTTTTTTCAAATCTGACGATCTGACTTTGTCAGAGTGTCAGATCGTCACATGCTTCAAAATAGAGAATCATTTTTGTCTTCTTGTGTAATCTCCATTTTCTTCAACAAATTGTTAAAAAAAAAAAGGAGACCAGGTGTTATTTTGGTTCTTCAAGGCTATTGTGATGTCATTTTTTTTGTCAAAAAGTATCAAATAGTATTTTAGAGACTCCCATTGATATTAATTTTTTCTTAATGGAATATCTAAAAATATCAATTATAGCTGTTTAAAGATTCCATTTAACATGCCATAAAAATTTGATCATTTCGTTAGACCATCTTGTCATTTCAATTGTTTTGTTTGATTATATTACATGCTTTCGTACGTGTAATCCATGATATAATATATATGTAGTGGATATAACGTGGCGCACTTGTACGTGAAAAGATTATAATTTCCACTCACACAGAAGAGTTGGGTTACTTGAGTTTGTTTATTATAATTAATTTGCAGACCTTATGATCTTATACACGGTTAAATCCATAAAGTAGGATTGAGTGGGCCAAGAAAATAAAATATAACATCCTTTTTCAACAAAAATGGAGCACAAATAATGCAAAACGCATGCATGCCCAAATTAGGTAATTAATTAAGATAAAGAGTCAAATATATAATTAGCTACTTATAAACGTCGCAAATTAAAGTTCTAAACCACTCCCCTCTTTTTGTTTTCTTCAAATTATTTATTCGTCCAACATTCATGAATATTTATTCCAAACAATTATATATATATTGAATTATGATCGTACGTCACTTGTTTAATTTCTTGGTTTGTGTTCTGGGTGATGAATAGGGTCAAAATCTACATGTACAAACGCTCGCTCGATTTCAGGTAGCTGCTCTAGCTTCTCTTGAAGTGTCTCACCAATGTTATGGGCTTTATCAAGAGACATGTCTTGGGGAAGTACTATGTCAACCTCCACAAAGTATTCAGATCCAAAACTGTAGGCTCTAACAGTTGCAATGTGCTTAATCTCTTCATGGTGATTCCATACTAGATATACCAGCTTCGTTATGTACTCTGAGGGAGCTGTCCTACCAATCAACGATCCGACATTTTCCCTCACTGTTTTTGCCCATGTGCTCATAGTGTACAAGGCTATCTGCATTCATTAGTAAGTACAGGATTGTGTGAAAAAGATATCGTGTTGATACCCATTGGTATATATATATATATATAATCCCTGATGGTTAAAAAACGAAAAGATAAGGTTTAATTATGCATGATTTGAAAACAAGATCATCAGTAATATTTTATAATTAACTTACAATGATAGCTCCAACAGGATCAATCCACCAGAAAAATCGAATGGCTAACACTGCTGCCGCTAGCCCAACTGAATTAGTAATGACATCAAAGAAATGGTCTTGAGCATAAGCTCTAACAATCTCATTCTTGAATTGACGGCAGTATAACATAAGCACAAACTTTACTAGTGTCACCGACACCATAATCCCTATCATCCATTTCTCCTTCTCAGAATTCCTTTCCGGTTGGGACTGCATGCGCGCATTTGGAATTAATTAAACGCTTACTACAAATGTAACACTGTACAACATTTATAAATTATATATTAATTACATGAAAAATTCTTCAAATATGTATTAATTCATACCTTTACCATAAGTTCTCGGGCAGATTCAAACAACACTTGCAGTCCTAAGGTTGTCATCACTGATGCAAAAACAACTAGTCCCTACAAAATTGCTCATTTGATTTAGATAGTGTACATGGACCTCAACTACTCTCTCTCTCTCTCTCTCTCTCTCTATATATATATATATATATATATAGTAGTAAGTGCAATCATGGTGTCAATTGATAACAGCTTAATTATTATTGGGATTTAATTTGGATTTAGGCTCATTACCACTGGCTGCATCCGCTTCTTGCCTACAGGATATCTATAAGGATTTGGTTTATTCATGGCATAAGCCGTAAACCACAAGATAAATCCTGACAATAGATCCAAAAGTGAGTCCAACGTCGATGCTATCACAGCCAATGACCTACTTTGGACGGAAGCATAAACCTTGGCCACGAAAAGCACGAGATTAGCTATGTTGGATGCATTAATAGCTATCTTCTCACCCCTAGCGACCTGCCTTGTTTCATTCTGCAACAAATAATTATAAATTTATAGATATATATTAGCAAAACCCCCCTCAGGCTTTTTCAATCCAAAATTTTTCATGTAGTACGTACTAGTTAGTCAATTATTATATATATATATATTAGTGCCTAGGCATTATGCTGATCAGTTAATGTTTCTAGGAAATAATTTCAATAACCTCAGTCAAACTGCCAGGCAAAGTGCCCAGCTCAAGGAATGCATCCACTTCATTGAAACCTTCGATAAGCTGTTGTTGCCTTTTGTAGTACAGCTCAACTCGTCTCCCTGCAAGGAATTAAATAGGAGCACTCATATTAATTAATTAATTCTCTCTATATATATGTGCTAGGTAGGGATGCAAAAATGCAACGTAAGACTAACCAAATCAAATCAAACGACTAATTCTATATACGAAAATCTAGAAATTGAATTATTGATGGCTTACTTGGGCCCTGCAATAACTTGGGAAAGCTAAATCCTGTAATAGTATGCATCTGAGGCAGTTGATGATCATCAAAACTGATGCGCCAGGAGGGGCCATTTGTTGGAACTATGTTGTCCTTAGATAGAGCTGGTGAAAGAAGCTCTAATCGATAATCGAAAGAATCAATGCGAATATCCGTTTCCATTGTACTACACTACTCCTCCAATATAATGAAATGCTCATGAGTTGAAAAAAAATTAGCAGCTCAACTCTTTTTATATATACAAAGTAGGAATCGAAATAAATTTTAAACCTTGATTAGTACGCGTACGTAATTAATTTACAATTATATTGTTATTACGATATATAGATGTACATGTTTCCACGCATGCTTTCACAAGCATGAATAATGTTGGTTATCATACTAGTCGTCTTGCGTTAAGCGTCCATTTACATGTACTCATGATCTAAGTTGACCCTACTAACTCTTAAATTAATTACGCCAGTTTCTGATCAAGTATGTCAAAGAATCCTACTATAAAGGAATCTCGGCATACTGTTCACACGCCAAAATGCATAGCCATATATATATTAGCTAATGAATTTTACTAGCAATATTCTTCCTTCCTGCTTCTCAATTATTCTCCGCTCATCTTGTAAAAAAATTAGGGTAAATAGCACCACAACCCCTTATGCTTTAGTAAAAGTGCACAGGACCCCCCTATGATTTCAAAAGTGCACCGGAACCCCCTGTAGTTTTAAAAATGTAGCACTACAGCCCCCTCCGTTAAAAAAATCGTTACTTTTAACGGAGAGTGCGTTCCCCGGGCGTTCGGTACGATTTTTCATATTTTTAGGTTTAAATTATTACTTAATTAGACAAAAATGCCCTTATATATGGTTTTTCTTTTCTTTTCTTTTCTTTTTCTCCCAATGCAATTTTCACAAAAAATAAAAATAAAAACCCATCTTCTTCCTCAAACCACCCCCCCCCCCCTAACCCTCACCATCCCCCCCACCCCCACCCTCCCCAAAACCTGCAAATCCTTTATATATATATATGTGTGTGTGTGTGTGTGTGTGTGTGTGTGTCTGTAAACAAAAAAGAAAAGGAAAAGAGAAAAGGGCATTTATGTCTTTTTATGCAATTCAGTTAAATTTGTTGACGGAAAATTAGGGAAGGGGTGCGTGTGCACGGTTTGAAAACCACAGGGGGTTTTGGTGCACTTTTGAAACCACAGGGAAGTCTTATGCATTTTTGCTAAAGCATAGAAAGTTGTGGTGTTATTTACCCAAAAAATTATAAACTCTAAAACTAACTTATAAGATTTTGAATTCCTTTTTTAACATATCATCCAATTTTTTTCTTTTTTTGTCAGAATAAAATGACAGTCGAATAATGAAATAGTTCATGTAATACACAAGTGATCCTAATCCAATGAGATAGAAATTAGAAAAGTAAAAGATGTACAAGACTATGAGGTACATTAATCAACCAATCACAAGGTAAAGATTCATATTACTTGCTGACATGATAAAATAAGCATATATATATATATTTATATATATATATATAATTTATACGAAAATCACAACTAAGAGATGAATTAGTGATTGATTCCTTGCCCCGTTAAAATAACGTTGAAATGAAAATAAAAATAAAAAATGAATGGTGAGCATGCAACAAATGGATAAAATTATCAAAGTGTAGTTATTAGCATCTTACGAGCCTTGAACCTGTTTGGGCTTCACATCAGGGCCCAAAACTAAATATACTTAGGGATGATAATGGAGACGGTTTTTGTGGGTACCTGTCTCGCATCTGCTTCAAACGGGACGAGAATTGGAGTAGGAAATAGGGAATGGGGCGAGGGGTGGGGATTAACTTTTAATCCTCGCGCGGGGCGGGGCGGGGTAGGGCGCGGGGATAAGCATTTTTTGTCCTACACAACCCACCCCGCATACATATGTGGTTATTTTATATCTTTAGTTTTACATATATATTAAAATTTTTAAATTATAAATATAAGGTTATAAAAAATGACATTAGATAAAATATTATAAAAAATAGAATAGAAAAAATAGATTATTCAAAAAAAATTATAATTTTTTTTAATCAAGACCACTACACTAATTGAGACTTGTTATCATTTTACATAAATAACTCCATTTTACTATTGATCAAGTGGATTTAAGTTTTACCAAAAAAAAAAAAGGTGGATTTAAGAAATTTGTTAGTTGTTCCTAGTTTTACATTAAATAGTTTCAAATAACATAATTAAGGACGATACGGTAATTACTATTATATGTGCATGCGATAACCAAAAATAATTATAATAATTAATAAGATCCCATAACACAAAGAAGTATTATTTTTTCGCATATTGTTCTCATACACAATGATTTCAGTTAGAATTAATTTTAAATACTTAAGATTCAATTACTATAAATTTATTTTTACTATTTAACTGTAAGTATAAGACTCGATATATGATTAATATTTAATATTTGTTTAAAATATGTATTTATATTTATAATTATTATAATTTTAATTTATATTTTGAAATTCCAAAATTTAAATTAAATTTAATATTATAAGATTTAAAGAATAATAAAAAATTTATAAGTAATCTTCATTTTCCGTGTTGATTCGGAGACGGGGCAAGGGCGGAGCGTGGGTACATACAATGTGAGGACGGAATAGGTGTTGAAAAACTTTTTAAGGAAGGGATCGGTGAATGACCAAAGAAAATAAAAGGAAGGGATCAGTGACGTGGCGACTAATGCCAGCACAGCACCAAACACACACAAAAAAAAGAAAAAGAAATAGGAACAAAATGAAATTATTGAAAGAAGACAGTGGGCTCAGCACACGCATACACACAGAGAGAAAGAGAGAGAGAAGGAATCGAAAATCTGAGGCTATTTTCTCTCTCTACAAATCCAGAATTTTATCGAAATTAGGGTTTCTCAAATCAGCTCAAAATGGTTAGTTTTTCTACTCATATAGTTATTTCCTTTATTTTACTTAATTGAAGCTCAAATTTTCAGCTTCCCAATTGCATGTTGTTAGCAGCGTTAACGTTTCTGCTAAAGCTCAGATTTTTACTTAACAGCTGTAATTATTATCCGTCATATGGTTTTTTCTTGACAGAATTGCATCAAATTTCTAGTTAATTTTTTAGTCTTGTAGTATTAGCTGCGAGTTTGTTGACCTAGCTTTTCACAAAATGTCTTCTTTGACTAATTACTGTTGCTTATAGTGGTAATTCAATTGTTCCTGGTGTATTTAGATAACTCAATGGAGTATAATGAAGTTTTGTTTTTATATTCGTAACAGAACAAGTTGGGAAGGGGGCATCGCGACAAAGTTCAGCAATTTATCACAATTACTGGGGCAAGGTACTTTTGCTCATTTTACTGTATATGCCGATGCGTTGCTTCTTTCCCTTTTCAGCATTTGATGATTTGCTGATGTTATATTGTGTCAATTATATACTCTGATCGTATTCCTCAGAAACTTGCTCATACTCTCGGTCTAATTGATTTCATTGTGTCATGCTCATTATGGAAATCTTAAGTTAGTGGGGGTGTTTGCCAACCCTCTGTTTCAAACTTGAAGATGAATCGGGGCATAACAAACAACCAATGAACCAAAGTACAAGTAATAGTAAAATAAGAAGCTTTTTAGATTAAAAGCTCTATATTTACACATAACTTACATTCCTATTTAATTTCAACATATACATAGCGCTTTCCTGAGGGAAAAGGTTATCCATCTCAGAGTGGTTTCATTTACTAGCTCGAATAGTTGTCAAAATATTACTTATGTTTCCAATCTGGCTTGAGCTTCTCTCTAATTCAGCAAAGTGAATTTGATCAATTTGGGCATTGGTTCATTCAATGATTAAGTCGAGAACTTCCATCTGGTCTGTGAGAATAGTCAAAAACCTTTCCTTTCTGAGTTTCATTGACCTACCCAGTATTATGTGTTCTGACATCTGAATTGGAGAACTTGATCTTATGTTTTGCATGCAGTGAAAAAGCAGCTATTCAAGCTTTGAAGGCTAGCGACTGGCATCTTGAAGGAGCCTTCGATGTATTCTATAGCCAGCCTCAAATTAGATCACATACTGACACAAGGCACTTAGAGGAGCTTTACAATAGATACAAAGGCAAGCTTTGTTTTCTGTTTACATCTTCTACATCTGTTCTCTTGCTAACGTCTCTTATTGAGCACAATTCAGCTGTGAATCGCAAGTTATTCAATGTTCTTGTTCTTTCAGTGTGAAATCTCAGTTGTTAAGGCTGCAATTTCTTGATTCTCTCGTGCAGATCCATATGCTGATATGATTTTGGTTGATGGAATTACTCTACTCTGCAATGACCTTCAGGTAGATTTACCTTCCGACCTAGTTAATTTTGGTTTGGTTTGATCTACATTGTATAAATTACATATAACTGTGACATGAAGGGTAAGGAGTCACAGGATTTGACATCCCAGTCATTCTTCGAATTTAATATTATTTTTGTAGCACCCTTTGTTTTTAGATTTATCATCATTTTGTAATATTCTTTACTTCTGTTTCGGCAGGTTGATCCGCAAGATATTGTCATGGTACGTATGCCCATCCATGTGCCTGGAGACATACTTAGTTGTCATAGTTTTTCACTAACTCATTCCATTTGGTTCTGATCCTCTCCCTCTCTCCTCAAAAAAGAAACAGAAATCAGACACCAGAGGAGGAAAAAAAAATTGTAATTGGTCTCACGCGTTTTGGGTTAACTTGACACTTACCTTTTTGTAGTTGGTAATTTCATGGCATATGAAGGCTGCTACTATGTGTGAATTTTCCAAGCAGGAGTTCATTGGTGGATTGCAATCTCTTGGGTATATACAAACACATGCAATTGTCCTGGTTTGTTTTCCTTGTTTCTCTCTAGAATGAGCTCTTCAAACTCAATGTTAATTGAATTGGTGCTGCAATGACAGAATAGATTCCCTGGAGAAGTTTAGAGAAAGACTACCATTTCTGCGCTCGGAGTTGAAAGATGAACGTATGAGATCTCCATTACTCATAGAAGTTATTCTCTTACTTAATTTAAATGTCCTTGCTTTGACCTTAGACGTACCAATGGGGAATGAGTGACCTGGTTTAGAAATTAATACTTTAGTGATTCACTCAACAAACCCTTATTTAGATGCATTTTCTCTTAAATCAGTGTTGCAGTTTGCAGAACAAACTCGGGACATATTATGTACTATTCTAGAGTTACTTCAGTTGAACACCAGTTCTTCTCTCTTACAAAGACATCTTTTAGAAAAACAACTTTTTATCACTATTTGGATCTTCTTCTGTGTGGCTCTCACTAAATTAAATCTTTGGTCTATGTTATCCAGATAAATTCCGTGAAATCTACAATTTTGCTTTTGGATGGGCAAAAGAGAAGGTAAGAAATGTTTACTTTATCTGTTACTCTTCAATGCATCCATCTGCTTATTGAACATCCTACTAGAAGTGCAGTATTATCGACAATAGCAGAATTTTCAATTCCATGTTTCTGATGAACATATTTTCCTCCTATTATTTTTTTGATTTCAGGGTCAGAAGTCCTTGGCACTGGATACGGCAATTGGTATGTGGCAGCTGCTATTTGCAGAAAAGCAGTGGCCGTTAGTTGACCATTGGTGCCAGTTTTTACAGGTAGCTTGATAGTCCAAATTTTAGTCATTTGCTCTTCAACTGTTTGAAACTGCATAAAGTCAGTTCTCAAATCTGTTGTCCGTGACAAACTGAAAATCAGATCTGTTTTACAAAGGAAGAAGCAGGTTACTAGTGTGTGTTCTCGGCTTCCTCCCCCTATTTCCATCCACCACCATATCAGTACTACTTTTGCATATTGGAAATCCCAGGGATGGCAGTTAACAATGACTGCTGTCTTCGTTGCCGGTTGGATTTTTTCCCATTCCCATTCAAATTCAACATCATAAGTAGGTGTACTAATGTCACAAAATGATAAAATTTACGTGTGCTTCCTTTGCGTTATATGTTATGTTTGTGTAGAGAATTACAACCTGAAATGGTGGTCAAGAACGTGTTCTTCTTAAATTGCTGGAGTCAGATAAAGAGGATGTTTTAAAACTGCTGTTAATATTCTATTTGTTTTTGTTTTCCCTAAATATGTTAATATGATCCAGGCACGGCACAATAAAGCAATCTCTCGAGATACATGGTCTCAACTACTGGAATTTGCAAGGGTAAGATATAATGTGCATAGTTGATGTATTTAATTGTGATACCAGTTTAATCGTCAATATAATATGTATGTTGTTTGTGAATGCAGACAATCGAGCCAGCACTATCAAACTATGACCCTGAAGGTGCTTGGCCGTACCTGATCGACGAATTTGTTGAGTACCTGATTGAAAATGGCGTTGTTCAAAAGAGTCACTCCAGTGACTGGACCCTCAAACGTTGAATCGGCTGGCTATACACACACGCCGTTTGTGCAATGGAATGGAATGCTCCCGTATTGTTTATGACAAAAAATGAAAAAGAAGAAAATAATTTTAAAAAAAAAGAATCATGTACAAAAGATAAAAGGATGATCTTGAACAATAGATTCTTATTTGTTAGTGTGAGTTTGTATGTCTCAATTGTGGCAAAGAAATTGTTGATGTGGTTTGAAATTCTTGTGGAAATGAAACCTTGTTTGACATTTGTGGAAATTCTTGTGCAGTGGTTATTTGATTTATCCTCCTCCTCAAGTTTAGCCATAATATTTCATGGATTTGTTCTTTCTTCTGTTTCTTTTTGGGCAAATCAAAGATGGATATTAGATGCTCAAGCCTCCGAATATATATACATATGTAGATATGATAAGTAAGTTTTTATTCATGAATATAGAAGGTTCACACAACATAAAGACGAGCAGACAACACCGGAGGTTACTATTATTAACCCAGGTACTAGGCATGCACTGGTGGTGGTGCAGTGAACATGTGAGTGATCAGCAACGCCTGGTGCAGAAACAGCGCTGTCGAAACCCTCTGCACCACCCACCAATGAAAGCTGGACCTTCATTTCTGCAAACTAAACCACAATTGTGGTCGCTGAAGCATCTTCCCTTAAAATGATGGCTTTTTGATTCACAGGTTCTTGCCAACACGCCCTCCTCTGGTTTCACAACCATATATAAAAACAACCAATTTCAGTTTATATGTGATAATACTACCATTACATAGTATATATTATGGCATGAAAAAATAAAACTAAATTAAATTAAAGCAAAAAATAAAATGGACATTGAGATTTGAGAGAGAGCTTTACGTGAAGCCAAGAGAGAAAGCAAGATCAAAATGAAGCAAATGAAACGTGGAGTCTTCATTTCTACCAATGTCTCTTGATAGATTAGATTAATCTGCAATCGGCATAATCTGTTAATATACATATATATATATAAGAAGATGGAGCATGTGATGACGCTGTCACTGTTTCTGCCAGGTGTAAACAATCTTCTTACAAGTGGCCATCACCATGCATCAAGGCTGCCACGTTTCAACATTCAATGTGAGGCGATGCCATTTCAACTCCACAATAAATTCAATTTCTGAAAAGAGCTATAAAAGCTCACAAAAGTTCTAACACCTTGTTTGAAGAGGTTGCTGCAGTGTAATACTATTAAGGGAAAAAAATTTCTTTTTTTATTTTATTTTATTCAAGAAATTTAAATCGTAAAATACATTTTAAAAAATATCATTAGTGAAATTGATTGCGTAATCTTTCGCTTTCGCATTCTAAAGAACATATCACGGTGGTTCATAGACAATAATTTAAGGCTCACCAAGTCCTGCAGATCTCCTTTTGTCCAATTGTCCTCGTCGTAACCATTTTCGATGCCAGCTTAAAAAATAATTATGAAAAAAAAAAAAAAAACATTTTCCCTTGCTGCAACTGTGTTATATGATAATAGTTGCTCAGAAATGGTGAACCAACTAAATAATAAATTCCAAAACATAATTAGTGTGTGTGTAGAAGCCGCTTAATTTTAGGCGTTGATGGTCCAGACTTGATACAGATGCAGCGAGGGTTGAAGAAGCCTTGACATTCACCATCCCATTTACCTTGAGAGAAGCATAAATTTTGACAATTTCACCACCACCCACCCACCCACCGCCCCTGCCACCACCAACCCTTTTAATACAACACACATATATACAATACACAGACAACACGCATATATACAACACACATGAATCACACCACACACAATAGACATATCTATTTTTTTGTTGTTTTTCTTTTTTTGGTCAGATGGGGATGGGGCAGCGGGTGAGGAGATGGAGCAGCGACGTGGGTAGGGGGTGGGGTGTTTTTTATTTTTTCTTTGGGAGTGGGAGTGGGGATCAGAGTTATCAGTTATATTTTTAACAGAAAATACTAACTTAAAACTTTCTTTGAAATATTAGGGACTAGTTTCAAACAGTTAAAACAATGAGGACTAGTTTAAGACAAAAAGAAACAACGGGGACTTGTAGTGAAATTTTCCGTTTCTTTTTACGTTACACTCAATTTCGGCCTTGAAGGAGGTGTAGCAGGCAAGCATTCAGACGATTGACGTAGTGTGTGTGTGTGTGTACAATACATATACATGATGGATACCCAACAACAACAACAACTCCTCATAAATCAAGAAGAATATAGCTTTCACATCCTCAAATAGAGCAAAAGGCCAAATTATATCAAGAATGTGCTAGCAGGGTCAAACAGAGGTGTGTATTGCTGAATGAGCCCATACATGTCAACTCTTCATTATTTTTGGTTTCATAAACAGGGCTATTAACTTCAATCATCACAGTCCAGAAACTGAAGCACAAAACTGGAAACCTAACAAACTTTGTGAATCACTATTTTGACTCAACACTCGTTTCTTCCACTAAAAAACTGCAGCGCATATGCCTCTCTTAAAAGTATTTAGTTGGTGGCCGCAACCAATGCCATGTGCTCTATCAGGTCCAATACTCGGTTGCTGCAAAATGAGCCCAGAGAATGAGGGCACTGTGGAGGGGTGGCACAAAGCCAGAGAGAGATAGATACAGAGAGAGCTAGCTTACCTGTATCCCCACTCATTGTCGTACCAGGAAACGAGTTTCATGAAGGAGTTGTTTAGTCCCATCCCAGCTTTAGCATCAAATATGCTTGACCTAAGGTAAGACATTGAAAACATAGATTGAGAACAAGAATTCAGCTGTACTTTATCACAGAATAGAAAACATCAAATTCGACCAATTAGACCTTTTGGTAGACCATAGGAAGTATAGTCATGTCAGTGAATATACGACATACTTCCTATACAAACCCTGTTTGAGATTTTCTAAGCAGAAATTCCTTTTTCCCATTATAATTTCATTCTCAACCGAGTCACCGATATCATGAATTTCAGATATACATCAGCAAACTGTCACCAATCAACATGATAGCGCAAATCTCTTTCCTCAAACATCAATGTCTGACTTAACTGAACAATTTTCTTGTTTTCAGATTTAGTTTTAGTTTTAACAGTTTCGACCACCAGTCTAGCCACACAAAAGTCTACAGCTTTTCAGCTGTCTGCAAGCTTCAAGTTAGGCTTAGCAGGGAGCAATGCTGATTAATTTTTTTCCTTCATTTTTATCGGTCAAATATATCCATGCATAAATAGTTGAGTGACGTATTGAGTCCCAGAGAGAAGAAAAGAAGAGGCTTTAGGTGATTTACCTGGAATCGCCAACAAAATCATTGGAGACGACATCCTCATCAGTGTATCCAAGAATGCCTTTGAGTGGACCCTCTGATGCATACCTGCGGTGTAAAAGTAAATGATAACTTGACTCTGCTTGTTTACACGAAGAGTAAAAGTGGCCAATAAAATTCTTATGAACACAGGAGGAAAGGGTGCCAAATAAACAAATAGCAGGAACATATAGCATACCTAATGGCAGCCTTGACATCTTCGTAGGAAGCACTCTTCTCAAATCGACAAGTTAAGTCTACAACAGAGACATTAGGTGTTGGAACACGGAACGCCATTCCAGTAAGCTTCCCATTGAGTTCTGGGAGAACCTTTCCAACAGCCTACAATACGACCATGACAAAAATTAAATTTATGAACATTTGCAAAGAGAATTGATAGTCAAGTTCATTTCATACCTTTGCGGCACCAGTTGAACTGGGGATGATATTTTGCCCAGCTCCACGGCCTCCTCGCCAATCCTTCATGGAAGGGCCATCAACAGTCTTTTGAGTGGCTACACATTCAAAGTCAAGATATGATCAAGAGGATGCAAACCCTTAATAATAATGACAAACAAAGGCAAAATGTGCTGACAATCCAGGTGTGTGCATCTCAGCATACACGAGTGAACAAAAGTGAGACACCTGTTGTCGCGTGCACAGTTGTCATTAAACCCTCAATGATACCAAACTCCTCATGAACCACCTGTCAGTAACACAAATATGGAGAAAGATATTAGAAGTAGTGACTTGACACTTTCCTTATGATAAAGATAAAAGTCGTCCTATTTTCCAAGTGATTTGTCACTAAATGAAGGCTAAATGTAAAGATAAACAGACGACATCGAATATGTGCCTCTCTTTTGCCTTTATAATCTACTCTCTTTAATCCATAAAGTTTTAAATCCAAAAAGAACCTTGGCAAGAGGAGCGAGGCAATTGGTGGTACAGCTAGCATTGGAAACAACATCCATGCTTGGTTTGTAAGTTTTCTCATTTACTCCCACCACAAACATAGGGGCATCAGCTGATGGAGCCGAGATTACAACCTTCTTTGCACCACCCTGCATATCATGAAATGCGAATTGAGAGATAGCATGAGATAAAGACAATCCTTAACAATCAATGAATGGGAAGGGGGGCCAAAACCAAGAATCTATATTAGCTCACTTTCTTGTGTGCTGAAGCCTTCTCAACTGTTGTAAAGACTCCAGAAGATTCAACGACAAAGTCAGCACCGTAATCACCCCAAGGAATCTGAGCTGGGTCCCTATTTAGAGATAAAGATTTGTGTCAAGACCATATGTTCCATCATTTGTCTTGTTTTGACTTAATGCTCATTTAGAAATATCACTTTAATTCCTCAATCGAAAAGCTCTGCAATACCTTTTGCTGGTAACTTTGATCTGCTTTCCATTGATCTCTAATGTGGAATCATCCACAACCCTAAGAGTCCCTTTGAAGACTCCATGAGTAGAATCATACTTGAACATGTAAGCCTGAGAAGCCGAATAGCAAGACAACCATTTTTCAGAACAATCTAGCAATTCACTCAGACCAGAATTGTGAAAGACATAAGAATGTCCCAAGTTCAGGCAAACCATACTGACTCACGGGAATTGGAAATGAATCGAATTAAACTTATGCCCCTCAACAATAAGGAGTGGGTTAAATAGACAACATAAAAATTAAAAATCACTCTGAAGAATGAGGAAAAAATTGAAAACTTATAATTTCATTCAATATGGTAAGAGCTAGACAATATAATCGTTTAAACAGTGAGTTCACATCTTACCATATATTTAGCATCAACAAATGGATCATTGACAGCTACCACATCAATATCGTCCCGAGAAGTCGCTATTCTCAAAACTAACCTGCCAATACGTCCAAAACCTGCAAAAATTAAGCACAACGAACAGATCGTATTCAGAATTGTATGCCGACAACTTAAATCCCATATTAAAGATAATAGTGATAATGTATTGTTTACGTTACTTTGTACGTTAAAATAGATTGTTTATGAAATCGGTATTTGAGCAGCCAGTACATGGACTTGAGCAATCAGATCACATTTAGCAAAGGAAAGGGGCAAGATATAGCAGTTGTAACGATTTTATAATAAGAGAGACACAAATGACAGAAAGCAAAAGGAATGAAACAAAGTAGTTTATAACTTAGCATTTGATAGAAACATACCATTGATTCCAACCCTTGTTTTCCCACCAGTGCGTGATTCTAGTCAATGAGAAAAGAAGACAAGCAGTGAGCCAAAACAAGTCGTTATTAAAAGCATAAGCGACAAAAAAATATGAGGTCCCATGTCTTACTGTGAACTGCAGGTGGGATTTGTGTGGCAGTTGCTCTGATGGGTTGAATGCTCCGGGCATTAGCTTTTCTGCAGTATAAAAACACCGAGCAATTGAAACAAACAAAATACATTTCTTTTTAAGCTCTTGTGATTTCTCAATGTAACTATAAGGACAAAGAGGAAACCAACTGTCCAAATAGATGTATGTGTATATACTCGAGACTCAATAGCTTAAGTTTTTGGGACATTGTTGCGTACACGGGATTTACGCATGTGTACTAAGGTCCAATTGTTCTTACAATTCACCAAACTCGTCATAACATAAAATGATATGAAAGAAATACTGAGACAATAAATATCAACATTGAACTCAACTGTAAGGAGGAAGAGTCCACAGAAACAGCAGCTCCAAACATGGTCGACTCAAACTTCACAGAGTTGACATTGCTGTAGAGACCAGACACCTGCAACAACCAAAAAATAAAAAAAAATAAAAAATACAATCTAACATATCGCATAGAACACACAGATCAAATAAGTAGATAACTGATATAACATAACTATTTAAAAAAAGCAAAGCTAATAATTGATTTGATTTAGCATCTATAATTTATGAAAAAAATAAATAAAAATAAAGTGAAAATATCCCGTGAGCTAAAAAAAATTTAAAAAAAAAGTTAAAAATTGGTACTACGCTTTGATTTAAGAAAAAAGTGAAAGGACGAAAGTGACCTTGAAGCGGTGAGATGGGTTGAAAGCATCGGAAACAAGTGAAGAAGCTGTTGTAGATCTGAGGAGGGACGAGCTCGCCATTCTTTTCTGTTTTTGAAATGAAGAAGAAGATTGTAGAAAGAGCAGCTAAGCCCTCCTTATAGATGGATCGACAGCTTATGTTGTGATTGAGGAGAGGGTTGGTGGGTTTAAGAGGAGAGCAAACAGGTTTTCGCCAGCTTTCTCCCTATTAAAATATTATTGTTGCGTCAAATGAGCGCAGCGGAGTTTTTTATGTACTATTCTATATTCTATTCTTCTACAAATGTAAAAGAAAATGCTAACTCGGGTTAGTTGTGATTGAAAGACCGTTTAGCCTTTGGAAATTATATTTTTTCACATCTTAAATTTAAATTTAAATTTAAATTAATTTTTACAAAGCGTCTGTATATAACTAATTAAATCTAGCCTTCTTTTGAAAAAAAATATGTGTTGCAGAATTTAACGTCTTAATTTCTCTATCAGGAAAAAGAAAAAATAAAAGAATGTGCTGAGTTTATTATCCTTTTTTTTTTTTTTTCTCGGGTCAAAAAAAGTGTACCAACCCCACATTGCTGAAATTTGTAAGTGTTTTTGTTTGGCAACATGGTAGGTGAATTTTGTGGCACATGCTGATATTGATATTGATATTGATATTAAGCTTCGACGGTGATGTCAGACTGCTATCGTGGGTGTTCTTTTTTGGTCGTCCTATTCCCTCTTCTTGGGTCACGGGGTTTTGCTTTTCAAACTTTTCTCCTGCGCTCTCTGGCCCGTTGGTGTTTCTGGTGGCCCCATCTATTTGGTCCAACATTGACAACCAGCCCCACCACTACTAAAGCCTTTAATTTTACTGCACTATTTTTTTTTTCCCATATTCATAGTTGTTTAAGTCATCATTTTGTCTTATACATCCAAAAGCATTGATACACCCAAAGAATAAAAAAAAGAATAGAAGCATAAATAGTAACTTGCATGGATCAATTTTACCTCAATTAGCGACATAATTTTGATCGTGTGGATCAAAGATGAGAGCCAAGGGTGACGGTCCATTCTAAAAAGAGTGACAAGCATAATGTGCCAAATTGGTGTTGTGATCATGAGGGGTAGGGATTTTGTTTATCAAAACAGGAACAGCAACATTACGTGCTCCGGTAAGTAACCCTTTCATGACTGTGACAAATCCTGAAACCTCCATTTGCTTCCTTTTTTTCTTTTTTTATTAATCCTTATTTGGTCACAATCAACGACCGGCACACCAGCAGCCGTGTGAATTCCAAGTTTCTTCACAATTTGACGCCTGCTCTACCCACCTTCAATGGTGTACGTTTCTCCACAAAACATTAAATACTTACACGTCTAGTCAAGTATTGAAAGAATTAATATATTAATTTACCGTTTTATTTTAAAGTTTAAACAATTAAATAAAATATTATTATACTATTTATTGTCTTCAATAGAATACTTTAGCAATTCAACATTCTACAAGGTTCCATTTGTTTGTCGTAATTTTTTTTAATTTTTTAATATTTGGTAACCCTGATCTTCTTTAATGCATCATATCACTGACAGTCTTTATAAGATGAAGAACAAGGGATCTCTTAAAGCTACTATCCTTAAACTGATCTTTAATGCATGTGTTTCATATTTGGCATAGGAATGACAATGATTTAGATAATTACAAAAAATAATAAAATCGTAACGAAAATCGTTTAATAAATCAATAACTATAATCGTAATTAAAACTTAACAGTTTTTAAAACCATTAACCATAACCGTAACCGTTAAGGATTTCAAAATCGCTGTTAACCGTAACCATTTAACTAAAAAATAATTAGTTTAAATAATAAAAAAAACCTAAAAAAATGTAAGAAAAGTTAGTTTAAATGTAAATAAACCAAAAATAAAAGAATTAAAGCCAATGGTAAAACTTGAAGTAAATTACATAATAATTTTATGAGTAAAAATCAAAATCAAAAAGTTATGTAAAAATAAATTATTTCCAAGCGTCGAGTGAGAAACGACTATTCTTTCGTTTCAGCAAATAAATATGACAATTCTTACGAGTATAAGTATTGATCCAATAAGCTTAACTCATCTCTTTTAATTGAGCTTAGTTCACTTTTTTTTTAATTGAGTTTAGTTCAAATTTTTATCATTTTAATTACCAATTTTAGTTAGTATTTATTATTAAGTGTATATATATATATATGTTATATTTTTTTATTAAATTAATAATCAGGTTTTGAGTTTTGATTTTTTTAACGTCAAACACCAAAATCTATCGGTTTACAGATCGATTTCCCTTTATAAAACTCAAACCCTAATGTATTGCTCATCAGTTTTTGTTATCGGGTTTTTATCAGACGATTGCTCATCAGTTTCGGATAAAACGAGTACCCGTTGCCATCCTTAATTTGGCATGAAAGAAATGACATAATTTTCAATAGTACAACAACTAGTGAGGAGCATATCATCAACAAAATCATTGAAGATATAAGGTTCAAGATGATCTCAGGAGAAAATTCTAAAATAATAGGCACAATAGAATCCTTTGTAATGCTTGGAATCTAAATGGTATCCTTGCTTAGTTTCATTTAGATTCATGTTTTTTTTTTTTTTTTTTTTTTTATGTTCTTGTAAATGATCATGTCATTTAGTTTTTGAGAAGTAGAATCAAATATATCTTGTTGATTTAGCAAAAAAAGAAAAAGAAGAAAAAAAATTGGTAACCCTAAAAAAAAAAAAATTGAAAAAAATTTGTAGTTAATGTAAAAAAATTAGTTATAAATAGTGTAAAATATTTGATAGTACTTTAGGTGATGAAAATATTTTTCACTCCACACTCCACGTTCCACACCTCCCCCGCCCCCACCCCCCGGGGTCACCACCACCCATCCCACTCATCTCATAAACACATGTGTATGTATGTTTATATATATGTGTATGTATTTGTAAAAATGTCCCATAAAAAATAGCCTAATCATCTTAGTTTGTCCCACATTCCACCCCTCCCCCCACCCCCACCCCACTCGTGTTTTGTCTAACTGTTAAATTTTAATTTTTGAGTTATAGACTTTTGGTTTGAAATATTGTTAAACAAAAGTCTTTAAATGTTTAACCTATGCTGGTAATGTTGAGCTTTTAGAAATTTTGAGGCAATGTTGAACTTTAAAAAATATGAATGAGGTATATTTGAGAAATAAACAGAAAATAGTTTATGGCCTTATATATGAACAATTTCACAAAAGTCTTTTTTGAAAAGCTCAAATTTTAAATTTATTATTTTTAGCTTTTTTCAATTTCAATTTTTACTTAAAAGCACTTTAAAACATGAGCCTAATTGATTAGTTTTAATTTATACACTCTTTGGCCTTACATGACTCTTAGCTATCTCTAAAAGCCATCAAAATTTATTTTTTAGTTTATAACAGGAAATGAAATATCTTGAAACTCCATATTTTAGTATCACTTCAAAAGTACTTCATATTTTAACTGATATATTATTTATTTATTTTTAATTATTAAAGACTATGTTGCAATAATCATTGATAATATTGATATTATTTTTAATTACTATTTTATTTTTAAATTGAAACGTTTTCAATGACTATTATTTTTTTTAGTATTATTTTTATTTTTATTTTTTAAAAATTTAAAAGTTTTAATTTGGATAGGGAGTCAAATTTGACTTTATAAATTTAGAAAGTCAGAAAACAAATTTAAGGACTCTTCTAAGGTAAACGGTTGGAATTGTGAAATATGTTTGCACTCTCTAAAAATAACTAAATAATACATTTAGAGAAACTATTAGAAATGACCTTAGTAACTAAAGATCTAATTTTATTGCTATCCATGTTCATGAAATATAAGAATTCTCTATATAAAGTGACTAAAAATAACATTACTCTGTTACCAAACTCAAAGCTTTTACTAAATGGAGAGATTATTTTTTTATTTTTTGTCGGAAATGGAGAGGCTTCCACTTGACAAGCTTTCAAAATTTTGGTGTTTTTTCAAAGATAATATATATTTAGATGTTTGATCTATAAAGGCAGAAAAAGCTCAATCTGCTTTGCCTTTCCAATCTAGTATTAAGCTACATTGAAATTATATAGTGCATTACGTTACTAAAATCTGTGTAACAAAGTTGCATTAATCTATACATCTCTCTTTTTACCCATGGGAAAGCAAAGATCTCAAAGGCGTACTTTTATTTAAAGTAAATAAATGGATATGAAATGAAAGTCATTCCTTTGTCATTCTCAAATGAATGACTACATAATATGATACTCTTTGTGAGAGAAATTGAATAATGGCAATCGATACACATCAAAATACCACAGTAGAATGGCAAATCATGCAAGCCACGTGTCATTCTTGACAGCTTTAATTGTTAAAATCTATTTTCGGAGTTGTGAGAAAATTCAACAAACAAAATTATCGGCAAAAAGAAAGCAAAGACCATTTTCAGTTTCCTTATTGTTTTGTTGGGTAGATGGATAGATAGATAGATAGATAGATAGATTTGGTCTCTCCCATTTCCTCATCAAACTTCTCAAAAGGGAAAGGAGGAAAAGAGAGATCAAATTTGCATTATCATTTGTTGCTATGTACGGCCTTCACGCATCAGCCACACTTAGGAGGACGCATTACCTACCCACCTGCTTTCTTTTTCTTCATCTCTTTCTCTAGCCCTGGTACATTTATAAATATGTTCATTTTTTTCCTTCTCTCTTCAAAATCTGGATGCAATCAAATGTCATTTTTATTATTATATAAAATTAAAATGCTAATGCTGCTATATATATTTTTCTTCTTCTTCTTTGTCATAAAAGGCTGCTATATGATTGCACGTGCTATAAAAACGACCCTTATCATATTTTGATCACGTTCTTCACGTTTTCATGATTATCTCATTGTTTAATATGTTCACCACATGATGTGTGCCTCCTTCCTTATGCAATATGTATTTTGTTAAGTTCTTTTAGGCAATGTGTATATATATATATATATATTTTGAGATGCAGGGTATATATAATAAGTTAGGTTAAATATTTCGGGACTAGTTAGTTAATATATTACCATTTGGTACGGTACGTTGTTCTTTAGGCTATGACATAAGTTTTGCTTGAGGGTTCGGGTTCTAAGATCGTAAGAGACAACATACTACGTTTAGAGGGAATAGAAGATGGATTAGGAAGTGGCCAGCAAAGAACATATATACATGCATATTTCTTAATCTTATTTGATTCCCTGGAATGTGATTAAAAGATTAATCTTATTGATGGAAGCTCCAATTTCTACTGAATATAATTGCATTGGTTGTGCTATCAGATGTCATCGTGACTATATATACGTATATAGACACATACACACATAACACTTGTAAAAGGAGCTGCTAGGATGGCTGTGGGCTTCAAGTACTGGGATGATTGTGTGGATCCCCAGGACTTGGATGCAATGTGGACTGATCCTGATGTTGCTGCTGAATGGCTTAAAGCTGGTGAAACTAAAGGTTCCAAAATCCACCTTTCCCGTGATCCTGATGGTCAGCCTTTTTTAACTCAAACTGAGTTGAAGGTCAGCATAACTATCTCGCTTTCATCTTCACATAATTAAAAGGGAAGTCTTTATGATGGTAAAATGCTTAAACGTCACAAGCTTCACTTGTGGAAACGGCCCCTTGTAAAAATACAATAAACTCAAAATGAGTCTGACCTTTCTTCTTGCGTGAGGATTCATACTATGACATTCCTTTAGTGGGTTCAAATAGGAAAAAAGATGATTCAACAATCCCTTTACTTACAGTTGCGATCATGTTCGATAGTTCCACTCATAATGTCATCATCATGTTATTAACTTGTTTCAAAACTTGGGGTCCCAAAAACTCCTTTATATGAATCATTAAGTTGGACTTGTATTCTTCAACTTCAGTTATTTGCTTAATTTCTAGCTTGTAGTTATCTTAATTCGTGTATAATTTTGGATTGGGCATTTTCTTTACAGGCTGTGGCAAGGATTATTGTTCGTACGTATTTCATATCACAGATAGACTCGGTATGATTTCCTACCCTGGAATACACAGCAAGTTATGAAATATGGTTTTCTGGGTAATCAAAGTTGATTAAATCTACTTACAAGCGAGTGTTAATTATGATTTCGTTGGTAAATTGAGAGGAATTAGTTGATAGTGCATATTTGTTATCTAAAATTGATCTATGTGCACTGTATTAGCACCTCAGCAGCGTGTTGTCACATGTTGGCCAATGTCGTAGGACCATATTTCTCAATTTGAGAGTAAAACTTTGTAACCGTTGTTTGACACCAAAATTACTTCCTAGCTCAAATAGCTGTGTGTTGTTCTTCTAACTCCAGACTGATATTTTGACCTTTTTTTATCCTTCTATATTATAAGATGTATCAATTAATTAGCAATTATATACAGTCGGCTGCATTTATTTTGCCATTTACTAAATCTGATAATTGAAATCGAAGTTGAGCGATCTTAAGAATCCTGACATCATTTGTTCTCGGGCCTAGTTCTCATGAATATTTTCTCTATTTGTTCTCATGTTTTCTCTGATGATATTTATAGAACTCTTTCTTCTTGTGCTACATTAGCTAGGCAGACTAGACTCCTCGCAAAGGCCTTGGATCTGGTTGATTTTTCATTTTTCTTTGTGTTTAACCTTCCAGCAGCTTGTTTTATTCTTGATATTGTCCTATTCCTGTGGAATATCTTTCTTGTGTTTTATCATCTTAACATTGCCAATGGAACAACTTCATTTTGGTGAAGGATAAAAGCTGTAATAGAATTTAGTGACAATACAGAAGAATAGACTCTAAACTATGAGATGTCTAGCTTCTTGTTTTCTCTTTATGTTGATGATGCATTTGCATCTGATCAGTGAATTCAACTTAACGGCTGTTAGGATCTTACCACTTTTTTTAAGTCTGAGATGTCCTTCTAATGCTCTGTAGGACATGATATGTGCTATTGCCGAACTTGAAAGTAACAGGCAACCCCTTGCTACCCGCTATAATAAAAAATCTAAAGAAACTACTATGGGCATCATGCAAATCTCACAAAAAACTGCAGAATGGCTTGTAAGGTAATGGTCTAGAATTGTTGGCTTAGCCATCTTGCTGGCTTGCAATTTGCTGTCTATTGTTGTTTTGGTTGAACAAATTTAAAATGAGAAGTTTCTGGCAGAGATATGGGTTACTGGACTTATGAAGTTGCAGGAGATTCTAAACTCATCTACAAACCATTTGTAAATGTTTACCTTGGCGCAGCATATCTTAAGTGGCTGTCAAATTTCGATCAAAAGTAAGTTTATTAATTGAAAGTCTCTCTATCAAATTCTCATTATATGGTTTGGTTTCTCTTCTACATTTCATGAATACTACTTACGATTGCTAGTAGAAATTTGAATTCTCTCATCCACTGTTCTTCTGACAATGCAATTCTTCTCCAGAGAAAGAAGTGAGGAATTCATGGTGAGGGCTTATAAATGTGGAACAAAGATGGTAACTCACAAATCAACTTTACAATATTGGAAACAATATCTCTCCGTTAAGGAAAGTCTTCCATCCAGGTAGTTGCTTCTGTTCCATATCCTTTCACATGTCGAGCATGGTTCTTGTCCATCAGTCTTTATATGAATTTTTTCAAAGTACATACAGAAGACCAAGTGATGCTAAAGCCTATCAAATTCGGAATAATATTGCTTAGCTCCATCAGAGTGGATCTTAAGGAACAATAGCAGGTGGAGAGTATTTTTTGATGGACCTAAGGTTTTGGTTTTTGGAAAGAACAACTTAGCATGTCAATATAGAAATCCCTCTCTCCTTGCCAAATAAAGAAAATTTTGAGAAGATGAAATTTTGCTGTCTTAGGGGGTCTCCAGATACTTACTGGCAATCTCTGCAAAAATAGCCTATACCTATATCTGTGCAGATAGAGATGGGGCAATTTCGGGCACCTGAGCCCTAATCACATACATCCTTGACAAGTTTTATTTGGCCTCAAGTATGGAGTTCACTCGTCTCTCTTGGGAAACTCCTCTTTTGAAGAATTAGGTTGTCTTAGTTCCCATTCAGCTAGCTCTCTACCAGAATTGTAGATGATTTTTCTTCCCGAGTGTTAGCTCAGCCTTTTATGGCCTCGAAATACTATCTGTTGCTGTTGTCTTTCCAATTAATCTGAGCTGAACAACTATGTTCGAGCGATGACTCCATATAACCATCTTGTCGACTAATCAGCTGGATACTTCAATTTATGCATATAGCATCAATTTCTATCAAATGAAGGGAAAAAAGTTGTTGACTGAATATCAACCATGTCATTTGCTTTGCAGAAAAGTATTTGAAGTTGGTCCGCTACGGATCACTCCTTCACCATCTGCTGCTGCACGATCAGAAAAGAAAGGTATCCTTTGTGAAATTGGACTTGAGATTGCTTTTGAGTCAGAAAAATATATTTTCTTTTCCCACTTCCCCCCTTCTCTATCTATGTGTGTGTAGAGCAGAGACTTTTATTTTCCATTTTCATTTCTTCAAGTAGAAACTAAGAATCATTTCTGATACGCTGAAAGTTCAGCAGATTTATGGTATTTGAGGAGTTGTTGTCTGTAAATAGCACTATCAGTTCAATATTCTGAAAGAAACATAGATTTGTGGTAGTATGACCATGAAAACAACAAGGTGCAAGTCTACTTACCAATACTTTGGCAGAGTACCCAAAGCATCTAGTGTTGTTGAGCGGGCTCACCAATCTTGCTAAAGATATTCAGTCTCCTTGATTTCCTTAAAGTTTGATGTTTGTATTTGTCTTCATTCGGTGATAAGACTAAAGAAACTAGATCAAATTGAGGACATTAAGCCATTGCAATGGATTCTTATGGACAATTGTACCTGTTGAGTCAATCACCATGTCAATTCTTCCTTGGATTACTTTTATCATTTTTTAGGCTGAAGAGCAGTAGATAACTATGGCCTCAAATATTTAGTTGCATCAAGCTAAAGATACTTACTCAGCCTTTCCTTTGCTGAAACCCCTTGATTTGAGAAATGATCACTAGCTCTGCTTCACCCTTGTGATCTAGATAGAGACATCCACGACATCCACTCCACTTTTATAACTTGATTGGAGTATCTAAAACTTGATATTTTTCACACAGGTCAATTATCAGTATACCATTGCGTATGAGAGCTTATCAGTTGCACACTAATATCCCCTGCAATTAATCATAAGAAGAGAGAGGAAAAGAGGGGACTTTACCATGATGTTACTCAAATTGAGGAATAATTTCTCTATGTTCTTATTTTTATTCACTTTAAACATGAAATTAGTTTGCTTGATTTGCTTGCTTTTCTCTATGTGATGAAGCAGGTCCAGTTAATACAACTTGGGACTCTAGGACTTCAGCAGAGGACATGGAAGAAATGTGGAACAATCCCATCGTGTGCAAGGAATGGACAAAATCTGGGGAGAAACGGGGAAAAGTGCGGTTTTCAAATGACACAGAGAAGAAACCCTTCCTTTCCCGGGTAGAACTGAAGGTAAGACATTTTGTATGATACATGCTTGCAACCTAAGTAGCAAATAGATAGTTTCGCTAGATCAATAGCCATACTCTTTTATGTTCATTCACTTTCCTGTTTCTAATTGTTCTGTTCTTGTGCAGCCAATTCTTAAGTAGCTTACTGATTTTGTTGCTATACCTTCAATGATCTTGTAGCAAGTTTTATGAAGCCTTTTCAAGTTGCTTGAATTTTAAAAGAGGATATGTTTAGTTTTGCTTCTGATTTTGTATGATTAAGATAGCTGGAGAATAGATTCCTGAAGCTTCTTTGTAGGGTGCTTATTAAAGGGTTGCCTATATGAATATGCTCTTGTGACTTCTTGTTTGTTACTAATTGGGTTGATTGTATGGAGCTGTTCTATTCTATATGCTGTTTTTACCATTCATATGTAAAGGAGGGTTGCTTCAATTGTCATTGCCACCATAAGAAAGCAGACTGCATAAAAAGTTTTGAGAAATTGATTATATTAGCTCTTTCTTGCAGGCAGTCGCAGAGATCATTCTTTCAAAATATTTCAGCACAAAAGGAGTAAAACCTGTGAGTATTCAGTTTCTCATCTCTTGTTAGGACACAACTTCGACAAAAGATGCTTAATTGTTGCTAAATTGCTCGAGTTCAGGACTATAAAATTATTGCTTCTTGTATTTTGTTGTTAGAACAAGTGGAATTAGTTCCAATGGGACAAATGCTATATTTAGTTTTGAAAGCAAAAGAACAAGATGCAGGGACTACAAAATTGAGAATGTGAAGAAAAGAGGCGGAATGAAGGCAAATGTGCTCAAAATTATTCGCTTTCTGATGCAAGGATGTCTTATACCAGTAATGGACCAGCATATTCTATTTTCATAGGTTCTTCTTCTGGCCATAATATGTGGCAGTTTCTTTATTAAATAATAAGCAATGATAAATGTGTTCCCTGTTCAATAATGTCCAACGGTCTGGAGTAAAACAAATATGCCACAAGTTCTCCCTGTGAGCTTTACTCGAAAATAAATATGAGGTACAAATGATACAACTTGTAGACATAACATCCACTACTAAAGTACCGCTGAACATCCTTTGCACACTTATGGCTTGGTGAATATTAACCATGTTTTGGCATCTTGTATCGAAATTCTCATCCATTTCCAATTTTGGCTTCTCTATCAAATTCCTTCAAGGAATAAATATGAAGTGGACTGACGAGACTTTGTTTTCTGCAGGCTGTCCTGTGTGCTCTTGCTGAGATTGTTAACAAGCGATATGTGAATGGAATCGGACAACGCACTGGACTAATGGGAATTGACTACCCCACAGCACGGTGGCTTTACAAGTATGTGACTGCACCATTTACGTATTGGCTTTTTTATCTTCTTTGACCTCCGGCTGATACTTTATCAGCAACGTACTTAATTTGGCTCATTACTTGTGCACTTTGATCTCCTAATAGTGACAAATGTTCCATTTATAGTTTCTGCTGTACCAATGACACTATTTCCTCATCAAAGGTGAAAATATCTTTTTCGAGAAATAATCAAAGGTGAAAATATTTTCAAATAGGTTGTAGGAAAAGCTTAAATACTTACTCCTGGAAGTACTTGTTTATTTTTTCTTTCTTCTATGATTAGTAACAGCCTTCTTCCATAATAGTAGTATGAAGAGTTATAACTCTTCTGAGTCCACTTTGAGGGATTCTGCATGCTACTAGAATTAACTTCATTATACATGTGGACAAATATGTTAACTACGTACATTGATCAACTGTAGAATCAACCATTTTGTTGATGAGAATCAAGTTTATAGACGACTGAACCTCATTTCCCTGGTATCTAATATTGTATTAGTAAGGCCAATTCACTGAGACTGCTGATTTTGATGTCTAGGGCCTTAGGCTATAAGGCTTACTTAGTAGAGTCAGCTGAGGATCTTACCAAGCCATTTGTTTCGATGTACTTTGGAGCTGCTTACGTTGCTTGGTTGTCAGAATATGAAGGAAGGTGAGGATTGGTGGTTTCCATGGAATTGAAGTACCATAACAGTGAATTTTTCATTGTTTTGTCTTTGACAAATCCCATTGAACAGTGTGATGCCCGCTTTCAGGGAAAGGACACCCCAGTTTGTAGTTGAAGCATATCATGCTGGGCCACAAAATGTGAAGCTGCAGGAGACAGGTCCTCTCTGGCTTAAATATGAAGAAGCTTTAAGCCGTTATGAGAACTTAAAGAAGTAAGTATCATCAGTTTCGCGATACAAGTCAGACGAATACAAAAGCTTTATTTTGATTAATTTTACTGATGTTTTCAGGTCATCGGGGGACTGCAATATACTATAAGCAAGCTGACATCGCCTAGTGTTGTCTATTTCCAATTCTGTGATTGTGTGTACAAGTCTGACATGACACAATTGGGAGACAAAAGTACTAGAATGCCTTAGGTTTATTTTATTTGGTATTCAGCTAGAGATGTCATGAAGAACATTGGTATAGGACTTGTCTGAATGCAACTTCAACAAGAATACGTCAAGAATGCTCATCTTTATTGTTGTGGGGGGCAAACTGGGAAAAGGATCTGAGTCTTGAGTTCACAAATATACTTTGTATATCTAAGTCAAGTTTTTTTTTTTTTTTTTTAATTAAAAAAATTAATGTATCTTACGTATTTTCTAAATATAGTTAGTTCAACTTTATATTCCATTAGAGATTGCGATTGTTCTTTTAAATAGTCAATACAAATAATGCGTAACATCACTTATCATTCCTTTCTCATGCTGAGAACCAATAGGTGTAAATGTGTCTTTGCTGTAAGTATAAAAAAAAAAAAAAATCGTAAATCAGTTCGAGGTTTTAAAAAAATAATTTAACACACAACTCACAAAGTTTTTGGTTTTTGGGAAGTTGTGAGAGGTACAACCATTCTTAAAAATAAAGATATTGGGAGAAAGAAAGGTGAATTAGTTTCGAGTTTACATGATTTAAATAATAACTCAAAAGAAAAGAAAAAGAAATCTCAAGAAATAATTTATCACAATGATTTTCGAATATGGTGATCAACAAGACAACTACAAGAATCTTAACAATACTCAATTCGGAGAATTTAATTTATATATATATATATATATATATATATAATCGGAGACATATATTTTTGAGAACATGGTATTTCAAATTAGTAAGTATAAGTTCTTAATATTTATTTATTTTTTCTTAGTTGTCAAACATTAATTTTTTCATAATTATAACCATCGAAATTCAAAAGAATAAAAATCCTTCATGTAATATAAGCATGTATTTGACCGAATATGTCAACAAAATAATTGAAAAAAATTGGTGTAGGACAATTGAAAAAACAAAAAAGTTGAACTAGCAACAGCAGATGTATTAAATTATTAATGTGCATACCATGGCGTGCCAATATAGAAAATTAAAATATTGGAATTTAAAAAAGAAGAAGCAGTCAACCCAATTAAAAAGCATTTGTTGGAAAACAAAAAGACCATTGGATCCTTTGACTTCGAGGGACAGATTAGGCATTTCACAATAATGTCTCCTATATATAGTAACTGAGCCGTCATTCTCGTGCTTGTCTGAAAAAGTGTACCTCGTATTCAGAACAGAAAAGACGGCACATACACTCTCTCTCTCCCTTACACACACACACACACTTAATTGACTATTCGTGCAAAAGGCTAAGAGCACAGGAAACATCGCTTTTTGAGGTAAAAATTTTAATTCGAAGTTAATCTGCTTATGATAATCCTTTTTTTTATTTTTTTTATTTTTATGTGATCTTCGCTACTTTGATGGTATTATTAATTTTCTGTTTTGCTCTTAATTAAGGTCTTTTTTAGCTTTTTTTTTTTAATTAATAAAATCCTACTTTTCTCATTTTTTTGCTTTTATAAATTCATGAACTGTATGAGTAATTGAGCGGAATTTCTTTTTTATTTTGTTATTTTGTTTTTTATGTTGATGCTTAATTTTATTATGACGAACAGATGCACACACGAGTAAAGGCAATGAAATACAAACTACTTACTTAACAAAAAAAAGTAAAGGCAACGAAACAACAAAAAAGAATTAATGTGATCAGATCACCTCTCTTTATATTCCGGATGAAGGGGACGAAACAACAAAAAGAATCAACGTGATTCGATCACCTCTCACTGTAATTCCGGGTAATCCACTGTTGTCGAAATAATGGTTACGGTTTTTTAGACAGTCAAAAGACCATGGAAAATCTATCGCGCATTAACTTGCCTTAACTCGGATAGATCCTCTCTTCTACCTCCTTAACTCGGATACACCCTGTCATGCCAGAGTACAAAGGGTGATAGAAGACCAACAAACTGGTAGTGGAGCACACAAAGTGGTATCAGAGTGCAACAAAATTTTTCCTTAATTTATCTCTCCCTTTTTTTGAATTAGTATCATGAAAATTCATAGAGAAATAAGTATTTTATCTGTTGAATGGTCTAACCGATACCCAGTGCTCACTTGATGATTCTGGAATTCAGACAACTTTTTTTCAGTGTCAAATGGCAGTCTAATTACTTCTCGCGGTCAAAATTCTTAGCTGCAACATTTTGTGGCCACAAAGAATTCATAGGTGAAGTTAAAAAGTTGGCCAAGAATCTATTCTGCAGCAGAAAAAGTGGATGACTGGACCAACTTTTTGACAAGTGAAAGATACCTAATATGGATTAACTTAAAGGAACGTAAAACGTGAAGTTGTTAACAGTTGTTGGGACTTGGGATATGTAAACAAGTTTTGCGCAGTTAAGATAAGAGGGGATCATGTTAATATCATGTTAATAAGGATAGCAGTGATTCTATAATATGAATGACAAATCTTTCTGTAGTTGATTATAAAATTATTAAGGTGTTTTAAACAATGGAACTATTGTACCCTGCCCCCCGTATTATGTGGAGCTAAGGCTGCACTCTCGAGATCTTTCCCGAGAATCAAGGTAATTCTGGTTCAGTTTTCGTGAATGTACACTTTCTAGATAGAATTCTGACCGTTAGAGCTTGAAAGCCCAAAAATTTATAATACAATTTGAAATATGATTAGAATTTTAGAGCAAGATTAGTGTAATAGTTTGTTGAATTGAGCGCAAGCACAACTATACTGGAAATGGTACTGAAGGAGGGTGGGGTGGGGGTGCCTCGGGTGTTTTATAAATCAGTAAATTTCAGGGGTCATTGCCACAATCTTCATGGGTATGGTCCTAAAACCCAGGAAAACGTTTGTTTCTGATTATTGTATTTGATTTTCTTCGACTCCAGATGATAAGTTAGTCAGCAGGATCACTTGTGTGATGTGTCTTCATTCTTCTGTGATGTTTTATATTTTGACAAGCTATCGACTCAGACTCTTTAAAGGTGAATCTTTTACGCAGCTTTCTATAGCTTGAGGCCAGTAGCTACCTAGAGTTCCTGTAGCCATGTTTTTCAGAATCAGCATTTATGTCGCTCAAGTAGAGTAAACTTATTCACTAGCAAAGATTTCACATTGTTGCATAAAGGATTTTGCTTCTCTTCTATGACTTTCTTACGAGAATCGTGGTATTGTGGTGTCAATTGTTGTTTCTGTTGAAATCAAATTTAAGGGAAGAATCCTTCAGGAAATTTATGATGGAGCAGTCAAAGAATTATAACCATGTTCAGTGTCATTCCATGGAACGTGGAACAGAAAAACTTAATCCTGGACCTCAGGAAGTCATGGTGGACCCTACAGGTTATGTAAATGCCAACTTGAAGCCTCCAGAACAAAGTTTTTCTGAAGCTAAACTTGTACTTAATTACTCGATACGGACAGGTGAGGAGTTTTCTCTTGAATTTATGCGTGACCGTGTTAATCCCAGGAAGCCTGTTGTTCCAAATATTTCTGGTGATCCCAGTTCTACACCAGGTTACTTGGAGTTGACGGGTATGTTAGGCATCAGTCATCCTGGACCCGTAAGCGGTTCTGACATATCTATGGTCACTATAGTCGAAAGAGGTCCAAAAGAGTTTGAGCGGAAGAACTCCTCATCATATGAAGACAAAAGCAACTATGGATCAACGAAATCGAGACTAAAAAATTCATCAGATTACCAGAGTCACCACTCATTGATGTATGCCTCATCTGGAGGGTCTGATAGCTCATTGACAAAACTTAAGATCCTCTGCAGCTTTGGAGGTAAAATCCTACCTCGGCCAAGTGATAGAAAGCTCAGATATGTCGGAGGTGAAACAAGAATTATATGCATAATGAAGGACATTACATGGCAAGAGCTGTGGCAGAAAACAACAGCAATATATAGTCAAACTCATACTATAAAATATCAGCTTCCCGGGGAGGATTTTGATGCATTGATTTCTGTGTCAGGCAATGAGGATTTGCAGAATATGATGGTGGAATGCCATATACTTGAAGATGTGAAGGGATCAAAGAAAGTTAGGATGTTTCTTTTCTCACTTAGTGATATGGATGATGCTTATCATAGTATAACCAACTCTGAAACTGATTCTGAGATTCAGTATGTAGTTGCTGTCAATGGCATGGACATGGAATCAAGGAAAAACTCAACTCACTATGGTCTGGCAAGCTCTTCTGCGAACAACTTAGAGGAGTTGGGTTGTCAAAACATTGAGAAGGACACAAGTCGAGTCACTACTGACTTTGTTGGCATCAGTAGTTCACCTTTACCTGCCCTTAATGTTTCATCATTAACAGCTATACCTTCTCAACCTATTCCCGAAACTTCCACTGATACTTGTGGCACTGATCTGTGCCATTATAATGGCCAGGTGCTGCAGAATGATGGAGATAACTCACAGCCACAGCGATATGATTATTTGTCACATATTTCTCATTCCTCGCCTTCTGAAAATGCTTTACCACAGGAAGGCCAGTCACTGGGTGACAAGAAAGGTACACATAAGCAGGCAAAGGAAATGAAACTGAATCTTGATGCTTCAAGTGAACAAGAAGGTGGGCTGCAAAACAATCTATGTTCAGCAAATGAGCACTTTATCCCATCACAGCTGCATAATAAGAACTTGAGGGATTATTTTCCTGTTGAAGATGCATCAGTTAGGGTCCCGACTTCAAATGGAGAATTCTCTTTAGTGTTGATGAAGAATGAAGAATTAACCCAGGAACCTGTGCAGATCTCTGTGCCCCTTGATGCTGCTAACCCAACCCAAGTTCCTAATTCCAGTGGAAATGACTATTATGCTGCTATTAGTGCTTTTGCTCCTGAATCTGTTAAATCAGAACCTAATCAGATAGATTTGAACTACTTTGAAGCCGCTGATATTCCGCAGAGGGTTTTCTACTCTGAGCGAATCCCTCGGGAGCAGGCAGAATTGCTTAACAGGTCATCAAAGTCGGATGAATTGCACAGTTCCCCTTTTCTTGTATCTCACGTACCTTCTAATGCTACCCAGAAAAGTGTCATTTCTGAGTCTGTTGAAAAATTGCAATGTGGAAATTTGAATAGACCGACAGAGCACTCCACCTCTAACGGTCATCCATTGTACGGTGATCCTCAAATTACTGATAATGTACTTGTCAATATGCAAAAGTTAAAGGAGGGTGTGGCAGACACTGCAGAAGTGAAAGATGCTAAGCATGAGAATGTAGTCCGTTTGCCTGACCATGAGATGACCTTCATGAAAAGTGATGGTAAGAGTTCCATGGTTAATGAGACTTTAGAATCTGGATCAGGGTGCACTGCACTTAAGAGATTGGAATCTGCTAAGCACCTTGAAGATCCAGTGAGTAGTCTTCCTAATAATTATCAGCATGACAAAGTTGGCAATGAGCCTGTTACTCAGAAGGTACAGGATCATCCTCAACCTTATGCTTGCATGGGAAGTGCTACCAGGGATGAATACCATGCAGAATCCTCTCTAGGCCCTTGCAGATCCAAAGAGGGAGATATTGACATAGATATTAGTGATCAATTCCCTCATGATTTGCTTTCAGATATATTCACTAAAACTATATTTTCTGATAGTTCATCGGATATAAGAATGCTGCAGAAGGATGGAGCTGGTTTGAGTTTGAACATTGAGAATCATGAGGCCAAACATTGGTCCTTCTTCCAGAGATTGGCAGGGGATGAGTTTTCTCAAAAGGACATTTCACTAATTGATCAAGATTATATCGGCTTTCCGTCTAGGATTCCAAGGGGTGAAACAGAGGCCCTTTCGGCTTATGAAGTAATGCCATTACAGAAAGAGGAACTTTCAACGAATCATATTGATCCAGATAACAGCGTTTATGAGGATGATAAGAAACAATTATCTGGAAGAGTTGGACCCGATGCTGTTGCTGGACATTCCAATTATAATGAATCCCTGGCAAAGGCCAGTGAAGCTATGCACTATTATGATCTGATGGATAATAAGAGGCTACCAGAGTCGGCCTATGAGGTATGATAGTTGCAAGGCTATGTTGTCTTCTGGAGTACATATATACTTCTGTGGCATATCTTTTCAATCTGTTTCATGCTTTCAGGATGGGGTTGGAAATATTCGCCTGCCACCTCTGGATCTTTCTCTGGTAGATTTTGATATAAATTTCTTGCAGGTAAGCTATTGTCTTTGTGCTCATGATATTCTGAATTTGCTGTTCTATTTTTCAGAGTTTCTTCACTGTTATCATTTCTACGTCATATTAGAATAAAAGTTCAATATATGTCCATGCTGAAGATCTTAAGTTAGAATTGGTTGGTAAATCAGTCAAACTTTGCGTATCAGCTTTCTCCAAGTTTTACCATCATAAGTGCGCTAAAGTGTTAGCAAAATAATCTAAATAATAAAAGGAGCTACTCAATAATATGTCACTGTGATAAGAAACTAGCCAGCAGAGACATGCAGCAGTTCAAGTGTACCAGGTCCATCTTTTCACTTTTTTATCCCCCTATACTATAAAGCAATGGTAAAATTTTTGAGTCTTAGACCCTCACTTAAGATAAGTTATGTGGATTTATTTTTTTGCCTATTCACTTTTTCTGTTAGCTTCCACATTAATCCATTTTTAGTACCTGGACTTAGATTAGCTGGGATAATGCATGCATTAGAAGTATAAGACATTTAGTGTTCTGTGTTTCGATCCATCATGCTTCTGGGAAAATGCTTTACATTGTAATGTCAGTTTGCTCATTCTGACTTTGATGCTTTTGGACTTTAGTTTTTCTTAATCTTAGCTAAGAGACATATCAGCCATACCACCATACTATCATACTCACCAGTTGTAAACTAGCAGAAGCGTGTTTGTCTATGGGGCTGTTGTATACATACCCTTCAACTCTATTAAACTTGAGAAAGTGAAAACTACTGTTTGTTGTATGAGCAAGTGTGGTAAATAATTCTTTTCTTTTACCGAATAAAGGCCGGCTCACTCCTTTCAAGTGGCTAGCTTTGTTGAAGAATATCCACTCTGTGGTTAAGGAAAACTAGAGCTTGTTATATGAACAAGTGTCGTAAACAATTCTTTTCTTTCACAGAAGAAATACCCTGTTCTTTCCTTTCAACAGCCTAGGTTTGTCAAAAAATATCCAATCTCTGTGGTTGATTGTTGCAGATCATAAAGAATGAAGATCTTGAGGAACTGAGAGAGCTTGGTTCTGGCACATTTGGAACAGTATATCATGGAAAATGGAGAGGAACAGATGTTGCCATTAAGCGAATAAAGAAGAGTTGCTTTAGTGGGCGACCTTCAGTGCAAGAGAGATTGGTAACTGCTGCTCTACTCTTGCAACACTAGATGTTTTATTCTTTGTATGCACACATCCACATGTTTCCCTTCACTGCGGTTTTGTAAAGTATGATGTCTACAACATTTTCTTTATCCCTTAATCAGATATAGGAGCTAATGGTTTGGAGTAATTTAGACTCACTACCATATATTTTGTTGGTTGCTCATGCTTATGAGTGTGCAAAACCTGATAATTAATTGGACCATTGACATTCTTTCTGTTATCAGACCCTAGAGTTCTGGCGGGAAGCTGAAATTCTCTCAAAGCTTCACCACCCAAATGTGGTGGCATTTTATGGGGTAGTGCAAGATGGACCAGGTGGGACACTGGCTACTGTAACAGAGTACATGGTTGATGGTTCTTTGAGGGATGTTTTACTTTGCAAGGAGAGGTATGACTTGCCTATCTTGTTCTTAAGTAGTGGCACTGCTGCCTCTAGCAGTATTTGGTCATTCCACATTATGATATAACAAAGCCCTTATCAACCTCTTGAACCATGCCATTAGTTGACAACAAAGTTAAAGTAAATGAGAGACTACTTTGTTGGATTGTACTCTTTTGCAAGAGAAAATCAATGGGGCATATATCATGCTATGTTCAGAATGTTCTCGATATTTCTTAGATTAAAAACATTAAGTTCTGTGGTCAATTTGTTTACTATCTATCACATACTTCTTTTTCCCTCCTGTATTCTCATTATGTTGAATTCAATTGACAGGCATCTTGATCGCCGGAAGCAGCTTATTATTGCCATGGATGCAGCTTTTGGAATGGAATATTTGCATTCGAAGAACATAGTGCATTTTGATCTGAAATGTGACAATTTACTGGTTAATTTGAAAGATCCTTCTCGGCCCATTTGCAAGGTTATCCTGATAAGTCTCAGCTTAGATTTTAATTATCAGAAAACTCTCTAGTTTGAAGTCATTCAAGTGTGTGATATTATGTCTTGTGCTGTTTATAGGTCGGTGATTTTGGTCTGGCTAAAATAAAGAGGAACACCCTAGTCTCTGGTGGAGTTAGGGGAACACTTCCATGGATGGCTCCTGAGTTGCTGAATAGTAGCAGCAATAAAGTTTGTGAAAAGGTGAGATGCTCCGGCATGCATGTTTAAGTTGTAGAATGCTGGAGAAACAAAGATTCAAGAGTGATTATTGCTTTTGGCAGCTATTAGTTGATAAATTACACTATGCTATTACTTGTTTGAAACCCACAAGAAGGGAAGTGTTGAAAGAAAAAGAAAAGAGAAAACATGGGGAGAAAATATATGTACATTGAATACAATAGCACTAATGGTGGTTTCCCTTATAATCACTACATGATGGAATCTTGGTGCCGTGATATACAATATGAGAGTGAATATTTATAGGCCTCATAGCTTTATGACCAAAAATAGAGGACTAGACTAATTAGGAACATAATCCAATAAGGAAACTTGAAACCTATTCTAATAAGGAAACCAACTTGAATATTCCTAAGTCTAGACTATTGCCTAAACTATTGATATAACATAAGGAATTATATTTGAACTCTAAATGTACTTTAACAGGAAGAAGAAGAAAGAGAAATAGAATGGACCTAAAAGGGAAAAAATAAAATGATATAATAAGTAAGCACACTGTTGGACTTCAGAGTTCATCAATCTTTTAGAAATTTGTAGCCATGATGCCAGAAGAGTGTGATGAGACAATTGTCACTTTTGTCCTGTTTTTTAGTTCAATTTCTTACTTCGAGCCTTCGTAGATTTTCATTTGTATTTTGGTTGCGCCCTCTTGGCTCTTTTCAGTGGCATATATTTTCATTAATCTAAACGGTAAACAAATTGAAAGAATTTGCTTCTTATATTCCTGCTGTTGACATGTTTGATGTTTATTTGCTTTTGTGAGTGTTTATCCTTCTGGAAATTTCTTATTACCTTCTCTTTTGTGTTTCTATCAACAGGTTGATATCTTCTCTTTTGGTATTGTGTTGTGGGAGATTCTCACAGGCGAGGAGCCTTATGCCAACATGCATGATGGTGCTGTCTTAGGTACGCCACTCTTAGTTGGGTTTGAGCTGGCACCGAAATTGGGAAAAATTCAATATAGGCCCACTGAAGTCATTTAATCTGGAAAATGAGGTTGCAACTAAGATGCAATAAGCGGAAAAAAGATACTAATGGTCTGTTACTAGGCATTTGACTAGCAACAGGCAAGAATGCATGAGATCCATTATTAATATATCCACTGAAGACTGGAAAATAAATACCCCAAACTTCTAACAATAGAAGAAAGGGCAGACAGATTTTATGGTAATGGAAAATAGGGTTAGATGAATTCAAGCTGCTTCACTGGTAGCTGATCTGTTTAGTTTGGTCTGGTTCTAAAAATCCAGTAATTGTGGCCATTTCATCTCCTATGCAGGCGGCATTATGAACAACACATTGCGGCCAACCATTCCAAGCAATTGTGATCCAGAATGGAGGAAGTTAATGGAGCAGTGTTGGTCCCCAGATCCCGCTGCCAGGCCATCTTTCATCGAAATTGCTAGTCGTTTACGTGTTATGTCCACTGCTGCCCAGAGCAGAGCACCTGCGCTCAAGGCATCAAATTGACCACCAGTAAATGTGAAATAGGTTTTTTTGCTCAGTTATATGTAGTTAGGATAATGCTCAATATACTGGTTTACTAGACTTTATATTTTGACGACGCGTACAATCTGTTGGTGAGATCTTTTCTCCGGTTCCTAAACATGTGTAAAGGTTTTGACATGGAATTGAAGATTTTTCCTTTGTACAGAGGCATTTCATATGTTGGCAATGTGTTGACCTTTTCTCTTTTCTGAGTCAGGAATTCCCAAAATGAACTGTAGTTGGAGGAAATGATTCTGGCATTATTTATCATCCTTTAAGGCTCATGTTGCAGAAGAAATAAGAAGGAAATGAATACATTGAATATTCTTCATTGCCAAATTTCGTGTAATTTAGGTCCTAATTTTCTCATACTCTTGCTTCTTTAATTTGACCACCAAGCTAAAGTAGAAAATGCACTTAAATATCTACAGTTGAATTAAACAAGAGTTACTGATTATGGTAGATGTCGACATGGTGTGTCCTGCTCAGTTTACTATCTTAAATGTATCTGTTTCTTCCCCACTAGCATGGAGTTCTTATAAATGAGACCATTCAACACTTGAACAGAATTTGTGGATGAATCCTTCCAGGAAACCTGATTTTGATTTGGATTATTGCTGCAGTCAAGCTACAAACGCGGCGTGTTAGGTAAAGGGGTTGAGACCTAAAAATGTCCAGGAAACGTTCTAAGACGATGTAACGTTGTGAACTTGCCATGCAGATGCTAGCATTATTGATCTCCCTTTCCATCCAAGCAGGAGGCAGCCTTTCTCACAGGTCACAGTGTAACCGTCAGAACCATAGGGAGAAAGCATCATCCTCACTTGGCTCAGACATTTCAATCCTACCACTTGGAAACCAGCACGGCCTATTTGCCTTCGCCATTGATCTGCCCTCTCATGCCTCTCAATTCTATCTGAGCCCTCGTATGCTACAATATTGCGAATTGCCTCAGCAAAGTGAAAGTTCTCTATTTTCATCCTCACAAGACTGTCCCTTGTAAGACTAGCCTCCAGTGAATCAAAAACGGCGGAATAGTAATGAAGCGATTCAAGAAACCTCCCAAGAAAGAAAGGTCCATTATGGTTAGCATCTTGTTCCACCACTGTCAGTAGGGTGGGACTTAGTTTCTTGATCGCTTGAAGAATTGTCTTAAGTGAGCCTCTGCTCTCCTTTACAAATTTGTGCAGATTCATGATACCATTTACAAGTAACACTTCACCTTCTCTTAACTTGAGATTTTCTCTTGTCAACAGCAATGGTGTTATTGGTTCAGCTATAGCGTGAAACTCTAGATGAATGCCAAGAGAACGAGCTTCATCAACAATGCTTGCTTCAAGATCTGACAAGGTATCTCTGTCTTCATTTATGCACGTAATGCGGAGTAATTTAGGGGCCCCCTCCGGTCGTGATGCAAACCTCCTTATCAAAGAATGCCATTGGAAACTATGTTCCGTACCTAAATCGATAATGTGCAAGAGATCTTTCTCCTTTGCTGCTTCAGATATGGCCTCATTTGCAGCCATGAATCCAAAAGCAATATATGGAGTTGTTTGGTGTAGCAAATGAAAAGCCTCTATTTTCTCCTCCCTACTGATCATCATGATGGAATCACCCGGTTCCCCATTTGTGAATGTGCCATTTGCATTTACATTGTGAAGGAGTGATAGCCTAGACTTTAGTCCCATCGCGAAGCAGTACGCAACCCTCTGCAGAGAATCACCCCATGGGCTTACCCAAGGCCAGATTTGGCTAAGCATTGAGTTAGCGAGTTTAGTATCTCTACAACCCACAGCCTCCGCGCAAGCCAGCAAAGAATGCACCAGATGCAGCCCCTGATCTACCGCATGCTGCATTTCTTCTACACTTGGCACATTTTCTGCAACAAACCTGAGATCATTGTACGAGCTGCAGCTCTCCAACTCATCCCCTTCAATCAACATTGGAACATCTCCATATACATCAATCCCTGGAAAGTTTTCAAACTCTTCCCGAGGATGATCATATATCATCTCATGTTGATCTATTTCCTCATTACTTTCCTTCTCATAGCATTCAACATTGAGGAAGCTGTCAACAAATTGAAGTTCTTCCTCTAAGGAGGTGGCTGACTCAGAAATGCTATTGCTTAAAGTAAGTGATGATAACTCCATCTCATCAGATGTCTCTTGCTCTACACATTGTTCTTCCTCGACTCGGGCGGGGCAAAAGCGTCGAATAGCAAAGTCTTGGTTGAAACCATCAAGCATGGTGATGGAAAACCAACCATTCATGGCTTCCATTGTTTTTCAGAGAACCTGGAGGGAGAAAGGAATGGTATATCTATGGAGTTTTAGAGCCTAGTCATGAAGGGTGGCAAATGATTCTCCATTTATCAATCATGTTAGTTGAGACTATTCTCTTTGTATCAAAAGAGGAAAAGACATTATTTTCTTTTCTTTTCTTTTCCTCAACCTGGAATTAGCCTGGAAACAGGCAATATAAGAAGGAATAGAAAACTAAAAAGTCAGCTTAAGGAATAGAAAAATATAAAATCAGCTTTGCTTTGGACGTCAGTAACAAATATATGAGGTGGCCTCCCTCACCACCCTTAGCAAATTGGTTGACAAAAGAAATTTTCTATGTATTATTATATTCATCTAATGGAGGAGACGACTCTCGACAGAAATGAGTAATCTTGACAGATTCATATAACCGACTCCATTTGCATCATTTTTTCTATCTTGAAGTCGAGGAAACTTAAAAGTTTTGAACAATAACTTTTGCTCAATGGAGAAGTATTAAACTTTAAAGCTGCGGGTCATTTTCAGTTAAAAAACTAGAGGAGACATTTTTGTTGAGGAAGGGGAAGCATATTTATTAATTATAACTAATAGGCCAGGTTGGAAATAATATCTGTAATCTTTTTCATTCTTTTTTCAATTTCTTATTTTTTATTTTATTTTTTAGTATTGCTAATGCTTCACCTTTCTTATATGATAAAATTCTTATTATATAAATGTAGATTTGACATATAGTATAAGAATTTTCACCAATAAAAGAAGGTGAAGTATCACTTAAAATTTCTTGGAGACATTTTAAGTCTTTCATATTGATATATTGACAAAACAAAGGTGATATATAAGGGTGTCAAAAATGAAAGTTACATAAATTATTAACTCATTCCATCCTGTTTAAATTCATTTCATGATATCGATCTCCAAAATTTAAATTTAGAGGAAATGTTGGCCAACTAGAAGTGTCGGGTGCCGGCCCTAGAAGTGGCAAAGAATCTAAGCCAACTACGCCTAGGAGGGAGCAAAGGGGGGATTACTTGAAGCTATTGGTTTTCACAAACTGATGAAGATACAATTGTTTCATGTTTTTACTTGTTTGTCACAAGTTATATTCTCCTCGGTCGGCCAACAAGCAATGAGACATCTAAGGTGGCCTAGGCACGAGGAAAAACATCATAAATGGAAATCCTATTTTTGTCAATATTCCTTAATAAAAGAGTTTGTCCTAATACCTTGGATTTATGCAGAATATTAACTTTGGGGAAGAATTTATAGGGAACTTTTCTTAAGGCTTTCCTCTTGTTTTCTCATACGCACTCATTTGGAATGATATGGAAATCTACTATTTACTTGATGGCATCAAGTGTCACACAGATGTCTCATCAGCTTGACCATTAAATTTCATGAATATAATTTCATGATTAGTTTCAGATTTCAAGAAAAAGCTGGAAGTAGTTTAGTTCAGCAGCTTTACGTTACAATAGATGCAGTTAGTTGGATCATAATTCTGAGTGACACCATTTCTCCACCCCTTACAGCCAGGGAAAATCTAGTTAGTTGAACTGGTTGGTAGAAATTAGGTATGGGCTCCTTCCAACCACAAGAAACGAGAAAATTAAGTAAATTAGCACTTTTGAATACTCATTCTTGTAAATCTACGAAGAAAAAAATAAAAAAAATCAAAAGTGATTTTACCCCAGACAAGCTTTCTCTCGATCATTTTGGTGGCGTATATACACTGAGATCATATAACTTAAACATCAGACAAAATCTCTCTCTTAATAGGCCTCTCTCTGTCTCTCTCTCACACACACACATACAAAAGAAGGGGGTTTTCCAGACCCAGTTGCAAGATGTATTCTGTAACAGTTCTTTCTCCATTAGATCAAAGTTGTACCGATCAAAGTGCTTCGACCTGAACTGCGTATTGCTGTCAGTAGTTTCTAATTTGGATATCAAATAGCAGTCATCTCTTCTCAAAAACTCCTAAATTTGCAGCCAAAGCAGCAGCCTGTTTGACATAACGTGCCATACCAAAACTGGAGAATATTCAACATCTGTGGAGCGGCGCAGGATAAATATCCAGTGGCTGGTAGCGCACACGGTCATTGTGAGGTAGAGGTCCTTCCTGTAAGAGCCAAAGACTACTTTAATAAACCAACATAATTGCATAAGCAATATGAAACTGCAACTTGTGCAGAACTAACACAAGTCTTACAAGCTTCAATACAAATCTTTAGAGACCTAGAAAGGTAGGAGAAAATGACTTTCCCAAGGGAACTATTTAAGGGTAAACCTTATTTGTGCAGAAGAGCTAATTACTTTTGTTCAGACTGGGATGTGTATTCTTGATATTCACTAATTCTTCTAGGTTTTTTTGCAATAAAATTGAAATACATCACTTCGATATCAAAAAGGATAAGAGAATGTCTAGTCTGGAGATAGAAGTGCAAAAATATCGAGGATAACCATCACAAAAAGGACATTTCTTAAAAACTGTTGAGTACTTGACACATTGCAGCTTTGTTCTTCATGAGGGACAAATTTTGCTGAATGTCCTGAACCAAATGCCTATATGATCTAGGTGTTCATTGGGTTTGCTCACAATGGGTGGATGTATTGTTTGCCTTCTTAGAAGTCTTTTTGTCTACCAGTGCCACTACAGTCCAAAATATTGAGATTTTATCCATGGTGAAGCAAGAACAAGTGGAATACCATGAGATCATTAAAATAATATCTTCGACATTTTCTATCCGCCACCTGATGACATTGCGATTTCATCACTTAGCTTTGAACTAAACTATGCATGATATAGTCTGTTTTTGAAGAGGAAGAAACACTATATGATTCTAATCATCATTTTTCACTGACCAAACTATTAAGCAATTGCTACAAGTTCTCCAGTTATCAAAGATAGAAAATCTAAATACTCCACAGATAACAAAGTTTTCAGGGTTCAATTATTTAGTTTTTCTCAGTAAAATTTGGATGGATCAGCAAGGAGAAGGTAGATAGATGTATATTTCAATTTTCCTAGTACAATTTTAGCTATACTAGGAAAATTGAAATGGGGGACAAAATTAATGCTGGGGTAACAAAATTTATACTGCATTTCAACAATCTTTTATTCAGCAGGAAAAAGAAAGAGAGAAAAACGAGGTATCATTCAATTTGTCATTCATAAGGCTTAGCATATTAGAAGCACAATAAAAAAGAACAAAGAAAATGAAAAGAATATGGAATAGCATATTACCTCCTCTAAGTTTATTTGGAAAGGTTTCACAAAATCTTCAAACATTACTGGCGATAGTCCTCTTATTCTCTCTTCCACTTCCTGCGAAGAAAAATAAAGAAAACGCATAAAGAAAAGAGCTCATACACAACCCCATGTTGTCCAATGAAATTCTCATCATTAAGAAAAATGAAACACAAAATTTAACCGAGTTTCTATAATATAAAGAAATTTTATGCCTCATCATCAAGACTGTAAAATGTAAAGATCAAGACCCACTTGAAACACAAATACAGCATAGGAGCAGAAATTTGAGAGACGTCATTTAACTACTTAAAGGAATTTGATGACTAGACATGTAACAAGCTCCAAATCAAAGCAAAAATTAGAGGAAGTATAACCAATGTCCTCTGTCTTGTATAGAGGCCTGGTCTCAAACAGATCAGAGAAAGTCCGTCTAAGGAAACAACAGGAGCATTCAGGTGGAATTTTCATTGTACGAAAAGCAATCGAAAATGTAATTTGAATGTCCCATACCAGGCCAGTTATCCTTGAATTCTCAAGAAGTTCCTCGGCAATCATATCTAGGATGTGCCTATTGGACATCAATCCCCTCATTGCAAGTTCCTCCGTCTCCTCAATGTACTGTCATCAGCATGAGCTTTCAATCTATCAGAAACTTTATATAGATAAAACAAGACGTGCTATACAGCTTCATCAAACAAACATTCACCATGCACCGTTTAAAAGTTGAGATTCGATCATGTGGATTTTTGCCTTCCAAATAATCAATATTTCAACCTCAGGCCTAGTGAACCATATTCCTTTAAGGTGACAATGACATCATAAAAGCCTAAATTATCTGACATATCTTGGTGTATGTAACTAGTCAACATATTATCAGAGTCCTAAGGGCATGCCTTCTACACTATATAATTATAGATACAGCCACATAATATGTTCATTTCTACAATTGTGCAACCATACAATAGCAGCAAATCATACTTACCCGTGTCAATTCCCTAGTGAAGAGCTCAGAAACTTCAAGTGTCATGTTGGAAGGAATCACATGAGGATCATCCCACTGGTAAAGGTGAAAAAACTAAATCAGCTTTGTTGCATATTTAAGTAAACAAGATAATTGCAAGAGCTCTGAAGTATATTCCCACAATTTAGTTCTAAAGGAAATATAGTTCACCTTATATTTTATAAGTTCATCATCAGGATTATCTGGTCGATCAATCAGTCCAATCTGTCTAGTCAAAGCAGTAAGCCCCAACCGAGAATTTCTAGGGCTAATCACCATTTCCCTTGCAATCTGACATAACTTGAAATAGTGAGTGTACAGCAATTTGTTACACTATAAAGTAATATAGGCAAACAGATATGTATAGGTAAGTAATATTTAGGCCTTTGAACTTTTCAACATATAAGGATTCCCAAAACTTCTGTTGCTCCATCCCCGTAGAGTCAGTGGTTAGAGTATCGTTTTCATACACAGCGAGAGTCGTTGGTTCAAATCCAATAGTAGGTAAAACCGACCGAAGCCCCATGCTTTTGCCAGCATGACAGCAGTTAACTGAACGATGAAAGGAAAAGGAACCATTTAGAAAAAGGACTGAGCAGGCTCAGAAGTGGGCTGAGAGGAGGTCAAAGAGTGGAACGGAAGATCCTCCATGACAATGACATGGCTATAGACTCTACGGTGACAAGCATTGACTAGAAGGAGGGTCATAGCACCAATACCCCGTGTGATTCTCAACTTCAGAAAACCAACTCTCGAAAGAAAAAAGCAATTTCCGAGACGCGCTCATTTCAAGTGGAATAGAACAAGTACTCCCAAAGACCTTGAGGCAAGAATGCCAATGAAGAATGCATCGAGAAGAGACACAAGACCCTAGAAAGAATAAGAGGTGTACTGTGTGGAGAACTTTGATCTTGGCAAAAACTTCTTTATATACAATGGAAGATTATGTCTCAGATCGCTTTTTCAAAATTTTTCATAAAGAAAAGTAAAGTAGATAAGGCTATCTAGTCGATGAAGCTCAGGCGCACACATATATACCTTAGTAATCTTTTCAAGATCATCTCTTCCTCCATCAGTAATATCATCACCAAATATGATGCGTTCAGCACATTGTCCACCATGAGCTACCACCATTTGCATTTTCATATAGCCGAAGGTTGTATAACCTTGATCAACCATATCTTCCCTAGGGTAGAAAACTGATATTGCAGTTTCCTGGGCAAACAAGGCAAAATATGGGATAGTGTCAGAGGATATTTAAGCCAACATCCTATGTAATTGAGATATTATACCTTTCCACCAGGTAGAAGCTGGGAAAATGCATGCCAGTCAAATCGAGGGAATAGATGTGCCAACACTATGTGACCAGCCTCATGTACTGCCAGAAGTCTCTTTTTTTCAAATGATACCTATGATTAAAGTACATCAACTTAATAATCAACATTATGTGCAGGTTTCACATGGAAAAAAGGCCTATTAAAATGCATACGCTTTCTTTAATTTTCTGCTGCTCTTCCTCAGTGAGAAGAACACCCATGCCTTCAAGCAACTGCTTGTCCAATACATCAACAATATCTTGCTGGTAGATCTTAGAATGTCCTTTTCTCACCTGTAAGTGTAAACAAATTTCAGAAAATCTCTTCAACAGTTTGGCAAATATGAGCAATGTATAAGTAACCCATAGCAAATGAACCTAAGATCACCAGTACATTAAAACTCACATGACTAGGCGTGTTAAACTTTATTGTCAACATAAGAAGGACCCGAAGTTACGAGAGTTATTAAGTGCGTACAAGTGAAAAGAAAAGAAAAACATTAGAACAAACATATAGAAATACCAAAAATGATAGGACCACATTGTAGAGCACATTACAATGGAAAATTGAAGTTTAAGAGAAATTGTACACATACATAACACACCCTATTGCACATGGTTAAACATGCAAAAATTTATTTCACATATGAATGTTTAGCAAACTTTAAGAAAACGAGACAGCAGACAAAGTGAATCGAATTTGCACAAACTGCTTGTTATAGTTCACTAAGCTCAGCTGCAAGTTTAGATCATAGATTACTTATGAAAATCACAGCCTTTTACCCCCAATCCAACAAGACAGAAGAAACCAAACAAGAAGAAGAAAAAGAAAAGAAAAAAGGACGAATAGATAACAAATGGTGACCCATTTTTGATGTTACGTAGCCATGGTAAAAACTCTTTCTTTCTCAACTCTAAGTTTCTCTCTGACCAAGTACTGTAATTTGCTATTTAGAGTAAAAATTTAAGTAATTACAAATAGTGAAGCTACAGAGAGCTAAAAGTTAACCCCTGACTTGCGCAAAATATATCAGTTTGTAAAGGTACTTAATTCAAAGCTTCTGGACAAAAAGTATAAATAACTTACAGCCATTATTCCGGCTTCATTGACTAGATTTCTTATGTCTGCCCCAGAATATCCAACAGTGCGAAAGACAAGCTGTTGAGGAAAAGAAAAGAAACATTACAATAAGCCCATTATCAAGCAGGATCAGAAAGAGCAACTGCTTCCAAAAGTTAGATCTGAAAAACCAGTCAATTAATACAACTCTATTGTACATGATCCTGGTATCTTTAATATGAGAAGGACATAAGAGAATCTCTGCCACTACATTAACCTATGTAGGATTGCCAGCATTACATTTAGCAGTATTTAATCACCTTTGATGCATCTATTAAGACACTGGAAATTAATCAGTATGTTCTGACAGTCGATAAAGAGGAAAATCATAAGATAAAATTATCATGCTTGGTGAGAAAAGACTAGAAAGAAGCATGCCATCTACCTTCTCAAAGTCAACATCCTCAGCAAGCTGCTTCCCTGCACTGTGCACACCAAATATTTGCACACGCTGTTTTGCATCAGGCAAACCTATATATACACGACGGTCAATGCGTCCAGGGCGAACGAATTCCAGGTCCAATTCATCAGGTCTATTAGTAGCACAGATGAAAATGACAGCTTGTCGCAGTGAAAATCTGTCAACACCAGTTTTCTCTTTCCTGCAAATGGTAAAGAACCTTTTAGTATGGGAAAGAAATAATAAAGAAGTAAAAAGGTAGTTTTGCATGAAAAATGTTTCCAGTGTTAGATTCTTCAAAAAAACTAATTATTTGTTTTTTGACAAGTATACTTTAAAGTCTAATACAATTACAGCCAACTTGTATCATAGTAAGTAATCATTCAGACGACAGCTTGAACGTGCATAAGGGTGCAAAGGGGGTAAAGTCAAGATACTAACTCTCCATCAAGCTGTGCAATCAAAGCCTCAAATGTCGCTTTTCTTCGTGGATCTTTTCTTGCATGCCTTCCAGCAATAGCATCTATCTCATCCACAAACACGAAGGCAGGAGCCTGCAAGATGAATGAATAGTTATTCTTTCCACCAAAGTCCATGCATAAAATAAAGGCTATTCCATCTCACTGAAATAATTATATTATATATGTGTGTGTAAAAAACTGGCCCAATTTTCACTTCCTTCATGGACAAAGTTTATGTTCAGCCCATAATTTACTTATGTCAGAAGTTCAGAACAAGAAAATATGAGTACTTTAGGAGAAAGGTCCAGTACCAGATCATCACTACTTAGGTTAGGAAGAATGAACACATGCGATCACTTGACCTAGTTATGTGGAGTTCATAAAATGCTATTCCAAGAGAAATAAGAAAAAAGTAACTAAAGATCCTATTTCCGCCAATCCACTCTGTTCTGTATTTTACAAGTCTTTGTGCACCACCTAAAATTCCATGTACCAGTTATCTAGCTATGTGTCTATCTTTATCTTTATCTTTTTTAATTTCCTCAAATTATTCATGTTGGAAAAAAGAAGCCCCAACAGGTGTTTAATATATTAAGACAAGAATTACAATTCAGAGGGCAGCTGGCTAACATTTCGCCTGGCGATGGAGAACATCTCATTGATTCGTGCAGCCCCACTTTTTTCACTATCTGTAAACTCCGCACCAGAAGCAAACACAAAAGGCATCCCACTTTCCTTAGCAAGCGTCCGAGCAAAAAGTGTTTTACCCGTTCCTGGAGGTCCGGATAGAAGCACACCCTGCCACAATTATGATGAGACATGAAAGGTTACATTGTACAGTTAATAATATGGTTCCAAATCATTCGGTTCATTAATATTGCAAATAAAAGAACTTTCTGCCACAATTATGATGAGACGTGAAAGGTTATACATTGTACAGTTAATAATATGGTTCCAAATCATTCGGTTCATTAATATTGCAAATAAAAGAACTTTCAAACATTGCAAATAAAAGAAGATTACCCGCACAAACTTCACTTCTTTTTCATAATACTGCATAGGATTTCCCATGTATATCATCAACTCATCCAGAAGATCCCAGACATCTCCTCCCAATACTACTTCTTTATGCATAGATTTTGTTTCACCAACTTCTCCAACTGGCTGATTTGTAATGAAATAAGTATCAATAGTAACTCAGATAAAGAGGAACAAAAATAGTTCCATTTAGGGGCGGAGCCAGGATTTTAAAATTGGGGGGGCCAAGATTCAAATAAAAACATTTATGACAAGGGAAAAAAAAAAAAGGGGACCGTTAACTTATTTTTAACAATAATACATAGATTTTTTTTACGACAGTAACTTTTTTTTAACGAAATTACATAGACTTTAAAAAAAAAAAAAAAATACTGGGAGGGGTCGGGGGCCCTGCCGGCCCCGGCCTAGCTCCGCCCTTGGTTCCATTAGAAAGTAAAATAAAATAAAAAATAAAAAAACCTACCAGAATAAAATTTTCAGCATAAGCCATATCAAAAAGTTGATTGTATTTTTTATAGAGTAAGCGCTTTGTAGTGATACTTAGAAGCATCACAGATTCCCTTATAAACCACAAAATCAATATTCCAGGCAGCAAAGCAAATAAAACTTTCAGAAAGTAATGGATTTGCCGCTTCTGAAGGAGATCCACTTCAACTCCAGAACTTGATATCATCTCAAACAAGTAAGGATCAAGAGGAATATCAACCTGCAGAAGTGAATAAGTAGTTAGCATTAAGCATCTTGGGTTCAAGGAAAATTCACAGGTCCTGTTCTCAAACAAAGCAAGGATCAAAAGGAATATCAACTGACAATATATTCCAGTGGGAACCCTTCTTTCATTGTTATATACAGTCTCTTCAGGTCTTCTGTAAATACAACTGCAGCAACCTGCCCAAAAAACAATGGCATAAGATATTGCCTGAAAAATAAGGTTGCATTTGAACAAAGGAAATCTTCAAGAATCATTTAATGCTGCTGAAAACAGCATCACCCAGAATTAGAAGTCCATCATAAGGTTGGAGCATCTTATGCATTCTCATTTATCATGATTTTCTGTAATTAACAGCAAAAATTGTGAGGCAACAAAAAGTTTTCTTTCGAACATGTTAGTGTGCCCTCACGCATTCTCAGAAGGATGAAAAATTTTGAAGCAAATAAACAGGCCCTTCAAATTCTGTGAATTATTCACAAATTAATACAAATTTGAGCACCAACTTTAGATTAAACTTTTCAAACACAGAAATATAGTTGGTGTATAAAATCCTTATTTATGGCCAGCAGAGACACAAAAGGCCACGAGGTTTTAGAAGAGCACCAAGACAGTAAGCATAGGTGGACAGGGAAGTATGATCTTTACCTCAGAAGAATCCAGTTTCTGAAGAAAATAGGTGTAAGGGAGTTTCGGCCGGTATCGCCACCATCTCTTAGAAATCCACAATGCCCTGGTTCCTTGAGCATCTCCAACCTTCTCGACCACTTCTTTCCGAAGACTGTTTTCAACCTCTTTCATATCAAATTCCACAACATACTTGGCGTTTAATGATCCTAATTGTTCAGCTAGCTTTTCTTTACGAAGAATTTCCTTCCATGATTGAAGCCTTTCCCGCCATGTACCTTTGGTTTCCAGATTTTCAGCTGTGAAAAACAAAAATTAGTAAACAACGAAAATGTCACCACTACGGCTAGCGTCTCTTTATAAAAAAAAGAAAGAAGCAACTTGTTATGGCTACTCACTAGATTTGCAAGTTTAATATCTAAGTTTCCTGAAAGTAGGTACATAATCCATAGCCAACACAATCCTTTTGAAACACAGGAAAGCACAAGCGTGCATGTCGTAACCATATTCTGAAAAAATATACGAACATCCATTTTTCTTCCTGCAGAGAAAATGATAATGAATGACAGGAACTTCTGTCTACATTTTGTCACATTGCAGAACCTCCTTTTGAGTGATATGCCAAAAGATTGATAATTGACATGATAAAAATTTTAGATTCATAACCATATTCAGTCTAATTAAAGAAAACCATGACTAAAAGAGCGTCTTCTGTCCTAATATAACTAAGGTAGAAAAATTGATACAACTCAACTTCATCCTTTTGAGGTAATTGAGAAACTCTTCCCTGGTATATATACCCAAGTTACATCAAAATCTTTGGTTTTGCAGGAGAACACGGGTATCCATATCTATTTTTGTTTCCAGTTTCTCCCTTTGAGAAGGAGGCAGAGAAGGCATGACAAGATCTCATTCTTTCACGGGGCTCTGGGTGGGTCCATAGAATTCAGTAATGCAATGCTAAAGAATTACAATAAAGCTAACCTGTAATTCCTAAATCTTCTTTCAAAACCTTCTTATCTTCTGCGCCCAATTTTACATCATGATCTATAATTTCAGTCATGTCCTGCTGGGGATGATTAGTGTCATCTTCCCATGCATCTTCTCCAACATAAGAATTGTCATGTATCAGCGTGCCATCCGGTCCTTCAATGAACTTCTTGAGTTTTAAGCCTTTAGGCATTGTCTTCCTCCACAAACCTTTTTTGTACCTATTAGGAAAAAAAGAAAGAGAAAAAGAAAAACAAGACACAATGAGGAACTGAGAAAAATTCAAGCATCAATCTGCAGCTCCAAGAGGTTTAATTCAACAAAACTGCAAATATGTTGATGTCCATTTATGTTTATCATGTGACTTCATGCCTTTATCTTCACAGTTGATTCTTGCTCTTTCTGCATGTTCAGAGAACTGCTTCGACTCAAAACTCCCATCCAATCTTTGCTCAATTGCATACTTCTATATCAGCATGAGGAATCACTCACCATGCTGCACACAGGATATATGTCGAGTGTTTCGCTTACAGAATCATATTTTGTCATATTAGCACTAAATACTGCACCTCAACCTTTTAATTGCAGGTACAATTCAGAAACTTAGATTCTAAAAGAGATTTGATGACATGATAAAGTTTAGCACAACTAGGATTCTGGAATTCCTGCCTATAACTTTAGGACCAGAGCAAAAACAGTATCATCTCAACAAAATATTAGCTTTGAAGTACTTGCATGGCAAACTAAATAAAAGGATAGATCACTGTGAAGTACTCAAATTACTAATTATGCATCAAGGCTGAACTTTGTTCAATTTGAAATCATTAATCGACGAATGTTATATAGTTGTTGAGTATTAATATTTTGAAGCTCAACTGGTTCCTTCTACATATATAAAATTGTGCTTGGAGAAAACACAAAACATTAAGATTTCAATCAATATGTAACGAGAAGAGAAATGCACTTACTTCATGATATTAGTTGGAGTGGGCTCGGGAATCAAGGCCTCCATATATGCCTCAGCCAATTCTTTTCTTTCTCGAGCAATAATTGGAGCTCGAATCGCCATATAAATTCCTCGACAAGAAAACAGCAGTACAAAAACATACAATACTAAGGCACCAACTCTTTTCGGTTCCCAGTTCTTAACATCCTAAAACAAGAAAAAGATTGCATCTTTATTGAAAATCTTGGCATCATATCATTGCACATTATCATATGAGGTTCCTCTAGCATTCCAAATAAGCATATTTAACAAACATGAGCACACATAAAGATGTTTCATACACTTAATTTATTATTTGAAGAAAAAAAAAAAGAAAAAGGAAACAATGTCTCATGCCCCAAGCACAGAAGTCGAGTGCACAAGGGAGACTAGTGTTTAACTGTCCAGAGCCTTAAATTCACTGGACCCAAAATAGTTAACAGTAGATATTACGTAAATCCACGATGCTCGCTCATTAATCACACTCGTATCACGTCCATTACAAGATGGGTATGGAATTAGACATAAAATAAATAAATAAATAAATAAATAATGACTCTTTTTTACCTTCCAATACTCCAAATTATTCCAACTGATAAACTGAGGGAGCAACTCAGTCCTAAACCGGTCCAACTCGGCCCGTCCCTTCTCGGCCGAGTCACGAACCCGGCCTACCAGCTCAGATACTTTAACAGAAGCATCTTGAAAATCAAAGCCGGTTTCTTTCTTCACAGAATGACCCAAATTCTGCAAGAAACGACCCGAACCACGACGAATGGACTGCGAAAGGCGTAGCCAAGAGAAACCTTCGGACCCATTTGGGTTGACAGAAGAAGAAGAAGAAGCTGAAAAGGTGGGTCTTTTACGGCGGGAAAGCTTGGGTGTTTGAGTAAAGTGTGGTCTGAGAAGAAGAAGATTTGGATGGTTTTGAAGTGGGTTGAGTCTGTAGTGTGTTATATTAACATTATTCATTGTCTGCTTACTTATTAGTCAAAGTGTTTGATGATTTGATTTTCAACAAATTTTTGAAGGCTGCTGCAACTGCACTTTCAGTTTCAGCTTCATTGTGAGGAGGTTTTAGAGGTTTTATGACTTTATCTGTTAAAATCAATGACAATAATAATATGTAGAGACAAATTTACTCTATTGCTCCTCATAGTTTCTTTCCTTTTTTTTCTTTTTTTTTCATCCCAATTGTCGAATCATTCGATACAAATATTTTTATAATTTCAAAACATATCTTGTAACTTTGATTATTAATAATAAAGACTCAGAAATCTCAAAAAAGAAGGAAAGGAAGGTGATATATTATTAATAATATTGTCTAGGATTCGGAGATTTTATTTAACTTAAATTGATTTAGACCACTCTAAATCCCTCACAATTTTAAAGTCTCCCTGCATTTTTGTTGCACTGTCAAAATAAATTTAAAGAATTAGTTAATAATGTGCCTTGATATTATCCACCATTTTGCAAAATAATTAAATAAAGTATACTTATCTTTCTATTTGATACATTGTTATGTTTGCTCACCAACTAAGAAATTTTACCACCAAAACATAATTTTATGCTAACGTCAAAAGTGACGAGTTTCATCATTTTGCCCAATTTCAATATGCTACACCAAAATACATCGAAAGGAAAAGGAGGAAATAACGTTTTGCCTTTTATTTAAGGAATGATTCTTCTATTATTAGTGTTCTAAATGGTGAAGTGAAATTTGTTCCTTTCTATTCAATCCTCCTTTGACGCAGAGACAAGTAAAATTAAAAGTAATTTATATGAAATAATCAAAACAAAATAATGATAAAAATATATGAACCCCTAGGAGCTCGTATAAGAAATGATAAATACTTGTACACCAAGGCCAAAAGTATAGTGTTCAAGGAGAAAATTATTGGCTGTCACACAAATACAGAATGATATCTGAGGAAATGGCTTATAATATACACATTATACAGCACAACTAAAGATGGTTGCAATTCAGTCTGTTCTTATATTATAGTATGCCACGAAAATACGAAAAACTACGTTTAGTCCTCCCTGACAATCCTCATCAGATATGCTCTCATCAACAATCTACGACGAAAAGGCAAATCTTGTCGCTGGAAGAATCTGGAATATACGTTGAGGAAATCCAGGTAAATCTGAGAACAATGTCTTCAGGGCTCCGGCCAAAGTCTCCGTGTTTCCACACTCATTGTTATTCAGGAGGCAGTAAATGATGACTTTAAAGTCTTCCACTCACTAAGTAAGGATCCTGAACCACTGTCTGAAGATTCAAAGCGTCGAGGCAAACCATCACGGTTGCTAACTGCAGGCATTTTTTTGAATATTATAAATCCTATGCAACAATGTCTATGGCTCTAAGTTTTGTATCTTTTATGCTGCTTACGGCATACAGTTTTCTCCCTTGTCAAAGGGCCAAGGTTTTAGCTGCATTTTGATAAATGGCTTGAGAAAGATGCAAACATCAAGTTTGCTGATGTACAGTTGATTCCTATTAAACATACACGAGTGTGTTAGCCATGAGCACAATGACACACCAAGACAAACGCACGAACAAACACATGGTTAAAGAGAACTGAGAAGTTGTAAAGACGACCGGTTCTTGCATGACGAATAGATACCTCGTGCTATGTGCTTCATTTATCAGTAGACATCGCCTCCTCAATTCTTCTGATGACCATGCTCAAGCTGTCTCCACTTTCCAGACCTTTAACGGCAGCTCGATGGGCAGGTTTTTGCCACTTAAGCAGATTATAAGATTGTAGAACTGACCACCTTGCTTGGTTAGACATCTATATGAAAAATGGTCAGTTGACATTTACTATCTCCTAAAAGAGATTTACATAAGCAAATGGGCTTAATTAGAAAAAGACCTGTGCGACAGAAAGAGGGGGTTCCAGAAGAACACAGATTCCTCTGAACAGATTTTCATCATTCTCTCCTCCCTCAGCCTCTCCATACACGAGAGCTTCAGCTGCAATCCCAGCAAAGAGAACCATGCAGTACCTGACCATTATTAGCATTAATGCACAACTATGACTTGATATTGTCAGGCAACTATTTTATAATAGCAGGCAGTCTTTACGGATCCTTCTTCTAGAACTGGTTTATCGGACTAGGAATTTGGATAGCTCGAGAAGATTGTGTTATGCATCTCCAAAGTATAATATGCATTATGCATACCTAAGATATTAAGGCTTTGAAAGTTTGTGGAAGTGGGTAAGAAAATAGGGCGTGATTATGCTTGGTTCCCGTAAATCCTAATAGCAAGACACCGTTTCAGGGGATAGAACCTCTCATGCTGATTCATGCAGTTAATAGATTTTACAGCTACATATTCTTGTTCCTTTTCCTTTTAAACAAATCATATTCACAAGAAGATACCGTTCACCTCAGAAGCAAAGGACTATCTATGCAGTTGCATTACCCCCATGCCACTAACCTGTCAAAGGCCGTACCGCTCAGCCGGCCTTCAGCAAGCTCATTTTGCAGTTTCTCATCCCAAAATTGTGTTCCTGCCTGCAAGGAAAATAAACGATTGTATATCAGTCGCCAAAAGTCAAATTATAAATTTGAATAAATCAAGGTCAAATCAAATAGCAAGGTCCTGTAGCATAAGGGCCAAGTAAAAAGATGTTTCACCAATGATAAAATGAACCAGCTCTTGTCAATTCATAAGGATCAATAAAAAACAGTTAAAAGAAAAAAGTTCATGAACTGAGTATTACTACTTGCTCCAGGAAACGAAAGATTAGAATTATCTTAACAGAGGAAGCTGTCTTTTTAAATTGCTTCCTATTAACTCCAATAAATTTGAGAGGATAATGAAAGGAAAACGAGGATGTCTTGATCATGAAAAATGCCCCATTGTACTGTAGATTCCATAAAGAAGCTCAGGTGGATTTCAAAGTACCTGCCCCTGAATGCCCATTTGCATTGCAACAATTGGGTCTAAAATGACACCACGAATTGGACATCCCATGAGGTAGGCTGCAAAAGTCATATAAGAAGATATATTACAAACACGTTCCTCATGACACTAAAGGTTGGTTTCCCATTAATTCACGATATGTTTTAGGTCAATTTAAGGGCATTCTGTTATGCTACAATCATTTAGCCCAATTCCAGAGTGCATAGGAGAAACAAAATTCTTCTGCGTCATGTAAAAAACTATGAAGCTTAATCCCACATTTAGTAGCCTAACTATTGTCATCATTGTTGGACTAATGCTTAATAATTATAGGTGAAATCTAGTTTTGACTTTTCTTCTAGAGTTTACCCAAATAATACAAATGGAACGAGGTTTTACCTACAAGAAGATGACCTGCTTCATGCACCATAATTCGGCGCTTATACGGAGGCCAATAGCTTGAGATTAGAGCTAAGCAGGTACCACCAAGAAATATAGCATCTAGCATGGCTAACCCCAATATTGCAGCGAGGTTAGGCCTGATATCAATTCCTTGATTTAGCAGAATTGACAGTCCAGCTAGAGAAGCAATCAACAGAACACTAGAGCTTCCAGAAAGGCCCCACTTCTTTGGCGAAAGTTTCGACACTGTGAAAGAACAAACAAACTATACTTGACAAGGATCGAAATTGTATGTTCCAAGTCTACATTAAGGATGCAATGAACAACAATATCACAACCTGGATGACTTCAAGTAAACACTACATTTAGAAAAATTAATATAGTTACATACGTGAGATGTCACTAATAATGCCTTTAAGAAAGCAACGGAGCATATCCGTTAGTTAGTATAAAGTGCAAACCTTCTAAACCAGTTGAAGACTTCAACACAGTTGGTGTAACATCTCTTGGTCCCTCCAGCACTGCAATGATAACACCACCATCAAATATCTGACATCGCATGTCAAATTGAAAATTACTGAGATGAGATATATATCAAGAACTAGTGCAGAGGCAATCAATTGGATCAACATATATCAAACACTTCAATCAAAAAAAACAGTCGGCGTGTCCCAAAGATAGTCCAAGTATTTAGACTTGGCTACTTAATTGAGCAATTAATTCCACAAACCACAAAAACCCTTCAGCTAAAGAGCAAAAAATGCGTATGTGTTTTATTAAAGTTGCATGTTTTAAACCCATAATAATCTAATAACTTCTTATTTTTCGTAAGTATGTAACAGAAAACCTTTTGTTATTGAGGGACACATGACAGTGAATCACATTCTTAAAAATATCAGTGTCTTAACATAAAACACTTGTAAGACTAGGAAATATTAGAATACAACTAGATCATCACAATATATAACGTGCAACAACGACAAAAGGGAATAAAAGGGAAATACTGTACCAACCAATGTTACGAAATTTTCCAAAATTGGGCAAGAAGCCTCTATCCTTGAGAAAGGTGTAGGCAGAAGCAACAAGCCTCATGTCATCAGCATTTAAGCACGTGTCCAAAACCTCCCAGTCTCGTTGCGTTTCCAATCCAAACATACCCGACTCATCAATCGATCGTGTCGTGGTCAAAGGATTATCTTCTTCGATGTCTTTGAGGAAACTAAGAGCTCGAGACAGGTCCTTTTGCTTCACGGCTTCCTCATATTCTTTCCACTCTCTCACAGCTCTCGTTTTGGTTATCAACTGCCTTGTTAGCTTCTTCTTTGCACTATCAAATGAGAGGAATAGGGAGGTCTTTTCTGTTTTTGTTTTTATTTTTATTTTTATGAGTGAAATACACACCCACGGAGGGGAGGCAACAACCACCATAGCCATGATAATACTTTACTTTTGAGACCCGAGTTTTTGCATATATTATAATGAATAATGAAATTTTGAGCTCCAGTTCCCTGGGCTTGACAAGTCTTGGGCTTCAGAAAAAAAGACTTGGGCTTTTATGGCATGAGATGTGTTAGAATTACTTCCTGTTTGGACGTTCACAGAACTTCTCTCTTTTTTTTTCTTTTTGTTTGTCTTTTGGGGTGGGGGGTGTCCAATGTGAATGGCTTGCACAAGCAAAATAACGAATACTAAATTACAAGGGCCTTTATGTTGAGAAATACAATTTCTTTTTCTTTTTTATTAAAAGGAGGTTACAAGTCAGACTATTTATAAGATAAATTGAAGGATTGAAATGCTCTTTCTATCTTTATTTAACAAGTTCTTCAAGAGATTTGATAGATAAGATAAGGCTCAAGAAAAATAATCCATTGATTCTAACATGAAATATAAGTAAGTTTCTCATTCATATCTTAATTGTCTATCAATAAACTAATACTTGAAATTAGAAAATACAATGTTATCGAGCGAGAATGGAGACTGACCTAATAGTAGTCTTTTGGTTTTTGTTTGGGCTTATGTCATGTGTTGTTTGGGCTTTGCCTTTTGATGTTGCTTGTTTCTTTCATCTTGGTTAGTTTGTGTAAAGGGAAGTCGAAGCAGCAAAGAAATATGAAAAACAAGAGAGTTTTTGGCTGAGAAAACATACATAAGCACTAAAGAGGGGCTTTGGTTCACTAGTAATGTTATTTGTTGTGTACACGAGAAGTTATTAACTCAAGTCCAGCTGACTACAACTTGTGAATCAAAAAAAAAAAATACTAAATAGGCAAAAACACATTACTGAAAAATGCAAAAAAATCTCATATTTTGCTAAAATTGAACATTTAACTCTAAAATATTGCAATGTAACTTGCTAAAGTTATTTTTTGGTTATATTATAAATATGAACAATATCAGATTATTATTATTGTTATGACTAATCTATTAAATAAAATTCGAGATAAAAATCGTCCTTCAAACTTATACTCACTACTTACAACAAATTGATTATTTTGTTACAGTGTGACGAAACAATTCCATTTTTGCGGCATCAACCTCAAAATCATCGAACGTCTTGAACCTCTACTCAACGATAAGGGAAATCTCGTCAACCCCAAATTCCCACCTCATTCTCCACGTCCACATATCTTCACATCTCATCTGCCCCACCACCACGAACTCACTTTTTTTTTTTTTTTTTTTCTCTCTGTCAGTCCACACACACAACACACAGCAGAGAGAAACAAAGCAAAGCAAATATTAAGAAAATGGCATCAGCTGCTGCTGCATCACCAGCCTTCTGTGCCATCCCAACCACCTCATCTTCCACCACCAGCACAAGGGCCACCCCCACCACCCGCTTCCTCTCCAGAACCCCACTCCGCCGCCTCAGCTTCGCTGGCGCCGCTGCTGACTCACTCTTCACCCACCATGTCGCCACCAAGCTCCGATCCCTCAAAGCATCAAGCAAGCCTATCAGAGGGGTCGCCACCATGGCCAAGAAGAGCGTAGGCGACCTCACCTCAGCTGACCTCAAAGGCAAGAAGGTATTTGTAAGGGCAGATTTGAACGTGCCACTTGATGACAACCAGAACATCACTGATGATACTAGGATCAGAGCTGCCGTCCCCACCATTAAGCACTTGATTGCTAATGGTGCTAAGGTCATTCTTTCTAGTCACTTGGTGAGTAGTCGGGCCTTTGTGCTTTACAAATTTTATTAAATCTAAACGAACTCGTATTTTGTCGAGCTTGCATCTTATATCTTATTTACTAATTCCGTTTATTTATAAGAATGTGGTTGACTTTCCTGCTGTTGTCAGGTCATTATCAGGATATTATGTTACGACAGTGTCTAATCTGCAACATCGAAAGAAAAAAAAGGGGGCCTTTTTGCTGTTTACATTAACATTTAGTTTTACCTGCTCTTCCGTGATGTCTAAATTTATCTTTTCTATATCTTTCTAGCCACTTGGTGAGTGCTCAGGCCTTTGCATTATAAAATCAAGTTTCAAGAAACCCGTGTTTTATCGAAGTTTCACATCGTATCTTGTTTAATAACTTCAGTTATTTATAAGAATGTAGCTGACTGGCCTGTTGTCCAGTAAAGTGAGAAGCTTGTTTGCACATTTTTATAAACCAGGTCATTGTCAGGCTATTATGTTAGGACATCATCGAGCATACAGTTCCAATAAAAGGAAGGGCTTTTTCGCAGTTTACCTTAAACTTGTGTTTTGTTGGAGTTGAACCTTATATCTTATTTAATAATTCCAGTTATTTATGAGAATGTGGTTCACTATCACGATGTCTGATAAAAGTATGATCCTTTTCTACACATTTTTATAAATCAGGTCATTATCAGCTATTATGTTCGACGACATCTAACTTGCAATTTCAATAAAAATATGGGCTTTTGTGCAGTTTACAATAAATCTAGCTTTACTTGCTCTCTCTTAAGTTTTTTGCTAAGTAAAATAAGCGGATCAGTATAGCTCTCTCTTAAGTTCTAGATATATCTTTTGACAATATTGTTGCTAGCATTTCCTTTGAATTGTACTTATTAGGCTGCATTTTCATTTTCTGCTTCAAGTCAATGATTTTTGTTTGGCTATTGTTGCTTTGTTCATTACTTGGTCGTTTCCATTTAGAGCTGCTCTGCTGTTCGGATACCCGAAAAAGATGTTGGTCCTTACCTTTTCTTATGAGTTGTATTTGACCCGTCTTTGTAATTATTGAACTAGATTGAATGCCACTTTCAGTGTTAAATTTGTTTGTTTGGCTTAGTGCTATATCTGATACCCAACATGTTTTCCTAGGAATGCTTTGTTAATACTTGCTACCATATTTGCCTTGTTCATTGAATAGATGCATTTGGTGTTTACCTCTCTTCCTTGTACGTTTTTTTTGGCTTATAGATTTGATTCCTTATGTTAATTTAACTCTCAGGGACGGCCAAAAGGCGTCACACCCAAGTACAGCTTAGCACCTCTTGTCCCCAGGCTATCTGAATTGCTTGGTATCCAGGTATATTTTCTGCCTTCTGAATTTAGAGCAGGGAAGAAGAGTAAAACAAATAGCTAGAATGACAATATAAGAATTGAAACCCTCCCCATGAGAATGAGAATGGAACGGTTCCTCCAATGGTGTCGTCAACAGCTATGTCAAAACCTGAATTTTGGTCTTTCATCTTTTCTGAACAGGTTGTGAAAGCTGATGACTGCATTGGCCCAGAGGTCGAGAAGTTGGTGGCTTCCCTTCCTGTGGGTGGTGTACTTCTTCTTGAGAATGTGAGATTCTACAAGGAGGAAGAGAAGAATGAACCTGAGTTTGCAAAGAAGCTTGCCTCATTGGCTGATCTTTATGTGAATGATGCATTTGGTACTGCTCACAGAGCACATGCCTCCACTGAGGGGGTTACCAAATTCTTGAAGCCATCTGTTGCTGGTTTCTTATTACAGAAGGTGAGTTTGCTTCCTGATATATACCAGTGACCATTTTTGGCTGTAGTTTGAGAGCCATGAACTCAAAGGATTGCTACGTTCCTTTTTTCTCCTTCACTAGTTTTAATCGCACCTATTCATCTTAATGTTGTTCTGTTGTTTCAGGAGTTGGATTATTTGGTTGGGGCCATTTCAAACCCCAAGAGGCCGTTTGCTGCTATTGTTGGTGGTTCAAAGGTCTCCTCCAAGATTGGAGTGATCGAATCACTTTTGGAGAAGTGTGATATCTTGCTTCTCGGTGGAGGAATGATTTTCACATTCTACAAGGCACAAGGTCTTTCTGTGGGATCATCGTTGGTGGAGGAAGACAAGCTAGATCTTGCAACTTCACTCCTTGCAAAGGCCAAGGCTAAAGGAGTATCTCTCTTGCTACCTACAGATGTTGTCATCGCAGACAAATTTGCTCCTGATGCAACCAGCAAGGTCTGCGCCTTGAGCTTCCTCCAAGAGAAATTTCTTTCATGCTTCTTTCTCTAAATATCGCAATCCATACTGATGTTTTTTCTTTCTTGAAAAGACTATAACATTAACATTTAATTTTTGTATTATATTTCTGTGCCCTTTCTACGCTAATTTTGTACCTAAGAAACCGAATTTTTGCTTTTGTTTATCGTAGGTTGTGCCAGCATCTGCTATTCCAGACGGCTGGATGGGTTTAGATATTGGGCCAGACTCTGTGAAGACATTCAACGAGGCCCTTGAGACTACAAAAACTATAATCTGGAATGGACCCATGGGAGTGTTTGAGTTTGACAAGTTTGCTGTTGGAACTGAGGTTGGCCTTTCTTCTCTTAGCTTTTAATTCTCTCTCTTATGAAATGCATATAGTGAGCAGGGAAATTTTTGTGTTGCTTGATCTTTAAATCATGCAATGAGTCCTTTTAACTTAATACTTGATATGTAGTTATCCTTTATGGAACTGATAGTATGATGCAGTTGTTTTATACCAGTAGGTGGTCTTTTATAATGATACGCACGTGGAAGTGCTTGTACATGATTTCAAAATCTAACTCACAGTTGACTACTCTGCTTCCAAATCTCTTGTGGGAGGGGCAGAACACTTTTTTTTAAAGAAAGATGGTTATATTGAATGTAATTATGATTGCAGGCCGTTGCAAAGAAGCTGGCTGACCTGAGTGGAAAGGGTGTAACAACCATCATAGGAGGTGGAGACTCTGTTGCAGCTGTTGAGAAAGTTGGAGTTGCAAATGTGATGAGCCACATATCAACTGGTGGTGGTGCTAGTTTGGAGCTTTTGGAAGGTAAAGAGCTTCCTGGCGTTCTCGCTCTTGATGAAGCCGCTACAGTTACAGTCTGAGACGAGGTTCAGTCAACTATTTCCAATCCTTTTGGTCTGTTCGAGTTTTGTAAACGAGTTCATCGTGATTTATCGTATCTCAATAAATAACGAGTTTTGTAGGAAGCAAACACAAGTTCATGTTGTAGATGCTCACATTTACCTTCAATATAAGGGCCTCATACGGCATTTTCTTCTTGTTCACCCGGATACACAAAAATTGAGGAAGAAAATAGTCTGTGTAATTTCCACAGGCCTCTCCTTTTTGGTGAAGCGAGTTGCTGCTTTGAAGATGACTTCAGCATTTTGTTTAATAAATTATGCTACTGTAACCGAAGAGCGAGAAAAGTAGAGGGCCTTTCTTGTTATGTTTTTGTGGTATTCATAATTGAAACTAATACTACACCACTTAAACTAATGTAAAATCGACATAGAAATTCTGATTCTAAAAGAATCAGTGGTACACTTTTATTGCGAAGCAATTGTTTCTTCGGACTAGCTTGCCAACTATGATCTCATCTGACATGTGAATCGTACTGTCATAACTCAACTACTGCAACTGTTTTTGGAGCAACGGAAAAGGAAAAAAAATTGTCGCTAGTTGTGCCTAAGAAAACACACAGAAGCTCTAAACAAGTAAGAATATTACTAAAAGAATGAAGTGCAAAACAACTCTCTCTTGTATTCTATTGAAATTTTATTTAGATTTCACGATAGACATACTGTAATATGTGATATATCATCCTTTATATTCCGATCAACTTTTTTTAATTACGTTCTTAAAAAACAAAGACAAATAGAAATTAGATGAAGAGACAGAAAAGGAAAGCCGCACACACATTGAACACAGTAAGCCAATCTTGAACCTCTACTCAACGATAAGAGAAATCTTGTCAACCTCAAATTCTCACCTCAAATCTCAACATCATAATCTGCCCCTACCACCACCATTAGTCCTTCTAGAACACTCTTCTCTCTTTACTCATCAATCTCCAAACACACAGCAGAAAGTGCAGCAATTCAAGAAAATGGCATCAGCAGCTGCTGCATCACCAGCCTTCTGTGCCATCCCAACAACCTCATCTTCCACCACCACCACCAAAGCCACCCTCAACCCACCCACCACCCGCTTCCTATCCAAGACCCCACTCCGCCGCCTCGGCTTCACCAGCACTGCTGCTGACTCACCCTTCACCCACCATGTAACCACCAAGCTCCTATCCCTTAAAGCCAAGCCTGTCAGAGGCGTTGCCTCCATGGCCAAGAAGAGCGTAGGTGACCTCACCTCAGCTGACCTTAAAGGCAAGAGGGTGTTTGTAAGAGCAGATTTGAATGTGCCACTTGATGATAACCAGAACATCACTGATGATACTAGGATCAGGGCTGCTGTCCCCACCATTAAGCACTTGATTGCCAATGGTGCTAAGGTCATTCTTTCTAGTCACTTGGTGAGTGCTCAGGACTTTGCACGTGTTTAGTCAAAGTTGCATATTAAATCGTGATAAACATATGGTTTCCATCCTGCAGTATAATCTGATGGCATAAGATTTTTTTTGGCACATTCTTATAAATGCTTAAGATTATTATAAATAACTTGCAATCTTGACAAAATACGCCCTTTCTTTTGGCAGTTTACCTCTAAAGTTTATAGCTTTATGAGCTCTCTGTTGATCTCTTGAGTTATCTGTTTGATATCTTGTGATCTTACTAGTATTTTTCTTTTGAATTGTACTAATTTAGGCTGCACTTTTTATTTCTGCTTCAAGTCAATGATTTTTTGTCGGCTATTATTGCATTGTTCATTACTGGATTGTTGCCATTTAGAGCTCTCTGCTGTTCAATTACTCGAAAAGACGTTGTATTCGATTGGAATTTGTGATTATTGAACTAGATTAAATGCCACTTTGAGTGTTAATTTTGCTGCTTGTATATATATCATCATTATATGTGATGCTCAACGTGTTTTCCTACTAATGCACAGTTATAGCTTTCTACCACATTTGCCTGGTTCACTAAATTGATGCATTTTGCAGTTTTGTTCTCCCTTCTATGCTTAGTTTGGCGTGGCGTATAGAATGATGTGTTCAGTCTAAATTCCTTTTGTTAATTGAATTCTCAGGGACGACCAAAGGGTGTCACACCCAAGTACAGCTTAGCACCTCTTGTCCCCAGGCTATCTGAATTGCTTGGTATTCAGGTATATCTCCCTCTAAATCTAGGGAAAGGAAAATAGCGAGAATGAGAATTTTAGCAAATGGAACAATTCCTTCGAATGAGTCATTAACAGCTATCTGAAGACCTGATTTTTGTTTTTTTTTTTTATGTATTCTAAACAGGTTGTGAAAGCTGATGACTGCATTGGCCCAGAGGTTGAGAAATTAGTGGCTTCCCTTCCTGAGGGTGGTGTTCTTCTTCTTGAGAATGTGAGGTTCTACAAGGAGGAAGAGAAGAATGAACCTGAGTTTGCAAAGAAGCTTGCCTTCTTGGCTGATCTTTATGTGAATGATGCATTTGGTACTGCTCACAGAGCACATGCCTCAACTGAGGGAGTTACTAAATTCTTGAAGCCTTCTGTTGCTGGTTTCTTGTTACAGAAGGTGAGTTTGCTTCCTGATACGTACAAGTGGCTATTTATGGCCGTAGTTTGAGAGCCAAGAACTCAAAGCAGTTAGAGGATTGATACGTTCCATCTTGCTCCTTCACTAGTCTTAATCCCACCTATTCATCTAGATGTTGTTCTGCTGTTTCAGGAGTTGGATTATTTGGTTGGAGCCGTTTCAAACCCCAAGAGGCCATTCGCTGCTATTGTTGGTGGTTCAAAGGTCTCCTCCAAGATTGGAGTGATCGAATCACTTTTGGAGAAGTGTGATATCTTGCTCCTCGGTGGAGGAATGATTTTCACATTCTACAAGGCACAAGGTCTTTCTGTGGGATCATCGTTAGTGGAGGAAGACAAGCTAGATCTTGCAACTTCACTCCTTGCAAAGGCTAAGGCTAAAGGAGTATCTCTCTTGCTACCTACTGATGTCGTCATCGCAGACAAATTTGCTCCTGATGCAGCCAGCAAGGTCTGCGCCTTAAGCTTCCTCTAAGAGAAACTTCTTTCATGCTTCTTTATCTAAATATAGCAATCGATACTGATTTTCTTTCTTTCTTGAAAATACTATACATTAAAACATTTAATTTTTGCATTATATTTCTGTGCCCTTTCTATGCTAATATTGTACCTAAGAAATCAAGCTTTTGCTTTTGTTTATCGTAGGTTGTGCCAGCATCTGCTATTCCAGACAGCTGGATGGGATTAGATATTGGACCAGACTCTGTGAAGACATTCAATGAGGCCCTTGAGACTACAAAAACAGTAATCTGGAATGGACCCATGGGAGTGTTTGAGTTTGACAAGTTTGCTGTTGGAACTGAGGTGTGATTTTCTTGTCTTAACCATTAATTTATCTCTCCCGTTGTTTTTCCTAAGCAAGTAACCTTTAATTTCTATCTTATGAAATGCAATGTGCAATGTGCCTGCTTGGCTTAAAAATTGAGATGTAGTTACCTACAGTTTGCCTACTCTGCGCTTCCACATATGTTGTGCATGGGAGCAGCGGAGCACTTATGAAAATGGATAGTTATATTGCGTGTAAATATGGTTGCAGGCCGTTGCGAAGAAGCTGGCTGAACTCAGTGGAAAGGGAGTAACAACCATCATTGGAGGTGGAGACTCTGTTGCAGCTGTCGAGAAAGTTGGAGTTGCAAATGTGATGAGCCACATATCAACTGGTGGTGGTGCCAGTTTGGAGCTTTTGGAAGGAAAAGAGCTTCCTGGTGTTCTTGCTCTTGATGAAGCCACCCCAGTTCCAGTCTGAGACAAGGTTTAGTCCACTTTTCCAACCCCCCTATAACTAGGTTGTTGGTTTTTGTAAAATGAGAATGTTGTAAGAAAAACACAAATCCATGACTTCAATATAAGGCTTCCTTTTCACTAGAATACAGAAAAATTGAAGGAAGTAATTTGTTCATTTATCATATCTCAATCCACGACCTCGTGATCTTCTAACTTTTTTTTTTCTTTTTTTTTGTAGTTCTTTATCCACTCTTCTGATTTTCAGTTCTCAATATATCTTTCATATAAATTGCAAAATATGGCATAGGCATATAAACTGTGCGAAGATAAGGCAAATGTATTGCTGCAAAAGGCATGAAAGGTTAACATTGTCAAGTAATAAGTCTTCAAAGCGGTGAAGGCAATAATAACATTTACACATGACAACAGTAGTATTACAAGATAACAAATTAATAACGTGTAATAATATGACAATAGTTGCCGTTGAATAAAACTGGCAAAATGATGACCGTTTATAAGTTATTTGTGATTGGAAAAATTGGATATAAAAGAGAGAAAAAAAAAAAAAATTAGGGAGGGGAGAATATGCTACTAGTAAGCAATGGCATAACCTTACAATCTGTCCTTTGGCAAGTCCTAGGAATTGGTAAACTAACACGATCAACATACTAAATTGTCGTGTAAGTCAAATTTTAAATTGTGGAGAAGACGAGGCTCACATTAAAGATTAACAAAGAATTGGTAGGTGGTCCCTTAAAAGCTTCTTCAACAGCAATGAGTCGAAGTCCAGGTTGATAAATTAGACATGGTAGTGGCTCTCAGAAGCTCCATGAGAGCAAAGATTGATATTTTATTAAGTACGCTAACGTGCGTCACGAGATCCCTGTGCTTCTTGGCCTCAGAAAAATCTGTGGTGATAAGGAGAGGGCTATTAAAAACGCTAAAGTGTAGGTTAGTCATGCAATGATCCAATAAATGTGTGTCATGTGGATGTAGTGGTTGACATTGGAAAGCTCTCATTAAATGTGACTTTACCGAATTACCCTTTGTCTTATAAATGCAGAATTTATGGAATTGCGGTGGGACCCATTGAATTGACTTGGGGTCATTATTATAATTGGACGTTTTTACCATTCTACCCCCAACTAACTATGCCTAATTACTAAAATGGACTGAATACTAATGTGCATAAAGACAAAATAAGTGTCAAAAGAGTAAAGTAGACTATTATCCGTGCTCATCATCTTTCAATTGAGAGGTTAGTTTAGTCATTATACAATATATATTATATTAAAAAAAAAAAAAAAAAAGACCCAGCTGTCCAGACGTTTTGGTTAGTCCAGACGTTTTTAATAGTTAAGGAGAGACTTGTGTTGCTGACCCTTTTGCTAATAAAGTCACATCCAATGTTGTAAACACGAGACTATAGAGATATCAAGTGAAAATAAATTGTGTCCGTTGTAGATTCTACTTTTCATTTAGAGCCATAGATTTAAAAGACTGGATGTAAACCTCTTTTCAATTAAAAATTAATTTTCATATGATGGTATCAACTATGTACCGCAAAATAAAATAAAAATAGTAGTGTAAAATTATAATTAAAAACAACCATTAACAAATCATAACATCAATCTAAATTAAAATCACCACAGGATAATAATAATAATAATCCTAGGAAATTACCAAGTGGAATCATAAATATTGTTAAAGAGAAAAACAGGAAATTAAGAAAATGCTTGGATGCGCGACTCAATGAGTGAGGAGCATTATTGCATAATGATTTTCACATCATAATGCAACAACTAGTAGCTCCTTCATTACGCGCCTGCTTTCTGGAACCAAGAAAGGGGTTGTACCAGGGCTTTGGACGAGCAGGATGGACACCATAAGGAGGGACATAAGTGTCATTTCTATAGTAGCTAATTCCTCCCTCGTATTCATGGTCACAGTATCCAGTGTGATCATCATATCTTGTTGCGCGATACACCCCTTCGCCGCCGCCATTGTCTCCATTATAGTTACCATAATTTCCATAGCCATCTCCATAAGGAACCGGCACAAATAGGTTGCTACAACATTCTCCAAATTGCCACCATATTATCTCTGCTTTTTTTCCAGCTTTCCCAAGCATCTTCACAAGTAATGTTGGGCTCACTTTTCCAGAGACTTCAATCATACCGCCTTCATCCATTTTGAAATTATGTACTCCTACATAAACAATTAAACAAAACAAAAACTATATAGTTATACAAATATTGTAATTTTTATACTACTTGTCATAATTTAATTAGCCTTACTATGCTCCATGATTATTTTGTATGCATTAGCGTTATAAATTAATCATTTTCACAAGAAAATAATACTATAATGCAACTTATGAAGCATAACGATTTAGTATGTCAAAAAATAAAGACTACATTATAGATCGAAAATCAGATAGAGCACATAATTGACAACCAATTGAGATATATTTTTCCGATTAAAAAAAAAAATTGAGATATATGTTAGTCTGGCAATCACCTTTTTTTTATTTATTTATAATTTTGGGAATAATTGTTTTTTAATTTTTTAATATTTATATCAACGACTTAAATTTTGAAAAAATAACTCCAACAATTCAATCTAATGATTTAATAGTCCTCCTAAAATCGTATGAATTAAAGAGATCACAACCTTCATTTATATATTTGGTCATTAACCTTTGATTTATACACCTAACATATTAATACAAATCCCGTCTCCAATCTTTCCCAAAAAAAAAAGTGCCATGCCAATATGATCTCTACCTCTATCCCTCCCAAAAAAAACCATAAAGGAACTTTATTATGGATAGCATTTTAAAAGGGGTTTAATCCATGTTGATAACGAGTAATAACATGGTATGGCACATAGAAAAAAAGATGTTACTCTTCATTAATCAAAACCTACAGAAAAAAGTGATGTGAGGGGTCCCGAGATCGATTTTCAAAGTGTGCAACACATTTTAAAAGTGATGTAAAATTAATTTAAAGAAACAAAAAATGAAAAAACCATACTGAGACAAAAAAAAAAAAAAAAAAGTTAATCACGGGCTCAAAAATATACCGTGGATATTTTTCAAGAGTTTCATCACAGTTTTTTGCCATCCAGGAGTGTCTGTATGCACCTTCAGAACACAAGACTGCATGAATATGATCAAACAAATCAGAAAATTATGTAAAACAAATTTATATGCATAAAATAAACGCGAAAGCAAAAAGAAGCAATGAAAAACATGACAAAATAAAAGAAAATATATAGTTTAGACATCAAATATAAATACCATGAACGCATAGTTATCTTGTGTCAGTTGCTCAAATGTATAAGAGGACGCCATGAAAATAAGCTTTCAAAGTGTTTGAGAGTTAAGAAACAGAATGCAAAGGATGTGATTAACCAACAACGAAGTTGTTTGTATATATAGATGCATGCTAATCTTTTACAAATGGAAACAAATACAGGGTTGACGTAATGTAACTGAAAATTTTGCATGTTTTCTAAATGAAAATCAATAGCTACAGTAAGAATTTTTCTATGGAATGAAAATCTAATTAGTATCTCTTTTTTTATTTTTTCTCTTTTCAAAAGGTAATAATATCCTTCACAATCAAAATTGATATCCACGAGATTTTTGTACAGATTCTTGTGCTCGAACATTTTATATTACTCAGACAAAAAAAAATAAAATTATTATTGTTCAAAATTTTGTGGTGATGTATTTCAACATGTCTAATCAACGGGGTGTTGGACTTTACAGGTTGCTCCTCCAACCCCTTATGGATCAAACCGGATCGGCCCACTTGTAAGCAGGAAGCTTTTTAATTCAAGAGTGCGGATATATATCACATTTTTTCTCTATGTAATAGAACTTTTACCATATACAAAATATTTGACATTTAATACATAGAATATTTGATATTTAATACATAAATTCTTACTATATAATGAATAATTGAAGGAGAAAAAATGTGACGTAATGTATTACCCTTTTTCCAAAGGGTAAAAGTTGGGATAGAACATGAAAATTCTTCATGTGTGATATTAATAAGAAACAAGCTAAAATGGATTTTTGAAAATAATGATGAGTAACATATATGAGCATTATGATTCCAAAAAATATTCATATCTAATTATCAAATAATCACTTTTTAAAAATTAAGTTCAGTAATTTCTTGAAAATCACGTCTTCTAATCTCTTTTCTTCCATCAGTTGGACTAAAGAAAAAACATTAAAAGCAAACGAAAAGTTCCAGAACTCTAAATACCTCCAAGGGGAAAAATGTAAAACGATAAAGGAAAAATAATCTTTAGGAACCAAACATAATCAATTAATCTTCTCAAATAGAGAAAATTCCGCCACAAGATTTTCTTTCTATATATTTATTTCTAACCAAAATAATGTAGCATTCGACTGAAATCTTGGAACAATAGTAAAATTTTAATCATATGACTTTGGAGTCCATATGTCGCAGACTGAGCCCAGAACTCTAAACCCACACATGAAACTAGTGTTGTAGGTAAAAAATAACTAATTGGCCTTTTTGTTACTAGCCCAAAATAGGTAATTCAAAACTCTTATTCCTTATAACCACAACACCACTTATAAACTACTCACAAATCCTATCTCCTATCGATGTGAGATATTATACCATAATTTTCTAGTTATGAAATAACATTTTCCAATAAATGAATTTATATTATTTCTAGTCATGAAATAACTTTTTACAAAAATATAAAATAAAATGATTGGTAATAAAATAAAGTGAAAACAATTGTTTCAACCCTAGGGTAATTCAACTTGTAAAGTCTTAGATGTGCTTTTAAAAAATTGTCAATTCCAAACATTTACCTGTCTATTAATTTTAGAATCCAATAAAATTAATTGAACAAAGTTCAACTACACACAAATTTAAGAAAAGAAAAAACGTCACCACATATTTAAGAAAAGAAAATTTTGGTGTACCAAGCCAGAAAGGAGCCCAAGGGCCACGCCCACTGTATTCTTGAAACCGAGGTGCGGTAACTGATAGTAACTGCGTGCCAAAAACGCACCCACGTAAGAGATAATAAAGCCAAGTCACGAAAACACACACACACACTACATAAGCACATAACCACTTTTGATCAATCAAGAAACTGCTAGCGAGTCTTCCATTAGCGTTCGAGAAAAGTGTAAGATATGGCGACAAAGAAGAGCGTGGGATCACTGAAAGAAGCTGATCTCAAGGGCAAGAGAGTGTTGGTTCGTGTAGATCTCAATGTTCCATTGGACGACAACTTCAACATCACCGATGATACTAGGATCAGAGCTGCTGTGCCTACCATCAAGTACTTGATGGATCATGGTGCTAAAGTCATCCTCTGTTCCCACCTCGTACGTATTCCTTCCCCTTCATTTGCTTATTTCATCATTATCTTTTACATTTATTATGACTGAGCTCAGAAAGTTGAGTTGATGAACTGGACTTTGTATTTAAATTATTGGATATTGCTCTATATTGGTCTTTGTTAGGCCGGTGTGCAAAGCTCCCGTGCTCCCGGTATGGATGGATTCAAGGAAGCGTCGGACCCACTTTGGTCACCTATATTTTACAAGAGTCTGTTCTCACCTCTTGATGAGAACTTTACCGCTGCATCAAGTCTTGATCTTTTATTCTTTTAATTTAGGACAATTGATATAAATGCTTAAATTATTCTATTCATGTATATTACACATATATTCATTTTCATTTTAAATATGTTATGACAAGCCCCGAGAGCCGTGAGAACACCCGAAAACTTGAGCAAAACTTTTGTTCTTGACCCTACACGGAAGTTGCTTGCGAAATCCTAAGACAAAAAGAGTTTTATTTTGCTTTGCCAATGTTGTCCTTGATGCATTATTAGTAACATGAGTTTTAGTTTGTGGTTCATTATGTTTCACTTTAGCTATTTATTATGTATGAATAAATTAATTAATTAATAGCAGATGGGACTGGGGTGATCAATGTAATTAATCAAATTGTTGGTTTGTTCAGGGTCGTCCAAAAGGTGTGACACCAAAGTACAGCTTGAAGCCTCTCGTGCCTAGATTGTCTGAACTCCTTGGAGTTGAGGTATATTTCAAGGGAAAGACTTCGGTCCGACAGCCAGTAATTTTGGTTTTTAACAGGCTCAAAATGATGATGGCTCGGGAAAAAAATGAATGGCATTGTTGTTAGATCAACATAGCTAACCCCATCTAGGGAGATAAATGCTAGGCTTGGCTTGGGTTAGTTTGGTTTTCCTAAAGAAGATTGTTTGGAGCCGTCAAATGATTTGGAAGTTGGACCGAAATCTCTCCTATCTTTCAAATGTCTGTCACATAAGATCTTTTGTTATTTATTGAGGACCCTTCTCACACCCTGATTCTTTGAATTGAATAGGTCAAGATGGCTAAGGACTGTATTGGTGAAGAAGTTGAGAAGTTGGTGGCTGGACTACCAGAAGGAGGTGATTTGCTTCTAGAGAATGTTAGATTCTTTAAGGAAGAAGAGAAGAATGATCCTGAATTTGCAAAGAAGCTTGCATCTCTTGCAGACTTGTTTGTTAATGACGCTTTCGGAACTGCACATAGAGCACATGCTTCTACTGAAGGTGTGGCCAAATACTTGAAGCCTGCTGTTGCTGGATTCCTCATGCAGAAGGTTTGTTTACAAACCTTAGATAATCTCATTTTTGCTTTACGGGAACGAATTATTTCGTGACATTTGCAAAATGAAATAGAGAAACAAGTATTATTGTGTACTAAATAATTAAAAAGATTAAGCTTTGTTCTCAATGTGTTTCTGTACCTGATTTAATTATGACATTTGTGAAGTTTCATTCTTGCGTTTCTGTATCTGATCCATAAGGGAATGTCGTCTAACAATGTGTATGAGCTCTTTATTTACTGTTTGCCGTGGTTGGACGACCTCAGGAACTTGACTACTTAGTGGGAGCTGTGTCAAATCCTAAGAAGCCATTCGCTGCAATTATTGGTGGCTCAAAGGTATCAACCAAAATTGGCGTGATCGAACAACTATTAGCAAAGGTTGACCTCCTCTTGTTGGGTGGAGGGATGATCTTTACTTTCTACAAGGCTCAAGGGCACTCTGTTGGATCATCCCTTGTGGAGGAGGACAAGCTTGATCTTGCAACATCACTCATTGAGAAGGCTAAAGCCAAAGGGGTTTCTCTGTTGCTTCCAACTGATGTAGTTATTGCTGACAAGTTCTCTGCAGATGCCAACAGCAAGGTTAGCCTTTCAACTTCATGCCCTTGAGTTCAAATGGGAAGTTATAAAGATAATTTGGAAAAAAAGCATGTTTAATACGTTGAAAAACATCACTAATTTATTTGGTAATAGAAAGGTCAAAACATCACTAATTTAGTTGGTAATTTCGTGGCATGGATATTGAAATATGTCTTCGATGTTTTTACAGGTTGTTCCAGCATCTCAAATCCCTGATGGCTGGATGGGATTGGATATTGGCCCCGACACTATCAAGTCATTTAGTGAAGCTCTGGATACTACCAAAACCATCATTTGGAATGGACCTATGGGTGTCTTCGAGTTTGAGAAGTTTGCCGCAGGAACTGAGGTATGTTACACTAAGATGAAGTAACTTTTATCTTAAGCTATGCCACTGTATAGCATGTACGCTTTTCTAGCAAGGCTTGGTTTCTTGATTAGTAGTTTAAGTTGTTTTACGTTGAATATATGAAATTAAGTGTCGGTTTCCTTTATATGGTTGGCAGGCTATAGCCAAGAAACTGGCGGAGCTGAGCGGCAAGGGGGTGACGACAATCATTGGAGGAGGTGACTCTGTTGCTGCTGTTGAAAAGGTGGGGCTTGCAGACAAGATGAGCCACATCTCTACCGGTGGAGGTGCGAGCTTGGAGCTTCTTGAGGGCAAGCAACTCCCTGGTGTTCTTGCCCTTGATGATGCTTAAGTCCAGTTTTACCATGTGTGGCTTTTTAACCAGAGAGCGGATTGAGATCATAATAGAGCTAATTTTGTAAAATGGTAGATGTGATTTGAATAAATATAGCTCTGGACTTGGACGTCTATTTGTCTGTTTTGAATCGCCATTTTCATGTCTTGGCTTGTGTTGTAGAGTGACTAGCAATCCCTCTTTAGCGCAAGAAGAGAAACTCTTCACTTGCTATACATTAGCTTATTAACAAAACTACAAAACTTCTCGAGGCATGCAAAATCCTTTGGTTCTTATCTTGTTATATATATATATACATTTTAGTCATTAGGAGAAAAAAAAAAGAGACGACAAATGCAGCTTTAAGTTTATCTTTTTCTTTTGGGTAAATTGTTCAAATAATCCTTATTGTTTATAAATTTTTTAAAGTTGGTATTTAATATTTAAAAAAAATTATATTAGTCTATAATGTTTATAAAAGTGATTAAAAATGATCTTTATTATTCAAAATTAGTTAATTTAGCTTTTATTGTTTTTTAAAAATTTTAAATTAGTCTCTATATATGGATCATATGTAGGGATTAATTTGAATTTTTTTAAAAAAATAATAAAAATTAAATTGAATATTTTAAAAAATAATAAAGATTAATTTGGCTAGTATTAAATAAGGATTATTTTGAATTATTTTTGTAAATATTGGAGACTTTTATGATTTTTTAAAACATTAAAGATGTTATTAAAAAAAATATGTAAACAGTAAGAATTACATGTGAAATTTACCCTTTTCGTTTTTCAGTTTGAATTACAAGGTCTAGAGTAACATGACTCGAATTGAAAACATATTCGACCAAAAAAAAATTAAAAACATAAACAAATAAAGACAAAATTAACTTGTGGGCCAGACATACAAAAGCCCTAGACAACGAACGGGCCTAGATAACAAATTAATAGGTGGAGATTAGTCCTCGAGAGCAAAGGACTAAGAGACACCACAACCTTAGCGTGTTCCAAAATAGAGAAACATTCATTGAAAGGAAACGATCGCGATGGGACTCGAACCCACAATCTCCCGCTCCGGAGGCGAGCGCCTTATCCATTAGGCCACGCGATCTTGCTTGTCTTATCTTCTTAGAGATGTAATCAACTTTCGGTGCAAAGCGCTAAGAAAAGAAATCATTGTATATTACTATGGTATGCATCTGCTACATTAACAGCATGACTTAGTTACTAGATAGACTCGTGACTTTTGTACGTCAACACATTGCGTTGATTCTCAAACACCCTTTTAATGATATCCAACATCACAATCTAGGAAAATTCAAGAATGGTTATAGACCCAAAAATTATAGATACCATGCATGTGATTGTTGTCATGAGAATATTATTATAACATCAAGCATGTATAAATTACAGTTCAATAATTATATGAATTATTTATTCAATAATTAAAAAAAATGAGCTTTAACTAGGTTTTATAGCTTAATTAATTGAAAGGTGCACATATGGCCATTATAATAGTATCATTCCATCCCAACGGTTCATGTACCAAACATAAAACATCAAAACAATTAGTTATCCATGTTGGCGGCTTCATTCCTATGTAATATCAAATATGGGAATCCAACACTCAAGAATTAAATAGAATGTTCGACTAATAACTTATTATGATATATAAAAAATTTTAAGTTCGAACCATTATTTTAACCTCTATTGTACCATAAATAAATTTTTTTTTTTAAAAACATGAAAACCAAAATTGAAATTTTGATTCCATCGTAGTGTCGTTTTGATTCTCACCTAATTAAGTCCGTTATAGCATAATATATTTGGATCCTTATTTCTTATTTTTGTGCAAAGATATTATATATCTTCAAAGCATAACTCATTCATTGTCAAGTCATTAAAATCTTACTTCTTTTTGTTGTTGCTAAAATGATTAGGTACACTTAAGAGTTGGGTGAAATATCGGGTAACTATTTTTTGTAATAAAAATTTTTAAGCTCGAATTACGTTTTGAGTAGAATGTCGAGTAACAATCTTTTATAACCAAAATCACGATTTCGACTTCCACGCAACAAAAGAAAAAAACATTAATTAGGTATAGAATTGCTTGAAAGTTTCATTTCAATGCGTGTGATCATTCTTTATTCTGTATCATGCATGTTAATGTTGATGGTGGTCAGTATTTTCACCATGTGGGAAAACAGCAGCCGCCAAGGGGCACCCCCCTTGACCAAAAAAAAAAAGGCTTTTGCGGAGGAAGTTAACGGTTTCAAACCTCGTCTTCCGAATTAATCTACCCACTTCTCAACAATTTAAGGATAAGAGTAAGAGGTAGTTTATGTAGTTTTCAGCTGTGTAAAAAGAGTACTAAATTAAGAAAAAGTCTAGGTTAAGTCTACTAACGCCCACACATTTAACCATCTTCTCAGGTATCTTTCCTTTATCTATATTTACTCACAAAACATTGTTATGTATCACCTGATTAATATTTTAATTATTTTTAGATCGTAAGAGTAAATTCTTACAATATAAATATAAAAAAAGGTGAAACATCACATCGTAGCTAACAAGCATTACTAATTCACTCATTTAGCAGTAAATTAAATGCATGCTTCATTTGTGTTATTACTACTGTGAATCTGGCAACTGAGTATTCATGGCTTTTCATTTCACAGGTTATACAGATGGCCTTCAGTACTACTTCATATGCCAACTTTGGAGCACTTCAATTTCCAAGCTCAGAAATGATTACTCCTACTAATTTCCAAGATGATGCATTTGATTTAGCAGCACAGCTCCAAAACTATTTCCAAGATGATGGCAACACCTTTTTCGACCTATCAACCAACCATGAAATATTCCTTTATGATCAAGAAACCGACTCAGGTTTTTTTTATCATACTTGTCTACTCGTCAAGCTGAAAATTACCAGTTGGCATCTTCATCACCTGATATTTTTGCCTGTGAAGATTTGGAGTTAACCAAGTGCTTGAAACGTCAGAAATGCTATGATAACTGTTTCAATTATGACCTCGGTAGTTGTAAAGCCAGCCCCTTATACGGTTACGCTCAGAATTTATCACCATTAGAAGCACCTGAGCTTTCTCCAGACTCACTGATTGCCCCACTGCAGCTGCAAGTTCCACAAGTGTTATATACACAAGAATCAGTGAAGATTGGTGTTGGAGGATATGTAACAGGGCCGTTTGGGCAAAAAACATCCAGTGATTATTCCTGTTGCAAGTTGCCCGGACGGCTAATTTATCCGCCTGCTGGACAGAAAACTTCCAGAGAGTTCTTTTTGGAGTTCTCAGCTACCACTTTGCCACCAGAGCGGTTTCTTGCTTGTCCGGTCGGCCCTACTCGAGATCCTCCACTAAGTGGTAGCAAGAGTAGTGATAATGGCGTGTCGGCACAGAGCATTGCAGCAAGACAGAGGAGGAAGAAGATCACTGAGAAGACACTTGAGCTGAGCAAGCTTATTCCTGGTGGCAGTAAGATGAACACGGCTGAGATGCTGCAAGCTGCTTTCAAGTACTTGAAGTTCATGCAAGCACAAGTTGGTATTCTTGAATCAATGGGGTCATTTCATGTAATTAATTAGTCTCCATATTTTTATTAATTTTGATTTCTAAAACTATCTAATTTTCACTGTCAAAATATTTTAAATTCGCTCTTGCTCATACTAATGTTGGTCTCCATATTTTAGATTCGTTCTTGCTCCTACTAACATGAAAGTTAATTAATGACAGTCGCAAGAAGAACACAAACCAAAGTATGACCCGGAAAAGGATGAAGCAAAAAGGAAATTACAAGAACTTGTTACATCACCAACGATCCAAGAGAAGTTATATTCGAAGGAGAAGTGCTTGGTTCCAACAAATTTTGTCAAGGCTTTGGCAAAAGATCATGATCTCCACTCCATTTCTTCAGCGTTAAACACTCTCAATCAACTTGTGCCTTCTGGCCAGATGGAAATTAATAAATGAAAAGATAGAATAGTAGCATGCTAATATATATATGTATGTCACTCTTGTCTCTTGTTTTTATTTATTATTGTAATTTCCTTCTCTTCCGATTCCGCATTGTTAATTTCACCCAAGCAAAAACAATTTTAACCAATTTTAACGGATAAGAGATACTATGATTATTAATGGTGTGTTCACCGTGGCCAGTGCATGGGATAATTTAAGAAGTAGAGGTGAGATTGTTGATTGGCATGATCCCATTTGGAGTAAGAACTACATCCCTAAATGTAGCTTCATCGCGTGGGCAGCAATTCTTGATAGGCTCCCCACAAAAGTGAGACTTATGGAGTGGGGTGTTACTGACAACTGTATTTGTGTACTATGTGGAATTGCTATGGAGGATAGGCACCCCCTCTTCTTTCAATGTGGAATGAGTAAGAGGATTTGAAAACATGGACTCAAGCTATCTATCATTTCTCATCATATGCCTGCTTGGGACAGTATTGGTTTTTGGAGCAATCAATTTTGCAAAGGAAAAGATCTTCAACCATCAATCATTAGACAGTTTTTCTGTGTCACCATTTATACCATTTGGAGAGAACGCAATCAGAGACTTCATAATCATAATCTTTGCTCAGAGGAGCAGCTTTGGAATAATATAGAACAATTTATTAGGTTGAAGCTGCGAGAAGAAAAGAAGTTTAGAAGATCTTTACTTAACATTATTATTAGCAAAAACTGGAGAATTGAGGATATTTGTATGTAATTGATTTCACTTTGGTTGTTTTTGGTTAGGACCTTTGTACAAGATTTTTGTTTGATTTTAATGAAACGCTTTGCTTAATTAGCAAAGAAAAAAAAAAGAGATACTATGATTATTCAATATTAGTGAAGAGGAATAGGCCACATGGTCCACACCTTTAACCCCATCATCAACCACCAACCACCCCCCCCTCCCCAATTCCAAACGCTTCTCTCTCTCTCTCTCTCAGTCTTTCAGAGTAGATGTTTGGCCTTAATGATTTCTAGGAGTAGGGGTGGCAAGGTTGAAGATGGGGAGGGTGACGGTTTTGGGATGGGGGAAGTAGGTAGGTGGGGAGGGGGGGAGGGGAGGGAGGGAGAGGTGGGGGAATGTTAGGTTTGGGGGTAAGCGGGGTAGGGTGAGGGATGCTAATGGGCTTAGCGGTGTGGGCCACATGGCCTTATCGTTTTAGTTGAATTTCATATTTTACTAATACTAAAATGACCATAATATTTCTCATCCATTAAAATGGACCAACTCTTTTAAGTCGAGGGTCTTGGGAAGGGAAGAAAAAACAAATTTGAGGGACCTATTTGGTCTAAGGCAAAAAATATAGAGACACCAAATGTCTTTTTTCCACTTATAAATTTAAGCATGCTCTATTTCATCTCTATTTATAATAAATGTATATGCAAAATAATTTTTCCTTAAAGAACCAAAATATTAAGATAGGATGATCCTTAATGATCTTAAAATAACATAGAAAGTTGTTCATTAGGTAACCAATAAGTACTAGTGTTGAAAGTAAGGAAATTCACCCAAGAATGATTGATTTATTATACGGTCCTAAACCATTTGAAATTTCAATTCATTCAAAATTAATAAATTGGATAGCGTTATATGTAACTAACTAGTCTTATATGTATGTATCTCCTTTCCTCAGGTTGTTGTATCCTAAGTTTTTTTTTGTTTTGTTATTTTTTAATTTTTTTTTTCAAATAGAAATAAATTAGTTTAAATGAAAATAATATAGAGTCCTAAAATACATAGAATATAACCTTAAGATATAATCATAATCTAATTTAATAAACCAAGATTTTAGTTGAAAGTCATTTAAGCAAGGTCCAATGTAATGAAAGTTCCTTGTTGGACCTCTTTTCAATGCAATTATATTTTACCCAAAAAATATCCACTTTAGACCTTTTTTCAATGTAATTTTATTTTTTACCCCAAAGAAAGAAATAAAGGTCACATGTTGGACCTCTTTTTCAATACAAATTTCATTGTTTACCAAAAAAAGAAGTTCTACATTAGACCACTTTTTCCATGCAATTTCCTTTTTGTCTAAAAAGAAAATAAATTTTCACATTAGACTTTTTCTTGAGCGATTTCATTTTCTTACCCAATTCAAAAAATTCATGTCTAACTTCTTTGTCAATATAGTTTCATTTTTAACCAAAAAAAAGTTCAACGTTGGACCTCTTTTCAGTATAATTTTATTTTTTATCAAGAAAAAGGAAATTCAACTTGGACCTTTTTTTTAATACAATTTCATTTTTTATCAAAAAAAAGGACGAGTTCAATGTTGAATCTATTTTTCAATCAAATTTTATTTTTGACAAAAAAAAAAAAGTTCCACATTGGACCAAACCTAATCATTGCTACGAAGCTAAAGAGATATCAAAGAAAATCATAAATAAGTAAGAAAACATAACATATGAAGATAAATATAATTTCCTTAATTTGATTTTATTGAATTAATATGTCACCTAAATTTGTTTTCATTTCAACATTATCTACATGCCATTTAACACAGAAAATGACAGGTAAAGACAAATCTGTATCAAATATTTAATCTTTTGAATATAGTAAGATACTCTTTTTTTTGTGAGCTTGATTTTTTTAAATTAATTAATATTTTAGTTAAAGCATAAATCAATTTTTATAAGGGAGGCTTTGTCATTTAAAAAATGAATGACAATTTTTTTTCACTTATTTATGGCTCTTTTATGTATTTTTTATTATATGAAATTGAATTTTCTAAATTAATCAAGTTTTTAATTGAAAAATAAAGTAATTTTATTATGGAGGTTTTGTCATTTAAACAATAAAGGCAGATTTTTTTTGATTATTTATGATTTTAAATTTAAATTTCAATATATGAGTCGAATGTGTAATTTTTTTAGATAGAAGTAAAAAGAAAGAAAATTGACATTTTTCTCGATGAAATTTTATCTTTGATAAAAAAAGAAAATGGACTTTTTTAATGCAATTTCATTTTGGACCAAAAAAAAGAGAGAAGTTCAACTTAGACCTATTTTTCAATGCAATTTTAGTTTTGACCAAAAAAATAAAATTAAAAAAAGTTCAATGTTGGATCTCTGTTTCAATGCAATTTTATTTTTGACCATAAAAAAAAAAAGTGTTACGTTGGACGATGCCTAACCATTGTTACAAAGCTTGTGAGATGACAAATAAGATCATAAATAAATAGATAAGGGTGAAGTACATATGACCCCCTATGCTTTTAAAAATGTGCATACTACCCCCTTATACTTTTAAAACTACCAAACACCTCCCATGTGATTTGGTAAACTAAGCGTAATACCCCCCTCCATAAAAAAAATCTGTCTGTTTTGACGCAGAGTCCATCACACTCATTTTTCATGCAACTGGTCATGTTTTTTTCTACAAATAAATCATTATTTGGACAATAATACCCTTATTAAAGATTTTTTATTTTAATTTTTTGACCATGCCATCCTTACAATAAAAAAAATAAAAAAATCAGAAGATGTCAATTATTATCGTTCCCAACTCCCTCCCCCCCCCCCCCCCCCCCCCCCCCCCCTCTCCCTCTCCCTCCCTCCCCAACGTACCCTAACCCCTACCCCTGTCAGCCTCCCCATTCTATCCTAACCCCATCAGCCCCCCACCCCTATATATATACTTTTTTCTGGTTTGCTCTGTGTGTGTGTGTATATATATGTATATGTATATATAATTCTTGAGGGGAAGAGAAACAGAGGACATCTTGGTAGCCTCAACATAATTCGAAAAATCAATGGACGGGTGTCGCACGAGTGTACTTTGAATAAGAATCACCCCACCCCACCCTTGCTTCTCCTATTACTCTACAAAAGTTTTTCAATCTCTAACAAAGCATGATTTTTAAGCTCCTCCTCAGTTAAATTCAACTTTATTGTATTACAAATAAAAAAAATTATCAGTAAATAAGAATTCATATCAGACAATACAATCTAACAACTCAAAGTTTGTTAGGATTTGACTTGTTTTAAATGATAGCTACCAAAAATTGATATTTAAAATATGAAATATTGTAATAGTTTATAAAAATATTAAAGATTAATATTATGTAGGAAATGACATTGCAATTATCATTATATGCGATGACATGTTCATGGAAGATGGAAAATATATCAAAATCGACTAAATAAACCTTACACACCGTCCAAAAAATAAAAAGAAAAAGCCAAATCTGACTAATTAAAATTTTTAAGAAATAGTACCTAAGTTAGACAAAGAATGTAGAATTCTACTAATTAGCATGGTTGTGAAATCAGGTGTGATCTTAGTATTCACTAAGATACAAGGAAAACAGATAAAAAGGTGTCCAATTCAGCTCATGTACATGCAAAAGAAAAGGATAAAAATGTAAAAGAAAAGATATAAAGTCAGATAATTTTAGCAACTAAGCCCATAATTTTAATGACTTATCCAATACAAAAATTTAAGAAGCAGCAAGAAACAATATGATTAACTTTGAACATCTTCACACACAAAATGCATGGAATTACTACACAAAAGTCTGGGTGTTGTCCGTCTATTTATTGGTTCAGTTATATTTCCTGATTATGTGGATTCTCTTCCACTGTTACGTAAGAAAAATTTCAAGAAAAATATGTTATGATTGTTTGACCCGTATACAAACAGTTATCGGATATGAAAAAAAAAATTGTAGATCATAAAAATTCTCTCTAATGCCATTTTATTTATCTGACATTTGAAAACGTGTAAAAAAAATAAACTGATGATATAGTATTACTGAATAAATACTTTAGTGGTATGATTTTTTTTTTTGGTCAAGTGGTTTATGATACTTACTTTGTGTATGAAAAATTTTGAGATTAATTATCGGCAGGTGTGACATTATTTGTATGTGATGTAATATTAATTTAGGCTTCCTTTTAAATTAAAAAAATAAATGGATGATAATAGTAGTTAGGACGTAGCTATTTACGGTTAGAGATTGTAGCCCCTACTATTTTGAAGAGTAGAGTCATTAAAAAGTGAGTTTGTAATGTATTTTTTTTGAAAATTTATATATTTTAAAAGTATTTTTAAATTGAAAATCAATTTAGCTCTTATTTAAAAAAATTATTTATATACATGTACGAAATTGTGTATTTTTAACTCTTACTAAACAATAATCCTAGATCCACTCATGTATAGTATATTTATCATAATGTTGTAAGTTATGGCGAGATCATGATATAGTAAAATTTTGCAATGTTATATGTTATGTGGGAATTTAAATACCTTTGTTGGTCTCTACTTTTGTTGTTATCGAGTAATCAGAGATAAAAAAAGACCCGAAATTTTGTGAACAATGCGAAGTCGAATTTGTTGATGCTTGGATACGAAGATATTAAATGGGCTACGTCAAACTAACATGCCTCGTAACCCATGGGTGGTATTTAAAACGTCTTCCTAGTTATATTGCAAATCTTTTAGATAAACCTATTAAAAGAGTTAGAAGGCTTAGTAAACTTCGATGTGTAATTTGATAAGATAAAGTTCTGAAATACATAGGATACAAATTTATGATATAATTTAATTTAATACATCAAGTGGTATTTATAATTCAATTCAATTTAATTTATTATCATAAAAATTTTAATTTCTAATATGATTTACACGTGACATAATTTAATTTAAAATTTATTCAAGGAAAAGAAGTAACATTTTTGCAGCCAGAAGCTCCAACTCAGTTGTAACCCAACCTTGAATTTCACCATTAAACCAAAATCAAGAAGAAAGCGAGAGTTCCTTCGATGAGGAGAGTTAATCATGTCCTGCTCTGAAATGCTGGCGGTATATGTGCTTCTATGGACTTCACAAGCGAAACGATCAGCAACTAAAGTTTCCAAGGGTTAGCATAAGTTGAGAACTTGGCATCTCACAAAGCACTGATCCACATCTTTCCAACTTTCAACCTTGATCATCAAAGCAATATAGAAAGGAGAAATGGATCAATGGTACAATGAAGCGAAAAGTAAACAAATAGAGTTCAAGAGTGTTCTAGCGTACGAAATTTAGCCTGACCAATTCTTAAAAACTTGTACCTCCTTCTGTCTCCAGTGCTAGAAACCATCGTAATGTTTCTTAAGTGCATTCAGTTTATCTCTGAGATAATATAGCTTCGCCCTCGTCACTTTCTTCTTGTCCAGCACCTTGATCTCCTTTATATTAGGTCATGAATACCTATTATCATCTACTCATTTAGCGATCATTTATTGAGCAAAGTAATGAAGAAACCTAACGTAATAGCGATATGCATGATGGTAAAAGCAGTAATAAGATAAAGGCAATTGTTTAGCTTGTAAAGATGTACATCTAATATGATGATCTATTTGGTGGCAAATAGAGATGTATATCATAAATCATGGCTGTAACTTGTTTAATTAAAAACCATCATACGTGATGATTTTCCACTATACTTCAAGGAAAAATGGAATTACTGGAGTCAACTATCACTAAGAAACCACATCTCACATCTGGACCTTTCCAAAATTTCAGCAAGATTTGAATTGTCCATCCTCTGTAAATATGCCTCATGTTGTTCCTTTCTTATTGGTTGAATCGCGCCTCCTCTTGTTTTCGGGTACTTCCTGAAATAGATCATCAATAAAGGAATGGTAAACAAAAGCCTCTATTCTCACCAATCACCAAATAGATATACTGGGAAAAAGATGAAAAGCCAAGAAACACTTCTTGAGTAGGAAATTTCTATATCACTTTGAGTTGGACTACGTAACCAGGTCTTATATCAGGTACCTCTCGTTGTGCCTTCACTTTGTTCAACTGCTTCCTTATCAAGAATCTACATCATTTAGAAAACAAATGAAGTTCAGAATGAAGATCACAGAATGTCTACTTAATTCCATATAGAACATACAATACTACATGAATCTAACAAATATCATATTCATATATAAAATGGTAATTTACATTTGTATCAGGATATGGTTGCAGTACACATTTACAATACAACGCGGTTAGGATACACGTACAACATCAAATTAAACCTGTTATTATAGTTCTCATGTACTAATTAAAGCTATTACACTGATGTGTATCTTGACTCATCTATAGTAACACATATATAAAATTAAAATTTTTGCTGTTAGATACTATTGATAAAAAATAATTAAAATGAGGAATGGGGAGTAACCTGATTTTGAACTGATGAACACACACACATCACTTGTGCAAACGTTGATTACCTGTATAAATTAGAGATAATACTATTAATAAAGTAGAGATAACATTTCAAATAAAATAAAGATTTCTACTGATAGATTTAAAAAATTTTAAATGAAGATATGATAGAGTCCTATGATAGATAAGAAAGTCTTATCAAAATATAGAATATAAATTTAAATAATATGATCAAGATAATTATCGGTAATATTAATCTGTAAAAATTCTTTCCAAATTTCAAAATTAATTTTGTTGTATATTTGCATATAATAATATGTCTATTTAATTTTTTGTTAAAATGTTTACAAATACTCATAAAGCGACACATGACACTCTTGGTTGTTCTCTTAGAATATATAACTAGTCTTATACCCGTGCGATGCACGGGCGTCAAACGTGTGTAATGTAAATTTTCTAAAAATATGAAACATAAAATCAATTTATTCAACTCTTTAATCACATTATTGAGAGACTAAAATAGATAACTACTCTATATACTATATCATTACAAAAAAAAAGCAGACAAATATAAGCACCTATTTTCTAAAAAATGTGACAGTAAGTAATGTTTTATATAGATCGGGCCTTTCGAAGATACGTGTATGTATCTTATTTCCTCAAGTTGTTGTCTCGATAAAGTTCATGTCATCTCGTCCTAGTTTGATTTCATTCTTACTCTTTGCTCATATCATCTACTTGTAATCCATTTTCTACTATTAGAACTTTCAAGGATCCAATAGTCAATCATGTCATACATATGATTCTCAATAAAAGAAGCAACAATGTTCATCATTATATAAAAAATATTATTTGACCAAGAATAACATGTGTGTATATATATATATATATATTAAAAAATGTATGGACTAACGATTAACTTTGGTAGGTTTGTAATGAGTCAAAACGAACACTGACTTGTCATCACTTTCGCTTGGCAAACATGTCTCATTAGATACATTAATAGTATTTCGAGTAGAGTATAATACCATGCTCTTTTATCATAGTCTAAAGAGCGAACTGTAGTTCAAAAAGCCTGACATCTTGGGGCAAATAACATTATACCAACATTTTACAATCATGTATATTACATGCAATTGATGACAACCTCAATGTTAAAGCAACTATTACCTCAAAAAATATTTTTTCCCATGCTAAATGAATTGATTAAGCAGTCTATAAAAGTTAAAAACATAAATTATTACTCAATAGTGAACTAAAACATTCTAACTTTGTTAAACATACTATCGATTAATAAGTATGAATCTAGGTTCTCTTCGAGCAATTGCAATGGAACCTGCACAAGAAAAAGCTATGCCATAAACTTCTCTTTTAATTAATAAAGGCACAAATCTAAAAACTAAAGTCTTCCTAGACACATGTACATGCTGGATACCCTTCACTAACTGATAAATTCGTATTTTTAGTAACTTTAACCATTGAATCATGTATATTGCATTATTATTTCAAGCTTAATTGTATATTTTACACAAATTTAGTGCAATATAGGTTTTAAAGAAGAAAGAGCAAAAACAGCTACAAAAACCAACATGTTGAGGGAATATTCGGCGCAACACTGAAGGAAAATGGTAGAATAACTTCAAAACGAGCAATTCGAGATTGAATTTGGCCAAACCGAGTGCGAAAACGGATTCAGGACGCTGAAAAATCTTGGAATAGACCTGGTCAACTTTTTGGTCAACAATCAAAGTCAACGGTCAATGGTCAAACTCAACGAGCAGGTCAAAGTCAAAGTTCGGAGTCAAAGTTCACCTACCACAGTCAAAGTAGCGCTCGAGCGCCCCTTTTCCGCGCTTAAGCGCCACTTTTTGAAAAAGGCCGACAATTAAGCGGCAGAATGCAGACTGAAAATGACAGAATGAAAATTTGCCTATAAATATCGCCATTTTGCAGCAATGAAGAAAAGAACCAATTTTTCTCCTCTTTGCCAAGCTTCTGCTATTCTAGTGGACAGAAGCGATTTTTCACTTTTTTTCTTTGTGTATAATCACTTTTCTTCATATTTTAGCTTAGGAGTAAGTTAGTTTAGTTTAGTTAGGGTCCTAAAATAAGGGTCGGGCATATGGATTAACGTCATAGCTTTGGAGAAATCGATCCGGCTAAATCAAGACGTGCTTAAATTCGGTAACTTTTATTCTTGATTTCGATTTCCGTTTTGTAAATTTAATTATGGCACTCTAGACCATTATTTTTGGAATGATAAATAAGTAAGAATATTTTTGTAAATATTTAGATTTAGATTAATTAAAGTCTCGTATTCTTTAATTGCTTAGTATTATCAATTAATTATGCATATTCTTGTAGTTATATTATAGTTAATTGAAAGTACATATACGTCCAGTTTTGTAAACCAGTGGCAGTACATGACTACCTCGAACGGAATTAGCTAGGTTGTACCAGCACATCCGGGGTACATAAGTAAGAAGATTAATTGAGAGGCTGGATATTGTTAGGTTGTACCAACATATTCAGTCTTGTTAATTAATTAGTCCTATTACTTACGTATCTAAGGCTAACTTCATAAGTGGGAGCTTGTAGCCCTATTTCTTGTATGATTTATTTTATTAATTTGAATATATAATATTACACTTAAATACTCCGATCGAATTTATCATTCCAAATCATGGACACGCTAAATTGAACTAATCACTCCTGGATTAAATTATTTTATCTTGTTACTACCATATCTTTGGACATTTCTTGGACTTAATGTACCGTACTTTTGGACCTTTGAACTTTTGAACTTAATCTAACTTATCCGTGACGGGAAATAGTCAAACAATTCTAAATTAAGGACTTAAATTAATTTGATAACCCAATCTCTGTGGATCGACCATCTACTTGCCACAACTAGAGGTAATTCAAGGTAAGCAATATTTCTAATTATTTAACCTTACTATTGAGTGCAAAACGACGCGATCAAAATTTGGCACCGTTGTTGGGGATTGGCATTCAATTATTTTTCATGTAAGAGTTTAGTTTATTGTATATAATTCTATCCTTGTAAATTTGTATGTAGAATTATTATTTTTAGTTTTGTATATACTGTGTTGTTTTAATTTCTTGTATTTATTTTCTTCCTTTTGTAAATAGAAAAAAAATCTTAAAACAAAAAAAGAGTAAAAAAAAAATTTCTTTCTTAAAAAAAAAGATTTTTATTTTTTTTCTAGAATGTTTGTTATTTACCTTTCAAAAAAAAGAAAACTTGCTATAAATTACATACTCTTGAACCCCAGAAAAGAGTTTAAATGGTCTGGGTAGTTGATTATTATTATTTTTTTATTCTTAAAAAAAAGGTGTTATTTTGTAGAAAATAGGTTTGAGGAAAATTATATATTCCTATTTTGTGATTTTCAAAAAATCAAAAAATAAAAATAGAAAAAGGTCGGGAAAACCACGTTCGAGCGCCCCTGATCTCCCGCTCGAGTGTCGTTAGCCATAACATACGGGTTTTTAAAACCCTATTTCCCTTATTCTTCTCTTCATTCATTCTCACCGCCTCCTTCTTCTCTCTCTCTCTATAAATTTTGTTTCTTTCATTTTTCTATTTTGCTGCATTCATCACAATGATGTTCGGGACTTTCACGGCTGATCATTTTGCCATGGTTGTGTACTATTTTGCAAGCATTTTCATCCTTTGCCTTTTTCTTATTTATCTCTTTATCAAGTGGGATCATAGGTATATTAGAAATGATTGAAGTCAATCATGTATTTCCAAGTTTAAGAGATAGTCTTATGTTGTTGTATTTTTCATTTTCTTTTATGTAATGTCTTCATGTTTAATAAAATAGTGTGGTTTGTTTTTATGATTTTTGTATTTATAGTAGTTATATTTATATATATATATATATATATATATATATATATATATATATATATATATATATATATATCTATATATAGTAAGATTATAACTTTCTTTCATTTCCGTTTTTAACATTATGTTATAATATTGTTAAAATTTTTTTTAAAAAAATTGGATTTAGTTCTTCTGAATATTAGATCTAGGGGTTGATTGTTGATATGTCTCGAGAATGTCTTTAGTTAATCTTACCACTAAGGTCTTTTAACAACTTTGGCAATCTGGTGTGATTTCAACCCTCACTGCATAATTTTCAGAAACTGTTATGGCTATACATTCATTAGTGTATATATTCTGAGTCTCCTTCATGCATTTGTTAGCAAACCATTAACGGAGATTTATTGTGTATATTTTGATTTGGTTTGTTAAATTTCTCTCTTTAAAAAAAAAAAAAAAACTTTGAAAAAAGGTGTTTGTTCTATTTTGTGTGATTTAGATTTTGATAAAAAAAAAAATAAGTTAAAAAAAAAACATAAAAAATTCAAAAAATAAAAAAAAATAGTCCTTAAGAAACCAAATTGTATATATCATTGAGTTTTAAATTTTGTTTTGTATCACTTTTGTTTTTATCCTCATAACTAACGTTGGTGTTTGAAACTTTTAATGACAAATCTTCTTTCAGAACCATTTGAGGAACAATGCTATGAATTTTTATCAGGTTGTATCTATCTTTTTAATTTGCAATGCATTGCATCACTTTCTTATATTGAGAGCAATGTAAGGTTCAGGTTTGAGGATGAATAAATAGTCGATACTACATGTTAAAAATTCTCAAATTTTTTTTTAAAAAAAATTATTGCTTCATTTATTCATAATAATTAACTTTGAGTGGTTAATTGTTAAAGTATGGTTAGATTGTGATAAAATATTTGAATTAACTGTGAATTTGGAATCAAAAAATGATTAGCCACTAAGAGTTGAGTTTGTATCTATATATTTTTTTTTGAAGTCTTGTTAACTATTATTACATCCTAATAGCGTCACATTATTCAACTAGAAGTTTTTGATTAATTATAAAAAAAAAAGAGTAGATAGAGATGTTTTCAATGTGAGATGTTGTATTTTATTAAAATTTAACTTATTTTTCTAGATCGGCATACTCCTTTAAAAAAAAAGAAAAATATTTAGATGACTCACTCAATATTATTTAAATATCAAAAGTGTTGATTCAGCAAAAAGAGCAGAAAAGAAACTCATAATAAAATGCTTTCGTCTAACCATTTTTGAGCATTTTTGGTTATGAAAAAGCTATCAATACAAATCTTGCCAGACAAGCCTTCTTTCACCAAACACAATTTAATCGAAGAAAGGCAATACTTCAAGAAAGTCTTTGAATCAACCAACATCTACAATTCGAGTCATCTATTCATAAAAAAAAATTACAAATAAAAAGAAAAAAAAATATAAAAAAATCTAAGGGAGTATTACATGATTTGGGAGGTAGTTGAGTTTTAATATTTCATGACTATCCATAGAAAATATTTTTGATTTTATAAATTTTGCGTGATTAATTTTCTACCTCTTAGTTGAGTTACAAGTGCTTAAAAAAGCTTAAAGGATTTTTTGTAATTAAATTGGTTTCTATTACTCTAGATACAAACGATTTCTTGGGGTGAAATTGTTTGGAAGACAAACTCACTGTTAATGTTGTATTTTATAAAATATAACTGTATGAATACATTGACTGCTTAGATTTAATATTTTTGAATATATGAAATAATTGATGCCTTTACTTGAGGACAAGCAAAGAATAGGTTTGAGGAGGTTGATAAATCCGTATTTTTAGTAACTTTAACCCATTGAATCATGTATATTGCATTATTATTTCAAGCTTAATTGTATATTTTATACAAATTTAGTGCAATATAGGTTTTAAAGAAGAAAGAGCAAAAACAGCCACAATAACCAACATGTGGAGGGAATATTTGGCGCAACACTGAAGAAAAATGGTAGAACAACTTCAAAACAAGCAATTTGAGGTTGAATTTGGCCAAACCGAGTGCGGAAATGAATTCAGGATGCTGAAAAACCTTAGAATAGACCTGGTCAACTTTTTGATCAATGGTCAAACTCAACCGAGCCGGTCAAAGTCAAAGTTTGGAGTGAAAGTTCACCTACCACAATCAAAGTAGCGCTCGAGCGCCCTTTTTCCGCGCTTAAGCGCCACTTTTTGAAAAAGGTCAGCAATTAAGCAGCAGAATGCAGACTGAAAACGACAGAAAAAAATATAAAAATAAAAAGTGCAGAAGGGCGCTAGAGTGCGCCTAACTGGCGCTTGAGCACCCTCCTGAAAATTTTGCCTATAAATATCGCCATTTTGCAGCAATGAAGAAAAGAACCAATTTTTCTCCTCTTTGCCAAGCTTCTGTTATTCTAGTGGACAGAAGCGATTTTTCACTTTTTTTCTTTGTATATAATCACTTTTCTTCATATTTTAGCTTAGGAGTATGTTAGTTTAGTTTAGTTAGGGTCCTAAAATAAGAGTCAGGCTTATGGATTAACGCCATAGCCTCAGAGAAATCGAGCCGGCTAAATCAAGACGTGCTTAAATTCGGTAACTTTTATTATTGATTTCAATTTCCGTTTTGTAAATTTAATTATGGCACTCTAGACCCTTATTTTTGGAATGATAAATAAGTGAAAATATTTTTGTAAATATTTAGATTTAGATTAATTAAAGTCTCGTATTCTTTAATTGCTTAGTATTATCAATTAATTATGCGTATTCTTGTAGTTATGTAATAGTTAATTGAAAGTACATATACGCCAAGTTTTGGAAACCAGTGACAGTACGAGACTACCTCAGACGGAATTAGTTAGATTATACCAGCACCTCCGGGGTACATAAGTAAGAAGATTAATTGAGAGGTTGGATATTGTTAGGTTGTACCAACATATTTAGTCTTGTTAATTAATTAGTCATATTACTTACGTATCTAAGGCTAACTTCAGAAGTGGGAGCTTGTAGCCCTATTTCTTGAATGATTTATTCTATTAATTTGAATCTATAATATTACACTTAAATATTCCGATCGAATTTATCATTCCAAATCATGGACCCGCTAAATTGAACTAACCACTCTTGGATTAAATTATTTTATCTTGTTATTACCGTATCTTTGGACATTTTGGATATTTCTTGGACTTAATTTACCGTACTTTTGGACCTTTGGACTTTTGGACTTAATCAAACTTATCCGTGACGGGAGATAGTCAAACAATTTTTCTAAATTAAGGATTTAACTTAATCTGATAACTCAATCTCTGTGGATCGACCCTCTACTTGCCACAGTTATAGGTAATTCAAGGTAAGTAATATTTCCAATCATTTAACCTTACTATTTTGAACGCAAAACGAAGCGATCACTAACCGAAGGATATTTTAGTAATTTTACATTACTATAATTCTTTTAAGAAAAACCAATTGTATCTTTTTTTTGTCTAAGCTTCACCTAACACATTTTACCCTTTACCCGAATCTACATCAGCACCGCACCTCAAACTCTACTCAAACCAAAAGAAGACAAGCATTTTTTCTATACACCATCAACAATCTTCTCAACATGTGCAACATTTGCCGGCTCAGTAATAATGATCTGATTATATCAAAGGTTGTAGGATCTCACATACTTTCAACAACTAACTGTCTATTCGATAACATCAACCTTTTCTCCAACAACGTTAGCCTTGTGATAAGAAAGAAAATGAAAATGATCCAAAACGAAGTCTATGATATTACTAAAATTTACCCTCACAACAAAACTAATTCAAAACTCACTCTCAGATTTCAAAAAAAATTAAACCCTATCATTAATCTACGCTCCCCCCAATCCCTTAATATACTCAAAGTTCACTTTTGAGGTGAGAAAATGCAAACCTATACATTTATTTTATTTTTTGTTTAATTTATTCAATAATTTTACTGTTTAGTCTTGTTTATTAGTTTTTATTTTGAATTATAGCTATTTATTTTTTATATGTTTAATTATAATTGTGGTCATGCTTGAATACTGCATTTTTGGTATAATGTGCTTAAACCCTAAGTCATAGACTATTGACTATGTCACTATAGTGCTCATGGCTCCGCCCAGTCTCAAATGATGTTTCTCTTATTTCCTTTTCTTGTTACTGTGTTTTGATTTCTTACCATAATAGACAAAGCATATTTCTTTATAATAAGTCGGCATCACAAGAATCGAAAGCTTAAAAATGACCCAAGAAGAACAAAATAAATGGTGTGATAATAATCCTCTACCATATAAATTATGTTCAAAAGCCAAGAAATATTACACAAGGAAAGCCTAACTCTATCAGCTAAGGATGACAAAAATATGCATATGAAATTCCTTTTAGGAAAACTTGAGATAACAAATTTTGTGAAGAGGACAGAGAAGATACATAATGAGGAGGATGAAAAAGCAACATCTAATGCTATTGCCAAACCTGCAGGATGACAGATAAAGTGATGAAACCAAATGCATATCCACCAATTTGGGGATGCCAGATAATTACCACTTCCTTGAAAACCTGTATGTTTTGGTATGTAGATTATGTTATAGTAGAGCATTATTAGTCTGCCCCTTCAATTAAAGTCGTTCAAAGAGAATAATGTGATTAAGCACACTAAGAATGTAACGCCCCGATCCCTCACGAGACCGGGATTCCTATTTATCATGGTATTCTCACCCAATTCCAAACCCCGGGCACAAAATTTTGGAAAAAACGGACGGAGTTTTTCCTATATATATGACTATCTGGAAACCTGCAAACAACAACATACAACCACAAGACCATAATCCACAACTTCAATATGTTTCATCCCTATCAGCAAGCAAGTCAACTAAACCGAAGAGTAAACAATTGACGTTATTACAAACCACTAGTACCTAACTATCACCCAAGACTAAAACTTTAATATTACATTTCTTAAGATAACACAAATACATATATGACCATAAGGTCTCAGATAGTATACATGCATATAATGTACACATTCTTCCTTGTTCTACACACTGATAGAGCAGGCAGACCACACAGGAGGCAATCCCATTTCCATCTTATAGCACTGATCCTGAAAGGTGTTAGAAACGAGGGTGAGTATACAACATGTATACTCAGTGAGGGAGGTGATGCAGCATACCGAGGCATGCATTATGATATGCAATCACACGAAGTCATTTATATATAACATGAAACAGCAAGATCAAATAGCCAAGTAATTAACCACATTAAAAAGGATACGGTTATACTTCAAGTCTTCAATCTCGAACCACGAGCCATGAACTTCATGCAAGTGCCGGCAAACCCTTACTCCACCAAGTTGGGATACTCCAGATGTATCCCGATCCTACGACCCTTTCTCCTGAGGTAGGTCCATATGCCTAGCAGGTGAACCACACCTCTGGGATAGTGGAGTATACTCAGCGAGAAAGGGAATAGGCACCATGGTGGTCGAGGGAGCACGGCAGGCCCGACACCGCCTGTATTTCTCGAAGCTACCATGTCCAAAAAGGTTGCGCAACCCCGAGTCAAGATCACGAGAGCCAAGTAACATATACATGATAATTTACAAGCAATATAAGCAAGATAATAATATAAACTAAATAACTGACATCTATAGCATGGCATTATCCAACATAATTTATATACAACAGAGAAATGCAACTCCCTCACCTTGGGTCTGACTAAATATGCAAGAAGATAGCTCTGATTTACTTCAAACTTCCTCAAATTAGCTCGAATATGCAACCCTAGGGCGTTCATATAAGTTTAGCAATTAACTATATCAATTTCAACTCAACTCTTGCTTAACTCAACCCTACAACATTAGTAGCTAGATTTATAATCACTTATTCACACAAATTCATAACCCACACACAATTAAGCTACAATGTTCACCTTACCATATCATTAGACAACATAAGATATATTAGAAGCATCAAATACCATTAAGTTAAGATCATAAGTTATAAATTCTAATTACTTTTAATTACAATAATCAATAATCATATAACTAGATGAGTTATCCTTATAGTCCTACTCACTTAACATACAATGTTTATTAGAGTTTGATCTTAACAAAGTATAAGTAATATAAACATTATAACAAGATATAATCATTAAATATGAAAATAACTATACCAAAACAAAGGAGTCAATGACCGATGATCACGAAATGCTCACAAATGCCATATAATAACATGTAAAGGCAAGATATACAAGCACCAAAACTAATTCAAAGGCGAAGCATGAAAACCCTGAGTTTCCCTTTTGTTATCCTAAGTCATTTAACTTCAAACCGAAGGCTAAGGCTCAAGATTCATCAACCAACTATTCTAATCTTCTAATTACACATTATGGCATACTTAGAATCCTTGAAATCATTCATTAACCCGAAGTAGCCACAAAAGCCCCGATTACCCCTTTGTGCGTTTGTACTACAAGTATCTTAACCAAAGCTCAACTAAGAGTTAGAAAAGCACATTTAGTCCCTACTTACTCTAAGAACACCAAATATATCAACCAAATTCACCCGGATTTACGTTTGACCCAAAACCCTTTTGTAACACAAGTCATTTTTCTTCCAAACATAAGTTAATGTTCTAGTTAAGCGAGCGGGCTATTCCATACTTTTAATTATCCCTTATGGCACCCCTAGGACCCTAGAAACTACCCAATTACCTGTGTTTAGCACAAAAATCGCAATTTTTCCTTGTGAGTTTGTACTATAAGTACCCTAACTGGGACTCAACCGAGGTTTAACAAAGCATATATAGCACCTATATAGCCTAAGAACACTAGATGTAATGGCCAAATTAATCCGGATTTGCATTAATCCCGGAACCCCTTTTTAAAAGTCGCCTATTTCATGTGTTAGCCAATTTTTGAGCAATTCAACGTCATGTGGCTATTAAACTATCTTTATTAACATCTAAGGCACCTACTAGAAGCAATGAATCAAGTCATATCGCACAATTCCATAAAACCTTAGAAAAACATCACTATTCATGTGATACGATCAACGAACGAATTCAACCATTTAAACTATGAAACAATAGCATAAATAAGGTCTCTACTACTTATATACAACATACATAAGCATCTTTAAGCATTACATAAGCATTTGATAGCAAATCCATGAATTCAAGAAAAGAACAACATTTTTCAAATGCAAAAATAGGTATGAAATCCCTCACCTATTGCGCGTAGGAGCTCCTAGGAGGTTAGTAAATACCCTAAACCACTTGCACCTAGCTTGGCTTGGCTTGGAATGAGGATTTGTTGAGCAAAAATCTCTCATCCTCCTCCTATGTTGATTTTCGGCCCTGCTACAATGTTTTCAGCTTTTGCACTAATTTTTTTTGTGTTTTTTTTTAGTTATAAAGTGTTATGTGAGTATATATTAAGTTGGGGTTATGTTTAGGTGAATAAGTTGACTACCAAGATAAGTTTAGCTAGCTAGAACCAAGTCCTAATGTGCCATTTAATGATAGCTAATTGAAACACATAGTTTTGTTACATAATACTATTCCTTAGTTTCAACAAATCATTTCCTAAACGAAGGCTCCTAATGCATTTAGCTCAAACACACATTTTTTTCATTCCTAAATCAATTAATATGATTTATGCAAAAATGCTAATTCAAGGTAATTAAGTAGTTGAAAAATGGAATGAATAGTAACCAAAGAAGACAACAAGTAAAGCACAGAAGAAATGCGCAAATAGTGGATGCAACAGTTAATAAGGTGTACGGTGATGTTCTCAGGCGTCACATCCTCTCCCCCTTAAATAAATTGCGTCCATGCAATTCTTCTTCCAAGAGAACTCAACATTAACTGAAGTCAAATTCCGATATTCTTTAACAGCTGCTGAGCAAAAGTATTAAATAAAAATGGCAGTAAGAACTCAAGAAGAATCCATTATACCCGTTTGAGAACTCTCAAATGAAGAGGCCAATTAGAGGCTCAAATGAAAATACCATTTAAAAATCTGAATAAGAATCCCGCTGAATATTATGAAGGCCATAGGAGAACTCCCAATTAGAAGTACCGAGAAATACCAATAAAAGGCCGAAGCACGAACACTGTAGGCAATGTCGTATAATAAAGCTGAATAGAGTCTCATATACCAAGTCTTTTGAGAAATACCAATAAAAAAATACCGGGAGAATGTCTAACAAGAAAATACCAAGGGAAGGCTTCAGAGAACCGTCATGCAGAACCCCTAAAAGAAGCTACTCATTCATGACCGCTGAGCATAAAAGAACACCTTAATAGAATGCCAATAATCAAGCTCCAACTATAAATACCAACTCTCAATTAAAAGCTGATCAAATGCCTCTCATTCCCGCTAGTCCACATAACTTGGAAGGCCTGCCACTAATCATCTCTCTTCAAGGGGAGGAAGAAGTATTTCTTACCAATCGATGGGCTATGTATGAATGCCAAAATATTGCATATGTATAAACATTCTTTAAGTTATTATGCAAGCATGATTATAAAATAACTTATAAAAACAATGTAAGCAACAAAGTCATTCAAGTGTGAATCAAAACAAAACCAATTCAATTCACAACAAAACTTAATTCAAAATGCTCAAGTACATACATTACAATCAATAATTCAAGCAGATAACGATTCACGAGGTCAATTCGATGCAACTTCACTTCACTTAGCACACGTTTAGCACATAACACATAACTATATCACATAGGTGCACACATTTAATTCAAGACACACAATCACACATACAGGCACACACTTAACAAGCACACACGTAAGGGTTACTACCCGACAAGCCAAGGACCCTATCCCGGCTGAGAGCTAATTAAGTTTTGATACTACTTTTATAACACTCCGATCCCTCATGAGACCGGGACTCCTATTTATCATGCTATTCTCACCCAATTCCAAACTTCGGCACGAAATTTAGGGGAAAACGGACGTAGTTTTCTCTATATATAGGACTATCTGGAAACCTGTAAACAACAACATACAACCATAAGAGCATAATCCACAACTTCAATCTGTTTCATCCCTATCAGCATGCAAGTCAACTAAACCGAAGAGTAAACAATTAAAGTTATTACAAACCACTACTACCTAACTATCACCCAAGACTAAAACTTTAATATTACATTTCTTAAGATAACACAAATACATATACGATCATAAGGTCTCAAATAGTATACAGGCATATAATGTACACATTCTTCCTTGTTCTACACACTGATAGAGCAGGCAGGCCACACAGGAGGTAATCCCATTTCCATCTTATAGCACTGATCCTGAAAGGTGTTAGAAACGAGGGTGAATATACAACATGTATACTCAGTGAGGGAGGTGATGCAGCATACCGAGGCATGCAATATGATATGCAATCACAAGAAGTCATATATATATAACATAAAACAACAAGATCAAATAGCCAAGTAATTAACCATATTAAAAAGGATACGGTTCCACTTCAAGTCTTCAATCACGAACCACGAGCCATGAACTTCACACAAGTGCCGATAAACCCTTACTCTACCAAGTTGGGATACTCCGGATGTATCCTGATCCTACAACCCTTTTTCCTGAAGTAGGTCCATATGCTCAGCAGGTGAACTACGCCTCTGGGGTAGTGGAGTATACTTAGCGAGAAAGGGAATAGGCACCATGGTAGTCGAGAGAGCACGGCAAGCCCGACGCCGCCCGTGTTTCTCGACGCTACCATGTCCGAAAAGGTTGCGCAACCCCGAGTCAAGATCACGAGAGCCAAGTAATATATACATGATAATTTACAAGCAATAAAAGCAAGATAACAATATAAACTAAACAACTAACATTTATAGCATGGCATTATCCAACATAAATTATATACAATAGAGAAATGCAAATAAGATGCAACTCCCTCACCTTGGATCTGGCTAAATACGCAAGAAAATAGCTCTGATTTACTTCAAATTTCCTCAAACTAGCTCGAATATGCAACCCTAGGGCGTTCATATAAGTTTAGCAATTAACTATATCAATTTCAACTCAACTTTTACTTAACTCAACCCTACAACATTAGAAGCTAGATTTATAATCACTTATTCACACAAGTTCATAACCCACACACAATTAAGCTACAATGTTCACCTTACCATGTCATTAGACAACATAAGATATATTAGAAGCATCAAATACCATTAAGTTAAGATCATAAGTTATAAATTCTAATTACTTTTAATTACAATAATCAATAATCATATAACTAGATGAGTTATCCTTATAGTCCTACTCACTCAGCATACAATATTTATTAGAGTTCGATCTTAACAAAGTACAAGTAATATAAACATTATAACAAGATATAATCATTAAATATGAAAATAACTATACCAACACAAAGGGGTCAATGACCGATGATCACGAAACTTCACGAAATGCTCACAAATGCCATATAATAACATGTAAAGGCAAGACATACAAGCACCAAAGCTAATTCAAAGGCTAAGCATGAAAACCCCGAGTTTCCCTTTTGTTATCCTAAGTCATTTAACTTCAAACTGAAGGCTAAGGCTCAAGATTCACCAACCAACTATTCTAATCTTCTAGTTACACATTATGGCACACTTAGAACCCTTGAAATCATTCATTAACCCGAATTAGCCACAAAAGCCCCGATTACCCCTTTGTGCGTTTGTACTACAAGTATCTTAACCAAAACTCAACTAAGAGTTAGAAAAGCACATTTAGTCCCTACTTACTCTAAGAACACCAAATATATCAACCAAATTCACCCGAATTTACGTTTGACCCAAAACCCCTTTGTAACACAAGCCATTTTTCTTCCAAACATAAGTTAATGTTCTAGTTATGCGAGCGGGCTATTCTATACTTTTAATTATCCCTTATGGCACCTCTAGGACCCTAGAAACTACACAATTACCCGCGTTTAGCACAAAAGTCCCAATTGTTACCTTGTGAGTTTGTACTACAAGTACCCTAACCGGGACTCAACTGAGGTTTAGAAAAGCATATATAGCACCTATATAGCCTAAAAACACTAGATGTAATGGCCAAATTAACCTGGATTTGCATTAATCCCGAAACCCCTTTTTAAAAGTCGCATATTTCATGTGTTAGCCAATTTTTGAGCAATTCAATGTCATGTAGCTATTAAACTATCTTTATTAACATCTAAGGCACCTATTAGAAGCAATGAATCAAGCCATATCACACAATTCCATAAAACCCTAGAAAAATATCACTATTCATGCCATACGATCAACGAATGAATTCAATCGTTAAACTATGAAACAATAGTATAAATAAGGTCTCTACTACTTATATACAACATACATAAGCATCTTTAAGCATTACATAAGCATTTGATAGCAAATCCATGAATTCAAGAAAAGAGCAACATTTTTCAAATGCAAAAATAGGTATGAAATCCCTCACCTATTGCGCGTAGGAGCTCCTAGGAGTCTAGTAAATACCCTAAACCACTTGCACCTAGCTTGGCTTGGCTTGGAATGAGGATTTGTTGAACAAAAATCTCTCATCCTCCTCCTATGCTGATTTTCGGCCCTACTATAGTGTTTTCAGCTTTTGCACTCTTTTTTTGTGTTTTTTTTAAGTTATAAAGTGTTATGTGAGTATATATTAAGTTGGGGTTATGTTTGGGTGCATAAGTTGACTATCAAGATGAGTTTAGCCAGCTAGAACCAAGTCCTGATGTGCCATTTAATGATAGCTAATTGAAACACATAGTTTTGTTACATAACACTATTCCTTAGTTTCAACAAATCATTTCCTAAACGAAGGCTCCTAATGCATTTAGCTCAAACGCACATTTTTTTCATTCCTAAAACAATTAATATGATTTATGAAAAATGGTAATTCAAGGTAATTAAGTAGTTGAAAAATGGAATGAATAGTAACCAAAGAAGACAACAAGTAAAGCACAGAAGAAATGCGCAAATAGTGGATGCAGCAGTTAATAAGGTGTACGGTGATGTTCTCAGGTGTCACAAAGAAAAGCAGACCTGGAGATATGGCAGAACTAATTTGCTTCGAGGCGCTCTAGATATGACGAACAAATCAACTCCGATTACCAATATAAAGTAAAGATAACACTATTAATAAGGTAGAGATAACGTTATTAATAAAAAAAAATTCTACTGATAGATATCTAAAAAAAATAATTTTAAATTAAGATATGATAAAATTCTACGATAGATAAGAAAATCTTATCTAAATATAAGTTATAAATTTAAATAATATAATTAGGATAATACTGCATCTAATAATTATTGGTTACATTATAATTTGTAAAAGTCATTTCTAAATTTCAAAATTAATTATGTAGTATGTTTGCATCTAATAATATGATTATTTAAATATTTTAAATAATGTTTACATGTGACATAATGTGGTTGTTCCTGTAGAGATGAGACATGCACACGTGTAATCCCATCGTACAATAATTAAATTACTCACCCATCATAGCCTAATGTGGAGGGTATGATCAAATTTCATATTGTACATAGTAAGTTCTTACTTAGCATTGATTACGAGCAATTAATAATAAATTGTAGAAGAAACTAACTTCTAATTTCCTATGATATTAACTTATGAAAAAAATATAAAAACGTAGAAAAGATTGTAAGTACATTTATGTAGTTGTATATAAATTATCATGCACTAAGTTTTGAATTGTCCATTAAAAAAAAAGTTCAGATGCCTAGCTAAACTTATATTTATTTTGAATAAAAGTCACAAAGGCCAAAATATGTAACCCCACCATTAATTACTTTAGTTACGAATTCAATAGTAATAGAAATACCTCTTACCCAGAGAGTAAAAATTTACATCTATGAAAAAGATAGATATATTCGGATTAACATGAGAGCCCGACGAAAATACCTAAAACACACAAAACAAAGATAGACCAACTTCATTTATATGAAAATATAAATATGTTAAAAATATATATTTCCCCAGAATCTAAAATTCAACAGATCATAAGATACGTGAAGTAACATTGTTCTTGATCTTTGACCTAAGAAGACGATTGCTAGCACAAACAATATTTTATGACTACATAACTTTCATTTTCAGGTAGTACACTTTCATATTATAAGAGTTTCATTCTCTCACTGACCATTAACAAATACACCATGAGGATGCAACCAGAGAGGAAAAACTTTAGAGTAGCAAGAATTTTTTGACAAGCAGCGAAGGTTTATGAAAAGATTTTAAATGAACAAACGTCATAGATCTGTCAGTCTACATTGGTACTATTTCTATAAATTTGGTCATGCAGTGAAGATGAGACAATTAGCTTTCACCTTTTTCTCTAAGTTCACATACAAAATCCTAACAAATATCAATCAAGAATTAAAATAAATTTCAGGTAATGAACATGAGCAAGCTCCTATAATGTATTTAATTGTATACCCAAATAACCAAGTAATTCTAATTGAATGTGTCTCTAACTTTCTATTATTTTTCTGAATCTAGTCATTGAACTCAATACTCTACTTTTGTTTTTTGTCTCCTATTTGCTTTTTTTTTTCCTCAATATTATTACTTTTCAAATTTAACATATGATATAGTCCCTAGCACGTCCATAAAAGGAATGTTGCAGACACATTTTGGATTTATTTGCGTGTATTAGTTGTCTTAAAAACAAAAAAAGGCATGCAATAGATAGGAAAACAGAACGAATGCATTGTCAAACAAAGTAGTTGCCTAGCGAAAAACAAAAACAAAAAAACAAAGTGGTCGTATATGCAGGTATCATACAAGTATGATTACCTTGATGAATTCCTGATAAAAAACGGCATCTGCTTCAAAGTCTGGTGCTTTATTGCCCACAAGTTGAAGCTAACCCTCTGCAGATTGCAAATTGTTAGAAGTTGTGCAGTAAGTATGGATTAATTTCTCAGCAAGATGGCTAATTTTCTTAATTGATGAAACTTCTGCGATGAAAACTAAAACAGATGCAATAACTTGGTGTAAAATAATTTTGTTAACACACTGTTACACGCTATGTTGCAACATTACCTGGACTATTAAACAGCGAACAATCTGTTTCCCAAAAAGCTTAATCCACTTAATGTTCGAACAAGAGTAGTAACAATAAACGACAGGCAACAGCGGAAATAAAGAAACAATAACTGAAATAAAGAACACCAAGATTTAACGTGGTTCAACCATTTGGTCTACATCCACGGGACCTCCCCTAGTCCAACAAACCTGTTCATTAAGAAATAGTATCAAAATACATACACCAATGGACTTACACAAGTAAAGAATCCCTTTTAACCTTAGACGCCTTGATGAAATTTCCTTAATAAACTTTGGTTTAGTGAGCTCCCCTCGACCTACAGCGTTCTCTCCCGAGAACAACTTCTTCTTCTCCCAAAGAATGATTAAGCAACACAGTGATGTAGCAATTCAGAACATATGCAAGTCACTCATAACTCACAGTTATATAATAGAAAGTCACAACACTGAATATCTAATCTATCAATAAGCACGTCATGTTGCAACAAAATATAGAACTCTGGTATGCTTTCTTGTAGTGTGTGTAACTCCTCTCAGTGTATTTTTCTCCCGTCCCACTACTGCTTCTGGATGACAAGTATATAATCTGCTGATGCATCACCAACCGACTTAGGCCTCAAGACATTCCAAATCAATATGTAATAAATGCTTTACCATATCAGTACAAGCTTCATATGGTAACATGCCAAAATATAGTTCTTGCACCTAGCATGGTAAGTTGCCAAAAATATGTTTCCTGTAACACAAAATAGAGCCAGCATATATATGGTAAAAATCATGAGATTTTTTGCAAAAACATAGCCAATCAAATGATCACAAGGTCACGACCTCAACAATCTCTCCCTTTGGCTTTAGTTTTGGCAAAAACCATGATTAAAGAAAAACAGTATATATTACAGAATAGCAACAGAAGCAGTAACAACAAGAAAAGAACGAACAGCTAAACTTCTTAGAGAACTCACAACTAACTTCTAGAGAACTCTTCTAGAAACTAACTAACTCCCCTTTTTTTCCTAACCAAAGGCAAAGACAGACAAGAAGAATGACTAGGACAGGAGAGGAGAAAAAAAATTAACTAGAAGAAGAGCCCATTAAGTGTGCCATCAAAGCATTTTGGCCCTTGAGTAGTTGAACCAAAGTTTGATTAAGCTGATCCTGATTAGCCTGAATATTCCATTGCTCTTCTCGGAGTTCTTCAATGGCCTCGCGAAGCTGCTAAAATTGCTGCAACATGGCAGATTGATCAGCAAAGGAACTGACAGCATCAGTGCTAGGGGCTGGTGTACCAGCATGCTCCCCCGTAGTATCATCTTTGTGAGCCCCTTGCAAAAACTTTCTAGAGAATAACAAAGAAGACCCTGGTTTGCGCAACACTTCATCAGGATCAAGAACCTTGTGTAATGACACGAGAAACGCACATATAAGAGAGGGATATGGCAGGTACTGACTAGAAAAGTTTTTAGCAGCTTCCTCAATGATGCGCTCAAAAATAACCCGACCCAGATTAAAGTTTACCCCAGTGCCTATGCAGTACAGCAATCGGCCCATTGCACTACTGAGAGTAGTGGAGTGCTTAGTCGGATACCAATTTGCCATAGCCATTTTATGCAAAGCAGCATACTTAGTAGTGAGTCTATTCCCTAGCAGTCTGGAGTCAAAGTTCCACTCAAATGGCTCACCTATTAGTTCCAAAGAAATAGTAGACAGAGATACATCTGGTATAATCTCCGTAACATGCATACATCCTAAGAATTTATTTAGAGCAGTAGGCGAAAATTCGAACACATGTCCGCGCACAAAAATCTGATGATAATATTTTGATGTTGTAACACCGACATTGATGTGTAGATTTGAGTAAAACTCATAAACCAAATTGCTAGAAAAAGACTTTATCAAAGCAAATGAGCCTAACAGATCCATTTCCCTCAGTAAGGCAAGTACCCCTGTTACCTGATATGATTTCTCATTCAGCAGTTTCTCAAGTACAAACTTCTGCTGAGACATGATTTGAAACTTTTCTTTTGATTCAGAAAAGAAAAATTGTGAAGAATAAGCAATGGAAGGATCATACCCTGGACATGATCGTTTTGACGTCTTGGATGGCCTGGGGTGTGAAGACTCTGCAAGTTTAGCCCTTTTGCGTTTGAAACTACCAATTTGTTTCTTCCTTTTGGTGTTGGATTGCCGACCAACTTCATCAGGTGTTGCTTCAGTTTTGGATGGTGCACGAGACGCTGCAACATTATCTAAGACAGAGACATGTGTGCTATTTGACTGCGCTTTGAGTGACTCAGTAGCAGCGTGACTCGTCCCACTCTTTCAGCTGTTGCCTTGAGGGAAGATGATGTTAGGATAGCAGTTGCAACCTTGGGCATTGCATCAGAGTCTGAAGATTGTGTGTCCTGACTATGGTGAGATGGGGTTTTGGTATGAACAACCACGTCCATGCCTGTTGGAGTCCACAGCGGGTCAATGAATGGCCTTTTAGCCCTAGCTTTGGTTGTTCGTGGTTGGAGTGACCCACTAGTGCTTGTGTCACTAGATGATGTTGCATCACTGCCTTTAGCCGCTGGTGGAGGAGATGGTTCATCAATGGTGATAGGTTGTGACGATACCCCTCCATATGCTCCAGATTTGGGGGTTCCTCAATGTCTTCCGCCTGATCGCGTTTTTACCATGGTTGCGCTGCAAGTGGGTAGATAGCAAAGATATCAAAAAAAACCACAGAGAAGATGAGAGAGAGAAAACAAAGAAAGAGATACACTATTTGAACATGAACGGCAGAGTAATGGAAATATGAAGGGGTGAAAATTTCTCAATTAACTGTGCCCTAATTGTGGGTAACTGCCCTGCGGTTTAGCCAATCACACGATCTTGGGAAGTTCAAAAATTAAATCTGCAAAAGTATGTTAACTGCCAATCAAGGATATCCAAGTTTCCCGCTCAAAAAAAACTTCTCCATGTGTTATACGAAAGTTGTAACATTTTTTACATAAGTTAGCACAACATAAACATGATGAGTTGTAATGAAACTTTGTTGCAACCGAAAACAAACTAGCAATATATTCCACAGTTCTCAGATCCACCAGGAGTTTCTTCCCCCCCCTTTTTTTTTCAAAAAAACAGTAAAAATAAAAATATGACATGAGTCCATTCAGTATGAAATTACTCAAGAAGCTTTGCTCATCAATACTCATTTCAGTCAAGGATTTAAATAATGAACCATGTGTGTGTGTGTGAAGTACCTGATCATCTTAGTCATCATCACACACATTTTCTTTCAGCCCATGTTATGACAGCACAGATTTTTCTTCTGCCTTTCTTTCATCTTATGCTGCAACTGATAGCTTTCACTCTAATCTCTTTTATTTTGGATTAGGTAGCTCTTTTCAGTGCTTGAAACTCACATTTTTTCAAGATGAAAAGAATTCAGGAATGGATTTAGAGAGACTTCTCCCTATATCCCTAGTTATCAGATAGATCAAGCTCTTGCATCAGCAGACTGTCCAGATTAGCTTCCTCAACCTCGATTTCAAGGTGCACAAGAATATATAGTTCATAAATTAAATCACTAGCTGAATTGAATATCCAATTTTCAGTTTTTTCAAGTTTATTCCATGTTCCTGATGTACATCATGTTGCAACTTTAAATACTACAAATTCCTATAGCTTTTCTTAGGGTCTCAAATATTAGAGGATCCAAAGCTTTGGTGAAAATATCAGCCAATTGTTTTTCTGTTGTAACATATTCTAAGACAATAACTTTGGTTTCAACAAGTTCACGTATAAAGTGATGCCTTATGTCAATATGTTTGGTGCGAGAGTGCTGAACATGATTCTTGGATATGTTAATGGCACTCATGTTATCACAATAAACAGTCAAAACTTGATTTTCAATTCCATAATCATCCAGCATTTGTCTCATCCAAAGAAGTTGTGCACAACAACTTCCTGCAGCTATGTATTCAGCTTCTGCTGTTGACAAGGAGATTGAATTTTGCTTCTTGTTGTACCAGGACACCATGTTGTTGCCAATGTAGAAGCATCCACCTGTTGTACTTTTTCTATCATCTGCATTTCCTGCCCAATCAACATCACTAAAACCCACAAGATTAGTGTTAGTGTCATTAGTAAACCATATTCCAAGACGGACTATACCACTCACATATTTGATTATCCTTTTTACAGCAAGTAAGTGAGATTCTTTTGGATTTGTTTGATATCTTGCACATACTCCAACACTGAAACATATATCAGGTCTACTTGCTGTAAGATACAACAGACTTCCTATCATACTCCTATATAAACTTGGATCAACAGATTTTTCATTCTCACTCCTAGTCAGTCCAGTGGTCACACTCATAGGAGTCCTTGAAGACTTAGCAGATTCTAACCCAAATCTTTTAACAAGATTTCTGGCATATTTCTCTTGAGATATAAAGATCCCATCTACACATTGCTTAACCTGCAACCTTAAGAAGTATGTTAATTCTCCAACCATAGTCATTTCAAACTCATGTTTCATATGCCTAACAAACTCATCAACCTTATTTTCAGATGTTGCACCAAACACAATGTCATCAACATAAATTTAAGCAATGAGGATACCTGAACCAGGCCTTTTGATGAACAAAGTTTTGTCTACTCCCCCTCTCTGGTAGCCTTTATCCAGCAAGAATTTCGTCAATCTGTCATACCAAGCTCGTGGAGCTTGTTTCAATCCATACAAGGAATTTTTCAATTTATACACATACAAGGGATAATGAGGGTCCTCAAAGCCTTTAGGTTGCTCAACATAAGCTTCTTCATTTAGAATGCTATTCAAGAATGCACTTTTTATATCAATTTGATATAATTTAACCTTTAACACACATGCAATGGATATTAACAATCTAATAGATTCAAGCCTAGCAACCAGAGCAAAGGTCTCATCAAAATCCACACCCTCTATTTGTGTATATCCCTGAGCTACTAGTCTTGCCTTGTTTCTAGTGACATTACCACTTTCATCAGTCTTATTTTTAAAGATCCACTTAGTTCCAATTACATTGACATTTTTCGGCCTAGGAACTAAAACCCAAACATCATTCCTCACAAACTGATTCAACTCATCTTGCATGGCATTTATCCAAACTTCATCCTTTAAAGCTTCAGTTACATTTTTTGGTTCAAGAGTTGTCGTGAAACACACAAATCTTACCATGTCTCTGTAGTTCCTCTAGGGTTTACCTCTGGTTTGGATTCCATCATGTATTGAGCTTATAACATCAGTTGGAGCATGATTTCTGTGGACATGTAGCAGTTCCACTTGAGTTCCTTCGCTACCGACCTCTGTAGTTCTGTCACATGTCATAACATATGGTGAGACATCATCCGACTGCTTAGTAATTCTGCCTGATGTTTCATCTGTCTCGGTCACACTGGGTTTTGAAGTTCCTTCTTCCTTCATTGTTGCAACTTCATCTGACTCATTGGTATTTGTTTTGCTGCCACTGATTTCTCTTGTCGGTTCTCCTGCAAATTTTTCCACTTCGTCAACTACCACATTAACAGATTCTATTATCGTTCTAGTAGTTAAATTAAACACTCGAAAAACACGACTGTTTGTAGCATAACCAAGAAAAATGCTTTTATCACTTTTAGCATCAAATTTCCCTCTTTGTTCTCTATCATTCAAAATGTAACATATACTCCCAAACACATGAAAATGCCTCAGTGAAAGTTTATTACCTTTCCAAATCTCATAGGGTGTTTTAAAAGTACCTGGTCACAAGAAAACTCGATTTATAGTGTAACACGCAGTGTTAACTGCTTCTGCCCAAAACCTGTGAGAGAGTTTTTTATCATTCAACATTACACGAGTCATTTCTTGAATGGTTCTATTCTTTCGTTCAACCACACCATTCTGCTGTGGGGTCTTCGGAGATGAGAATTCATGTGTTATTCCATGCTCGTTGCAAAATTCAGTGAATGAGTGGTTCTCAAATTCTCGGCCATGATCACTTTTTATCCTGATGATTTTTTGAATATTGCACCCTTTCTCAATTTTCAATTTTAAACACAATTTCTTAAATACATCAAAAGTATCAGACTTTTCTCTAAGAAAGTCCACAAATGTATATCTTGAAAAGTCATCCACACACACAAACATATATCGCTTACCTCCGATGCTTTCGGTTTGCATTGGACCCATAAGATCCATGTGCAATAGCTCCAAAATATTCTTGGTTGACACATGTTGCAACATCTTGTGAGATGCTCTTACCTGTTTACCAATCTGACAAGAGCTACAAAAACGTGACTGCTTGTTTTTCAATTTTGGCAATCCTCGGACTACACCTACATTCACAATTTTGATTAGCAAGTCATAATTTAAATGTCCCAATCTTTGGTGCCAAACGTCAGTATTGTCATAGGTGCTGTTGTAACATGTCACTGGTTGTTTCTGTGATGGTGTAAGCATATAACAGTTGTCAGACGACCTTTTACCTGAAAGCACGCAATTGTTAGTAATGTCTAGCACATGACAACCATCTTTAGTAAATTTCACATGTAAACCTTGATCACACAGTTAACTAATACTAATAAGATTAGCTTTTAAACCATCCACGTGCAGTACTTTCTTGAGTTTTGGAATACCTTCAATATCCAAAGTTCCTCTCCCAAGTATTTTTCCTTTAACATCATCACCAAACGTAACTTGTCCTTCATCTCGCTCCTTGTAACTATTCAAGGCTTCTCGCATTCCTGTCATATGTCTAGCACACCCACTATCAAAATACCAAGAGTTAGTAGTACAAGAATGCATCGAAGTATAAGCAACACAACAGGCTAACTCAGTTTTCTTTACCCATAATTGTCTTACCTTATGTTTCCGAAAAACGTGTGAGGATTTTTTCTGCTTACTATGAGACTTACCTTTCTCTTGCATTCTTTGAAGTTTGAAACAATGAGGTCTTATGTGACTCGGTGCGAAACAGTAGTGACATGTAGGAATGAACCTATTTTTCTTTTTCCCATATTGCCTCTGTAATGTTGTTGATGCTGTCGGAACATTAGTTACCATGGCACTTTTTCTGCTGTTCTGAGTAGTTGCATCTTCATGTTCAGATTCTGGGTGATTTGAACTTTTGACAAAGATAGTTGTACCAGAAGATTCTCCTTCATAGAAACCGAGTCCACTATGATCTCTACTTGATTTTTGAATGGATAACATGTGATCCAATTTTTCAGTTCCTGAATTTAGCATTTTCACATTTCGTTGCATCTGCTTCAAATCATGTTGCAGCATCTGTACTTCACACAGTTTTTTTTCAGCCAGTTTTTCTAGTTCTGCTTTTTGTTTTTCCAATTTGACAATCATGAGTTCTAGTCCTTGGTTTTTATTACACACTGCCACCCACTTTTCGTACATGTTCTTGTATGTTTTCATGACTTCATCATCCAATTCACCATCACTATCAGATTCATCACAGTCAGACTCACTTAATTCCCCATATTGATCATCTGTTGTTGTAACAGCAGTACCTGCTCCCTCATCCATACTGATCTTGCTTGGTGTTGTTGCAACAGTGAACGCAACAAAGTTCCCAGTGTGCTCTCCTTCACTTTCTGAAGAGTCTTCTGATTCTGCATCACTCCAGGTAACCTTCATAGTTTTTTTCTTCTTTTTCAAAGTGTTCGCACATTCAGCTTGAATGTGACCAAACCTCTCGCATTCGCGGTGTTGAATACCTTTACTCTTTTTCTTCTCGTCAACTGATTTCAAGTTTTGCTTTTTTACAAAATCAGTTGTTGTTGCAGCCTGAGGTTTCTTATCAAAATTTGATTGTCTAATCCTTTTTCTTTGCTTATCCCATTTTTTCAGAACTCTATTAAAATTTTTGGTGAGCAAAGCTAAGGATTCAGTGATTTCAGATTCCTCATCATCAGAAGAGCTATTCCTTTCCACATTAGCCTTTAACACAATGCCTTGTTGTGAGGCCCGACCTCGATTTACGTGCGATATCTCTTTTCGTGTGTCCTAACCTAGATTTACGTGCCTTGACCTAGGTTTAAGAATCATGTTTCGTTTTGTGTGCCTTGCATTAAATTACGTGCATATATTTAGGGTTGCGTGCATTTATTTGGGAAACGTGTATTCGTCTCATAGTTCGTACCCTACCTCGTAGTGCGTACCCTAAACCTAAGAAAGCGTGCCCGCACGCTAATCAAGAAAGCATCTTACACGAAGCACTAGATCATTAATTAATCCTACAGATCCCACTAACTAATATTAAATTACTAATTCAACTCACTAGAAGACGAAATTGCACCAAAAGCTAGACATTCTTATTCTTTATTCCTTATTCTTTTGCACTTCCCAAACACACAATTAAATAATGCTCAACCAAGACAAAAAATTCAGAATTTTACAATGCCTTGGCCGACCACTTTCTTGCATTTGTGCTTTCCTTGCATGATTCAAAATTAAATCTAAACATTCTATAACAAGTTTATGACACAAGCATAAAAAAAAAAAAAAAAATTGGCTCAAAACTCTACCCAAAGCTCCACCATTCTCGACACACTCCATGCCCATGCTAGGATGATTCAAAAATGCTTCTTGAAGACACAAAATTCTGATTTTTCAAGGCCCTAGGCTGATACAAGCATCAACACATCAAAGCTTTCATTCTTTCTTTCATTTTCTCTCTTTCTCTCATTCTTTCTCTCAATTCTTCTCCCTCTCTCGGCCCTAGCTGAAGTTCTACTCTCCATAGCTTAAGTTCATCACTCGATGGTTCATCAAGCTATGCAAGCTACTAGGAACTCAACCAAGCAAAGCTAGAATGCAAAAGACACACATACAAGCTCATTGAACCTTCATTTCGGCTTATGTGAGTTTGTTAGCTTCCATTTCATATTCTTTTTGTTCTAGCCACTTGTACATACTAAGAACTTGGTTACTAAGCTAGGAAATTAGAGAAATCTCAAGTTGTCTCTCGGCTAAGCAAGGAAAAGAGTCAACCATGTGCATCATCAAGAGTCTTATGTATCTTCTTGTTGTCTTGCTAAGATGAGGGCTAAAACTTCTTGAAAAGCTTTTAAAAACCACATGCATGCCTTTGAATGTCTATTTCTACCTCTGTACTTGTGATATATGTGTGTTCATGAGCTTTTGTAAACATGCATGGCAAGATATTTGGCTAGAATGTGATGATAGATGAAATCGCGTATGGGACAGTCTTCTGTCTTGTTGGTGTGGGGTGATTTTGACCAGGTAAATGAGGTTGAAAATGCGTGAAAATTGGTAGGTGACTAGTTTTGCCAGTTCTGAGCATTTTTTGAAGAAATAATCCAAAGCTAAGTTTGACTCTAAGGTACTCAAAATGGAAAAATATCAAAATGTGTCCAAATCTAGAAAATCTGGGAAAATGAAGTAGGTTTTGGCAAATTCACTGTTCTTTTAGAACAAACCAGTGTTGACTTAGTAAATGACATCCACAATGCATGAAATTTGGTATGCTGCTATATTTTTCAGTTTTGGCCATTTTTGTCAGAAATAGACTAAGGCTAAATCTGACCCTAAGGCCCTCAAAAACGACAAGTATTTAAATGTGTACAAATCTGGACAGTTTTGCATAGTCTCACTGTTTTGGCTATAACTCTTGAACCCGAACTCCAAATGATGCGAGGTTTGTTTCTGGATTTAGTTCACTCCTTAAGCTTTAATTTGAAACTTTTTTACTGGAATTGGAGTTTGTTAGATTGTCTCAATGATTGTGAGAAATCAGACCATTGCAGTGAGGTTTTCATCTAGTGATTTGCCTTGAAAATTATTGTAACTTCTCTTGTTGTATTAAATGCTTGGGATTGTGGAATTGGGATGTTGTGTAGACTATTTTGAATGCTTGAGGGTGTTTGAATTAATCAATGCATGGCTTGAGTTTAATCACGTGACAATTTAGGGCTTAATCGCACGGGTAAGCATGAATTGGAACCCTAGTGACTAGGTAAATTCGCTGAGTGTTGATCCTATGAATATCGTGTTTAATTATGTGATTAGTAGGCTGCCCGTAGTTGCCCTTATAGCCCTAAATGTGGTTCCGATGATTACATGTTGACAAGTAGACATTTCTTGCACCCGGTCCCACGTAGATGTCGTTGCATGTTGAATAATCTTATTATTTGATTACGTGAACTTCAAAATAAGTTATATGACTTGATTTACATGCGTTACATGGCTGCCCGTTTAATATTCATATAACTCCATGTGCTTTACAAGTGAAATTACTTGTCATATTGTGCCTCGCGTGTTTACTTGTCAATGTGCAATCTTATGACTGCTCGGAGGCAACCTACTTTGTTGTCCTCCTAATGTGATATATTAAATGTCATAAATGTACATTGCATACAAGGTTGCAACCTTTCATTCTGGCATGGTAGCGTTCACGTACACCGGGCGGCATCGGGCTTGCCGGTGCAACCGTGACTACCATTGTCCAATTTTCTCTCTCGCTTGGGGGTTAGTCTTTCTTGGAGAGTTGGGTCGTAGGTTTTCGGGGTACATCCGGAGTACACCCATCTGGCATGATAAGTGGATGATTTGAAGTCAGCTGCAACAACTGATACTAGAAATGAACTGAGAGCAAAAGCTCACCGTATCCTTTTCACTATGTGTATAAGTACTCTCGCTTGGTTCCTAGAGTACCTCGGGGAGAAAAGACGGGTAACTGTGTTCTTTTACTTTTATATTATGTTATGAACTTACTTGTCATGCTTGCAAAAAGGGTTTTCATAAGTTGAATCGGAAAATGAGTTTCAAAACTTATTTCTTGTTCCCCATCGCTGAGTTCATAAGGACTCACCCTCTTTTATCATCTCAGATGAAGAAGACCAAGAACAGGTACCCGAGGACAACGTGCCTAATAATGATTCCTTGGAATGATTGCTTGCCCTACGTGCCTTACTTGACTATGGCCATTTTGTGAACGATATGTTGCTTGAAGACTATTTCATTTCTTATGTTGCTTGTTATTGTATTGGAAATGACCCCCGTTGTAATTTGGGGTATAATTTTGGCTTGTACTGATCATAACTAGATAGACACTACTATGGTCATTTTTGCTATCGCTATTGACTAGTATCTATCATAGGATTACGAAGTATCAGGTAAGGATTGAGTAAAATAAATCTATCCAATCTTAAGCAGGTACTCATTGTTAAGCTAAGATCAACAGGTACTTTTGTAACAAGGATTAACAAACAAACGAGACATAGTATCATACTAGGTTATTAATCAAACAAGACTTCGAGATAACTACTAGGCATTTCGATTGGTTATAAACAGTAATCTTAGTTGGAAATGAAATTGAGATTGAAAGTTTTGAGGTCTTTAGAGAATTAGGTCAAACCAAAGAGCTCAATTATAGCCGTTATGCTGCTGGATTTCTGGAGAATTTGTGGACTTTAGGCTAAAACGTTAAGTGTTAAAATTTCATGAACGATTAAATACGTGATATGACTTGAATGTTTATATCACTCCCTAGTCTAACCTCTATAGGTCGGGTTAGGGCGTGACACTTGTTTTTTCTTCTTTTGCTTAAACTTCATTTCAAAAGTCTGAAGGGACCCCATTAGTTCATCAATTTTGATTTCATCCATATTTTTTTATTCTTCTATGCCAGCCACCTTAATTCCAAATCTGTCTGGAAGATAGCACAATGTTTTTCTTACAAGCTTCTCATCAGAATATTTTTCTCCCAAAGCAAAAGATTCGTTCGCAATGTCGCACAATTTTGCATTAAAATCTGCAATGGTTTCATCCTCCAACATCCTTAATTCCTCAAATATGGTGGTAAACATCTGCAACTTTGATCTTCTGACTGACGCTATACCTTCATATGCAGTTTGTAATATCTCTCAAGCTTCCTTCGCAGATTCGCATGTTGAGATTAACTTGAATTGATTCAAGTCGACAGCATTGAATATTGCATTCAGCGCCTTAGAGTTCCAACTTGCCGAAAGATCTTCATCCTTAGTCCAATCTGTTTCAGGTTTTGTTGCAACATTGCCCTAAGCATCTGTTTTGGTAGGAGATGTCCAGCCAGTAAGTATAACTTTCCAGGCCTTTTCATCAATAGATTTGATGAACGTCCTCATTCTAGCCTTCCAGTATGAGTAATTAGCACCATCCAACAGCGGTGGTTTAGAGATTGAACCTCCCTCACGTAGAGTGTCCATACCTATTCCTGCAAGACAACAACTCAAAAAAAATCTCCCAAGAATCTAACCGAATTAGTTCGTAACCTCCTCTTGATGCCACTTGTTAGAAATTGTGCAGTAAGTATGGATTAATTTCTCAGCAAGATGGCTAATTTGCTTAATTGATGAAACTTCTGCGATGAAAACTAACAACGGATGCAATAACTTGGTGTAAAACAATTCTGTTAACACACTGTTATACGCTATGTTGCAACATTACCTGGACTATTAAACAGCGAACAATCTGTTTCCCAAACAGCTTAATCCACTTAATGTGCCAACAAGAGTAGTAAAAGTAAACGACAGGCAGCAGCGGAAATAAAGAAACAATAATTGAAATAAAGAACACCAAGATTTAACGTGGTTCAACCATCTGGTTTACATCCACGGGACCTCCCCTGGTCCAACAAACCTGTTCATTAAGAAATAGTATCAAAATACATACACCAATGGACTTACACAAGTAAAGACTCTCTCTTAACCTTAGACGCTTTGATGAAATTTCCTTAATAAACTTTGGTTTAGCAAGCTCCCCTTGACTTACAGCGTTCTCTCCCGAGAACAACTTCTTCTTCTCCTGAAGAATGATTAAGCAACACAGTGATGTAGCAATTCAGAACATACGCAAGTTACTCATAACTCACTGTTATATAATAGAGAGTCACAACACTGAATATCTAATCTATCAATAAGCACGTCATGTTGCAACGAAACATAGAACTCTGGTATGCTTTCTTGCAGTGTGTGTAACTCCTCTCAGTGTGTTTTCTTCCGTCCCACCACTGCTTCTGGACGACAAGTATATAATTTGTTAATGCATTACCAACCGACTTAGGCCTCAAGACATTCCAAATCAATATGCAATAAATGCTTTACCATATCAGTACAAGCTTCATATAGTAACATGCCAAGATATAGTTCTTGCACCTAGCATGGTAAGTTGCCAAAAATATGTTTCCTGTAACACAAAATAGAGCCAGCATATATATGGTAAAGATCATGAGATTTTTTACAAAAACATAGCCAATCAAATGAGCACAAGGTCACGACCTCAACACAAATAATTCGTATAATTTCAACAGTTTAAAAATAAATCCAATAAAACAACATCACATAGAAAAATAATAGTGTTAGTGCTTGAACTATAATAGCAGCACCACCTGCGTAAATGTTGATTTTTCAGACTCCAATTTACCAATTTAAAGAAGATATAGCACTATTAATAAAGCAGAGATAACGTTACTAATAAAATAAAGATTTCTACGATAAAGTGGAGATAACCTAATGATAGAGATAAAAAAATTTAAAATAAGAAATGATAGAGTCCTACGGTAGATAGAAATATCTTAACCAAACATAAAATATAAATTTAATTGGTATGATCTAGATAATGCGAAAATATAGAATATAAATCTAAATAAATTGATTTAAATAATATTACATTTAATAATTATCTTAAAAAAAAATTTAATATTAAAATATTTATATCCACATTGTTTGTAGCACAAATATTTACTTATGAAGAGCAAGTTATTTGCGTACATCATCAAACTTTAATTAAGTATATATAGCTCCTCCATGAGTGCCACGTGGGCTGACGAAAAAGATCCTCATGTCATTGAAAAGGTCAGCTTGGAGAGTACGATACACATTACGTTTAATTAATGCTATAATAAAAGTTATAAAAGACAATAGTATAGGATACAAATGGAAACTCAGTAGAAATTTATTTTCAGGGAATGAGCCTTAAGAAAAAGAACCGATTTTGCATGTGAATCTTATCTTTCATTAGATAATACTAAAATATAGAACATAAATTTCAATCAATAGTTATCAGTTATATTATAATCTATAAAAATATTTTTGAAATTTTAAAATTAATTATGTAGTATATCTGCATAATTTTCAGGGAATGAGCCATAAGAAAAAGATTCGATTTTGCATGTGAATCTTATCTTACATTAGATAATACTAAAATATAGTATATAAATTTCAATCAATAGTTATCGGACATATTATAATCAGTAAAAATATTTTTCAAATTTCAAAATTAATTATGTAATATATATGCAACTAATAATATGATTATTTAAATTTTAAAAAAAAAATGCTTAAAAATGCTCATAAAATGACACATGGCAAAATGGTTGTTTTCTTATAATATATAATGATGAATAATGATTAAAAAATGGGTTATGCTTAGGAATTTTTTCCTTTTTTTGGAAAAATCATAACATATGGACTTCCAATTATAAGGAAATATCATATAATTAGATACCGACAATAAATTTAATTAGTATGAGTAGGAAATTGTTCAAATATAATGAAGCGAAGCAAACATTAGTGAACGTTATCTGGTTACTGAACTAATCTCAAGCGTACTATGTTTGATTTCAAACTTGTAATAGTTTCTCACCATATAAAGTTAGCCTTTTTTTCTTCTTTTTTTGTTTTTCCTTCCAGAGGAGGCAAGGCTGTTTACAAAATGATCACCATTTGACGGGATGAATCACCCCGTTTATCTTTTTAAAGTTAGCCTTTCAATCTGAATAAACAAAATTGCAAGACAGCATGTGGGATATCATTTTCGTTCTTTTTTGGATTTAGACAGCGTCAAAGAGAGCTTTGAGTAGAAAGCAAGCAAAAGAAAAACTGCACTTTTAGTTTCTTTTTATTTTTTCTTCTTTTTGGGCGATGTCTAGGTGAAGCAAGCATATATGCCTTATTAGAGCTAGGAAGGAGAAAAATAATGGCCCAGTAGACACGACCACTCTCAGCAGCATACACTTTTTACATTTCTTCATGATCACATTTATGAAGGCAATGGGACAGTGAAAAGTAGGCTTCTAAAGAATCATCTTTTATGGCCAAACAACCTACTTGTCTCGGTTGTGCCTCTATAAAGATACTTGTGCTGTCCTGTTCGTTCTGAGTGTACGTTGTGTACATTGCAGAGCAGTGATGATGATGGAAGAGAGTAGAGGCCATTGGAGATCATGCATATTTGGTATCTACTTGTGTCTTGCCGCTTCCACTTGCTTTATGCACTGCGGTAAGTGTTTGCTCTCGTGTGCTTTTCATTCAATCTAGAGAAGTCTTCCTAGTAGTTATATCAAATAAGAAAAATTCTCCCCGTAAAACTGTTGTGCGGCCGTGAAATAAAAAGTGAACTCCACATTATATAGGCCTCATTTATGTATTAGATGGCCGGATGACCATTTGCCAAAGGGATGGCTTTCCCATCAAATAATGCCACATCTTCTGGAAATATACATCATTTCGTCATCATTTATTAATTTAGATTAGGTCTGACTTATTGCTGCCCGAATCACAAAGCTTTTTCATCCTTGTGACTTTACATGATATCATGCGTTTAATGGTCAAGCAAATTGACCTTTTAAATATGAAAGAATGTGCATAGGCTGGTGTAGAATCGTGCAATGTTTGCATTGCAGTTACTTACACTGATGACTAGTCTATTGATTTCATGTGATGCAGATGCAAGAAAATTGGCAGAGTTATTGAGGGCTGCTAGGCATTCGAACATTGCAATTCCAAACATAAAGTTCACCACAGGAATGAACATGTTGAAGCAGTTTGGCATTGTTATGCCTGTGCTGGATTCATCAAACACTAAACCATATGGTGTGGGTTCACCGTTTTCATTGCCACCCTATGAATCATTACCTCCATTTCCACTCCCTGAAAATGCCCCTCCATTTTGTGTCTACCCACCAGTCACCCCACAACCACCATCATTGTCTAACTCACCACCCAGCCCATTGGGCTTTACCCCAAGCCCACCTGAAATTAACCCAATCCCAAATCCACCTGGTACTGCCCCAAGCCCACCAACTATTGTCCCCAACCCGCCCGAGTACGTTCCAAGTCCACCAACAAATGTTCCAAGCCCAACTGAACCAGTTCTAAGCCCACCATATTCTGAACCGAGTCCACCTAGTTATATACCAAGCCCATCTATAATTTTTCCATCTCCTCCTGATCAGTTTGTCCCAAGCCCGCCAGTTTTCTTGCCACCGATCGTGTATCCACCACCTGCAGTGCCACCACCTCCTCATACTGCTCCTCCCATGGCCCTTTGGTGTGTGGCAAAGCCATCAGTGCCTGAACCTATCATCCAAGAGGCTATGAACTACGCTTGTGCATCTGGAGCTGACTGTGATCAGATTGAGCCCAATGGATCTTGCTATCAGCCCGACACTGTGCTGGCCCATGCTTCTTATGCATTCAATAGCTACTGGCAAAGATCCAAGGTGGCTGGAGGCACCTGTCAATTTGGAGGATCTGCTATGTTGGTCACTGTTGATCCTAGTAAGTACTAATGATATGATAGGACTCATACGTGTGAATTTTGCTAATATGTGAAAGATTGAATTTAATCTGAACTGAATGAAGAGTTTTCCCGACTATGAGTCTTTGCTGATGCATCTTTTGCTTTTCTTATTCTGCAGGTTATGATGGCTGTCACTTTATCTACTACTGATTTTGTTTCACTAATAAAAATACTACAATTTTTTAGTACAAGTATAAGAAGGATTAGTGGGAAAGGAATAGCTCAAAGCCCCTGCTGTTCTCGTAATAAAGACCCAGTAAGCTGCAATGAAGAGATCAACCGGCACATGTAATCTTTGACATGGATTGTCATTGTTTGTGTCGAGAACAAATTTTTGTAATTATATATAGATTTTTGACTTTGGTCCTATTTTGGATCATATGTCAACTGTCTCATTATTCTTATATTGCACAAAGACTTCAGATTTAATATAGACTAAAGCATTGTCATATGTGATACTCAATAGTGTACGGATATTTTATTTATCACCCATAAATATTATATGCTAGTGGTGATAAATTATTTGGCCTTGACATTATGTAATTTAATAATATGGTGGTCAACCAATTATTCAAAAATCATCTAGTTTGAAGCAAGCCATCATGCAGAGTTAGTTGCCTATATTAACTAAAATTAATACACAAAAATGAAAACCATGTTTCTATTGGCATGACAGCTAAGCCAAACTATAAAGGAAAACCATCGAAAATATTCTAAAGAAGTACATGTAATCTGTCACACTCAAGTCCAAAATTTCAGATCCGCAAATAAATTTTTTGTTGTATTCATAAGAAATAATTACTTGGACCTCAAATTAGCTGAACCAAAATGGTTAGCCAAGTTATTCATTATCCCGACAATACCTCTTATAAACCACTCATATACACTATCTCCAACTAATGTAGGACATTGCACACCCGGAGCTGGCCTCCTCACAAGGGGTGCATACTCAGGACCAACCAAGCGGTGCAAGATTTTAGATGTGACTCCTACGGGTTCAAAAGTAGCTCTCATCGCCTTTTTGATATAAAATATCATTTTGTGACACACAGAACCCAAAACCCTCGGTCCGTAGGTGAGACTAGTGTTGTCGGCAGAAGAAATAACTATTTGGACATCTTTTTTACTGACTAAAATGGTTAATCCAACTTATCCCTTATACCCACAAAATTCACTTATAAACCACTCACATAAACCATCTCCTAGTGATGTGGGATATTATACATACCCCTCTTTATTGACTTGACGTCCTCGTTAGGGGTACACACATCCAGAACTAACCAAACGATACAAGATTCTAGAGGTGATTCTGTCAAGTCCCGAGCCAAAACCCTAGGCCCGTAAGCAAGACTGGTGTTGGAAGTATAAGAAATAACTATTTGGATCTCAAATCAACTGACCTAAAATAGTTAATTCAAGTTATTCACTATACCCATAACACTCCCTTATAAACCCACTCATATACATTATTATGTCAGGCTCAAAGTCTAGAACCCCAAGTTGTAGGTGAAACTGGTATTGTTACGCCCCTAAAATACATCATTAACGAATTTCAAGAATGTAATACCTAGGAAATGACATCCTTCCTAAGTTTGTAAGGCTACAATCGCAAAAATTTAAAGCCATTAAATATAGGCTCTTAGAGCATCTATAACCAAAACTTTATCATAATTTCCATAAACAAATTATAATCTGTAAATTTCTAAACTTCAAAAGTATCATTAATTCTAAAGCACTAGAACAATCCATAATTTAACATAGTCCAAAGGTTCCAAAACTAAGTCAAATCTAATTTATATTTTCTTTTCGAAGTAGGAGTCATGTAGTCTCTACCCCAAACGATGCACTATTTCCCGTCTGCAAAATACATTAGTTAAAAATGAATATATAACTTAGTAAGAGGGAAACTTTCCTAGAAAATAGATTGGGACCTTTGACCATAGTTAGTAAGAGGGAAACTTTCTTCGATAAACCTTTTCCTTCTTGTATATGATTTGGCCACAGTTATTTCATTTTTTAACCTATTCTTGTTTTACACATTACTATTTAAAGTAGATTTCATGAAATTAATTTTCTTGAACTTGATATTATGGGCAACAATTCATATAGTTACTTACTGCACACACTTGTGCTTTGCAATTTCGAAGTTGTAATATCCTTTGTTTTTCATTATGTGGATTCTCTAATGTGAGATTTCTTGTATGTATAATGATAACGAAGTTGAAGCCAAAACACAAAAGAATAAAGGATATATTAATAAATGAAATTTTTGTGACCCAGCAGTATATAGTAAAACAAATAATAGTAAACTCCAATTGTAACAGAGATACGAATAGATTCATAATAATGAGAAAAAGATCTTTTCCTATAAAGAAAAAGAAAAACAAAAGGAAAAGAATCTCATCCGGAAAATTTATCGTATATTATGTGTTTTAGTGCCTTGTGACTTGGGAAGAGTTTCTTAGATTGCTGGCTGTCGTGTTTTGAATTCGCGTTGTGCCTGGTTTGGGGCGTAACAAAAGTCCATAACACATCATTCTATTAACTCTGGATTTTTCATTACGAGATTTCTTCCATCCAATGATTTCAAAAACTTTATTGCCTGCTTGTAGTTTCATTGAAATTGTTTGTGTATATTTTACAGATTGTCGCGTTGTAGGTCACTAGTTTGAGTGTCGAGTTATTTTATTTTCAATTCTTTGTTCTTGCCACTATAGATGCCATTGCCATTTATGAGGTCTCAAACATCCACCAATTATTATGTTGTGCCCTTTTATTATCTTCTTCTTGATATTACACTCAAGAGTGAGATAGAATAGTCGAGTGATAATTTATAACTTGAATTAGACTACGACTTAAATTTCCGTTGTACTAGACAAGATTGCTCAAGTTTTGTGGCTAACAACGATTATAGTAGCTTTCGCATATCTCCAGGACAGACAACTCCAATGAATTTTTCAAATTTACAACATTATGCAGGTCTGAATAAAAGTTGTATTACTTCTGCGAGGGGTTTTTCATATGCAAAAGATGTTGGCAACCAATAAATAAATAAACTGTCTGTACAACTTGTCATTCTGTTTCAAATACATTTTGTGAGGTGAAAACCTTAGAATGCAAAGTTTTGAACACATTTTCAACAGAAGAGAATTCTACGTCAAAGCCGTAACTCTGGCCTCCATACAGCGCATAGAGGTATCCTTTAGAAGATAAAGGAGGTGGCAGAATCTGAGAGATTTCAGGAAACTCAGGTGTCGGCGCTAGATGCTTATCTTGCTTCTTTATAGAGTAGTATACATCAGCTAAGAGAAGCCATATAAGATCCGGGTCTATTGAGGCAAGTCCTATAAGGGCATTTGTAGATGCCTCGTGAAGACCTGCAACTCCGCTACAAGCTATCCCCAATACGATACCACTGACTTTTTTGAGGACCGCGTCCAATGCTGAAGCACTCCTTTTATTGCGAGCTAAGTCCGCAATCATATTGAGCACTGCCACCTGGACTTTTAGATTTGAAACCTCAGCAAAGGAATCCTCCGAAGATGCACTAGCACTCCTGTAAGGAAGTTGCAAGGAAGTTCTTTCTTCTTTTGAGAAGGGTTTTTTCTGAAATGGTGATGTGCTCAGAAGTTTCCAGAAGTGGATCCCATCAGCATGAAAACGCCTAGAAAAGAAATCTCCCCCACATATTTGCACTACATTGCTAATTGTAGTTGAACACCTTCGAACAGCCTATAAGAAAATGAAGAGATGTTTAACGAGAACAATGGCAGGAAAAGTAGTATAATCAGATAACCAGCACCATATAAACAATTTAAAGGATCACGAGGTTGTGCAGTAACAGAGTATGTCACATCGATGCATATTACTACCACCTCATATTCTTACAAAGTTTAAATTTTTTTGGTGTCTGTGAGCCATTGTTGCTCATATTCTCTTGAAGTAGAATTTATGATTCACTTACAAACACCCCAAGTTGTAGGAAGAGGCAAATAAGAGCAAAGGATTATTAATTTCTGACAATATCAAGTGTGGAAAGCATGATCGCTTAAGCTTGTATACCATTGGATTTCATCTCCCGGACCTTTTTAGCCGAAATGCAATACTAGCAGATTACCCTTACCTTCCAAGTGCATGTAGTAACAGCCAATGACGCCATAAAAAGGATTCTTACTGATCTCAAAAAAAAATTATTATTCTTAAAACACTTTATCATAATTAATAGTAAAAACATTTTGGTGCCCATGTACTTCAACACTGTAAGAATCAAGCATAACAATAGCATTACACGATGATTTTAGACGCGTATATCTTTAGACAGCATTCTTTATGTCTGTTCCAGAGAATAATCAGAGGAAGTAAAAGATAGCTCACCGCTGGATTCTTCTCTCGAACACAAGCAATCAAGAAAGGCCAGATTTTATTCATTGCTGGAAGCAATCGATTTTCTACAGTTTCATCCTCAGCTACATCCAAAGTGTCCATTAGATGGTAAAATGAACACAAGTGAAACACTCGTTCAATTGCCTCCTTAGCTTCCTTCTCATGCTTGTGCGCTTCTTCAACTTTTGCAAGTGCCAGAATGCCATCCTAATAAACAACAAAGCAGACAAATGAAAATCGCACAATACACAATCTACATAAAGCTGTAAACAATGAAAGCCGCACCCCACTAAAGAACTGTTAAGACAGGAACTGGAGGTAAACAGGATTACAAGATTCATTTCCTTTTAATGCAGGCGCTTAGGGTTCCAATAGAATCAAACACCATATAGTCCTGCCTCTATATTCACAGAGTATCCTGCATCATGCTTTCCAAGCAATTGCTCATAATTCTTCAAAAAGAAAAGTTCACGAAGTTTGACACTATAACATTAGTGCAACCTAAATTTTTCACCATTAAGATTTCACCTAGCCTTCAGCAAACTGAATATTTCTTAATAAAATTAGAAGTTAACATGAGCCAATAAGTGTTCTTCCATCAAAATGTATTGGAAGTTCATCTGCTAAAAGAATCTTTAAGCAAGGGAAATTTGCATTTCTCTAATACAGAAGTCAACATATAATCAGTGCACTTAACCAGATTGAAACCTGTCAGATTAAAAGATGATGGTAAAACGACTACTAGGTAGTAAATCCGTAACAATGTGTTACCTCAATTATATCAAGTGCTATAAGGCACGCCTTTTGGTTAGCTGAAGCAACTAAGGGAGTAGCAGCAATAAGACATGATCCTACTAAAGATCCAACAGTTCGTCTATATCTTTTGGAATCCTTTAACTTGAACAAAATTGACTCCCATAGCTCTACTTGCATATCCGCATCATTAGCATGAATGTCCATTTCTGTCTCTGAACACATCAAGAAAGATGTCAGAATGCATGCGACTGTGAAAAGAGTGCAAATGAAATAAATAGGTTGGTAGGAAAAGAAAGAAAAGAGAAGAAACACAAAATAAAGAAATCCCATCCATGTAAATATGCAGAATGCATGTACTTACAATCAGTTACTCATCAATCAAACAGATCGAGAAAATTTTTCATCACAAGCATGTCCAAATATTCTACCATTTACATGATCATCTCATTTATGCATAATAGTAAAATAACTCGAGCTGTTTGCAGTCTGCACTTACCCAATTCATAAATTGCTTATTGTTACGAGAAATATTTAAAGAATTTAGAGATGCATTTAGATGAGTTTAAATTTCTAATAACTCAAGTAAATTATCTGCTTCAAAGATACCTACCAGATTCCATAAAGTCCATTTCAATGTAATTATCGTGTGATTCTGAAGACCCAGACTGTTTCCTTGTTTTCTCCTCTACAGCTGACATTTTAGAGTTGACCTCCTTACTGTATGATTCTGCTTGATTTGGTAGAGAACAAGCTTCATGCTTTGATGCCTTGGCTAATTCCGCCACTGCCTGAAGAATTTTATGTAAATACAAATATCAGAAGAAGGTGGAGAAATGAATTGAATAAAAATGTATAGCTGAATACAATGAACTGTTCTCAAAACTTAACCTTCAAGAATGGAATAGTCAAATCTGGGTGCTGATGTCTGCCAAGAATTTCAAGTTCCACAGAAACAGCACGCATCTGGAGAATTAAATGTATCGGGTCATAGTATGCAACTTATATTATAGAGTAATAAGTTGCAGTCATCATTGCCGTTCTCAGCAAAGGTGAGAGCAGAGAGAGCAAAAATTTATATGTGAACACAAACTAGGTTGCAGGACAGAAGATCTATACCGGTTCCTCCAACAATGGCAATATTTTATGAGCAACTCCAATGTAAGATAGCAGAGCAGCAAGCACATTTGGTATGTGAGGATTAAGATCTAAGTGTCGGAGCTGTCGACATATAGAATCAATAATGTAGTCCGAATTCGCTAAAACTAAGTGACCAACCTGCAAGAAGTCATGTTGTCATATTAGGTGCCATTGATCACATATGTGGGGAAATAACTGTACCATTGATGCTCACCGTTGGGTAGCCATGTGTACTAGCAATAACATGTAAGACAGCATCAGATGCACTTCTGATTTGGAAATTTGAGCAAATGAGAGTCTCAAGTAACATAAATAGAGATGAATGAAGAAACCCGCTCAAAGAGAACTCTTTCCCGAGGCACATATTAAAGATGCCTATTCCATCAATAATGACCTGTTGAGAAAGCAAAACACCAATCAGTACTTTAATTCCATGTATGAAAAAAACCCATACCACTGGTGGAAAAAGGATTTCTGTAATAAAGAGAATAGCATATTTGATGAAGGAACATATTTATTTCCTGGTGCAGGATTGCATTGTCATGGAAGAAGTGCAAAGGCATTTCTCTGTCTTCGTAGCCAAGAGAAATTGTATTCTCGACTGGAAGATCCCACACTTCACTAGAAAGATATTCATGTAATAGATTGCCAACGCATTCGATCAAATCACTTCTCACACCCCTGCTCTGATAAATCTTCCAAACGTTTAGATCTGGAACAATTTGTTCAGTTTTGTAATATTTATTCTCTCTCTCTGGACTGTATCCCTCAGTTTTCTGAAACATCCTTGTGAAGGTAATAATTGTCTGATCTGAGAGACCAAATATCATCTCATTCAAAATACATGCAGCAGTACTAGCTTGTCGCACCAATTGCCCTGATCCAGTTCTGCCATACCAACACTGCCAGCTTTCTTTACTATATCCCTTTGTCCGGACTTCAGAAACTAATTTACGGATGTAGCCCAGCAGAATATCCGTGATCAAAGAGAGAGAACCTTCACCTTGAGAATCTAGTTAAAGGAAAACAAGATGAGCTAGCTTACGTTGTGATCATGATACAAATGATATTGAACAAATATAGAATCAGAGACATAAAAACAACCTGCAAAGACAGATAAACCTACAAGTCTAAGAATTCCAGCAAGAGCCTCATATAGCTTCTTACTGCCAATATGCACAAACCATGGAGGCATGCGTGGCAGCTCATAACCATGCTGAACATCATCTGCTGAGCATACTAATTTATTGTTTCGAATATCTATAAACTCTGAACCTTCAGTATTGAAATCCATAATAGCTTTCATCTCAGCTATTGAATGCATATATCCTGATGAAGGCCTCGCTAAAACAAGCTTATCAAGGGAGCCAGCATATACCGACTTATGACTCAAACAGAGGGAAAAGAGATCCAAGAATCGAGCAGCCGTCACCTACAAATTCAGCAAGAAGATGTTAGTACCGACATTTGTTCATAAAAACAGAGGATTCAACCCTACTAAAATCAACGCAAGATTCTATTATGCTTTTGGAATAGTTCTGAAGAGATGATAGCAGTCAGGAATTCTACTTGGGTAGTAGAATAAAGATTTACGAGTGCTGCATTCTAGAGGATTGTTGAGGTCAAGGGCCATCTTCATCTTGCTAATACACAACATCAACCATTCCAAATTCCTTGTTAAACTAATGAATTGTCCAAAAATTTCAATCAGGAGACTATTTGGTCCCCCAAAAGTCACTAACATTGAACAAACACATAACACTATGTGAGAAAGCAGCTTCTTTAGAAAAATGCTAGGGGTCCTCATGAAATCAAAATATACTGTCCTCCCCCTTGTTAATTCAAACATTTGAAGCTCTAAGCAGGTAGGCCAAGATCTTGTGGAGAGTTCTTGTAAATGCTGATGTTCTGATAAACCATCATAACTAGTAGAATGTATTAATGAAAATGCCCGGGAGCAGGAAGTAGCGAGGTAAGCATGGTGACAGATAATACATATTATGTACCAACTACACTACCAATTGCACATGCAAATGCACGAGTGATATATACATAGGGGGATGATGATCATATAACTCATCCCAATCCAAAAAGTTAAGAAACATGGAATTGGATGTATCTAGTAATTCTCATTACATGCATACCTAAAAAGCCCATACAATGCATGCTATTCTTGTGTTTTCTCTTCTCTTGATTGTCAGGTTGGGAGGGGGTGGAGTTACTCAAACATGCGGCCACCATGTAATAAAAACAAAGAACAAGAGGTAATTCTAGTAAGAATGAGAAATCATAGACTTCTAACATAAGCACTTTGGTGAAAACACGTTACTCAAAGGTGCCACTAGCTTCATCAATCTGACAAAGAAAATTGAACAAATCTCAATAGAATGACATGATTATGACCACATAAACAAATATATATCAACCATAGATTCCTACTTTCTTATCTAGCAGGAGTTCATGTACAGGGTTAACAGGTCATTAAAGAATGTCGACTTACAGGAGACTGAAGAAGATGGTCAGCCACAAGTCGGGGCCCAGAGAAATAAATTAACACCAGTAATTTCTGGACATGTGATACTGCAAGTGAATCTTCATCTCCCAATACCATTTTCGGAAGCTTTTCAATAAGCCTGTTAAAAATTTTCAAATTCAGCCAAATATTTATTTTAGAAGAATCTGTAAAGTTTGAGTTTCAGGGTCCCAGAAGAACGTAAACCTCATAAAGATCTCAACAACATCATGTTCTGTGAAATGCTTCTCACTTGATGACAAAAAGTACTGTAGGAACACCTGTGCAGCTGAAGACACATCCTCAGAGTCATCACACACTAAAACACATAGACATTCCTGCACAACAGTCAGGATTTTCTGATTAGCCACAGCTAACTTCACCTGAATATAAAGTGCCTAATAAATCCACCAGTGGGCTCTGCACTATAAAGCTTTATATACAACGACAACTAAGAGTTTGTAGAAACTAAAAAGGGTGGCAAATGAAGAAACAAATTTGCAAATCTACATGTAAGAACATTGAGTATTTCATGTATCAATATGACAGATTATTAGTAGGGAACTGATTCCACTGATATTCATGTATTTATATGACAGATTATTGTTTGGTTATTGTCAACCCAAATGAGTAATGTAGTATTGATCCTAACTACTTACCAAGAACATCAATCTGCTTTTCTTAAGAGTGCCACTGCATTGTGACAAGAGTGCCTTTATGGCTTCCAAGAGTCCTTCTCTAACCTTTTTGGATGGATGCACACAGAGCTGAGAAAATGAGAAGAATTAGCTATTGACGAAACACAGAGAGCCCTTAACCACCACTGAATCAAATTATGAGAACCTACGCGAGGAAAAGTAGCAGATAACAATTTATCCACATTGGCAGAAGTATTTGCAATCCAATCCATTGTGCGAGTTACTCGCAAAGTCCTTGCCATACTGTTTCCATTGGCATTCCCCTTCTCTTTGAAAGCAGAAACAAGATTAGCCCTGTCAACAGCTTCATTATGTTTAATTATAATATCATCCTGATCTTGACCCTTAACAGGCAAGTGGCGAAGTTCTTCCAGAACTGATACAACAGATTTATCCTTCTTTGAATGAACATCTAGAGTGCTTAGAATTGATATATTGGCGTCATCATTCAGAACAATCACAAGAAATTCTGCCAGACCTCGGATTGCTTGGTCTAAGGCTTCAGTACTGCCAGCCGCCCCACTAATCATCGTCTTTGACACATGCAGAACTTTCCCAATTTGACTAACAACACCAGGTAAGAAGAAAGCCAAAGCATCTGGAGTACCAACCTGCAAGAATCATAGTAAATTAACAAATGTTTGGTCACAATTGATGTTCTTCACCAATTAGGCCCCCAAAAATATTAGGATTTACCATCTCCTTATAAGCACAAAAAGAAAAGACCAAAGGAAACTACCTTTGCGACAAGCACCCGAAGAGTATTGAAGGCTTCCACACGAAGCGCTGCACTGCCTCGATGTCCTCTTGATGTCTCTACATCTGCAGCCTTCACATAAAACCAGAAATGTCTTCTGAGAAGAGTTTTTGGAATTTACATCATGCACGAAATGATGAAACATGATAAAATATGAAAGAAATTAAGAATATCTAATGATTCCAAAGTGACAAACCTTTAGAAAAAGTGAAAGCCAATGTCCAATTGCAGCTGAAGCAGTCTCAGATTGGAGAAATGCAAGCAAACATTCTTCTGGTCCTGAACTATAAGTCAAGACCTTAGATGGTCTAGATTGCAAATCCTCTTTTGGTAGAAGCATGGGGCCACCACCAATTTGTTTGCATGGGCATGACTCATCAGCACAAGCATGCAAATTAAGCAGCAGTGCTTTGAAACACCTTATAACTGCTTGACAGAACTCTTCTGAAGCCTCCAAAGGAGATAGCAAAGCCCCACTAGTCAATTTCTTCAAGATGACAATCATCTGTGATAGTAGATTTGCAAATTTACATTTTAGAATCACTGTCACATAAATGTGGAAAAACAGACCAATTAGCAGGTCCTTAAGCTTAGAAGGCCAAAAATTTCACATTGAATAAGTATCAGGTTTTTCACAGAAAAACAGCTGAATATGGGTCTTGCGTCCCTTAAAATGGAGATATAAAATACGTTAAGCTATGATGACATTTCAGTAATGTTTGCAGCATTGTAAGGAGTTGTGACTTTTACGCTAAAAAACACACACTATCTATAACCTTATTCAAGAATCAAATGACTTGTCATGCAAATATATGTAAATTAAATAAACCAACAAACAAGAAGAAGCAGAAACAGAAGAGCATGGAATGATGGAACTGCAGAATAGTTCTGATTGAATTATTGAATGCTGAAGCATAAAGTACATGCCCTTAAGATGTCAGCTTAAATCTCAATACCTGATCCACAGAACCTAAATGACACTTTTTAAGGAGTTCCTCCAGACAACAAAGGACACCTTCTGCCACAGCATCATTTACTTCTATTGGTGATTCTGGAGTTTCAAAAATGATCGATGTCTCTTTTGGATCAACATTCTGTGAAGATCGAAACTTGATTGATGCATCCAATATAAGCAGCAGTGGAAACAGCATGTAGCTGGAGAAAGAAAGCGGTAAGAACTCTGAATGTCAGCTGGCCAATGCATAAGCAACAGTTGGGTCCATCTGAGCTAGTAAATACCTAGAAAACTGGTTATATATGACCTTCTGGAAAATTAAAAAGAGATGGAAGACAAGCCCCAAAAGTAAACCACCAACATAAAGATGCTGACAGAATATAATTTCCCAACAACAACAGTTGCACAAAGTACATAGTAAGAGCTTCACATTAGTATTAAATTTACGAATAGCACCAGCACTGGGAACCAGTTCAACCAAGACTACATCCTACATGGCATCTTATGGATTCTCTATGTCTCGAGCTAGTATGTCAGTAAGACAAAATGTGAACCAGTTCCAGCTTCTGAAAACCCATTCATCCACAAATTCTGACATCATGTAGGACAGCATACTCCAAATGTTCATCCTTATCAGCTATTTCATGTTCTAGCGCTCTACTTCTATATCCTAACAAATCAAAGTCACAACATTCACTCAACCAAGTTACCAAATTGCGAAGACAGTAGAGAAAAGGCAGGGAAAATGTCAAAAATAGACAGAATTCTTTAAATTTCATTTGCTTCCAATTGCATAACAAGAAGCCAAAATGTTTCATCACCAAGAGGCACATAAAATTCTGCAGATAGTTCCGACAAATGGCTTAGTGAAACACAAAAATATGAATACACATACATTTGCTCACATTCTATACATACACATACATAATATGAATACAATAATTAAAAATGAAAATTAACAAAAAGATCAAATTTTGAAGATGAAATCAATCATAATTTCGTTTCAAGAAGCCAAAAAATCAATTGAAAATTAATCAATACAGAAGCAGTATACATTCCAGTGATGCAAATAATACATCTCTACACGTATAACAAGGTATATATACTAGTTTTATCTAAAAGCTTAAACTACCAAGCCAACTTTATTTATTTTTATTTATTCATTAACTTCAACATACGCAACACGAGAAAGCAGGATTCTTTTAGCTGAATTTCACGTAGAAACATTCTTTTTTGTGGCTCATCTAAAAGGTTATGTTTTTAGCGACCTGTTTATTTTATTTGTTTATTGACTTCAACACGTCTCTAGATTAAATTTAGATTTAACTAATTGAAAAGCCATAGATATACACAGAGACACAAACAATAAAGCTCTACACGTATATGAATGTATATGTATACGCGAGAGGATTATATATAATCGTCTCGTCTAATAATAAAATTGCACGTAAAAATATTCTTTTTAGAGACGGTTTTATTTTATTTATTTATTGAATTCAACACAAATCAACGAATGAATTAAAACTTAACCAATAGAAAAGCCATATACAGATACATAAATGATCGAAAGGTATATGTATAGACATATATATGTATATACTCGGAGAGAGGTTGGAGAGCACGTGGAGGCGAACGGCGAATAAGCTGAAGGAGTAGAGAAGGAGCAGAACGGGTTCCGTTAGGGTTTTGGAGAAGCTCTAACAATTGTATGCAACACCGTTTCACTTCTTCGAATGTACTGCTGAATTCAGCTCCGTCTTCTTCTTCTTCTTCTTCTTCTTCTTTTTCGGAGATGACGGCGTTAAAGCTGCCGTTAACTTCTTCGGTTTGGTCCATTTTCAGTGGCAACAAGTGTGTGGTGTGTTGTGTTGTGTTGTACGTTGTGCTTTAATGGTGGAGAAATGAAGAACCGCGAAAAAATGGTGGGAACGGGCCGGGCTGTGTAGCTGGAAGAGTCGTCAAAGTACTAGACTTCGACTAGTGGCAAAGAAGGAAAATTTTAAGGTATTCAGTGGCATATGAGTCATTTCAGATTATAATTATGGGTTGGGCTAATGGGAGTTTATTGGTCCTGAGGCTCAAATTTGTAGGGCCTACAAAACGGGTGTCCGAAGCAGTATATTATTTTACCGGAATGGTTTTGGTTCGAAGCAGAATTTATCGGTTTTTGTAATTTTGAGTATTTAGATTAAGGTTGGTTGGATTCAATGATTCTCACAAATACGGTGAGATTTGCATGTTGAGATGGCCTATTCGGTCTAACACAACTTTTTTTTAAATTAATATAACCCTATAATAATATAATCTTGTAAAAAGGTTGAACAATTAGATGAAGTCTTTCAATTATATTGGAATTCCAATCCAAATTAGCTTTAATGAACTATAAAACAATTTCAGGGAAGAATTGAGTTTTCAAATTTATTTTAAGCTTGTTTATCTTTTGATTACATGTATTACTTTTTTAAAACAAACTTGTTTCGTCTCATTTTACACGTTATTTAAAAGTTACACATGTATTTTAGCAAAATGAGAAAAAGAGTGTTTTTCAAACAACATTTGACAACCCAAATGACTAGATCAGTGTAATAACCCTAATGAAACAACATCATATCCGATGTCATCGAGAAACCTTTACTCAAAGGTGATTGTAGATGTTTCTAGGTATTTCTATAATGGAAAAAGTTAGTGCCTTGAATGACTATAATGGAAAAAGTTATACGATTGTCAAATTTTTCTTTTAAGTTGAGATAAATAGTGTATAAGCAATAATTGTAAAAAGACTCTTTCATATGAGGTTGTGCATATGAAAACAAAAATGTTTGCTACGGACAAAAATGTTTTCAATTTCCATCTAAAAAGTTTTACTTTTACAGAGAATCAATAATTTACAACTGTAAAAAAAATTCATATGAAGTGCCTTGATTGAAGAACTAGGGAGATCTTGAGAATGAAGGGTGGTATAGAGTTACACTTATTTCGAAAAGTCAATCAATGTAGAAACTGGTTATCTAATTCTGAGTTAAAATTTTCATTTGGAAGCCATACCATTGAGCTTCACTTGGGGTCTTTGTGCTTGTTCATGTAGAAAGATAGATAGGTGTGACATCTTCTAGATGGGTTACGGTATAATTATAGTTCGGTTTAAATTTCTTGTAAACTAAAAAAAGAAAAAAAAAATCTTATAATTTGAGAAAACCACTAATTATATTATAAAATAGCATATATATACATGATTTTTAGATTATATATTTTGTCAGTCTACAATAAAATTTCGCAACCACACAATAAATCTTACATCAGAAGACCTATTTTCACCTAATCAAATGCGTGATGAAATAGTCAATTCTTACACATTCTCTTGGGCAACACATTTCTAATTTTTGTTGAATTAGATACCAAAACTTTGAGGTGATGAAGGCCATATTGGAAAGCAATCTATTCCATTATCAACCTCTGGCTGCAACATCATATTCTTTTCTTGATTATCACCATCACTTTGATCTCCTACTAATCCAAGTTCATATTCCAAGTTTTTTAACCACTTTCTGCATTCAACTGCCGAATCGAAGTCTTTTTCTTCCACGGAATGTGAGCCGTGACAATCCTCATCGTCATCGTGTGATTGAGATGCACTGGACTTAGAACGATCTAATGTATCTAAAACGCTCCAAAAAGCTTCGAGATCAGACTCTAATGGAATTTCAAATGCTTCATCAGTACTGAAGTTGTGCATTGAACTGATCATTTCTTCCTTTGGTCGAGGAATTTCAACTTGGCTGAGGCTGGAGAAATCTGATATATAAGAAGAACTTGGAGAATCAATACCTGATTGTTCCTTTGTTTGTTCAAGTCCCATTTCCTTGTTTTTGTCTTCATGTGACATGATTGAATTTGATGAAGAAGAAGAAGAGTTGGTAGAATAACTTGTTGAAGAGCTTTTGGTTTCATTTTCATGGCTGCTGCCAGCATCTTTTTTCATCAGTCTTTTCTTCAGATGTGTATTCCACACATTCTTGATTTCATTATCTGTTCTTCCTGGAAAATGAGATGCTATCTTTGACCACCTGCGTTGGGTTTCACAGTAATTAATTTGGTTGATCATTTTAATTTCTTCATAACGTTATAATATTATTACAAACAAAATCTAATAGTACTGGTGAACTACCAGATCATTTCATCATAATAATCATATAGACAATTCACCACTATTAAACAAACGTTACGAGGAGATCTGAATCCATCAACATCAAAATTTGAGGAAAAAGAATAGTCAAATCAATATGAAGTGATGGAAATGGAAAAAATAATCATACTTGTTTCCCATAGAATTGTGTAGCTTGATTATGGTTTCCTCTTCTTCTGGTGTGAAATTCCCTCGCTTTACGTCAGGTCTTAGGTAATTAATCCACCTCAAGCGACAACTTTTTCCACATCTCAATAGCCCTACCAAACAACCAAGCAAGCTAAATCAACTTCATGAGATATTAAATGTACATATTTTAGTAGTTTTTCACTTCAATTGTTGCATAAATGAGGACTTCTATCTCCATTACCCAACTACTTTTGGATCTTAAACCAGATTATCCTGCTGAAAGAGATTTTCAGTTTAACTATATGGAAAAAGCAAACATTAGAAGTGTCAAATTCCGAAATCACTTGTTCGGAGTAGGCATAATTTAAATTAGTCAGACCTAACGGAATGATCCTAAAAAAAAACTGACTTCTTGGTAAATTTGAACTTAGGATCATGGAAGCAAATTTTTCGCCAGTACTCCAAGTGTTTTACCACTAAACTAACCGTTCGGGTTAATTGTTAAATGCTTTCTTATTTAATATGAGAAAAATTGACATCTGGCGGGGAGAATTTGGCCACTATCAGTCGGAAAAGTGTTTGTAAATCTACTACTGCGCAAATAACGGCAGCCATAAACTTTGTCTTGTTGATTCCAGTCAATTCTTTCATTTTTCATCCTTTGAATTCTTTAATCATACTTTGAATCATTTCAAACAAGATCTTAATTTGGGTTCACATTTTAACAGTTAACTAGAAGAATAATGACAAAGTTACGGCAGATATCTCAACTTTTCAGCGTGATTTATTACGTGAATATATACATTAATTAAGATATAAAGTGACATTTTCAAAACGTAAAATGCATGGCATATATATTAATATTGACCAGGATAGATGTGTTTCATTGGAACTGATCAAAAGCCATTCAATAGACGAGAAAGGCAAATTAATTTGTGAAATCTAGTTCTAGATTGGTATATAAAACTTTCCCTCTTCTCTTATTCATCTTTAATGCATATTAATTCATTTCACCAGAAAAAGAAAAAAAAAATAACCCGCAACTAGCCATATTGATGTTAAGTTTATATGCCTCGAAGGTTGAATGTAATGAAATGGAAATAATTATTAGTATAATCCAACTTGCAGCTAACACACTTGAACCTAATGCATGAAGAAAATTAAGTAGAAACTGCAAGATCAACCTGAAACAGAAAATGCAAAAGGAAATATAGTATATTAATGCATTCTCACTTTAAATTTTTTCATGAAAATCTCGACAACGTTTCAAAAATTCCGGGGGGAAAAATTCAGGAACTTCATGAAAGGATTATGTAAAGTTCATTTTTTGTTAGTATCCTCCAATACTATACTCTCGAGACCGATCTATATATACAATTGTGAGGACTACACGCAGCTCCACAAAACACATTTAAAATCTCTCTATATTTCAAGTTTTTTGAGTTTGTAACATTACTTAATCCTCATAATTTATCGTTACACTTAATTTAGTCTTCACTTAATTCTCACTAATAAAATATCTTAAATATGAGAGACGCATATATATACACACAGTCACAGACAGATGGAAGATGGGGGAAGAAGGGAAGAATGAATACTACCTGCTTGTTTTGGAAGAGCACGCCAATTGGCATGACCATGCTTGTGAATAAAAGAGATAAGCCTCAAATCCTCTGCAGGACTCCATGGTCCCCTCTTCACTTTAGCCTTGTCACAGCAAGGGGCACGACCTCTTCCCATTTTTCTTACACGTTTAAGAATGATTAACCAAGAAAGTACAGACACACAAGTACGGCCACCTATTGTGTCCTCTCCAACTCTGTACTTTGTGTTTGCTTTATCTCACAGCTTCTCTCTCTATTTATAGGGAGGAGTTGGAATATGACCAACCAACGAGGACCATGCCATGATTTCCATGCAAGCTATAATTCTTTTTTAATTTTGCCATAATGCATACTCTAATTTAATCAACGGTAGTCAATATTTGCGATGAATTGATATGCTTCAAAATTGGAATATTTATTGATTACAACGAGATATTACTCAACACTTCATTCGATCCTTGGAGGCATGCAAGTTATAATTTAATTTATTTGGCAAATATAAACATAAATTGAGATTTTATGTTCTTTAATAAGGAATGTAATTAATATTATTCTAGCTTATGCATATATAAATTATCATCTAGCGTTCATTTATCAATATTTACTAACATTAATTAAATTCATGTTCATATTAATGATTAATAAAAGATAATATATCAAAGATTCATAAACTATATTAAGTTTTAGTCTTTCCAGACAAATGGCATCATTTAATGTCTATCTATGGTGTCCTCAGATTGTGTTTATTCAATGCTCCATATGAACATATGAATTGCTACCCTTTTGGTTTAAATGTGTAACTACCTTTTTATATTCCATTTATACTTTTTTATATCTCCTTCAAAAGGGACACACATTAGTCTAACATTATCTATAGTTCATTGAATATATCACAATTAGTTTGGTATAGGTTTCCTAATCCATGACGAATTCCTCACAAGAAAAAATTGAATTAAAGAAGCATAAATCCTCAATCACAATGAAGCATAAATAAAAATCATCTTCATTTATCTTGTTTCCTTATCCAAGTGCTCTTTGCTTGGAAGATACTGTTTGGCCTAGATTTGAAATTTTAACTTATAAGTTGTAGAGCTTTTAATAGTAGAGTTTTGGAAGAAGTATTGTTAAACGAAAGTTGTTAACTGTTTGGCTTATGTTGGGCAATGTTGACTTTTAAAAAAATTGTGGGCAATGTTGAAATTTAAAAAATATAAAATGGTATATTTAATAAAGAAAAAATAATAATTTCCTGCATTATATGAAAATAATTTCGCAAAAGCCTATTTTGAAAAGCTCCAATTTAAAGCTTCTTGTTTTTCAACTTTTTGCACCTTCAACTTTTAAACTTACAAGAAGCACTTTTGAGTATCAAAAAATTATGCCAAACAGAACTTCAATCGTGAGTTGTTGACAGAGCGTTCACTAGTGTTCATCAATAAGAATTAATTTAAGATGTGAGAAACGATTACTATTCTAACAGGTGTGTTTACTGGTTACATATTAAATTTCGACTATAGTGAGCCAAAACATATGTGGAATATACCCTCAGTTATGGAGCATGTTATATATAGCTAGGGACCAAAACTGACCAAATTTGTCTTGCTACTAAGCTTGATTAGAAGATAGAAGAAAGAAAAAAATATACTTAATAAGTATAGACCCTCTAATTATAGATTAGAATTCTGATAATAGAGTTTCGAGATTTATTTATTTTATAGGTGGATTACTAGCAATTTTTTTTTTGGGTCAAAGATCACTAGCAACTTGCACTATTTAAAAAAAAAAATGGTACTTACTTAGTATTGGTAAGGCTAGATGATGTTTGGTGAGTAGAAGAGATAAGGCATCTCCCATTAGGGTATCCTCTTATAAGGCTAATAGAAAGTTATTTATAAGAATCTCTTAACTTGTGACTCAAGTTAAATCGATTGCAACGTGGACTCAATTTAATTCAAACCTAATTCAATATATGAAAATGAGATTTCAGGTTAAATTTTGGCAACTACAATTGACAATCTAGAGAACAATGGATCTGCATCAGGCCACCTTTAAGAATTACAATACTAACTATGACTAGTTCAAGAAAGTTGAGTAATTTAGATATCAGGATATCTTTCTCATCCAAGGGGAAGAATGTGATTGAATTTTATGCAAAAACATCTATTCCATTATCTAGCTCAGAATTGCAAATTGCAGGGCTAGTAATTAATTTAGGTCACCAGCTCAATGAATGGCTATAAATAAAATTAGTAAGTAATAGATATTGCCATTGATATTTATCTTTCTTATTTAGAGATATTGCATGTCTTTCGAATCAGAATTTTGATTCTCTCGTAAATATATAACTTATAAATGGACATTAATAATAAAAAAGTAAAGATGCAATGCGATCTTATAATATTAATTAATTAAGCCCAGTACTGCCAAGTCGTGAGTTGGGAAACTAACATCAAAGGTACCTAATTTTGACATAAATTTTCTTTTTGGGTTAGTAGAGATTCACTAACCATGCATAGACTTTTTTGTGGACTAAAAAGTCTAAAGTCGACAATATCTCCAGAAATAGGTAACTCATGTATGCATGACGTTTGTCTTATGCACAAAGCCATTAAGCGTAAAGTGGCATGCATATGTTTTTAATGTTAATTTGCTCGATTACTTGTCCAACACGGGTGTCTGCAAAATTATTTATCAGAGCTGTTGTTTTGTTTGACAAAAGAGGTAGCCTACAATGCTACTTTTGTAGAATCTACTTAACACAAATATCAACGTGTAGAGACCACAGGAAAAATCTTATACTACTCTTCGAGTCGAAGGATGTTGTGTGGCATGCCTCTCTGATCACCAAATGGCAGCTGCCTAACACAATTACGGCTAATTACATTGAATATAAAATTGGGTTCCTCGCGATGTTCGAAATAAATAAATAAATAAAATAGAGTTTTTTAATAGTCTTGGTTGTATCGTAGATTCAATAATTTACTTTATAGGTAAGGTTTCTGATTTAAGTTCAAGAAAATCCTACTATGCTGCGTAATATTTGAGTTTATACTTTGTAAATTAACACAGACCATAACACAAGGAAAGACAAAAATACAGCGATTTAAAACTCAGTCCGATACTTAAAAATTATATTTATATAATCGATCTTAAATAGTGGTATAAAGGTTTTGTTTGCTTTATTATTTTTCTTTTTCTTTTGTAAAAGTCGGAGCAAATAAGTAGCACTTAGTTTGCAAATAAAACAATGCATAAAACTCATTCCAAATCCTATTTTAGCGAGATTAAATCTTCAATAGATATTAAAGCAAGGAGTTGACTTCTTTTTTCTTTTTACTTACTCCAGAGAAGACTGCATTAAATTAATCTCAAAATTACAAATTCCATAATACAACAGTCTCAACGCATACTAACTCGGGTCAATTAAGGGCTCGCCAAAATCAACCTAATAATAAGAAAGTCACTGTTACTTATAGCGCAGCTTCGCCCTTATAGATTAAGAATTTTCTTCTACACCACGTATAAATTTAAATTACAATGAGTTAATACTCGACCGCTTCACTCAATTCTCGGGGATTAGCAGGATTGGACCTTTTTTTCTTTCTTTCTTTCTTTCTTTCTGATGGGAAGCAGGAGTGGACTAGATATGCTTGGAGCGAATAGGAGAATTTCTATACAAATAATCAAAATTTATCACTCAAAGGTTGAATCTTAATATTTCTACGAGTATGAAACGGTGATCCAATAATGAAACACAAGTACATCAATAAGTGTTGAAAACTAGGGGGCTTGCATCATTACCTTTTAAGTTGGTAAGAATCGGTTGAAGAATAAAGGAAATAAAAATTAAAAGCTTCACCAAACTGCAAATCGATAGATTTAGTTGTTCAACAGGAGTGAAAATTGCAAATACCCTGCAACATTTCAACAACGTAGTCAACTAAATACTGATCCTATTGACATTCCGTAACTAAACCTTGGACTCCAAATTCGTTGTGGCATATGCTTCAAAATATCTATCTTACACAAATTTGACCTATCCGTGTAAAAGATTTGAATGAAGTGGTAAGATAATAATTTGTTACGACTAAATGTCTCAGTTTGAATTTATATATTTTTTAATTACAAATATTGTTTGATTTTTAATTAATTTAGAGTGTACATTGAGAATAGGTACGGATCTAAGAATATTATTATTCAATGAAGACTAAAAAAATAAGATTTAATACATATGCAATTAATTTTTCAGCCTAAAAAATATTTAAAAAATGTACAAGTTTTTGAAAAATGTTATCCCAACTTCTTCCTTAATTGCTTCACTCTTGAAATTAGTGAGGGTTACAACTCCCGCTAGCCCATGAATGATTCCCCCGTTGGTTGGGAAACACCACTGCATCACAAAGTTTGTAATATGTGATAAATTTAATATCGTCAGTCTAGAGTGAGTTTTTTGTATCAAAAACGAAGAAGAAATTTGATCTTCCCATCTCACACCCTTGAAATGCCAACTACGATATTCAACGGACAGGAGCAATCCTTTTAATTAAATTAAAATAGATATCCACGACAGACGATACATTTTCTTGACCCCTAATTAGTTAAGAATTCGTAATTGCTGATGCATTTCGAAAGTTATATGAGATCACCGGTGGTATTGTTTCCTCAAAACATCTAGAGAAGTTCAAGAAGACAAACTTGTTAAGAAAAGTACGCTAATGCCTAGTGCTACCGTTGAAATAACCAAAAAAAAAAAAAAAAAGATTATTAGTTTTGACAAATTAGCAGCTAAGCTAGAGTAAAATGCATCATACCTCTTTGTATTTTATAAAAGTTGCATAATAAATTCTTTATTTTTAAAAGTGGTATAAAATCTCCTTTGTTATCCATAATATTGCATATTCTCCCCAATCTTAACCTCCGTTAATTTTGATGGTCAAAAGTTGTAAAAGATGAAATTATCCCAATTAAATAAAATCATTTTGTATTTGTATTCAACTTTTCAAATATCTTTCACTATTCATCAACAGAATTTTGATTAAAAAATTTTCATTTAAATTTTATTTCTTTTCATTTTACATGAAATTATGAATCTAACGCATCAAGTTTTATGCGATTTGAATAAGAATTGAGAAAGATATGAATTTTAGAAGTTTTTTTTTGGGAAAAATGCAGCAATAGTCCCCATAGTTTACTCAAAAGTCAATATAATCCTCATTGTTTTAAAATGCTCAAAAAGGTCCCCAATGTTTATAAATATGCTCATTGTGGTCCCCACCGTTAAAAATCTAACAGAAAATACATAAAATGACTAAACTACCCCTAATTAAATCAAAAAATTACAAGCTTATCCTTCCTTTCTTCTTCCTCTTCCACCCCACCTACCACCACCACCACCACCGCCACCACCACCACCACCACCCAATTCACAGCCGCCGGTCAACACCACTACCAGCCACCAACGACCACCCACACCACCAGTCACCACCACGTCCAGCCAACCACACCGCCAGACACCACCACCCGTGTTTTTGGCTTTGTGTCAACACCACCACCAGCCACCAGCCGCCACCCACACCGCCAGTCACCACCACCCACACCACCAGTCACCACCATCAACACGCGAGCCCACGACGAACACCACCCTCCACCACGCGAACACTAACCCCACCACGCGAACCCACGACGAACACCACCCCCCACCCATGCGAGCCCACCGCGAACAGCACCCACCACCCACGCAAGCCCACCGCGAACAGCACCCCCCACCCACGCGAGCGCAAGCCACCAGCCACTCCATCACCACCCCCACCTAAACCCACACCCACGTGAACCCACTGCAAACCCCCCCCCCACCCTCGCGATTTTGTGTATGTGTTTTTGGCTTTGTGTGTGTAATATTAGTGTGTATGTGTTCGTGTGTGTGTGTTCTGGTGTGTGTTCGTGTGTGTGTGTTCTGGTGTGTGTGTTTTCGTGTGTGTGTGTTCTTGTGTGTGTGTTTTCGTGTGTGTGTGTTCTTGTGTGTGTGTTCGTGTGTGTGTGTTCTTGTGTGTGTGTTCGTGTGTGTGTGTTTCTGTGTGTGTGTTCGTGTGTGTGTGCTTCTGTGTGTGGGCCCATGTGGGTTCTAGTGTGTGTTCAAGTGTGTTCTTGTGTGTGTTCGTGTGTGTGTGGTTTAGGGTGGATTAGTGTGTATTTTTTGGTGTGTTTGTGTGAGATTGTATGTTTTTTACTGAATTTCCAATTATACCCTTGAAACACTGTTTATATGTGTTAAAACTAACTAAACTTTTAACGGTGGGGACCACAATGAGCATATTTATAAACATTGGGGACCTTTTTGAGCATTTTAAAACAATGAGGATTATATTGACTTTTGAGTAAACAATGGGGACTATTGCTGCATTTTTCCCTTTTTTTTTCATGGACTAAAAGTTTGAAGATGATAAAAAACGACGTCGTTTTCAGTTTAAAACCCGCCAATAAAGTAATGCCACGTAGCAAACCAAACCAATACAGTAATGCAATGTAACAAAGGCTAAACATATATTCGAACTCAGGACCTTCACAACACACACGAGCGCCTAAACCACTAAGCTATTCAAATCCCACGGTATTAATTGGACAATGAAAATATATATATTCTTTTTCAGATTGTTACAGCCACCACACACCATCTCCGCCATTCCTCTAGCCATCTTCTCCAACTACTTCTGCCACTTCCTGCAATCACCTCCAGCAGCTACCAACGAATCTATCAGTACGAAGATCCATCAAACTAATACTCAGCAATAACCATTTTAATGTCATATAGTTTTGCAAAAAAATGGGGTTTGATTTAAAAACCAATCTCAAAATTCAATTTCTATATGAAAATCATGTATAAGCTGAAAAGATTTTTAAAGATTGTTGATGTTGAGTATCTAAAATCATTTATGGTGGAGATATGTAGTGGTGGGATGTGCTAGTGGTGAGGAAGAAGTTGAGTGAAAACTGGGGGGAAAAAATGAAAGAAAGAAAAGTTAGAAACAATCTAAGGATATTTTAGTCAATCAATATATGTTTTCATAGTTTGTGCTATTCTTAGTTGCACTTTAAGCGTGTGTATATCACTCACCGTTAAATTTAACGGATAATTAGATGGAAGAGGTATGGTGCAACATTATAGATAACGTAGGGGATTCTACGACACTTTTGAAAACACATGATTTATTATGCAATTTTTGCAAAACACAAAACGGTATGATGTATTTTACTCGCTAAGTTATCATTTCAACAAGGCATTTTCCTATTCGCAAAGTAGTGCACCAATAAAATCGAATGAGTTACCTTGACACAACGGCAAAATTATCATTTTGTGAAGCGAAAATCACGAGTTCAAGTCAGTCAAAGTCGTCTCCTACCAAAAATGCAAAGTGAGACATTGTACTAGTGTCAAAAATAGAAATGCACCACTTCTTCCGATCTTATAGACTTCTTCTCTTTAGCCATTGCCAACTTAATGCATTCTATTAGAGATTTATCTTTTTCAACTTGATTAAGAAACAGAAAAGATAAGACCTTGTCCACGAATTATGATAACCAAACATTTGCTATACGATGAAGAGTGCACAATGCTGTAGGTAAAGACAACCCGCTTCACAATGGTCAATTGTATGCGACAGGATGAAGAACCTGCAGTAGTTGAATGACACTTCTCTGCAACAAAAACATTAAAATCTGCTAAATGTGCATACTGAGACTCAGTTCTGGCCGTAACCAAGGTTCTTTTCCTAGATCCTAGTTCGTTTGTCCAGCTTCATGAAACATTTTAGGTCACGAAAGGGAAGAGTTTCAATGTCTTTCTTTTTCATACCTTACTACTCACTTGGAGCTTATCAAGCAGGGGCGAGAGAGCTGACATGTATAACTTATGCCCCTTATCTCCCGGTGCAGGGGATGGGGGTGGGCATAGGGGAGTGCGGGGGTGGGGTTGGATTTCTGTACAGAGGGGTTTAGGTGTTTATAAGGTAAAAGGCCATTTGAAGTCTAGAGTCGAAACAAATGACTAGCCATAAAAGAAGAAATCCGATCCAACACCGAGAAGAAAAAGGTACAGGTAAACAAGATCCGACTTAACAGAATGTTGTAATACCCTTCCTAATCCATAAGTTGATACATACAGAAATGAAAATGCTTATACAGACACAAGCTATCGTATGTCATGTACAAAAAAGGAAAAAAAGGGAAAAACATGAAGAAATTGAGAAAGCCTGTGCAAGCCAAGCAGCCAAGAGGGACTACAAGCAACATATAAATACCTTGTGGCTAGTTATCCGACTTGAAGCGAATCATAGCAGTTTGTAAATTACTAATAAGCAAAGCAATTGAAGACATGGTGTATGTAGAAGGAACTAATCCCCTGAACATAATGGCGGTAGAGATATGACAAAGGTTTTAACGTTCAAGCCAAATTGATAAAAACAAAGTCAACCACAGGTTTTCAGGTCGCCACAAGTACATGAAACTCAAATATGTTCATTTCATTTCATATGCAATTGAGGTTGAAACAACTAATTTTCCATTATTAAGTGCACTATCTAAAGGCTACCACCCCTCAGTGCAAGAACAAGATGAAGGACAGAACCACCCTCAATGTTGTAGTCTTTTGCGGTTTTGTCATCTCCAAGCTGCTTGCCGGCGTAAATAAGCCTGCACAAAGTAAGACAAGTAAGACTTTTGCAATCATCTAACAGAACGCCTCAGAAAAATTAATCTGCCAAAGAAAATTAGGTTTAGGCACATATAGGTGACAATGGTAGACGAAAAAAAGGAAGTGCAAATAAAAAGGCATCAGGATAGGCAAATTTAATTACAGCAAAAACAGTCACAATTAGTCAAAAGCAAAATCATTATGTCAATTCCACAAATTGATTACATCAAACAGGGAATAAAGTCTTAGTAGAGCAGGCACAAAATTATCTTTTCAGCAAAGAGATAAAAGATTCCTTAGTTAGTTCAACATAAATAGAACAGACTACAAACCTTTGCTGCACAGGAGGAATTCCTTCTTTCTCCTCAACACGTTCCTTGATCCGATCAATGGTATCCATTGGTTCAATATCAATTTCAATTTCCTTCCCAGTAAGAGTCTTCACCTTGATCATTGTTCCTCCTCTAAGCCTCAATACCAGGTGAAGAGTTGATTCTTTTTGGATATTGTAATCTGCCAGAGTTCGACCATCTTCCAACTGTTTACCAGCAAAAATCAGCCTCTGCTGATCAGGTGGTATTCCTTCCTTGTCCTGGTAGCAACACATTGACATCTAAGTTTACTAGATAATAATGATTTTAGGGAAGCAACAATAAAAAAATGGAAAAATCCTCCACATTGGTATGAAAATAGCGAGAAAGACATGCAAACGTGGAATGTGATAGGATGCCTTTTAGAGTACCAACGTAGCAAATAACATTTACTTTGCAGTCTGTTTTCCATTTTAAATGCATAATCACCTGCCAACCTCGAACAAAAGTAAATAACATCACGGTGTCCGTTTGTTTATATGTCCACAAAACCATCTCCAAATGCCGAGATCAAAGTTGTATGAGGGGAAAAAAAGATACAAGAAAGATTGAACCGGTTAGCAACTGTAAGTGAATAAACCAGGAGTCATTCAGCAGCCCTACTTTTTAATCAGTGAAACTAATCAAAGATCTTTTCTTTAAGGTCATACTCAATGCACAAGGTTGCTCTCGCAAATAGCATTGCCTGATAATTATAGATGTACTCAATATTCGCTTATTTCTATTGCCAAGAAAATTGTTTTCAAGACTTTACCCCAGACCAAATATTAAAGTAAATGAGGACTTGGCACGAAATTTCCAACATAAAGTTCTTTATTATAAAATTAATTTCATCTGACATAAAACATGGTCAGAGCCGGTAAAATTAAAAGCTAATATGTCCTGGAAAGACTAGGACAGAAACAAAAGAACCCCACTCACGTCACACTTATTAAAGATCGAAATAGCCTAACTTAATATCGTGTTGACCTTTCCAAATTATCTAAGATTTTGATCTTTTATTGTTAAGAAAATAAATAAATAAAATGAAACATTCTCTAACAGGAAATTGTAAATTTACATAGTATATTAACAAAAACTCTTGGAGTCAATTCTCGCCTCCACTCAATTAAAAAGAATACATCCACTTACAAGTCTTGAAAAAAAAAAAAAAAGACTCTCTCGTTTGCACCTAAGTGGACTTGTTTAAAACAATAAAAGGCAATTACGTGCACAAAACTCACACTAAGCGCCCTTACCTTGCATTTTTAGGTTATTTCCACAAGTCCAACCTACTTTCAATTCTATTATTTTGACATGTTAAAATTATAAGTACATAAAAAGTAATAATAATAACTGAATGAGCCAAAGGTCCACACCACAAAATAAAGCAGAATAAATAAACAAAATCCAGAAACACCCACTAATTCATAATTTAACACATCAAAACACCAAAACCATTTAATTTATATATCTATATATATATATATATATCTATATATATATGTGGTGTGTGTGTGTGTGTGTGTGTGTGTGTGAGAGAAGAGAGAGAGAGAGAGAGAGAGAGAGAGGAGAAAAAGAAAAGAAAAAAAGGAAGTGGGACCTGAATCTTGGATTTGACATTGTCGATGGTGTCACTGCTCTCGACCTCGAGGGTGATGGTTTTTCCGGTTAAGGTCTTCACGAAGATCTGCATGTTGAATCAATTGATGATTGTTTCTTTCGAACCGAGCCCCCTTTTTTTTCTCTTTCTTTCTGATGAATAATGATGATGTGGTATATATATAAAATTATTTATTAAATAATGATGGCAGCAATGTTACGCTATGTTTTGGAATTTGGAGTGGTGTGGTGGTAATTCGGGAAATTCGAATATATGGTTTTTATAGTATATTAGAATTTTGATTGGTCAGTAGATTTTCGTAAAAAGAATAATAGACCACCACGGGCCATTTGGTCTAGTGGTATGGTTTTTATTTATTCTCATTTAAAATGTAAGAGCTTTTGAAATTTATTTTTTATTTGTAACATTTCAAATAATGTAGAATAGTTTTGGTTAATAGAGGAAATTTTTATTTATAATATTGTTATGCTATGTTTGACTAATAAATATGCATGTTTGCAAAACATAATTTTGAAGATCACAAAAGTGATTTTCGTTCTATTGTTTCTGACTTATAAACATGAAGGAATTAAAAGAAAACAAGAACAATGGAAAATTTCCTCAAGTTATTATTATTATTATTATTATTTTTTTGGGGGGGGGGGGGACACATCAATTTTGATAGTCAATGGTAATAATAGTGAACTATAATTATCGTATAAATCATTTAATATTGGACAAAAACTACTACTTAAGCCATTCAATAACATTTATTTTTTTCTCATTAAGGTAATTGATTGAATCACCCTATGAATTCTTATTTTAGTGGGATCAAAGGAGAAAAAGCAACCCAAACCTTTGTGCATTAGCACATGTATTTTATATTTCATTTTTGGCTTCTTCATGTTTTAAAAAGATGTATACCCAACAAGGATCAACCCTGAGAGGGGGGGATATATATAAAATAAAAATGAAAAAAATCCTTGAAGGGGAGACATTTCAAAACTTGAGTTGTCTATGTGATAATGTACCAAATGTCATGCGATCTAGCTGATATTTTAAAATTTACTATTGGGCTTATTTCCACCTAGATTGGGCCGTTGGGGCTGTGTTAGATAGCCCTTGGGCCATACCCTAAACCAAGATACCATGAGCATCTGTTTGACTACAAAACTTGTTCCAGGTGAGTTTAACTTTATCTGAGAATCTTCCAAATGCTTTTTCTTTTTCAGAAAGAATCCATTAAAAATGACATGATACCCACCAAGATCGAAAATACATATAATTGGACTAGGACCAATACAATAAAACTCAAAATAACGAATAACGAATAACACACTCTTGAATCAGGCCCAAACAGCAAGGTCCAAGCCCAAAAAAGAAAATCAAGGGCGGAAGCTGCCCGAAACAAAATCCGAGATAAAAACTGCCACCTAAACACCGAACAAAAACGAAAGATGACAAGCAATAACCGCTCAAAATGAATTTGTATATCATCTGAAAGTTGAAAGTATAGAATAAAAGTGAATGTCTTTCTATTAAAAGGAAGTTTGGCATCCTGAGACATTACTAGAAGGAAGATAGTGAAGTCTCACCCCCCGTTGGTCTCTGCTTAGCCTCCCTCACATAAAAAATAAAAAATAAAAGTAAATTCCTTTCCGCTAGAAATTAAAGAAGTCTGGTGTCCCAAGACACTACTAGGAATAGAGACAATGAATGACTCCAATTTTTAAAATTTTAACCGTTCAGCGATTTTCATGTCTTGAAATGATTGACTCATCCACATATATATGTAAAACTTCTTACTATCAGAGATGATTTTTTTCAGGATATACTTTCACAAGAAATTTGTCTTTTGACTTGTTCCATTGCACCAAAAAAATTGAGTAGGAACAAAGGCATTTATCACATGCCTGATGGTAAAGCAGTCTTCAGATTCACACAAATATTAGGTCCTTCCATGTCCACTTAAGTCTATACGATATTATGCTCAACTTGCATTTTCATGTATGCTCAAGTTGCATTTTCACAACAAAGTGTAGTGATTGATGTACCTTAGAATAGTACAAAATACACTGAACAGTGTTATAACAACAGCTCGGTATGTATGTATGGAAATTTGTGAGAGCAAGTCCTATGTTGGCATTAAATGAGAATGGACCATCAAGAAGAAATTTCATCAACTGGTGTCTCTTTCAAGAGTTTATTACACTTCACACCTATATAGAATCCCAACAGAAGCTTATACTACGTCTTAATAGAATGAAAATGATCTTCCAAATATCCTCCATCTGAGTAATAATATTTTATATCACCCCTTTATTCTTTTTTTGTATAGTAAAAATTTTAGTATATAAAGAAAGGTGATGAGATGATATATAATATTGTTCTTCTTCTTCTCTATAATGTTCAATCAAGATGTCATTGGAACCATATATACATATATATATATATATGAAAGATCATGTCAGATCCATCTAAAATTATAAACCCTAGCTATGATGCAGGGCCACGCTTCGATACATGTTTCAGCTTAGTTAAAAGTGATAATGGTAAAAGTCTAGCATCCAAAACCTTAATTAATAAACCATTATCTTACCATTCCGTTCAACCATTGAGGCTAGACGGAAGTCATAAGAGAAAAATACTTATTTATACCGTTAACCAACAAAGAAGAAATTTAGATTCGTACCAAACTAAATAATAAGTTTAAGAGGAATTTTTCCGACAACTAATGCAATGGCTTCATAGACAAACTTTGTGTAGAACAACGTGAAATTGTTTTTTTTTTTTTTTCTAAAAAAAAAAAACTACATGAAAATTATGATGTGACGTACTTAATTCTTCACTATTTGTTGGTACCCTTTCATTTTCCATACTAAATTTCTGACTTCTTGGAGTACATTTAAATTAATGACTTGAAGTGCAAGGAAAAGGACTAAAAAGATTCAAAACAACAGTGTAGAATAATAAACTGTTTACATAATTTTTTAACACTGTATGTAATTAAGTACCTTCAGAAGTCTATACTAATTGTTAGAGGTGTCATATGTCTTCGGCCTTGGCTCGCTTCTTTTAGCAAACCTTTTATGCTTTTGCATAAGCCTGCGGATTATTTATTTTAAGGAAAACAATTAGTTTTTTTGGTTACATGGAGGCAAAGTCAATAAGAAATTATTCACCAACCAGCGAGAGGTTGTTATTTCCCCTTTATCTCTATCAAGGAGTCAAAGCAAAGGTGTAAGAACAAACTCAATGGTACAACTTCCTAATGGAAAACTCAATTCAATTAAGACTTGATCTCTAATTCACATATTTATTAGTTTCATGATAGATATGTATCATTTCAAACCCGGGATTGGTCTACAACATTTTTCTGCAGGATTCCCTCTTTAAATCCAGAATTATAGGTTTCATGATATTGTTGTTCTGGAAAAGAAAAAAAAAACTGTAGTCTAAAGTGCATTATTCAAAGATTACTTCTGTAGTCTTTTATTTTATTTTATTTTATTTTAAGCGAGACTTAAGCCGTATAATAGATATTAAAAACTGTTACCTACGAGTTAATCGATTTCATAATCTTTCGTACTTACAACAAGAGACATATCGCTAGACCAAAGGCTTATTAGTTACCATCGTAGTCTTTCGAGATTATTTCCAATTAATCTGAAACATAAAAATAATGGAGAGAGAGAGATGCCCTTTGAAGTATTATTAACTTCATTCATAAATGCGAATTGAAGGGCATTGAATATGAATCTTAAATCTATACTCATTGGGCATTGGAGACTTGTACTATTTAGCATTCAATTTATAATAAAGAGAGGCAGCAAGGGGTAGGAGGAAATCTAAATCCACCTTATATTAATGCTTTCTTTTATTGCTTTTGATTGACTTCATCTTTGGAATTTATGTTGAAAATTCTTTTTTCCTTTTCAAAATGGTAGATTTATATCTACCACTAGAAATGGCAAGTTACATCATGAGAAAAATGATGCATATAAGAAGGCCCCTACCCATAGATATTCCACCCCCATCCCCCCCCTCCCCCCCCAATAAAATTAATTGGAAGGATAATGTAATAATAACACACAAAATTAAGTACACACAAATAATTGTAATAGTTCTTAAGTTTAATTTCTTTTCTACATGGAGTTTTGAGCTTGGACTATAATGTTTTCAAACATATGCATTTTGATCAATCGTACATTTTCCAAAATAAGTACACATTAATTCTCGCAATGAATTATATATCTACATAAAGTAATACAGCATTGTTTTTCATCTAGAATGAGTGATGCCCTTATTTAGTTACCACTTTCATATATATGTGAAGAGGTTTATTTTGTTAGCTCCCGTAATTGTTAATATCGTGTGAAATAATGGTTGGAGTGTAGACTGCACCATAATTGGAAATACAAGGGATTTATATATATGTTTGCACATATGAAAATTGAAAGTTCTTATTTTGCTTAAAGGAGGTTATACTTAATTCAATTTAAAACACATTTGAACTAAAAAGCAAGGTTAAATCATCATAAAATATTTACTAATCCATAATAATTCCACATATAATAATTAGACAAGGATATTACGTGGGTGTTTGGCTTAGCTTAAAATTAAAATGTGCTTTATAAGCTATTTTTAGGTATCATAAGCTCTAAAGCACATATACTTAGGTTAAACTAGTCTCACTAGTACTCTGGCAGTAGCCAAATAGTTGTACTTAGTTTTTGAACCCAATATATGCATTTGCTTAGCAAGGGGGGAAAAAAAAAATAGTATCAACTTCAAAAGCTTATAAAAATAAATAAATAAACAAAAGGTGGGGGTGGGGGGGGGGGGGGGGGGGGGTGGATGAACATGTATAACAAACTCTTTATGAACTTATAAACTGTTTCTTATAACTTGTTTTACCAAACAACTTACATGATTTATAAGGTCAAAAATATTTTAGAAGTTGTTTTCTCCCGAAAATAAGCTTAGCCAAACACCATCTATGTGTTAGGTTAATAGGCAGTCTTTTGAAGGCACATGTTGGTTAGACAAGTCAAGTAAATTAAGGATCAAAACTTGTAAGATTTGGGCAATTTCAGAAATGGGGTACTTCATAATGCTTTATGTATAGCAAATTTCTCCATTCCTTTTTGTATATTAATTATTAGCTCTTTATGATTCCATCTTCTTTACTTTTTGTCTACGCAATTTTAAAATATGGTTGACCATCAAGTTTGGTTCTTTCACACATTCACCTATCCTGCTGCTCCCATGCATTAATCATAGGAGCAAAAAATTGATTGCCTAACCACATTAAATTGAACTACAATTCAAAGCCCCAAAAAATAAACACTACAATCCCTTCATAAGTCGCAAAATGGACTTGAATCATCTCTTCTACTTATTTTTTCATCCACTCATTGTTACTTTTTTATTTGGCGGTATAAATCCAACGATTGTCTAATTTATTTTAATTGTCTTTTTTAAAAATAAAATTTGAAATAAATAGTTAAAATTTAAAAATACTAGATTTTGTGGCTCATGAATACACCCCATATATCTAGTAGATGAGAAAAAATAGTAAAAGAGAGAATCAAAACTCGTCGAAAACATGTTGTCCCCAAGTGTAAGAACAAAGAGCAAAAGGTGTTGGCTCATATACCAAGAGTCTCGAATTTAACCTTCTTCTTAGTTGCAATGATACATGTATTAAGATATACAGTAGTATTAGAGACATATAATCTTGAAGTCAATTCAATATATTCTTATTTAGAATAATTCTCCCATTATTGAAAGAGAAAAGTTGAAAATATGTCCAAAACTCTTGGGGAAAGATAAGTGCAATAAAGTCAAAATTAATTTTTAAATCTTTTTTTTGTCAACATAGCAACCCCTAAAAAATTAAACTTAATTAGAAAAAGGCCAAAGCTATATCACAAGGTCTCTCAACTAACATCCGGAGGACATAAATACAAGAAACTAAAAGTGATTAATGCAACACTAAATACAAGTCATAGAAGCATACAATTTTTTTTTAAAAAAAAAAAAGTTTAAAAGGTGTCATTTACCATCATTAATGAGCTATCCAAGGTAAGCCAAAAGGTGTATTGTATTGTAGTGTGCATTGAAATGTAACGTAATTTTGTGTTATGTGTGTGCAATAAATCACAGCTGTCCCCATTTGTGTTCCCTCAATTGCATTTAATGCACCATTTGCTGACGGCCCCCCACTTTTCCTTCTTTAAACAATTAAGTGTTCTCGCATGATGATCAACTTTCACACGCTCATATTTGCAAATATTTACGACAAAAAAAACTCAAATATTTAAGTTAATTTATAAGTTATAAAAATCCAATGCCGGAGTCGTTATTATGTGAGTGAGAGTTGTATATTTTTTAAAAATTTGTATATTTTAAAAATATTTGTTAAATAAATTAAGTTATAAAAATCTAATGTTGGAGTCGTTTTATGTGAGTTAAAGTTGTATATTTTTTAAAAATATTATAAGTAAAAATTTATTTAACGTCTGTTGAAAAATTTATTTATATTTTAGTATTATATTATATGATTTTAACCTTATTAAATATAAATATTGAATTTGTCCCTGTAAAAAACACACTACAAGGCTTATTAATTTAAGAAAGTTGTTAGGTCGGTATGTCCATGGACTCTTCGTCAAGTTTTGATGAAAAAAAATTACAAACTTACATTTTCTCTCTTCAAAAAAAATGATTTTTTAAAATTTTAAATTAATCTAAAAATATTTACTTCATGTTCAAATTTAGTGCTCTAAAATTGATACGTGTGTAATCACATACTCATTTTTTTGTCTATTTGAACAAAAAGACGACGATAGTAACAATTTGAACACTTAATGTAGCATTAGGGATTCATATCATAATTTTTTTAAAACATTAAATAGGAAGATGAGATGAACGGAGTTCTTGATATGCACAACAATTTAAAAAATGATGGTATTTATTTTAAAGAGTATTATACGTAACTTGACCTTATATATTAACAATAAATTATTTTCACGATTCAAAATTATGAATTTCAAACAAACGGCTATTTACATTAAATATATTCCAAAAATGAGAATAGAAGCTAGAAATGAAATTTGCCATTTTCATTAAAGTCCAAATTACTCTTGCAATAATTATGTAAAATAGATATTATTTCCATTTTCCACAATTATGTACTCGTATCCTTTATGAACTATATAACGTACCCCATTTACTCATTGCTCTCCATTTAATATAAGACCATCTCTCTCTCTCTCTCTCTCTCTCTCTTTCATATCCAAGATTTTGTGCTTGTTCTCTTATTGTTCTGCAAAAAGGGTGTGTGATGGCAGCTGAAGTGAGTAGTACACTTGTGAGGATAATCAACGGCGGTGATATGAATGAATCATCAGGAGGGAGTGGTAAATCAACGGCTGGAATTGTCACAAGGGACTTACTTGGTGGCTGTTTTACTCTTGATTCTAAAGAGTTGGATCTTGACTTGCAAGTTCCTTCTGGCTGGGAGAAAAGACTTGACCTTAAGGTATTTCATCTTTTCCAATTCTTTTACGTTTGGACGCATAGCGAGAGTTTTTATGCACCCGCGGCCCTTTGTCATCTTTTTGGTTATCTTTTTTGTGGGTTATTGATTTTCTGTTGGGTTGGTTAAGAAATGAGTGGTGAAAGTAGATGAAAAAGATTGAATCTTTATATTTTCCATGTTGTTTTAGTTATGTTTGAGCATGAAAGAGTCAAATTTGCTGGCAAATGGAACCTTTTTTGTGAGTGTTTCAAGCGAAAGATTCATTTTTTGTTAATTTTGTATCATAATTATGTTAGGGCCATGTTAAAATCTGTGTTATTGATGATTTTGATATGAAAAAAAGTCAAAATTTCTGCCGTATGAAAAATATTTTGGTGATCGTTTCAATCTTTTGCTGCAAAAGATTCATTCCTTTTAGTTTTGTATCATAATTGATTTAGGACCTTGTTCAAAATTTGTGTTAATAATAATTTTGATGTGAAATTAAGACTTTGATGTTTTAATTTTGTGATTATTTGAGCTTACTCTTCTTTACGATTTTTGTTTAAGTTGTCTAATTATCTTTTTTTTTTTGTTTTTTTTTTCCCTTGTATTAGTTGCCTTCTTGCATGATCATTTAACCATATTGCTATTGCTATTTGTCTTTGCAATATTTGTCACCGTGAATTTGTTGGTTTCGATTCGGAAGATTGCTTTGCTATCCTCTAGAAAGTTAGTATTATGGTTCTGAATATGTTCTGTTGCCTCTGTTAATGATCAAATATGTTGCAAGTAGAATATGATTCATAAGCTTTTATGTGAAGTGATTGTGCCCTTATCGTTATTAATTGAATAACACAAATCGCATATCCAATCTCGTATTTTTTCTTGTTGAATTTTTATTTGCTGTTAATTCATACAAAAATGCCATTTCTTTTTAATTGGAAAATGATGACAATGGCCGTGCAATGATTTGTGGATTAATTTCATCACATATTAAGATTGGAAGCAACTTGACCAATCCTCATGAAGAATGCTTTTAACTTCTCTTTGCAGAACAATTAAATTTTTTCATCATTTTTGTTCAGAAGCAGTCAATGCTTTTGTTATGTTGATAATAGTAAAATCTTTGGATATCTCTTCTGTTATGTAACAGATTAGCATGCAGATTCATACTTACGTAGGCATTAGTTTCGGCATTGATTAGTTCTGTTCTCTGTTTACAGTCTGGGAAAGTCTATCTTCAGAGATGTAATTCTCCAAACTCATCTTCTTCAACATCCGAACAGAAGCAACAGATCAATCAAACAGCTGCAAAGTTTCAAGACCTCAATTTCCCTCCTGCAGCATCAAAGCAACCGTTGAACTTCTTTGATGATGCCAGCTTAGACTTAAAGCTAGTCCCATCATCATCGTCCTCCCCTTCATCATCTAATTACCAAAGCGTCTGCACTCTGGACAAAGTAAAATCTGCTCTTGAAAGAGCAGAGAAAGAAACTATAAGGAAGCGCTCAATATCAATGTCAAAAACATCATCACCGTCTTCCAATTCATCATCCTCAATCAAGGATAGTGAGATTGAACAAGAGGACAACTCATCGGCCTCATTTGCTGCTGGCTGTCCTAGTTGCCTGCTTTATGTGCTAATATCGAAGAGCAATCCTAAATGCCCTCGATGCAACACAATTGTGTCCTCGCCTTTGGTTCCCAAGAAGCCTCGAATTGATCTTAACATATCTATATGAAATTGATAGAGCATCTCATTATTTTAACTTTATGTAAAGATTGATAGCTTTGTAAGTCAAAGAATGGTATATAAACATTTTGAAGGTCTGGAGATCCTTCTTTGCAGGATAATAGTAAATAGTAAAAACTTTCATAAATTTGAAGACCCTGTCTTGTTTTTTGCCTGAAACGTGTTTCCAGATTACGTTCTTATTTTTTGTCAGTTATGACCTCGATAGTATCTCTGCACTCGCAGTTGCAGGTAGTAACTGACATTTCGGCAATCTATTTTAGTTTTTCATTTGCACCTTCTGTGAATGATTTTCTGCGCGTCGTGGTGGCTTTGCAGAACATACTATGCTCAATGTTACATAGATTGTTTGCAACGATTCAGTTCCTCTTGCACTTTATTGTAATTTAGCGTAAAGGGCAATAAAGGACTAAAGGTGTTTGGAGTTCTGTTTTGATCATGAAAGTAATTGCTTTATAGTCTGCATCACTTTTGGTGAGATCTCAACTTGCTACCTAAATGTGAAACTCCTTTCTTCAGATTTACTCAAGTTCATACATATAAGAATCCATGTATTGGTACTTTTGTTGCATGATAACTTCATATACTTGTATCTGTTTTTCCCTTCCATAATAAATAAGCAGCTTTCTTTTTCCCATCAAAGCTTGATCATATCTAACCGGGACCTTAACTTCTCTAGATGGAGTCATGTATCTTAGAATTTGACACTATCTTAGTATGAGCCGTGAGGGTTTCCATGGGTAGTTCTCGGTACATCGCTATTCCATGTAGCTACGCATATGCACATGTATAGAATTTTTATTTTTCTAGTTTTAATTTTTGGGTTGTAACACTTGGATATGATTCTGCAGTGTGAATGTGGAGTGTAGTAGAAGAAATAAGTTAAGATACTGAATGGAACCATGCACACCAGTATTGTCAGAGGATGTAAATGTCTTATGGTTGCCTCCTGAAACTAATAATGGCATTTAATTGTAGCATTTCACTTATACACCTAACAAATAATAAATGGAAATTATGTCTCCTACAATCTTTAAATATTTGCACCTACTTGCTGGATGAGTTCAATCTGCAATTTTTGTCCTCCAATTTTCTTTGGATATATAGATAGGCTGATGGCCGGATCATTGATTGTTGAGAATGGTTGAAAAGTTCTTTAAGTTTATATTAGAAGTGTTAAATCTCGGGTGATATAATTCCAAATTGAAGTAGTTGTTACACTAATTATATGAACAGAACTTTCACCTATCCCTATGAAAAAAGAATATTGTTAACTCGAGATCTAACTTAAAAAGTTTATCAACTAATAAAATGGTGTTATGGTAGATCAACACAAGAAGGTTTAAATTGATAGCCTCCAATCCTCCACTTGAAGACTTGAAATTCACACTCCCTCTTTTATATGATCTTCTGATTAATTACCCCAAGAAGAGAGTACAATCATATTTGGAATCAAGTATTAATTAATGTTTGTTGGCTTCTGTCACCTTATAATTTCATTTGATTAATTCCTTTTCTTAGGGAACACAAAACTCGTAACATTATACCGTTATCAAGGACATTTAATGACGGTGAACTATAGTAAAATGATTTTAATAGTTCACTATTATTAGATGTCTTTCATAACATTATATATTAAGAGAGTATCCGAATCCGAAACAGGGTGATTGTGATTAGGAAAAGAAAAATCTTATTCTTATCTGCTGGATTGAGTGTCGAACTAGCATCGGTTGTTAATCAAGAATTGTTTCCAGCACACATTCGTGTGAGATAAAAAACTGCACGAGTGAAAAACACAACCTTTATTGACAAAGTTAAGAGTCCAGATCATTTATGAGAAATCAATTGGCTTCAGATGATGACTTGTATCTATGCAATTTGTCATCAAAGACTCCGAACCAAATTAAATAAAGTCTTTATTCTACAAGGTGTAAGTGTTTAATTATATGGACATGAGCATTTCATTCTTGTTGAGAGCCATATCCTTTCTAAGCTCAAAGTATGCAGGATTTTTTATACAACCTCCATGCCTGCAAAATTTCTAACAGGTATCTTCGTCGATCGCCTCATACTACTATGTCCAATTCATCTCAAACGATTCCCCCTCATTTTCATCCTCAACTTGAGCCACCTCGACTTTCTCTCAAATTACATTATTTCTAATTTTATTCTGCCTATTAACGCACATCTATTTCAATATTTTTTTTTCATATATATATATATTTTTTTGGATCTTCCATTTCATATAGTTCAATCACATAAATACAAAACAGATCTATGCATCTTCAATGATTTTTCCTGGGATGTATAGCTAGTGATTGTGCCCATAATAAATGAATGACAAGCGTATCCACCTAAACTTCGTCAAACTTAAATTTATGGTTCCTTCATGAAGCTAATAATCACATTTACTATAGCAATTTATTATGTACCTAACTTACAATAAATAATACTTCATGTTATAGTCTTTAAACCACATACCTACCATCTCAGATGAGGTCAATGTTAATCTCATTTAATGCTTTGTTTATTATCATTCATTAAGACTTGGATTTAATAGCCTCTTGTTTAGTGCAATTTGTTTTCTATTCTTATTTTCCACAGGGGTGGTGTTGGGGATAAAGCTCCTGAGACATATCTTTCATTGATTCTCCCATAAGTATAGATACATTGATTGTATGGGTTAATTTTATAATCGGTCAATATTTTTAAACGGTAATCACTTTTCATGTAAAAAGTTAGAAATACTTTTATTCCCATTTCTTTACCATACACCACTTTCTCCCGTTTTTAATTATTTGCACCCTACTAAGAAGACAATCGCTCTAAACAATAGCCATAATCAAGAATTTTCCTATGCTTAGTCAAGCTTCCGGTGTTAAGCTATTCACCCCACATTCTTGTGATAAAAAAAGATTATAACCAAATTAAATCAAACCTTATCTCTCAAGGTAGAGTCTATTAAAACAACAACACACAATTACTTATAACATTATATTCGGAAAATTTTCAAATAATCATACACTGCTAGGGAAGATAATTTAGGATTCGCAATGGGGCATACCAATGGATTTGGTCAGTGAGGGGTATTCATGAAAGGCTCTTTCAATTATTCTATGCTTTATCAGAGAGAGATTATACGAAAGAAGAGAGCAGGCAGTGAATATACAATACTAAGTTCAACTCAGGAGTGTGCAAGAGGCGAAGAACTTTGCATATTTATTGTTGCATTGTTATTCAATAGTCACAAGTGCATCACTAAAAAAGCTTGTGTAATGGAGAAGCTCATACCCTTTTTATTTTTCATTTTTATCGGGTAAAGTATAAAAAATTCTTGTATTTTATTAAAATTGCTCGTTAGGTCAAGTGGTAACACTTATAACAAAAGGACCTAAGAGGAGTTCAGATCTTGCTTATATTTTTTTAATTTAGTTTTGGTGCGATATTTTTTTTTATAACGAGGAACTCATTTTAAACAAATCACATTAAATCTACTCAAGACTAAAAATTTTGTGACATAGCAATACACACCAACGCATACACCAAATTAGTCACGCACCTAACAATATATGCGATGGAAGGGTGTAGGAGTTTTGGTGCCACTTGTTGCAAAAGGGTTTTATTTTTCTCATCTTCACAGCTTGTAAATTCCTCTACTTCTCAAGAAGACCATGCATGCATGAGGGCAATTCAAACGTGTAATATCAGTCAACTAAAACCATTAAGAAGGAATTGAATGCTCAGTTGGTTGCCATCATTGAATTCATGAGCTAATTAAACCTGTTGCATTCATAACACTTATCAGTGTCTAAGTAGCTAGCCATAAAAGAAGGATGAATAAATTAATTGATACAGCAACGTGCAAACAATGTCAGATATTAACTTTGGAGTTTGCGATTTAAAGAATGAAAAATGAGGGTTTTAGAGGGAATAAAATGATGTAAATGAGGGTTTTAGAGGGAGTGGAATGATATAAAGAAAGAAAGAAAAAAAAGGTAGAAAAGAAAAGCAAAATATAAAAAAGGGTTTTTTTTTTTTTTTTTTTTCAATTTAGGTAACCGTTAATTTAGTTAAATGGAATTTGGGGTTGGTTCACTTATGGGACCTTTCTGAAAATTACAGGAAGTTCATAGCTAATTACGATATGATAAAGAGATTTTATTAACTTACAATGAATCACAATTAGGAGGTAAAATACATTTTACCCTATAAATTGGAATGATGATTTCTACAAATGTTGGCTACAAATTCGCATAATTGTGATAAGAAAATGAACTAAAATACTGATCCAATGAATGTGAGTTAAACATGACCTTGCCAATCCTCCATCAATGGTCATCTTCATCATAAGTTGTCGACTATGTCTGCATTAATTACATGTCTCTATTGCAACATTTAATAGACAAAATTGTTTAAACTGCAACCAAATTAGTAATTAGGCACGTATTCATGTTTTAGTGCAAACAATCGATTCAATTAGATGGAAAACATAAGTACAAGGAATGATAAAGAGGATATAATAGTGAAATTTGACATAACATCTTAGGAAAATATGACAATTTTGGAGAAACATTGAATTGCCTACATGTTTCATATATAAGGGTTCCACCTTGATACAATTTAAGTGTTAGTTTTGTGAGTTGAATTCTAGATTCAAAACCAATTAATAATGAAATTCTTATATGGTCTTAAAACTTTGTATTCTACTTCTTTTTTTGTCGAAACTTTGTGTTGTACTTTTTTTTTTTTGGTTGAGACTTTATTTCAACAATTTCCTCTCCCTTAATACTAGTCTTATTAATTAGATTCACAAATTCATAAATCATGAAATAATTTTCCCCAGTCAACGACAGTAATTGGTTAAAATTCAAAATTTTGGACCGTGTTTGACATATATCTCGAAATTCAAAGATAAATAGATTAAACTTCTTATCTTATCTATATCAAATCATGGTCATATTTGAATTACATATTTTACGTCAAAGTGCGTCACTAAATTATTATTTAAATTCATCAACAATTTGAGTCATTAAATCCAACCAAGGCATATATTACTCTTTCTTAAAAAGAATTTCAAGGATCACAACACTAAACATCAAAACTTTTGACCACAAAAAAAAAAGAAAAAGAAAAAATGAAAACTCGACTTTTCATTCTTCAAAGTAAAAAAGGGAAAAAAGAAAAGGAATGGGCCTCCCCTCTCATTGTTACAGCTAACGATGGGCCCAAATCGTATTCTTCTGGACTAATAGCTTTTGCTGGACCTTAATATTTTTGAAGCCCAAGCCCCAAGCCCAATATACTTATCATCGTCCTCATCAGTATTTGTAAAAACTCAATTAGGGTTTAGGGTTTTTCTTTTGGCCATTGTTCAGTTCCAAAACCTCTCTCTTCACCAGGTATATATATATAAACTTGCTAGCTGAAAAATTATTAAAAAGTTTATTTTTTTTTAATTAAGCGAGTTTTATGTTTGACGAATTTTGAGCTGATTAAAACGCTAAACCCTAATTTTCCACTCAATTTTAATTTTTTATTGCAGAAATTTCACATTCTCTGATTGAAAAATGGGAAAGAAGCAGAAGATAGTGCTACCACCGGAGCTGCCACCGGAGGTTCCGGAGGAAGAAATCGAAGTCTCCGACGAGGACTTGCAGTTTGTTTCCGAGAACAAAGACTACGCCGGCTTTGTATCCAATTTGGATACTCAAACAATCACCAAGTATACTTCAACGTTTCTAACTTTACCATTAATTTTACTAAAAGAGCTGCTCGGTCTCAGTGCGCTCTCGCTAGTGTCGACCTTTCGGGTTTACTGTGGGCAGCCCTACATTGCATTATTTAGGACAAGTTATTTCCACGACTTAAACACTTCAGCTCCGGGTCACAAGGAGATAGCCCTTACAGTTGCTGATATATTAATCTTTACCTCTGTATTCATTAGCCCTTACAGTTGCTGATATATTAATCTTTACCTCTGTATTCATTAGCTTAAATATCATGAACTCGCGTATGGGAACTGCATTCGTTCTTGTTTTTTAATTTTGTGAATTGTTATAGAACGCGTACAGAATGATTCTTTTAATTGTATTCATGTGTGATATGTTGTGTTATTACTTGAAATTTTGGTGTTTACTGAACTCAATGGTTGTGATTGGTTAAGTAGCATTATGTTATTGCAGGCATGTGACTCGTGTTGCTGATGTAAAAGAAGATGCTTTGGAGTTTTTGTATGAGAGGCGCTTAAGAAAGAAATCAATTGACAAGGAAAAGGAGGAAAATGTAGTCGAGGTTGATCCTGTGGATGCACTTCCTGTCAAGACCTTAGACGGAAAACTTTACTACAGGACAAGTACTTATAATTGTCTCTTTCTACATAATCTTCAGTTACTTAGTCTGTCATAATAACAAATTGAATTGTAAGGCTTTCTTATCTTGCAGTACCGAAGGCACCACCTGAATCTGAAGGTGAAACTTCTGCTGCCAATGAAGATGATGGGGCAGATAAAGGAGTGGTGAAGTTGACAAAGGCAGAAAAACGGGCAAAACTTAAAAAAATGAGGAAAGAGGCAAAGAAACAAGCGAAGGAGGTTACTAAAGCAGAGGAAGTGCAGCAGACTCCCCAAGCCGAAGTGTTAGTATGTATCTCATATGATTGCTACTTGTTTCCATGCTTTGGTGCAATAAATATTAGTGCATGAGAATAGAAGGATCTAACAAAGGAAAAACAATCTACTGAATTGAACAAAAGAATTAGGAGTAGAGCAAATCTATCTTGGTTAGTTTGCCTTGTTTAAATGGACTGGGTAGTAAGTACTTTGGGGTGACTATTTATGCCCAGATAAGGCGGCTGTAATCTGAGGCATGCCATCCCAATGGCTACATGTTTCGGGAAGCCAAAATCAACATGCATTGTTCTTTTCACTTTCTTAGTCTTCCAATTATTCATTTGATATTTAAATTTTTGCTCATAGAGTATCAACAAGGTACTAAGCCATGTACAAAACTGCAAGAAACATAAGACTGTGCTTTCTTATAGCCAATAGGTGAAAAATGTGATAGAAATGTTGTCCAAGCAGTATGCAAAATCCTTCTTCCTATGTTTACAATTGTTCTTTGAAGAGGGCCGGTTTCTTTGTAAATGACAATGGAGATTGTGTTACCTATTTACCTTGTATTGTTTCCGGGATTTGGAGCAAATCGGTCAAGTCCTCTTTATTTCTAAACTGTTCATATAATGAACTGTAATTCTCTAGGATGAAGTGAAGAAGGAACTTACAGCCGAAGAAGCTAAAGAGAAGAAGAAGTATAGACTTGCTGAGCTGGGAACAACGCTACTTGAAGATCCAGAAACCAATATTAAATCAGTCAAGGAGATGCTGGAGATTTCTAAAGATGCAGACCATGATATCGTAATACTTGGGCTCAAGTCCTTGTTGGCTGTTTTCAAAGACATAATTCCTGGGTGAGGGATGTTACATTGCTTGATAAAGTTTTGTTTCTTGTCAATGTAGTAATTCTTTTTTCTTTTTTTGTATGCTTACATATATTCTGTTCTTTTTATTTGTACTACAGCTACCGTATTAGGCTGCCAACTGAGAAGGAACAGGAAATGAAGGTCTCTAAGGCTGTCAAGAAAATGCGCTACTATGAATCCACCTTATTATCGTCTTACAAGGTTCGATATTTACCAGGAAAATTAACCTCTGAGGGAAGAGGATGTTGATTTCAATTTGGCTTTAAAGGAATATCTGTCTGCATGTGTGTTTGCTCTACATTCTGTAAGTGTGGCTATGCGCTTGAGTTTTGTGTAGCCCCTAGTAGCTCGAATGTTTTAAGAGAACTGAATTAGTGACCCATTTTATACAACTGATTGAAGGTACCTATATATATATATATATATGTATATATACATATCATATTTTATTTATTGTATTATATATATGTATACCACTTCTTTTTTCTTATATATGCACATTTTTGAACTCAAAAGAAAGAGGCGGTTAGAGTTTAGTTCTTATGTTGGATCTTAATAAATTGTTGCAAATGTTGAGTTATGTTATTTTTTCAAAACTAATTCCAACATAATACTTACATATTCCAGTGTCTCCATTTCCCCTTCATCCTGATAATTTTTTTAAGAAATAATTACTTTTGTTTGTTGGACACTTCATGATGCTATATTGCCCTTTATTGAGATGCATTTGTGCAGATAAAGGTTCTTTGACCGGATGGTTGCTATGATGTCAGCTTTACTTATTTGAGCTGTTTTTCGCGCTTTTAGATTTTGCTCAGTCTGTAACTTCTCATATTGAAATTAGCTTGAGCAAAGTCTTCACATAGTCCCCTATGTCTACCCGCCATATTATTGTGCTGGTGGCTGTGTGTGACTAGTGTTTAGTTTCAGATAATATTTTTGTCATTTTCAAATATATTTCATGTAATATTTATTAATTGACCAATGAATGGGGGAAAGGGTAATGCAAGTCTGTTTCAGATGGTATAGAGAAAGTCTAGGGTATGTGTTGACTAAAACATGCGGTATGCAGGAGCATCCATGCTGACTCATTAGGTTTCATTGTTTTTCTTTTCCATTAATAGGCATACATGCAGAAGTTGATAGCATTGGAGGGGCAGGCAGTGTATAAGCGTGTGGCTGTTCGCTGTCTCTGTACTTTGCTTGAGGCTGTGCCACACTTCAACTTCCACCAAAACTTGTTAGCTGCTGTTGTGAAAAACATAAGTTCCCAGGATGATGTTGTCAGGTTATTCATATTCTTATCTTATACCTTTGCAGGTTATTTCGGGGACAACATACAATGTTTTCTTGTTCTTGTTTTTCATCATCTATATGTAGGGTCGATCCACCATCGTTTTTGGACGGTAAGGTTTAGCATTTAGTTTGTGGCCAAGAACCAATTTGGCGTACAAGTATCTTAGCTTTGTGTGCTTGTTTCTATAAGGATGGGCTGAAACGATAAGGAACATTCGGTTGGCTTTCTTTAGATTTTCAGTGCCTAGTATATTGGGCAAGTTCATTAACAGCTTGCTCTTCCACCCTGATTTGTGGAAAACCTACAACTTTAGCATGATGAAAAAATAGTAATCTCCCAGTTGGACCCCCTAAGCATTTAAACTACTACCAGGAGATAGACCAACTTGTTCTTTTCTCTTTTGCAAGTCTTGGGCTTTATATGCACCATTATTTTTAATATTGGATTTTAGGTAAGAACTCTCTCTTGGGAGGGAGCACGGGCCGGGAGCGGTGGGGTGGTTGTGGTATTACAAGTGGCTCTTGAGCGGCTATGTGTTGGGTTTTACCTAATCCTTAAAGCTAGTTGGGGGGTTGAGCATTGAAAGATTGTTTGATCTGCTTGCTTGATAATCTTGCAAATCAGAATAGTGGCTGCTGCTATATTAGTGCCACAGTTTATGCAAATAATTTATGTGACCAGAATTGCCTATTATATGGTGTTATTGTAATTGTTGATCCTGGCCTTAACAATGGATGCGATTCCACCAACCCTTTGTGGATGTCTTACTACTGTATTAGAAACTAAGCAAAATTGTTCTATTGCTGTTTGGTATTCATTGTTGTCACATTGACATGCAAATGGCTTGTCGATAGGAAAAATTGCTGTGCTACAGTAAAGTCACTTTTTACCAATGAGGGAAAACATGGTGGTGAGGCCACTTTGGAGGCTGTTCAAATGATCGCCAACCTCGTGAAAGCTCACAATTGTCAAATGCATCCTGATTCTATTGAGGTATAGAATTTGATTGGATTTGGTTACAATCCAATTGTTCACTAAGTTAATACTTTGCGGTAAACTACATTTGTAATGCATCTTCCTGCAAGACCCTTCTTCCGAGAAGAATTGAGCAATATACTAGTGAATTTTAGTCTAGTACTAATTACAATTTTATGAAGAAAATATATGATCAGCACATGCACTAATGTCCAGATTAATACCAGAAAATAGGACGGGGTTCTCTCCAATGAAATGCTATATATCCTTGCACAAATCTAGCACCAAAACCATGATTGTTGTATAACACTTAAGAGTTAATGTGCTGTTATGAAGAATATTCTCAAGTAACCACACTTGGTTTCCAACGCTTTTTCAGGTCCTTTTGTCTCTCTCCTTTGATGAGGATCTTGGAAAACCTGAGAAGTCAGATGCAGATAACAAACACAAAGGCAAGAACTCTAGGAAGAGGAAGTATTCTGAGGAGCAAAATAAATTACCAGATAATGAGAGAAAGAGATCCAAGCAAGAGATGATATCAAAGACAAGAGAGGAGGTATTTTCTTTCGTATAAGAACCATCATCTTGCGTAGTACTTAAGATTGTACTTAAATGTTCTTGCTATCACTGGTTAATTACAGGTTGAAGCTGACTTCAAGTCAGCATCATTTGTCAAAGATGCTGCAGAGCGGAGGAGGATACAGACTGAGACTCTTTCTGCTGTATTCCAAATCTTTTTCCGTGTTCTTAAGCATACCCTACAACCTAGGTATTCTTTCTAGTATTGATGATTGTGATAATTCTTTAAATGTGTCGGTTACTCTCATGTAGAAAAGGATACACATAATGCTATAAACAAAATCTTGAGTAGATTAAATAATTATTTTTAACTATATAGCTAGTTTTGCAAGACCAGATAAGATCTTAAACCACATTTTACCTGTTATTTTGCCTGCTTGTGGAAAAGTTATTGCTTAAGCGCATGGAGTCTAGCATCTTTTTTAGTTTATCATCTATTATTATGCCCTCCATCCTTAATGTAGAGTTCATGTCTTTCCAGTCCGTCCAGAAAAAAGTGTCACCTTCCCAAAGTTGGTGTACATTTTATTAGACTTCATATTCCAAAGGTTACCCTTGTCGTATTTAGCAAAAAAAGAAAAAGTTTACCCTTGTCACAAAAATAGACCTGGAATGTGAATTGTGTAAGAGGACAAGTTTGAAACTTCCTTAAGAAGTTGGATTCCCAAAGAAGGTCTCAAATAGTGGGACTGAGGGAATGTAATATTAGAAAGATGTCTTTTTCCAATGGGCATAAATAAAATGTAGATGATGCCAGTTTTCATTCTTAAAAAATCAACCTCACCCTTTTTTTTTTAGTCCTCATCAAATCATTCCTACCTGTCTGATATATCCTGTTTAAGCTATATCAGTGTAAATAAACTCTCATCAATAGGAGTTCACTACCACGGGAACTATCTAGGAAACATCTTTTGTGGTATAATCCATACCTTTTGTTGCTATGGATAGGATACCTGTTCTTGTGTTTGCGTTAGTACGCTAAACTGTTGGATTTACATTTAATCTCCTCTTATTATGGCTGATGAACAACTTTCTGCATTAATTGACTAAAGATTGGTAACATTATGTATTTCTTTTAGTCAATTAATTGGAAATTTTTTTCTCTTCCTTCTTTCGTCAAGTGTGTCTTCTTTTCTTTATTTGATTCTTCTTTTGCTTAATAATTTATTCTTCTTTGGCACAGAGCAGAGGAAAGTTCTTTGCCAGGTGCATCTGAGAGCCATCCACTACTTGCTCCATGTTTGAAGGGAATTGGGAAATTTTCTCATCTGATAGACCTGGATTTTATGGCTGATCTAATGAATTATCTAAGAAAGCTTGCTGCTGGTGGTACCAACTCAGATGGTTCTCAAATTTTTTCAAAACGGCTAACTGTAACTGAACGGCTCCAGTGCTGCATTGTTGCCTTCAAAGTGATGAAGAACAATCTTGATGCACTGAATGTTGATCTACAGGAATTTTTTATCCAGCTTTATAATCTGATACTCGAATACAGGCCAGGAAGGTAAGTGTGCAGCTATCAGAATAATTTGCTTTTATCCTGTTTTATAAGAGCTTCTCTAATCAGACTAAAATTAGTCGACTCATATAGGAAAATATGTCAGATGTTGCTTCATTTCTAAAGACACATCTCTCAGGCTCATTATTGCATTTTAGGATTTCCTTTTAACCATCAGAGTTTACTGAATTATGTGTCTGAGAAGAAGTCAGAGTTTGCTGAATTATGTGATTGAGAAGAAGTCACTGAATGACATGAAACATCTTATGTCTTTCTTGCTTTAATGATCTGTTCAACCTCTTTGTCAAACAGGGACCAGGGTGAGTTATTAGCTGAAGCTCTAAAGATAATGCTATGTGATGAGAGACAGCATGATATGCAGAGAGCTGCTGCCTTCATAAAGCGTTTGGCCACGTTCTCCTTATGCTTCGGATCTGCAGAGTCCATGGCTGGTAAGCTGCTCGTGAAATTAACTGTTACTTGGTTGTTATTCTGTATTTTATGTGACATGGTTCTTCCTGGAAACTCTTCAGCGTTGGTAACAGTAAAGCACCTTCTTCAGAAGAATGTCAAATGTCGGAACCTGTTAGAAAATGATGTTGGTGGTGGTTCTGTTTCAGGAGCAATTGCGGTAAGTCCTCATCTAGCTATTAAAATCATAAATAAATATAGCAGTGATTTGGACCTCTTGGAGCCTTCTGATTTGAATACTATTGTCAATCTGTTGTGGAATTGTCTTGTCATGATAACGTTGTTTATCTTAGACACTTGGAAATGTTCTCCTACTAATTTCTGGTAAAACCAAAATGCTCTACAAGCTTGATGTTTATGATTTTTTCTTTTCTCACTTTTGCAGAAATATCAGCCTTATGCTTCAGACCCACACCTTAGTGGTGCCCTTGCTTCGGTCCTCTGGGAGCTGAACCTTTTGTCGAAACATTATCATTCTGCTGTTCCTACAATGGCATCTGGCATTTCAACCATGAGCACTGCCAATAACCAGGTCTATCATTCTATTCTCTCCCCTCAACAAGCCTTCACGGAATTGTCGCTTGAACAGGAGTTGTTCAACTCGACAAATGACATGAAAAAACCAAATAGCAAGAGGAAAAGAGGAAGCGGCTCTTCCATGCCTGGTGGCCTTGGATTAAATCTTGATGTGATGGGCGAAATTGATGAAAACGAGGTGAAAAAGAAACTCTCTGAGCATTTCTTACTACTACGTGATATTTCAGAAAATGAGAGACTAAGAGCTGAGCTAGATCGTACGACATTGTCCTTGAAATTGTATGAACAATACAAGAAGCAGAAGAAGAACAGGAGGACAAACTAGTTGAGAAATAACAAAGAAGCTGAAAATTGTTTCTGATTTTTGGCATTGGCAATTTTGAGAAATTTTGAGATTTGAGCGTAGTTGCTCCTTCATGTATATTTATTTAGTTAAACATTGGTCCTAAATAATTAATGCAACTTCATCACTTTTTTTCTCTTGAATTGGCTGCCAAATGTATTAAGTAAAAGCACATGTTACACGCAACATGGTTCTCACATTTCTATCAGGAAAACTCTTGAAAAAACATTAATCAGATTCGTCTAGCTGTGAGTGTGAGCTCCATCCCATATTAAAATGAGATGATCGAGCTAGTATTTTTAATAGTTTTGTTTCTGGCATGGATCTTACAGAGGGTAAACTCATTGTAAAATATGAGAATTGAACAGAGTGAGTGGTTATTTGCATGTATAGAGTTTTGAAAGCACTACCCCAAGCAATAAAGTTAGGGTCAACTCCAAAATTAATTAGTTGCTGATCTTTAACTTGACTAGCCCTGAAGCAGAAAACACATGGCCCAAAATAGGAAAACCCAAGACTGAAGCCCACGGAAACTCTAAACCGTGGATACCGTGATGTTGTATTGGGCTTCGGCCCATGTTGTTTCCTTGATGTTATTTTTTTTGGGCTTTACAGATGTAGGACTTGTTGGGGGTGTTTGTTGTTCTTGGGTCACTTTTGGGCTGATTCTATTTACGTATTTGTGTAATGAAAGTTCCACATTTCCGATAGGGAAAATCTTACACTTTGTCTCTATTATTTGCAAAAAATTTCAATATAGTTTCTATTATTTAAAATGCCTCAATTTAGTCCCTCTTGTTTCCTTAAAAATTTCAATTTCGTCTCTATTATTTAGAGTTTCTCAATTTCGTCCTTATTGTTTTCCAAAAGTTTTAATTTTGTCCCTATTATTTTTAAAAAGTTTCAAATTCGTCCCTATTATTTCTAAAAAAATTTCAATTTAGTCCTTGAATAATATAGACGAATTTAAAACTTTAAGAAAATAATAAGGACGAAATTAAAATTTTTTAGGAAACAATATGGATTAAATTGAGACATTTTAAACAATAAAGATGAAATTAAAACTTTTGATGAAATAATAGGGACTAAATTAAAATATTTTAAACAATAAGGACTAAACTGATATATTTTGTAAATAATAGGGACTAAATGTAAAATTTTCCCTTTCCAATATATAAAAAAACAAGAAGCAAAAGCTAAGTATTGGAATATATCGTCGTAAATGAAATTGTGTATCAATATTCTCACAAGACTCACTGATAAACCAACACTCATATTATGTTTGCGTAACAATACAAGATTCCTACAAAATGAAGTTGTAGGAGAAGCTAAAACGGAAAAAGCCACGCATAGAAGAACCTAACCTTCACCTGATAGCTAGTTACACATTGTATGAAAAACTATTTAGTCAGTCTAAACTGATATCAATCTCTCACATAATAGTGAGACTCACATATGTGAATTCCAGTATGTGAAAAATTGATAGATCAATAGGGTCAATCTCCTATTATGGACATACAATATCAACATGCTCGATTAGATTGGACTTTCTAGGTGTTAATACGAATCAAGGTTTGCCATGATAGAATGATCATCAATTCATGTGGGCATTTCCTAGTTTCTGATTTCGGCAATTTTAATTGTGTCATGTGTTGAAACCAATCATTATCTCTAAACAATCCCAATAATTCCAAAGACTGTATGTAACATGAATGTTGAATATGTGTGGCCGTCAAAAAACCACAGGCCTTTTGCTTGCATCAACTGTACAAGAAAGATCAATGTCAGCCACCGAGGACACGTTACAAGATTCAAAACAGAAACTTGCAAGCACATGATGAACAAACATATGACGACATGGGTTTATTTGTAGCATGTGTTGTAGTTTAGATCACCTTGGTCACTTAGGCCAGATGTTCTCTAGAACAAGAAAACTATTTCTAAAATTTTATAGCCTAGTTTCGTAAGAAACAAGACTTGGGGTTCTTTGCCTCCAAGGGTGCAAATAAAGATTGAATTATACAATACAATGATCTAGTAAATAAGATTTTTCTTTTCTTAAAAAAAAAAAAATACATCCAGTTTTTACCGAGTATTTCCGAAAAATGCTTATTTTTTTATATTATATTTTTACGACGGATTTTGTATTTTATATGTATACAAGTCTTTTAGGTTCGTGAACAAAAAGTTTCGACAATTGCAAGTCGTTCATGGGCTAACAGTGGATGTAGTGCCATTAATCTCAAAAGTGAAGCCATTAAAAAGTGAGTTGAAGTTAAATTTTTTAAAAACGTGTATATATTTTTAACATATTTTTAAGCTAAAAAATCAATTAGCTCCCGCTGAACAATAATCCCAGAGCTTCCCTTGGGTCTCGAGTTACACCCAAGAGTTGAGTGGAATATTGGTCAGGTCACAAATTGTTATAATCAAAGATTTTGAATTTTAGCCTTCATTAACTTCGAGCCTCTAATTGACTAACAGGGATATATCACTAAATCACAAAATTTATCACTACAAAAATATTGAATGTGTTTCTCTTTAAGATGAAATGCTCGTCATCGAAGAAAAAACTTAAGAATCTTTTTCATAGACGTGAAATTGTCATAAACCCGATGTGAAATCAAGATTTTTCTAGAATGAATAGCATGTGCATGATATCACATATCCACCTGTTTCTTTTATATATTTGGCCCTCTTTTCTCGGATCTATACATATCGTTTTCTACTAAAAAAGAATCACAACAGCAAAGCAAAAATACCTTCCCTTCTTCATATAATAATTTAACAACCCTAAAAGGCTATAATAGACGTGTTATCTTGAGGGGGAAAAAATAAAATAAACGTTTGATGATTTGTGCTAGAGCCGAGGTAGCATGTGCCCTCTGCGTACGTTAAGGGCTCATATATTTTCACACTGAAAATGACCCACAAACTATAGCAAATACTGATTCAGGATTTTTGTTTAATATTGGGGATTAAAATTACGTAAGTTAATACTTACATATAAAAAATAAAAAAAAGTAAATGAGGTTAAATTGAATTTATAATTTAAAAATACTTTTAAAATACACGTATTTAAAAAAAAAAATTGAGGAAAGTGGTGGCTGTAATCTCGTAATGTAGCTCCGTCCTTGAACTATAGTGATCATCAGCTAATCATTAGCATCGTGTCGTATGTTATCGTCTGAAAATATTCTCCAGATTAGTTTATGATATAGTTGATGAGTTTCATGGTTTTCTAGTTAATTTGAAGTACAACTCATGGGGCATAACATATGATCATAAGCTGTAAACAGCTTATATTCATATGCGTGTCAGAATATAATATCATTTCTATGATTAGGGCCAACATGCATGATTCTTGGAAAAGTTTGGCTTGGCAAGTCAAGCTTTAATGGAGTAATTGGAAGTGGGTAAGCAAAACTAGAACTAGTTTGGCAAACAAGCATGCATGAACCCATATCCTGCTTTTTTGGGCAAATGAATTCTTGTGACTGACCTATATCAGTCAAGCTGTTTCTTTATACATACCTTTGAACTTTTTCATAAGTGACAATTAAAATATGCTTGAAGCTCAAAGGCCCTTCTTAAAGTGGTTATTAGAGGACGTGAAGGAGGTCTGATTTGAGCCATGAAAACGGTTTTTTTATACGTATCATAAATTTTAAAGTGAATTTGATCCTCTTGTAAATTGGTATATAGTTAGAGTTTTGTACATTAAATAACTTTTTTGTTTTTTTGTTTTTTTAATGATATGTCCTCTTATGATTCTCTATGGAAAGTTTAGTATTTTAACCTTTCATTTATGGAAGGGTTCATTGTTAGAATATATATACATTTGTTCCATATAAAAAATCATGGATTACTCCATTTAACACCAATTGATTTTAGGATGAAATCCAATGATTCTTAATATGGTATTAAAGTTGGGTCTTTGGTCCAGTCTTGTTCACCCACCACATGTACGTTATCTTATATGTATGTTTATCCATGTGTTACCCATCTCAAATCAAGTCACATATGAAGAAGAGTGTTAGAAAGACACTTATCTCACATTGAAAAATCATAAACTCCAAGGTTATATTATAAGTCATGGACAATTTCATCTAATATCAATTGATTTTAGGATGAAATGAGCTCTTCAGACTTAATAGAATTTTCTTTACATCTTGTGAAGGCATGATGGTATTCTAGTCTCATAGAGGGCAAAATTTTATAGTTCTTTTCAAGAATATGGAAAGCCATTTGAATATACTAAAAGAATGCTGACAACATGCATTCCCTTTATTCGCCCATTAACTTAATTATATGATAGTATTTGCTATCCTGTAGTCAACTTTCTTCCCCACATCATCAAATATATTGATTATATTGCGAGTCCACGCGGTTTTCATTGTGGATTCTATCACCAATATGGGAAGCAAATTAGTCTTGTCCACTCTAAACATTGTTATAGGAAGACTTAGCTAGCTTTAACATGGAATTATATATTAAAGAACAAAAGAGAGTTCAATACCAACGGAAGTTGTTCAAATATATATTTTTATGACGGAAAATTCTTTTGAATGTATACCAGAGTACATACCAAATTTTAGAATGCCTGATTTAGTCTGAAGGCGATATAGTTTAAATTAGTAAAGTACTATTGTGATTGTCTTTAAAAAAAAAAAAAAAAACTTATTAATTGATTGGAAACCGAGATGTAAGTCGAATCTCTTACTCGTATATCGAAGGCTTTACCCCTAATTTAATATTTAATAAATAATAGCGCAAGGGATGGAAAGAGAATCAATTTAATATCCACCATAAATTGTTTCTTCAGCACTTCGCGTTCTAATCTCGTGGCCTTAGACTTTTGTACCTCTCAAATGCTAGTTTATAATTAGAAAATTGAAGAGATTGAGTCAAAACTGTAGAACATGACGCAGTATGAGTCCAACACTACTGCAGACTCACAAGACTGCAGCCAGTTGCCGAATTTAGAAGGCAGAAACATTCCACCTATTATTAATTAGGCTTCACCAAATTAACAAATCCAATAATGACGCCAAAAATCAAACCCCTTTCACACCTCAATATTCCCACCATCTAATTCCGATTAAGAGTTTCAAATTTTAAAATACATAATTCTGTTTGAATGAAATCCATAAATTTAGGTTAATTAGGACCAAATCTATCGGATTGATCCCAAAAAAAATTTTAACCTTCTTAATTAATTCAAATAACTCGAGATATGAATAAATCTCTCGTCACCAGTACGAAACCCTTGCATTAGCAAATTGGATAGCTTTGTCACAAGACTGAAAAATTGTCAATTCTAGGTGTCATTTTCAGGTATCGGTTCGAATACGTAGGTCCACTTGTTTATTTTGTTTGATTGGCACCAGAGTCTAAGTGATTAAGCTCATGATGATCGTAATATATTTTTGCATATTAATTAGTCATTCAAGTGTTGTGGCTGTTTCTTTATGAAAAAGTTAATCACTAATCTGGTGTAGGGTCATTAACCAACAAGTAGACGGAAGATAAGGACGATTCTCCCACTAATTCTTGTCCGGATCTCCTGTTTGTGACTTCTTAACTCACTACAAGTCAAGTATTATTTCATTGTACGTAAGTATATTTTGGACTTAAATTTTCTTATAATGTTATAAATTTGTGTACACAGTAGTAGAGTTACGTTGACAATAGAGTGTACAAAGGTACACTCGCAATTAGAGAGAATAAAAAATTATACCGAACCCTTCTTTTATATGAGTGTACCCTAACCTTACTGTATGAGTATATATATCCTGATTTTGAAATTCTGATTCTGACCCTGTATATAATGGCTAAAGTTGTAGCGCAAATATATAAAATGTTGGCTAGTTTTGAAGTCAAGAAATCAAAACTTACTATTGTACATTAAAAAAAAAAAAAAAAGGTTACGTGACTTGAGGGGGTACACATCCTTGAAATCATGAAATGTTGATGTCATGATGATGGATTTAATAGCAATAGTTGCCTGTGTAGCCTTTGCATGGTTAGTGAAAATTGAGCTCCCAAATTTCTAACATTCCATAAATCGAATTAGCTTGGGAAGTAATAACAACGCAAAGCTCTATGTTTTCCACGATTCTAATTGCGTAGAATGGAAAACAAAACCATCATTATTGTCATGGATTCATAGGATATGCTAGAGAATTCAATTTTCAAACATGGATAAATAATAAAATGTTAAGCCTAGTACATAAGACCTTTCTTACCTAACCTACTACTGATTTTATAAGATTGAAATTTTACGTGTCTTATTATGGTATCTGAGTTAGACTGTTATAAAATTTTATCGGTCTATATTAACGTATTATTGTTTTAGGCGTTCACTCTGTATGGACATTCATGCCAAGAGTTGCTAATGCATTATTTAGCAACACCATTAAGGGTGTTCCATATCATATTGTTGGCACATGAAATAATCAAAAGTAAAGCATTAATCAAATTACTTTACCTAAAAAGTCTATATATATACTATCGAACTAATTTAGAATCTAATACTATCTATGTCTTATATTCAATTAAGGATCATAGATATTCATTTCAAGTAAGCACAAAACTGTTTTCAAGCCACTCAAATGTAGATATTAGAGTATTTTATATGAATTAAAGAGTTATGTAGAATGATCGGGTAACAATTTATTGTAATATTAAGTTTTAAGTTCGAACCAAAATTATGACGTCCATTATATCAAAAAGAAAGAAATATCTTGTATTAATAAAGAAGGTGCATGCATCTATGTTACATGAAGTTGCAATTAAAGTGATAAAAATTGTTACACGGACAGTCACAATCAAGAATTATAATAAAAACCACCACAATTAGATTAGAAATATTTGTCAGTATTATTATCGTAATGCACACCTAAGGCTCACGTAATCGTATTAGGTGGCAAATGTTTACGGTTCTAACACGTCCTCTTGGTTTTAGGTGGTGAAAGATCCCTCATTTACGCATTTATGATAAGATAATATGCCAAGCTAGGCAATGTAATCAAATGGTCTGATTTAGTTGATATCTTGGTATTTAATATTTTCGAATCATGGTTATAAGATTAGTATAAAAGGATTATTTATATTTATTAACATATATTATGTGAAATTGTCATAAAGTATATTGTAGAGAAACTAAATCTTTCTAATAAATCGTTCAAACGAGTCCATCAATGCTTGGGCATGGACGAGTATTGTTATATGTTCCCTAAATGATGTTTCATAGATAAAAAAAAAAAAAAATCTTATTACATAAAAAGGAAAAAATATATTTGACATTTAGTATTAAAATTATTACTATGGGAAGAAATTAGTAAACCGTCACCAGAGTAACATAAAATAATACCCGATATGAATTCATTTCTCCTTTATTTTCTTTGAGCGTAATTTAGGATTAATAACGGTTAATTGTGCAATTTACTTCCCTTTTTAGTTGCTAATTCCTTTTCCTTTTACTAACAAAGCGTTATCATCATAATAATAAAGTTCAATGTCTCAATTGGATAAAGAAGATGCAGATTAATTGCAAAATTTTCTTTCTTTAAATATACAAGGACTTGCCTCTTGGAATAGGATTTTTATTTTGTCATTTTCCATTAATTAGGTACTTATCCAATTTGGTATAAAGTGCCTTTCTAATTAGCCATTTTGCAAAACTCATCAAGTGTTCGACAAGAAAAGAGAAAAATAGAAAAGAAAACTGATCAAGTGCCATTGAAACTGTGTCAGCAACTTCAAATCATAGACTTATATATGTTCCCATCAAAATTTTAGTAAATTTTGCATGTCAAAATTAAAATTGAAATGCATGAGAAATTTTAGAGCCTTTTTTTATTTTTGGTAATGAGAAGAGAGTATATTTGATAAGATTTTCACAAAGTAGAATCCTTATTAAATTGGAGCAGAGATTTGGAAATAAACAAGAAAATATCCCCTTTAAACATCTTTGGAATAAAATCAATATTTTCTTAATTTACCGCTTGTCAAAATTTCTTTGTGATCATCCTAATATGCAAATGATTATATTTTGAAAAAAAAAAACCCAAATGGATTATGTTCTTCTTTTTCTTTAATTTGTCAGAGACAATAAATCATTGATAACTGAATGTACAAAGTTCATCCTACTCCAATGTGAAGAAGACGTTCGGGCTGCAAAACATATAAAGCAAAAGAAAGTAAATATATCTTTCCTATTACTATAATGATTTGCACAATTTATACTAAAAGCAAATTGATGAAAAGATTCATCATTTTTAAGATGCCAAGATTCTCGTCACCAAAGCATTATCCTCTCATATCCTTATCCAAAGATATGCATCCCTATGCTCACCCTTTTCACTCTTTAACACATGTATATTTATAATAACATTATTATGTTATTAATCGATCTTAGTTAATAAGTGAAAATTTTCAACTCAAAAGACGTTTATTTGGATAGATATTTAAATTCAAACCAAAATTTCAATGTTCATTATATTTCTATAAAAAATAAAAACAAACAGAAGCCTATAAAAAATAAAAACAAACAGAGCTATAAAAAAAAAATGCACACTTCTCCAGGCATCAATTTACCGGTCAGGTTACGAAGTTGTTTACATGTATCGATGAGTCAAATACCACGAACCCGTCAAAATCTACCATACTTAAATGTATCTGTTTTCAATACAAAATATACATACACATACGTACGAAATCTATTAAATGCTGACAAATATCACTCCATAAATTGTTTAACGAAAAATAAGGTTTCTTTAAGGTACAAATCTATATATGTTGCGACTCTCACTCATAATACTCGAAAAACGCAAAACGAGCATTAATTTTTATTTTCTTATTGTTTACAAAGCAATAGACGGGATGAGTATATACTTGAATTCAAGATTCAAGAATAGTATAGCAATCAGTAAATTATTTCACTTAACAATTAAGACATCAGAGTTTGAATATTATAAAATGAAGATAAAAAAAAAAAAGAATATATTTAAATTCGAACATTCAATACTCACATAAATAACCACTGTTCACTCCTCCTTTTCAACCAAATAAGTCACACAATCAATTTGGAAGTATTCTGTTTCGAATTCATAAATCTCAAGATGTTTAAATGATGTTTCAAATTTTTAAGAAAAAAACGACGAAATTTACGTTGAAAATTAACAACAAGATGTCAAAATTTACTGAAACTATTAACTATTTAACTTTACTCGTTCTTTTGCTCTTCATTTCTGGCTTGAAATCATAATACTAAAGATAAAAAAATCTTGACACATGGAGTCATTCAGATCTATCGCTAAAAATACTTGGCTGAATGGTTCCGCCACCGGACCAAAATATTTTCCCTAATTAACAATAACAATAATCAACCTTAAGCAACAAAAAAAAAAGATAATTAACATAAAAATTAGACTGATATAAAAGAAGTAATTTTCCATTACAATTTTCCTTTTTACTTCATTTCCTACACCATCGGCAAAAAAAATCCTTGTCGAAACCTAACTTTTACCCCTTCGACAAAATACTATTTACATTTAGAAAAAAGTAAAAAAAAAATAATCTAATTATACGATCTTTTAAGATCTAATGCTTTAAGAAGCGCTTATACTAACGGCTTCGTCTAAAACCGGAGAGAGAAAAAAAAAAAAGAAAAAGATATATATATATATATATATATATTAGAGAAAATCATCGGAGAGAGAGTTGAGAAGATCTTGTAAATCACGAGACGACGATTCATCGTAGCCGAGGCGAAGAGCTTCGAGGACACGTTCGAAGAGTATGACGTGGCAAGGTATGCGAAGCGCGCCTTTTTGCTCGTAGCCGTATTCTTGAGCCGATTTATTCAGAAGCTTGATAAAGATCGGGTGGTTCAACAGCTCAGCGTTCACTATAAATCGCTCCATTTCCTCTCCTACGTACACCGGCAAGTGTCCTTCCGGCACACCTCCGCCACCGCTGCCCCGGCGTTTTCCACCGACGCTCCTCCCCGCTGCCGTCGACGACGACCGCGACTCCGAACGCAACAAACTGTACTGCGACGAGTCCGCCACTCTTGAAAGCTTCCTCATCAATTTCTTCATATTTATCTCAAAAAATCAAAACCTCAAAACCGAAACGGAGCAAAAATCTCACGAGATTTTGAGGATTTTTAGAGAGAGAAAATTCGAGAGATTTTGAAGGTTTTTAGACAGAGAGAGAGAGTTTGTGTTAAGTGAAGCACATGAGAGAGAGAGAAGGTAAGGGGGTATATATATAGAGTTGAGAGGTACAGGTAGGAGTACTTGTCAGGTACAATTATTTATTAATTGTACCGTACAACCAAAAGAAGGGAAAAAATATTTAATTTTGAGAGAATAATTAATTTAATTTGGACTGGGTTAATTAAAAATGGGAAATTAAAATAAAGGAAAAATAGAACAATTTGTTCTTTGAAGAGAATGAGACATTCGAAAATTTTGGAGTGTATTTCACGAGAATAATGTCAAGTGAGTAGTTTTTAATGGATTTCTAAAATATTTTAAAATTGTAAACTTACTTGGTCTTTCTTATTCAATTAATTTTAGTTTTCTAAATTATTTAACTCCAACACATAAAACATCCTACAGTCGCTCCTAAATTATGATTTAATTTCTTTTTTTTAGAGGCAAAAAGTCGATTTACAAAGTAAATACTCATAGAGATTTCTCTCATTTATTATAATTCTCTAATAAATATGCAAGATCAAGCTAAAAGCTAGCAAGCTAGTCCATAAAATAATTCGTCTCTCAAAAAATATACATCATTTTAAAGTCCTTATACTCAAATAAAAGTTTCTTACAAGGAATCAATAAAGACTTAAAGAGAGTTGTTGGGGGAAAGGACTTTTAATTCATCATCTCAACTATTGTTTTAGAATCAGATTCTATTATTGAAACTGTAATACCCAACTTCACTGCACGCGAATTTACGTGCTAAGTCAATGCTCTTGAGTCTTGACTTAATATATTAAAACATCAAAACACATTTAAAAAAATGTGTTTTATCTTGTCACTCTATTTGACCTAGTCTTATGTTGTAGAATTAGCATGATGATTTAAGAGATTCATTGAATGTTTCTTCTAATGCTTAACTTTACCATATACGAAGGAGAAATTAAACAGTGAGCTCTGATGATCCTCAATTAGTACATACTTTTTCTAGATAAATAGTATTCCTTGGGCTGAATAGTTGCCATATTTTGAGAGTCAATTATAAAATTATTTTTTTTACGGTCAATATCAATAGACGCAGTATTTAAATATGGACCGTGCTTTTGTTCGTAAGAGGCCATGTAATTCAGAGGTTGAAATTTAATATGAACTCGAAAAACTTTCTAAACTGATTTTCTTGTTATAAAAAAATTAGAAAAAAATAATAATATTAGCTCTGATTCATATTCTGTCTTAAATTATTTATTGATATTTAATGTGTTGAACCTGACGGTTATTAAAATAAATGACTCTTCTGTTGTACCAAAAACTACACGGAGTTTTCGCATTGAATTAAGCTAGGAGGGGCTACTAGTAAACTATTGGACCGTTTTTAAGAATTCAAACCGTTCAGCTACTAGCTAAGGCAAAGGGCTTAGAAAATAACTTCCACCATTAATGCTTAACCGTATATTACTCCAAAACATTGGCCATAAATCAGCCAACAAATCATTCACAAGATTTCATAGAATATTATGTTTCAGATTCAAATAAATTCCTGTAAAGCACCACATGTTCTCTTCTAACTTTATATGGACGGATCTATTCAAGACGTTAAAATATTATAAATAAGATATAATTATTGTAAATTATTAATATAATTATAAAAAAAATTAATAATTATTAAATTTTACTCTTCATATTATAAACTTATGAGAGGATTCTCGCTCTCAAAATTTAGAGAAGTTGCGGGGTAGGTATCATTCATTAATTGCTGATCCATCATACGATGGGGATATTCTGCAAACCAAAACGTGACTGGTAACATGTTCAATCACAGGATGCTCAAAAGAGTAAAGCCAAAGAAGAGAGAAGATGTTAAGTTTCTGCGCGAGAATCAATGTGTCACCATGTAAATTTATTGTTGCCTATTGCCTATCTAGCCTAAAAAGAGCATCCTAAGGTAGAAAATGTTAAAGCCTATCAACAATGTAGCTAGAATCACCCTACTATTAGAGGTGTGACACGCGTTAGACATACAAGTTAATTTTTTGAAACAATTATTAACTTCCAAGACTTTTTAGAGAGGTTAGATTAGAAAAGTGAATCACGAAATTAATGAAAGAACGTTCCTATTTTCTTTCAGGTGATACTTTATTACAAAAAAATTAGGGGCAGGGGGCAGGGGACAGGGGGCAGGGGGCAGATAACATTGTTTTAAAAAAAATTTTGAAAGCTTGTTTTATTATAAATTATTTGGGTGATGTTTCAATATACATCATCTAATAATATTTCACCGTCTTTACATATTAAATAATTCTAACCATATAAGCGGCGAATTTAATTTTTAGTAAAAATAAATAAATTAATAACAATATATAAAGTGGAGTGAAACGGCCCTAGATGACAAAAAATATTAGATTTAATTAAAGTAGAAAGAAGAGATTAAGATGAAATGTTGGAGTGAGAGAGGAAGAAAGGGGACAAAAATGCAAGAAACGATGGAAGCGTGATTACCGGTTGGATGATTTGTTTTCTTCCGTAGTCCATTTCAGTACAACGTCCGTGATGAATGTCTCTTTAACGCCTTTATCTACGGCTCGTTTTTTTGCCTCTTTCCTTTTCTACGTCCTCACGCTTCATCATCTTGCTTGCATCAATTCACTCTCCATCTTCTACCTTTTTTTTCTTCTTTAATTACGGAAACACTTTTAGAAATTCTTTCGAATTTAAATGAAAGTTCAAATTTTAGAATATAGAGTTAATAATACGTATAGTCCTTTATATTTCTCTAATTTTTAAAAATGTTTGTTTTTGGTCCCTCATGTATGACAGTTGTGCCTTTATTAGTTTTTTGAACTTTTTTTTTCTAAAAATTGGACGATGTTTTTATGTGTTTGAAAATAATACCTTTGCAAATGACATTTGAAATTCCCACATTATAAGGGTATTATTGTCAAATACGTAATGAAATCGTCAATCTTTTTAAATGGAAAAAAATTGAATGACTAAGGGCGACACAATTAAAACACAAAGCTAAACTTTTTTGAAAAAAAGGGGACCAACTTATTAAATATGACAAACATAGTGGACTAAATGTGTAATACTGTCGTTTATCTTAGAATATATGATTTCACTCAGATAAAAATCGACTGTTCGCCCATTGAACTTTGTTATGTACATGTGTGTGGCACGCATATTGAAACAGTGGAGGGATAAGTTTTAGTCTTGCCTAGCAAAAGCGATTGGAATTGTTGTTTTAGCTTTTATGGGCCAAATGATTTTGACGTATGCCTCGGCTCGGATTAATCAACTTGCTATGGAGCCCTTACTCTCTTTTCCTCGTTTCGTATCTCTTTTTGCGAAAGATTTTGTCTTTCATTTTTTTAAAATGTGAAAAAGTAAAAGCTTTTCTCACGATAAAAGTTGTATTAAGTTTTACTCATGCAGCTCTTCGAAAACCGGCTGAAAACCGAAATGTGATTTCTATGATAAATGCTTGTTACATGTGTTTCATTGCTTTCTAATGACTAATTTACACTTACATTATATATAGGGTAAAAACCAATTTAATCCCTGAGCTTTATCTTAAAGATCAAATACGTCCTTGTGTTTTGAAAAAATACCTATTTCGTCCCTCCGTTAAGTTGTTATTCGTTAAAGTTAACTGATTTAAGGACAAAATAGACATTTTGCCCTTAAAATAATTTTTTTTTTTTTTTCTTCTTCGGTTAGCTTTACACTCCACCTCTGCCTTTCATCATCTTCCTTCGACACACACACACACCACACGGCAGATTAGATGATGTAGGTTAAAAAAAAAAAAACCAAAGCAACAAAACAACTCACTTGGAAGCCAACTTTGCGTCCCGATCATCCATTGCGCGTGAAAACAACACAAAATTTTAGGTTAGTAGAGTTTAGGGTTTATTTTTTACTTTTTGCAAAAAAGCTTAATAATACTCGGAGTTTATATATTGTTTGATGTTTTCTATTATTTTTTTGAGGATGGTGTAATGTTGATGTTTTCTATTATTATTATTTTTTTGTCTTGGAGATTATATATGGCTCTTGTAATGGTAATGTAACAAAAGTTGTTATAAATGATTACATTGGTGAACAAATAAGAAGCATAAATGTTTGTAGCGTGAAACTAGAACTTGGATCAAATTTTCGCAGTACTTTCACAGACCATGAATGTTTGTTGCTTGAAATGTTTGTAGTGTGAAACTAGAAGCATAAATGTTTGTAGAATAAACAATATTTTCGCAGACCATGAACAAGAAGATATTTTTAATTTATTTATTTTATGAGTAACTAGATCAGTCTTTTTTTTTCGTGTGAGAGAAAGAAATAGACTTTTAAGTCTCACATGTAGTCTTTACGATAATTTATGAAATGCAATAAACAATAATTTGGATCAAATTAGGTTGGATCACACTGAGAACAATAAATTATAGAATTTATGAAATTAATATAGTGAAAAATGCGGTTTGGTGGAATATATAAAATTAGAGCACCAAGTAAAATATATAAAATTTATGAAATTAATACAGTGAAAAATGCGGTTTTCCCAACGGTTATGTAACAATTTTTTTTTATTTTTTAAATTTAGTCCATTCAACGGCTATAAGGGGTATTTTTGTACTTTTGCACGGCCAACCATTTGACCGTCAAATTTTAACGGCTAGAGGGACGAAATGTGTATTTTTTTAAAACACAGGGACTTGTTTAGTCTTTAGCATAAACCTCATGGACTAAATTAGATTTTACCCGATTATATATATATATATATATATATATATAAGCTTTTTAAAGGAGTTCTCTGCTGTTGAGAAAAAAGAAAAATATTGACATCCATCACTTTACTTGAGCGATAAAGACTAAACTTAGGATATGTTTGATCAACTTTTAGATACTTAAAAGCATGTTCTATGAATTTAAAAGTTAAAACTAACATATTTGGCCTATTTTTTAAATTTCTTTTAGGTAAGAACCAAAACTAAAAAAGTTAAAAAATAAGAAGCTCTAAAACCAAACTTTCAAAAAATGTTTACGGAAAGCTATTTTTACATAATGTAAAAAACTGTTTTTTCCCCTCAAATACCCCCTCCATATTTTAGAGTCTCAACATTACCCTCTAAATTTCTAAGAGTTCCACTCTTCACATGACAAAGCTAACAACATTTTTTACTAAAACTCTATTGTTGAAAGCTTTATAGTTCATCAACCAAAATTTCAGAACTAGACCAAACGGATCTTTGATATGTGAATTGATGTAAATTTAATGGCATATAACTAAGGAAAAAGAAAATATTTGGAGATTTAACACACTTAATATGAGTTTGAAAAACTTCTCAAAAACATTATCCGTCATTGAAAAACAAAAAGATAAATTGTCATTGTCGATCGATCATCAAGATCCATTACTTCACCAATATGGTATAAACTTCTTGTGTGAATGAATGTAAAATTAATGGCATATATCTGCTCCCATGCTCGTTGCAGAGTGAGTTCACGTGCCCTTGATTAATGTGATCAGCCATGCATATGCCAGAATGCCTTTCAGTATGTTCACTCCATAGAGACCTAAATAATGATCACTTTCTTCAGAGAATTTTGCCGAGCTACATAAAAGAAATCTGTAGTCAAACTTCAGAAAATCTAGCCAGGTATGGGTTATTGTAATTCACAAAAAGATTCTAATTAATTATTTACGTAACTAATTGAAAAAAATTATGTAACTCGTCTACTATTTTCTTCTTTTGATCATATAGCAAAAGATTGAAAACACAACCAATGGCTGATTGCTTCAAATCGTATAATTTGAATCATCCAGATTCTGGATATATATAATAGGGCTATATTAATTCCTTCTGAAAATAATTTTTTCTTTTGTTTTTTTGGTGCAATGGAGACCGATACCGTGAAATTTTTAATCTTTTTTTTCTTCTAGTGTTTTTAATTACAAAATAAAAGGCATTAGAAAGCCTCGTTGGAAGCACAACATTCTAATTTGGAGGAAAAGTACCTAATCTAACGTACTTGGCTAACTAATTTGCATTAGAGGAAAGAATACATAATCTAACGTAGTTAGTTAGTCAATCCGCAATCCCATTTGGTTGATGTCAAACGTGCTTAAATATTCTTTACTTTCTTTAGTTTCTCAAGTAAGCAATACTACCGATATTTAAAGATTTCCCTGTTGGCTACAGAGCATACTACAAATTTTCACTTATAAATAGTTGATCTATTTCTCACTAACCATTTGGTTTAGTGGTATGATTCTCACTTTAGATGTAAGAGGTTTTGAGCTCAACACTTTAGATGCGAGAGGTCTTAAGATCAATCTCTTCAACTTTTAAATATTTACTGTACTAATTTTATGACTCAAAAAATGGGACTAAAATTGATCTTTCTCTATATAATTTATTTGAATCCTACTAAGTACTAGGCAACTAGTGGTATAGCGTTTAAGGCCAATTAAGCAACTAATATAAAATTTTATGAGATTAATTTAGTGGTGTAGTGTTTGAAACAAAATCATGAGACTTGACTAGTCATAGAATTATTTTCTTGATGCAAAGGTTGTCTTCAATTAAATGGACCATGACTCTTTTAAACAAGATCATAAACCTAGAATTTAATACATGGGTATGAAAAACAGCTAAGAGGTTAGTCTGGAAACAATCATCTTTAAAGAGTGCATAACTGAGCCTGAAAGATTCTCTAGTAAAGTTTCCATCCTTAAAAAAATATATATATATATATATATAAGCAGCTAACATTATTATCTAATTTTTTTTTTAGTATAATAAAGTTGAAGATGTGATTTCAATCTAAAATTTTTAACTACAACATGTCATTACTTGATTGTTCCGTCTAATTTTTTTGTGTTAAAATAACAGTACCAAGACTTGAACCTAACAAATGAGGTAACAAATTAATGAGCAAAGAATATTAAATTAAACATTCTTCTTTCAAATTGAATAGTTGATCCTCGAACGAAACTTTCTAATATTCTTTGCTTTGTATTTAAAACTACTAGAGTTGTTTAAAACTCTTCTTATGAATGAAATCCGTATTTTATTGACATAAAAAAAAAATTGACTTGACCCACCTATGTCGACTATATATTTTTCCTACTAGTGAAAAGCCAATTTTAGGTGTGGTCTTTAGTGCACCGGCAGAATGACACGCAAAGTACGGAAGAGGTCGATACATGGAGGGACCCACAAAAAATGATGGGAGCTTCAATGCTCTCTCTCATTTAATAACCGTCAATGCCGTATCCCGTAGGCTTTTTCCGTATGATCCGTACGATCTATTCGTACACGGAAAGCACCGACTCCTCTTTGTCCCTTCAGTTTAATATCAATATCTTAGACCAAAATAAAAACGATAAATGCAACACATAAAAAAAAAAACCACACACAAAGAGCATGTTTGGGTTGAATATTACGATTTAAAAATATCAAGTCTCGTTTTACTTTTTCCTTAAATTAGGGTAAAATGAAATCAGAAAAGCATGACATTTGAGATATCACTAAATAAAAAGATCAACATAAAAACCATTGTACCTAAAATATTTTTATTGAATATATGGATTTTAAAGATATTTTTAATTAAAAAAATTAATTTAACTCTCATTGAATATACATATATATATATATATTTTGTACTAATATCTTAAATTATGCGTTTTTAATTATCACTGAATAAAAATATTGAATCCGCTCTTATACATACGTATAGCTTGCGATTAACGTCAAAGGTATATGTACAAATTTTGTTATAAAATTATCTATTTCCTTTCATTTATGTCTCTAATTCAAACAAAAAAAACGTGACATTCTTTCTTTTTCCTTTCACTTATTCTTTTGTACTATCCGAACAAAAGAAACTACTTTTTTTTCCTCTTTTTTCTTTTTAATAATCTTTTCCTTTTCTTTGCTTCTCAATTTGAAACTAGTCCTAATGGACATGACTTGGATGCCCAGGAAGTGAGTCATGTCGTGACCCACCTAAAGAAAACAGCTACGGGGAGCGTCAGCAACGCTGCTTTCTGCATAGGGGTGTAAAGAAGATGTCCTTTCTAGATTGTTGGTGTTGTTTGCTCGCCACTTTCCAACTACGTGCCTAATCCTCTTTCCATTTTCATCTTCTTCTTTTTTTTTTTTTCATGGTAGAAAGTCGAAATGATTTTAACTAATCGTCCAATGTATAATATTACGTTTCAAGTCTAAAATTTCAATCTCATGAGCGAAATGAGTGTTGTAAGTATAAAAACTAGTTATTTGACTCGTCCAAAATAGTTAGCCCATGTTATCCCTTATATCCACAATACTCACTTACAAACTACACATATACACTATCTCTCATCGATTTGGGATGTCACATGTAGACTCCACCTTTTTTCTTGTTTTGTTAATATGATCTCTTAATTGAATTAATTAGATAATAGTATTATTCCATGGCTAACTAATTCTCTAAGATATTAGTAATGGTTCTCCGACTATATGATTGTGTGTTTTTTTATTTTTTTTAATGAAGAACTCACCCGAAGAAAGACTGCATTGGATGTTAATTAGCTACAAACCCTAAGGTTCCGATTGGTTCATCACCCAAACAGTCACGAGATTAGAATTCTTCTTGAGAATGGAATGCAATTATTTTACTTTCCATGTCGCATTAGTTTAGTTTATTTTATTTTTCTTCATGTGTTAGATTTTCCTCGAAGGAAGGTCGGGTTGTGACGGAAGATCATAATCTTTGCAAGATTAATCTAGGAAAAGAATTGTACAAAGATACGAGTTGTTTAAACTCAAAATAAGCACATTTTTTTATGGATTCAATTAGTTAAACAATAGATTTAAGTAATTTGGAGTTTTGATCTATTTCACGAACACGAATTTGTTTTGTCCAACTAATTATTCCTTAAACATAATTGAAATTTTTTTTTTTAGATGACGAGAAACTTCTCCTAAAATACAAGCCAAATTTTAGAGTTTTCGTCCAGAAAAATCATGGTCCAGATTACATAATTAACAAACTTGTTAGTTGAGATTTTCTAAAATAACTTAAAAAGGTCATCAAGCCACCAAAGTGTGATGTTCTACATTTCTAGCTGATAAAGACTAGAAGATCGAATTGGAATATATATATAATCTAAGGACCACAAGATCATTTACGGAAATGGCCCTGCATGACCTTCCATGTTGCTACCTACGTAAGGCCAACTCCAAGAGAGTCCCTACATGACTCCCTACTCTACATATAAAGAGGGGATTGGAGCAATTACACTCCAACAGATTCCCTACCCCATCCCCTAAATTGTAGAAGATCCCTACACTTATTTTCATCTTCTCTACATGTAAGAGAAAAATCATCATCCCCTATTCCATCCTCTAAACACGGTTCACTGTCAGGAAAATATTAAAAATAAAATAAAAGCAAAACTTTAAAAATTAAACTCTTCAACGATAACAAATATAATCAAAAAATTAAAAATTATTAGAAAAGTTTTAAATCAAACAATAAAAAATAATATTTAAAAATAAAAATTTATGTTGGTAATTAAAAATAGAAGGTCTCCGAAATATAAATAAATAAATAAATATATATATATATATATATATATATATATATATATATATATATATATATATATATATATAAAAATAATGATATATTTAATTGAAATAAAAGAAGAAAATATTTGAATAAAATAAAAATAGAGAGTCTCTACAATAAGGGAGCTGTTGGAGTGAAACTGAAATAGGAATTTCCTAAACTAATAGATTAATTAAATGTAGGGAAGCTCTTGGAGTGAAACTCAAATAGGGGATCCGTAGATGTAAGAAAAGTGTTCTAAATCCCCTACATGTAAGGAGAAAAGTAGGGATGTTGTTGGAGTTGGCCTAAAAGCCAAATTCGTGGTGAGCAAAATACCAGAAAACAGAAATTTAACAGACGTATGTCGTACTCGTTATATTCGAGATATTATAAACTCGAATTTCGTTAATTATATTGTACGATGTTATATATCTTTTGAATAAAACCAAAAAAAGTGAATAGGTGCCGACTAATCTAGGAAACAATCGTACAACCATGTCCTTTCATTAATTTGACGGAGAAGAATTAGTGGGTGTTCCAACCGCACAAAAGGACCATCTACGGACAGACTTTGGATAAATTGTCTGCTAATGTTTGTTTGGTCCCTACATTAATTATACCGTACTGTACCATCATCATCATCAATTTTGTGCTTGCCCTACTGGGAATAGTCGACATGTTGGTCTGCCTAATCCTTTTTTCACTGGTTGCTTCGATATTGGATTTGGGAAGTCTCGATAATTCTACGAGAGAATTAAACGATTGATTATTTAATTTAATGATGATGAGGTAATGATAGTAAAATTTTATTTTTTTATATAAAAGCGCATCATATCTAGTATGATGTGAAATATAAAGGGCTAAGTCTGTAACAAATCGAATCTAGATGTGTTGGATATCTTAGCTTTTTGCTTGTAACATCACTTTTATCATGACAATAGTAGACATTTTGGATGCCGGGAAAAAAGTGCCGGAAGAGTTATTTAAGAAATGTTTTTTGAGAGAACGAGGAATTTATCTTAAACAAAATCACAATAATTGAATACATCTCAAAATTAAATTTTGAGTTTGAGACTTTCCCTTTACTAACTTAACTTAATATATTTATAGGGACATATTGCTGCACAACAACGAGGTTAGTAGTATTTTTCAACTATCTACAACGTTTTACACAATACTGCATTTGACTCAAAATTTAAAATTTTATTTCGCATCTTCCAATTTTTAGGACCATGTTATCTCTGAGTAGCAAAATCTTCATTTTTTGTTCTTCTCAAACATTATCATTATTATCATTATCACTGAGTAGGTTGGAACCAAGCAACCAAAATCGATCTTCATTTTCCTTCTCAAAAATTATCATCTCTTTGTGGTCAACAACAACATAAGTAGAGCGCTGATCTTCAACTTGTATCAGAGTACTCTTTATCGGGTGTCATCGTTCCTTTCATGTTACTCCACCCTGCTGGTAGACTACACGCTTAATTAGGTGAAGCCTGAGTCAGAGTGCACATTTTCTAATTAATAAGCTAATTAAGGAATTTTCTTCCAAATGGTAGTCGTTTTAAGTGCATAGGAATGATGATATCTCATTCATTTCACACATTTAATAGAATTATTGGTGGAGTGTATTTGTCATTTGGAAGATTAATTCTCACAAGCTTCGAGTTTTGATGAGAAAATAACAAATTTACTTCCTATTGTTTTCAAAAAATTTCAATTTCATCTTTATTGTTTAGAATTTCTTAATTTCATGTCTATTGTTTTTCCAAAAAAATTAATTCCATCCCTATTGTTTAAAATTTTTCAAATTCGTCCTTATTATTTCTAAAAAGGTCATCAAGCCACCAAAGAGTGATGTTCTACATTTCTATCTGATAAAGACTAGAAGAATTAAACATATAATCTAAGGACCACAAGATCATTTATAGAGACGAATTTAAAACTTTTAAAAAATAATAGGAATAAAATTGAAATTTTTAGAAAAGCAATAAGAAAGAAATTGATTTTTTTTAGAAATAATAGGGACGAAATTGAGAAATTTTAAGAAACAATAGAGACGAAATTAAAACTTTTGAGAAAATAATAATGACGAAATTAAAAAATTCTAAACAATAAGAATGAAATTGAACTTTTTGAAAATAATAGAGACTAAATGTTTTATTTTCTCCTGAATTAATAACAATGGACTCTAGTAAAGAAACTAACATGTAGAAGAATTGACCAATCCTGCCTAGCGTCATGTGAACTCAATTCTACATGAGACAGCAGGGTTAGGTTAGACAAAGACGTAAGATATGATATGGCAACTTATACGCATGGTCGTCAAGATAATGTCCCATGGCCTCCTTATTTACACGTAATGTTATGTCTAACCCACTCTGATTTGTAAATAGAGTCAAAGTAACATGAAAGATGCATTGGTATATATGACTGATGACATAGCTCCTAATCAAAGAAGTTTAGAACACAATCAATGAAAGGAATTGATATGGGTAAGACCCCTAGGGTTTGTAGGAATTACATAATGACTCTTAGGGCGTGAAGGAGGTCAAAGGGAAGGCATTGAGGACCTCGGACGAGGGGTCGGGCAAATCCGACCCCAAGTGGACTGCACCCAGGGTTCGGATGAGGCATGGTGAGAACCCTTGGGGGGTCGGACGAAGCAACAGAGCATTCAAGGGTCTCGTTTTGGGACCTTGAGCTGAGTGGAGGTTACAGACAACAATGTTCCATGATAACAGGGCACGTGTAGCAGTTATATTCAGTTATTGCCTATTAATAAGCATAGGTGGTGGTTACATTCAGTTATTCTTCCATTAACTCCCCACTATCCCCCACCTTATTCATCTGACACATGCCTATAAATATGAGAAGATTCAACAGGGAAAACGTAATTGCATTTTTGTTACTCGCACCTATATACTCTGTTTACTTTTTCCTCCATTGAAGTACCAAGCTAACTTAAGCATCGGAATACTAATGCGGACACGACCCGCCAAGCCCTCTCTGTTTTGCAGACATCCGGTAGCGGGATAAGACCATTCGCTACTCAACATTTTTCTACCTTAACAGGAATTTTATTTTTTTTCAAAATGAAAGTCGTTTGAAACGGCTTGCTGCCATTGCAAAATCAATACTAGTTAATTGTAAAGACTAATCTTAAATTGTTTTAAAGATTATCAAACGTGTGAAGCCAACACCCAATCTCGCAAACGGTTGTAATTAGGGATAGATCCAAGATTATTGTTCAGTGTAGTTAAAATATTTTAGTACAATATGGATAGCTTATTTTAGTATAGACTAGTCTAATTTTTCAATGTAAAAGTATACCTTAAAAATACACAAATTTAGATAAAATGCAGGCATAACTCATTCTTTAATATCTTTACTCTTAGAGTTGGTAAAATGTACAACCCCGACAACCCATGAATGACTCTGTCATTGGATGCAATTTATATGACTAATCAGGGGTGAAGCCATAAATTCAATATTGGGGGTCAAGATTCAAATAATAAAATTGATGATAGGAAGAAAAAAAAAAAAAAAAAAGAAATGATAATTTTTTTTTTTAACGATACTACATAATTTTTTTTGAAATTTTGTTTTTTGAAGGATCGAGACCCCGCCGGTCCCCCTCTCTCTGCCCCTGTGACTAACCCTAATGAGTATCTAATTAGTATGTTGTTCATGTTTTTTAACAAAAATAACGCATAAATTAGAGAAAATTTGGGTTATACATATATATATATGGAAAAGGGCAAGGCAACATTAAGAGGCAAGAGGTTTGGGGCAAATCTTAAGAGATAAAAAGGCATAAAATTAAAGCTGGTCTGTTTGTCCTTTAGGTATGGCTTTGAGTCACGAGCTTTGCTCCCTTCATCAGTGGAGCGATGACGAAGAAACAGGCAGCAATCAGCAGGTAGGGTTGCCTTAGGAAAGCAACTTCACAACCTCTTTTTGCAAGTCGTTCTCAGGCCTCATCACTTGCCTCCATTTAATTTCCAGCTCTCTCTTAACTCATATTGATTATAACATATTATTATTTGACCATTTCACTCCAATTTACAATCATTGAATATTAAGATCAATGTGTTATTTGCAATTTATTCCTCAATAAGTATTGTATCCTAAAGTCTGTCACATCTGAAAGCAACTGAAGGGAACGTATTTACTCAAGACTTGCAACAACAAAATATAAAGTAAGGTTACAAATATTCAATTTGGTCCTTTATTTTTAGGGTTTATACCAATTTAATCCATATTTTTCAAAATGTATCTTTTTAGTCATATATCTTTATATACTATTTGTTCCAACTTAATCCTTATCTTTTAAAATGTACCTTTTTTGTCATGTATCTTTACCATTTGTCCCAACTTAGTCCTTATCTTTCAAAATGGTTGAGAACTAACATAGATCATAATAACGAAAATAAAGACTAAGTTAGAACAAATGGTAAAGATATAAGACTAAAATGTTACATTTTGAAATATAAGGATTAAGTTATAACAAATGGTAAAAATAAATGACTAATTAAAAGAATATATTTTAAAAAATAATAATTAAAATGACACAAACTCTAAAAATAAGAGACCGAATTAAATATTTACCTAATAAATTTCAACACAAGTATAAACTTTTTCAGGACTTTGCATATATACAAAAATCGTACACTTAACTGCTTTTTTATATAAACAACTGGAATGAAAAATGGAACAAACTGTTTTTTAGAGTTACATAAACAACTAAACGCCTATACGTTATAGGAACAGAAAGAAGATATCCTATTTACATAAAGAGAGAAATAGAAAAGATAGAAGATATACTTCGTGCAGGTTTGTACATCTCTCGAAAAGGTTGATGAGTTTTTAGACAATTCGATATAAATATAGTCGAACTCCAAAAACACCTGCAGTCTATAATGACTCTTTTCTAATGCTTTAATTTTGAATGGACTACAAGGCATCTCCGTTTGAACTACAAATCAATTATTTCAAGTGCGAGTCATCAAAAGAATGAATGACCCACTAGAGGTGAAAAACGATAAAAATTGGCCAACGAAAGCAGAACAAGTGATACATACCTGCCATCAAAGGTGAAATCAAATAGTAAATGTGTTAATTCGTAAATTAGAGTTCCATAATTCGAGTCTGTTAACTTAACTAATACAAAAATTTGGTGTTCTCATGTGAGTCCAATATAATAATCATGCTTAGGGAGACTTTTTTGTTATCAAAATAAATAAATTCTAGAATAGAGAATTAATAGTGTTGAAATTGTATCTTACTGTTTCGAGATGTTTTTTCTCCATTCTTGTGCTGACAACAAAAAATCTCGTAGATTATGATGGTATTTTTCAAACAAAAAAAAAGAAAGAAATTGACCTTACAGATGTTTAAGGGACATTAACTGTTAAGCACAATTCAACACGTACAATTAAGTTAATAAATCAGAATATATCAACATATCTAAAATACTCCATTACATAAGTGACCACGCTGAGAAAAGCCCACTAGTGCGACCATATTCAGAATTGCCCATCCAACTTCCATGGCAAACACTTCTTTTTTTTTTTCACGATGATAAACTTTTTTTGGAAATTTTTTTGATCTCATACAAGGAATGTCAAAGTTTGGAATATATATATTTGCGCTAGAGAAAGTATGATTTGCGTTAGTCAAATACAAGATTTTCAAAGTTTAATAATAAAGAAATAAATTACTTCCTTACTGATTCAAATATTAGACGTAAACAAATTTTTTGTCCCTTTCTCTTGTCCTATGCATGCCAAAATGAATAAGCAATTAATGCTTCAAGCGTAAGAGCACATCTTTTGCAAGAGCACTTTTTCGCCATTTATAATCTTCTTTTGCATTTCATTAGCTAGGGTAATGGACTTAGTGGAGAATGTTGGTTGGACCATTTTGTTCTGCAGTCATGCAATCAAATACGGGTGTACTTTTGTCAAACCTCTAGATTTTCAATCTTTTCCTTGTCAAACCTTTTTGTTAGTAGATCTTTAGAACAAGATATGTACTAGTGCATCAACTCACACACAAAATATTGTGTATACGTGCGCGCATTTTGACCCATTATGTTTATAATATTCTTTGTCAATTTTCTTGCAGTTGTATTTTATAACAAGAGGAAAATTCATATAAATGTCAGAGGAAACTTCTGGTTGTAAGTTTAGAGGTGGATTCATATATAAGCTCCACCTAGTGTTAAAGCTTGATACTCTCTCTGACACTTTAAAGAATAACCCATAACAAAATATTTGACTGAGTGAGGTAGCAGTGGCATGAGGTCATACAAGAATGAATTGGTATGTAATGATTGATAGTGTGACAACGAGTCACACGCTAATAAGCCTGCTAATTGAGTGTCTTGGGCCGAACCTAAGATAGCCAGTTTGATCATATTATTAGTAATTAATTTACTAGTAGAGAATCTTAGATTTATATGGATAATTTTACTTGCATTTAAATTTCCTAAACATTAGAGTATTATTCTTTTTTTTTTTTTGCCAAAAGCAAGCGGTATGTATTGAATCCAAAAATAATTACATCATAAAAGTATGATTACCAGTAAGATCTATCATCTAACTTCCAAGCCCTCCAAATGACCTGGTTCAAAAGTGAGTACTTAACTTTCCTAACTTTAAGCAATTTAATACGTACATAAAAAAAATGTTGTGAATAATTATGAAAACACCTTTTTGTTATGCTAGAGTATTATTCTTAGTTTTGTTTTGAGAACACCTTTTTTTTTTTTTTTTGAATCTAGATATTATGAAAAAGAAATTATGGGCAAGATGTGAGTTGAAGCTTATCCGACCTTGGCCCAAAAGTTTGCTTAACTTAATGAACTTGTCTTGGGCCGTGATGTTTTAAGCCTAAGGTGGGCCAACGTTGCTCGCAAAATTGACTCCTACCTAAGCCCGACTCCCTTGCCAATTGCCACAATCTCTCTAATTTTGTTTTTAGTTTTATTTTTTCTGGATAACAGAGACAAATCGTAATTTCGAACTAAGAGCCTCTTGTTTTAATAAGTAATTATTCGACCATTCTATCCAACTCTTAAGTCTCTATTTTGTTTTTATTGACCTTGAATTACTTCCTTTAAGTAGCTAAATTGAATTGATATTTTATATATTATCTCATACTATTATAGAGAGATCTAACAATAATAGATTAAGGATGAAGGGAAAATTGATTATATTAAGAACAAATTGTCCATATCATTATATTTGGATTATCACATGATCATCATAATTAGTTCCTCTCACAATGTATTCCTCTGTAGGTATACTCGATCTACTGGGCTTGTGACACATTTTCACGGAATTTTATGCATTGATGGGGTTACAGGCCTTCAAGGCAAACCCATTAGGTAGGGAGGCTTGGGCTAAAGATTTTATGTTATTCGTTTCACACAAAATCGTTGATTAATTTCTAGAATATCTGAAAATAAAACTAGTATATTGGCCTGGCTTACTTTATCTAGCAAAAGAATTAAATATGCTCCCAAAAAGAATAACAATTAGAACTTAAATATTGACAATACCAATGAAATGTATAAGAGGGTGCGGAAAACATTGAGTGTTTTCTCTTATTTCCTGGTTTTGCTCCCCATTATTGGGATGAGAAGTCCCAAATTATAGACAATTCGTAATTGCATATGACATTTATCTCTTTTAAGATAGTTGTGTGTTTCAAGACGTTGGACTTGCGTGTTTGGAAAGTTGAATTTAAGTAGCTTGACTTGAAAGATGTGAGTATATGGTGGAAGTAATGATGCATTATGAAAATTCAAGAAATAGTGTATCTTGTAATATGAATGTCTCTCATCAATTTATCTTGGATCAAGTGTTCTTAGGAGTCATGATATATATCATCCAAATATTTGTGTCTGGCATAAGATGATGAGGAGGTGTGCTCTAAGTGGATGACGTATTCCAAATTCATTAATGACGATTAATTTGTTTGAAGCCCCCAAGGAGGTAGCCTAATAAAAAATAAGAAGAAGTAACATATGACAAGTTTGGGTTCGTAACTTTTTAGCTAATTGTTTATTAGGTTCATATCATTCACTAACTAAAAGGATGTGTTAAAGCGTGCCATTACACCGATAGGTTTACCAGTTAATAATTGAGTTCCGACAATTAAATTTTCATGTTAATTAAAAAAAAAAGTTTGTTTGAAAAATCTGTCATATTTTTTCAACTCACGATTCATTTCAGGCGTTGTACTCTGTGGACATAAACTAATATGCAAGTCAAATAGAGATAACGAGCTTGTTAAAGTAAGCTATTGTCCCATTTTTTTTTTTTTTTTTGGTCAAGAGCTATTTGTCCCATCGAAACATCAATGGGACACTGCCGACGTCATGAGGCTTGTGATGTGATGAATAAAGGACAAGTACATAGTAAGTGAACGTACATACAACGTCAACTTTTGCTGCAACTTGTTTGAAAACCGCGACAAAACCATTAATTTATAATTGAAAAAAAAAAAAAACTCTTCAATTAATTCAGATTAATATTAATTTAAAAAAATTATAAGATAAAAAATAAATTTTATATATATGTGAAACTTACTTCATATAAAAAGACTTGTGTCAATTTGAATTGATTGAATAACAATCAAAAGAACATATGTCCCTACTTTTTGGAATAATCATGCAAGTCTACTTAAGCGCGTGCATCATCTCATCGTCTTATATGATTGTCGAAAAGCAAATTATTATACAGACTGATTTGTTTTGAAATCCACCAAATACTCTGAACCAACTTGATTAATCAGCTTCTTATCTAATTTATGATTGAAAAAGGACAAATAAAATAAAATATACCGAAGATGATTATTTAATTGCATTGGCTCTGCATTTATTTAATTTCATCTTCTCCTTGGCTTGAATGATATGTGGAAGTAAATTTCACGACACTGATTTTAATGCTGAAAGTTGAATTTGTTGTTACAATATATGAAAATTAAGTGAATTGTGGATGTAAAGTGATCATCTTCAGTGGCGAATTTATGCACCTAAATTTAGGGGTGCATTCATGTCATAAGAAAAGTGAAAGTGTGCTATTATACAAGGAAAATATCTAATATAATAATTTTTTAAAAAAAAACTAAAAAAAATATATTTTTCCTTTTTAAGTTAAAGGGGTGCACATCAATCCTATATAGGTCCGCCATTGATTATCTCAATTAAAATTTCAAACAGTTAGAGTGAATAAACGGTATTAATTTATTGTTACCGATGCGCAACCCTCACATATAAACAAGATTTAGACTTTGCACGAGGTGAAAAAATGTCAAATGACGAGACGATTCAAGAACCTTTTCACATTTAGGAATCCAATATTTATGGGACCAGTGATAACCTAATAGATTTATCATCTTTCAAATATAAGAGGTCCGAAAAATCTTTTGTCTATTTTAGTTTATTTGACCTATTGTTATATGAAACAGATAGAATGGACAGTACTTACTTGCACAAGATGATGATATAGAATTTTAATGATTCCTAGATGCATGAAACGAGCTCAAAAATCTTCTTTTATTAGTTGATATGGTAAATATTAATTAAGTCTAGACCTTGCCTTATAACTAGATGATAAGGTTGAATAGTTGGGAAACTTAAACTGGATGCTAAGAAATACCTGCATGTTGGATGGAGTTGGTATGTCGTAGAAGGGATGGAAGAAGGGTTCGATAGGACACTCAAATTAAATTTTGTGTGTATAAAATTAATTGAAGATATCGACTTTCAACAAAAATAAGTAGCGTAATTACATTAATATTACCAGTTTCAATTTTGCATGAGGTGGGAAAATACAAGTCAGCTATTTGAAGAAGTCCATATTTTCAAGAGCGATATGTATGCATGCACGAGGACGAAGAAAGATTAATATGTGAAAAGTCTTTACAAAAAAGGACCAAAGCGCGCTTGGGCATGGCTTTGTTGATCAAAGAGACTTACGTTTGAGAGCCATAATTGTATATTATTGAAAAGCAATAATGATAAGGAGATGAGCAGCGACTTTTCAACTTGCAGAAATTTTTGTTTTTTGAGTTGGATTTTATCGACTGCTACAAAAGCATCACCACCACCACCACACACCTCATCTTTCTCATTTTCAAGTTTGTGTGTTGAAGATGAGAGTGTTATTGATGAAGGGTTCTTTGAGTTGTACCAAGTTGTGTCTCTTAGCCTTTTGCTCCATTGCCATCTTTAGCTTGTTTGATGTAGCTGAAGCTCAGAATCGAACAACTAATCCTTCTGAGGGTACGTGCATCTCTGTCTCTTTTTCTTGCACTTCCTATGATTTGCTGCTTGTCCGACATATCGTCGGATTTAGGATATTTTATTAATAAAGACTAGTGTCAGTTGACTAATTTTCGTGATCAAACTTTGGAACATCCAGTTTCCTATTGGATCCGTATGAGATTTGTGTTCAAATTATAATGATTTGAGTTCAGTATTACTGTCAATATAGGCTTAAACATTTTGGGCTAATTAATGAGTTTAAATATTTTAGCAACTACTACTGCCAACACGAACATGCGAATTTCGCTCAATGTGTTGGCAGAGTGATTTTTCGGATTGAAAAATATTATGGTATTTCACAAGTTCGGATAGGTTGTAAGCCCCACAGGCTAAAGTCGCGGTTGCAACTATATATATATGTGTGTGTGTGTGTGATCAGTATATATGATATTAACATTTGATGTAGCTAAATAGCTAATACCCTTTTCTCAGTATCTGAAATTAGGTTGATCGTGGGAGAATACTATGATTTTTACTTGTTCAATAGTAATTCTAGGACTAAAATACTAATTTAAGTGTAAAATTAAAATGCCGTGCTTTGATTGTGATGCTGCTGGGAGGAATGTTGTTGTTAAAGATATATTTATATATATCGGCATAAGTATGTGTTTAATTCAGTGTCACCGGTTTAAATAATCACTTGGGTTGATTATTTGGATCAGAGGATTTGATAGTTATTTTCAAGATTACAACACTAAAGTGGCTTGTTAGCTAGCTCGGGTTGATAGTAGTCCTAAATTTTAGTGTAAAATTCTGAACTCAGGCACATTACACGTAACTGTTCTTTTGCGGTCTCTCTTTATTCCTCGAAGGCACAGGTTAACGTTCTTATTTTGCTTTAGGTGTACCGACAAGAACGAACCAAAATCCTTTGAACAGGATAATGTTTCTAAACGTTTAAGGATACTGTTAGGAGTTTCACATGGTGAACTAAAGAGTAAAAGAGAAAGATTTCTCACACATTGAAAGATTAGGAGAACAATGAGCTATTAATAAACATTTGTAGGCTCAAGACCCAAAAATTTAAGCTTTTGGGTCAATAGTGAGTTCTACACACGTGTGTTAAGGCCCATTTGTTCTCGAATTTTCAGGGCTTGCCACAACAGATACATTTACCTTAGACAATGTAAACTGTTTTCTATCAATACTACACAAATGTGCTGTTGTTGTACAATCCTTTAGCTGCATTTACTGTTGTATTTATGAATTACATTATTTGCAGTCAGAGCCTTGAATTCAATGTTTGCGAGATGGAGGATTTCGGCTACCGATGGATGGAACATTAGTGGTGAAGTGTGTAGTGGAGTTGCAAATGACACAACTGACATCCAAACGGTTAATCCCGGTATCAAATGTGACTGCTCTGACAGAAATGGCACCCTTTGTCACATTATTGCTCTGTGAGTTACTGATGCTCCCACAGTAACTCTTACTATTTAACTGCTTTGTCTTAAGCACTTGAACGCTGATTTTGCCATTGTCCCAAAATCCTTAAGCTTGAGATTTCTAAAACGCAACATATGACCAGTTGATGCTTTCTTGTTTCAAATATTCCTTACAGGAGAGTATATGCACTTGATGTTGTTGGTGCAACTCCTAATGAGCTGTGGAATTTGACTTTCCTCACTGATTTGTATGTTCAACTTTTTCATTGTAACAGAATTTGGTTATAGGGTCTGCTTCTTTCGAGCTTATTTGACTTGATACTAGCATAACACTTACTTCGGATGTTAGGGATTTGCGCCAGAATTTCTTGTCAGGTCCACTGCCGGCATCCATTGGCAGATTAACTCGAATGCGTACATGTATGTCAATGCACTTGTGAATCTAAACCATGTAGATAAGTCATAATAGTTTCAATGTCTAGTGCATCCTACTTTTCTGATGTTCCATTTGATATCATTAGGAGTGTTGGAACTAATGCACTCTCAGGGGAGCTCCCAAGGGAACTCGGAAATCTAACTGACTTAAGATCACTGTAAGTTTTTCTTTTGTCATTTTAATCATGTATTGATGCAGCAAGATTGTGTTTCATAATTTTTGTTAACTGGAAGGTCGTTCTTAATAGGATCCTCAAATATTGTACTGTGCATCCATGATCCATGATGTTGTTCATCTTTTGGGATCACAGGAGTTTTGCCACAAACAATTTCTCTGGTCCTTTGCCATCCGAGCTTGGGAATTTAACAAGACTGACACAGTTGTGAGTACTAAGTCAATGACAAAATTTAGGATATGGTCATGCCGAAACTTCTTTCTTGTAACATGCCTGAGTGCACTTGCATTCTCATGGAGAGGACTTTCTGGTCTGGCTGAATCATACTATATGTTTTTATGCCCATAACTTTCAACTTATGTCGGAATCTCAATTAAAAAACTTGTCATTACTATACTGAGATGAAAGGGTGAAATATTCGAAACAGTTTTAGTCTGCAACCTGGCCTAAGCCTAAAACTCTAGAGACATAAGGATATTGCAGCCCGAAAGCATTCTTCCCTGTATATATCATATTTTGCTCAATGGGAAATGCTTCATTCCCTTAGTACAGAGTTTGGCAATCTTTTGTAAATTGACGGCCAATAATGGTTTCTTGCAGCGTGGGAAGAAATTCATGGAACTTATTTGTGAATATTGTTTACCTCGACCAGTATTTTAGTAGCTCCGGAGTCAGTGTTCTAATACCATCAACACTTGCTAGACTCCGAAGCCTGACTACAGTGTAAGAGCTCTACCGTATAACCATTTCCAATTCAGCAAAATTTTACTAAGCCAAGTTAGTAATCTGTCACCATGTTTAATGGTAAAAGTTTTGGTGCTTTCAGGTGGGGTTCAGACAATGCACTGTCCGGGCAAATACCAGACTTCATTGGCAGTTGGTTACAGCTTACCACTTTGTGCGATAATAATCCATTAGTTTTACCTAATACTGACCTCGTAAATTGTCTAGAGCGTTACTATTATTTATCTCATTATATAAGGGGTGAATTCTCTCTTCATAGTTTCTGACATTCATATCATGATACATATGCAGAAGGTTTCAAGGAAACTCTTTCCAAGGTCGAATACCACCTAGTCTCTCCAATTTAACCTCCTTGGTGGACTTGTGAGTGTTACATTGGTGTTTTGTTTAACAGTATGTAAATGCTCACACATTACAGAAGCTAATATTTCGAGTCAAATATAATTTACAGGAGGATAAGTGATCTATCTAATTGGAGCTCTTCACTAGATTTTATCAGAAACATGAAGTCTCTGGCCAGATTGTGAGGGAGCCATGACTACCTATAAAATCTGCCTTTTTTATGACTTCCTTGCTGCTACTGTAGAAGTATTAATTCCATAAACAAATTTCTCTTTTGCAGAGTTCTACGGAATAATAATATTTCTGATTCAATTCCTTCCAATATCGGAGAATATCAGAATTTGACCCTGCTGTAAGTTCTCTTACTGGAAGAATGATTTTCTCAATTGTTTGGGCTTCTTTTATGTAAGGTTGAGATTAAGTTGACTTCTTAACTTTATGACAGGGATTACCTATCTCCATTTTCCCAGAAATAATGCGTGATCCCGAGTGTTCTTTATATTAGTAGCTGAACCATTGTCATTTGACCTACGCATTCATTTAATTTTTCAGGGATTTGAGCTTCAACAACTTGACGGGGCGTATTCCAGATTCGCTTTTTAATATGAGTTCACTCACTCACTTGTAATGGATCGTACAATATGCACTTACTCATGGCGTTCCATATGAATGCCTCTTTTACTGAAAATTTTCAATTTCAGGTTTCTTGGCAACAACAGGTTGACTGGTCCCCTGCCTGCTCAGACGACACCACTTCTCCAGGCTATGTGAGTAGACATTATGTTTGCCTCTAATTCTAATATAGTACGTCAAACAAATTTTTTTTTTTTTAATATCTTTTTATAGCTGAAAGACTTATGGTTGCAAACTTTTATATAATCACATCGTATGCAACTTCACAAAATCTAAGACTTTCTACTGCTAAACTTCAAAATGATTGCATTATTTGTCAGCCTAAAGGTTTACTCTTGACATCATTTATTTTGGACGTAGAGATTTATCGTATAATGAGTTATCAGGAAACTTTTCTTCATGGGTTGGCCAGAGAAACTTACTGATAACGGATAACGATAGTTTTGAGTTTCAAATGTTTGTTTGGTGATTGGCTGTAATCTCACTGATTAGAGTCCTATTAAAATATCTTATGTATTCTGTTAGCATACACGACTAGTACTCTTTGTAGTCTATAAACACTGTACACTGACTCATTATTGAATATATAAAAACAATACATTTTGTACTCATTTACATTTACATGGTATCAGCAGTCAATACGACTAACGTCCTTTGAGTGTGGTCCTCGGCTTCCGTTGTTTCTCTACTCCATGGCTGATACATCCACTCCTTTTTCTCTTCCCTCCTTTAATGTCAAAGCATTTGTCACTGTCCTTTTAGATCACTCCAACTACCTAACATGGAAGTCTCAGATGCTCAACTTCTTTACTTTTAACAAATTACTCGGCTATGTTGATGGCAGCCTTACTTCACCAAAACCTCCTGTCACTTCGTCCGCCATCACCTCAACTACTACTCCTGCTGCGTCATCCAAAGCACTTGAGGATTGGAAATGTTATGACAGTTACGTCATGGTCTGTCTAACTGCCACCCTCTCTAAATCACTGGTTCATCAAGCCACTGAACATGACTCGGCTCGCTCACTTTGGGTATCCCTCGAAGAATCGTTCCTTCAACAGTCCATGGCGCGTAAGTCCCTGTTGCGTGCCCAACTTCTGTCTCTCAAAAAGGCCAACCAGTCTATTACTGACTATCTTCAGTCTCTTCAATCTCTTGCTTCTGCGTTGGCATCTATTGGGGATTCACTGTCAAGCTCAGATCTCATGTTAGCAACACTTAATGGACTTCCATAGGAATATCGTTCTTTTGTTACATCAATTGAAAACTTGGCTACTCCGCCATCCTTTAATCAACTCAGGGCTAAGCTGTTGACTTTTGAGCAGCGTGTCCTCCTTGACGATTCGCTGCCTCATTCTTCCGCAAACACTGGTTCCATTACCACTACAGCCCTAACTGCTCAATCTACACATAACTCTGAGAATGCTTTGGTTGCCACTTCCACCGACAAGCACTCTCGGAACTCTTCTATGTCTGACAGGTCCAATTCATCCAATACTTCCAAAATTAAATGTCAGATTTGCTACAAGTTTGGTCATGCTGCTTCCAAATGCCGCTATCGCTACTCACAGTCCAGAAACAGTTCCAACTCTAGTCATTTTGCTGGGTATCATCAGAAAGTTCATTCCGTCTCCTCTGCTTGTCCTGACAATGCTGTTCAGCCATGGATTCCTGATTCTGGCGCGTCTTCTCACATGACATCGGACCCTTAATTGATTCAGCATATGCAACCTTACAATGGTTCAGATCAGGTGGTTGTTGGGGGTGGTAAGGCTTTAACTATTTCACACATTGGCTCTTCCTATTATTTTGATTCCACACGTTCTTTTCATTTAAAAAATATTTTACGTGTGCCTCATCTTACTCACAATTTACTTTCCGTCTCGCAATTTACCACTGATAATGGTGTCTCACTTGAGTTCTTCCCCTCTGGTTGTGTTGTTAAGGATCTTCGAACAGGGACGCCTTTACTTCGGGGCCACGTTAGATCGAGTCTCTACACTCTTCCGCTGCCATTGGTGCCTCCTTCTACTTCACCCACTGCTCTCTCTGCTTCCACTGCATCTGCTTCTCTTTGGCATCGGCGTCTAGGTCATGCTTCCCAGTCAGTTCTTTCGGTGCTGTGTTCTCAAGATCGACTTCAGCTTTCTGGTTTTTTGCGTCATAATAAAACTTGTACTGCTTGTAGGATGGGGAAAAGTCATAAACTTCCCTTTTCTCCCTCTAATCGTCAGTCTAGTATGTTGTTAGAACTTGTACATTGTGACGTCTGGGGCCCTGCTCCGGTCACTTCGTTTTCAGGGTATCGTTTTTTTGTAATCTTTGTTGACGATTGTAGTCGGTTCATATGGCTTTATCCCTTACGAAATAAAAGTGATTGTGTTGAAGCATTTGATCATTTTAAACGACTTTCTGAGAATTTTTTCAATACACGTATTAAAATTTTCTAATGTGATGGTGCAAAAGAACTTACCCAAGGTCGATTTAAGTCTTTAATCACTCAAGCTGGTATGCAATACCGTATCTCTTGTCCTCACACTCCAGAACAAAATGGTTTGTCAGAACATAAAATTCGACATATCACTGAAACTGGCACTACCTTGATGTTTCAATCTTCTGTCCCTAAACAGTTTTGGTTAAAGGCGTTTCTTACTACAGTACATTTAATCAATCGCTTACCAACTCCCACTTTGTCAAATTTTTCTCCCTTTGAAAAAATAAATGGCAGTGTCCCCGATTATTCTACTCTGCGGACTTTTAGTTGTCTTTGTTTTCCTCACTTAGGAGCCACCAAAACTGAGAAGTTGAGTCCTAAATCAACTCCTTGTGTCTTTATTGGTTATCATGAAAACTATAAGGGGTATAGGTGTTACGATTTAGCTACTGGGAAGGTTTTTCTTTCGCGTCATGTTATGTTCGATGAACATCTTTTTCCCTTTGCGCAGTCTGGTGGTTCTCATCTTCACACTCAACCTCATGTCTCCTCATCTATCAATCATACTATTTCCTTAGCTGACAACTCTGTGCTCCACAAGCCTTTTACTGTTGGACTGTTGAATGGATCATGTGGTCCCTTGAATACACTTAGCACTAATTATTGTCCAGCTCCCAACGCACCATTCTCTTTAATCTCAGATCCTCCTAGCTCGTTGTCAACTGCTACTCCTCCCACAGCATCTCCTTCAAATATTGCCTCTGTTCCACCAACTCCTCCCGTGGCCCACATTTTACCTACTCTTCTTAATGACAACTTGGATCCTGCGCCTCACTCTCCTCTTGTGCTGCCACATTGTACGTCTCCTACACCTCCCACAAGTCTTGCTGCCACTCTCTCTCATTCTTTCTTGCCTGATAGTGTTAACTCGGCCAGTACTTTGCCTAACTCTAGTCAACCCTCTTCATACGCCTCTACTATTCCCACGTCATCATCCCACAATCACTCCTCACCACCATCAGCTCCACACTTGCCCACAGATTCACATATTTCTTTGCCGTTGGTGTCTGCCTCCACGTCAACTTCATCTGGCTCCACCCACCACATGGTCACGCGATCCCGTGATAACACTAGGCCTGTCAAGTCCTATTCGGACTACATTGCTCTCCAGTCTACTACAACTTCCCCCTCTGCTTTTGAGTCCCTCATATTTGAACCCAACACCTATACTCAGGCCTCCAAATTTCCTCACTGGCGCAAGGCCATGGATGCTAAGTATAATGCTCTCATTAATAATGGTACGTGGCTTCTTGTTCCTTTTCCCCCAAATGCTAATGTTATCGGGTGTAAATGGGTGTTTCGGGTCAAAAGAAAGTCTGATGGGTCTATTGAGCGACACAAAGCTCGTCTAGTAGCGAAGGGTTATAACCAGGAGGAAGGGGTTGATTACTCTGAAACTTTTAGCCCTGTCGTTAAACCCACTACGATTCGAGTTGTACTCTCCCTTACTCTTTCGCAAAAATGGCATATTCGACAAATTGACGTTAATAATATCTTTCTGCATGGTCTCTTGGATGAAGATGTCTACATGACTCAACCTCCAGGTTTCACTCATCCATCTTATTTTCATCATGTCTGTAAGCTCAAGAAGGCCTTGTATGGTTTGAAACAAGCCCCTCGAGCATGGTTCTCTAGGCTGAGTTTGTGTCTTTGTTCTCTTGGTTTCGTTGCGTCGCAGCCTGATTCCTTGCTTTTTATCAATCATTGTACCACACATGTGCTGTATGTTTTGATCTACGTAGATGATATATTGATCACTGGTAGTGATGCTAATGCTGTTACTTCTCTCATTTCTCTTCTACATAGACAGTTTGCACTCAAAGATCTTGGTCAACTCTCTTTTTTCTTAGGCGTTGAGGTTCATCATACTCCTGGGGGTCTTGTTCTTACCCAGACTCGTTACATTCTGATTTACTTAAACCAGTTAACCTTGACGGTGCTAAGCCAATCTCCTCGCCAATCGCCACTAATCATAATCTTTCCCTTCACTCTGGTGATCCGTTTCACAATCCCACTTTGTATCGTAGTATTGTAGGTGCACTTCAATATCTCACCATCACATGTCCTGACATTGCCTTTGCTATGAACAAAGTCTGCCAGTTTATGCATTCCCCAACTGATCCACATTGGTTTGCCGTTAAGCGCATTTTGCAATATTTAAAGGGTATTATGTCATACGGGTTGACAATCCGGAGGTCTTCAGACCAGGTGTTACATGTTTACTCGAATTTGAATTGGGCTGGTTGTCCGGATGATCGCAGCAGCACACATGGGTACTGCATTTTTCTAGGTCCAAACTTGATTTCTTGGTCTGCGAAGAAGCAAACGACCACTACCCGGTCTAGTACTGAAGTGGAATATCGAGCCATTGCCTTTGCAACTGCTGAATTGTGTTGGCTTCAGTCTTTACTTCACGAACTTCATGTTGCCACCTCCTTACCACCCACTTTATGGTACGACAATATTGGAGCTACATACTTGACCGCTAATCCTCTTTTTCATGCTAGGACTAAACATATAGAGATTGATGTGCACTTTGTGCGAGAAAAGGTGGCTTTTGGAGCTTTGCATATTCGTTTTATCTCTACCGTTGATCAAATAGCCAACATAATGACAAAAGGGCTCTCTATTACACGTTTCTCTCTACTTCGGTCCAAGCTCACCATCTCCGACTCGGCTTCACTTGAGGAGGCATGATAATGGATAACGATAGTTTTGAGTTTCAAATGTTTGTTTGGTGATTGGCTGTAATCTCACTGATTAGAGTCCTATTAGGATATCTTATGTATTCTGTTAGCATACACGACTAGTACTCTTTGTAGTCTATAAACACTGTACACTGACTCATTATTGAATATATAAAAACAATACATTTTGTACTCATTTACATTTACACTTACAAATGTATGTGTGAACAAACTGTACATATTACGCACATATTGCTTTTGTCTTTTCTATGCTCTGGTTTGTTTCCTGCCATACAGAATAAAATTGAGCTTCGTTCTTGTGAAACTAACATTGGTATCATTCTGGTGTGTGAATTTAGTAATTTGGTCGCCAAAAACTTCACCATAGCAAGTTCTAATAGCAGGTGAGTTGTCACGCCCCAACCCGGCCTATAAAGGTTAGACTGGGGTATGATCTAAACATTCAAGTCACGTCTCGTACTTAACCGTTCATGAAGATTTAACACTTAACGTCTTGGCCTAAACTCTAAAATTTTTCGGTAAACCGGCAGCATAACGGCTGTAATTGGGCTCTTTGGTTTGACCTAATTATCTAAACGCCTCAATTATTCCAATCATTAATCCAATTCCATTAAGGACTCCTATTTTTCACCAACCGATTGGCCAACTAGTTTATCTTGAAAGTCTCGTTTGGTTAATAAGCCTAACATGATAACTATGTCCCGTTTATTTGTCAATTTCCTATCATGCAAGTACCTATTATCCTTTAGTTTGCAAATGAGCACCTAAGTGAAATTAGATAGAATTAACTTAATTGATTGTTCATCTAATGGTTTGAATGCTTATGTTAACTACTAATTAAGAAAACGAAAGCAAACAACCAAATAAAAGTTCGTCCGGTTATAGATAGTACAATCCCAAAATTAGACCCAAATTACAACGGGGTCATTTACATCAATGAAATGAGTAGTTTGCAATCAAACACAACATCCATATAGCAACCACTTTCAGGAAAAGCACAAAAGCACGCAGGGACAGACAATCACTCCAAGGAATCATCGTTAGGCCCATCGTCCTTGGGTACTTGTTCTTGATCTTCTTCACCTGGGATGATAAAAGAGGGTGAGTCCTTATGAACTCAGCGAGGGGGAACGAGAAATACATTTTGAAACTCATTTTCCGGTTCAATTTATGAAAACTCTTTTTGAGAACATGTCACGTATTACAAATAATAAGGTACGCAATTATAAGAAACAAATCGAGTAACGGATACAAAGTAAGGGAACATAAATGCCAGTCTTTCCTTCCCGAGGTTCTCTAGGAACCAAGCGAGAGTACTTATACACATAGTAAAAAGGATACGGTGAGCATTTGCTCTCAATAACAATTTCGATTCATTTAGTGCGGCCGACTTCAATAATCCACTTATCGCTCCCAATTGGGTGTACTCCGGATGTACCCCGAAACCTATGACCGAACTCTCCGAGGGTGAAATGCCAAGCGAGAGAGGGAATTGGACCATGGTAGTCACGGTAACACCGGCAAGCCCGATGCCGCCCGGCGTGCGTGAAACACTACCATGCCATATTGAAGGTTGCAACCTCGTATGCAATGCACATTTATAACATTTAACATATCACATTAGGAGGACAACAAAGTAGGTTGCCTCCGAGCAAGTATATGATCACATTTTGACATATTGGCATATAAGGCGTTGTAAGAACATATAATCATTTCATATATCCATTTGAAAGCAATTAAGCTTTAACGGGCAGCCAAGTAATCATGTTCAAATAAACCATTGAATATCTTTTAACAATTCACATTAGGAGGACAACAAAGTAGGTTGCCTCCGAGCAATTTCAAGATCACATATTGCCAAGTAAACGAACGAGGCATGCTTGACATGAAATTTCACTTGTAGAACACATAGAGTCATATGAACATTAAACGAGCAGCCATGTAACACATGCAAGTCAAGCCATATAACTCATTTCGAAATCTATGTAATCAAGTGATACGATTATTCAACATGCAATGACATCAATCATGGGTTCGGGTGCAAGAAAAGCTTATTTGTCAACATGCAATGGTCAAAATCACATTTGAAGTTATAAGACATTTACGGGCAGCCCACTAAGCATATAATTCCCACACAATGTCCAATTGATCAATACTTAGCAAAACTACCTAGTCATTAGGGTTTCCATGTCATGTATATTCGTGCAATTTGAGCCTCAACCCAACTCAAAGTCAATCTCAAACCATGCATCATTTAATTCAACATCCTCAAACATTCAAAACAGTCCACACAACATCCCGAAGCTACAATCCCAAGCATTTAATTCAACAAGAGAAGTCACCACAATTTTTCTAAGTACAACATTAAGTGAAACCCTTACTGCAATAGGCTGTTTTCTCACAATCAATAGGATAATAAATCAATCTCCAAATCCAGTGAATAAGATGTAAAATTAAATCTTAAGAAGTTAGCTAAAATCAGAAACAAACCTTGCATCAATTGGAGTTCGGGATCATTAGATATAGCCGAAACAGTGGAATAGCACAAAACTGTCCAGATTTGCACACTTTTCAGAAATTGACGTTTTTGAGGTCCTTAGGGTCAGTTTTAGCCTTGGTCCATTTCTGACAAAATTGTCCAGAACTGAAAAATATAGTAGCACACCAAAATTCATGCATTGTTGACATCATTTACTAGTCAAATATGGTTCGTTCCACAAGGTCAGTGCATCTGCCAAAACCTGCTTCATTTTTCCAGATTTCCAGATTTGGTCACATTTTCAAGATTTGCCATTTTGAGGACCTTAGATTCAAAATTAGCTTCGGCCTATTTCTGGGAAAAATGTTCACAACTGTCCAAACTAGTCAAATACCAATTTTCAAGCATTTTCAACATCATTTGCTTAGCTAAAATTACCTCGAACAGATTGGTCAGAGAGCTGTCATCCATTTCGACTTCACCTAGCATCATTTTCAAGCCAAGATCTTGCCATGCATGGTTGTTTAAGCTTATGAACGACCATATATCTCAAGTACAGAAGCAAATACACACATTTATGAGCATGCATGTGAGTTTTTAAAGAGTTTTTAAAAGATTTTAACCCTCACCTTTGCAATCAACCCAAAAAAATGCTCAAAACCTTGTTGAAGCTCAAATCTCTTCTTCTTCTTGCTTAGCCGAGATTCCAACTAGCTTTTCTCTATTTTTCCTAGCTTAATGATCAATCTCTTAGTGCATGCATGTAGTTAGAACTTGAAGAAAAGAAATGGATGCTTAGTAACTCACCAAGGCCGAAAATGGTGACTCAAAATGCTTGCATGTGTGTTTCTTGCATCCTAGCTTGCTTGGGTGAGTTTCTTTGCTTGTGGTTTGTCTTGATGCACCATAGGATGATGAAGATGAGCTAAGAGGTGGAGAGAACTCAGCCAAAATCGAAATGGAGAGAGACAGTGAGAGGGAGAGAGAGAAAATGTGAGGAAAGTGAGAGAAATGAGAGAAAAATAAGGCTTTTGCAATTTTTTGAGCATGTGTCAGCCTTGGGCATACAAATTCAGACTTTTTTTTGTCTTCAAGATGGAATTTTGAAATGTTAGCATGGGCATAGGTGGTTTGGTCGAAAATGGTGTGAGAATTGAGGTGGTTTGAGCAATTTTTTATGCATTTGTGTCATAGTTTGTCTAAGCATGCATAGTTAATTGTATAATTGTTCAAACCTTGTGCAAAAACCATGGTATGGTCGGCCAAAGCATGTGCCAAATCTGAATTTTTGTCATGTTTTGGATGTTATTTAATTGTGTATTGAAAGTGCAAAAAGAATAAAGAATAAGGAATAAAGAATGTCTAGCTTTTTGTGTTATTTTGTCTTCTAGTGAGTTGAATTAGGATTATAATATTGATAGTGGATTTTGTAGGATTGTTTAATAGTCTAGTGCTCCATGTAAGATGCTCTCTTGATTAGCGTGAAAGCGCGATTTCCTAGGTCTAGGGCACGCACTACGAGGTAGGATACGAACTACGAGACGAATGCACGTTTTTCAAGACTAAGGCACATACTTCAAGATAAGTGCACGGATTCTAATGCTAACACACGCAACCCTAGGTGAATGAACGTAGATCAAAATAAGGCACGTAATTCAATGCAATGCACGTAATTCAAGACACAACTCTTAAACCTAGGTTAAGGCACGCAGTTCAAGGTTAATACACACGAAACGAAGAGACACACGCAAATCAAGGTCTCGCACGTAAATTAAGGTCATGGCATGTTTATCTAGGTATCGCATGGATATCGAGGATTATGACACACAATTCTAGGTTAAGACACGTATAACGATACATGCACGAAAACCAAGATAGGGAACGTAATCCTAGGTCGGTCATATAATTTTAGGTCTAAGGCGCGCAAATCGAGGTAGGACACGTTATTCGGGGTCAGACCTCACATGAGTTGTTAATTCTGCTTCACGTATTCTTAATTTTGTTTTTTAACTCTTATAGATTGCGGTCTGAAACTAAAATCTCCATATGTAATCTAGTTAAGTATCATGATCATGCAAAGCTACCTAAGAAATGGGGGTTCAGATGTTTACTGACATGTGGCACAGATCACTGGTATCCATTTCAACAAATAGGAATATGTATATGAAAATTCATTATGAGCAAGCTTAATAATTCAGTAATGCCATATTTTGTTCTTAGATTAATTAGCTAAGATCTATTTATCCCTAAACTAAAAGTGGCAATTTGAACAAATAAGTCGGACTGAGGTTAAAACTGTGAAACCCGATCTATAGAAAATTGATCCTGAAGAAAATAATAGGATCTTAAATAAGGCATCACATCAATGTTTCGTAATGCACTTTTGCCAGAAATATTAAGATTAGGTGAATATTCATGTAAAAAAAAATCCGTCTTACTGTAAAGCTATTTAAGCTTGTTGGGTTTACAACAGTAATAGTATTTAAGTACATTACTTTATAAAGCATTTTCGATAATTATATTTTAAGTTCTGTTTCAGATAGTATATTTTTTTGAAAGTGCTACCTTGAGGATTCTTTATTGGTTTTACCCTATCCAAGAATGTTGCAACTTATCAAAATGCATTATCTATCTTCTTTCAGTGGCCTTCCTGCGGGATTGAACTGTCTGCAGCGAAATTTCCCTTGCAATCGAGGATTGCCAATCTGTGAGCACAATGTTTACAATTTTTCTCTGTTTATTTTGTGACATTAAGTATGATAAGAAGGTGCCGTGGGACCCAAAATGTGAGAGCTATACTAGATTTGATATCCTTTTTCATCAATACTTACAACTGTTGTCTAACTTGTCTACACTTCATAATGTGCATTCAAAATTTGAACTTGAAGTTCACAAGCATTGTGTTCAAGTATGTCGATCGCTAACTGATATCACGATAAATGAGGTTGAAAATTGTGTTTGTATAAATTTCAAATATTAGATTTCACTCGAGTTTAAAACAATTTGAGGACTTCTCACTCTTTTAAATAAATCCTTATAAAAGTTTACATTGTAAACAAAAAAGACATTCGTGCATGATTGCATATGATACTTACAACTCTGTAACGTATAGAGCCATAAGAAAAAAAGAAGATATTTTATTTGACATATAGGATGAAATGGTTACCATTTCCTTCAATGTTGTTGTGCGACTGTTTCATAAAAGTCGTTTGACAAAAACCCTTTGGTGATGGCTTGCAGATTCTAGCTTTGCGATTAAGTGTAAGGGTCCACAAATTACATCGTCTAATCAGATTGTTTATGAGAGGGACAATGAAACTCTTGGCCCAGCAACATATTATATGACAAGTACAAGAAGATGGGCAGTCAGTAATGTTGGTCTGCCTTCTGATAGCAATAGTCCAGAATATACTTCCATCTCTTCATCTCAATTTACAAATACCTGGGACTCAGAGCTGTTCCAAACTGCACGAGTTTCTGCTGGATCACTGAGATACTACGGCTTGGGCCTTGAGAATGGAAATTACACCGTCAACCTTCAATTTGCAGAATCAACAATACTCAATCCTCTAACTTGGAGGAGTCTTGGAAGACGTGTATTTGATGTATACGTCCAGGTTTGTGTGATGTTAAAAGTTACAGAATGTATTCCCTCCATAACTTTTGTTGATCTCGCATTACATCATATAAGTTGTTTTCTTAGATTGGCCTAGATTACATGTATATTCAACAATGTAAAGAAAAGATAAAAAAATAAAAATATCTCTTCAGGTAATTACATCGAGCTTCTTCCCATCAACTTCTGTTTAATGCAGCTTCATCACCTATATAATAGAGTGATTAAATTGATTTCTCATCTTGGATGACATTATTCTGTTGTATAATGCTAAAACTGTTGGACAATTTAAAATGAGAGAAGTGCTACAAATAAAAAATATAAGATGTGCAATAAAAACTAAAATAACAGAATGTAAAATTAGCAGTATTAAAATTCAATGATGTAGAAATAAACCAAATACAGTAGATATCGAGGCTCGAGTTAGACTCGATGTCCTTAAGACTTTTAAACGCCTCGCTATGGTGCTTTCGGTTGACTGACGTAAGTCTCCCAAGATACAACGATATTTCCTTCGTAATAGGAGCACATCAAATTACGAAGCTTGCGAACTAAGTATGGTAAACTCTCTCTCTTGAACACAACGTTAAATGATGATTTTGTTCTGCTCACTAGTTCTCCTCTTCTTTCTCCCGTCTTCTCAAAACAAACACACACAACCATTTATAGCCAAACTTCAAAGCCAGAATATTTAGATCAGAGTAAAGAAACATTATTTCATTCTCAGTGCACGGACTTTTTAGCAGCCATGTTACCTTTGCACATGCCAAACAAAAGCTAACAACATCTCCTTTCAATAAAGGCACGCATGCCCAACATAAGCCATCATTATAACCACTATTCTATTATTAAATGGTTTCCATTCACAAATCACCAAAAATTCTTACAATCCCCCACATGAATGGAAATTAACAATACAAAATGTAAAGACAAATGCAGACACTAGAGAGAGTTTAAAAGAATGACACTGCTTCTGGATAGGTAGCTTTTGGCCTTGAACCTTCCGTAGTGAGAGCTATCGGATTTACTTGTTGACCAGTGAACGCGATGTCTTGAACTGTTCAGCTTTTGTGTAAACCAAGACAATAGAACTCACACAGTATCCTCTTAACCATACTTCAGTTCTCACGGTTGTGTTCGTTTTGGCCCTGAACAACTCCCAGTTTCATGTGTACTCTAGAGAATTTAGCCTTAGAGATTCTCATAGGAGCGGCCCACTCCCTACTCACATAGGTGATCACTTATTAAGAGTATTCCTGCAATACTCCACTTGGATTACCAGGATACAAGTATCATTAAAAGCATAGCTTAGCCTAAACCACATACAGGCAGCACTATCTGCTCGTCATAGGAATAGGTAGGAGTATTACCCCTATAGTGCTCACGGTGAATCATTCATAGCTCAGTTTTTCCCTTTGAACCTACATCCGGGGAACTCTTGTCACGTAGGTAGGGTTTTCCACTATGATTACTCTTTAGACATAGGCTTAAGACCCATTCCCCTCGACGACTTGCAAGCTTGCTCTCTGTTCAAGCCTTTAGTAAGCGGATCCGCAATGTTATCTTTTGACTTCACATAGTCAATTGAGATAACCCCATTAGAGAGCAATTGTTTGACGGTATTATGTCTACGACGTATATGTCTAGACTTACCGTTGTACATGCTACTCTGTGCCCTTCCAATAGCAGATTGACTATCGCAGTGTATGCAGATAGATGGCACAGGTTTGGGCTAGTTTGGAATATCCTCTAAGAACTGTCGAAGCCATTCGGCTTCCTCTGCAGCTTTATCCAAAGCTATAAACTCAGATTCTATCGTGGATCTGGCTATACATGTTTGCTTAGTGGATTTCCAAGAGACGGCTGCCCCTCCCAAAGTAAAAATATATCCACTCGTGGATTTGGAGTCATTAGTATCCGATATCCAGTTGGCATCACTGTATCCCTCTAGTACAACTGGATATCGGGTATAGTGTAGTCCAAAGTTTAATATGTATCTCAGATACCTTAGAACTCTTATTATAGCTACCCAGTGGTCTTTCCCTAGATTTCTCGTATACCTGCTCAATTTGCTCACAGTTAATGCTATATCGGGCCTCGTGCAATTCATAATGTACATCAAACTACCAATAATCCTTGAATACTCTAATTGAGATATTCCTTCACCGGTATTTTTGGTTAGATGTACATTTGCATCTATAGGTGTCTTCGCTAGACTAGCATCATTTTTATTAAACTTGTCCAGTATTTTCTCTATATAATGAGACTGAGACAAGACTAGTCCATCAGATGTTCTGGTAATTTTAATACCCAGAATCACATCTGTCATACCCATATCCTTCATGTCGAAGCTACTGGATAAGATTCTTTTGGTAGCCTTAATGACACTCTCATTGCTTCCGATAATGAGCATATCGTCTACATAGAGACAAACAATGACACATTCTTGACCTGTGCCTTTCACATAGACACACTTGTCACATTCATTAATCCTAAAGCCATTTGACATCATGACTTTATCAAATTTTTCATGCCATTGTTTAGGCGCTTGTTTTAGTCCGTAAAGAGATTTTACAAGCTTAAAAACCTTCTTCTCTTTTCCAGGAACTGCAAACCCCTCAGGTTGTTCCATGTAGATCTCTTCATCTAGATCTACATTCAAGAAGGCTGTTTTTATATCCATTTGATGTATCTCAAGATTATTGATAGCTGCGATAGCTATCAACATCCGTATGGATGTAATTCTCGTGACTGGTGAATATGTATCAAAATAATCAAGACCTTCTTTTTATCTATATCCCTTAATGACAAGCCTGGCCTTGTATTTGTCTATTGGTCCATCAGCCTTCAACTTCCTCTTAAAAATCTATTTACACCCTAAAAGTTTATTTCCAGGAGGAAGATCCACCAGTTCTCATGTATGATTTTGCATGATGGATTTAATTTCACTGTTTACTGCCTCTTTCCATAAAGGAGCTTCAGGAGTAGACATTGCCTCGTTAAAAGTGTGAGGCTCATTTTCTAACAAATACGTTAGAAAATCTGGACCGAAAGACTTAGATGTTCTAGCCCTCTTGCTACGTCTTGATTCATCTTCAATATCTTTAGATATAGCCTCATCATCTATATCTAATTCTTGACTTTCGTTATATGTTCTTTTCGTAGAACTTGATTCTTGCATAATTTTACAAGGAAATTTTTCTTCAAAAAATTCTGCATTCCTTGATTCAATAACTGTATTCACATGTATATCAATTATTTTTGATTTATACACAAGAAACATGTATGCAGCACTGTTGTGTGTATATCCAATGAAGATACAATCCACAGTCTTTGGTCCTATTTTGACCATTTTAGGAGCCGAAACTCTTACCTTAGCTAGACACCTCCACACTCTTAAGTAATTGTAGGAAGATAGTCGACCTTTCCACAACTCATAAGGTGTCTTGCTTAATTTCTTGTGGGGTACCTTATTAAGAATATGGTTCGCAGTTAATATTGCCTCCCCCCACAAGTTCTGAGGTAAACCCGAATTAATCAACAAGGCATTCATCATCTCTTTAAGAGTTCGATTTTTGCGTTCAGTAATACCATTTTGTTGAAAAGAGTAAGGAGCCGTCGTTTGATGAACAATTCCATGTTCAGCACAATATTCTTCAAAGGGATATACATATTCTCCTCCTCTATCATTTCTCAACATCTTAATCATTTTGCCGAGTTGATTTTCTACCTCATTTTTGTATAGTTTAAATACTTCCAAAGCATCATCTTTGCCTCTAAGTAGATAAACATAACAATATCTTGTGCAATCATCAATAAAAGTAATAAAATACTTTTTCTCACCTCTAGTTTGCACAAATTTTAAATCACAAATATCACTGTGAATTAAATCCAGAGGTTCTGAACTCCTTTCCACTGATTTAAGGGAAGTTCTTGTTAATTTTGATTCTACGCATACTTCACATTTTTTATTTATGTTCCAATCATCTTTAGGTATTATACCTAAATTGATTAATTTATGCAAAGAATCAAAATTCACATGTCCTAATCTATCATGCCATAAATTAGGAGAATCCAAGACATAAGCAACAGACTTATTCTTATTCATACCAAATTTGGTAGGCTCGTCAGCCTTTACAACAGTTGGGGCAATAGTCATTACATTGAGCTTAAATAAGTCATCACACTCATAGCCCTTGCCTACAAACATTCCAAATTTGGTTAACACAAATTGACCAGACTCAAACACTAATTTGAATCCATACTTACTCAACAAAGATCAGAAACCAAATTCTTCCGGATATCTGGGACATGCAGTACATTGTTGAGTGTCAGCTCCTTTCCAGAGGTAAACTTCAAGATTACCTTCCTAGTTCCTTCCACCTTCGAAGTGGCAGAGTTACCCATGTAAAGGGTTTCAGAAACAGTTTGATAGGTAGTGAACATTTTCCTATCAGAGCAAACATTCTTAGTGGCCCGAGTGTCCACCCACCATTGCTTTGGATTCCCTACTAGATTGACTTCTGACACAACAGCTGACAGATTGATGTCAGAGATATCATTGCCCAGGTCTTCTACAGCATTTGCCTGAGCTTTCCTCTTATTCAGATTGCCCTGGTTCTTGCGGTACCTGCAGTCTCTTGCCTTGTGCCCCGGCTTGTCACAAACAAAGCAGTTCCCATCGAATTGCTGCTTCTTCTGTTCTCCCCTTTTCTGACTTTGGTTGGAGAAATTTCTCTTGTTGTTGCTCGGACCATGCTCAACCACATTAACCTTTGATTCCAAAGGCGGAAAACCAACTTTTTTCTCAGATTTGCGGTTGTCTGCTTCAATCATCAATCTCAAAACTAGATCTTCAAGAGTCATCTCATTTCGCTTATGCCTTAAATAACTCTTGAAGTCCTTCCAGTTGGGAGGCAACTTCTCAATAAGTGCACCAAATTCAAAACGTTCTCCCATATTTATACCTTCTGCATGGCACTCATGAATGAGTACCTGGTACTCATCTATTTGCGGCATCGGAGGCTTGGAATCTACCATTTTGAAGTCAAGGAATCTGGCCACAATGAATTTCTTTGTGCTCGCATCCTCCGTTTTATACTTCTTCTCAAAAGATTCCTATAGTACCTTAGCAGTTGTTATTGGATTGTAGACGTTATACAATGCATTGTCCAACCCGTTGAGGATATAGTTTTTGCAAAGGAAGTCTGTATGCTTCCAAGCATCAACAGCAGCAACAGTCTGCATATTAGGATCGTCACCCAATTGTGATGCATCCTCTTTCAAAAATCAAGCAAAATTCAAGGTGGTCAAGTAGAACAACATTTTATGTTGCCACCTCTTAAAATCTCTCCCGTTGAACTTTTCTGGCCTCTCGCTATGTCCAACAGGAGTTGACGCCACAAATGGCATAGCCGAAGCAACAGTCACCGATGGCCTAGTTAAAGGTACATTCTCATTTCCTGCAGATCCATTGGTTGATCCACTTCTAGTCAAGGGCACGTTTGGGTTATTAGGTCCAAATGATTGTCCATAATTCAAATTTCCAGTTTTGGTATTCATGATTAATATTATTTATATTAAGTCCAAATACTTATTTATACACGCTGCACTACACAAAAATCAAGTTAGTCGCAAAATACTAAAATTAATTTTAAAGTAACAATTAAGGAAATAATACTTCTAATAAAAAAAATAAAAGAAATATTAAAATAACACAATCTACTATATGTATATATATACTTATATTAGACTGTCAAGTAAATAGTACAAACAAAATAAGTAAAACAATTACTCAAATTAGTTTTTCTCGATTCAGTTAGAGAGTTTAGTCTACTAGTAATTATTTTGTCACTTAAGAACCAAGAAGTAGCATTTGGTTCAGTGGTAGACTTTTCTCATTAGTTGCCTTGAGGTCCTGGGATCAAACGTATGTAGCAGCAAGAACAATTAGAATTTTTTGCTTCTCAAATAAACGATATATTATAATGCTACTGTATTAAAAGCTACAATAACTAATATAATATATAACTAAAATAATAATATATATTATAATGTAAAACTACTGAAACTAATATAATATATATATATTATAATGCAAAGTTTCTCTTTCAGCAATAACTAATATAATATAGAACTAATATAATAATATATATTATTTAATACACAACTAATATAATAATATATATTATAATGTAAAGGTACTAATGTAAAGCTACTGCAGCTAATATAATATATATATATATATTATAATGCAAAGTTTCACTTTCAGCAAACGTCAATTGTGCAAACGAAAATCAAACGGTAATTACATGGATAAACTGATCCAAAAATAGAACATTCAGTATAAGATTAGGTCCTTAAAAAATCATATCTTTCTCATTTTAAGTCCAAATTTAATGAAATTTTTATCATTAACTTCAGAAAATTAAGAGGTATATGGAAACGTAATTTATTTTCCAGTTTGTTGTACTTCACATAATTATAACGCTTAAAAGTCTTAAGATTGTTGGATAAATTAAAATGAGAGAAGTGCTGTAAATAAAAAATATAAGATGTACAATAAAAATTAAAATAACAGAATGTAAAATTAACAGTATTAAAATTCAAGGATGTAGAAATAAACCAAATACAATAGATATCGAGGCTCGAATTAGACTCGATATCTTTAAGACTTTTAAACGCCCCGCTATGGTGCTTTCGGTTGACTGACGCAAGTCTCCCAGGATACAATGATATTTCCTTCGTAATAGGAGCACACCAAATTACAAAGCTTGCGAACTAAGTATGGAAAACTCTCTCTTTTGAACACAACGTTAAATGATGATTTTGTTCTGCTCACTAGTTCTCCTCTTCTTTCTCCCGTCTCCTCTATGCAAACACACATAACCATTATAGCCAAACCTCAATGCTAGAATATTTAGATCAGAGTAAAGAAACATTATTTCATTCTCAGTGCATGGACTTTTTAGCAGCCATGTTACCTTTGCATATGCCAAACAAAAGCTAACAACATCTCCTTTCAATAAAGGCACGCATGCCCAATATAAGTCATCATTATAACTACTATTCTATTATTAAATGGTTTCCATTCACAAATCACCAAAAATTATTACAAAAACTTCATCTTCCCTGTGTGATTCCTTGGAAGGTTAAATTTTATGTTACATATTGTCCTTTTACTTTATTTTTTAGAACTTGGCTGCCTTAAAAATCTGAATCTCATTCAACATTTTCTGTCAAACTTTTGAGTTTTACCAAGTCGCCAATCAATGATCCATCAATATTTCATGATTTACTTGATCTAGATCACCTGAATACGAAAGTAGCATCAATCTCATATTCTCTAAGCCCAGACTACCTACACTGCTCATCAAAGATCTTTCGCTAAAGGGCACCTTGAATGCCTTGTGTATTGATGGATTCATGGTAAAGATGGAAATTCCCCTAGATACTGAAGTAAATCCTAACCATATCAGGCCCTTGTCGTTTCTACTTCTTGAGCACAAAGATGATTCCATTTCATTTTCTTTGCATTGATGCTGCACGACCATCATATTTCAATCTTCACTATTCTCGAATATCAAATAAGACGAGCCATGTGACAGTGTCCATTACAGAGGCAGCTGAGGTGTCTTTACCCTTAGATGAAGACTATTAGTGTGTCCACACTAATGTAATTCAGAAAATGAAAGCAAATTATTTTATTTATTTATTTTTCCTTCTCTTTCTCTGCATCATATGATCAATATAGTAAACTGTTGTTTGTTTGTTCGTTCCAGGGGAATCGGGGGTTGCAAGATTTTGACATACGAAAGGAGGCCGGAGGTGCCTCACTCAGAGCTGTCTAGGCCATTTCCAGTTCAAGTTTCTGAAAATTACATTGAAATTCATCTTTTTTGGGCTGGAAAAGGAACGTGTTGTGTACCTTTCCAAGGCTTATATGGACCATCTATCTCAGCAATTAGTGCCACCCCTGGTACAAATGAATTACCAAAAATCTGATACACTTTGAAGTGCAAGTTTATAGTTCAATTTCTTGATTTCAACTACTTTGTTAATTGAGATTCTTTACAGATTTTGAGCCTACCGTTAGTAACAATCCTCTGTCTGAATATAAGAACAGAATTGGTCAGATTGTGGGGATTGTTGTTCCTGTTGTAGTTCTTAGCTTTGTGGTTGTATTTGCTGTATATTACTTAGTTCAGAGAAGAAAAAGAAAGCCGAGCTACGATGATGAAGGTAAGAGAAGAGAAGTATATTGAGTTTATCTTTTCGTTGTACGAAGTTTACCGTTTGCCTATGTTTTGTATATCTTGTTGCAATTGTGCACTTGTGTCTTTCCTGGGAGCTGGAAGATAAATGTTTCATAGATATGTATGGATCTAGGATGTATCAGAAAGAAAATCAGGCTTACTCATAATGTTTATTTGTTGTACTAAATGCTATCTCAACCAACAGACTTGCAATATAATCACATTCCCCTTCCAATATTTCCATGGTGTATTCAGAAATTTATCTTCTAGAGAACTTCCCTATACTCTTTTAGACACTATTAAAAATAAGAAACAGGGGTGCCCTGCATAGCTCAACATCAAGGTTGTGAATTCGCCATCTCCAGTTCAATCACCTTGAATTATACTTTTGTTGGATTTAGGAGGGGTCGCCCAATGTGGGTTGACCTGACCCAACCCATTTATGGGTATGGAAATTATGGGAAGTTATTCAACTTCCCACAACTTCTAATATCTAAGAAAAAAGAGACGTTCTTTTTTCTTAGACATCAGATACAAGAAAAGAAGACAATAAGTCTTCTTCTCATCTTCTTTACTCTCTCTCTCAATCTCTCTTGCTATGTCTATAGTTCATAGACATCAAAATCAAATCGGCATTTAAGTTGTGGCAATATAGTCCAAGATTGAATATGTATTTTGGACTTCGATTTGCGGCTGTTTAACGGTGGAACGAACGTGGTTAATTCCTGCAGACTCTTCCGCATACTACGATGTTAGTATTCTATTCGATTTATGAAGATCCGCATTCTGTGTTAAATTATTCATTGGTATCAAGCTATATCGTTGGTTCTCCGTAAAATATGTGAATTTATATTTTTTTATGCGAATTTTATGGTAAATTTTAAGCATGATAATTCTTGGCTAAAATCGAGCGAATTCGTGCATGTTGAAATCAAAAGAATATGTTTCTTTCATCACTTATACGTAATCTATGTGATTTTTGTATATAATTGTATAAATTAGTTGTTTTGTAAAAAAAAAAATTTATTCTGTTTTTTGCTACTGTTTTTGGCCTATTTCGTACTTTAATTGTGCTCAAAAAATTGTGTATTTGGTACTGTTAGAACGGGCTCGTCAATAGTTTTCCGTAGACATGTAATTTGCTAAATTTGGGCTTAAAATGCATGAGATATGATTTTTGGAAGATTTTCGTGAAAATCTAAAAAAAAAAATTGGACTAGTGCGTGTTCTTGGTGTAGTGTGTGCGCGTTGAAAACGTAAAACATTGGCTGAATATGGGTCTGGACATGTGGGACACGTGGCCCAATCGTGGGATGCCACGTGGTCGTGCATTTTTCTTTTTGTGGTTGAGGATTTTTTTTTTTTTTTTTAAAAAGGAAAACAAAATGGGGTTATTACAACTTGTCTCAAACGTGATAGAACAGGTTCAATCATGCCTGAACATTAAGTAGTGGGCCACGTGGCTTAATTAAGATTCGCCACGTGGCCATGTGCCATATAATTTTTTTTTAATAAAAAAAGAAGAATTAAAATTTATTTTTAATTCTTAGCTCTCAAATGTGACTTGGCTTGGCTTGTGATATGGTGGCTCGGCTAAGAGGTTTGGCTCGATTTAGAGGCTTGGCTCGTCGGCTCAGCTTGCTCAGTCGGCTCCGACTCGGCTTGGTGGCTCAACTTGGTGGCTCGATTAACGACTCGGCGTGGTGGCTTGCTTACCGGCTCGGCTTTCTAGCCCGGCTCATGGCTCGGCTCGGCTTAGTTTTGGCTTGGCTCGGCTCGGCTTGGCTTGGCATTTAAAAAAAAAAAAAATTTATTAATACATATGTTGTATTATTATTATTATTTTTTTTGGCCCACATCTTTTTGATGTTTTTATAAATGACCCCATAACTTTGTGTTATTTATGTTTTAATCTCATATCTTTGTATTATTTATGGTTTGATTCTATAACTTTGTGTTATTTACGTTTTGACCCCATAACTTATATTATTTATGGTTTGACCCTAAAACTTTATATTATTTAAAGTTTGACCCCATAACTATGTATTATTTTTGATCTAGCCCATTACCTTAGTGGTAATTTATTTATTTTATCTTATGTTCTTCTTTTGGCCTATTATCTCTGTGATAATATCATTTTTGACCCCCATATTCTCAATTAGGGCCGTTATCTTTGTGATAGTTATGTTTTTGGCTTCTATTTCTCGCAGAGCAAGTATATAATTTCAATTTAGACATAAAATCATGATTGAATTCATTTAATTACCCAAATTTCTTTGTGATTCAATTATAATTATTACAATATAGGCATAAAATTTTTGTAATTTCATATAAATGCCTAAAATTTGTGTAATTTCCTTGTAATATTTACAATTAGGGGCATGAGATTTTTGTAATTTCATTTAAATTCTGAAATTTGTGTAATTACGTTGGAATCTTTGCAACAAGTGACATGAAAATTTTGTAATTTCATTTTATAGTATGAAATTTATGTCATTTTATCATACAACTTGTTGTGTACAATATTAATAGTTGCTATGTGTACTATTAATTTTTGAAATTAATTGATTGGACCATTATGTACTAAAGTTGTTTATTTTCTCGAGAACTTTAGTGGTCATTTGAGAATTGTGCGAGTTAAACAACCCGCAAGAAATACTCCAAACACTACTGACCATATGAACACACATTGTTGTGGGCCCAAAATGATTATCCCTTAAATTTTCTTATTCTTATAATTATATGATGGGATAATTTGATGAGCATGTGATAGTCATATGTGGTTTCATGCATAATGTCAGACCGCACCCTTATTTCTCTTAACACGTAGAACCAAAATGTGTCTTTTGGATCTCAATAATTTTGTGATAGCTTCTATGTGCCTAATAATCATGGTCTACATGTGTAAAGAGAATTGAATGTGTTAATTCTTGTGGACCGGACTGAGTTATGAACGGATGGAGAACATTGAAGAGTGCTTAATTATGTCTAACATTATTAGTTATTTCTATGTTAAATATTTTTTCATGTTCATATCATGATAATATTTGTATTTATCATCATTCTTTTATTATAATCTTCTACTGCATATGTTATTATATTAATAATTAGTTTATTAATCCTTTATCTGAATAGGAGTTCTAAGATTGGGATTGGTGTGATTCTAATCTAGAACTATTAGTTCCCATACATGTGAATTTATGTAATTCATATACGGAACTAATGTTTTTACTCGAATAGGATTAAATTGTGATAATTGTGACATTTGAATATAGCATTTGGCAGGTTGTACTACAATGTGCTGGTACTATATCTTATGTCACTTTATTACATTTAAATACTTGTTCAAGTAGAATTAAACATCTAAATGTGCTAGTATCAAACATCCAAAATATGTCTATATTGTGGTTATTACTAATAATAGCCAAAATATCATCCTTGCCCTCAACCAAAGGAAAAATGAACAGTGATGGTTGCCGAACATGGCATCATATAGTTCAGAATATCCTTGATGAGCAAATAGGTGCTTGAAAAACTGAGTTATGTTGTGGTGAACCATTAGGGTGAAAACACCACTCCGCATAAGAGGTAGAAGCCTATTGGGTTGGAAAAATGTTAATGCTTGCATCACATTGCTGAGCATTATGCATATTACCTCATTACTTATTATGAAGTAAGACCTACTGATGTGGGGATTTTGAAAGCTTGAAAGAGAAGTTTAGTGAAATTTCTATTTCTAAGCTAAGTCAGCTTATAATCAAGTTCGACAGATGCTAGAAGCGTCCCAATGCTACTAAGAGATAGCATTTTCGAGATGTTGAACATAATTAGAGAACTGAAGGCAGTTGGCCACATTCTCACTAATGAACAACTAGTGCAAGTTGTCATATTATCCTTTCCATCTAGTTGAGTGCACATAATTGTCAACATGACGTACAATAGGAATGTTAAGACATTCCAAACATAAAACGTCAACTGGAGATTGTAGGTAACGCCTCTTAGCCATCTAGGCCATTGGTCAATCTTATGTAGCTAAGTCCAATAAACAAAGGTCATAAGGATTCAAGCACAAGGGGCAATGACTCCAATGATAAAAAGAAAGGATAAGCTGACTGAGATGCCAAAAAGATCAGACGTATATGTGATAAATTTGAGCTATGTGCTACAATTGTCATAAAAACAGTCACTAAGCTCGGAATTGCCTTGAGCCGAAACTATGCGTTTAACCCTATAACTAGACATGAAGGAGCATTTACATTACCATTAGATTTTGGGTAAATTACGGTGGATATTTGTAGGAAATAATCCAAGAGTTGAAGACAAGGGCATCGGCACTTGTTAGCTACCACTATGTGATGGTCAAACTCTAATTTTTTTCATGCATCCTATAAGCTCCGATTCTAGAAATATATGGTCTATGGATCAAATCCTCTTACGATTAGGTTCTCAACTTCGTATATATGGAACTCAGTCAAATTGTTAGGAACAACTCATTATAAATCTGACTATATATCGTGGATGGTCTTCTTATTCTATACACTGAACATGAAGAACCATTGCTATATAAATATATGTTTTTAACGCTACATCGTTAAAATTTGTAGCATAACAAGCTAGGCATATTGAGCAAAATAGAATGCACAGACTCACAAGAGAAGGTCTTTTGAGCCTGTGATTTGCATAATTCTATCTGCCCATGTGTGCAAGTTGTCTAGCTAATAACTCCACGGTAAAAATGTTTGGCGAAGGCTTGCGAGCTAGTTTTCAATTGAATTCATCTTGAAATCTATGGTCCAAAGAATGATAGGGAGAGACATGAGGCATTTCGTTACTTTTCTCAAAGCTTTCACAAGTGTTGGTCTTGCCCTTTTTTTGTTCTCACATGTCCGAAGTTTAACTGCTTTGGATGATATTTTAATCATGTTGAGAATCAAACCAACATAATGAGAAATCTTTGAGAACCGATCTAGTTCGGTGATATTGATTTGATTTGTTCAAAACAATTTGTGAGAAAAAAAATGTATGAATTGAGGGCTAAATATTCCTGGCACTTCGCAACTATGAGATGTTGTAGAAGAAGGAATAAAACCTCATTGGATGTGGTTAAGTATATGTTGGCTCATGTAGTTTTCTCAATTTTGTGTTGAGAATAAATAACTGCCACATAGATATCTACTTAATTGAGAGCCCTAGAAATCAGTCACTTTAACTCTCTATGCGTCATGGACAGGTGGTGAACTAGTCTCCGATGACTTATGACCATGTGAGTTGACTACTTTTGTTCATCACATTTCTCATGAGCTTGAGAAATTTAAACTAAAAGGAAATATGTGTATTTCCATTTGGTACTTTGAACGCTCCAAAGGAAATGTTCATTGCTAAATAGATAGTGGGAGTGTGTTTGAACTCAACATTCTTGGATATAGAATTTCTTAGTAGGAGATTCAGTTTTCTGAATTGAATACTCCTAATGGTCCTATCTCTCACAAATTTTCAGTTGAAAAGAGGATTTGCTTCCATTCACTGATCCAAGTGGGAGAGAAACACGTTTGGTTTGGTTTGGTTTGGTTTGGTCTACTTGAATTTGTTTCAAGATCAAAGTGAGTTTGTCTCATAACCAAAATGAGTTTGTCTCATAAACCGGTTTATGGATCATGTTCACTTGCAATAGTAATATCGGTTTGATCAACTCGAATCTGTTTCGTGATCAATGTGAGTTCGTTTCACTACCAAGTGATTATGAAAATAAGTTTTTCATTTGATTACTAGTTAAGATGATGATGGATCTTAGATAGTGGCTAAAATTCTCTTATCTTTTTGTAAGGGAAAGTCGGATGAAAAACAATGAAAAAATAATTGGATTTAATATCAAATAGAAGCTCGCCAGTGACTAAAAGTTGTACCCAAATTGAGGGTATAATTTGCAAGCAAACCTTCTTTCATTGTTAGGTTTGTCTCTATTCACCTATTTCTGAGCATGTCACCCAATTGAACCTTAAATTACATTAGATGGATGTAAGTGTGATATTTCTTAGTGGAGAAATGCAAGAAGAATTCATTATGTATGATCTTCAAATGGTTCAATAAGGCATATGCGTATATGTCAATTGATCTAAGAGCAGATATGTGGTTCTATCTCTCTAGATAGATGATATCATTGATCAGAAATGACAAGGAGTACATAGTCACTATCAGGAAGTGGTTAGTTGTCCTTAACTTTGTGGGATAAAGGACATTGGTGGAGTAGCTTATGTGTTTAGAGTCAAGATCCAAAGGGGTCAATCTAAGATTCCTATTTTTGTTGAAAGAGTCATATGTCAAGCAAGTTCTTGAATGACTCAACGCGTAAGTCTACAAACCTATGGATGTTCCTGTAACTGAGGGATAAAGCCTAAGCCAAGGGAAGTGTCCCCAATGCCAGAATAGACTGATGAGATAAAATGATCCTTATTCAAGCATCATGAGAAGCCCTGTATATATTGTGGTATGTACATAGCCAGATATTCATTTTTGCCATGGAATTGATATGTTGTTATCAATCACAGACTTAGACAAGCTTGTTTTAGCATTGTCAAAAGGATATTGAGGTATTTAAAAGGCAACTTAGATTTTGCCTATGCCATTGAAATGTTGATCTCTATCAGTAGAGATCCACAAGTGCTAATTTGGGTGATAACCCAGATGAGCATAAAGTTACCTCTTATGTTTTCTTGCTGGTCAATGGCACGACTTTGTGGAATGGCAAGAAACAAATATACATAGTATTGTCAACTGTAAAAATTGAGCTGTGTAGCATGCTCAGCAACTATGCAAAAGGCAGTATGACTCGAGAGATTATGATGGACTTGAGATAAGTCAGTTGCTAGACAGGCAATGGCGATCTATTGTGTCCACTAGTTATCCGTCGCCTATGCTAAGGATCCTAAACTTCATGGCGAGACCTAGTACATAGACATTATGGCTTTGTGTCATATAAGGAAGTGATTGTGGAACATTCACCTACGCAAGAGATGACAGTGACCCACTCGATAAGTTCATATGCAGAGATATGTATTTGTTGTAATAGAATCTCTAGGATTGCGTAGGACTTGATATTAATGTTCTGTAAAGTATTCTGTAATTACGAATGTACTTATACTGGTGAGTATTTGATGCCAGTTCATAGTGAACAAATTTTTTTCATGTGTTTGCTTAGTGCCTTGTCTTTGTGATAAGTTTGGAAGAAATCGAGTATGAGTATGCTAGCACAGATTGGCATCGAAAAGTATATTGACAAGTTGATGAGATTGGCTCTCTCACACGAGCAATTTTCTCTGGCGTAGTAGAAGCGTGCAGAGATGAGACAATATGAGTTGGTTAATATTCGTCGAGAAATACTATACTCATATAAGATACGTCGCCTTAAGTATTAGTTTAGAATTGGTTTCTATAACAATATTAAGATGAGACCTTTTATTTGTATATGTTATAATTAAAAACTGACATGAGGTCGATATGGATTCCCACAGTCCATATAACTTGTTTATAGCCAGACGTGAAACCTCGATTACTAGGTGTATTAAGTTTGAGGATTCAGGTTAGTTTCTGAGTAATAACTAACCAAAGATTTGTACGGTGTTTGATTTAGGAAAAGACATACGCCCTTTTTTAAAGGAAGTCACACCATAACACATGTTTCATACCATGTGTGCTTTGCGACCGTAAAAGGTAGTGGGTGAATGAATCCCTGCTTCACCACTGTGTGTGTCCTTGAAGCAATAAATGCTTCTTTGGGATACCCTTAGTGACCTACGCTCATATTCTAATAGATCAAGTTCAATGTTAACTACTTTGGTATGTTGCCTAAAGATCACGTTAGATTCGATCATATGGGACATGTCTGGGAAAACGGTTGACTTGATTTAGAAGGATATTGAGCGAAGGGAAAACTGTTCACATCTACCGCTACATGTGTTCATTGGTCGACCAGTTATAAAATCTTTGTGATTAAACAATTTTTGTGATTGAATATAACTATGAATACATGTTTGAGATTTAAAGGTCAAACATAGCCTACGAGAGATAATGTGTGTGTTGACTGATGTGAACTTAAACTGGTCTAGGTTACAGCGAGACATTTTCTTCCGTTGAAGATTGTAGCTCCCATGTCATCCCTAACATATGCATGGTTTGAGTTTCCACCTGTTGTGTGCTCGCGGGTCGCACGACTTATTTGCCCGTATGAATTTGATGGTGGTTCCCGACAAGGTCGTAGAAAGATATATTGGTGGATATGAGTCTACCCATCCTGTGCGAGTAAGAGATGTTGGATTTGGGACGGGTCGCCCATTGTGGGTTGACCTGACCCGACCCATTTATGGGTATGGAAATTATGGGAAGTTATTCAACTTCCCAGAACTTCTAATATCTAAGAAAAAAGAGACGTTCTTTTTTCTTAGACATCAGATACAAGAAAAGAAGATAATGAGTTTTCTTCTCATCTTCTTTACTCTCTCTCTCAATCTCTCTTATTATGTCTATAGTGCATAGACATCAAAATAAAATCGGCATTTAAGTTGTGGCAATATAGTCCAAGATCGAATATGTATTTTGGACTTCAATTCGCAGTTGTTTGACAGTGGAACGAACGTGGTTAATTCCTGCAGACTCTTCTGCATACTACGAGGTTAGTATTCTATTCGGTTTATGAAGATCCACATTCTGTGTTAAATTCTTCAACTTTTAAGTTCTATAGGTCTGTAGACTGAAAGCTAATACGTATGATCTATACAATTTGCAGAGTTCTTGGGAATGGATGCCAAACCGTATACTTTTAGTTTTGCTGAACTGAAAGCTGCGACAAATGACTTCAATCCTGATAATAAGCTTGGTGATGGAGGATTTGGACCGGTTTTCAAGGTAATTCATTGGTTTAAGCAAAGAGTGACATAGTCACCTTTACTTCAAATGTCCCAATATTTATTTATTTTCTTGATGTTGTTTGCTAATCATCATCTTTCCTCTTCGTTTATTTTTTTTTTTTTTTAATTATTCTCTCCTGATGATCAATAAGGAGTACTTGATGAGGGGAGAGTAGTTGTTGTTAAACAATTATTTGTAGCATCCCATCAAGGAAAGAGTTAGTTTGTAGCAGAAATCACTACTATATCTGCTGTGCAGCACCGTAACCTTGTGAAACTGTATGGATGTTGCATCGAGGGAGATAAACGTTTGCTTGTCTATGAGTATCTTGAAAACAAGAGTCTTGATCAAGTATTATCTGGTATAATGGATTACCACATCTGCAACCTTTTGTTATTAAATTTATGGGCTAATATAAGGTTGATTCAAATCTACTAAAATCTTTTGCTTCAATAAAGCAGGAAAGTCAAATTTATATCTCAATTGGCCAATGCGTTTTGACGTATGCTTGGGAGTAGCAAGGGGTCTAGCTTATCTTCATGAGGAATCTCGAATTAGAATTGTACATAGAGATGTGAAGGCTAGTAATATCCTCCTTGACCTTGATCTCAACCCAAAAATTTTAGATTTTGGGTTGGCCAAACTTTATGATGACAAAAAGACCCACATAAGCACCCGCGTTGCTGGTATAATGTAGGTTCCGTCTTGCTCATTTCACATTGTTTTTACATTTTCAGTTTACAGTACATAAATTTTTCTTGGAGATCTCGGTTTCGTCTGATGTAGTGGATATCTTGCACCGGAATATGCAATATGCGGACATGTTACTGAGAATGCTGATGTGTTTGGCTTTAGAGTTGTAGCTCTAGAGATCGTCAGTGAAAGATCAAACTCCGATTCAAACTTGGAAGAAGATAAGATATATCATCTTGAATTGGTACACTCTACTCCTCTATGTTATCACTTTGTGCATATATATCCAGAACTGGATGTCTGAGGTTTATTCTGATTGCAGGTCTTGCTTAATACATACAAGTGAATAATATTTCAATCTCAATCAGTTTTCAGATTATTCTGAACCCCACCCCCCCATCCCCAAGGCATGCGTGCGAGGCTTCCTCCTTCCATATGTTTCAAACGTGCAGCTCTATCATCAGGCTTTGGATCAAATGATTTCCTCGCACTCAGACTTTAATTTTCACATGTAATCAATTAGTCATGATCTTATTCACAAGTTCTAACATATTCCATTTTCTCAGGCAAGGCAACTTCATGATGATAATTGTGAAATTGAGCTGGTGGATACAGATTTGTCCGAGTTCAATGAAGATGAAGTAAAAAGAGTAATAGGAATGGCTCTTTTGTGCACTCAAGCATCCCCAGGATTACAACCCTCAATGTCCCGTGTGGTGGCAATGCTTTCTGGAGACATTGAGGTTGCTGCCATCACTTCAAGGCCTAGATATCTTACTGACTGGAAGTTCAAAGATACAACAAGCTTCATGAGTGATGAGGCTCCAAAACATGATACTAGTCGTTATGGTTCATCCAATAAAACTGCAGTACCAGATATAAATTATAATTCGCCTATAAATGCTACTGAACCAATGCTTCATGAGATCATTGGGGAGGGTAGATGAAGAGTGCTAAGTAGCATGGGACGCATGGAATAGGTAGGATCACACGGCAATTTTCCAAGTTCTGTTATACTTATCCTTGAAAACTTATGTGAATATATTTTTGGTTATATATCATATAATCTAGTAGAGAACAGAATGTGAGTAAAAAATGTAATGCTTGAAAATTAATTGCAAATATTTTAAACTTAGCATAAAACTTTGTCAACTCGCAATGATTACCTCAGCTTTGAGTCCTATCAACATTAAATATATTTCTTCTTTGTTGTATTCCATGGCTTATTTATTTCTATGGCATATTTATTTCACTCATTGTATATGATCAGGAAAACATCACATTGTTATTGTCACATAGTTTTGCAGTGTCACTGAGGAACTTCAAAAAGATCCTAAATACCTAAATCCAATCAACATGCTCAATAGAAAATTTGTAATTTAATAATAAAGCAGTTGGACAAATATTGGTTACTTACGTACCAACATTAGCTGCCTACGTACCTTGATACCCTTCCCGTATCAAGGATCAAACTGCAACGTAGTTCTATTACATAGACAAAATACAAGCTGCTGAGATTGAGATGTCTGTCTTGAAGTCTTCTGTTGTATCAGTTGTCTTCACAGCATAGCCTTTGTCATACGTAAGGAGCTTTATACAAGAAGAACTTCGCGCCTAAGGTAAGACAAGTCTCCAAGCTTCAAATAGTTGCAACGTCTTGCCTTGGCGAATTCGAGTGCTGACTGGCTAAAACCTCTCTCATTTATCTTGTAATAATCTGCATACACAATGTGAGCCTCAGGAAACTCCAGCTTCAATTCGACAAGTGCCTGTTGAAGATGATCATTGTAAAATAATCCCAAGGTGTTCAGCCCGTTGGGGTTGCGCAATAGTTTCTGAAATCCAGGGATAGATGCCAAGTGTGGAACTCCAGAAACAAGAACATTGGATGCACCAGCAAACATCAACTTCCTTATTTGGTTCTTGATTGTGGAAACGATTTCTGGCACGAACTTGGAGACCTGGATCATCGATTTTCCTTGCAAGAAAGCTTGTTTGAAATCAGCAACACCAGGTTGATTGATAAAGAAAAGAGCACCTTGAAGATTCTTTGCACGCTCTTGGTACGACATGATTAATCTTTCACCAAGAAGGTCCAGGAAGTTATTAATCTGAGACTGGAATGAAGCTTGATTAGCTGAGGAGGTTGGATTCTGTTCTTGACGAAGAAACTGGGATTCATAACAGTGGCTCCAGGGACGGCAAAGCTAGCGCTCGAGACGAAATCTGCATTCTTGTATGAAAAAGGATAAGGGACATTGAAGGCAGAAGCAACTAGACCATTGGAAACTGAAGAATTTCCTTCTCCAAAACTATATATTGAATCGAAATCACATTGCTTTGCCTAAGATTTTAGGACTCGTGCATCAGATGTTGCAAACAATGATACGAATAATAACAGGAGAAATAATGTATAACGAAGAAGAAGAAGAAGAGAAGGTTTTCCAGATGATGCCATGGAAAAGCTGAAAAAGAAAGAAATTAAAGCAAGATGTAATGAAAAAGAGAACTAAATAGGTATATGGTTTCAGAGTTGCCTTCCTAACAACCTAATTTATAGGATGAATCAAGCTTGGGATGTAAGTCATGACCCTTTTAATAAGAATTCTATCTTAAGTTGGAATTGGATTGAATTTGTACTTAGATTGTGTAAAAATTCTATTCTGAGTTGTAATTGGATTGAATTAATTTACACCAAGACTGTGTGTTATTTTCTAACTTTTCATTAGCTCGTAAAATAGTCTCATGCTAGCCAGGAGTTTATATCACTTAAGAGTCCTGATTTGACTTTTCACATCAAATTTGACCGACATCTTTTGGTCAAAAGTTTTTGATCGACTTCAAGGTTATATTTTCTTTGTAATCTTTCTACACTTTTTAGATCTTTAATTGCTTATTGATAGTATTTTCATATTAGTTTCTTAATCTATAAAGGCCTCACAAAAATTAATATTGTATAACCTGTTTAAGTTAATAATTTTAGGATCACTTAAATTCTATTAATTTAATGAGATATTAATTTATTGATAAATTTATTATAATTAATTGACAAAGATATAAAGAAGTACTCAAAACATCAATGCTACTCTAAAATATTTTGTTGCAATACGAGAAAGCAGCTCCATGACTTTTGGTGCATTGTGAACAATTAAAGATGAGATTTAGCTAGATTTAAAGTTCAACACAAAAGATAAGCTACTCTTTATTCATTTTTTGGGAAAAATCTTAGGTATTTTATCATGTATTTTTCAACAAACTATTAATCTATAAAATATTTGGAACATATTAAATAAAAAAGAAATATTTAAAATGTAATATCTTATAATTTTATTAAAAAAATATAAATTTAGCACATTGGTCCTAAGTAAGAATCGGACAATTTTAATATTTAAAACATATCGCTAAGCAAGTAATAGTTTAGATTCTATTGTATATTTATGTTAAATTTTATCGTAAGAAATAAATTTAACCAAAAAAGTCCAACTGGAATTCTGATTCTAGGATGCTGAGTGTAATAATCTTCTTACAAACATACTAAAACTATATGTTGAAACAATTTTATTAAAAAAAAAAAGTATTGATACAAGAACAAAATGTTATGTAGTTCCCCCACTAAACTCAATCACAGAAACCAAAAGCTTCTACCATACCCCAATCATGTTTGTTTCTTGTTCACATTTTCCTCATTATAATTACAAAGAATAGTGTCTGATTCACGTTTTTCTCGTACACGATTCTGAGTAAAGGAGTGGATGTTATTTCTGACAAGTGAGTGTATTCCCAAAATTGCCCCCATACCATAAATGTTAATTGCACAAAATGATCCTAGTAAGACCAAGAACCAAGCAAGAAACAAAGAAAAAAAAAGGGGTAACAAAGTCTTTAGCATACCATTTTCTAACTTTATTAGCTTTAGCTTCAGCTCTCAAACTCTTAGCTCTCCTAAGTGCATCAACCTCTTTCAACAAATCAAACTCAACACCTTTTTTCTTCAACTCTTCAACACACTTAGCCAAAAGCTTCCTATCATTTTTTTCTCTTTCTAACATCTTCTCCAAATGGCTTTCCACATCAGTCTTGTATCGAACGGCCCAAATGATGCCAAGAGAGGATAGGAGAGAACACAATGATGGGATCCAAGATCGATGGCAGAGAAATTTGCCACATGGGGTATGTGAAGAGGTGCTACTGAAGAGGAGGATGAGAGAAATGGAATGGAAGAGGAAGAAGAAACAATAGAGGTGTGTGATCTCTTTACGGACCGCATCGATTTGGGTCTCTTTAAAGGCTACCCTACTGAGGATTAGCTCTTCTTCTTTTAGCCATTGCTTCAACAGAAGCTTGTGCGTTAGTGTTTCTGCTATTTGGTGTAAGGGGTGTAATGGCTTGGCCTCAATTATTGATGAATTGTCTTTGTTCCCAAAAACCATGTCTGTGTGTTTGCTTGTGTGTGATATGTGTGTGTGAGCGTGAGAGGGAGGGAGAGAAAGAGAAGGATTGGTGTGGATTGAAGAGAGGGAGTAGTGAAGAGGAGAAAGGAGAGATTTCCCAACGGGCGGCTTGGATTTGAATTTTGTAACGGTCGAATTTGGGTTTATAATAAAATACTAATTTTCTTTTTATAATGAGTATTTAGCAAATTAAACTAAAATATAATAGTTACTCCTAAGACAAATTAACCTTAATTTGTCGATGATAAAATGATTGTGTGCAAAATTACAGACTGAATTCTCCCAAAGGTTTCTTTTTAAGATACTTCAAACACGTGGATCAAATATCCAAATAACGATTGTAACAATAGTGAAGATTGTTATAAAATAACTGCAAAAGACAATAGATAGTATAAAGAGAAAACTGAAACTCTTATTCATTTATGAATTCTGAATGATTTACATTTCAATAGAACTTCTCTATTTATAGATTTTCAAAAGCTCCTGGTTGCGCAAACACTGAAACAGTATAAGCAGCAGCAAATCAAAAGCTGGCTGCTAGCTGCAAACTGTTGCATATCAAAAGCTACTGATGCAAGCTGTTGATGCAGGCTAGTTGCAAGCTACTACAAATCAGAAACATGCTGCCAATGCATGTTGGTTGCAAGCTGCTAATGCAGGCTAGTTGTATGCTACTGCAAATCAGAAACACGATGCTGATGCATACTGGTAAATATCCACATATCAATATTTCATAACACTCCCCCTTAGATATTCACTATAAGAATATGCTTCATTAAAACCTCGTCAAGAAAACCCAGTGGGATAAAAACTTGACTAAGGAAAAATAGTACATTCCTTATTATAAACTCAACCACTATATCATTAAAAACCTTGCTAGGAAAACCCTGTGGGATAAAACCTAGGTAAAGGGAAAAAGAGTACAGTGTGTATTTATCTCCCCCTCATATGAGCATATCAAGAGTATTCTTCGAGTTGATAGAAATCAATCTTCGATGAACATCTATTTTACTTCCACTTGGAGTTCATCCATGAAAAAGAACTTTAGCTCGACATGTTTCTATCATATCAAACGTATTTTCCCTACCTCGTTAAAGCCTTACCAGGAAAAAACCAGTGGGAGAAAAACCTTGGTGAAGGAAAAAGAGTACAGTGTATCAATATCTTATCCTTCTCATTGCAACATGCGTCATGGTGACAAATCTTTCAGGCAATACATTCTACACTTCTGAGTATGTACTTTGTGATCTTTGTTGGTAAAGCTTTAGTGAATAAATATGCTGGATTTTCACTTGAGTATACTTGTTGAATATCAACAATACCATTCTTTTGAAACTCGTGTGTAGAAATATTTTGACAAAATATATTTTATCATGTCACCATGGCCACCTTAAATGAGACTAGCTCTTTTGAAAGGTAAACCGCATGATTCCCGAATGTATTGTATGACAAATCTCAATCATATACATTCTCAACTAGTCTCATGAATTGTCACAATCTCACCATGATTTGAAAGGGCAACACTCATGTTCTATTTCATGGATCGCCACATTTTACTCGTCATCACAAGTAAATACATGAGTTGTCTGTGATTTTTTTTTTTTGTGGGGGTCAGATAAATGATCAGCATCTGCAGGGCTAACTATGATAAAATCAACATTCTTGGATAATATAAGTCCATATTTGATGTTCCACATAGATAGCACGACAAGTGTTTAATTTCATTCCAATACATTCAGGTTGGAACTGCACTACATTTTGCTAATAGATTAATGGAAGACAATTTTTTGACCTTCTATTGTTAGCAAGATACATTAGTGGATCAATAGGAGTGAGACATGGTACTTCAGGACCAATAGTTATCTCATTATCATCCTAAGCATCCTTTTCAAGATTAAGACAGTAATCATATTATTCTAATGCTTTCCATAGAATATTATCTTGTCAGTGAGTACTCGATCTTCAGGTCGATAAACTCTCACTTATATAAGCTCTTCGGAGCCTTTATGACATTCAAGAATTATCAACATATATTTCAGCAATAATTGGCAAATTCAAATTATAAAACAATAAACAATTGATAGCAAATAGAGATTTACAAGGAGATAATACTTCTTAATAAGATATATGATCAACAAAATATCAACATATACTAAGAAGCATAGGTGGTGTGCTATCTCAAGCAACCAAAAATAAAACATGTACTCTAAAAAATATTTGTAGTAGTGCGAGTAAGAATCGTTCCCGTAGAAAGTATCTAGCCTAGTTTTATGTTACGTGAACAAGGTTGGGGGAGAGGGGTTGAGTATATAAAGAAAACTTAAGAAAAATTACTGAAATTAAAAATATCGAATTTAATCAAGAAAATGAACCTTGGTCTTAAGTCAACATCCACCATCAGAATCTTGTAACTGATCATTGATGCAAGTATATATCAATTCAAACTTTAAATATTCACCGTTGGAATTATTTTTATATCTCTCCTTAGTCGTAGTTAATTAGAATACACGCGACCTAATTAACCATAACCACTAAACAACTTTAGACACGCGCTAAAGGTTTAATCTAGTAGTAGCCTTAAGAATTAGAAGGACTGATGAAACTAAACAATACAAGCATACGCGGTTGCATTTAATTTAGTTGAACGTTCTTCCTAAAATCTAATAATCTCTGACGCAGCAAATTATTAAATCTTAGTTGCTTCACAAATTAGGGGATCAAACAATTACGGATTTGATATCTAACTTAGCAATAGATTATAACGAATAATAAACTAGTTGGCCGCCCTAGCAATTAAACGAAAGAATCATATAAATAAAACATAAGAACATTCAATACTTAAAGCATAAATGAACAATGAAAACTAATTAGATCTCACAGTTCTCTTGATTTTGATGCTTCAATTTTCTTTAACCAAGAATAAAAGTTTAGCCATGCAGAGCCATGAAGAAAACTCAAAAACTAAGAGGAGAGAAAGAGAGGAGGTCCAAATCTTATGATTTCTCCCCTTATTTATAGTTTGTGAAGCCTACAAAATCCCCTAAGATAATGGAATCATAATCTAAATAGAATAAGAAAATATTAAAGGTAAAGTAAAGTAAAATCCTAATATAACTAGGAAAGCCTAAAAATAACCAGAAAAGTCTTAATATAATTAGGATAGCTAAAATAGCTAGAATTTTCGTGCACCACCTCTTCTACCCTCAACTAGAAGCTTCTAGATAAGGAACATTCCAAAACATTAAACAGCACAAGTGCAATAACTTCATGTCCAATTTCGGCTTTGATGTAGCCTTTTTTTTCTCAAAAGTCAAAACATAAAAGTTGTAGATCTTATTCTTGGCTTTCCAGAACATCTTGAATTGCCTCAATCGGAGTTTGGATGTAAGCGTTATGTCCAAAAAAAATAACAGTGTCGGAGCTGTCCAGAATTACGCGATTTAACTTCGTTTTGCACTTAACGACTCCATTTGCATCTTAAATCAAAATATAAAAATAATTAGTGTATTTACACATCAAATAGGTATAAAATATTAAACATTAAGGGAGAAAAATATGACATTTTGCATTCTTATCAAATTTCCCCACACTTAACCTTTGTTCGTCCTCGGGCAAAACTCAAATTTTCAAAAATACCAAATTTGCAACACCATCAACAAATAACAACCAAGCTCTTCAAAACTCATAACATATCATGAACAAACATTCTTAACCAACTTATAATTACTTAGTAAGCATTCTCACTCGAAGATAGAGTAACGGAATACATAGACTCTCACAGAGATAAACGCTTGACTCTCATGTGTTTGAAGGGTATGTGTTTTGCTCAAATTCATTTCAATGAAAATGATCTACCATAGGCTTGCATATCGTCTCATTCTCCACCACTAAGATCACATGCATAACACAAATCATAAGGACTTTTCAAGGGTTGTAACGGGGCTTAAGGACCAAGGTAGGAAAGATTTGGGAATGTAGCTCAAAAGCCATCGAAGCTAGTGAAGCAAAAAGAAATCAACTCGAGCTCGAATATGTAAGACATGTCAAAACCAATCACTCCATTCAATAGCTTCCACCTTCGTATATATTATGTATAAACAGAACTCCTCCTTGGAATTTTTAGAAGGAATTATGAACATAGATAGTTTTAAAAAAATTTCCTCCATCACTCCCTTTCTTCTTTGTCTTTATTTTCCTCTCTTTTTTATTGTTTCTTTTTTTGTTTTTGTTTTTTTCCTTCTTTTTTTTCTTTTTATTTTTTTTACCAAAATTATATTAACAATGGAACTCACATATCAAGAATGAAAATATGTTTCATTTCACCAGTCATAGCCATACCACAAATCCAGACACCCCCACACTTATTTCTTGCACACCCATACATATCATAACGTTGAACAATGCTCCACTAGTCCTAAGGCTTGAGTAAAGACATTGTTTTTCGGGTTTAAAGCTTATAACGTGGGTTCACAATAAACAAGGTCAATAAAGCTCAAAGGGGTTTAACAAAGGGAAATATTAATTACAAGATAGGCTATTTGACTTATGTAGCTAAATCAAAGAAAGCCTTAATCATGTTCATGCATGCATGTGTCAATGTAACCTCGAAGAGAATCAAGGCAAGTTCTAGAGAAACAAATCTATGGGAAAATATCTCTCATGAAAGAAAATAGTGAGACTGATTATGGATGTGTCAGTCTAAAGGCTCAAAATCTCACCAGCTTTTGTCTACGTAATTCAGTCACTGCCATGCTTAAAGAAAATAACTAAACTAATTAATTTTAAGTGAAAATAGTACTTATTCAATCATGTTCTGAATCTTTCAAGCTTAATTGCACCTTGCTCATGCCATGCTAAAAAAAAAAAACCATTGAAAACTTTTTTTTTAAAGAAAATTAAAACACAACCTAAATCCCCTCTCTCACACTTAAAACTTTCATTGTCCTCAATGAGTAAAAATAAACTTCAAATTTATGCAAAGATGAGTAGAAACATGAAAGCAAGTGAAGTAAGAGAAATAGAGCCTGTAGGAAGACATACCTGAAGTACTTGTTAGAGAGAAGAAAAGTAATGCTTTAAATCTGCAACTATTCAGTGAAGCCCAAAAAAAAAAAAGAACAATAATAAAGTACTTTGTTTTTTTATTTTTCATTTTTATTTTTTTTTGTTGGCCAACCCTATTTACATCCCCATACAAAGGCGCCGAACTCTGGAAGGCACTGAAACCGACTCTGTGAAACAATAAAAATATCAAAATAACTAATACCTAAAAAAAATTAAAATACTTGGATCCATTTAACGTTAGCCAGTAAGACAAACTACTTTTGGGTTGCCTCCCAATCAGGATTATCGAAGTCCAATTCTTCCACATTCTCCTCTTGGAACGGCTTCAAATCTGGAATAGGTTCCTGTGGAAAAACATTCAATGCTGCAATAGTTCCCTGCAAATCAGTACTGAAGGCTAACTCCTCATACCTTTCTCAAGTTGCTTACTAATGACAACTTTCAATCCACTTTTTTCGTCAAGTTCTTTTACTTCCTGTGCTGAAGAATCAACCACATCAATAGAATAAACATGATTATCACCACTAGGATATTTCATGGCATCATAAATATTAAACTTAGTAATTTCACCATCAAAACTCATGTCCAATTTCGGATTTGATGCAGCCTTTATTTCTCAAAACTCAAAACATAAAACTTGTATATCTTCTTCTTAGCTTTCCAGAACATCTTGAATTGGCTCAATCGAAGTTCGGATGAGAAAGTTATGCCCAAACAACGTAACAGTGTCGTAACTATCCAGAATTACGCGATTTAACTTTATTTTGCTCATTATGCCTCCATTTGCATCCTAAATCAAAATATAAAAATAATGAGTGTATTTAGGCATCAAATAGGTGTATAAGATTAAACATTAAGGGAGAAAAATATGACATTTTACATTCTTATCAATAGGACCATATTCTTCCATAATGTTTTCATTTGTACAAAGATCTTTGTAATCGATTACATTTTTCGGGATTTCGAGTCATATGCTTCAGGCATAGTAAGTTCTTCAAGAACTTCAATATTATATGCTTCAGACATAATAAGTTATTCAGGAACTTCAATATTATATGCTTCAGACATAATAAGTTATTCAGGAACTTCAATATTAATATCACGTGATTTATATTGGCAAGTAGTTGCCATTTCTATAAGAAGCATAAGAACTCATTAACAATGGTATTACAGTTACCATATGGGGATATAAGCCAAAGCGTACTCATATAACATACTAACCCATTGCCTATGAAGCTTTAAGTAGTTGAAGGGATCGATACCTATATGGTACAGTACTTGCAAGTATCTAAGCGTTATGGGATTGAAAATGACATAGGGTTTGCTTCACAATGCTCCCTCTCAATCCCACATACAAGAATTTCACATTTGTCATGTGAGCTGAGTTTCCACTATATTGCTTCTCTCTCTTTGACCGATCAGGTCTTTGTCGACATTCATCCACACTTTGTGGTTTAGGATCCTTATCGCTTTATTCCAAGCATTTGGTCTCTCCAAGGACCAAATGTTCTTCAATCTCTTCACGGATTGTGCATTTACCAACATCGGTTGGTTTTGCTAGTTCTGTCGTGCACCTTAAAGATATAGAATCTGCAAGATTCATAATTTATATATTTGTTTCCATGCGTTTTCCCTTTTCAAAGGTATAATATCTTTTGCACCGACAGATACACTATGCTTCTAGTGTGTCTCAGATGCATATGTTATGGTGTTTACTATATGTCCTTCTGGGACAACAATTTGTGTCGACACATTTATAGCAAATATTTGTGATTTCACAATATTCTTTGCATTTGGTAAATTATTTGTAATACTGTGCAAATAAATAATTCTTTGAACTTCAAGTTCACATTGCTAAATCCTTAGATTCAAATGAGATAATAATATTGTCCTCCAAAATATATTATATTGAGATATCAAAGATGTATCACAGAGAACTTCAGGTCCCTCTCAAATATCTCACGCTAACTTCAAGTAACGATTTTTTGTCCCTTTAATGAAGGGAAGAAGTCCTCATTAAATAGAAAGCACCAAAATGTGATTTAACATGATCATCAACTAGGGGTTCAAAATATGAATATTGCCCCTAGGTAGCCAAGTTGATTATGTCAAACCATGAGAACAATTAGATTATGATATCTTTGCTTTTACACAAGAGGTGATTCAATTGCTCGTATGATTGTATGATACAACCCATAAGAAAGAGCAAGAATTTTGAAATACATGCTTCTGGCATGGATTCAAAAGAAAATGCAAATATATTCTTTATCACCTTCATTTGTGGGCCCAATAAGATATTCATTTTGGCAAATATCTTTAATCTGAGCAAAAATCTTATGGACTTGCTAAAATATAATGAATCCACGATTCGAAATTATGGGCCACAAAGTCATGATATATTAGCTCTACTGGAGCAAGTTAGACTGGTAAAACTAAATAGTTAGTACATGTGCCTTGGGCCAAGCGTATAACAGGTACACTCAATGCGTATTCATACCACAAATATTCATAGTGGTTGACTTCTCATGCTTTTCTTCATTATTCCACTTCTAGTGGTAAGGATTATCAATGTTAGCATTGTTTATGGGACATATTATCTCAACCATGGTCATGACTATGACCAATCTAATATGTAGATATTGCTTTTACTTCAAGAAATACAATATCATTCACTTTGAAGAACACAACTCTATTCACTTCGGGGAATATAGTTTCATCCGCTGTAAGGAATATAATGTTATTTTCTTCAGAAAAATAAATATCATTCACTTCAGGGGATATCAATTCCATTCCCTTCAGAGAATTTAATTCCACTCACTTTGGGAAATTTTCAATTATATTCCTTTAGGAAATTTCTATTTCATTCACTTCAGGGAATGCAATTTTCGATTCACTTCAGGGAATCCAATTTCAATTCACATTAGAGAATTTTAATTTCATTCACTTCAGGGAATGGTATTAAGCCAACTGAAAATTTTGGCTTTTTATAAATTCCAGTGGGATTTTCACTATAACAATGTTAATTTCAATATTTCAAGGATAAGATAATAAATGAAAAATATTTTTCTATAAATGATATACATAGGGTATATTATTCATACATCCATCTGAAATAGCTTCAAAACTGCGGCAAGGTTTTTCTTTTCATATTCAAAGAGTAAGATTTGATTCCCACCATAACTTTTTACCAAGTAACTAATGGTAGAGACTCGTGCTGATAACGTATTATAAAATAACTGCAAAAGACAACAGATAGTATAAAGAGAAAACTGAAACTCTTATTCATTTCTGAATTCTGAATGATCTACATTTCAATAGAACTTCTTTATTTATAGATTTTCAGAAGCTCTTGGTTGCCCAAACGCTGATGCAGTATAAGCAACTGCAAATCAAAAGCTGGCTGCTGGCTGCAAGCTGCTGCAAATCAAAAGCTGCTGATGCAAGCTGGTTGCAAGCTACTGCAAATCAGAAACATGCTGCTGATGCATGCTGGTTGCAAGCTGCTAATGCAAGCTGGTTGCATGCTACTACAAATCAAAAACACGCTGCTGATACATACTGGTGAATATTTACATATCAATATTTCATAACAAAGATGCATTTTTTTGGGGTTAAAACATTTTTGCATTCAATCCAAAAGAAATTACAAAGTTCATTCAATCCTTGAAGAGTGGATATCACTTGCTGACAAATACATTAGACATGAGGGTATGCACGATACCCTATTTAAAGACAAATCTTCCTTAAGTTTACACTTAGCGATCCAATCACATGGTTGATGGCCATTCTTATAATGTACTAGAATCTCACCCACGATACTTCAGCCACAATCTTCTGAATATCCTCCATAATAGTATTTGTCATCTAGTTATAATGTGGGTGTCTTGTGTGTGGATTCTACGTTGGGCCCAAGGCGTAAGAAATTGAGTTCAACCTATATGACATATGCAAGATATAAGTGGAACTAATTTTCTTTCTTTTTTCCCCCTCTCTATTAGTAGGGGGTTTAGCCTGCCCACCTAAACTATTGATATGGGAAAGTTTTTTTTTTCCCATCTTTTTCATATTTTTAGTTTAGATTTGAGCATGAACTAAACTTCATAGTGGTTAAGAAAAGTCCTTTCATGCTTTGTATATGGTTTATATTTGAAATTTAAATTTGGATATTTAGTTGTGTTTGTTCTTATTGAATATTTAGATCTAGTTGGATTTATGTTTATCTTGCTTATAATTCACATGTATTTACCTTAAAAATACTTGTAGCGAGTGTGTTGAATCTACTATTTAGCTTTAAATCTCAACCGTGGCTTGCGCCTAATTGTTGATTGCTTCAACTTGAGTCTTAACAATACTTGTAGCGGGCTTTAAATTGTTGTCTACTAGAACACTCACTTGAATCAGACTTAATTCTAAGTAAATTATAGGGTGTACCATGATCTATTCACTAACCTAATCAGTCGAACCTAAGATTGTTTGGATAAATCTGTACCTTGACCAATAAGATGGTCTATATTTGAGATTATTATCTTACGTCGAGATCTAATGACTGTAAATTATGAGAGCGAGATCCATATTTGATATCTCTTGGCAGAGAATCGATCTCGTAGGTTTAAGTTCTATGCAGTCTTTCCTCCTGTCTCTATCCTTCCCATTAAGTAGGAAAGACAACAATTTCTTAGTGTATATATTGACGTACATATCCACTTGGAAGGATAATTCTCTCTCTTGGGGCTTTGTGTTGAATGTCTATTGGTGTTGATATAAGTACAGTACAAATTCAAATTTATTTGGTTAATAAGACCTAAACAATTTATAAATTGAAGTATTACTATATATTATCTCATATATATATAAATATTTGATATTTAATACATAAATTTTTATTATATAAAAAAAATGTAAAGAGTCAGAAAAGTAACATAAAATATTACTCATCAATCTTAAAAGTTAAATTCAAAATATATATAAAATTAAAAATATTCCCAAGTCAATTCATTCTAACTAACCCCCCCCCCCCCCCCCCCCCTCCCTCTATGGACCAATTGATGGACAGAGTAATGGACCATTTACCTGGTCAATTTTTGCAGCCCTTTGTTGCTTTTGGAAAATGTTTCAATAATCCTTGCTATGAATAGTCATGTTTGTTCTGACTTGGTGAATAGTCACAAACTTTTACATAAAGTCATTTTATAGAAGTCATGTTTTTACCGATGGGTAGAGCCTCCCACCTCCTCTTTATAAATACCTATAAATTACTTTGGAGGGAATCTATTATATTTACACTATTATGCCTCTAAGATGGCCTTCTAAAATATGAGTAGATCTCACATGTTATAGAATTCACTTTTTATTTTATGACCAAACAATTATTTTATAGAATTGAATAATTTTTCCAATACAAAATAATAGATAGAAAGTGAGTGATGCTCAATTGTTTTGTATGACATTGTTGGAAAATACAATGGCATGAGAAGCCATACCAACCAAAATCTAACAAGACTCAGTCAACTAGGTATAGGGGTATGCACTTGTCCAATGATAAATGTTAGGGTGTGCACTAATATAACAAAAATATTCAATATAAAGTATAACTTCTTTAAATTAATAGCGTTGAGACTGCTAAATTCTATTAATTTATCGATATATAAATTTATTGATAAATTAATAATTATTAATTTTTCGAGATATTTGATTTTTTTGACTTAATAGAAAACATATTATATTTATGGTATCTATTTTGAAAAACAATTATATTTTTTCAGGTCAACTTGAAAAGCAAGTAGAAAAGTCTAATGAGAATATAAGATAAAAAATCTAATTTAGTAGGATTAAATTTTTTAAACGCATTGCGCACAATTAAATATGAAATTCAGTTATATTTGAAATTCAATAAAAGACAAGTTACTCTTGATCTATGTTTTGAGAAAACTTTATAAATAATTTATTATATACTTTTTAACTAATTATTAATTTATGGAATATGAGGATCGATAAGTTACAAAAAAAATATTTTAAATGTATTATTTTATAATTTTATCAAAATTATTTATTTTTTTACATTGGTTCCAAATTGGGATCAGACATTTTTATTATTTAAAAGAGATTATTAATTTATTAAGTATTAATTTAAAGAGGTTCTACTGTAATGGTTTTTTTATAAACAAAAAACAAAAAAATATATATATTTTTTCTTTTTTCAAGTTGAGAGCACACCTTCATTATATATATAAGTCCGCCACTGACTAAGTAGAAAATAAACTAGTTTTGAAAGAAGAAACTCAAAAAATAAAGTGGATGACATCTTAAAAAGGGTAAGGTTTCTTTTTATTCAACCTCAAACTCTGAGTGCCTCTACCATTATGGCAACCTCGTTTGCATTTCTTCATTGGGTAATCAATGAATGAAGATTAATGTGAAACTGCTCCATTTGTTTGCCGTAAAATAATTTATTGGGGAAAAATATTTTTTCAGAAAATAGATTACTGAAAAATATTTTTTGGTATTTGGATGTATCGTGAATTCCGTAAAACATTTTCTTCTCCCAAAGTCCCGTAACATATTTTATAAAATTTTGTACTAGCCGTAATTATTGATCGGAAAACATTTTATGGTTGACTAATTTTTCGGTGTTACCAAACACCGTAAAATTTAAGAAAAATAGCCGCAATTTTTGACTGTAAAATATTTTACGTTTGATCAATTTTTTAGTGTTACCAAACACCGTAAAATCTAAAAAATATTTTATGGAAAAATATTTTACAGCAAACAAACGGAGCCTAAAAGTCTCAATATATCAGTTTAGCTTTAGAAAAATGAGGTACACAAGGAGAGTAGAGTCAAGGAGGTAACTTTTTTCCGGGGATGAGACAAAGTCGTTGAATCACATCAAGGGATGGATGTGTATGTGGTCTAGCAGGATTGTATTTGTTACTAATCTCAATTTTTTTAATTAAATATATGAGTATTTTTGGAGAAATTTTTAGTCTAAAAAATTAATTCACCACAATTAAAAAATAAATTATGTGATAAAGTTTCCATTGGATAAAAATTTCTAAATCTAGTCCTCAATGGTTGGGTGGAAGGTTAATTAGCAACTTGTTGTGGGCGAAGGTTTAAGTTTAAACTTCTGTCCTCTTATCACAAATAATGTTAGACTCTTGGTAGAATTGAAATATGCGTTAAAATGCTCTGTTACACCCTATAATTTTAGAGTAAATCTAATATGGTCTTGCTTAGAATGAATTAAAAAAAATGAAGAAAAATCTAAATATGTCCTTAATGACACCCCCAATCTTCCACCCCACAAAAGCACAAAGAGAAATTCTAGCAACAAAATAGAGGCACCTATTGGATTAAATAATCGGACTCAATAGATTCTCACAATTATTGTTAAATCTACATTATACAAGTCTTACTTATTAAAAAATTTGTCGGACTTAACAATTTTTCTCGAAATGGATTTGCTGACAACTTGGACTAGGTAAGGGCCCCTAATGCTAGACTATTGAAGAAGACCACATCGACCACAACAGCAGAAGCAGGACTGCATGAGTACTTGCAAAGCGTGCAGAAGCAGGACTGCATGAGTACTTGCAAAGCGTAGACTTAGGTCTTGGCCAACGACATACCCGCAACCATTTAGAAGTGGAAAAAACTTCAAACTAGGCAGTCTTAGGTATCTCCAATGGTGTATATTATTTATAAAAATTTATTATTTTTGGTTATTTTTAGAGACTTAAGTCTCTAAAAATCATTATTAATGATTTAAATATACATGGGGCCTATCACTTTTTAGAGATTTGAGTTAAAATAGAGACCTAGTTTACTTTTTTGACTCTAAATTTAGAGACCTAAAAAGTGATTGGACCTCTATTTTAGTATAAAAGTTGACAAAAGTGGTAGACCCCATATATATTTAAATCATTAATAATAATTTTTAGAGACCCGAATCTCTAAAAATAGCCAAAAATGATAATTTTTTTATGAATAGTGCTTAGGGATGACAGTGGGGACAGGGATTGCGGGTACCCGCCCCATCCTTGCCCCAAATAGGGCAGGGATTAAGGCGGGAAATAGGGAATGGGATGGGAGATGGGGATTAACTTTTAATCCCCGTGTAGGGGCTGGGCGGGTGCGGGGATAAGCATTTCGCCCCGCATAACTTGTCCCGCATACATAGATAGTTATTTTTATTATTTTAAAATTATATATGTATTAAAATTATGCATATAAAAGTATAAAAAATAACATTAAACAAAGTATTATAAAATGGAGAAGAAAAATTAGATTCTTTGAAAGGATTTTATAATTATTCTTAAAACCACTGCATGCCGTAACTTGAGATTTGCTATCATTTGACATAAATATCTCAATTTTACTATTATTCATAGTGAATTAAGAGATTTGTTAGTTGTTTTAGTTGTACTTCAGAAAGCTTCAAATAACATAACTAAAGATGAATTTTAAAGAATTGCAACTAATATTATATGTGACATGCGATAAGAAAAAAAATTATAATAATCAATGCAATCTCACTAGCATAAAGAATTGTTCTTTTTCAATTATAGTTCTCATACACAATTGTTAAGCCAAAATTTATTTTAAATATTTGAGACTCAATTACTATAATATTACTTTTACTATTTAACTACAAAAATAATTAATATTAGACTTTATTTAAGATCTATATTTATATTTATCATTAGTATAACTTTAATTTATATTTTAAAATTTTATAATTCAAATTAACTTTAATTCTTAAGGTTTAAAAAGAATAATAAAAACTCCGCGGGTAATCCCCATCCCCCATGGGGATTCGGGGGCGGGGATGGGACATGGGACGGGGGACGGGTGTATAGAATGCAGGGACGGGACGGGGAATGGAACAACTTTTTGAGTAGCGGGACGAGACGGGACGGGGCGGGGGGATAGCTCCCCCCACCCCTACCCAGCCCCATTGCCATTTCTAATAGTGCTTCCCATTTGAGATACTCTTAGAAGTTATTACATCATAAGTATAGATTTTATTATGCCCAAGTAAGCCAAGAGAATCCAACCTATTTAATACTGATTAAAAATACATAATTTAATATTCATATATTGATAATTTTTTTTTATTGGGTGCTAAACTTAAAAACACTTATATTTTTTTAAAAATTCAGTCCCAACTCACTTTTTAAACAAGAGGACTAATATGGACTATAATGACAAAGATAAGAATTAAGTTGAAACAAATGGTAAAAATGTAAGACTAAAAGGTTATGTTTTAAAAGATAAGGACTAAGTTAGGACAAATGGTAAATATATAAGATTAAAATGATACATTTTGAAAGATAAAAACTAAAATGGCATAAACCCTAAAGATAAGGGACCAAATTGAGTATTTACCTAATAAGTTTCAATACAAGTATAAACTTTTTCAGGACTTTGCATATATACTTCAATCGTGAATTGAACTGCCTTTTTCAATAAACAACTGGAATGGAAAATGGAACAAATTGTTTTTTAGAGTTACATAAACAACTAAACCTATACGTTATAGGAACAGAAAGAAGATATCCTATTTACATAAAGAGAGAAATAGAAAAGATAGAAGATATACTTCGTGCGGGTTTGTACTTGAGATATATAAGTGACGTAAATAACGCTGTCAGTTGAGAATGTACCTTGGAACATTTTCAACTGACAGCGTTATCTACGTTTACTATATATCTCAAGCATTCCCAAGGAATTTCTGACTGCAATGAACTTCAATCTTGTGAATAGATTTCTATTTCGTGGTCTTGGTACTTTCAAATTATATGAAATAAACTTTTTTCTCTTTAACTTGTCGACATTGACTAGTGTTGTAATCCCTTCTGTTTACTTTTAGTGATATTTCTCTTTAACCAAAAAAAAAAAACTTTTTTCCTTTTACCTCAATTTTGGCATTGCCATGAGCATCTCTCGAAAGGTTGATGAGTTTTTAGACAATTCGATATAAATATAGTCGAATTCCAAAAACACATGCAGTCTATAATGACTCATTTCTAATGCTTTTGAATGGACTGCAAGGCATCTCTGTTTGAACAACAAATCAACTATTTCAAGTGCGAGTCATCAAAAGAATGAATGACCCACTAGAGGTGGAAAACGATAAAAATTGGCCAACGAAAGCAGAACAAGTGATACATACTTGCTATCGTGAAATTAAATAGTAAAAGTGTTAATTCGTATATTAAAGAATTCGAGTCTGGTAACTTAACTAATACAAAGATTTGTTGTCCTCATGTGAGTCCAATATAATAATTATGGTTGGGGAGACTTTTTTGTTATCAAAATAAATAAATTCTAAAATAGAAAATGAATAGTGTTGAAATTGTATCTTAATGTTTCGAGATGTATTTTCTCCATTTTTGTGCTGACAACAGAAAATCTCGAAGATTATGATGGGATTTTTCAAACAAAAAAAGAAAAGAAAAGAAAAGAAATTGACCTTACAGATGTTTAAGGGACATTAAACTGTCAAGCACAATTCAACACGTACAATTAAGTTAATAAATCAGAATATATCAACAGGCCTAAAATACTCCATTACATAAGTGACTAGACAACTCTCATAAGTGCGAACACTTTTGGCAATGACCACGCTGAGAAAAGCCCACTAGTGCGACCATCTTCAGTATTGCCCATCCAACTTCCAAGCATGGCAACACTTTTTTTTTTTTCACGATGTGAAATTTTTTTAAAAGAATTCTTTGAACTCATACAAGGAATGTCAATATTTGGAATATACATATTTGTATATGGAGAAAGCATGATTTATGTTAGTCAAATATAAAATTTACAAACTGTAATAATAAAGAAATTAATTACTTTCTTATTGATTTAAACATTAGACGTAAACAAATTTTTTCTTGTCCTATGCATGCCAACATGAATAAGCAATTAATGCTTCAAGCGTAAGAGCACATCTTTTGCAAGAGCACTTTTTCGCCATTTATAGTCTTCTTTTGCATTACATCAGCTAGGGTAATGGACTTGGTTTTTTTTTTTCTTTTCTTTTTTCTTTTTTTTTTTGGTAATGGACTTAGTGGAGAATGTCGATTGGACCATTCTGTTCTGCAATCATGCAATAAATAAATATATATACGGATGTACTTTTGCCAAACCTCTAGATTTTCAATCTTTTCCTTGTCAAACCTTTTTGTTAGTAGATCTTTAGAACAAGATATGTACTAGTGCATCAACTCACGCACAAAATATTGTGTATACGTGTGCGCATTTTGACCCATTATGTTTGTAATATTCTTTGTCAATTTTCTTGCAGTTGTATTATATAACAAGAGGAAAATTCTTATAAATGTCAAAGGTAACGTTTGACTGTGAGTTTAGAAGTGAATTCACATATATAAGCTCTACCTAGTGTTAAAGTCAGATAGTTTCTCCGACGTTTTAAAGAATAAACCATAACAAAATATTTGACTGAGTGAGGTAGCAGTGGCATGAGGTCATACAAGAATGAATTGAGATGTAATGATTGGTAGTGTGACAACAAGTCACACGCTAATAAGCCTGCTAATTGAGTGTCTTGGGCCGAATCTAAGATAGCCAGTTTGATCATATTAATTAGTAATTAATTTACTAGTAGGGCATCTTAGGTTTATATGGATAATTTTACTTGCATTTAAATTTGCTAAATATTAGAGTATTATTCTTAGTTTTGTTTTGAGAACACCTTTTTTTTTTTTTAATCTAGATAAATGAAAAAGAAATTATGGGCAAGATGTGAGTTGAAGCTTATCCGACCTTGGCCCAAAAGTTTGCTTAACTTAATGAACTTATTTTGGGCCGTAATGTTTTAAGCCTAAGGTGGGCCACGTTGCGCTCAAAATTGACTACTACCTAAGCCCGACTCCCCTGCCAATTGCCTCAATCTCTCTAATTTTGTTTTTAGTTTTAATTTTTTTGGACAATAGAGACAGAAACCATAATTTCGAACTAAGAATCTCTTATTCTAATAAGTAATTATCTAATCATTTTATCAAACTCTTGAGTCTCTAATTTTATTTTTATTGACCTTCAATTACTTCCTTTAAGTAGCTCAATTGAATTGATATTTTTTATATTATCTCATACCATTATACAGAGATCTAACGATAATAGATTAAAGATGAAAAAAAATAGATTATATTATGAACAAATTGTCCATATCATTATATTTTGGTTATCACACAATCATCATAATTAGTTCCTCTCACAATGTATTCCTAAGTAGGTATACTCGATCAACTGGGCTTGTGACACATTTTCATGGAATTTGATGCATCGATGGGGTTGCAGGTCTTCAAGGCAAACCCATTAGGTAGGGAGGCTTGGGCTAAAGATTTTATGTTATTCGTTTCACACAAAATCGTTGATTAATTTCTAGAACATCTGAAAGTAAAACTAGTATATTGGTATGGCTTACTTTATCTAGCAAAAGAATGAATTATGCTCCCAAAAAGAATACCAATGAAACGTATAAGAGGGTTCGGAAAACATTGAGTGCTTTCTCTTATTTCTTGGCATAGAAGTCCCAAATTATAGGCAATTTGTAATTATATATGATCGCATTTATCTCTCCCAAGATAGTTGCGTGTTTCAAGACGTTAGACTTGCATTGCATGTTTGGAAAGTCGAATTTAAGTAGATTGACGTGAAATATGTGAGTATATGATAGAAGTAATGATGCATTATGAAAATTCGAGAAATGATATATCTTGTAATATGAATGTCAAACATCAAGTCTCATCAATTTATCTTGGATCCAGTATTTTTAAGAGTCACGATATATATCATCCAAATTTTTGTGCCTGGAGTAAGATGATGATGGGGCGTGCTCTAAGTGGATGATGTATTCCACATTCATTAATGACGAATAATCTGTTTGAAGCCCCTAAAGAGGTAGCCTAATAGAAAATACAGAGAAGTAACATCTGATAAGTTTGAGTTCGTAACTTTTTAACTAATTGTTTATTAGGTTCATATCATTGACCAATTTAGAGAATGTGTTGGAGTGCACTGCTACACCAATGAATTTATCAGTTAATGATCGAATTTTGACAACTAAATTTTCACATTAATTAAAAAAAAAAAATTGTTTGAAAAATCTGTCATGTTTTTCAACTCACAATTCATTTCAGGCGTTGTATTATGTGGACATAAACTAATATACAAGTCAAATAGAGATAACGAGCTTGGAAAAGTAAGCTATTGTCCCATTTTTTTGTTTTTTTTTTTGGTCAAGAGCTATTGTCCCATTGAAACATCAATGGGACACTGCCGACGTCATGAGGATTGTGATGTGATGAATAAAGGATAAACGACAAGTACATAGTAAGTGAACGTGCATACAACGTCAACTTGTGCTGCAACTTGTTTGAAAGCCGCGACAAAACCATTAATCTTATTGCCACGGCGAGAGCCCACAACAATGAAACCCTTATTGAAATGGAAATAATTGAAAAGAACATGTGTCCCTACTTTTTGGAATAATCATGTAAGTCTACTTAAGCGTGTGCATCATCTCATCATCTTATATAATTATGGGAAAACAAATTATTGTACAGACTGATTTGTTGATTTTGAAGTCCACCAAATACACGAAACCAACTTGATTAATCAGCTTCTTATCTCACTTATGATTGAAAAAGGACAAATAAAGTAAAATATACCGAAGATGATTATTTAATTGCATTGGCTCTGCATTTATTTAATTTCATCTTCTCCTTAGCTTGAATGGTATGTGAAAGTAAATTCACGACACTGAAAGCCGAATTTGACCTATTATTATATGAAACAGCTAAAATGGACAGCACATTTTTTTTTTTGCTACTTGCACAGGATGATGATATAGAATTTTAATGATTCCTAGATGCATGAAACGAGCTCAGAAATCTTCTTTTATTAGTTCATATGGTAAATATTAATTGAGTCTAGACCTTGTCTTATAACCAGATGATAAGGTTGGGAAACTTAAACTGGATGCTAAGAAATAACATGTTGGATGGAGTTGGTACATCGTAGAAGGGATGGGAGAAACTGGTTCGATAGAGACATTCAAATTAGATTTTGTATGTATAAAATTAATTAAAGATATAAACCTTTAACAAGAATGAGTAGCGTAATTACATTAATATTATCAGTTTCAATTTTATTTGATTGGTTTGACCTAAAGAACTACATAGATGCTTTCCTCATCTTCATGATTTAGTTGGATTAGTCTAGAGCTCATTACTGTGAACTAAAGGTGTTAAATGTCAGTGGGGAATGAATAAATGATTCAATTTGAGTGCCTATATCGTTAGATGGTTTTTTTCTTTTATGAATGTTCAAAATTATATTTTAAAGTCAAATTTTTTAATTATACCAATAAAATACTTTCCTCTTCTCGATTTAGTTCGATTAGTCTAAAGCTGATTGTCAACTGTGGGTATTAAATGTCAGTGGGGAATAAATAAATGATGCAATTTGAGTGCCTATATGGTTAGGTGTTCTTTTTCTTTAATTAGTGGGTGTAATATTTCACTGTGTCGTTCTCGTCAACTATTCTATGTAGTGCGTGTAATATTTAAAACATTATCTTTGGATGACGTGGGAAAATACAAGTCAGCTATTTGAAGAAGTCCATATTTTCAAGAGTACATGTACGCATGCACGAGGACGAACAAAGATTAATATGTGAAAAGTCGTTTACAAAAAAGGACCAAAGCGCGCGTGGGAATGGCTTTGTTGATCAAAGAGTCTTACGTTTGAGAGCCATAATTTTATATTATTAAAAACCATTAATGATAAGGAGAGGAGCAGTGAATTTTCAAGTTGCAGAAATTTTTGTTTTTTGAGTTGGATTTTATCGACTGCTACAAAAGCATCACCACCACCACACACCTCATCTTTCTCATTTTCAAAGTTTGTGTGTTGAAGATGAGAGTGTTATTGATGAAAGGTTCTTTGAGTTGTACCAAGTTGTGTCTCTTAGCCTTTTGCTCCATTGCCATCTTTAGCTTGTTTGATGTAGCTGAAGCTCAGAATCGAACAAATGTTACAACTAATCCTTCTGAGGGTGCGTACATCTCTGTCTCTTTTTCTTGCACTTCCTATGATTTGCTGCTTGTCTGACATATCGTATAAAGTGTATGCAGGGTCGGATTTAAAATATTTTATTAATAATGACTAGTGTCGTGATTTTCGTGATGAAACTTTGGGCCATCCCGTTACCTATTGGTTCTGACGCGGGTTTAAGTATTTGAGTGAGTTTTTTTTTTTTTTTTTGTCAAAATTATTAGCAAGTTTACTATTGCTGATTATGATTTTACAAATTAAAATTATTACGGTATTTCACAAGTTCGGATAGGTTGCAAGCCCCACAAGCTAACGAGTGCCTTTGCACTTGCAAGTTTGCAAGATCAGTATATATGATACTAACATTTGATGTAGCCAATACCCTTTTCTGAATATCTGAAATTAGGTTGATCATGGGAGAATACTATGATTTTACTTGTTCAATAGTAATTCGAGGACTAAAATACTAATTTTAGTGTAAAATTAATACACCGTGCTTTGATTGTGATGCTGCTGGGAGGAATGTTGTTGTTAAATATATGTATTTATCTATATCGGCATAAGCGTGTGTTTAATTCAGTGTTGTCTGTTTAAGTAATCACTTGAGTTGATTATTTGGATAAGAGGATTTGATAGTTATTCTCAAGATTACAACACTAAAGAGGCTTGCTAGCTCGGGTTGATAGTAGTCCTAAATTTTAGTGTAAAATTCTGAACTCAAGCACATTACACGTAACTGCTCTTTTGCGGTCTCTCTTTATTCCTCAGAGGCACTGCGTCACGTTCTTATTTTGCTTTAGGTGTATCAACAAGAACAAACCAAAATCCTTTGAACATGATAATGTTTTTAAATGTTTAGGAGTTTCACATGGTGAACTAAAGAGTAAAAGAGAAAGATTTATCTCACATGGAAAGATTAGGAAAACAATGAGCTATTAATACACATGTGTAGGCTCAAGACCCAATAACTTAAGCTTTTGGGTCAATAGTGAGTTCTACACGTGTGTTAAGACCCATTTGTTCTCGGATTTTTAGGGCTTGCCACAACAGATACCTTTACCTTAGACAATGTAAACTGTTTTCTATCAACACTACACAAATATGATGTTGTTGTACAATCCTTTAGCTGCATTTACTGTTGTATTTATGACTAAGACACTTCATGAATTACATTATTTGCAGTCACAGCCTTGAATTCAATGTTTGCGAGATGGGGGATTTCGGCTACAGATGGATGGAACATTAGTGGTGAAGTGTGTAGTGGAGTTGCAACTGACACAACTGACATCCAGATGGTTAATCCCGGTATCAAATGTGCCTGCTCTGACAGAAATGGCACCCTTTGTCACATTACTGCTCTGTGAGTTACTGATGCTCCCACAGTAACTCTTACTATTTAACTGCTTTGTCTTAAGCACTCGAACGCTGTTTTTGCCCTTGTCCCAAAATCCTTAAGCTTGAGATTTCTAAAACGCAACATATGACCAGTTGATGCTTGCTTGTTTCAAATATTCCTTACAGGAGAGTATATGCACTTGATGTTGTTGGTGCAATTCCTAATGAGCTGTGGAATTTGACTTTCCTCACTGATTTGTATGTTCAACTTTTTCATTGTAACAGTTTTTGGTTATAGGGTCTGCTTCTTTCGAGCTTATTTGACTTGATACTAGCATAACACTTCTTCATATGTCAGGAATTTGAACCAGAATTTCTTGTCGGGTCCACTGCCGGCATCCATTGGCAGATTAACTCGAATGCAGTACCTGTATGTCAATGCCCTTGTGAATTTAAACCATGTAGATAAGTCATAATAGTTTCAATGTCTAATGCATCCTACTTTTCTGATGTTCCATTTGACATCATTAGGGCCCTTGGAATTAATGCACTCTCAGGGGAGCTCCCAAGGGAACTTGGGAATCTAACCGACTTAAGATCACTGTATGTTTTTCTTTTGTCATTGTAATCATGTATTGTTGCAGCAAGATGTGTTTCATAATTTTTGTTAATTGGAAGGTCGTTCTTGGATCTCAAATATTGTACTGTGCATCAATGATGTTGTTTATCTTTTGGGATCACAGGAGTTTTGCCACAAACAATTTCTCTGGTCCTTTGCCATCCGAGTTTGGGAATTTAACAAGACTGACACAGATGTGAGTACTAATTAAGTCAATGACAAAATTGAGGGCATGGTCATGCCGAAACTTCTTGTAACATGACTGAGTGCAATTGCATTCTGATTGAGAGGACTTTCTGGTCTGGCTGAATCCTACTATATGTTTTTATGCCCATATCTTTCAACTTATGTAGGAATCTCAATTAAAAACTCGTCATTACTATACTGAGATGAAAGGGTGAAATATTCAAAACAGTTTTAGTCTGCAACCTGGCCTAAGCCTAAAACATTAGAGATATAAGGATATTTGAGCCCAAAAACATTCTTCACTGTATATATCATCTTTTGCTTCATGGGAAATGCTTCATTCCCTTAGTACTGAGTTCTGCAATATTTTGTAAATTGACGGCAAATAATTGTTGCTTGCGGCTTGGGAAGAAATTTGTGGAACTTATTTGTGGATATTGTTTACCTCGTGCAGTTATTTTGATAGCTCCGGAGTTAGTGGTCCAATACCATCAACACTTGCTAGACTCCGAAGCATGGCTACAGTGTAAGAGCTCTACCAGCTAACAATTTCCAATTCAGTAAAATTTTACTAAGCCAACTAAGTAATCTGTCACCGTGTTTAATGGCAAGAGTTTTGGTGGTTTCAGGTGGGCTTCAGACAATGCACTGACTGGGCAAATACCAGACTTCATTGGCAGTTGGTTACAGCTTAACACTTTGTGCGATAATAATCCATTGCTGTTCCTCTATAGCTAACTAGCTCCATAGTTTTACCCACTAACATCCTCATAAATTGTCTAGAATGCCACGATTATTTATCTCATTATATAATGGGTGAATTCTCTCTTCATAGTTTCTGACATTCATATCATGATACGTATGCAGAAGGTTTGAAGGAAACTCTTTTCAAGGTCGAATACCACCTAGTTTCTCCAATTTAACCTCCTTGGTGGACTTGTGAGTGCTACCATTGATGTTTTATTTAACAGTATGTAAATGCTCACACATGACAGAAGCTAATATTTTGAGTCAAATATAATCTACAGGAGGATAAGTGGTCTATCTAATGGGAGCTCTTCACTAGATTTTATCGGAAACATGAAGTCTCTGGCCAAATTGTGAGGGAGCCATGACTACCTATAAAATCTGCCTTTTTTACTAATTCCTTGCTGCTACTGTGGAAGTACTAATTCAATAAACAAATATCTCTTTTGCAGAGTTTTAAGGAATAATAATATTTCTGGTTCGATTCCTTCCAATATCGGAGACTATCAGAATTTGACCCTGCTGTAAGTTCTCTTACTGGAAGAATGATTTTCTCAATTGTTTGGGCTTTTTTTATGTAAGGTTGAGATTAAGTTGACTTCTTAACTTTATGACAGGGAATACCTATCTCTATTTTCCTAGAAATTATGCGTATTCCCGTGTATTCTTTATATTAGTAGCTGAACCATTGTCATTTAACCTATAGCATTCATTTAATTTTTCAGGGATTTGAGCTTCAACAACTTGACTGGGCGTATTCCGGATTCACTTTTTAATCTGAGTTCACTCACTCACTTGTAATGGATCATAAAATGCGCACTTACTCATGGCGTTCCATATGAATGCCTCTTTTACTGAAAATTTTCAATTTCAGGTTTCTTGGCAACAACAGGTTGACTGGTCCCCTGCCTGCACAGAGGACATCATCTCTCCAGGCTGTGTGAGTAGACGTTATGTTAAGATGCTTTGTGAACTCTAATTCTAATGTAGTGCGTCAATCATTTTTTTTTTCCTTTTTTATTTTTATTTTTATTTTTTATAGCTGAATGACTTATGGTAGCAAACTTTGATATAATCACATTGTATGCAGCTTCACAAAATCTAAGACTTTCTACTGCTAAACTTCGAAACGATTGCATTATTTGTTGGCCGAAAGGTTTTCTCTTGAAATCATTTATTTTGGCTGCAGAGATTTATCATATAATGAATTATCAGGGAGCTTTCCTTCATGGGTTGGCCAAAGAAACTTACAACTGTATGTGTGAACAAACTGTACATATTACGCACATATTGATTTTTTCTTTTCTATGCTCTGGTTTTGTTTCCTGCCATACACAAAAAAATTGAGCTTTGTTCTTGTGAAACTAACATTGGTAGCATTCTGGTGTCTCAATTCAGTAATTTGGTCGCCAACAACTTCTCCATAACAAGTTCTAATAGCAGGCAAGTTGTTAATTCTGCTTCACATATTCTTGATTTTGTTTTTTTAAATCTTATAGATTGCGGTATGAAACTAAAATCTCCATATGTAGTCTGGTTAAGTATCATAATCATGTAAAGCTACCTAAGAAATAGGGGTTCAGATGTTTACTGGCATGTGGCAGAGATCACTGGTATCCATTTCAACAAATAGAAATATGTATGTGAAAATTCATTATAAGCAAGCTTAATAATTCAGTAACGCCATATGTTGTTCTTATTAATTAGCCAACATCGATTTCTCCCTAAGCTAAAACTGAAATTTGAAGAAATAAGCCGAACTGAAACTGGATCTGTAGAAAATTGATCCCGAAGAAAAAGTAGGATCTTAAATAAGGCATCAAGCAGATATCTCTTCACAATCACATCAATGTTTGAGTAAGCTTACTAGTCATGTTGTAATGCACTTTTGTCAGCAATATTAATATTAGGTGAATATTCATGTTAGCTATAAAGTGATTTAAGCTTGTTGGGTTTACAAAAGTTATAGTAGTTAAGTGCATTACTATATAAAGCATTTTCAATAATCATATCTTAAGTTCTGTTTCAGATAGTATATTCTTTTGAAAATGTTATCTTGAAGATTCTTTATTGGTTTTACCCTATCTAAGAATGTTGCAACTTATCAAAATGCATTATCCATCTTCTTTCAGTGGCCTGCCTGCGGGATTGAACTGTCTGCAGCGAAATTTCCCTTGCAATCGAGGACCCCCAATCTGTGAGTATGATGTTAACTATTTTTCCTTGTTTATTTTCTGAAGTGTGATGTTAAATACTATAAGAAGGTGGCATGGGACCCAAAATGTGAAAGAGCTATACTAGATTTGATATCCTTTTTCATCAATACTTACAACTGTTGTCTAACTTGTCTGTAACATAATGTGCATTCAAATTTTGAAGTTGATGTTCACAAGCTGTGTTCAAGTATGTCAATCATTAACTATTATCACAAGAAATGAGGTTGAAAATTGTGTTTGTATAAATTTCAAATATAAGATTTCACTCTAGTGTGTAACAATTTGACGACTTCTCATTCTTTTGGATCCTTATAGAAGTTTACATTGTTAAAAAAAAAAGACATTCCTGCTTGATTGCATATTATACTTGCAACTCTATAACCTATAGGTTGAAATGGTTACCATTTCCTTCAATGTTGTGGTGCAACTGTTGCATAAAGTCGTTTTGACAAAAACCCTTTGGTGATGGCTTGTAGATTCTAGCTTTGCGATTAAGTGTGGGGGTCCACAAATTACATCGTCTAATCAGATTGTTTATGAGAGGGACAATGAAACTCTTGGCCCAGCAACATATTATATGACGAGTACAAGCAGATGGGCAGTCAGTAATGTTGGTCTGCCTTCTGATAGCAATAGTCCAAAATATACTTCCGTCTCTTCATCTCAATTTACAAATACTTTGGACTCAGAGTTGTTCCAAACTGCACGAGTTTCTGCTGGATCTCTGAGATACTACGGCTTGGGCCTTGAGAATGGCAATTACACTGTCAACCTTCAATTTGCAGAATCAGAAATACGTAATCCTCCAACTTGGAGGAGTCTTGGAAGACGTGTATTTGATGTATACGTCCAGGTTTGTGATGTTAAAATTACCGAATGTATTCCCTCCATAACTTGTGTTGACCTCGCATTACCTCGTATAAGTTGTTTTCTTAGATTGGCATAGATTACGCGTATATTCAACAATGTAAAGAAAAGATAAAAAATTAAAATTATCTCTTTACGTAATTACATCGAGCTTCTTCCCATCAAGTTCTGTTTAATGCAGCTTCATCACCTATATAATACAGTGATTAAATTGATTTCTCATGTTGGATGACATTATTCTATTTTGTAATGCCAAAACTTTGTCTTGCCTGTATGATTTCCTCATTCCCTGGAAGGTTAAATTTTATATTAGAGATTGTCCTTTTATTTTATTTTTTAGAACTTGGCTGCCTCAAAAATCTAAGTCTCATTCAACATTTTTCTGTCAAACTTTTGAGTTTCACCAAGCCGCCAATCAATGATCCGTCAATATTCCATGATTTACTTGATCTAGATCACCTGAATACCAAAGAAGCATCAATCTCACATTCTCTAAGCCCAGACTACCTACACTGCTCATCAAAGATCTTGCGCTAAAAGGCACCTTGAATGCCTAGTATATAGATGGATTCGTGGTAAAGATGGAAATTCCCCTGGATACTGAATCAAATCCTAACTATCACGGGCCCTTGTCGTTTCTACTTCTTGAGCACAAAGATTCTTCCATTTCATTTTCTTTACATTGATGATGCACTGCCGTCATATTTCAGTCTTCACTATTCTTGAATATCAAATAAGACGAGCCATGTGACAGTGTCCAATGTGGAAGCAACTGAGGTGTCTTTACCCTTAGATGAAGACTATTAGTGTGATCCACTCTGTAATTCAGAAAATGACAGCAAATTCTTTTTTTTTTTTTTTTCCCTTCAGCAAATTCTTTTTTTTTTTTTCCCTTCCACCCCTCAACACACACACCACACAACAACCACCCCCCCGCCGCCCCCCCCCCCCCCCCCCCCCCCCCCCCCGCCCGTCCTCCTCTTTCTCTGCATCATATGATTAATATAGTACACTGTTGTCTCTCTGTTGGCTCCAGGGGAATCGGGTGTTGGAAGATTTTGACATACGAAGGGAGGCCGGAGGTGCCTCACTTAGAGCTGTCCAGAGGGAATTTCTAGTTCAAGTTTCTGAAAATTACCTTGAAATTCATCTTTTCTGGGCTGGAAAAGGAACATGCTGTGTACCTTTGCAAGGCTTATATGGTCCATCTATTTCAGCAATTAGTGCCACCCCTGGTACAAATGAATTACCAAAAATCTGATACACTTTGAACTGCAAATTTATAGTTCAATTTCTTGATTTCAACTACTTTATTAACTGAGATTCTCTACAGATTTTGAGCCCACCGTTGGTAACAATCCTCCGTCTGAAGATAAGAACAGAACCGGTCTGATTGTGGGGATTGTTGTTCCAGTTGTAGTTCTTAGCTTTGCGGCTGTATTTGCTGTATATTACTTAGTTCAGAGAAGAAAAAGAAAGCCTAGCTACGATGACGAAGGTAAGAGAAGAGAAGTATATTGAGTTTAGCTTTTCGTTGTACGAAGTTTACCGGTCGGCTAGGTCTTGTATATGTTGTTGCAGTTGTGCACTTGTGTCTTTCCTGGGAGCTAGAAGATAAATGCTTCTTAGATATGTATAGATCTAGGATGTATCAGAAAGAAAATCAGGCTTACTCATAATGTTTATTTGTTGCACTAAATGTTCTCTCAACCAACAGGCTTGCAATATAATCACATTCCCCATCTAATATTTCCATGGTGTATTCGGAAATTTATCTTCTAGAGAGCTTCCCTATACTCTTTTAGACACTATTAAAAATAAGAAACATGGGTGCCCTGCGTAGCTCAACATCAAGGTTGCGAATTTGCCACCTCTAGTTCTATCACCTTGAATTATACTTTTAAGTTTTGTAGCTCTGTAGACTGAAAGCTAATACGTATGATCTATCCAATTTGCAGAGTTCTTGGGAATAGATGTCAAACCGTATACTTTTAGTTTTGCTGAACTAAAAGCTTCGACAAATGACTTCAATCCTGATAATAAGCTTGGTGAGGGAGGATTCAGACCGGTTTTTAAGGTAATTCATTGGTTTAAGCAAAGAGTAACACAGTGATCTTTACTTCAAATGTCCCAATATTTATTTTCTTGATGTTGTTTGTTAATCATCATCTTTCCTTTTCGTTACTTTTATTTTTTTAATTATTCTCTCCTGATTATCAATAGGTAACACTTGATGATGGGAGAGTAGTCATTGTTAAACAATTATCTGTAGCATCCCATCAAGGAAAGAGTCAGTTTGTAGCAGAAATCGCTACTATATCTGCTGTGCAGCACCGTAACCTTGTGAAACTGTATGGATGTTGCATCGAGGGAGATAAACGCTTGCTTGTCTATGAGTATCTTGAAAACAAGAGTCTTGATCAAGTATTATTTGGTATAATGGATTACCATATCTGCAACTTTTTGTTATTAAATTTATGGGCTAATATGAGGTTGATTCAAATCTACTAAAATCTTTTGCTTCAATAAAGCAGGAAAGTCAAGTTTATATCTCAATTGGCCAACGCGTTTTGACGTCTGCTTGGGAGTAACAACTAGCAAGGGGTCTAGCTTATCTTCACGAGGAATCTCGAATTAGAATTGTACATAGAGATGTGAAGGCTAGTAATATCCTCATTGACACTGATCTCAACCCAAAAATTTCAGATTTTGGATTGGTTAAACTTTATGATGACAAAAAGACCCACATAAGCACCCGCGTTGCTGGTACAATGTAGGTTCCGTCATGCTCATTTCACATTGTTTTTACATTTTCAGTTTACAGGACATAACTTTTTCTTGGAGATCTCGGTTTCTTCTAATGTAGTGGATATCTTGCACCGGAATATGCAATGCGCGGACATCTTACTGAGAATGCTGATGTGTTTGGCTTTGGAGTTATAGCTCTAGAGATCGTCAGTGGAAGACCAAACTCCGATTCAAACTTGGAAGAAGACAAGATATATCTTCTTGAATTGGTACACTCTACTCCTCTATGTTATCACTTTGTGCATATACATCCAGAACTGGATGCCTGAAGTTTATTCTGATTGCAGGTCTTGCTTAATACATACAAGTGAATGATATTTCAATCTCAATTAGTTTTATCTGAACCCCACCCCCCTCCCCCAAGGCAGCTGCACACTTGCGAGGCTTCCTCCTCCCATGTGTTTCAAACGTGCAGCTCTATCATCGGGCTTTGGATCAAATGATTTCCTTGCACTCAGACTTTAATTTTCACATGTAATCAATATGTCATGATCTTATTCACAAGTTCTAACATATTCCATTTTCTCAGGCATGGCAACTTCATGAAGATAATCGTGAAATTGAGCTGGTGGATAAAGATTTGTCCGAGTTCAATGAAGATGAAGTAAAAAGAGTAATAGGAGTGGCTCTTTTGTGCACTCAAGCATCCCCAGGATTACGCCCCTCAATGTCCCGTGTGGTGGCAATGCTTTCTGGAGACATTGAGGTTGTTGCTGTCACTTCAAGGCCTGGATATCTGACTGACTGGAAGTTCAAAGATACAACAAGCTTCATGAGTGATGAGGCTTCAAAAACTGATCCTAGTCGTTATGGTTCATCCAGTACAACTGCGGTACCAGATACAAATTATAATTCGCCTATAAATGCTACTGAACCAATGCTTCATGAGATCATTGGAGAGGGTAGATGAGGAGTGCTAAGTAGCATGGGACATGTGGAATAGGTGGGATCACACGACAATTTTCCAAGTTCAGTTATACTTATCCTTGAAAACTTCTGTGAATATATTTTTGGTTATATATCATATAATCTAGTAGAGAACAGAATGGGAGTAAAAAATGTAATGCTTGAAAATTAATTGCAAATATTTTAAACTTAGCATAAAATTTTCTCAATTCGCAGCGATTACCTCAGCTTTGAGTCCTATAAACATTAAATATATTTCTTCTTTGTTGTATTCCATGGCTTATTTATTTCTATGGCATATTTATTTCACTCATTGTATATGATCAGGAAAATATCACATTGTCATTGTCACATAGTTTTGCAGTGTCACTGAGGAACTTCATAAAGATCCTAAATACCATTTATTCATGTACGCAAAGTAACTAAATCCAATCAACATGCTAATAGAAAATTTGTTATTTAATAACAACGCAGTTGGACCAATATTGGTTACTTACGTACCAACATTAGCTGTCTACGTACCTTGATACCCATCCGTGTCAAGGATGGATCAAACTGCAACGTAGTTCTATTACATAGATTCATAATTGTGATACAATTGGACAAAATACAAGCTGCTGAAATTGAGAAGTCTGTCTTGAAGTCATCTGTTGTATCAGTTGTCTTCACAGCATAGCCTTTGTCATACGTAAGGAGCTTTATACAAGAAGAACTTGGCGCCTAAGGTAAGACAAGTCTCCAAGCTGAAAATAGTTGCAACGTCTTGCCTTGGCGAATTCGAGTGCTGACTGGCTAAAACCTCTCTCGTTCATCTTGTAATAATCTGCATACACAATGTGAGCCTCAGGAAACTCCAGCTTCAATTTGACAAGTGCCTGTTGAAGATGATCATTGTGAAATAATCCCAAGGTGTTCAGCCCGTTAGGATTGCGCAATAGTTTCTGAAATCCGGGGATAGATGCCAAGCGTGGAACTCCAGAAACAAGAACATTGGATGCACCGGCAAACATCAACTTCCTTAATTGGTTCTTGATTGTGGAAACGATTTCTGGCACGAACTTGGAGGCCTGGATCATCGATTTTCCTTGCAAGAAAGCTTGTTTGTAATAAGCAACACCAGGTTGATTGATAAAGAAAAGAGCCCCTTGAAGATTCTTTGCACGCTCTTGGTACGGCATGATTAATCTTTCACCAAGAAGGTCCACAAAGTTATTGATCTGAGACTGGAGTGAAGCTTGATCAGCAGGAGGAGGTTTGATCCTGTTCTTGACGAAGAAACTGGGATTCATAATAGTGGCTCCTGGGACGGCAAAGCTAGCGCCCGATACGAAATCTGCATTCTTGTACGAAAAAGGATAGGGGACATTGAAGGCAGAAGCAACTAGACCATTGGAAACTGAAGAAGTGCCTTCTCCAAAAATATCTATTGAATAGAAATCACATCGCTTTGCCTGAGATTTTAGGACTCGTGCATTTGATGTTGCAAACAAGGATACGATTAATAACAGGAGAAGTAATGTATAACGAAGAAGAAGAAGAAGAGAAGGTTTTCCAGATGATGCCATGGAAAAGCTGAAAAAGAAAGAAATTAAAGCAAGATGTAATGAAAAAGAGAACTAGATATGTATATGGTTTCAGAGTTGTCTTCCTAGCAACCTAATTTATAGGACGAATCAAGCTTGGGATGTAAGTTACGACCCTTTTAATAAGAATTCTATCTCGAGTTAGAATTGGATTGAATTTGTACCTAGATTGTATAAGAATTCTATTCTGAGTTGTAATTAGATTGAATTAATTTGCACCTAAACTGTGTATTATTTCCTAACTTTTCATTAGCTCGTACAATAGTCTCATGCTAGCCAAGAGTTTATATCACTTAAGAATCCTAATTTGACTTTTCACATCAAATTTGACCGACATCTTTTGGTCAAAAGTTTTTGATCGATTTTCTTGGTAATCTTTCTACTCTTTTTAGATCTTTAATTGCTTATTGATAGTATTTTCATATTAGTTTCTTAATCTATCAAGACCTCACAAAAATTAATATTGTATAACCTGTTTAAGTTAATAATTTTAGCACCACTTAAATTCTATTAATTTAATAAGATATTAATTTATTGATAAATTTATTATAATTAATTTACAAAGATATTACAGTAAACACATTATCTTATTTCACCTATCAAAGGTTTGATAAATTCGTTTTATCACATCAAATGACTAACCTTTCAAACTTTTGTCGTGTAAAGAAGTACTCAAAATATCAATGATACTCTAAAACATTTTGTTGCAATACGAGAAAGCAGCTCCATGACTTTTGGTGCATTATGAACAATTAAATATGAGATTTAGCTAGATTTAAAGTTCAACACAAAAGATAAGCTACTCTTTATTCATTTTTTGAGAAAAATCTTAGGTATTTTATCATGTATTTTTCAACAAATAATCTATAAAATATTTGGAATCTATTAAATACAAAAGAAATATTTAAAATGTAATATCTTATAATTTTAGAAAAAAATATAAATTTAGCACATTGGTCCTAAGTAAGAATCGGATAATTTTATTATTTAAAACATATCGCTAAACAAGTAATAGTTTAGATTCTATTGTATATTTATGTTAAATTTTCTGGTAAGAAATAAATTTAACCAAAAAAGTCAAACTGGAATTCTGATTCTAAGATGCTGAGTGTAATAATCTTCTTACAAACATACTAAAACTATATGATGAAACAATTTTATTAAAAAAAAATAAGAATTGATACAAGAACAAAATGTTCTGCAGTTCCCCCACTAAACTCAATCACAGAAACCAAAAGCTTCTACCATACCCCAATCATGTTTGTTTCTTGTTCACATTTTTCTCGTACACGATTCTAATTACAAAAAATAGTGTCTGATTCACGTTTTTTTCGTACACGATTCTGAGTAAAGGAGTAGATGTTATTTCCGACAAGTGGAGTGTATTCCCAAAATTGCCCCCAAACCATAAATCTTAATTACACAAAATGATCCTAGTATGACCAAGAACCAAGCAAGAAACAAAGAAGGAAAAAAGAGTAACAAAGTCTCTAGCAGACCATTTTCTAACTTCATTAGCTTTAGCTTCAACTCTCAAACTCTTAGCTCTCCTAAGTGCATCAACCTCTTTCAACAAATCAAACTCAACACCTTTTTTCTTCAACTCTTCAACACACTTAGCCAAAAGCTTCCCATCCTCTTTCTCCCTTTCCAACATCTTCTCCAAATGGCTTTCCACATCAGTCTTGTATCGAACGGCCCAGATGATGCCAAGAGAGGATAGGAGAGAACACAGTGATGGGATCCAAGATCGATGGCAGAGAAATTCGCCACGTGGGGTATGTGAAGAGGTGCTGCTGAAGAGGAAGATGAGAGAAATGGAATGGAAGAGGAAGAAGAAACAGTAGAGGTGTGTGATCTCTTTACGGACCGCATCGATTTGGGTCTCTTTAAAGGCTACCCTGATGAGGATTAGCTCTTCTTCTTTCAGCCATTGCTTCAACAGAAGCTTGTGCGTTGGTGTTTCTGCTATTTGGTGTAGTGGACTGAATTCTCCCAAGGGTTTCTTTTTAAGATACTTCAAACACTTAGATCAAATATCCAAATAACGACAGTAACAATAGTGAAGACGCTTTTTTTTGGGGGTTAAAACATTTTTGCATTCAATCCAAAAGAAATTACAAAGTTCATTCAATTCTCGAAAAGTGGATATCACTCGTTAGCAAATACATTAGTCATGAGGGTATGCACGATACCCTATTTAAAGGCAAATTTTCTTTAAGTGTATACTTAGCGATCCAATCACATGGTTGATGATCATTCTTGTAATGTACTAGAATCTCATCCACGATACTTCAACCACAATTTTTTAAATATCTTCCATAATGGTGTTTGCCCTCCAGTTATAGTGTGGGTGTCTTGTGTGTGGATTCTATGTTAGGCCCAAGGCGTAAGAAATTGAGTTCAAGCTATATGACATATGCAGGATAAGTGGAAATAATTTTTTTTTCCCCTCTCTATTAGTAGGGGGTTTAGCCCGCCCACCTAAACTATTGATATGGGAAAGTTTTTTTTTCCCATATTTTTAGTTTAGATTTGAGCATGAACTAAACTTCATAGTGGTTAAGAAAAGTCCTTTCATGCTTTGTATATGGTTTATATTTGAAATTTAAATTTGGATATTTAGTTGTGTTTGTTCTTATTGAATATTTAGATCTAGTTGGATTTATGTTTATCTTGCTTATAATTCACATGTATTTACCTTAAAAATACTTGTAGCGAGTGCGTTGAATCTACTATTTAGCTTTAAATCTCAACCATGGCTTGCGCCTAATTGTTGATTGCTTCAACTTGAGTCTTAACAATGCTTGTAGCGGGCTTTAAATTGTTGTCTACTAGAACACTCACTTGAATCAGACTTAATTCTAAGTAAATTATAGGGTGTACCATGATCTATTCACTAACCTAATCAGTCGAACCTAAGATTGTTTGGATAAATCTGTACCTTGACCAATAAGATGGTTCATATTTGAAATTATTATCTTACGTCGAGATCTAATGACTGTTAATTGTGAGAGTGAGGATCCATATTTGATATCTCTTGGCACAAAATCGATCTCTTAGGTTTGAGTTCTATGCAGTCTTTTCTCCCGTCTCTATCCTTCCCATTAAGTAGAAAAGACAACAATTTCTTAGTGTATATATTGATGTCTATATCCACTTGGAAGGATATTTCTCTCTCGAGGGGCTTTGTGCTGAATGTCTATTAGTGCTGATATAAGTACAATACAAATTCAAATTTATCTGGTTAATAAGACTTTAAAGATTTATAAATTTGAGTATTACTATATATTATTTCATACATATAAAAATATTTGATATTTAATATATAAATTTTTATTGTACAAAAGAAATGTAAAGAGTCAAAGAGTAACATAAAACATTATTCATCGATCTTAGAAGTTAAATTCAAATTATATATAAAATTAAAAATATTGTTGAGCCAATTCATACTAACTACTAGTTTCCTAGAGAATAACAAAACCCCCACCAAGGAAGTGCAAATTGATGGATCGGGTAATGGATCGTTTGCCTCGGTCAATTTTTGCAGCCTTTGTTGCTTTTGGAAAATGTTTCAATAATCCTTGCTATGAATAGTCATGTTTCTGTTCAAAAAAAAAAAAAGAATAGTAATTTTTGTTCTAACTTGGTGAATAGTCACAAACTTTCACATAAAGTCATTTTATAGAAGTCATGTTTTTACCGATGGGTCATAAGAGGCTCCCACCTCCTCTTTATAAATACCTATAAAGTACTTTGGAGGAAATCTATTTTATTTACCCTATTATGCCTCTAAGATTCTTGTTCCGTAAATGGTGATTCGGCCTTTTAAAATATATGAGTAAATCTCACATATTATAGGATTCACTTTTCATTTTATGACCAGACAATTATTTTATAGAATTGAAGAATTTTTCCAATAAAAAATTATAGATAAAGAGTTAGCGATGCTCAATTTTTTTGTATGACGTCGTTGGAAGATACAATGGCATGAGAAGCCATTGCCAACCAAAATCTAACAAGACTCAGTCAACTAGGTACAGGGTCTGTAATTGTGTAGTGATAAAGGTTAGGGTGTATATTTATACAATAAAAATATTTAATATACAGTGTCGATGTTGGAAATCTCACAGTTGAATTTGGGAGCTGCTTTCGTCGAGCTAGACTTTTCAGGTTGGCCTCCGAGCTGTACTTTCCTGGTCGGCTATCAGACCTGCACAAGGAAAGGAAGGAAAAGGCGGGGTGACGACCCGGATTTTTCCCTCAAGCGTGCGAATGATTAGTATGTCCGAGCTGGCAAAGTAGCTAAGTGCATTTAATAGCGAGATCCCCTTTAAATGAAGATGGTGGAGCTCTATTTATACTAAGTTCAGGTCTGACAGCATTTAATGCGATGCAGCTTTATGTCCTATCAGTGCTTTATGTGCCATCGGAACAGCTGGAACTGAGGTCGGGGTTTCCGGGGTCGGGCCAGTCATCTAGGTTGGACATTCAACCGAACGCGCTGGTATTGGCGCTGATTAGCCCGTCTCAGCTCGGAATGGACGCCTCACCTCAGCTCGGGAACCCCTCGTCAATTCCCCCCCCCTCCCCCCCGAGTCGAGATCGAGAAGGTGAGATCTAGAATTGGAAGTTCCTTCCGAGCTGTAGGTGCCCGACCCCGGCAGAGTAGGGATGGCCACGTCAGCGGTGCATGCCCAACGGATGGCCGCCATGTCACCTGGTGGTTCTGACGAGACGCGACGTTTGGGCTACCCGAGGCGACTTTCAGGGGCACCTATAAATAGGGCCTTATCATCCGAGATTCATTTCACACTTCGCTTTCAATTTCTCAAGGAATTAAGGTCGGACACCAGAGTGGTCGGACGCAATTAGCTCGGAAAGAATCTTCTCGGGATTTTTCAGCTCGGAGCCAACTTAGTCGGTCGCACTCCACAGTCAAGAGCAGTAGGTACGTCCCGACTCCCTTTAGTCATTCCTGTACATTCATATTTATTGTAGACAGGATGGGGAGGTCGGAATCGGAAGATTCTCAGGCTATGGAAGTTAGGTCCTATGGTAGAGATGAGAGTCCGCCGAGCTCGGCATCCACCTCAAACAGGGTCCGTGGTGGAGGGAGCGCCAGTTCGTCTTCAGGGCCGGCTCGGAAATCTGGTCGCGAGAAAAGCGATGATGACTGCCGAGTTATTGGGGTCAGATTAGCGCAAGAGGAAGCAGAGGCGGATCTTTTGGCCGACCTGGGAGACTTCGATGACAAGGATGATGAGGAGCTGCTAAATCAACTGGAGGGCATCGAGATACCACAAGAGTTCTTAGCCGGGGTCTCTGCCACCGAGCCGATCGAAGCTGTCCCAGTTAGTGCTGTTCGACCTCGAAGCTCGGCTTCAGCCAGTGCTTCTTCAATTCGAGGGAAGAGGATCGAGCAGCTGTTCGCCTGTTGCAAGCGTGAGTGCCATTCCACAGTGCAGATGGCGAACGCAAGGCTGAGGAACTGGTCGGTTGATCGACATCACAAGCTGAAGGTTCCAGGTCGGCAGGAATCGGCGTGTTATCCCCCAACCGACCACTTCACCATATATGACCTGGCGTTCGAGGTCATCCAGCTCCATTTCCCTGGCTTCATTGTTGGAATCCTGAACTATTTTGAGCTCAGCCCGGGTCAGATGTCGCCGAATGGTTAGGCCGTGATGGTGGCCTTCTACGTGTTCTGCCTGGAGAAGAAAGTGGAGCCGACCTTGCGCAGGTTCAGGCATTTCTTCTTGTGTAAACCCAACCCGAAGCAGCCTGGGTGGTTCCACTTCGCAGCTCGGGTTGGCAACTCCATTTTCACCAAGTGGCACTCCTCCAACAAGGGTTGGCATAATGACTATTATTGGGTGGAGTCGGCCGTGAACACTGGATGTAGGCTGGACTGGATCCCGAGTTTGAGGAAGACCGCCAACGATGACCCTAAGCTCTCGAAGGAGGAACTCGGGGAGGTCGCAGTGCTCAAGCCCGCGCCCGGGATGCTGGTAGACATTGACAGCATGCTGAAATGGGAGCGAATCTGGGGTTCCAAGTTGTTTGGTAGGGAGCCCGACCTCTCGAGGGAGCATCCCCTCCTACTTCCCGCCCCAGAAGGGGACGCGGGGTCTAGCTCAGAAGAGGGTCAGTTTGCAGGAGCGGCGCCCAACCTCCCCGTCTTTCTGTTTGTTAGCCTTTTTAGGTGGGTCTTCGACTCATTTTCACCTCTTTGCTCTACTTTTTGCAGATATAGTGGACATGAGGAAGCTTGCATATGCCCAGGTGCGGAGGAAGAGTGAGGTCAGTGGCGACGCGTCGGCTCGGTCAGGACTGGGAGGTACTGCTCAAGGACAAAGGCTGCGCCCCAGTGGCCAAGGACGAGAGGTTGGTCCCGAGGTCTCTTTAAAAGGGGCTTTGGGGTCCTCTCTACCAAAGAAATCGGGCTCGGGCGTAGCGATCCCGGAGCGCTCTTCCTCCTGACCCGAGAGCATAAAGCGGCCTCGGCCCGAACACTCTGGGAAGGGTAAGGCCACAGAGGTGAGCCCTCCCGACAAAAACTTCATGAAGGCGTCCAAGGTGGATCGCGACCCCAAGCTGGCAACAGTCCCCGCGGAGCAACTCTCGCTTGATTTGAGGACGGCCATAGTCACGGTGAGTCCATAACCATCTTCTGGTAAGGTTGTATTTTTAGCTCGGCTGATTGCTCTATTTTCTGCTAAACAGGCCGAGTCCCATATCCTCTCAGCCCCCAACTTCCTAATCAGGGCCCAGACTCACTGCGTCGAGCTCGAGCAGCGATACGTGGATGCTCGAGCTGAGCTTGATACCGTGAGGGAGGAGGCCGCTCAGAGGTAGAAGGCGGATACGGCGGAGATCGACCGCCTGAAGAAAGAGCTGGACCTAGAAAAGGACCGACGCGAAGCCGCAGACAAGGACGTTGATCGCTATAAGCGAGAGAAACGGGAGGCAGAGACTAAGTTAAAGGATCTGGTTAAGCGGGTCGGCGTCTAGGGGAAAAGGCAGTGGAGGCCTTCAAGTCTAGCGACGCGGCAGTGGATTGGTTGGCCACGGAAGGCGGGGCCATGGCGAAGTATGCGGAAATAGAATTCTACTTCCGAGGTCAAGTCGCAACTCGGGAGAGAGCGAAGACCTTCTTCCCAGCCACCAAGAACGACTACCTCGAGATCTTAGAGGTTCCGCCGCCGGAGTTCTGGGAGATCCCCGAGCTTCCATCCGACCTGACATCCCAAGCCAAGGAGGTGACTGAGTTTGTCCAGAAGGGCCTGGACTAGGTTGGGGATGAAGCCGAGGCCACCACCTCTGTCGCTGCGCAAAAATAGACTTTGTAACTTTTCCCGAGTTGGGTTATTGTAATCTCGCCCTTGTTGGGCTTTTGTAATCACCTTTCAATTTTAATGAAATGTTTGCTTTATTTTCATTTGCGTTTTAATTGAGTTCGTACACATGTACTTTTCTCTTTGCAAATTTTTCTCAAATAAGTGGGGTCGGACCAATTTAAAGGACCATTCAAACTTAAGTTTAATGAACCGAGCTGGAGGCGATTAAATGATTTATCATCCTAATCCGAGCTGGTATAATTAGGGCAACTTTTTAATCATTACCAAATTGAACTCATCAGTCCGTTACAAAATTGGTCAAACTAATGTTAACAAATATACCGACCTGAAGTCGGAATGCACCGAGTTGGAACTTAATCCGAACTGGCAAAACTAATCAAGTTGTTATTGATTATACCCGAGCTAGAACTTAGTCCGAGCTGGTTTACTTCATGATTAAGCGTGGCCACTGCGTTAATCCGAGTTGGAGCAATTTTGTAGTTGTAGCACTTGGGCCCGGGTCGGGAATTACACTAGTTTACAAAATTGCATTGTATTAAATTTGTACAAGTAACGTCTTGGCCTGGGGCCTTTACAAGATACTTTGGCTCGGGACCGTTTACAAAATATTTCGGCTCGGACCGTTTACAAAATGTTTCGGCTCGGGGCCGTTTTTAGACAAAATACCGCTTCAGATGTTCTGAATGCCATGCATTTTTCAACAGTTTTTTGTTCTTGTCGCGAAGGTAGAAGGTCCTGGGTCGGACTTCTTTCACGACTTCGTAGGGTCCCTCCCAGGTCGGAGAGAGCTTGTTAACGAGCGCGGCAAAAAGATGGCCTTTCTGAGTACGAGGTCGCCAACCTTAATAGGCTTAGGCTTGACCTGTTTGGCAAAGGCTCTTTTCATGGCAGCTTTGCTGGCCAGCATTCTGATTTGAGCTTTAGCTCGGAGCTCTTCAGTGAGGTCGAGCTCTTCACGGATTCGTGCTCCGTTTGTTTCTGGATCATGGTGGAGGGTTCTACTGGTCGGAAACCCGATCTCTACTGGCAGCACCGCTTGAGTGCCGAAGGTCAGTTCGAAGGGCGATTCTCCCGTGGCCGAGCAGGTGTTGGTCCGCTGAGCCCACATCACCTCGGGAAGAATTGATGCCCACTGGCCCTCTGCTTCCTCCAGCTTAGTTTTCAGGCCCTGCAAAATGATTTGGTTAGTCCTTTCAACTTGGCCATTACTTTGAGGGTGAGCAATAGATGAGAATCTGAGGTCGATCCCAATCTCAGCACATTTGCCTCGAAAGTATGCACTGTCGAATTGTTTTCCGTGGTCAGTGACGATGACCTTTGGCACCCCAAATCGACAAATGATGTTTTTTCATACGAAATCCCAAACTACATTTTCTGTTATTCTAGCAACACCTTCAGTCTTGGGCCATTTAGTGAAGTAGTCTACAGCTACGAAGGCGTGCTTCTTTTGGCCGACACCTGTCGGCAATGGGCCGATGATGTCTAGACCCCACTGATAGAATGGCCAAGGGCTTACCATCACTGTGAGGTCCACAGCAGGCTTCCTTTGCACGTTGACGAACCTCTGGCAGGTGTCGCACTTTTTTACATGCTCTTTGGCATCTTGTTCTAAGGTTCGCCAGAAATAGCCTTCCCTTACTGCCTTCCGAGCCAGAGCTGTGCCCCCCAAGTGGTTTCCACATACCCCTTCATGAATCTCTCGTAGTACATAGTTTCCTTCTTCGGGTCCAACATATTTCAAAAGAGGCCAGGTGTAGGCTCTTTTATAAAGTTGCCCGGCGATTATGACAAACCTTGAGGCCTGTTTCATGAGTTTCTGAGCTGCTTTTTCATCTTCTAGGGTCATACCTCCCTCCAAGTAGTCCATGATTGGTTTGGTCCAATCTGGACTTAGATTGAGCTCGGCTACTGCCTGTACTCCCAACTAAATACTAGGTTTGGATACTTCATCCACATGGACTAGGGCAGGTCAGCTTTCGCCCAAGGCCAACCTGGATAGGGCATCAGCCTTCATATTCTATTCCCTAGGAATCTGCTGTATCGTGAACCTTCTGAGTGCTGAGGTCAAATCCTTGACTCTGTTGGGGTAGGCTAATATAGCACTGTCCTTGGTTTCGAACTCTCCCGATATCTGACTGAAGACCAATTGAGAGTCGGTGCTCAGGTCGACTGTCTGTGCCCCGAGCTGAGCTGCAATTTTCAGTCCTGCAATCACCACTTCGTACTCTGCTTCATTGTTGGATGCTGGAAAGGTGAACTTGAGGGAGTACTGGTGCTCATGCCGGTTTAGGTCGAGGATGACCACCCCAGCTCCGCTTCCGGACTTCCCTGAGGCCCCATCCACATGGACCTTCCACACGTCCTCCGGGTCATGCTCTACTCGGCCAGTGCATTCTACAACAAAGTCCGCAATGGCTTGGGCTTTGATGGCTATCCTGGGCTGGTAGGTGATGTCGAATTGACTCAGCTCAACTGCCCATTTCAGTAGCCTGCCCAACGCCTCTGGCTTGTGCATGATGGACTTGAGCGGAGCATCAATCATGACCTTAACTGGATGAGCATCAAAGTATGGCTTCAACTTTCTTGCCGCTGTGATGAGCGTGAGGGCGAGTTTTTCCAAGGAGGAGTATCTCGTCTCACTCCCTTGTAGGGTTTTGCTAAAATAATAGACCAGCTTCTGCTCCTTTCCTTCTTCTCGGACTAGTGCCGCCGCCACTGCTGTTCCCGAGCACGCTAAGTATAGTATTAGTTCCTCCCCCACCTCAGGTCGGGACAACAGGGATGGCGAAGTTAGATACCTTTTCAGCTCTTGGAAGGCGTTCTGGCATTTCTCTGTCCATTCAAAGTTCTTAGGATTCCTCAATATTTTGAACAGAGGAGCACACTTGTCAGCTGACCTGGACATGAACCTGCTCAGCTACGACCTTGCCTGCTAACACCTGGACGTCCTTCATGCAGGTCGGTGGCACCAGGTCAAGTATCGCCTGGACCTTCTCCGGGTTGGCTTCTATTCCGCGGGCTGTGACCATGAAGCCCAGGAATTTGCCTGCCTTGACGCCAAATGCGCACTTTTTTGGGTTCAGTTTTATCCCAAAGTGCTTCATTACGGCGAAGGCTTCAGCCAGGTCGGCTACATGGTCTTCCGCTCTCCTACTCTTGACCAACATGTCATCTACATAGATTTCCATATTCCGGCCAATCTGATTTTTGAAGACCTTGTTCACCATCCGAGTGTATATGGCTTCAGCATTCTTGAGGCCAAAAGGCATGACCTCATAGTAGTAGAATCTTTTATCGGTGGTGAAGGCGGTCTTCTCTTTGTCTCTGGGAGCCATCTTGATTTGATTATAACCTTTGAAGGCATCCATGAAGGAGAGTAGCTCGAATCCGGAGGTGGCGTCCACCATCTGGTCAATCTGTGGTAGGGGGAAGCAGTCCTTGGGGCAGGCTTTGTTGAGGTAGATGAAATCAATACACAGTCTCCATCCACCCAAGGACTTAGTCACCAGCACCACATTGGATAACCAGGTTGGGTATTGTATTTCCTTTATATGACCGGCGTCCACCAACTTGTCCCCCTCTTCTGCTATGATTTGTTGCTTATCATAATGGAAGTGCCGGTGCTTTTGCTTTACCGGATAGTGATTTGGGTCGACATTCAATTGATGCTCAATCACATCCCGGTCAATTCCTGTCATATCAGAGGCAGACCAGGCAAATACATGTTCATTCTTTAAAAGAAATTGGCTTATACCTTTCTGGAGGTTGGCAGAGAGTTCACTCCTGACCTTTGCTCTCTTGGTTTCATCGGAGAGCTCCACCTCCTGAAGGTCTTCAGCCGGGCTTCCTCTCTTAGCATCTCTCTTTTCTTCGAGCAGATCTGGTCCCCAGCCGATTTGATATTTGGGCCGGAGTGAGTTTTCATAACATTCCCGAGCTGAGAGCTGGGCTCCGCGAATGGTGGCTACTCCGGCCGGGGTCGGGAATTTCAGGGCCTGGTGGTAAGTTGAGGGGACGGCCCTGAAATGATTAAGTGCCACCCGACCTAAAATCCCATTGTAAGTGGAGTTACAATCCATTACAATAAAGTTGGCTTGCATCGACACCCACTTATCCCCATCTTCCAGCTTCAACGGGAGGTTGATGACTCCTTCGGCTCGGTGGGACTGCCCGGTAAAACCTGCTAAAGTACCCCTCAATGGCCTGAGTCGGCTCCTGTCCAACCCCATCTGCTCAAAAGCGCTGAGGAATAAGACTTCTGCCGAGCTCCCGGTGTCCACCATCAACCTTTTGACGGTGAAGTTGGCTATTTCAGCGCTGATCACCAGGGGGTCGTCATGAGGCAATATCACCCCCTCCAAGTCTTCTGAGGAGAAGATAAGCTCCTGCATCTCCGGGGCCGGTCCCCGCATTGGTCCATATTCCCTCCCAGCACGAACATAACCCTTCCTGCCTCCTGATGCCAATCCTCCCGCAATGGTTTCAATCACGGCCAAGCGTTCGCCCCCAGCCTGCCTCCTGGGCGGACTCCTCTCCCTATCCCTTTGGTCTGGATTCCGGGTCGGCTGCGGATCTATATACCTCCGGAGGTGGCCTCGGGCTATCAGTGCCTCAATCTCCTGTTTTAAGTCTTTACACTCTTCGGTGGTATGGCCGTAGTCTGTGTGGTAGCGGCAATATTTGGTCCTATTGCGCTTCTCGGGTCGGCTTTTCATCCTCGGAGCTGGAGGCAGGTGGTTCTGGTGCTGGATCTCCATAAAGATATGCTCCCTCGAGGTGTTAAGGGGAGTGAACATAGTGAACCAGGGGTTCTGCTTTGGCTGTTGAGGCTGCTTGTCTCGGTCGTTCTAGGCTTTGGCCCCAGGTTGGGCTAGGGAGACCTCTCATTTCTTCCCAGCCTCCTTCTCCTTGTCATCATCCCTTTTCGCCTGATGGATTTCTTTCGAGTGTATGTACCTTTCTGCTCGTACCATCAGCTCGGATACAGTATCCACGGGCTCGATTGCCAAGGAAGATGTGAGGGGGCCCGACCTGAGCCCACTCTGGTAAGCCATCAGAGCCATGGAGTCCTCCAGGTTGGGAATTCGGAGGGACTCTTCATTGAATCTGGCCGTGTAAGCCTTCAAACTTTCCCCTCTATGCTGCTTCACCAGCAACAATGTAGAAGTATGGCGGGTGGCGCGCCGGCTTCCCTCGAAGCGGGACAGGAAATCCTCAGCCAGCTGGTGAAAACTTGTAATTGAACCAAGACGAAGTTTTTGGAACCAATCCAAGGCATTGACAACCAGGGTGGTCGGGAATGTCTTCGCTTTCATGAGATCTGGCATGTCATGCAGAGTCATGTGGTGATCAAAATTGAGCAGGTGGCTGGCTGGGTCTCCATCTCCGTTGTAGACGGCCAGGTTGGGCATACGGTTGCCGGTGGGCAGAGGCGTAGCCAGTACCTCGGGAGAGAGTGGGCTTACGCCGAGCTGGTTGATGACCTTGGCTATGGCAGCTACGGTCTTAGCCTGCTCGGGGTCAGCCTGAGCCGCCCTTTTACCTCTCACCACGTCGGATCTTGCCATCGGCTCTAGGACGCCCTCCTCGTCCTGCGTCCATTTTCGCCTTGACTCTAGGATGTGGAACTGCGAACGTGATGGCCGCGGTATAGCCTCCTACGGGGCCAGGGGGCCCTCAACTAGCCGGGCTACCTGCTCCTTAAGTTCTTCGAACATCCTCAACATCATCCTTATCTCCGGTGACAGGCTGGAGTTGGGGTCTCCTTCTGCTGTGGGGTTGGTTTGAGTGGCTAAGTGTATACGTTGGCTCGTTCCAACGTCGGCTTGGGTTAGGTTTTGGCTAGGCACCTGTGTGGTTTCGATGTCCCCTTTGGGGTTGGGCGAATCCTCTACTGATATGTTGTGACTTCTAGTTTGCACCATGATGGTTTCTCAATGAGTGGCGAAGAGAGTTATAAAAGAACTCGTCGTTCCCACAGACGGCGCCAAACTGTCGAGGTTGAAAATCTCACAGTTGAATTTGGGAACTGCTTTCACCGAGCTGGACTTCTCAGGTCGGCCTCCAAGCTGTACTTTCCTGGTCTGCTATCAGACCTGCAAAAGGAAAGGAATGAAAAGGCGGGGTGACAACCCGAATTTTTCCCTCCAGCGTGCGAATGATTAATATGTCCGAACTGGCAAAGTAGTTGAGAGCATTTAATAGCGAGATCCCCTCAAATGAAGAGGGTGGTGCTCTATTTATACTAAATTCAGGTCTGACAGCATTTAATCCGATGCAGCTTTATGTCCCATCAGTGCTTTATGTCCCATTGGAACAGCTAGAATTGAGGTCGAGGTTTCCGGGGTCGGGCCAGTCATCTAGGTTGGACATTTAGTCGAACGCGCTGGTATTGGCGCTGATTAGCCTGTCTCAGCTCGGAATGGACGCCTCACCTCAGCTCGGGAACCCCTCGTCATACAGTATAACCTCTTTAAATTAATAGCGTTGAGACCGCTAAATTCTATTAATTTAGCGATATATCAATTTCTCGATAAATTAATAATTATTAGTTTATCAAGATATTTGATTTTTTTGGTTTAATAGTAAACATATTATATTTATGGTATCTATTTTAAAAAGCGACTCATATTTTTTTAGGTCAATTTGAAAAGCAAGTAGAAAAGTCTAATAAGAATAGAAGATAAGAATCTAATTTAGTAGGATTAAATTTTTTAGATGCATTGCGCACAATTAAAGATGAGATTCAGCTATATTTGAAGTTCAACAAAACACAAGTTATTCTTGATCTAGATTTTGAAAAAAACTTTATAGTTAATTATTATTTACTTTTTAGCTAATTATTAATTTATAAAATATGTGGATCAATAAGATACAAAAAAAATATTTTAAATGTATTATTTTATAATTTTATCAAAATTATTATTTTTTACACTGGTCCTAAGTCGAGATCAAATATTTTTATTATTTAAAAAAAATTATTAATTTAAAAAAAATTAAAATAATTTTTTTTAAAAAAAATTAAGAGTATATTCTCATCACTACATAAGTTTGTCATTGACTAACTAAAAAATAAACTAGTTTTCAAAGAAGAAAGTCAAAAATTAAAAAAATTAAGAGTATATTCTCATCACTACATAAGTCTGTCATTGACTAACTAAAAAATAAACTAGTTTTCAAAGAAGAAAGTCAAAAAATAAAGTGGATGACATGTTAAAAAAAGTAAGGTTTCTTTTTATTCGACCTCAAACTCTAAGTGACCCTACCATTATGGCAACCTCGTTTGCATTTCGTCATTGGGTAATCAATGAATGAAGATTAATGTGGAACTAAAAGTCTCAATAAATCAGTTTAGCTTTAGAAAAAGAAGGTATACAAGGAGAGTAGAGTCAAGGAGGTAACACTCTTTTCCGGGGATGAGACAAAGTCGTTGAATCACATCAAGAGATGACGTGTGTGGGCCAGCAGGGTTGTATTTGTCACTAATTTCTATTCTTTTTTAAATATATGAGTATTTTTAAAGAAATTTTTAGTCTGAAAAAATCAATCCACCACAATTAAAAAAGAAATTATGTGATAAAATTTCCATTGAAAAAATAAAGAAAAAAATTTCTAAATCTAGTCCTCAACGGTTGGGTAGAAAGTCAATTAGTAACTTATTGTGGACGAAAGTTTTAGGTCTAAACTTATGTCCTCTTATCACAAATAATGTTAAACTCTTGACAGAATTAAAAAATGCGTTAAGATGCATCGTTACACCCTATAATTTTAAAATAAATCTAATATAATCTTATTTAGTATCATTTTTTTTTTTTTTTTTAAAAAGGATGAAGAAAAATCTAAATATGTCCCTAAGGACACCCCCAATCTTCCACCCCACAAAAGCACAAAGAGAAATTCCAGCAACAAAATAGAGGCACCTATTGGATTCAATAATCGGACTCAACATATTCTCACAATTATTATAAAATTTACATTATGTAAGTCTTACCAATTAAAAAATTTGTCGGACTTTCTTTGAAATGGATTTGCGGACACCTTGGACTAGACAAGGCCCCCTAAATCCTAATGCAAGACTATTGAAGTCAACATCTTAATGATACAATGTGGCACCAGTGACTATGAGAGGCTAAAGAGGACCACCATATCGACCACGACAGCAGGAGCAGGACTGCATGAGTACTTGCAAAGCGTAGCAACCATTTACAAGTGGAAAAAACTTCAATAATGCACCAGAGCTGTCAAACAGTAATCCGGGAGAATCTATGATCAGTCGAGATGATTAACTAAAAGTTTAGAAAGATTTCTGATTATTCTAGCAAATTTCTGAACAAAAGCTTTTGATTATTATAGCCTGGAAAAGATACAATAAACATGTACTGATTTTATTTAGCTGAACTTAGATTTTCATATTAAACATAGATGATCACACATTTCTCCTGCTAAGCCTGACCTTCAAACCATGTTTCATTTGAATTACGACTGAAGCGCTGGGGAAAACAGGATGGCCTTCCACAACCCGGACATGGTAATTGTATATGATGGTGGCTGCGATCATCTTCATTTGGATGAAAGCCATCTCCTTACCGATACACGTCCGAGGTCCGGCATTAAATGCAGGAAACCTGAAAGATGGCTCATGTTTGATTCCTCCGCGCTCTGAAATCCACCTCTCAGGCTTGAAATCCAGGCAGTCATTCCCCCATATGGTCTCCATTCTTCCCATTGAATAGTAAGATATCACCAGTCTTGTGTCTGGATCAATGGGATGACCGCTTGGAAGGACATCGGATTGAGCTGCAGATTTGTGCTGCAAAGAAACAGGTGGGAATAGCCGAAGAGATTCGCACAAGGCTCCGTGGAGATAGACAAGTTTACGTGAGTCTTCTACGCTGAAAAACCTCCATTTCTTCTGTTCTTTGACATCCAATTTTGCTTCAATCTCTTCCAGGATCTTGGCTTCTGATGAAGGATTTTTCGCGAGGAGCCAGAAAAGCCAAGTCAGAGATGAACTAGTGGTGTCTCTACCGGCAAAAATCAAATTCAAGAAGGTGTCTCTGAAAAACTTGTTTGAATCTCCAGAATCACCACTGATTCCCTGAAATGCTTTTAAGAAACCAGTGAGCAAATTATAGCCCTGATCTTCTTCATTCAACACACTATTTCTACTCAACTCTTCTTGTTTCCGTGAAACACAAGGGTATATAAATTCATCAAAAGCCTGCCAAGCTTCAGTCAGCTTCCTCTCTTTACCGATTCCAAGCCTTTTCTGCAATTTCCAAATACTTTGTGGCAGTACGTTTCTATACATCAAGGCTTCCACTGCATCATTGAATAACTTCTCGCTCGGGATATACGGTAAATCAATCGCGAGGCTGTGTGGATCATGATCCAGCAACAACTTGGAGATACTATCAAAAGTGAACCTCTGAAATATGTCCTGCAGATCAAGCTCCGCCCCTGATTTGCAGAAATATTCAAGAACTGGAAGAAGCCCTTTCTCTACCTTGCCCCATGTGGTTTGCTCTAACAATTGATGAAAACTGGCATGATTCATTAGTGCCATGGTGGTTTTCCTATGAATTTCCCATAATTTTGAATCAGCATTGAATATCCCATCTCCCAAGATGTCAAAAATTTCTCGAAATTCGGGGCCTTTCGGGTAGTTTGAGAAGTTTTTGCTGAGAACATGGTGAACATTTGCTGGATCACTGGTGACTAACATGTCAAAGTTAGCCTTCCAGGGGCCTTTGAGCTCAAAAGTGCCTCCACTTTCTTTTAGAACATCAGTTGCAAAATCATGGACACGATGAGCATTCTGAACAAGTCCTGGTAACATACCAAGGAGAGGCCAATTTGTTGGTATTGAGCTTGTGTTCCAGCTTCTTTTTTTCAAGTAAAAGAGAGAAAGTAGAAACAAGACTATGAAGAAAGCTTCAGGATATTCAATCATAGCCATTGGACTGGGTCTGGATAAGATGTGTTTCAGTTTCTAAACTCTTCTAAGCTAGTGTGCCTTTTGTAGAGGCATCATCAGTTGCGTGCTCTTTATCTGTAGTACGTCAATCATTAATATCACTGCCTCTAAAATCCGCCCATACAAATTTCAGACCCGGAAAAATTTTAAATCAGTCTAAACTCATCAATTACTTGCATGGTTAATGGAGTCGCACATGTGAACCACAGTAAGATGTGAGAGAATGTGCATTTAAGAATCCAAACTTTCTAAGTCCATAAAACTCTATTCATCCGTTATAAAACTAGTCTCGCTTGTGATTAGGAATTTTGGACTAAGACTCTGACACTTGTTCACGAGAGCATCATTCCAATATAATAAGACCTTTGTATTAGTAAAATCTATCAGCAATATACTACTTTTCCAAGAAAAAGACTGGCCGACTATTTACCACTTAACAAGCTGAGGAAGGTTTTTTACGAGGAGCAAAAACTTAGCGAATCAATCAGTCTCATTTTGTGTTTCGTGATTCTACTGTGTTTTTTGCACTTCTAGAATAAGGGGTTCTTGTCGAACTTCTAGTAATGCTCCTTCTGGAATTTCAAAGTAAATGTATTTAAAATTTGGATGTTTTCTATGATAAATAAAAGAAATATATTTCGACAATTATTAAAAATAATAAATAAATAAAAAAGATTGATATAAAATCTCTACGCCATTTATTTAAGAAAGAGAATTTCCCGTGTAAGGATCAATCAAAAAATATTACCCTTATTACCCGATGTATCTTAGAACAGAAAAGGTCCATCTATTATAGCCGTTGGAAGTAATGATCCATAAAGATATCATCTTTTCGAACCACAAGGATAAAATCTTCCAAAACAAATTTCGAGGCCATCACATACAACTCGGAGCTTCAGCTACAAGTCAAAATGTGTCACGCTTAATGTTCGCTATCACATGGCAATTTCCCCTATACTATACATTTTCTTTAAAAAAAGGTCAAATTTATAATTCAAACTTAATTTTTTTTGTTATAACAAATCGTCACTTTATTAATCCACTCACTTACTTGAGTGTATCATGTACAAGAATACGTGAAAGATGTGAAGAACCACAAAGTTAAAACGTGGAAAACCCACATCCATAACATGCTTTCTTGCCAGTCTCTTCAACCATTACCACAAAAAGGGAGCTGCATAAAGCCGATGATTACATTTAGCTAGCTGCACACGTGAGTGATCACAACCCTGTCCAATTTGATGAGTGTGCAGCCGGACAATATTGAATTCAAGCACTGTCTTGTTTGCTCCTAGCCATCCAAGCTATGAGCTAGCTACATTTCGCCTACTAGTGAACATGACAATGCAAATTCTGCATCGTGAAAAAAAAAAAAAAAAAGATTAAAACCCTAACTGAGCTAGCGAGCGTTGTATTCTTAAGAATAACTAATATTTAGGCCTCAGATTAACTAATTCAAATCGGTTAACTAATTATTAGTTAAATTAATAGCACTCGTTAATTTATAAAATACTCATGTTCTATGTCTCATATAAATGTGAAATATTCTTACTGCGAATAAAGCAATGCAATTCAAAATAGCTCTACTAAACTTGTTTTGTACTTATAAGTTGTTCTAAAGTACTTGAAAACCAAGTTTTCAGCTTCGCATTCGACTGTGCGTTTAAATAGTTAAATACGTTTGCAGATTAACATCAGTGATAAGTGAATCAATCACAGTGATACACCTAATTCAGACAGTAAAACAAATGAAAGACAGTAAGTAAAGGGCATACAATATTTTAACGTGGAAACCCAACAGGGAAAAAACCACGTGACCACTCCCTGGTCTAAATAGGCAATCCATAACATGTTTTCATGTTTACAATAGTCAATGGACTTATGTGATTGACAACTCTTTTGTAACCCTCTCCACCTAGACCATCTAACCTACCTAAGGATTCACCTCCTAGCGAGATCCCCTCCACTTTGCGTATTCCTCCAAATACTCACCTCTTTCTTCCGAAGGATGTACAATGAAACAAATAGGTAAAGTGATTACAATAATACGCACAGTGCACTCACAGTGCTAATATAAACTCTTACCACAGTGTTTAACACAAACAGATTCTACGACACACCTTACAGTACTTGTAAAACCTAGACTTTACTCTTTCACGATTTGTCACCACCCGAGTCTCACTACAAGAAAACAGCCTTGAGGCTACCAAAAATGGCGACGAAAAAAGTTTGGTAGCCATTTGCAATGAATGGCGACGAAAGGGCGACGAAATGAAATATTTCGTCACCGTTTGGTGGCTAAAATGTGTGAAAAAAATATGTTAATAGGAAAATTACAAATGGTCGCCATTTGGTAGCCAAACGGCGACGAAATAGCGACAAACAAAGATAATTTTTGGTTAATTAGTTTTTGGTCGCCATTGGCGACCACATGGCCACCGTTATCATTAATTTTTGTTCGTATCTTAATTACCAAAAATAAATTATAAAAAATAATTATAAAATAGAAAAAATATAAATATGGTATCCATTTGGTCGCTATTTAGCGACCAAATGGCGACCAAAAAATAAAAATTTATAAAACTAAAAATTATAAAAAAAATACTTTAGTCACCAAACGGCAACCAAAAGTAAAAGTTTGGTCGCCCTTTGGTCGCCAATGGCTACGAAGGGGCTACGAAATATTCATGTTCATGAAAATTTAAGTTGATTTAGAACATAAGAATTAATAATAACAAATACATTACAAGTTTGTGTAAGGTCTCTTTTGTTTTGATTAAAAATATATTATAATATTACTCAATGGTATAAAGTTGTATATATTTAATGACAATAATAAAAGACAATATTTAGCTTAGAAGATCTACTTAAAACAAAAGAATTGATTATATGAAATAAATTTTATTTTTTGCATGGTCGTTCGTAGCCTCGTGGTGGCTATTGGCCACCAAACAGCGACCAAAAATAAAAATTTGGTCGCCCTTTGGTCGCCAATACCCACCAAGAGGCTACGAAATATGCATGTTCATGAAAATTTAAGTTGATTTAAAACATAAGAATGAATAATAACAAATACATTACAAGTTTGTGTAAGATCTCATTTGTTTTGATTGAAAATATATTATAAGATTTAGTCAATGGTATAAAGTTGTATATATTTAATGACAATAATAAAAGACAATATTTAGCTTAGAAGATCTACTTAAAACAAAAGAATTGATTATATGAAATAAATTTTATTTTTTGCATGGTCGTTCGTAGCCTCGTGGTGGCTATTGGCCACCAAACAGCGACCAAAATTAAAAGTTTTGTCGCCCTTTGGTCACCAATAGCCACCAAGGGGTTACGAAATATTCATGTTCATGAAAATTTAAGTTGATTTAGCACATAAGAATTAATAATAACAAATACATTACAAGTTTGTGTAAGATCTCTTTTGTTTTGATTGAAAATATATTATAAGATTTACTCAATGGTATAAAGTTGTATATATTTAATGACTATAATAAAAGAGAATATTTAGCTTAGAAGATCTACTTAAAACAAAAGAATTGATTATATGAATTAAATTTTATTTTTTGCATGGTAGTTCGTAGCCTCGTGATGGCTATAGGCCACCAAACGGCGACCAAAAGTAAAAGTTTGGTCTCCCTTTGGTCGCCAATAGCCAACAAGGGGCTACGAAATATTCATGTTCATGAAAATTTAAGTTGATTTAGAACATAAGAATTAATAATAACAAATACATTACAAGTTTGTGTAAGATTTCTTTTGTTTTGATTGAAAATATATTATAAGATTTGCTAAATTGTATAAAGTTGTATATATTTAATGACTTTAATAAAAGATAATATTTAGCTTAGAAGATCTAGTTAAAACAAAAGAATTGATTATATGAAATAAATTTTATTTTTTGCATGGTAGTTCATAGCCTCGTGGTGGCTATTGGCCACCAAACGGCGATCAAAAGTAAAAGTTTGGTCGCCCTTTGGTCGCCAATAGCCACCAAGGGGCTACGAAATATTCATGTTCGTGAAAATTTAAGTTGATTTAGAACATAAGAATTAATAATAACAAATTAATTACAAGTTTGTGTAAGATTTCTTTTGTTTTGATTGTAAATATATTATAAGATTTACTCAATGTAATAAAGTTTTATACATTTAATGACTATAATAAAAGATAATATTTAGCTTAGAAGATCTACTTAAAACAAAAGAATTGATTATATGAAATAAATTTTATTTTTTGCATGGTAGTTCGTAGCCTCGCGGTGGCTATTGGCCACCAAATGGCGACCAAAAGTAAAAGTTTGGTTGCCCTTTGGTCGCCAATAGCCACCAAGGGGATACGAAATATTCATGTTCATGAAAATTTAAGTTGATTTAGAACATAAGAATTAATAATAACAAATACATTACAAGTTTGTGTAGAATCTCTTTTGTTTTGATTGAAAATATATTATAAGATTTATTCAATGGTATAAAGTTGATAGATTTAATGACTATAATAAAAGATAATATTTAGCTTAGAAGATCTACTTAAAACAAAAGAATTGATTATATGAAATAAATTTTATTTTTTGCGTGGTAGTTCGTAGCCTCGTGGTGGCTATTGGCCACCAAACGGCGACAAAAAGTAAAAGTTTGGTTGCCCTTTGGTCGCCAATAGCCACCAAGGGGCTACGAAATATTCATGTTAATGAAAATTTAAGTTGATTTAGAAAATAAGAATTAATAATAACAAATACATTACAAGTTTGTGTAAGATCTCTTTTGTTTTGATTAAAAATATATTATAAGATTTATTCAATGGTATAAAGTTGTATAGATTTAATGACTATAATAAAAGATAATATTTAGCTTAGAAGATCTACTTAAAACAAAAGAATTGATTATATGAAATAAATTTTATTTTTTGCGTGGTAGTTCGTAGCCTCGTTGTGGCTATTGGCCACCAAACGGCAACCAAAAGTAAAAGTTTGGTCGCCCTTTGGTCGCCAACAGCCACCAAAGGGCTACGAAATATTCATGTTTATGAAAATTTAAATTGATTTAGAACATAAGAATTAATAATAACAAATATATTACAAGTTTGTGTAAGATTTTGATTGAAAATATATTATAAGATTTACTCAATGGTATAAAGTTGTATATATTTAATGACTATAATAAAAGATAATATTTAGCTTAGAAGATCTACTTAAAACAAAAGAATTGATTATATGAAATAAATTTTATTTTTTGCATTGTAGTTCGTAGCCTCGTGGTGGCTATTGGCCAGCAAGCGGCGACCAAAAGTAAAAGTTTGGTGGCCCTTTGGTCGCCAATGGCCACCAAGGAGCGACGAAATATTCATGTTCACGAGAGTTTAAGTTGATTTAGGACATAAGAATTAATAATAACAAATACATTACAAGTTTGTGTAGAATCTCTTTTGTTTTGATTGAAAATATATTATAAGATTTATTCAATGGTATAAAGTTGATAGATTTAATGACTATAATAAAAGATAATATTTAGCTTAGAAGATCAACTTAAAACAAAATAATTGATTATATGAAATAAATTTTATTTTTTGCATGGTAGTTCGTAGCATCGTAGTGGCTATTGGCCACCAAACGGCGACAAAAAGTAAAAGTTTGGTCGCCCTTTGGTCGCCAATAGCCACTAAGGGGCTACGAAATATTCATGCTAATGAAAATTTAAGTTGATTAGAACATAAGAATTAATAATAACAAATACATTACAAGTTTGTGTAAGATCTCTTTTGTTTTGATTGAAAATATATTATAAGATTTATTCAATGGTATAAAGTTGTATAGATTTAATGACTATAATAAAAGATAATATTTAGCTTAGAATATCTACTTAAAACAAAAGAATTGATTATATGAAATAAATTTTATTTTTTGCGTGGTAGTTCGTAGCCTCGTGGTGGCTATTGGCCACCAAACGGCAACCAAAAGTAAAAGTTTGGTCGCCCTTTGGTCGCCAACAGCCACCAAGGGACTGCGAAATATTCATGTTCATGAAAATTTAAGTTGGTTTAGAACATAAGAATTAATAATAACAAATACATTACAAGTTTGTGTAAGATCTCTTTTGTTTTAATTGAAAATATATTATAAGATTTACTCAATGGTATAAAGTTGTATATATTTAATGACTATAATAAAAGATAATATTTAGCTTTGAAGATCTACTTAAAACAAAAGAATTGATTATATGAAATAAATTTTATTTTTTGCATGGTAGTTCGTAGCCTTGTGGTGGCTATTGGCCACTAAACGGCGACCAAAAGTAAAAGTTTGGTCGCCCTTTGGTCGCCAATAGCCACCAACGGGCTACAAAATATTCATGTTAATGAAAATTTAAGTTGATTTAGAATATAAGAGTTAATAATAACAAATACATTACAAGTTTGTATAAGATCTCTTTTGTTTTGATTGAAAATATATTATAAGATTTAGTCAATGGTATAAAGTTGTATATATTTAATGACTATAATAAAAGATAATATTTAGCTTAGAAGATCAACTTAAAACAAAAGATTTGATTATATGAAATAAATTTTATTTTTTGTGTGGTGGTTCGTAGCCTCGTGGTGGCTATTGGCCACCAAACGGCGACCAAAAGTAAAAGTTTGGTCGCCCTTTGGTCACCAATAGCCACCAAGGGGCTACGAAATATTCATTTTCATGAAAAATTAAGTTGATTTAGAACATAAGAATTAATAATAACAAATACATTACAAGTTTGTGTAAGACCTCTTTTGTTTTGATTGAAAATATATTATAAGATTACTCAATGGTATAAAGTTGTATAGATTTAATGACTATAATAAATGATAATATTTAGCTTAGAAGATTTACTTAAAACAAAAGAATTGATTATATGAAATAAATTTTATTTTTTGCGTGGTAGTTCGTAGCCTCGTGGTGGCTATTGGCCACCAAACGGCAACCAAAAGTAAAAGTTTGGTCGTCCTTTGGTCGCCAATAGCCACCAAGGGGGTACGAAATATACATGTTCGTGAAAATTTAAGTTGATTTAGAACATAAGAATTAATAATAACAAATACATTACAAGTTTGTGTAAGATATCTTTTGTTTTGATTGAAAATATATTATAAGATTTACTCAATGGTATAAAGTTGTATAGATTTAATGACTATAATAAATGATAATATTTAGCTTAGAAGATTTACTTAAAACAAAAGAATTGATTATATGAAATAAATTTTATTTTTTGCGTGGTAGTTCGTAGCCTCGTGGTGGCTATTGGCCACCAAACGGCAACCAAAAGTAAAAGTTTGGTCGTCCTTTGGTCGCCAATAGCCACCAAGGGGGTACGAAATATACATGTTCGTGAAAATTTAAGTTGATTTAGAACATACGAATTAATAATAACAAATACATTACAAGTTTGTGTAAGATATCTTTTGTTTTGATTGAAAATATATTATAAGATTTACTCAATGGTATAAAGTTGATAGATTTAATGACTATAATAAAAGATAATATTTAGCTTAGAAGATCTATTTAAAACAAAAGAATTGATTATATGAAATAAATTTTATTTTTTGCATGGTAGTTCGTAGCCTCGTAGTGGCTATTGGCCACCAAACGGCGACCAAAAGTAAAAGTTTGGTCGCCCTTTAGTTGCCAATAGCCACCAAGGGGCTACGAAATATTCATGTTCATGAAAATTTAAGTTGATTTAGAACATAAGAATTAATAATAACAAATACATTACAAGTTTGCGTAAGACCTCTTTTGTTTTGATTGAAAATATATTATAAGATTTACTCAATGGTATAAAGTTGTATAGATTTAATAACTATAATAAAAGATAATATTTAGCTTAGAAGATCTACTTAAAACAAAAGAATTGATTATATGAAATAAATTTTATTTTTTGCGTGGTAGTTCGTAGCCTCGTGGTGGCTATTGGCCACCAAACGGCGGCCAAAAGTAAAAGTTTTGTCGCACTTTGGTCGCCAATAGCCACCAAGGGGCTACAAAATATTCATGTTCATGACAATTTAATTTGATTTAGAACATAAGAATTAATAATAACAAATACATTACAAGTTTGTGTAAGATATCTTTCGTTTTGATTGAAAATATATTATAAGATTTACTCAATGATATAAAGTTGTATATATTTAATGACTATAATAAAAGATAATATTTAGCTTAGAAGATCAACTTAAAACAAAAGAATTGATTATATGAAATAAATTTTATTTTTTGCATGGTAGTTCGTAGCCTCGTGGTGGCTATTGGCCACCAAACGGTGACCAAAAGTAAAAGTTTTGTCGCCCTTTGGTCGCCAATAGCCGCTAAGGGGCTACGAAATATTCATGGTCATGAAAATTTAAGTTGATTTAGAACATAAGAATTAATAATAACAAATACATTACAAGTTTGTATAAGATCTCTTTTGTTTTGATTGAAAATATATTATAAGATTACTCAATGGTATAAAGTTGTATAGATTTAATGACTATAATAAAAGATAATATTTAGCTTAGAAGATATACTTAAAACAAAAGAATTGATTATATGAAATAAATTTTATTTTTTGCGTGGTAGTTCGTAGCCTCGTGGTGGCTATTGGGCCACCAAATGGCGACCAAAAGTAAAAGTTTGGTCGCCCTTTGGTCGCCAATAGCCACCAAGGGGCTACGAAATATACATGTTCATGAAAATTTAAGTTGATTTAGAACATACGAATTAATAATAACAAATACATTACAAGTTTGTGTAAGATCTCTTTTGTTTTGATTGAAAATATATTATAAGATTACTCAATGGTATAAAGTTATATATATTTAATGAATATAATAAAAGATAATATTTAGCTTAGAAGATCTACTTAAAATAAAAGAATTGATTATATAAAATAAATTTTATTTTTTGCGTGGTAGTTCGTAGCCTCTTGGTGGCTATTGGCCACCAAATAGCAACCAAAAGTAAAAGTTTGGTAGCCCTTTGGTAGCCAATAGCCACCAAGGGGCTACGAAATATTCATGTTCATGAAAATTTAAGTTGATTTAGAACATAAGAATTAATAATAACAAATATATTACAAGTTTGTGTAAGTTGTATTTTGTTTTGATTGAAAATATATTATAAGGTTTACTCAATGGTATAAAGTTGTATATATTTAATGACTATAATAAAAGATAATATTTAGCTTAGAAGATCTACTTAAAACAAAAGAATTGATTATATGAAAGAAATTTTATTTTTTGAATGGTAGTTTGTATCCTCGTGGTGGCTATTGGCCACTAAACGGCGACCAAAATTAAAATTTAGGTCGCCCTTTGGTCGCCAAGATTTATATAAATAAATAAATTAATTTATTTAGAATAAAATTAATAATATAAATCCTAAGTTGTTTTTAGATAATATAAAACATATTTACAAAATTTAATGTTAAATAAATTTAGTTATTTAATATTAATTTAATTAATTTATAATTTATTATAACGAATTTTAGTTTTTGAATATAATTTTGTAGCCCCGTGGAGGCCATTGGCCACCAAATGGCGACAAAAAATAATAAGTTGGTGGTCATTTGGTCGCTAATATATATAAAGGGGCTACAAATTAAAAATATAAATCAAATTATTTATATAAATAAATAAATTCATTTATTTAGAATAAAATTAATAATATAACTCAAAAGTTGTTTTTAGATAGTATAAAACATATTTACAAAATTTAATGTTAAATAAATTTAGTTATTTAATATTAAATTAATTAATTTATAATTTATTATAACAAATTTTAATTTTTGAATATCATTTTGTAGCCCCGTGGTGGCCATTGGCCACTAAATGGAGACAAAAAAAAAGTTAGTGGCCATTTGGTCGCTAATATATATGAAAGGGATACAAATTAAAAATATAAATCAAATTATTTATATAAATAAATAAATTCATTTATTTAGAATAAAATTAATAATATAACTCAAAAGTAATTTTTAGATAATATAAAACATATTTACAAAATTTAATGTTAAATAAATTTAGTTATTTAATATTTAATTAATTAATTTATAATTTATTATAACGAATTTTAATTTTTGAATATCATTTTGTAGCCCCGTGGTGGCCATTGGCCACCAAATGGCGACAAAAATAAAAATATGGTAGCCATTTGGTCGCTAAGAGATATGAAGGGTCTACAAATTAAAAATATAAATCAAATTATTTATATAAAAAAATAAATTCATTTATTTTGAATAAAATTAATAATATAAATCAAAAGTTGTTTTTAGATAATATAAAACATATTTACAAAATTTAATGTTAAATAAATTTAGTTATTTAATATTAAATTAATTAATTTATAATTTATTATAACATATTTATATATAATTAAACAATATAATTTATTATAACATATTTATATATAATTAATTTATAATTTATTATAAGATATTAATATATATAAAAGATATAAATTAACAAAAAAAAATTATTAGGGCTTGGTGCGACCAAAGTGTTGGAGGCCCTTTGGTCGCGGCTCACAATTAAATCAGAGGCAACAGCGATTTAAGTTGGCGACCAAAGGGCCCCATCTTACTTAAAACAGGGGGCTGAACTCTGCCCCCTGTTTTTAGTAGGAAGAAAAGTTCAAAAAAAAAAAACCCCCCAGCCCACCCCAACCCGCCGCTGCCCTCTGATTTAGGTGGGCGACCAAAGGGCCCAAGCTTACTAAAAACAGGGGGCAGAACCCTGCCCCTTGTTTTTAGTAGGCATAAAGTTTATAAAAAAAAAAACCCCCACCCCACCGCACCCCACCCCTCTAAGGTATATTTTTTTGTTTTTATTTTACTTATTATATTATACATATAGTAATATGTATATATATATATATATCTATATCTATATAAATATGTGTGCATTCCCTTTTTTTCTGTTTTTCTTAATTTTTATTTTTTCCTTTGTTATATAAACTACATATGTATATGTGTGCATTGCCTTTTTTTTCTGTTTTTCTTAATTTTCATTTTTTCCTTTGTTTTATATATAGATCTTATATATATATATATATATATATATATATATATATATATATATATTATATATATATATATATGATATATATGCATTTTGCTTTTTTTCTTTTTTTTTTATTTTCATTTTTCCCTTTTTTTTATATATAGATCCTATTTTATATTTATATATCTTATATATATATATATATGCATTTTGCTTTTATTTTTTCTATTTTTTTATTTTATTTTTATTTCTTATTTTCTTATTTTTTTCGTTTTCTTTTCGTTTTTAACTTAAAAATATATATATGTATGTATGTTTGTGTATCCATTTTTTACCTTCAAATATATATATATATTATAATTTTTTTCTGTTTTTTTTTATTTTTTTTATTTTCTGATTTTATTCTTTATTTTTTGTATTTTCTTTTTTTATTTATTTTTTTATTTTCTGATTTTATTCTTTTTTTGTATTTTCTGTTTTTTCTGATTTTATTCTTTTTTTTTTGTTTTTTTTCTGTTTTTTATTTTTATTTTTTTATTTTCTGATTTTATTCTTTTTTTTGTATTTTCTGTTTTTTTTTTAATTTTTTTATTTTCTGATTTTATTCTTTTTTTTTGTATTTTGCATTTTTTAAATTTTGTTTTCATTTTTATCAAACTAACCTTATTTTTGGGGTTTTTAATTTTTTAATTTTTGAATTTTCGAGTTTTTATTATTTGTTATTTTGTTAGTTGTAGTTAGTTAGTTTTTAAATTTGTGATTGCTAATGATGCAATTGTTGGTTGTTTGCTATATTTTTTTGAAGGATTGGAGTTTGTTTAGTGTGATAGGCCAAACTTTCACGGCTCAGGTTAGTCTTCTAATCAATATGTTTTATATTCGTGTTGAGATATTATATTTGATATAATGTTGTAAATTGAGATGTATTGTTGTAAAGATAACTGTCTTTAGAAATGTGATGTTGCGTTGTAGTTGAAATAATGTTGATAAAATGACTTTGAATTTAATGAAGGTTAATGTTGTAGGTGAGATATTGTTGTAGATATAACTGTATTTGAAAATGTGATGTTGCCTTATAGATGAAATAATGTTAATCAAATGACTTTGAATTTAATGAAGGTTAATGTTGTAGGTGAGATATTGTTGTAGATATAACTGTATTTGAAAATGTGATGTTGCCTTATAGTTGAAATAATGTTAATCAAATGACTTTGAATTTAACTATGTAAAAGGTAAATTTAAAGGACTTGGAATGTTACTTTGGAAAAATAAAATTAACCAAAATTACTTTGTAATTAATTTTTGTCTATTATTATTAATAAAAATTTGTAGTTATTTATTTTGGGAGTTGTGGAATATACAATAATGATGATTTGTGTATATAATTAGGTCAAATTGGTAATACAAATTTAGTCGAAATGGAAAGGGATCGGCGGTCCTGGATGAACAATCGCTTAACACCCGATGGAAGATCATTGAATCCTATTTTTGTTAAGGGCGTAGAAACTTTTGTTGTGTTTGCATGTAGCAAACCACAATACATGGAAAAAACCAAAATTAGATGTCCTTGTGCGAAATGCAAAAATTGTCAATTTGAGGAACCCGAAGAGTGTACTCTTCATCTATTTAGAAAGGGATTTATGCGTCATTATTATGTATGGACTTCACATGGGGAATATGAAAATCTAAATGAGGATAACGATGATTGTAATAACGGGGATCATTTTGGGCATGATGAAGGAAACACTTATAGGACAATGATATTCAAAGCTGCTGGGCCAGAAATATTACCTCCCACGGGTAATAACAATGAACCGTATAAAGAAGAACCTAATATGCAAGCAAAAAGGTTTTATGATATATTAAAGGCCGCAGATGAGCCATTGTGGGATGGGTGTGATGAATATAGTCGTTTGTCAGCGGTGTCTGAGTTATTAAATATTAAGGCAGAGGAGAACATGTCTGAACAATGTTTTAATCGATTTGTTAGATATGTACGAAGAATGTTGCCTAAGAATAATAAATTGCCAAAGAACTTTCATAGGTTCAATATTGATTTGAGGCCATTGGGTTTGACTTACAAAAAAATTGACGTGTGTGTAAATGGATGTACATTGTATTTCTTGGACATAATTGACCTCGAGTTATGTCCGAAATGTGGCCACGAGCGGTACAAGCCATTCCCAGTCGGTAAAAAACGCGGTAGACCGATATCATACAAAAAAATGTGGTGGTTTCCGTTAACTCCTAGGTTGAAAAGATTATACTTGTCGCATGCAACCGCTAAACATATGCAATGGCATTATAGACACCACGTCGAGGATGGAAAGATATGTCATCCATCTGATGCTGAGGCATGGAAACACTTTGATAAAACTTATCCAGATTTTGCATCTCAGCCGAGGAATGTCCGTCTTGGACTTTGTTCAGATGGGTTTAATCCGTTCAACTCTAATTCTCAACCGTATTCTTGTTGGCCAGTGATAATCACACCGTACAACCTGCCACCATGGATGTGTATGAAGACTCCTGTCATGTTCTTGACCCTTCTTATTCCAGGTCCAAAAAGTCCGGGTAAGAACATAGACATATTCCTTGAGCCTCTAATTGAAGAGTTGAAAGAATTGTGGGTGGGAGTACCTTGTTATGATGTGTCGTCCAATTTAAACTTTCAAATTAGGGCAGCTTTAATGTGGACAATTAATGATTTTCCAGCATATGGCATGTTGTCTGGTTGGAATACGCACGGAAAATTTTTGTGTCCATATTGTATGGAGAATACTAAGGCATTTCAATTGCCTGCAGGGCGAAAAAATTGCTTCTTTGATTGTCATCGACAGTTCTTACCGAGTAACCATCCATTTCGACGCGACAAAAAGAACTTTCGCAAAGGTACGCTTGAAAGATCTGCACCTCTACCAAAATTGAGTGGTGAAGAGATTTGGAAGCGTGTTCAAAATTTACCAAAGATTAATGATTTGAAGGACAAAAAACTAGCTGATTTTGGAGAGTTGCATAATTGGACAAAACAAAGCATCTTTTGGGATTTGCCTTATTGGCGGTCACATCTTTTGCATCACAATTTGGACGTCATGCACATAGAGAAAAATGTTTTTGATAATATTTTCAATACTATGATGGATGTGAAGGGCAAGACTAAGGATAATAAACGTGCAAGGGATGATATTGAAAGATTTTGTGATCGCCCAGAATTATGTATTCAAGATGGCAAAATGCCTATGGCCGTGTACACACTCCCTGTTTCATCTAAGAAATTGCTTTTAGAATGGGTAAGTGAGTTGTGATTCCCTGATGGATATGCCTCAAATATAGCACGGTGTGTTGACATGAAGGATTTGAAGTTGTCACATATGAAAAGTCATGATTGCCATGTATTTATAGAGAGATTGCTTCCTATAGCCTTACGAGAGTTATTGCCAACATATGTGTGGGAAGCTTTGACTGAACTGAGCTTATTTTTTCGAGACATTTGTTGCACAACACTCCAACAAAATGAGCTTGAAAGGATGCAATTAAATATTGCAAACATTCTTTGTAAGTTGGAAAAGATATTTCCTCCATCATTCTTTGACTCAATGGAACATTTGCCTGTTCACATGGTTTATGAAGCAATATGTGGCGGTCCTGTACAATTTCGGTGGATGTATCCTTTTGAGAGGTTCTTGCATGTTTTGAAGATGAGGGTGAAGAATAAAGCACGGGTTGAGGGATCTATATGTCAAGCATATATTCTCCTTGAAACGTTGACATTTTGTTCTTATTATTTTGATCCTCATGTAAAAACTAAAGCAAGGAACGTCGGTTGAAATGATGAATCCATAGATACAGATTACCCTGAAGTGTGTTTACTTATATTCAGTTACCCAAGTTGTCTGATGGGCCAAATGAACAATCCTTATTTAGACGACCGAGACTTGAAGGCTGCACACTTGTATGTTTTGATGAATTGTGAAGATGTGTCCCCATATATCAAGTAAGTTATGACCCGACATATGTGTATTAATTCTATTAACTAGATTAAAAGAAGGAATGCATTTACAATTAAATAATTAATACTGTACAGCATGTTTGAAAATGAACTTCTTCTCAATTTCCCAACATTGACTGAATCGGAAATGATGTATAGCATGGATAACAATTTTCCAATATGGTTGTGCGATCATGTAAGTAAATATTGAACCCTTATTAACGTTTCGACCATAAAGTTCGTCTATACTTTGACATATATTACATTCGACTTTAATTAATGTGTTTTATAGCTTATCAACACTAATGGTCTGGATGATCGAGTAAAATATCTATCAATGGGGCCTAGTAAGAAAGTGCGCACATGGCCAGGGTACTTGGTAAATGGTTACCGATTCCACACTTTGACTTATGGAGCATCGAGGACTACTATGAATAGTGGAGTCTTTGTGAAAGGGTCAACAGATAATACAGATGAGAGTGATTATTATGGTTTGTTGACTGACATAATTGAGTTGGAATACCATAATTCAAGTCTCAAACATACAAGAGTTGTCATTTTCAAGTGTAAGTGGTATGATTCTCAAATTAATAAGGGGTTAAAGGTTCATCCGAAATTTCCGTTGATTGATGTAAATGTGAAGAAAAAATACCCAAAGTATGAACCTTTTGTCTTAGCCGAACAGGCACATCAAGTTTACTACGTTAGATATCCTGGTATGCAAGATCAGACCAAGGAACCAATATGATGTGTCTAAGGTTGATGATGATAATGTTATAAATGAAGACACGACATTTCAAGCGGATGACATAGATGTGCCACTTGTACAACCAGATGAAAATGTTTTGCTCGTGCGATTTCACGAGTCAGGTGAATGCATTGAGGTAACTGAAGATGCTGAAGAAGAACATGATGAGCAAAACAACGATGATGAAGATAATGAAAGTGCAGATGACGAAAGCATAGAATATGAAGAAGAGCATGATGACCATGACAACGATGATGAAGATACAGAAAGTTCAGATGATGACATACAATTTGAAGACGATGAATGACTTGAAAGAAATTTGTATTCACAACTTCAATATTGTGGTTGTTATTATTGTATAATGAAAAGTTTAAATATTTTCTATGGATTTATCGATATTTTTTATCTTATTATTTTTTTTAAATTTAGTGATGCCTAGACATAGAAGTAAAGGTAACAGCTCGTAAAGTGATTGGTCACGATCGGAAAGACCATCATCTTCGACACCATCTGCATCACATGGTGATGAGGATAGTATGGACACTCTTACCCATGTCGGGATATCAACTCCTTCGATAGGATTATCTGAGAACTTATCTGGGTTCCACGTGCTCGATGAAGATGAGCACGTAGATGTAGTTGGTGTCACGCCTTCTGCCAGTGGCCCGCGTCCATCCACATATCAGACAGAGTCATCGGCACGTGCCGATGACAGTATGGACTTTCACGAATTGGGCTTCTATTCATTGGAAGAGTACACTAGATGGCTTGGAGATACATGTACGCATCTTCGACTATATGAAAACGGGTAAAGATATTTTTAATTTTTGTAAATAGATTTGTAAATGTTCTAATTAGTTGTTGCAAATGAAACTAACAAAGATATTCTTTATTTTTGTTAATATTTTTGTACTAGCTACAGTGGTGCAAAACTTCAGGATGATTTTTTCTGTCGGGTACGCGCAACCATGAATCACTTATGGAAAGGTCCTACCAAATGTCAAGGATTTATGGTTCCACAAATTTGAGGTACAAAATATTATTATTAATGCAATAAATATTTATTATTGCTTTTATATATTATGTAGACATGCATGTTGTATTAACTCATGTACTTGTTTTTATTCATTTTGGGTGTAGATGGATTTCAAGTGGTACCCGTGTGACACTGCCCTAATAAGGAGTCATTTCCATTTCAAAGCAAGAGAGAGGTTGAAGGACCTATTGAACAAGGCCCGTAAAGTTGACAAGTGTCCTAAATAGATCACAGAGGAAAATTGGGCGCAAATGAAAATTAAATGGAGGGATCAAAAGTGGATAGGTATAGCTGGGAAGAACAAGGAAAACAGGAAGAAAAACACATCAGTCCACTTTGCGGGTGCCACTGCTTTTCATGAGTACAAGAGAAGAATGGTATGTACAACAATTATGTAATAAATTCAAAAGTGGGATTATTTAATTTTATGTCTTATCTTATCTTACAATTATGTACTAATTATGCGTTAATAATGCAGGAGTTAAAAGAAAGCCGTCCGGTGACCCACGCCGATGTTTTCAAAGCAACGCATAGCAAAACAGTGGATGATGAAACCCATTACTCTGATGAAAAAGCTTCTCAGTTAATGGTATATATTATTACAATGTACCAAGTGTGTTATAAAGTAATAAGACAACTCATTATTTCAAATTTCTCTTTATAGGAGCGGTATAATGAGATGCTCCAGCAACGTGAGGCTGTGAGTCAAGCCAACCCCACAACACCGCCCGTTGACCCCGACCAGATCTTCTTCGAGGCGGCTGGTGGGTTGAGGATGGGACGCATCTATGGACTCGGCACATAGGGAATTCGCATTGGGAGAGGATTACACGAAGCTTCCACCATTCCCCCAGCTAGATTAACGCAACAACAAGTCAACGCTGCTGTCAGTCAGGCAACAGAGACCATTAAACGACAGCTTGAGGAGCAGCAACTGGCGTACTCGAAATTGCTGAGCATTGTGACGCAGCTGCAAGATGACATGAACCGCATGCGAGACAAGCGCCCATCCCCTGATCCAGACCAGCACGATAATTAGTAGGTTTTAATTTGTTTTTTAAAAAAAATTCTAAATCTAATATTATGTACTTTATTTTGAAGATCTTTTAAATATTTAAATATGTATATATTAAATTAATTTTGGTTTTGTAAATATTAAATTTAATTTTTTTTTTAAATTATTGTGTGGCAACGAAATGGCGACAAAAACATAGCTACCACGTGGCGACTATTATTGGCTAAAAAATAATTAAAAAATTTGGCTACCTAGTAGCGACGATAAAATAGTCACCATATGGCTATCAAAATCGGCTACAAATTTGGGCTACCAAATGGCGACCAATGTAAATAATAAAAATAAATGAAAAAAAAAAATAATTAAAAAATTTGGCTACCTAGTAGCGAAGAAAAAATACCCACCATATGGCCACCAAAATCGGCTACAATTTTGGGTTACCAAATCGCGACCAACGTAAATAATGAAAATTAATGAATAAAAAAAATAATTAAAACATTTGGCTATCTAGTAGCGACGATAAAATAGCCACCATATGGCCACCAAAATCGGCTACAAATTTGGGCTACCAAATGGCAACCAACGTAAATAATGAAAATTAATGAATAAAAAAATATAATTAAAAATTTGGCTACCTAGTGGCGACGATAAAATAGCCACCATATGGCCACCAAAATCGGCTACAAATTTTGGCTACCAAATGGCGACCCACGTAAATAATTAAAAAAAAAAGAATTAAAATATTTGGCTACCTAATGGTGACGAAAGTATGGCTACCACATGGCCACCAAATTGTGGCTACAAAAATTGGCTACCACATGGAGACGAAATTAAATAATTAACAAAAAATATTTAAAATAATTTGCTACCTAATGGCGACAAAGATTGGCCACCATGGGGAGACCAAGTATAATTAATTAATACAAAAATTAACGAATTAATTATAAAAATTAACTAATAATTTATTTTCTAAACATTGCGACCAAGGGGCTACGAAATGTAAAATGTTTTTTTTTTTTTTTTTTTTTCCGATTTGGCCACCAAAATGCGACCAAATGACAAAATAGCGACAAGGGTTTTCTCGACGCTCGGTTTTTTGTCGCCCTTTGGTCGCCCAATGGGTATAGGCGACGAAAGGGCGATGAGAAACCTTCGTCGCCCCAAACCAATTTTCTTGTAGTGTCTTGCAAGATAATCAGTATATATAGGTGTGAGTCCCGCCGACTTGGGCTCTAAGCTTTTTTGGATATTATCGGTCTTTGTAGAAGTCGTAGCCCACGTCAATCTTCAAAGATCTTGACTAATCAAAGATTTGCTCAATCAGAATCTTTCTTGCCTTAACAATAGCAGCTTGACATAGTCGTAGGGGCAGCAAATTGATTGTTTTCCTTTTAAGATAAATCCTGCACAAGCTTCATCAATCAAGATTTGTGTTTCCAAAAATAAAGACAATTAATATAATGTAAAAAGCCCCTAAGTTTGGACTAACAAGCTCCCCCTTTGGATTTGTTTTTGGCCAAACCAATCTGTGTACCGGCAACACTGCAAGTGTGCTTAAGAACTGGAGCATAAAAAAAATAGATAACAGTATAACCTCAAAAGCAAAAGAAATGAACCAAAACGAGCCAGCGAGTAACCACAGTGTAAAAAGAAGCACAACACAAGATAAACTACTATAGTTTCTCCCCTTTTTTGCCAGAAACTGAGGCCAAAGGGCTTAGGGGGACATAAACATAGAGCATCCCTGCACAGTAAACAAGAAAGAGCTAGCGAGAGCAGAGATACACAATAGAGCAAGAAGGAGCTAATATGTATGCAAACCATATGAATATGCAGACCACAAGCCCTGAAGATCAAGCGGGAAAGGGGAAAGAAAAAGAGTTAAAATGTATTAGTGGCACACAGGCCATATAAACAGAAACATCAATTGTCAAGAGAAGAAGGCAGGTGAGGAAGGACATCTTGAATCCTGGTAGCAATGGCACTGTGCCCAGCTAAAACATCTTGAATCCGTTTTTCCTGTGCAGCCAGCGTTCTGCGTAAAGACCTCACAGTGGCAGGAAGCCCAGTCACACCACCTATGGATATCGCAGAATCGGCAACTGGTGGGGAACTGACTGGCTTGACCTTGCTTTCACCGTCTTTGTAGAGGTCCGCCGAGTGGTAGGCTTAGCTGGGACTATTGGCTCACTGTGAGCTTTAGCACTCTTAGGAAGATCCACATCAATCAAATGAGCACCCTGCACATACTTAGGGCTAAAAGCAAGAGTTTCAAACACCGGCATAAACTTTGCACCGTTTGAGTCAAAAGTCCGATTAACAAAAAAAAAAAAAAAACATAGAGAAAAGAATGATACGGCAACAGCTTGTTGTTCATCTTCAGTTCAGTTTCGCGCAGGACACTGTTGAAGATAATTTCCCCTAAATCAAAACCATCATCGATGCCAAGACGATACATAACAGTGGATGTGTGACCATTAACAATTGTGTTATGCGACGTAGGCAAGACATTCTGGATCACAATTTTGTGAAGGGCAGCGTACTTGGCAGTGAGAAAGGATGCATCCAAACTGTCGCCTTGCCATTGTGTTTTGAATCCAATTAGTTCAAATGCCACTGTGTCAAGAGAGAGCTCCCCCTTAGTAACTGATGGAGATAGCTGATACTGCAAGAACTTGTTGATGGCAACATGGGAAAACATATGAATCTGCCCTTGAAAGTAAACTTGATGGTAATGAGGGAATGAAGGATCTACTATGTTCTTATGGATGTTTGCAAGGAACTCATGCACGAAAGTGGGAAGAAAGGGCTGGAGCTTAGCACTTAGAGACAGTATGCCCCATTTGTCCAGAAGAGAATGTAGACCATAAGGGTGATAGCTGTCGGCTGAAACCTTATTCTCAACCAGAAAACCTTTGACTGCAAAGCGTGTAAACAAATTCTTGTTGATGGAGAGGAAGAACTTGTCAGAGTGGGTGTCGGAGAGATCTAGGCGAGGTAACATACTATCCTCAGCATCCGGTCTTTGTTTGTCCTCCAATGGGGAGGATGTCCAAAGACGCTTGCTGCGCTTGACTCCATGCTTAACTCGTGGACCTATTCTCTTGGCGCGTGTAACAGGGGATTCCTTAAGAGCTATATCCTCTGCAGGCTAAGGCGAAGACTCATGTTCTACAGATGAAGGCATGGTTGTGGTTGTTAAAGACTGTGGGCGTGGTTTGGAGGAAGACACGACTATGGCAACAGTTGGAGAGGGTTTGGCAAGGGCAGAAGCCTGTGGAAAATAGAACATCTTGTCAGTCTCCTCTGCGGTGGGTGCGTCCCTGTTGGTCGGCGATGGTGCTAGTGGAGTATGAAACGACAAGTTGTCCTCACTGTCTGACCCACTATAGGCCACGAGCGAAGGTTTTGGAGACGATCCTCCGGAAGGCTGAGAAGCAGCTTAGGATCAGCGTCGATGAACTAGTGTGGCATCAGAGCTTTCGTCGGTGGAGGAAAAATAGGTGGCCATGGAGGTGGATGAGCCGAAATCGTCTAGGATGATGGGTGTGTGGTATGTTCCTTGTTCGTTAGGTTGGATGGGCTTGGATTTCTACTGGAGGCGAGTTGAAAGTCGGACCATTTACCTTTATAGACAAAAACACTCAGCAAAAAAGATTAGTGGTAGCAAAAATTTAGGGCACACGATCAGACACGAAACGATGAAGGTGAGAGAAAGAGAGAGAAGTGGCATGATTAAATGCAACCAACTTTGGTAACGTGTGAAAGAGAGACACGCGCCGCCTGTCTTTATAACTGCCAAGGAAAAATAAAGCAAAATTTTACTTTTTACGAAGCGATAATTTTGGCTCCTAATTTTTGCTTTTTCGATTAAAAGTAAGGCATTACCAGAGATAATGTTGTGAAAGAGAACACTAACCAGATACATCACAATACTCAAAACGCGAGACAAATGTCCTGCCTTGATCGTTGCACACAAAAAATTGAGTAACCCATAGGGCCCCACACAAAGATCTGATCCAGAGACATAACATTCATCCTACATGAGTTCTTACACATATGATCAGGGTGTGTGTGTGAACTGTGATTGGACATTGCCGCACAGTGGACACCGAACCCAAATGACAGACCAGTTGTAACAGTTGTTCAAACTACCCGCTCGACTAATCAGTTCCCTATACTCCTTGGTGGTCCTGGGAGGTTTCACTCTTGTTCATTTCTATGTAGCACAAGGTAGCTTTTTCCAGGTTGACTCAGTAATGTTGACATTGAATTGTGCACACCTCTTTAATTATCTGAATTAGTTCAGATCAATGTGCACAGGCCCTTTTTTTTCCTGTTGGCAAAACTTTGCATACTGATTAATGTTTGGGAATGGAGGTATTTCATAGTCACAAGCTTACTACAGTTGATTAAACTTGGACTTCGTTGTTCACACAGTGGCAGCAAGCTTGCTCACAGTAGTGCAGAAGATGTTCCTGTACTATATAGTCAGAACACAGTGTAAGAAACATTATATCAGTGCAGTTCCACTGTGTTTCCCTGTGGCAGTCACAGTTAGAGTGTGCAAATACCTAAGGCTTTGCGCATTGTTTCAAATCTTACCGCATCGAGAGCCTTAGTGAAAATATATGCCAGTTGATTCTCAGTCACAACATGTTCAAGTACAACTTGTTTTGTTTTCACTAATTTCCTGTATGAAATGGTGTCTAATATCAATATATTTAGTACGGGAGTGTTGAACATGGTTTTTCGAAATATTGATAGCACTCATATTATCACAGTAAACAGTAAGTGTTTGATTACTAATACCATAGTCTGCGAGCATTTGCTTCATCCACAGTAGTTGCACACAGCAACTTCCAGCTGCTATGTACTCTGCCTCAGCTTTGCTTAAGGAGATGGAAGCCTGTTTCTTACTGTACCATGATACTAGATTATTGCCAACATAAAAACAATCCCCAGTTGTACTTTTCCGATCATCGACATTCCTTGCCCAGTCAGAATCACTGTAACCAGCCAAATTCGTGTTAGTATCCACAGTGTACCAAATCCCTAAACTAACAATATCAAACACATATTTAACGATGCGTTTTACTGCTTCGAGATGGGATTCCCTCGGATCTGCCTGGTATCGTGCACACACACTGACACTGAAGCAGATATCAGGATGACTAGTAGTTAGATACAAAAGACTGCCAATTATGCTGCGATACAGTGTCGGATCAATAGCCTTTTCATTCTCCCTTTTAGTCAACTTGACGGTAGTGCTGATAGGTGTCCGAATTGTCTTCGTATTGAACATGCCAAACCTCTTGACCAAGTTGCAAGCATACTTCTCTTGAGAGATAAATATCCCATTGTGACACTGTTTAACTTACAAAGCAAGAAAGTACGTTAGTTCCCCGACCATACTCATTTTAAATTCACGTTTCATTTGATCAACAAAATCATCGACTTTTTGGATGTAGACCCAAACACAATGTCATCCACGTAGATTTGAGCAATTAACAATCCTGTGTTGAAATGTTTCACAAACAGTGTTTTGTCTACTCCCCCTGGACCATAGCCTTTGTCTAACAAAAACTTTGTGAGTCTCTCCTACCAAGCACGACGTGCTTGTTTGAGACGATATAGTGTTTTCTTCAGCTTGTATTCATATGTAGGATAATGAGGGTCAACAAACCCTTTGGGCTGCTCCACATACACTTGTTCTTGTAAGATGCCGTTGAGGAAGACATTCTTCACATCCATTTGAAATAGTTTCAAATGCAAAACACAAGCAATGGCAAGTAATAGTTTTATCGACTCTATTCTAGCTACTGGTGCAAATGTTTCGTCAAAATCAATTCCCTCAACTTGTGTGTATCCCTGTGCAACTAATCTAGCTTTATTTCGAGTGATTAGACCTTATTCATCAGTTTTGTTTTTGAATATCCATTTTGTGCCTATGACATTAACACATTTTGGGCTAAGTACTAAAGTCCAAACATTATTCCTAGCAAACTGACCAAGTTCATCTTGCATTGAATTAATCCAGTGATCATCTTCCAATGCTTCATTTACAGTCTTAGGTTCAAACTGTAACACAAAACATGCATACCTGGTATACTGTTGGTAGTTAACTGTACACTTACGGCGTGTCTTGATACCTTGGTCTAATGGACCAATAATATCACTCAATGAATTATCCTTTTGAACTTGCCTTGACGGCTCTTTCTGATCCAGATGCGTCATAATGGTCTCCATGGACTGTTCCTCCCTTTCTGACACTGAGATCTTCATGTCTCGTGACTCCTAATTTGGCAACAGTGTTGGCACTGTAACAACTGTTGCTGACTCAGTAAACTGAGTCCCTGGATCCTCTGAAGTTTTTTGGCTGGACTAATCATGGTATTTGTCATCTTTCATATGATCGACATAGTCAAGCATGTTAGCCTCGAATGAGTCTGGACTGCTCTCTGTTTTCTCTGTGTTTGAATCCAGTAAGTTTTCAGATGCTTTCGATATCTCCCTGCCTTCATCAGCTGGTGCAGCCACTGTGGGAAGAAAAGTTTATTCTTCATTATCAGCTTCGATCATACCTACAGTATCATCAATGACTACATTTACAGACTCCATAACAGTTAGTGTTTGAAGGTTATAAACACAATATGTTCGACTGTTCAAGACATATCCCAAGAAAAGTGCTTTATCGCTTTTGGTATCAAATTTACCCAGATTATCTCGATCTTTAAGAACGTAACAAATACTACCAAACACATAGAAGTGTTTCACAATAGGCTTCTTACATTTCCACAGTTCGTAGGGAGTCTTATCAGTACCTGATCGTGGATATACCCGGTTGATGGTGTAACACGCAATGTTGATGGCTTTAGCCCAGAATTTCCTGGGCGTGTTTCTCACAGTCATCATAGCTCGCGCCATTTTCTGTAATATCCTATTACGTCTCTCAATAACACCATTTTGTTGCGGTGTTTTTGGAGCAGAAAACTCGCATGAGATGCCATGATTGACACAGTAATCAAAAAAAAAATAGATGCTCAAATTCCTTACCGTGATTACTTTTGATTCGAATGACCTTCTCATTACCTTTTTCAGTAGTGATCTGTAGACACAGTTTTCAAAAGGCTTAAAAGGTCTCAGATTTCTCTCGTAGAAAGTCCACCCATGCAAACCTAGAAAAATCGTCAACACACACAAAAATATATTTCTTACCTCCCAAGCTCTCTGTTTGAACAGGTCCCATGAGATCCATATGCAGTAGTTCTAAGACTTTATTTGTGGCCAACTGTTGTGTTTTCTTGTGCGGAGCTCGAATCTGTTTTCCCAACTAGCATGGACCATAAATTTCTTCCTTTTTTCCTGTTAATCTAGGGATTTCCCGAACAATTCCTGCATTGACAATCTTGGTTAGCATATCAACATTTAAGTGTCCTAACTTCTTATGCCACAGTTCTGTATGTTGAATTGAACTATTAAGGCACACCATAGCCTAGTTAGATGGAACTGGTAGGGTGTAACAATTATTTGAAGAACGTTTTCCTGCAAGAACACAATTAGCATTACTGACAATCACCTTACACCCTTCCTTAGTGAAATGAACATACAAATTTTGGTCACATAGTTGGCTTATGCTGATTAGGTTTACCCTAAGAACATCAACGTGGAGCACATCAATCAGTCTGAGAAAGCCTTCTACAACAACTGTACCGCGACCAATTACCTTCCCAGAGATGCCATCACCAAATGTTACTTGACCTCCAAGATATTCATGGTAGTCTGTAAAGATACTTCGTTCACCGGTCATGTGTCTCGAGCAGCCACTATCCAAATACCATAAATTAGTAGCATCTGCTTTCAAGGAAATGTAAATAACAAGACATTTTTTATTGCTCTTAGGTACCCAAATTTTTTTTACCCTAAACTAATGTGAAAAAGCATAAGTAAACATACCTGTTTCCCGCATAAGTCGAAAAATGTTGGGTCGAATATGTCCAATACTGCCACAATGGTGACAGATTGGTACAAACCTGCTTTCGGTTCTCTTCTTGGATGTTCCTGTGTGTGTGCGGGAAGGTGCTGACTGAGGTAGGTCTGGGTTTTCTGAGGCTTTGACAAACACTGTGGTGTGAGTGGAATTTGATCCTTGATACCCAAGGCCAGTGCGATTTTCACTTGGTTTCTGGATTGAAAGTGCATGATCAAGTTTTTGTTTTCCATAATTCATCATGTGAACACCTCATTGTAACTCCTGCAATTCACCCTGTAGATCTAATAGTTTTTGGATTTTTTCTTCTAATTGTTGGAGGAAAGTTCTTTTGTTCCTCAAGATCATCAATTTTTGTGTTTTGTTCTTTGATTAAACATCACCAACTCTTCATTTTTTTTACAGACAGCAACATTTTCCAAACATTAGTTCATATGTCTCCAAAAGTTGTTCATTACTCATAAGTTCTTTTGTTTCTAAGTCGCTATCGTTGGTGTCCTCTTTAGTCACAGTGACCTCGATTTTGGTCACAGTAAAATCATTCTGAACAGCAGTGAGTGCACGTCTTCTTCTTCAGGCTCCTCATCGCTCCATGTGGCATTAAATGCCTTCTTTTTCTTTTTCAGTGTGTTTGCATACTTTGCTTGAATGTGCCCAAAGCCCTCACATTCTCTGCACTGTATCCCTTTCTTTTTCTTATCTCCAGACATGTTTGTGTTTGGCATGTTGTCAGTTTCTCTGGGTGTTTCACTGTTGTGTCTGCTGAAATTCTACTGTTATTCCCTTGCATAGGAAACTTCTTCTGTTTTTGCCATTTTCCAACAGCTCTATCGATTTTTTTTTGTCAACAGTGCCAGTGTTTCCAAGCCATCGTCACCGCTATCCAGTTCAGCCTGAAGTGCAAGCGTTTTCTTCTTCTTTTGTTGTTTAAACTTTAGTTCATATATCTTTAATGAACTGATAAGCGCATATCAACCTGCATAGTGTCAGGATCATTTGATTCTTCGATCGCATCAACCTTGGATGCAAATCTTGTTGGTAGAGACCTTAGGATTTTTCTCACCAATTTCGCTTCTGAGTACCTTTCTCCGAGAGTAAAGGCTTCATTTGTTATATCACACAATCGTGCATAAAAATCTGACACTATCTCATCCTCATGCATTTTTAGATCCTCAAACTTCGTAGTCAGATACTGTAATTTGAATCTTTTCGCAGCTTCTGTACCTTCAAACGAAATTTGCAACACATCTCATGCTTCCTTTTCCATTTCACAGTTTGAAATGAGTTTGAACTGGTTGATGTCCACTGCACCAAATATTTCATTTAATGCTTTGGAATTATAATTCGCCAAGCGCTCTTCAGCATTAGTCCACTGTTCTTCAGGTTTGGGAACCGTAATGGTCCTGACCACAGTAGTAGAACCACTGTCAGCCCCTTCAGATGATGCCCCTTGTGCGCTAGTTCCTCCAATTTGTGGTATTGCAGTCTTGACAGTGGGTGCAATCCATCCATTAACCACGGATCTCCAAGTACCTTCATCAATTTCTTTGATATAAGCACGCATCCTAGCTTTCCAGTAACTGTAGTTAGAGCTATCAAGTAGTGGTGGCCTGTTGATTGACCCTCCATCACGCATGTTATCCATTCCTGCAAAATAGCCAAAAACCTCCCGGATCTAAACTGAGTTAATGATTTAGTTTCTAGCTCTTGATATCACTAGAAAACACCCGGTTTCCAGCTTCGTGTTTGATTGTGTGTTTAAACAATTAAACACGTTTGCAGATTAACAACAGTGATAAGTGAATCAATCACAGTGATACGCTTAATTCAGACAGTGAAACAAATGAAAGACAGTAAGTAAAGGGCACATAATATTTTAACGTAGAAACCCAACTAGAAAAAAATCACGTAACCACTTCCTGGTCTAAATAGGCAATCCACTAGATGTTTTCATAGTTACAATAGTAAACAGACTTATGTGATTGACAACTCCCTTGTAACCCTCACCGCCTAGACTATCTAACCCACCTAAGGATTTACAACCTAGCGAGATCCCCTCAACTTTGCATATTCTCCCGAATACTCACCTCCTTCTCTCGAAGGATGTACAATGAAACAAATAGGTAAAGTGATCACAATAAACCGCTCAGCTCACTCACAGTGCTAACATAAACTCTCACTACAGCGTTTGACACAGACAGATTCTATGAAACACATTACAGTACTTGTACGACCTAGACTCTGCTCTTCACAACCTGTGACACACTGAGTCTTGCAAGATACTCAGTATATATAGGTGTGAGTGCCACCAACTTGGGCTCCAAGCTTTCATGGATATTATTGGCCTTTGTAGGAGTCCTATCCCGAGTCAATCTTCAAAGATCTTGACTAATCAAAGATTTGCTCAATCAGAATCTTTCTTGCCTTAACAATAGCAGCTTGACATAGTCGTAGGGGCAGCAAATTGATTGTTTTCCTTTTAAGATAAATCCTGCACAAGCTTCATCAATCAAGATTTGTGTTTCCAAAAATAAAGACAATTAATATAATGGAAAATCGCTCCTAATCTCTGGCTAACAGTACTCTTTGTAATTTGAATAGAATAGCTTACATGCTTTAGAAAAGAAATTCATTTTGAGCTTCTTTTCAACTAGCTAGCTCACCCCCTACCCCCGTTTTTTTCCTTTTAAATTTTTCGGTTCAAGGGAGGCATAAGCCTTTACTAATGAGAATTGGTTTCGAGATGATCTCTTGTATTTACAACGAGGAGCATTTGGTATGGTGGTAGCTTGTAAGGTTTTTAAGAAGAAGCTAATTTGATCAAGACAATCAACAACTTAATAAACTTCCCCTCATATATGTACTCTATTTCAACAGTTTGTGAGCTCTAGAAAAGGAAATTAATATTCACTAAGAAGTTAATCAAAAACCCTATATAAAACATAAGAAATATCACTTATACATATACAAGAGATATAATGTAGATCAGAAATTATATTCTCTTATACATATACAAGAGAGATAATGTTTTTTAAAATTTGTATTTTACTTATTTTTCCATCAATAAAATATGTTTACTTATTAAAAAAAATAAAAAATAAATCTAGCCATTAAACAATTACTTGTATGAAATTATTATTATTATTTTTAGTATAATAGAAGCTAAAATTGTGATTCTAACTTAATTAGAATATTTGATTATAACAAGTCATTATTTGACCATTATATTCAGATTCTTTAATTTATTAAATTATTTGTGTGCATATTACATCATATTCGTTTGGTAACTAGAAAAGGATGGAAATCCATCATATTTATAACGGGGCCATGAAGCAAAAGGATCAAAATCCAACTCGTGAATTAGTTGTTAACATCATATGACAGAAATTTTAAGACATTATCGGACAAATCATTTCTTTGTTTCAGTAATTGTCTTGGGATAAAACTATATACATTACGAAGTAGACAAAAGCGTCCAAATGAATGATCCGTCCCGATCTCTGGGTCTATAAGCAACAACTTCAAATGTCACACGCTATTGACTTTCTTAGAGTCGTTGGTAGAATATAGTCATCAACTTAACCTCTCTCAAATTAAAAATAATAATAAAATTTAAAAAAAAATGATCTCCCAAGGGTTGGAACGAACGGATAAAGCAAAGGCTTTTAATTCGCAACCTCTATCTCCTTATCACTCTTGACTGAATTAGCGCTTGTAATAGAGATGCAAGTAAATCCAATAATGATCCCACCTGTTAGCCTCTTGAATAGCTTTTGTTAACTAATACGATTTTTTTGATAATTTGTTAACTATAAGTTGATTTATCAAACATGCACAGTGGGCTTATAAGCTCAAAAATAACGTATATAGTGATTAAGTGAATTCTAAAGCTTAATCATGTTTGTCTAGTGGTTGCATGAGGTTCAACGTTTTATCGATTCTCAAAAGAAGGAAAATGGCTCTTATATATTCTAGTTGAGGCGAAAGGCGCTGCGGAAAGTCTTTCAATTCCTGTTACATGAATTCAATTTTTATTTCATCCGAGAGAAAAATCGGTAGAGAGGATATATATCGTAATGTATATTTTTTAGTAAAGCAAAAAGCCCAATGCATTTGATATCATTTTTTCGATTAGGTACGTCTTGGACTATTCACGCAGCCCGTCCATTAGTTGTGATTCAAGTCCGTAATCATCACAATTGGGCTAAGGTTAACATGTTGATGGACAGTTTAAACAGAAGAAGTGAGCAGAATAAGCCCAATGAAATAGATAGGCCTGTAAGGTAAAGCAAATGAGCTCAGGGCTCATTAGATAATTTGAAAGGAATATACCAAACTAGCCCAAAGATGCTCATGAGTTTACTAGTTATTACTTTACTTTTCATTTTCTTTTTTCTGAATTGATATTTATTTTTTTTCATCTCTTGCAATTTTCGAATTTCGTTGTAATATTGACGTACATATTTAGTTGTATAATTGTCATGAACTGATTAAGAAAGTGGTAATTAGCTGTGTGATGTCAGGAAGCGATGTTGTAATTAAAGTCATTAATAGACTATTTGGAACAAATGAATTCCATAAAATTTTATGGAATTCATTTGCAAATCTGATTTTTGATGTTTGAAAGCACTCTTTTAAAAAAAAATTAGAAATTCAAGATATACAAATCCTAAATTTCCTTATACTTTACCCAAATTCTTACTTAAGAGGTAGAATTTATAAATCCATGTTTTTCAAATTTGTTGCTCAACTTCTAAGGACAAAGTTGCCTCTAGGTTTAAGAGATAGGCATTGGCTATAAAAATAAAAATAAAAACCTCTCTCATCCTTTCTCTTACGATTATTTTTTCATATTAAATGTATGGTTGAATTTAAAGTTATTTTGTCACGTGAAATTTAAGTTTATTTTGTAATTTTGAATTGATGGTTGATGTTATAATTATTTTGTATTGTTTAACTTTAATAAAAAAAAATCTTTGTTTTTTTTTTGGGTACTTTTTTTTGGACAATTTTACGATAATAGCAATAATAAATAATAGGATGAGATGATAACCTATGACAAACCTAATTTCAAAATAATAAAAAGGACATTTAAGTAAAATAAAAGTATTAATTCCAATTTCACATGTATTTCAAACACAATTTGTATTTGCAAATAACATAATTGACTTAATACTGTTTTGCAATTCCAAACAAGAAAATTCATTTTAAATACAAATCATCGCGAAATTCATTTATAAATTAAATGAATTCTACACCTCAAGTACTTCCAAACACTATGTAAATAATTTTGATTCAATTCGACACAACTTAAATTAACTTGACTAATATGACATTGTTTAGAATGAATTTCTCATTACATAAACACTGCTATATAATCTTGTCTGATGTTGACAAAGCAATCTTCAATAGGCGTATACAACCCGAAACTTGTTGGGAGCTTCAATGGTGGCTTCAGCAAATGCCATCTTTCTTGTCTAAGAGAACAAGCACTAATACCTTAATTGAATCGGTCAAAATCAAATTTGTTTATCAAAGTGTTTCTCCGATTGCTCAAGACATCACTTTCGAACAGTGGAATATAACAAGATCATTTCGTTTAATTTTTAGTAAAATAGTGTGCAACTTCTGAAAAAGATTGGAGATGGTTCTTCTGGCTCCTTGTGAAAAATCCTATTGAAGAAACAAAATTCAAGCAGAGATCCTAACAACCCGGCATGTGAAAGAAGAAACAAAATTCAAGCAGAGATCCTAACAACCCGGCATGTGAAAGAAGATGGAAGGTCGAATTTCCCCAGAAGTAGAAGCACTAAAGAAACCAAAGGAAACTCTTTAAAACATTACAACAGTACCCATTCGGCCTGAGTTGTGAAGGTGGGCCACACGCACGGATGACCAACTGTAACGTTTTAAAACTTTTCGGCTATATGTGAATCTCTACACCTGTGCCCACCAGATGCATTGCAGGACAAAGCTCCAGCCAAGCTAGACATACTTCAAGTGGTCATCTTATCAAGCCAGATACAAAGACACAGCTACTGTTTTACTCAATCCGTCAATCACGAGAATGGAGACCATTCGGCAAAAAGATTGTCTAGAGTTTAAGCCAGCACTATGAATCTCGGAGCAGGAACGAATAAAACATGTAGCATCTTTCAAGTTTACAGCATCTAATGCTTGATTAAGGAGTTGTTAAGATCGGACAACCCTTTCATCCAAATAGAAACAGATGCAGATGCTAATATTTATCATTTCAGAATTAAGGTGTTAGCAGGTCATTGTATTTCATCAAGTCCTATACCATAGAAAGGAATCTCCGGCCTAACAGTAAGGCAAGACTACAGCACCAGGGTAATCACAATGAAGGAATTTCAGCATCAATGTAGCTAACAGCCACCTTCATAGTCGATTCTATCTGTGATCTCTCTCTTCTGTCTGTGTTACTATAATTCTGGCATACTTACCGTGAAATATGGCTTCATAGTTCAAGTCTTCATAACATATATTTATTACGCTGCTTCTTTTTCAAGGTGATATTAGACCAGAAAATGCTTCTTCATTTTCAAGGTGATGTATGCTTGAATAAAGAGCATGACCTATCCGGTAGATTTATGTCACTTTAGTCACCAGCAAAGGAACCAAAAAGAGATCCTTTTCTTAAATATAGTAACACAGATACGAGTCAATCAAATTATTAGTCTTAGCAAAACCAACCATGAAACTAAAACTGATGTCAGAATAACATCACAAGAGCCTATTGAATTGTATGTATAAGAACATTTGTGAGCCGTAATGGCTATCAGGGCTCCCTAAAATTATCAATGTGTAATCATCAAGTGCATCAATGGTAGGGCAGAACAATCCGATGCGTGTGTAAGAAACTCGAGTTAACCATTTACTGAAGTTATAAAGATTTGTTGTATTCCAAAAAATTGTTGCAAAAAACATGACATGGGAAAATAATTAATGGAAGCAAGCGAAAATCAGGAGGATAATCTCACAACCATCTTGTTCTTCTTTCCGGCAGATAGAAGTAGAAGTTTCCCATCAACAATGTCATCAGCCTCAATCTTCTTGGCTTCACTATCAACTCTAGTATTATTCAAGTAAAGTCCCCCTTGCTTAACTAAACGCCGAGCAGCTGATTTACTATCAAACAAACCAGCATAAACCGAAACATCCACAACAGAGACATTCACAACCTGATCATAAGCCAACACGCAAGACGGAACATCCTCAGCAATCCCTTCAATAACCTTAGAGTCTAATTTCGTCCTAGCCCCAGGCCTCAAAGCCTCAGTAGCTCTTAATGCCTCATTTAAGCCATCTTCCCCATGAACAAACCGCGTAACCTCTTCAGCCAACCTGCGCTGGGCCGTATTGGGTACATAGTCCGGCCTACTCATCTCCCTCTCTATCTCACCAATCTCCTCCATGCTCAAAAAAGTCAGAATCTTTAGAAACCTAACCACATCAGAATCCGGTACAGAATACAAATACTGATAAAACTTGTACGGTGACAAGAGGGAAGGACAGAGCCAGACAGCTCCATCCTCGGACTTCCCAAACTTAGTACCATCACTCTTGAGTAAAAGAGGGAATGTAAGTCCATACACTCCCTCGTCCTCATCCTCTTCCCCATCCTCATCTTCTTTCTTAATTATCTTACGAATGAGCTCCGTGCCAGCAGTAATATTCCCCCATTGATCACTCCCACCTGTCTGAACCCGAACGCCTTCGGTCTTGAACAAATGCAGAAAATCATATCCCTGCAATAACTGGTAAGTAAACTCAGTATAACTCATTCCCTGCTCGGATTCTAATCTCCTACGGACACTTTCTTTTGACATCATAGTACCGACCCGCGCATATTTTCCCACATTTTTCAAAAAATCAAGCAGTGTCACATCTTTCCACCAATCATAATTATTCAAAATGGTGAAACAAGAAGAGTCCTTCGTTCCCAGAATGCGAGAAATGGTGGCGGAGATTCCCGCCGTGTTCTTTTCCAAAGTGGGTATATCAAGTTCGGGCCTTTCGAGGGATTTGCCTGAAGGGTCACCGATACGGGCGGTGGCGCCGCCGACTAGGGCGACAACTAAATGACCGCAGCGGAGGAACCAGGAGAGGACGATTAGGCCAAGGAGGTTGCCGAGGTGCAGTGATTCAGCAGTTGGGTCGAAACCACAGTAGACTTTAAGTGGCGGGCGACGGTGCTGGTCGGCAGCGGACCTTAGGGTTTCGCTGGTGAGGGAATCGAGTAAGCCTCTTTCTTCTAGGATGTTCACTACATTGGGCCTGGTGGGCCCAGAAGAAGATGGGTTTGAATTATCTTCAGCTTGGGCTCGTTGAGCCCAAGATTGAGTAGAAAATATACGACGGCAGAGATGAAAAACAGAGGTTGAGGTTGAGGTCTTTTTTGGGAATAAAAAGGATGAGAAGAATCGTTGACGACAGCTAACAACGACGTTAACGTTGTTGAATACAAGGAAGCTCCTTATTACCACACTTGTGTTAGCAGCAGCCGCCATTGCTTTTTTCTCTCTTCTCTTCTTTCCCTCTTGCCTTTTCTTATCTGCTCTAGTTAGGGGTCCAACAATGAAGGGGTCCTGCTTCCGTCAAGGGCGCTTTTGTAATTTTAGGCTACATTCTCGTAACCGAAATTAAACCAAATCTTATTCTCAACTAGAGTCGACTATATGAATTTAACAGTATCTTTCATTTCTGTCAATGTCTCCTCCGTTGCTAGCCTCATAGACATAACATCATGTCTAAGTATTTCAATTCAATTTATTTTAAGTTTTACTCTACTTTTTTTTCTAGTGTACTATTTCAATACATTCACAATTTCAAACAATTATTGCTATTGGTGTCGGACTAAATTTGTGATTGACAATCTAAATATAATTTTTTTTTATAAAAAATTGATGGTTTCGCCTAATGATTTGACAATCGTACAATTATAAAATTAATTTATTTTTTAATAAAATATATTTGCGACTAAGAGCTATCTCTATAGTCTATAATATTGTTATTACATGAATAACTTTAATTTAGTTGAATAAAGGAGTTAAATCTGTAATTTTAGCATTTTTGTTCCTTGTTTGTTGCTTTGATGTATGGCCAAGATTTAAATTTTAGCAGACTTTTTACCATTAACAATTAGATTTTGCTAGAGCTATCTTTATCATGTTGTCAGCATAGAAAAACAACAAAAATAAAGGATCAGAAAAAATTGATCCTTTCTCTTTAAGTTTGGCTTATCATGTTGTCAGCATAGAAATACAAGCAAATTTGTTTGAGCTCTAAAATTTGGAGTTAGATATCTCCATAACATTATAACATATAAGAAAGATCCAATAATAGTGAATTATTTATGCAATTATAATAAAATATTTTAGATAGTTTTTCACCATTAGAACCATCTTGGAAAAGCAAAAGCTAATATATCCATCCACATGGAGGATTCAACTGCACAATATACAAATTTATTGGTTTCAAAACGGAATTTGCTAAAAAACGGAGAGACATCAACATCCCTCTCACAGAACCATGGACCCCACCAACACGTGGGTGCACATTCCACAAATAAATGTGAGGCTCACAACACGTTTTATAGTGTGACCCTTTGAAAACAAATTAGCTTGACTGAGAGAGAGAGAATGAATCATCAGAAGCATTGAAACAAAATTCTTCTTAAAGCACATCAAGTGACATCCAACAGTTTCTTACACTAGGGCTACAGGCAGTGGGAAAACATAATTATTTACACCACACGCCAGAATAAATAACAGACACAACTGACTCCACCTAATGGCCCAAATAATACGAGAACAATCACAAGTAGTCACATTATCCTCTTCTTTGCTGAAGCACTAAATGGTCAAAGTCCACTTCGATGCATTTCGACAAATTTCCGGCAGGGAAAAGAACTTATAGCAATCACTCACTTTGATGAACTTGAATTGAGATCATAGAGATTGTTTTTGACACAATGGTTTTGTTGGATGACTTGCTACAATGAAAATAAAGGAGAAGAATGTGAAGATGAAAGTTTCAAAACTTGCAATGATTTACAAAAGTAAATTGGAATTAGAGATACCTCTAATTTGCAAATTATTTCCGCCAATGATACTCTTAGTGTACATTACGATTAAGCAAACTTTGAAACAAGAGATAAAGATCTTTGTTATCAATCCCGAAGATCTCTTCTGCTTTTCTCAAAGTTTCCTACAAGAAACGGAGGGGTAGGAAGAACTCTGTTAGTCAACAGCAGACGACAGTTAATATGCACAACAAAAGTTGTATTTAGTTAAGAAACTATTAGCTGATCACCTCACGGGATTGCCTTTGAGCATTTAATTCCTTTATGTTAGCCAGAAAGGCGCTGAACTGTTCATATGATAGACGGCTCCTGGAATATCACATACACAAACAGTGAGGTAAAAGTCCCTCAAAGTGAGAAACTAATCACAAAATTAGTAAGAACTGGAAATGCATATTCACCTTGCTTGACGGAAGAATTCCTTGCCATCAATCCGTGGAGTACGAGCTTTAAATTTCGAAGGACATAAGTAAAGAAAACATATTAGCAAGAACTTTAATTGTTTATGAGGATATTACATGCAAAAGTTAGCTTGTAGGTAAATCAATAACGAGAGACTACGTCACTGAAGAAACCAACCGACTCCTCTGCTTGTCATACAAGGACATATTAACAGGTATAAGACATCCACCACCAAGCAAATAACTGTCAGCAAATTTAATATTTCAGTTGCAACATATTTTACCAACCTGTCATGGGGTGTCCACGAGGAGGAGAATTTGCTGCTGATGACTGCTGACTTGACGGGTACCAAGACGAAAGTGATCCCCCTCCTTCATATTGTCCTTTTATTGGGGAGGCAGTGCCAGAGGTTCTCTGAGGTGATCCAGCAGCAGAATAACCTCGAGGGGAAATGCTAGCTGATATCACCTTAGGAGTTCCAGTTGGAGTAAGCCGTGGTGTTATATATTGTGTAATCGAATATCTTTGTCCAGCTTGTCTTGAGGCTATAATTCGGAAAAAGATGAAAAGGAAGGCAAAAGATATTATCAGTACAAAAATAAGGTATTGAGCAAATATAGTTGAAGATGAAAAATCAATTACAGATACCATCATCTGTGATGCTAGAACCATCCATTGACCCCTTGAGAGAATGTCGTGTCATGTAACCATTTGCCTTCTCTGCAGAACAGAGTCATTCAAAACAGCAGCAAATGAGAACCAAAACACCAAAATACAGTTCTCATGATGCAAAACAAACACTCTAACGTGAAGGAATTGAATAAATACATTTAAGAAATCAAAATAAAATTACCCTTTGCAGCATGGTCTTTGGGAGCTGATTGATCATAAGTGCCAATATCAACAGTTTCAGCTGGCTGACAAAGACAGAAATATTTTGTTGATTAGTGTCCAAAATGAAATTGTGTTTAAAAAATTTAAGAGAGAGTGACTACAAAATCGAGTTATAAAGTGCAGAACAACACATGGTAAAGCAATCTTACAGATGGACTGTCATCATTGAGAGACTGCATCAGTTGCCGCTTGAATGTCTCCAACTGTCAAAACAGCTCTAGTAAGGTGGCGCACCAAAATAAATAGCACATAAAGTTACAGGATCTAAGCAGGTAAACACCACAATGCATGATGCCTCTTTGCATTATTCTGCGTAGTCATTTTCAAGACTAACGTTGCTAGAAAGAGCAAAATTGCTTAATCTAAAGACAAACAACTATTACCTAGATGAAGGTCACTGGAAAGGTTGAATGAACTTCAGAATATTCAGATTGACCTTAGCCAAAAGTCAGAGAAGTATTTTCGCACTTGTACAATCATAATAACAGGAAAGTAATCCAAGTACTGCTCCATATGAATAAGGATACTAGATCACGAAAGATAATTCATTATAGTACCATAAAAGTACCTAACCAGACAGTCACACAAGACAACATTTTTTGTTCTTCCACTAGCATTCAAGTACAAGATGAAACTTTGAGTGCAGCTGCGAGGTTTGTGTTTTCTAATTCACCGATTGATATGATCCTAAAGAGGATGTTCTGAAACCGCAAGACTGCCTCCACATTCCCTGAATTATGATCAATGAAGGGAACTGAAAGAAACAAAGGAGAGTGAAAATTGATAACATCATCCCCACCCCTGGCAGCAACCGCAGAAGTAATTTCTAGGACAGGGTCGTAAAGATCAAAGTTCAAGTATCTTTTAGCTTAAACCCTTACAAACATAGTAGCTTCCACCTCAATGTTACTCCCTGCTACTATTATCTTTGAGATGGCAACATTCATGCAGATAGTAAAACTGTCGAACTTCAAGGTAGCCCAACAAAATAATTGTTAACCATCTCGTTCATTGGGGATTTGCTGAAATAGCTTGTTCACGGAACCAAGCCACCTCTAAAAATTCACTTCATGTACTAAATTACACAATTGTCACGTTTTTTACCATTCTACAAATTCCAAGACTGCAATTCTAATTCCCCTACAATATCACATATTTTAAATTGACATTACCTCAATCCCTTTATGAAAATCTTTCTCAACGCTAGCCAAAACAATAAAATAAAAAGTGTAATATCGTTTGTAATACAACTACATAAATATTAACAAATTATCTGAACAATTCCAGACACAATTGCGCATCAAAAAAGTTTCAACTTTTAGCAGCAACAGCATCATTATATGAGATAAGAACCCAAATTCAACAAAAAAATTAACTAAAAAACACAATTATCTCGATTTTTAAAAACACAAATATTAGAAAACTTCAATTTTACCTTCGCCAAATCACGACTTAGCTTCTTAGCAGTCAACGCCATAGAATCTCTCTCCTTCGCCAGCTTCATCTTCAATCCCCAAAAACAAAATCAAGAAATATAATTAAAAAGACTTCCAATTATTATCCTATAACAAAATTATTCCTTAAAAAAAGCCAAATTTTACAAAAGTATGCATTTTAATACACACACACACACAAACACACATATTTGTATACATTATCCTATAAAACGATTATTACTCTTTTCTTTTAAAATAAAAAAAAAAAACATTTCTAAAAAAGTATGCATAACTAAAACAATAAATAAATAAATAAACATTAATGCGTGCATATACATTATCTTCAAGCGTGATTTTCAAGCGCAAGTCAGCTTCATGGAAGGCTTGTTGGAGCTGAGACAGTTTATCTTCAAGCTCAACGACGACGCGGTCCTTGTCGTGAAGCTTCTGCCGCAAACGGCCGACCTCAGCCTCGAGCTTCGTCACGCGCGACGCGATCGCCATGGACGTGATCTTACGCGCCAGATCCAACTGGTCGTACGGGTCCGTTGGTATCACCGATAACACCTCATCCGGCAAATCAAAGTCCGGGCCCACACTCCCGCTGCTCTGCGACATCCCCAAATTTCACAAAAAAAAAAACCCTAATTTCTATACACAAAATATCTCTATGTGTATGTATGTATGTATGTATATATCTGTAAGAAATGAAATGTGATGAGACGACGTCGGAGAAAACGATGAGGAGGTAGGAAGAGGTAATTAATATTATTGTTGATTTTTTTAATTATTATTATTAATTAGGGGTGAATTAATAATGGAAAGAGGGGCGTTGAAAATTTGATTTTGAGGAATAGTTTTGTAATGTTTTTGTTTTGTAATAATTTTTAAATGATTTGTGGGGGAATGTGTAAGGTGGATGACGTGTTTTGCTGTGGCTTGTCCGAATTTTGAAAATTTTAGGGTTTCCCTCCAAAATGGATTTTTGCCTTTTTTTTCTTTTTTTGTTGGAGTGTGTGATACTAAGAAATGTCATTGTCTTTTTGGTTAATTTAACTTTTTGCCCCTAAAGTTTATGAACTTAGTGTGTGACACTAAGAAAGGTCATTTTATTTTTTTGCCTTTTGCTATTTGATGAAATTTTAGTTTCTTTTTTTTTTCATTTTCTTCTTTTTGTTTTATTTCTTTTTCTCCTTTTCCGCTTCTCTACCTATATCTACCCCTACAACAAAATTACATGCATTACTTATGATTGTCATATGTCAGATTAGATGAATCACATGTGAAAAGCCTTGTCTTTTGTAAGTTGCAAGATTATGATGCTTTGCATTTGATTGCAACTATAAGTACACAAACAAGATGGCATCCTGTTGACATTGTTGGTCCAAAAAAGATGTGAATACAAGTTATCCTTATATTTGTATTGGCTTAAGTAGTTAAACAAAGCTTCTAATTTATTCAATTAGCAGTTTTGTTTGTGTTACTCAAAGTTGTTATTTAAGAGCAAGCTATCTTTACTATTGAGGATTAGAGAAGAAACGGAGAAGAAAGAAAGGGAAAGTGAAACAAAAAAAAAAAAAAAATTAATGGAAACAAAAAAAAAAAAAAAAAAACAAATTTGAAGATGATTTTGGTCATCCCATGATCTAGTTTTGCTTGAAGAGAATAATTAAGTGGGCAAAGGAATAGTACTATTTTCTTTTGATCATTGGCAAAAGAAATAGAGGAGGAAGGTTAAATATCCTCAATCTGAAATTTTCAAGAGGGTAAAGTATAATTAATTTTTTTTCTCGTTCACATGAAAATGTAATTCATGTTCATCATAATACTAATCAGTGTATTCTTTTCTTTTTTATCATTAACAAAATAATCATTCTTGAGAATATTGGAAAGGAAACTAATGATCTTTGCATCAAAAAGTAGTAATTTTAACTAATCGATCGACTAAGTCTCATTAGAAAATTATTCATGAGAATAATTAAACTTCCGTAATCGGCAATAAATAGTCTCCAAACATTTTCTTGATCATCATCACAAGTCATGACAAGCAAATTCGCTGATATATATATTGCACGAAGAGACCTTATCTCAAATCATAAATAGCATAATCTCTAGTAAGAGATGACCTTATTATTTGGTCGAGTCACCCTCATTTTTGTGAGTCTCTATTCGTTACTTGGGGGATACCTGAAAATCTTATAGTAGCAGAGATTCAGCACCAACATCTAATTCACACCCTAGACACCTAAATTCAAGTTATAACACTCTGTCTCGGATTCGAATAAGTGTTTATACTATTTTCGGGTTTGAAATAATATTGTTGTTATTCTTTATATGACCAGTCTCGATAACACTTATGTTTGACTTAGTTTGGATCATGCCTCTTAGTTCCTAACGAGGTCATAGTCTTTGAATTTGGCACTATGTTGTGAACTTGAATAACTTTCCAAGAGATTTCGCATCATCAAAATACAGTACCCTAAAAACCCTAGACACATACGTCTGTTTCAAAATTAATAGAGGTGTTGACCACCTCGTATCAACACTCTATCTCGGGTTCAAATCAGTGCTTATACTATTCTCGGGTTTGAAACAATAGTGTTGTTATTATCTATATTGTCAATCTCGATAAGTCTTGTGTCTAATTGAGCGTGGATCATGCATCTTCCTAACGAAGTCATAATCTTGGAATTTAGCATTATATTATAAACTCGAATAACTTTCTAAAAGATTCCACATCATCAAAACACACAAAAAACCCTAAACACATACGTCTGTTCAAAATTAATAGAGATGTTGATCACCTCGTATCAACATGAGAAAAAGCAGTCCGATTTCATTTTGACAAAAGTGATTGGCATGCCCTCCTCATAGCATGCAAAGAATTGAACATGTAGAGACAAAGACTGACAAATCTATGACTAAGGGTACTGTATCGAACAAGAATAGTTGCATTATAGCAAATCATGAAAAAAAGAGAGAGAGGAAAAATCTGCAGGGGTTTTATGCCTAAAATATCGGGCTCAGAAGCAAGAGGAGATTGGTGGCACATGAAACCAGTGGAAAAGAAAAGATGAAAAGGGAACAAACTGTCAGGTGATCGGGAATTCCTTCTTGCATCTCTATCAAGCTCGCATGTTTCTTTCGTGGTACTTTTTTTCTAAGCGTTTATTCGATCTATCTAGTTTTGCTATTGGTTCTTTGGACATCACATCAGTGGAAAATATGTCCGTAGAAGATTAGATGAAACCAAACTTGTTAACGCTATACAACCACAACGTAAAGTAAATTGCACATCATAAAGAAGTTGCCATGGGAGTCTATAACAACTTGTTGGGTTCATTTTTTTAAAGGAAATGAATGGAAGGGGAGGAAATAAAAAATTCTTCCTTTTGTTTGGATTGTAATTTAAAAGAAAGTAAAGATTATAGAGGGGTTCTAAAACCCTTCCATTTCTTTTAATTGAAAGGATTTTATAATCCTTCCAATTTGGAGTTTTTTGGAGGAAAATGAAAGGTTAAAGATAAAAAATCTTTATTGTCCCTAAGTTTCTTTATTTTTATTTTCACAATTACCCTTATTACATCATAAACTCCTACATTATCTCAAAGAGCACTCAAGTAATTTTTCATTTAAAATTGTCATTTCCTTCTCCAATCCAAACAAATGATTATAAAATATTTTTTCTTCCTTTCCATTATTATTTTATTACAATTCAAACAAATGAATCTTTTTCCTTTCATTTCCTTTACTTTATTTTTCTTCCTCTAATTTCAATTCATTTCCATCCTTTGTGCAATCCAAACACATGTAAAAGGAAGAAGCATAAAGTAAATTATATTGTATATCATGATAAAGAAGTTGCCATGGGAGTCTAAAAGGTGGAAGACATATATATAGCAAGGCTCTTTTTGTTAAGTGACCACATCATATCTTTTCAATATGCCCTCGCAAGTATGTAGGCGGAGTTAGTTTTTTAACTTTGTATTTGAACAGTTTTGATGTATTTGAATGGGTGGCAGTAAGTTTTGAATCCAAAATCTTTTGGTACCTAAACTCTGATACATGTTAAGTGACTATCTCATCTAAAAGATTAAATTGTTAGAGAAGGTTTGTTGTATTATTTATTATATTCAACACTTTTCTTTCCTTTGATTATGAGGTATTCGTCATGGCATATTACATTAAATCCACTTTAAAATTATAAATTTCATGGTGCAACATTACGGCTCAATACATGTATCAGTTCAATTAATATAGGCTCGAACTCCGAACTTTTGGGTGACGAGAGAAATCAACAAAATATTTTCGTTCTATTCATAAACGATAATCAATAAGGATAAGGGAAAAAGTAATTTTAATTTCTAAGAAATATGATAAATCTTAAACGAGTCCTAGTAAATTTTAAAATCTCTCAACAAGTCTTTGTACTTTAATTTCTTTTGTGATTTTTTGTGGAACAAGAAGTAAAGTACTAACATACAGTTTTTGGCCTTAAAGTGTGATGTGGATTGGCAAATTTGTTATCCTTTTAAATTTTTATTGTTTTATGCAACGACACGGGGAGAATGAGTTTTGGCTATTAAACAAAAAAAATAGTGTGACTGTTTGCTTCTTGGTTGAAAAAAAAAAAATTACATCAGTACAGTCACATTCCAACGAACAAGTTGAAAATTAGTAAAATAAAATGGTCCAATAGATAGTTGGACAATGGTCTAATTGTAAGGGTAAAAATAACATTTTAGTGCATTATTCCTATTTTCCATCACAAATTACAAAAGAAATTAAATTGCAGGGACTTTTGGAGGGATTTTCAAATTCAGGGGACCTATTTGTTCTTTTATATGATACAAACTCACCAATAATCTCATCTGGCAGTTTTCATTTAGCAAATTGAAATGCAGCCTCAATCATTATTCAAATTTCAAATTGGTCATTCGATGAATGGCCTGATTGCAGAAGAATTACACTATCTGTATCCACTTTTTCAACCAATGTATGTGTTATAATATATACACGTCTCCCATATTGATAAATTATTAATTCCAATAAGGTTTTACAAGTTCTTGTACTACTTCACTTAACACTAATTAATTTTAGAACGGAATCTCATATTTCTTAACAATATGCATGCAAGGAGATTTTATTTAATTCTTTGTTATCAAATTGTTAGTGTATTTTTTCGTCCGCCACTAAGGCTTTGGTCCGGTAATATGTATACGAGAATTTATGAGCTCAAGTCTCGCTGATTATGACCTTAGCCTCCTGTGAATCAAAAAAAAAAAAAAAATGTATTTCATTCAGATATGAATCTGCCCTGTCGTTGCAAGTGGATGATAAGGGCAACGTTTGGCTGGCTAAGTTGTTTGATGGGATAGGAAGAGAAACGCTCAAGCACCTGATACAAAAACAGTGAGTACGATGTCTTTCTTCTTTTTCTCTATTCTTGTAAGCTTTATGCGGCAAATATCAAGGTAAAGATGATTCTTGTTTGAGAAGCATACTAAAATTCCTACCATACAATATATATCTCTTTATAACACATCGAAAGTGCACCTTGGGAATTTTAGTCTACTTCTTCTATTTTTTTTTCTCTTTTTGGTTTTTTTGGTTGGCTAGCTCTCGACCCAATCTAAAATAATTAACTCAAATTATTATTTAAATTCATAATACTCATTTAAAAGTCACATTCATATGACTTTTCTCAGCAGGTGAGACATTACATAAGAGTTTAGATGTGAGGAAGGAGGGTTCTATGGTAAATTGCCAAAAACTAATTTTCTCAAGTTTGAATTCTAGCTAATCAAAAATGACAAAAAAAATACTGAATTAGAAGATCAAAGGGGAAAAAAAGAAAGATGCATTTAGCTAATTAAGTAACATTAGAATAGAATTAATAAATTGTTATTTCAATGCTTTTTAAAACTTTTCTCTATTTAAATACGCTATGTTCTCCTACCGTTAGTTATTTTATTAACATAGAAAAAGAACATCATCATCTCCACAAAACCTTCAGAAAACTCAAAGTATATTGTGAATGGAGAATGACTCCCACAACTATATACTAGTCTACTAACTTAATTTGATTGTGAAAACAAAGGAAGAAGTATCCTTCTAGATATTGTTTATATAACAAAATCAAATCAAGTGTTATTCCACTTAACGTGATCAACTCTATAGATTACCATCACACTCATTCATATCAAGAGTCTTCTTTTATGTTAACACCATGCACGCTAGAACTTGTTTGAGTTATTATCTTCACCTAACTAAATATTGTTAATATAGTAAGAACAAAACTAGAAATGTAAACCCTCCCTCCCCCCAGTTTTCAAAAAGACTAGGAGAAAGCATCTTGCCTAGGAAACTTTCAACTACTCTAATTCAATTACAACTAAAATATTACTCAATGGAATTAAAATGCATCATTATTAGTTTAAGCCAGAACAAAACAAATAGAAATGCATTTCTGTTATTCCTCTAGCTTTTTCTTAGCCAACTTGGTGCCACAACACAATTAAAATTTAAGATGGTAAATTGGAAAATCCTGTTACAGCTAGGTTGTACTTGATGCAACATCTTAGTAGCCCCATGTGTTTGATTCTTACCCCAAGTTAGAGTACCAGCTTTATAGGAACAAGAATAGTTATCACAATATCACATGACGGCCTCTTCTAGCTAGCTCATCTTTATGGTCACCCTGTCTTTTGTTCTTCAATAACCAAAAGTATCTTTCCAGGATGCATGTATATCTATTGGGTGAGGATTCAGAAGAGAAAAGGAAACATAGAAATCTAATGCTATGGTCAAGTTATAATTTTTTTTTCAATAGAGTTTTAGTTAGAAGTAGTATTTAATATAAGTCGTTAATTATTTGACTTATATTAAATAATGCTGGGCTTTTAAAAATTTTGACGATAATATTGGAATTTAAAAAATTTAGAGAGGTATATTTTAGAAAAAAAAAAGAAAAAATCTTTTTTGAAAAGCTTCAGTTTCGAATTTATTATTTTTTAGTTTCTCTCAATTTCAACTTTTACCTAAAAGAACTTTAAAAAATGGGTCAAATCGGCTAGTTTCAACTTCTAATCTATAGAAATCACTTTTGAGTGTCTAAAAGTTATGCCAAATATAGCCTAAAACCAACACCAATAGTTTCTCTATATTTTTTTTTCTACATGTGAAGAATTTTGATCATTTATCTACATCTAGGAATTTCCTATTTTAGTTTTACCCTAACAGCTTCCCTACATTTAATAAATCTCTTATTTTAGAGAATCCCTATATATTTCAGTTCACTCTAATAGTTTTCTTATTTTAAGGATTCCCTATTTTTATTTTACTCCAAAATCTCTCCATATTTTAATTAAATATATTTTTTTAATTAAAAAAACTTTATCAATAACTTTAATTTTTTTTTATTTGTTAATTATTTATGATGATTTTTATTTTTAATTTCTAACATTTTTATTATTTTTCTTTTAACTTTTCTAATAACTTTATGTCTTTTTATTGATATTTGTTTATTTTTCATGATGATATTCTATTTTTTATTATTAATATTTTTTTTTTATTTATAACTTTTTTAATATTTTTCTGGATAGATTTATGGGGGTCCTTCTCTATCTTCACATATAGAGATGTTGAAATTGACTCTAGGGATTTCCTAGGGAAGCTATTGGAGACCTTTTTTTTCCAATAACTTCCGAATATGTCAGGAAAATGGGAGGGTAGGAAACCTGTTAAAGAAGGCCTAATGATTCTTAATTTACTATTTTATTATTATTATTGTTATTATTTTGATAATATGGGAAACATCCCCACAATGGACAAACACACATCATTCTAGAATGAAATCTCACAATCACCTTCTTGAACACATTATTTTAGCCTTATAGTTTATTTAATTAAAACCTCCAAAAGTGCAATAATGGGCCTCACTACATATATTAAATTTGTCAAGAGTTTGATTATAGTAGCAGTAAAATAATTTCAAATCTCCGCTTTGATGAATCCTACCTCTCCTATTTCCCAGTCAGGCTACCCCTTGGAAGCAATTTTTTTTTTCCTTTATTGTCCTTTTCCTCATGAATCCAAACGAACCCGTATTGGCGTTTACGAATTTTCCTTTCTTCTCTGAGTTCCCTCCCCTCTTCCTTTCATCATTATAAAGTAGATACAAGATACCCTTACAAAACTTCTTACATTACATGTACACCGGCATGAGAAACAAACTTGAAGTAATTGGTTTGTTTAAAAGTTTTCAATTTTATTTTTATTGTTTTTAAAAAAAATTCAATTTCACCTCTATTATTTCTATAAAAAAAATTATTTTCGTCTTTATTGTTTTACTAAAGGTTTCAATTTCGTCCTTATTATATTTCTAAAGTTTTAAATTTGTCCATAATATTCGAAGATTGAATTGAAATTTTTTGAGAAATGATAAGGATGAATTTGAACTTTTTTAGAAAATAATAGGGACTAAATTGAATAATTTTGAATAAAAAGGACAGATTTGAAATTTTAGAAAAATAATAGGAAGAAAAATGAAATTTTTTAGAAATAATAGGGACAAAGTTGAAGCTTTTAAGGATATAATAGGGATGAAATTAAAAAAATTAAATAATAAAGACTAAATTGAAATTTTTGAAAAACAATAGGGACTACATGTGACTATTTAATGACATTGAGAGATTGCAGCCCTAGATACTATTTCACTATCTTCAGGTTCTTCAATTAGAAACGTTATTGTAATTTCAGGAATATATATATCAGAAGATTTGTTTCATTTTGGCCTTTTAAGTTATTTGAGAATTCAGACCTTCCCTGAGAGATTAAACATAATGTTAGGACTCTAACGTTATGATTGGATTGTGTTGATTGAGCATGGAAAGGAAAGGAAAGGAATGAGAGAGATTTGAGAATCTATTAATGAGGTTTTTTTTATTTGCCCTCAAATTGTGGAAAATAAAGTAATAATTTTTCAAAAGACGGAAGTACTTTTTTCCAAAAGACGGAAGTACTTTATTCTTAACAAAAAAAAAAGACTACACACGTCTCATTGTTGTTCTTTTATAATAAAGTCATTCGTTGTGTTACATTATATCAACCAAATATATACCACTAGAAGACCCTAGAATTTGTTTTTTAATAATTTTATAATTTTACATATAAAATTATTATATCTTTTCTTTAATTTTATTTTTTCAATCTAAATAAAAAATTATAAAAGTTTGTCTTTTACTTCCTCTGGCTAATCTAAACATAGTTTGATAGAAAAGTCTGCCCTTACCATCAAAGATAAAAAATGTTCTCTTCTAACTATCTTTATTGTGTCACTAAGAATCTTTTATCTTCTCTATTTTAGCTTCACCAATCAGCATACAAGGGATAAGATCAAATTGTGGTCTTCTTCAATCACTAGGAGTTACAATGTGGACTCTATCCCTTATCCGTTATTTTTATCGTTAAAAAATGATTAAAAAAAAAAGTGTAACGTTCTTTAAATTAATAATTATCTAAATCCTATAACGACCGCATTCTTTACATTAAAAAAAAAAAAAAAAAATTGCAATTAGCAAACGAATGCCATTCTCAACACAAACTCATGCTAGGGCCTAGGCTAGGGCTATGATGACAAGGTGGAATTGATGGACGATATGGTCAATGATTCTAGATTCTCACATTATCATAATCACACTTGAAAGAAATAGTACACACCAGACAAGTTGCCATCTAAAGCCTTTGCATGCTATAAATAGTTTATAGCATAAAAGCTTTATTAGCATACCACTGACCCACAAAAGACCACAAACCAATTAACATAATTAGCTAAAAGCTTACTTCAATGGCTTCCAATTCTCATTACTACTCCAATAACACTTTCTCTAGTGAAGCTCCAGCAATAGGCTCAGATCACAACTCATGCTTAGCAATGTGCTACAAAGAAACTTTCCCTTTCTTTGATGATCATGGAGTAGTTAACATGGTGGATTCTCATACCATGCCATCAATCTTGGCAGCAGCATCTAATTTTCCAAAGCAATTTGGGGTTCCAGATTTTGCGACATTATCAATTCAAGATTTTGGTGGTTCATGCGAATATGCCTGGAGTACTCAAGCTTCTGCAGCTAAGTATCAACCTGAAATGAATCATGAGTTTGGAGAGGAATGCAATGGCGGCTTGGTATCTAATTATTGGCCAGTTCATCCCATGGTTGCTGCTGATAATTGGGTATTTTTTTTCACCTTCTGCTTCAAATGTTTATCTATCATATCCATGTAGCATTTTTCCGGGATCGAGCGATGGCTATAAGTAGTAGCGACGAACGCTCATGCTCTATGGCGATTTTTTGGTGAACTCGAAAATTAGTTGGATAAAGCTTGGTTTGGTTTTAATGTTAAACGCATATATAGGTTTATGTCGATGCATGAAGCATTAGCACATAAAATTAATTAATAATACGATGTTTCGTGTCTTTTTCTTAAGATTGATCAATTGAATAATTGCATTTTAGGGAATTCAATCGAAATCGGGGCAAAAGTTGGAAGAATCCACAGCAAGAGTTGGCAGGTACTCTGTGGAAGAAAGGAAGGAAAAGATTCTCAAATATCTGAAAAAGAGAAACCAAAGGAACTTCAACAAGACTATTAAGGTATATCGAACAATCGGTGTATATATATATATATATATATATAGCTCGAATGAAGCATCTGTCGAATAATATAAAACATTATCCTAAGCTACTTGTCTCTCAAAATTATCCAATTATAGCAAATGGATTAATGTAATAGTAATGTAATAGAAAAATTTTGGGGGCTTGTTTTGACGTTGTGTAATTTATTTATTGCTTTTAACGAACTCGATCTATGCAGTATGCATGTCGCAAAACCCTAGCTGATAGGCGAGTTCGAGTTCGTGGAAGATTTGCCAAGAACAGTGAAACATATGAAGATGAAACTCTAATGAAGGCCAATGATAGTCCATGTGAAGCTAAAGAATTGTATTATGATGGCTCGCTTCAGGTAAATAATTCTCAAAAATGTTTCATGGTACCTTGAAATTCATTTTCATTACCATAATGTCAATGTCAGGAATATTCTTTTCGTGAGATAAGTAAGTGATTCATTAAACTCCAAATGAATATACAATGATCATATAATATATATTTTTTGGGTACGTTACAGAACAACTGCGATGACGAGAATTGGCTACAAGAAGCAATTTCAAGTCTTATGTATGTACCATATGTGGATTATTGACTTCTAGAGCTTTATAGGACGTAGAAAGCTCTCGATTTGTATTCATGTTACCTATAATTATATTGAATTACAAGGTTTCAGTTAATTTTCCATGGTTGTAATTGCAATTATGTCTCATTTCTGACTAATGTATGAGGAACAATTTTCACTTCCTCATCAATTAATGGCTTATCCTATTTGTAATAAACTTTTTATCTTTTCTAGACATAATTCAAATGTGTCAAGAGCACTATTTTGAGTTTATAGAGTAGAGTAAAAACTATGCAAATATTATTTATGCACTCGTAATTCGTGAAATATGTAGTTGCTACTTATAAACCAATTATTGTCACGTGTAACGTACTAATTTTATTCTTTAATCTCTATTATAAGGTAGCAAATATTTTAGAAGAAAATTTGTTACCAAATTTGCCTATAATCACCTATTAAGAATTACAGTCTTATCACAAGTGGAGGAAAAATTTGTTCATTTTTATTGTTACGATATACACTTGTCCGATGTAAAAAAATTATAAACTCCAAAATTACCATATTAGAAAAAGGTAAACCAAATAATTCTATCGTAAACAATAGCTGCAAAAAAGGTAAACCATATATATATATATATAAGAGAAAAAGTGAATTAGAAAATAGGGATACTTAAAAAAAATGCTCAGAAAGTATTCTTTCAAGCGTTTGTTGCTCATATAACATTCTGAGATCTGTCAATTTTTCTTTATGAGTTTCAAAAGCTTCAGCAAATTCAAATACAAGCTCATTTCTCACATTACCGTTAATTAGGGAAATGGAAAGTGTTACACCCAATAATTTGATGGAATAGTTAATTAGTGACCTGTTGTAATTAGATGTTTTGAGTTTGAACTACGATTTTGACCTCTATTGTAACAAAAAAAAAATGAAAAGTGTTTCCTAATTAATCATCATACCCCTATTGCAATAGCGTAAGGTTCAACTTTAAACAAAACATATTTTTGCACTTAATAGCATAAGTATCCTCCTTCATGTGGGCTTAACGAAGAGATGAAAAACGAAAAAAACAACCTAAATATATATATATATAAAAAAATAAAAAAAATTCCTAAGTTAACATATTAGGCCCCTAAATTATGTAAAGGAAATAATTTCTCTCAACGCATCAAAAATTTATTCTATTCTTAATTTTACCTATGAGATCATATAATTCTCTCTGTTGTAAACATTTACACACTGATGAATGCATTCCCTTAAGCCTAATGGAAAAGGAAAAAGGGGAACTGTGAATTAACTTTTGAATAAAATGAAAAAGAGAAAGAACACTATTACATTGCACGCGAACTGGGACAGGCATAAAATATTGGAATTGACGATGAAAGAGAATTATTTCTAAGTTTTTTTTTTTTTTTTTTGCTAAGTATCTTTCCAATTTCAGCTTTTGAATCTCGATTAACTGAATCTCCTGCTTCAGATATTATTTCGCAGTGTTCCGTTAGGATTGTTGTAGAGGGAAAAACATTGTTTTTTTTTTTTTGCAATATCAGAATTTTCACACGTAGTTCATGATCATCTTAATTTAATTTATAACTAAGTTGCATCATTAGTTCAGCGATTTAATTTTCTTTTAAGTTGATTCTTTGTTAATATATACAAAATCTCTCTCTATTTTTGTGTGTGCGTCTCTTTATTTTTTGGGTTAATACCACTTTTGGTCCATTATCTTAATCTCATTGACGATGTGGTTCCTTATCTTAAAAAATGATATATTTTAATCCCTTATCTTTTCAAGTTAAGACACCGTTAGTCATTTTATATGTCCGTTAAAAATTTACGGCATTCTTTTTTTTCATAAAGATACACGTGCGTTTTCCGTTAAAAATTTAATTATTTGTGTGTATATGTAAAAATTCTGATGTGTGTGTGTGTGTATGTTAGAATATTTCTCTATATATTTTGTGGGGTGTGGTTAATTATTTTTGGTTTTACAAAATAGGCTAGATATCTGACTCATAAACTAGTCTGTGATCATATTGTGTTAAACCTACCTTATAAGTCCATATACGGTTAATTGTGTGTAGGCCTGTATATTCTGACAGAACCTTTTATGGGAGGGTCTATTAGAATAATTTATAAATACATGGGTAGATCCTTTTTCTTATTCTAACTCTAATTGATTGTTCGCATAAATAATAGTTAATCCAAAATAGAATAAAGAGAAAAAGACATTTGTTAGTAATCAAGTAACAATTGCAACTTACTTTTATCAAGTTCATTTGCTACTCAGGAAAGTAACATATTTGAGGGGAGAAAAAGAAAATGGGTGTCACAAGCAAGCATTCTACCAATCGTAAGAAAGCACTAAAATGAGTTGACTCCATCATGGTTGCATTCAAGAAAATGTCCACGTCAAGGCTAACGGTTTATTATCCAAATTTTGCCAAGTTCGCATAAAAATGTGATCTCCAATACCGCTGGACTGTAATCAATGGGAAACTTGTTTGGGATGTTATACTGGTTATTTTAAATGTGTCAAAATTCTGAACACATAATTTTGTTAAAAAAAAGATATAATCTACGTTAGTCAAGTAATATAAAACGTATTAAAATTGACTCTAAAAAGTTAATCTCGTAGTTAATTGAAATTGAAACATAATTATTAACATATCTCTGTCCACTCACTCTTTAAATACTTTACCACTAAACTGATCCTTCGGGGTTGGACATTGGACATATTTCCTTCTTTACTCAAGTAAGTAGACTTCGTCCAACATTCATGATTAAGATGGTGTTCGGGTCCTAAATGGCAAAAAGAGCGAGGTCATTGTCAATGAGACATTACAATGATTATAGAAATAACCAAAATGAAGCAAAAGCATTGTCAATGTCCTTTGAAGTGAGGGGAGGGTTAACAATCAGTGGGCATCAAACTACTACGCATTTGGTGTCACAATTGATCATCAAATTTTCAACAGTTGATTGAATGTGTGTTTTCCATTCGACGTCAAGACTATTTCAATCACAGCCTCATAGCAAAAGATTTGTCGGCGACAATGAGTTGATATTGCATCCATTTTTCATACAGATATGAATATGGAGAAGCAATTACAGCCATATCCATATACTATTGGTCCCTCGGTATCATTTCAATGAACTACTACATAACACTTGGCTCACCTTTTATACGAGAATTTTGTGGCTTCCTTTTCAAATTTTCCAGCTTAGATGACCACAGCACAGTTTTTTATGCTACTATGTCAAAATGATTTTCAAGGCTTGAGATTTCTCACCACACCTATGAAGCATCAAGCTGGAAAGCATTATAATTAGCTTCACCTATTTTCTTGACAAGGCAATTCACAAGCTACGACTTGTTCATAATACAAATTCGATTAAGTTGAGTGAAATTAATAATCAAATAACGATTTGTTATACTTAAATCTAGTTCTGATTTTGAAATATGTCTTGAACGAAAAGTTGATTGATTTCATGATAATTGTATGCTTCCTCAATTACTTCAAAAGAAATCACATGCTTCATGTAACAAATTCCATTGCTCTTGAAGCAAACATGTAATTAGAAGTAATTAGCTTTAAGAAATGACTGTGATGAATAGCCACAAAGGAGAGAACGTTAACAAATAAGCAATGATATACTATCTTTGGTAATTATATTATCAGAAAAGAAGAATGTTACATATCACCGATAATGATAATTCACTACTTTTGCATGGTGAAAATTAGACATTTTAATACATAAAATTCTTATCCTACTAGGGATAGTGAAACACCATCTCGGTGATATTAGTTATTACTATTGACAAATGCATTTTACACACAAATGTAATAGGCATTAGTTGAAAAAAAAATTAAAATATCTCCTCCACACCATCACTTACATTTTGCAATTTTTTTTTTTTTTTCTGTAATGTTCACATTTCTCTTTGGATATATCAAGGCGTGAATATTGGAGTATCAATGAGGACGTTTATCAATATGATAGTGACCACTCTTTTGACTCCATTGCAATCGTTGTCCCAGAATCTAAGTGACAAATTCGAACAATATAATCATAATGATACTTCTTCACGAGGTATTCACCCATCACAATCCACTAATGGGTGTCTGGGGTTCATTTGCAACGAGATAGCTCTCATCTAACCTAAAAGGACCAAACTTTAGTTTGTCTCAAATGATCATTTTCAATTACTTGTTCTATATACTTCACTTGAACTTGTCGTCAGTATTTTGGGTTAGTCTCGATAAATTTTGTATCTAATTGATTTGAATCTGAACTCTTTTAAATGAGACTATATATTTCGAAATTTGAACTCTGATGTGAGTCATTCTCAGTGGCGTTTTGTCATAAAAAGATAGTTGGAATGTTTTGTAGCTTATCCAACATATGCATCCAGTAATTTTACCTTATTTACTAACTTGCCTCAAAACTTCCCCTAATTACAAAAAAAAAAAAAAAAAAAAATCCCTCATTGCTCTTATCAATATATTACAAACTAGGCCCAAACCAAAAATAAAAAGAAAAGATAAGTAGCTATTACTTACACTTGTAATTAGAGATTTTTAACGAAGTTTATCACATTGACTTTGATTGATTCACAAAACCTTGATGTGATGAGAGGAGAAAGCTAGGTTTTTGTTTTGGGTGTATGAGACCTTGTATAATCAAGATTTAGGTGAACTATTGAACATTGTCTTCTAGCAATGTTACTAGATTATGCATGTTTTATCAATTATTACAACTTGTTATGACACTTGTTAATTACATGAATTTGTTTTATAGGTTTAGATACGTGCTATATAACTACCATGATTGACCTCAAATATCGGATAGTATTTAATTTGTAGAATCACTCTTTTGTGAAGAGAAACAAGAGATTGAACGTATATAAGCAAGAGTGCTCAGAGTTTAGTATGCAATTTTAGTAATTTACAGGGGTTCGAATTTCTTTAATTGACTAACAAAAAAATACAAAAGAAAAAAGAAACAAAATGAAATGGGTCAATTCAATATGGTGTCTAAGTAGGACACAGATGAGGCCTTGGTTCTCACCACCGATCCACCATTCTATTGAAAAGTACTATCTCTACTCGCCTCCTTGGCCCAACTTTTTAAAAAAAAATTGTCCCATAAGTGAAGAAACATGTTCAAGATATTAGATAATTAAACTAAACCACTTTTTAACTAGCAGCTTAAATTCTTTAGATGAGTTTGTCATTCAGTGGAAATAAGTTGTGAGCATCCACAAACAAATTCATTTGGAGAATTGTAGTTTCTCGGAGAGAAGATATATAGATGCTTTATGTTATAATCTAAAACACGTTTATTTGTATAATTTTATAAGACTGTCTTAGATTTTACAAACAACTCTATTGTCGTTAAATTTGAATCATTTGAGAGGATGTTTTTTCACTTTTATCTTTTTTTAAAAGAACAAGTAGAGGTTACGGATGTTCCATAGTGTGGTATCTAAGTGGAAGTTGCAATCCAAAATTATCATAATGAAATTAATTGATTTGTTCGAGAGGTATGATGTCCAAAGTTATAATAGAGAAGTTGATGCCTGATTTAGCAAGGAGGTGGATGGACCCTATACTTTGTGGAGGAGTATAGGTTCCCATGTTTTTTTTATGGGTCAAAGGTTTCTAAGGTTATGCAGCTTAAATACAACCGAGAGTGAGACAAGGACAAATTTAGATATTTTATCAGTAAAATTTAAATATTTTTAAAAATTAAAATTAGTGGCATTGTCTTGGAAGCTAAGTGGCAACAAAATAATTTTAAAAATTAAAATATAGAGTTATTTTAAAATATTTATTAAAGCTAGTGAGGACTACAACCCCATAACCAAAGAGCAAAGTCATTCTTGAATAAAAAATTGAGATAAAGTGTCTTGGGGATGAAATATTAGGTTTTTTGAGGCTTCATCATTTCCTTGCAAAACACAAATCTACCTAGTTTTCCTATTCTATAACTTTGTAGACTTTAGTCAATGGCTATCTATACAATAATTTGGTTATCTTCTACACTTCCATCAACATGTTATTTGTAAAACTACATGATTTCAGTATACTCCTTAATTCTAACCAAATTTTACGTTTTCACTAAAACTCACCCTCCAAGAATTTCATAATTATCAGTTTTTCTGCTTCTTTTTCAACCACAATGACCAAGAATACGAGTTGAGGAAAGGAGGAACCCTTCAATGGTATCGACGCCATAGCCTAAAGATTGCTTCCATAGTTAATGGTCTTCTTACGATACTTAACATTAAGTTTGTTATACATGCAAAATAAGCTCCATAATTTGTGTACCTTTACGATGCAGAAGGCCTCTCATGGACAGCCCAAAATATACAAGTCAAAAAGATGAGATTTCGGCCCAACCTCGTAGTATCTGGTCGTACATTAAATGCAGAGGATGGGATAGAGAAGTCCTGGCCCAATCCCGTGATAGATCGTGTAGCATTAGTCATCCTTGCCACCAAACACATGGGAATTGGAATCACAAATTTGCTAGTAAGGAGCGTTAAACTTGGCTTTCTTTTATCGAATTGCATAGTTGCTCCTTTAATAAGGTTTTTAATGGCTTATTGCTTTGTATTTGGAAACATGGGTGTTGGATAGTTCCATTCAGTAATATTAATATATTCCATCTCTAGACCCAAAAGGAAAAAAAAAAAAAAAAAAAAAAAGATGGAGAAATCTTAAAATTGGGAACAAGTACTTTAAGGTGAGATTTGGCATATGAGGTAACTGATATAGGCTGGGCACTATCAGGATCTGATTTTTTTTTTTTTTTCGGGAGAATTATAATGTATGAGTTGACAATCATATAAATATTTTATTCTTTGTTTTTTGAAAAGGAAAGAATTTCATTAAAATTAATATTTTATTCAATAGAAACTAATTGAACTAATTTTATAAGGTCAATGTGGATTGCGACCCTAAAATAAATATCAGCTCCGTCCCTCGACACCACGTATTGGTCCGTGATGTTAGCTAAAGAAGTATTTTATCTCCTTTGGCTGCAGTCATTAAGTGATTGCAACCGCTGGCAGATGATCAACATTTACTACAAGAAAAACTGTAAAAGGTGACAATCCGTCTCTTTTTCGTCGCCAAAAAAGTGACGAAAAGGATACGAGACTTTCGTTACATGAATAGTGACCAATTTGAGACGGTTTGGAGATGAAATTTGTATGTCGTCTCCCAATGAAAATGATTTGGAGATGAAACATGAATGTCATCTCCAATTCGTCTCTTAGCGGAGATGAAATGGAGACGAAAAATAATTAATAATTAATTATTAAATTTTGCTTAACAATTTACTATAAACTTGTAATTAAATAGTAAATAAATTAATAATAATAAATAAATAATTATCTTTATTGATTTAATTCTTCCATAAATTTTTTAAAGTAGCTCAATATTTTCTTTTTCAAAAAAATTCCTATAAATTAAATACTTTATTTTAATCTAAAATTCAAGTTAATATTAATAATTAAGGTATTATTAATATTTTACTCTAAACTTGTAATTAAATTATTAATTAAATAGTAAATAAATTAATACTAATTAATTAAAAAAAATTCCAAAACCAAAAGAAGACGGACCCATTGGTCCATCTCCGAAAAAGGAGATGGACCCAATGGTCCGTCTCCAAAAAAAGGAGACGAACCAATGGTCCGTTTCCGAAAAAAGAGACGGACCCATTGGGTCTGTTTCCTTTTGGTAGACGGTGGTTCAAGTGGCTGACAGCCACTTGAACCAATTTCAATTGGTTAACTTTTGAAATTGGTTCAAGTTGGTTAACTTTTGAAATTGGTTACAGTGGCTGTTAGCCACTTGAACCAATTAAAAAATTCCCCCCAAAATATTTTGGGAAAATACAAAAAAAAATAAATTTTAAAAGGACTTGGCACGGTTTAAGTGGTTGAAAAATCCAGCCACTTGAACCATTAATGAATTTTGGGGGAAAAAATTTTTTTTAAAAAAATTGACCATAAACCCCCCTCCCCTTTCTCTTAACTCATATTTTCAAGTGTGAATTAATTATTAGTTTACCTCATTTTAAGGTAATTCCTTTATTTACTTTTATTTTAATTTTCGAATTTGTTTTGGTTTAGTTCATTATATATATATTTGTATATAATGCCAAATATATGTATATAGTGTTCTTGACCCAATGATTTTAGATTTTATTTTTATACTACCACGTTTGTTTGGATTATATATGTACTATGTATATATGTCATATATATGTATGTATAACTAATAGATTTACGTAAATATTTATTGTTTTGGTGGTTTTTTCATGATTTTAAGATTTTTTTTAAAAAAATTCAGTTTTATTTAGTTTTTTTTTTCCTTTCATATATACATATATATGTGTGTGTGTGTGTGTGTGTGTGTGTGTAAGTAATAGACTTAGGTAAAAATATGATTTTTTTTTGTAGTTTTATCATGAGTTTAGGGTTTAAAAAAAAAAAATCATGTTTCTTTTTGTTTTTCTTTAATATTTGTATATATAGGTGTATAAGTAATAGATTTAGGTAAATATATATATATCATTAGTATAATTTTTATGGTAAAAAATTTCAAAATTTTATAGTAATTTTGACATAATCCGAATTTATTAATTTTTTTTTTTAAAGAAATTTAAAAAATATGATGGAAAGGAAACAAAATGTGAGGGAGACAGAACGGAGACGAAATGTGAACGGAGACGGAAATGAGACGAAATTATAGGGAGACGGAAATGAGACGAAATGGAGACGAAATGTGAAGGAGACGGAAAAGTGACGAAATGTGAGGGAGACGAATTTGAGACGAAATGTGAGCGAGACAGAAAGGTGACGAAATATCTTTTCATCTCCATTTGAGATGAAACGGAGATGAAATTCAAAAAAGGAGATGGGTCGAAAGGTGACGCCCGATTTTCGTCTCCGTTCTATCTCCTTTTCAGATTGGAGACGAAAATATGCTGTCTCCGAACGCGAAATTTTTTGTAGTGATTAATACTCAAGCTAGGGATCGAGGTGCATAAATTAAAGGAACCTTTGGCTACATAACAGCTTAAAGGTAATTGAGAATCTTGTTATGTCTGTAGTCCAACTATTAGCATGTCAACATATTGAATCTAATCGTTATCTAGTTTAAAATACTTCAGCTCATAAAAAAGTCAATTAATTATACACTAAATATATAATCCATACATATACAGTATAAGATGGGACTCGTAAAAAAGTCAACTAATTATACACTAAATATATAATCCATACATATACAGTATAAGATGGGTCGTTGCAAATTTAATATGTGGCTATGATTGTATGTGGGACAACAAATTTTTATATTTGCAGATCAAGTTGATCGATCTGGAAAACTTATGCTAGGATTGCACGCATTAAGTTAGGGTCGGATTTAGAACTTTTTCCAAGTAAAAATTGTAACATCATAATATGAAAATTATAGTAATAATCTTTTAAACATTAGATAAATGATATAGTATACAGGACCTAAGAGCAATTACATATATCATCATTTTTTTACAAAAAAAATAAAAAAATTCTTTATATTATTATAGTTGTTCACTATGAGTCTTCATATTTTAAAAACGTTATAGAGTCTTTTTCTTATCAATATTATCAATACTACAAGAAATGATGACATTGCCGGCGTTTATTTTAATATTTCGAGGCTCTTCGAAAGTGCCGCATAAATTAATACCGGCGCAATGAAGCGCTAGTGCATGTGCCGCCGCCGTAGGAATAGCCGTCGTTTTAAGAAAGCGCTGGTACAGATAGATATATAGCAGCGCTTCATAAGCGCCGGTGATATCCTTTTTTCACAGCGCTTTCTAAGCGTCGGGGATTTTTTTTGTAATGGCGCTTTTTTAGCGCCGGGGATTATATATGTTTCACGACGCTTAAAAAGCGCCGAGATATCTTAATTTTTCACGGCGCTTCCATATAAGCGTTGGCGATATTCATTAACATTTCACGGCGCTTTTGGTTAAGCACCGCTGATAGTCTTCAACGTTTTACGGTACTTCTAGATAAGCGCCGGAGATATCCTTTTAACGTTTCATGGTGTTTCTAAATAAGCGCTAGAGATTTTGAATAATGTTCCAATGTGCTTTCCTCAATCGTATGACCTTTTTCCTTTTTGAAATTTCATGGGTATCCAAACTTCACTTGCATTCAATGGAGCCTTGAAATTAGCGGGGAAAACCTCTAATAATGAGAAACTTTCAATGATAAAAGATAATACATAAAATACAAGAATCCAAAAAGTAAATCCACAATCTCACATTTTAATAAATCCAAAAACTAAATCCACAATATCACATTACATAGAAAGTAATAAATCCAAAACTAAGTTGGCAATCTTTTATATTACATAGAAGGTTCCTAGCAAAAAGAGACAAGTTAACCAAAACATATTACATAAAGCATCTTTAATAGCACTTGGGAGCTCCTTCAACCTTGTCAATGAGAGATCAAGGTCCCCATTTATTGTTTGGATACCTATACCATTAGAAAACAAAACCAGGTATTAGTTAGCTATGTAGATTTGCAATATACATAGAAAGAAGCAAGATGCAGTGTAGAGCAAAGCATCTTTGAGTTTCTGAAACAAAGGAAAGCATAAAAGAGTTGTACTTGGTTGTAGAGAAGAATAGCAATGGTGATAGTACTCCAGCAAAAGTTGTGATTAGCAAATGGTTTGAGCAGTTGTCTTTGAATATAATTGTGAAGACAATAGCTGGGAAGAGGTATATTAATGCTGTGAATGATGCAAAAGATGAAGCTAAACAATTTAGAAGACTTGTAAAGGAGTTCACTTTTACAGCAGGGGAATTTAAAGTGTCTGATCAAATTCCATTTCCATTGTTAAGATGGATTGATTTTAATGGGACTGTACTTTAAGTCTATGAAGCACATTTCAAAAGAATAGGTGTGTGCACTTAGTAGAAAATAATGCAGGAGACACAATTTATCATGAACACAATGATGAGTAGAAAAAAGTGAACTCACAATGCACACCACCCAGATTACTTATCTAAAACGTTTGCATAGGAGGCATTCCAAGTTTTCAAGATAAAAACATGATTACCACACATATGCAGTAACATGAACTTCTCTAGAAGTATCAGGCTATATCCTAGAAAGTAACATGAACAAGAAGACTACTAGGGAACAACACGCATAAAATCCCAATAACGTAAAAAGGAAATAGCAAACCTCCATGCTCACTGCAACATAAATCACTGAAATCTTGAATTGTCACCTACTACAATCATATGTAACACATGCGGTCCTACGACAACAAACTCGATTATTTAGAAAGAAGAGTTTTCCTGAGGATTTTATGTCTAATATTTGGTCAGTCACATAATATCATTTCACTTAAATTAGATATCAAGTAATACTTTCCACAGGCACCCAGGCATAGCATCTAATAATAAGCAAGTCACTCGAAATCCAAGCATCATCTGTTGGTACAATAGTAATCACACAATCTCTTGATAGAGTTATTACCTGGCTGTGAGGTGGCACACCTCGTATTGAAGCTATGAGAGCATCCACTGTATTCCTTAGATCTGCAATCTCAGTTTGATATTGATTTTTCAACTCTTTTATTTCCTCTTGTGAAGCTATATTTTTTTCTCTTAACTCTTTCAGTTCCTCTTGTGAAGCTAGATTTGATTTCTTCAACTCTTCCATTTCAGCTTCCAATTTCTTGTGCATAGTTCCAGAATATGTTTTTGAGCCATAGACCATACTCGGTGTAGGTCCCAATCCAAAATCTCTAACCCTCCCAGGGCACTCCTCTCCTCGCAATTCTCTCATAACCTCAAGTTGTAAATCATAGTCATCCTGCCCCACTTCAAGTTCCAAAGCTCTTTGCTCCTTCATTGTATCACACCTCTCCTAAAAATATGAACTACAAACAATTAAAACATTCATAAGACATAAAATAGGAAACAACGCAATAATCATAAGTAAAATACCAGAAAATCCGTCACATCATCATCAAAAATTTCATTTTTCTTCTTGTGGGTAGCTTGATATAAATCAATTTCACCCACTTTAGTCCGATCCTTCTCCTATAAAAGTGAACATGCAAAGTTATCTAATAATTATGCTAAATTGTAATAGTCCAATACAATATTTTCTATGTACCATGTCATAACGTTTGTCGCCATAACTTAATCTTCCTAATGTATGGAGCCCAATTTGTTGCTTCCTATTTTTTGCTGCGTTCTCACATTGTTTCTGTAAATAGGAAAACAAAATTCATCAAGTAATCAAGTAGCAAAGCAACTAAACTTAAAAAACATGCTACAAGAAATCTCTGAAATGCACCTGATACTTGGAGTCTGACCATAAAGCAACCAAGTATATCAAAAGTCTTCCATTTGGCTCCGTAACCAAAATTCACAATTTTCATTGTCGAAAATACCCTTTAAACTGTTGTTTTAGCAATTGGCAAAATTAAAGCAATTTAAAAAACATATAAACTAAGGATTACACAATGTTCCTTTTTCTTTGCATTTGGATAATAAAGAAGAAAAAGTGACAAAGTGGTATTTTGTCTCAGTAATAAAGTATGAAAAATGTTGATATTCGAATAAAAATGTACAAAGTTAGGAAAATGAATTATGCTCTTTTGAACCAAGTTATTTGTAGGGCCTGGAATATTGATGACCATATTTACTAGTGATTATGCTGTAATTATGTAAATATTTTTGTCGATTATTATATACAACACACTTGCTTTTAGCAAAAAAAAAAAAAAAAGTATGAAAAATGTCAAAGTCGTACTTTGTGTCACATGAGGTGTTATTATAAAATACTAATTTGACTTTTCTGTTCTACGTTTGTTTTTATATCTCAAAGTCTTACACAAAAAAACTTAAACCTCATTAATTGGAATAAACCTTATCAAATGGAACTATATGAATTAAGTGATTTTCATATAGTGATTTTGAAAATCAAAATCAATAGACTAATGGGGTTAATTAATCTTTTGAACTGAAAATACCAATATGTTTTCAGTATTTTGTGGGTCATCGAGGGTTATGCTGGCCCCATTGTGCATCATTATATTCATTAAGTGGTGTGAGAAATTTATCACACCTTATGTTTTCTTCATACCACAAATTTTTTTTTTTGTTTTTCATAAAAGTTTAGTAGTTGGACGAATGACTCTTAATATGAATGAGTAACGTATGAAATATATAACCTGGGACATCACTTAATAGTATAATGCTAAATTTATTTTGATTTCGGTTTTTCAATTTGGATGGGTGGGTGCTATATTATATTAGAATTTAGATATTCTCATATCATATAATATTACGTGAAAAATTTAATGATGTTGATATTTGCATATTATTTTATCATAATTACATGAATATATCATTATTATTATATTTCTAGATAAATATATTATCACAAATAAATATTTCTTTATAACGATATGAGAGAATCCAAATGTGCTAGTGTACCCGTAAGTAAGTTATCTTTGCCAGTGGGGTCGTTGGCTGTAATGAAGACAATAGGCATAAATTACGGAGACTGGCTTGTTGCTTGTTTATTAGCTAAGAAGACTTCAATTCCATTTAACAATTGTTTTTTTCCCTCTCATGTTTGAAAATTTTAATGACAATGAAGCCGTCTAATGAATCTTGACCGAAGACTTTGACCTTTTCTGCTTTTTCACCTTTTTGCTTTTGAAATTAGTTTCGTCAGCAACGATCATTGACTTTGTCTCTTAATTTCGTTGGCCGAAAATATTGACATGAGACTAATTAATGTCTTGTGATGGTGATTGTGCATGAATGTATTCATCCCTGCAATGGAATAGCTTTGAATTTAGGGTTTTCTTTTCTCTTCTTTCCTTTTTTTCCTCTTCAATGTCCTCAAAAACAGGGCATCTCACATATGGCGAAAAATGTCGCTAGTGAGAGTGAAGCACATGAAATACAAACAAGAAACGTGGAAGATGAACCTTACACAACCCGACACGAATACATTGACAAAATAAATTTTTAGAGAATACGGTATACAGGTGAAAGAATGATGCATATCTTTCATATATATAATAAAATTTCTAATATTTAAGAAAAGTGAAAGTGTCAAAGGCGATATATAACAATATTCATAACAAATTTCAGTTCATCGGTATATAGCTCATGTACTAGATATTAATAACATTATAAATAGTTTTTTTATTAATTAAATTAATTTGCGTCGTCCTGATATAATTAAAAAAAAACTTAAATTGGGAAAAAGAATTGAAAATTTCTTTTTATGTCAAGAAAGTGCGGGGCCATATCCTCGCAAAGTCAAGAAATTGTTTGGCTTGTTAGAGGAGTATCAAAGAAAAACATTTTCTTTAATTCAAGACGTATGAAAGAGTATCCAACAAATATCAGAGTAGAATAACGAATGTCCAATATCAAAACGACTTTAATTTTGAAGTATCCATGTTTTCTAGATTGGGATTCCAAAAAGTCTTAGTAGTTGATTGTACATGAAATGGAGTCACTATAGACTCGATCTATTATAACGAATTTCTTTATATATTAGCATATAATAGCTTAATATAAATATTAACCATCATTGCATTAACAAAAATAGAAGGGGGATCTATAAGCTCGTAAATATAGGTATAGAAGTAAAAACACAAGCCCCGCAAAATTAATTAAAATCATGTTATTGCAAGAGTAATATTATATAAGTAGACCCTATCAGTTTGGATTTATCTAACGATTACAAAGTCTGTCATGCAGTAGACGTCTCCATACATACACCAAATTTAGTTAAGAACGATAAAAAAAGTATTGGTTTTGAAACTGAAACCAACTGGTTCATGACTTTATTTTATTAATTTTGTAATTTATAATCTTCGTACGTGTTTTCCCCTTCTGAGGGCTATCAATCCCTTTGATCATCTATCCACTTTATTCATTATAACACGAAACAACAAAAACATTGTAGCTTTGCCTCGTTCTACATATATTTATATTCTGGAAATAAACAATATTCAAACCCCACAATTTTAGTTAATCATATATATTCATAAAAACTTGAACCAAGTCATGTGATACATGTTTGAATAAACAATGAATGAAAGCCAAAATAAGGAAATGAGAGACGTGCACATTTCATCTTCCAACAATAAAAATATTGAAAACGAGGTGGAAAAAGTCTATTTTGGTTCATCAAGATTATCTTTGTGCACAAACGATGGGTTTACTTCGTGCAATTTTTAAATCAACTAAGTTTTTACCTACCACGACAATAATAAGAAAGAAAAGTCAAAAGATTAAATATGTTCTTCTGCAGAACTAGTACGATCTATTCTTAAATGGTGAGAATTAACTGGTCTGTATAGCTCAAAATTTTATATGATGATTTTAGAATTAACGATCTATCAATATCTGTAAGAATTTTATCCTTTAACATGAGAATTTTATTCATTAACATGGCATAATGGGCAAAGAAAAACATGCTCATTTTACAGCTTTTACATAACAGGGAAAATAAAATTTCACCTTATATAGATAAGATAGTGTTAAGTTACCTCATCTAAAAGTTTAAATTGTTGAAAGGAGTTTATTATATTATTTATTATATTCAATAGATAGTTCCATTTGATCTCATCCTATATCTTTTCTTGTGTATTTTGAATGGTTTTTACGCTGCTGAGTAATTATGAGCAGACCTAATAATAAAAATCATTTTTTATTATAAGACAAATAAATATATTTGACATAGCTCGTTTAAAATTAATATATTTTACTTTTAAGTAAACAAACAAGCATTTTTATAAGGCTAAATGGCACGAGTCAGAACCCATCGAAAACTGGTTCAAGAACAGATTTTCAAATATTTGGACTCAAATATTTACCATGCCACTATTTGGACTTCGATTTAGTCCTTGTTTGACCTCATTTTTCTGAGTTTAAAGTTTATCTACTCCTAATTTTGTGCATCACCTACTCGTAAGTTTCTACTTATGGAGTGCATGTGTAGGGGCGCATTGATCATTTGAAATTCTGCTCTTCACTGATCTGATTGATGTATGAGTGAAGGCGCTGCACTCGAAATTTTATCAATTGGTGATCAGACTCCGTCAACTAAGTTCCCCGTCATTCAAAAAGTTTCTACTTATAAAAAATTTAATCCCCAGAATCTCTCAGTGTAATTTGCAAGTAATGACAATTTCAAACTTTTATTGCATTCCAATGCAACTTGATATTCACAAAACTGTTCTTTCTCCGACTTATTGCAATACGGAAATATATTTAATAGAGACATATAGCGAAATCCACATCTTCTTATGCTCAACTTGAATGTGGAATGTGAAAATAAATTGACAATGTCAGCCAAACAAACTACAATACGTACATGTATCTATCAGACGAAGAATTGAATGGCTGAAATGAATTAATGTTGAGAACCATAGAGAGAAACGGTATGCTGCGATGGACCGCTAATTCTGAGTTTTGAGTAAAAATATTCGGAGAAAAGAATAAATCAAATCAAATTAAATTAACCTTTATCAAATTAGACGAAATCGGCTACTCAGAAAGAAGAACGAAAAGAAAAACACTCTAATTGGCTACTTAAGTCAAAGAGCTTGAAAGTTCGCTTTTCATGTGTTGTTTCGTGTTAGCATATATAGGTGATTAAGTCAAAGAAGTTGTACTTGAATCAAACATATCATCAGGTTGTTTTTTAATATCTTCCTTCCCCAGTTATTAGGAAATATTTTCTTTGCAGGCAATAAGATAAAGTCATGGTGTAGACTGTCTTATAGAAGCTTTCCAACCTTGGTCAAAATGTCTTTTCCATTTAATAATCTCCCAAAAGCTTGAAAGTTCGCTTTTCAGATAAGCTTGTTTGTTTCCATATGATAACAATTGAGAGTTTGGAATGAATTTAAATAAGAATAAAATGAGTCATGGAATAAAATAGAATTAGGAATGAAATGAACATAGTGTATGTAGAGAATATCTCATGATTGGTATACTATAAAAATGAATATAGAATGAGTGTTTTCATTAAAGATCGTATTTGGTAGTTAGTATACTAAAGTAATATTGAGAATGGATTGCATAAATGACATAATTTCTCTTGTGCTAATATGTATATAATTACTAAGATTATTATTATTTACTATATATTATTATTATGCTTATTACTATAATAATTTCTTAGTATTATGTTTATTTTTATTCTTAAGACAATAACGTGTATATAAATGAGTATTTTTTTTTTTTATGTAGACCCCCTCCACTTTAGAGAAAATGTGACTCAAACCTCCCATTTTTCAGAAAGTGTGGCTCAGACCTCTTCTGTTAGGAATTTGTTAAAATCATATTTGATAGTTAGTATACTAAAGTGATATTGAGAATGGATTGTGTAAATGACAGAATTTCCCTTTTACAAATATGTCTATAATATTTTTATTATTACTAAGATTATTATTATTTATTAATATTATTTTGTTATTATAATTTGTTATTATTTTTATTTTTATTCTTAAGACAATAACGTGTATATAAAGGGTTAGATTTGTAATATGTTATATTTTGAAGGGGCATTTTGGTCATTTGATAAATGAGTCTTTAACATGTATATATATGATATGTCTATTATTTATTAACATAATTTTTATTTATTGCTATTGTTTATTAGGATTATTATTATTATTACAATATTATTATTATTATTATTATTATTCTTTATTATTATTATATCTATTTTATCCTTAAGATAATAACTTATGTATAAAGGGCTAATTTTGTAATATGTTATTTTTCCAGATGATATTTTGGTAATTTGACAAATAAATTTTGTAACATATATATAATACTTTACAGGCCAGACTTCAAAGAAGAAGTCTAAAAGAGTAGGAGTACTATTATTCTTAATAATGATAATAATAAACAATAACATATATGTAAAAGGCTAATTTTGTGTAGGAATTTGGGTTCACTTGTCAAACCCAAATGTTTTGAATGGAAAATTTAATGATAAAGTTGAAGGATCAACTTGGGAAAATAAAATTAAAAAATGAGGTAATGGGCTTGTCCCACGTGAGAAAAATAAAGCAACTGACTCTAGGTCATGGTGAAAGACCAATCGTGGCTTTATTTTTGGATGCAACATTTTTTTTAGAATTTATTCCATGATTTATTCTAGAAATAAATACTAGAAATAAATATTTTAAGAATTTATTTCAGTATTTATTCTAGGAATAAGTATGAGAAATAAATGATTTGTCAGTTACATCTGTTTATTTTCCATGAATTAAATATCATTATTTGGAATTAATCCCGACTTTTAAATGGTCATTATTTTGGTCAGAATACCATTACATATTTTTTCTATAAATACCCGGGTTGTTTTTGGCATGGAATATAAGAGTTTTTAAAATGCATGCATGCATATAGAGTCTACATAAAAGAGAGAGTTCTACTTTATTGGGTTCGCCGGGTCTTGTGATTTGAAGTGCTGCAATTACAAGACGAATATCGTTGTATCCTGGGAGACTTACGCCAAAGACCGTAAGCACCGTAGCGGGGCGATAAAAGTCTTAAGGACACTGAATCAAATTCAGGCCTCGATCTTAACTCAAATTTCCTTGGATTTATGGTATTTTATATTGTGGACTTTTTGATTTTCTATTTGAATTTATTTTGCGAGCCTTCGAACTGTTACAATTTCTACAATTGATTATATTCTAACATGCAAATTATACACGCTATAATTCTTCTAACAATCTTAAGACTTTTAAAACGTTTTCTTTTTGTTTTATAGTTTGTGTGTTGATTATTTGTTGTTTCAATTTCTTTTATAAGAAATCAGTTGGTTGTCAATTCATAGATAATATCTTTTGCCTTATATTCTGGTTATATATTGTATTCTTGAGATTGAATACATACTTATTTTGTGATTAAGCATATAGGCTTTTGTATATATATTGTGTTTGTATAAATCACATGGTTCCCGTAAGTATTACTATGCCAGGTCTCTAGCTATGATATGTGTTGAACTAGAAAAACGAGTTTCATAGTTAATTTCTACTCGGATTTGCGAAATTAATAATTCAAGTTTGTTGTAGTTTGGACAAAAATTGAGTCACAAGATTAAAGATTTATTTATGGTCTGAAACTTTGGCACTGCTTAGGAAGAAGATGGATGCAATGACATTGATTTCGGATCAATGAGTTACGACGATGTTTTTGCCTATTGATTTCAGACTGATGTGGGTCTGCTAGTAACGCTCGGTGTTAATAAAATTAAAGGGAGAAAAACGACGTAGCTGCCTTGAATCAAAATTGAGTCACAAGATTCATAGCATAGCTGGTTATCAATCATGGCTTTATGTCCATTGAGTTCGAGTCTATCATGACATTTATTTTGAAGCATAAGAATGATTGTTCTATTATGTTAATATGTTTCATCTTTGATTGCATTGAACTTTTAAAGTTTTGGACTTGACATATGTATCCAAATCATGTGTGTTATAAAATTGATTTTTATAAAATAAATTTAATAAATGTCGGGAAAAAAAAAATGCGTAAATGCATTTGAAAGAGTAGTTATCACTATATACGATATAATGTGCAAATTCTAAGCCACACTTACAGTGTGCTTGTCTGCCACTTTGCATTTGATAGACTTGGTCTATTACCCATCATGCTATTAATTGTTCAATGCACATATGGATTGAGGGAAAGTGGCGTTAGTTTTAGTTTTTTTTTTTTTTTTAAGCAAAATGCTAATAATGTGTGTTTCTTTTAATAGTTGGACAAAATTGCAACAATCTGTATCATAAATGGCACGGTTTTTGTCCTGGACAGTGCAACGTCAATTTTTATTTGTTGTTTGATATCCGTGAGCTTGGTGCAAATGAAAACTCTTCATATTTGTGGCATGAAGATATTTGTTTAATTCATTAAATATGAGAGGGTTTTGTACTGCATTTTTTGGGATATGTATGAGTTAGAAGGTATTTCCTTCATCTTTTTGTTTTGCTCTTAATTGGCCTTTAAGCTAATATATATAATGGGTAGGAACAAGGAACGAGGTATATTTTGGGATATCTAATTAAATGTGAATATGAGTCATAAATGAGATTATGGCTTATGTCTTATGTGCAACTTTTGTCACGAGCACATATTTCTAGCATGAAAATTATTTGTTTAAATAATTTGTGGTACCCGAAAAAAAAAAAAAAAAAAAAAAATTCCTTGCTTTTTAGTTTATGTTATGTACTTATGGGATATACATTGTATTAGGTACTTATGTGATAATTTATTAAAATTGAGTTTAATGATCACGTGACGAAGAATCTTTTCTTCAATTCGAGTCTTCTAATTTATGACTTGATTTTTTACATAGCTGATTATGAAAAGAATCAATGGCTTTGGAACTTATTGAGAAGTTTAAAAGCTGTGAAACTTATTGAGAAGTCGAGAATTAATTCACAATGATTTTTGTGATTTTAATGTTGTGCAAATTAAATGGGGGAAAAAATTATTTTGTTTTAGCACGGAGTTTGTAATGTTTATTTACTAAAAGTAAAATGAGGCTTTGAAAGTATTTAAACTTTACAAAAATGAGAGGTGCTAATAAGTAAGCAGAATATGTACTTTCTTTTGAAAAATATGGTGTTGAACATGGTTTGTTCATTTTGTTGTGGCTCCTATTCACTTTAACAAAGTGGCAAAAGAGATGTGAAATTGGTTAGAGACAATCTCAAAACTTGTGGAGAAATGCTATTTTGACAAACTACCTTACAAGTGGATGATCAAGACACCATATGAAATGTGGAAATATTGATCACTTTCGAAATACTTTAAATGTGGGGGTGTCTTGGTAAAATAGGAATTCTAATTCCTAAAATGGTCAAGAATGGACTTTAGGTGGGTAATTCATCTTCATTAAGTGATAAACTACAAGGTTTGTTTACAAACTTTTTGTGCATGGATAATTGACTTTCATGTCAATATAGAGTCAAGGAATGTATAATTTCGAGAATTATTTCCTTGTAAAAAAAAAAATGCACAAAATTAAAGTTCTTTGGGATGTGTAGTTATTTCTTGGAAATCCTCTAAACAGATATGTGAAATCAGATCCATTATGGAGTCTGGATTTATAGCTTTAGAGAAAGCTAGAGAAAAGATCTTAATGACTGGGTCATTTTTTAGAGGATATTTTGATTGGAAAAAACTTGTGCCAACTATTTGCATATACATTCAATCAACGATTGAAAGTGCACATAGTTGTATATATAACGGAAAGTCTAGATATATTTATCTTAAACGAAATACCGTTAAACATTACTCTCTAACAGAGTTATCTCAATTGACTATGTAAAGTCCAAAGATAACATTGTGGATCTGCATACAAAAGGTTATCTAGAGAGTAAATGTATAATTTGTCGAGGGGAATATGTTATTAAGCCTATATTTAAAGAGTCGTCATAATGGAAACCCTACCTAGCTGATTGGAGATCCCAAGATCTAGGTTCAAAGGGAAAAACTAAATTATGTGCTACTCAATTAAAGTACTGTGGGGGTAATCCTCCTACCTATTCCTATGATGAGCAGACAGTGTTGCTTGTAAGAATTGAGGTTAAGCTTTGCTTTTAATAATTTTTATATCTTGGAAGATCCAAGTGGGGTATTAGAGAATACTCTTAATAAGGAATCACCTATGTGAGTAGGGAGTGGGCCGCTCCAATGAGAATTTTAAAGGTTGAATTCTCTAGAGTACTCATGAAAAACCGGGAGTTGTTCAGGGCCGAAATGAACACAACAGTGAGAACCTAGGTAAAGTCTAGAAGGATATTGTGTGAGTTCTATTGTCTTGGTTTACACAAAAGCTGAACAGTTTAAGACATCGTGTTCACTGGTTAGCAAGTAAAGCCGATAGTTCTCACTAGGGAAGGTTCAAGGCCAAAAGCTACCTATCTCGAAGCAGTATCTTTCTAATTGAACTCTATCTTGTGTCTACATGTTTTTATGCATTCTGACCAGTTAATTTCCATTCATGTGGGGGATTGTAGGAATTTAGGTTCACTTGTCAAACCCAAATGTTTTGAATGGGAAATTTAATGATAAAGTTGAAGGATCAACTAGGGAAAATAAAATAAAAAAATGAGGTAATGGGCTTGTCCCACGTGGGAAAAATAAAGCAACTGACTCTGGGTCATGGTGAAAGACCAATCGTGGCTTTATTTTTGGATGCAACATTTTTTTTAGAATTTATTCCATGATTTATTCTAGAAATAAATACTAGAAATAAATATTTTAAGAATTTATTTCAGTATTTATTCTAGGAATAAGTATGAGAAATAAATGATTTGTCAGTTACATCTGTTTATTTTCCATGAATTAAATATCATTATTTAGAATTAATCCCGACTTTTAAATGGTCATTATTTTGGTCAGAATACCATTACATATTTTTTCTATAAATACCCGGGTTGTTTTTGGCATGGTTTATAAGAGTTTTTAAAATGCATGCATGCATATAGAGTCTACATAAAAGAGAGAGTTCTACTTTATTGGGTTCGCCGGGTCTTTTGATTTGAAGTGCTGTAATTACAAGACGAATATCGTTGTATCCTGGGAGACTTGCGCCAAAGACCATAAGCATCGTAACGGGGCGATAAAAGTCTTAAGGAAACTGAATCAAATTCAGGCCTCGATTTTAACTCAAATTTCCTTGAATTTATGGTATTTTATATTTTGGATTTTTTGATTTTCTATTTGAATTTATTTTGCGAGCCTTCGAACTGTTACAATTTCTACAATTGATTATATTCTAACATGCAAATTATACACGCTATAATTCTTCTAACATTTTGTACTATAGAATGTTTTGAGATGACATTTTAGTTACTTAACAAATGCTCTCATTGTCAAGAATATGAGAATGGGCTAATCCTACGTATCTTGTTAGGAATTGCTAATTTCAAACTAGCGAGAATGAGATTTTCATGTTCATTACCATATACTAAACATGAAAACGATCAATTCCCACTCATACCAACATATCCATAGCCTCAATACCATAATAAAAGAAAAGGGTGTAAAATAACAAAATAAGGGTCTGTTTGACCTAACTATGAAATTTTAGTTGTTGAACTGTAGAGTTTTCAGCAGTAGAGTTTTGGTTAAAAGTATTATTAGACAGAAGCTACTAATTATATGGCCTTATCATGCTAGAAGTACTTTGCACTGTTATAACAAAATTAAATATAAAAAAAAGTAGTAAATTATCTAAAAAATATGAAGTGTTATTTTTTTTAGAAAAAACAGATTTCTGTATGATATAAAAACAGTTTCGTGAAAGCCTTTTTCGAAAAAATCTAATTTTAAGCTTCTTATTTTTTAACTTTTTTAGGCTTCGGCTTTTACCTTAAAGTTTTATAAAAAAAAAAAAAGAGCCAAACAGATTACATTGGCTTTTAAACTCACTGAAAATGTGTTTAAAAATTAAGTTAAATAGACTCTAAATGAAAAATAATAAAACAAGAATTAATATTTTAATACATAAATTATTATCATACGAAACACTCTCCAGTGAGTAATGAGGATCCACATTTGATCCATTTTGGCATCGTGTGGAAACTCTATGATGAGGTTGCTAGGCGTGGAGTTGACTATAGGCCTCCAGTATTGAAGTTTGTCAGGATTTTTCATCCAATAGTCTTTTTCGGAGGAGTCTCCGATACAGATTTCCCTGCTCCATCTGCTTTTGACCCGAAGGAAGACAAAATATCATCCGGTGACGTAGAACTTTAAGACTATATCTGTACCGGAAAGCTCCGATCGGTGACTGACCTTTAGACATTTATTTGTTATTGACAAACTCATGAGTGGACTATTTGTACTTAGCACAAAATTTCAACGGATAGATATATGAACTTCGATGTAGCATTATGAATGAGTTCTTTTTGTTGACTTTTTAACAAGCCTAATTGTTTTCTTCTCAAAATGTCTTCTCTGCGCAGTTTTGTGGCCAAGAATGGGTCAGGCACTTCAAAGATTTCTTTTAATCACATTTTGAACAGAGTTTCTGAAGAATGGTTTGCAAATTCAATAAACAATAAAGGACCACTAATTATGGTTAACAAAATGTATAAATAAAGAAAGAAAAACAATTAGCATATATATATATAACAGTATTAGGTGTAAGCATGCATTTCAACCCTTGTTTAATTATGTGTATCTCTTTAGATCTTCAGGATGTAAAAAAGAAAAGGGTTCTCATAATTAGCATGACTATGAATTACATATGAGCAAAACAAATATATTTCTATACTAAGTGCACAAGATCATTTCCGCTAATAGTAAGTTTTAAGAAAAGTGAATATACGCAACTTTAGAGAATTTGTTTTGAAGACTTGAATTTAGAATTAAGTATTTAACAAGTAATTACTTAATGTTCTTAAAATGAAAATAATGATTGTAGAAGAAAAATAAAATTATAGCGCTTCAGATTCGATCCTAATCAATGGAAAATGACCGGATGTATTATTGTTGTGTGGGATACAAACATCAAACAAGCAAGTTAACGTCCACCATTGATTTATTCTGCATGCAAATTGAGAAGTAAAGGTTGATATTTTCTCCCTCGGCAGACTAATGTGAAAACAACACTTCGGTCTTCTTTGACGGAGCTACAGACAATTATTAGTTCTACGATGGTACCTTCTAGTCAACCAATTTTGTCTTTTAACTAAGCTTCTCGAACACCCCCCCCCCCCCCCCCCCCCCCCCCCCCGCACAAAAAAAAAAGAAAAAAGAAAAGAAAACTTAAAAGAAATAACGTCATATGAAGATCAGCATGTGGTTAAATCATTCGAATAAATTATCAAGCCAATTTCCATTTTTGGCCCTGAGGCATGGTCTAACAGTATCATTCATGTGAAGTGACATCTTTGATATTTTTTATTTCTCTAAAATTCTGTCTTTCACTAATTTAGTGTATGTATGAGAACGTACTATTACACCCAAAAATTTATCAATTAGTCATTGAGTTTTATTAAAATATTTCAGTAGTCAGCTCTACCAATTGGTTCCCACATCATCCCAAAAAAAAAAAAAAAAGACAATTTCCATGTTTTCTTCATCCCCTCTTCTATTTCAAGACTGACGATGATATATAGCTTGTGATGACCTTAAGGGCTTAGTTCAGTGATAGAGTGTTTATCTATTGAGGAATAGTTTTCACATTTAGTACTTCTGAAAAAAGTTAGAAGAGATGAAATATTCTTAGAATAATTCATTTATAACTGGTTAAAAACTCTCTTAAATTGGAAATAAAAAATAAAAAATTCATATCTCAAATTTGAATTGATCAGTCAAAAAATTAATTTTTTGAGACTATACCAATAATTTTATATTTATTCAACTTGAATTATGTCTCTTTCCAAAGCGTCATGTGACCTAAACTTTGGTGCTTTTGGGGTGACTTGGAAAAATTTTATATCATAAGAAAAAAAAAACATGATAGCTTGTGACGTTAAATAGAAAGACTTTTGACTTCTTCAAGATGCATAAGAAATATCTGGGGCCACATGGAACAACAAAGTCAAGACTCACGACTTGACCAAAAGTGGCAAACCTGTCAACCATCTAATTTATGTCACCTTTGTATATATAAGAAGAAGGTTCTATATATTGTCAAACTTAACCTACATAGAGTGTTCATCAACTGCCTTTGAAAAAAAAAAAAAAGTAAATACTCAACAAAATCACCATGGAAATGGAAAACATGATCAGCTGCGTAGTTACAAGTAGAGATGAAGATGATGATATTCCACTTCCAGGGTTTCGATTTCATCCAACAGATGAAGAACTTGTAGGGTTCTATCTTAAAAGGAAAGTTGAGAAGAGACCAATCAGTATCGAGTTGATCAAACAGATAGATATCTACAAATATGATCCATCTAATCTTCCAAGTATGTGATAACTTCAAGCTCTATACTTCTTTCTTGTTTATTTAGCTTAATTTTAAATAAGTTGTTCTGCGCTTTGAATGAAGAGAATGAATATTTTTCTCAAACGATCAGAAAAAAAAGGGTCCAGATCTCCTGTTTTACTACTGTTAACACAGATTTAAGTATTTTGTGTCATTTGATTAGGCTCATTCTGTGAGCAAACTAGTAGCAATTCTCTTCTTTCTTACTGCTACTAGAAAAAAAAAAAAATCTAATTATCAAGTATAAAAAAGAAAAAAGTTTTTTATAATTTCACCTTTTGATTATGCACATGTCAGCCAAAAATAATTTGATTCTTTTTACGAACTTGATGTTGATAAATCTACAGGTTTAGAAATTCATTTCTACCAATTGAACCTTCTGAACTGCTTCTTAAACGGACGATATGTTAATCATCAATTATAACGACTGATGCTTTAATTGAATTTCTTTTGGTGAATTCTCAGAAGCTAGCAACGTTGGAGATAAAGAATCGTATTTCTTCTGCAAACGAGGAAGAAAATACAGGAATAGTGTAAGACCCAATAGAGTAATTACAGGTTCAGGTTTCTGGAAAGCAACTGGTATTGATAAACCTATATACTCATCAGCCATTAACGGAGATCAAGAAGGCCGCGACTGCATTGGCCTCAAGAAATCATTGGTTTATTATCGTGGAAGTGCAGGAAAAGGCACCAAAACTGATTGGATGATGCATGAGTTTCGCCTTCCAGCTGAGCATGACATGAAGACCACCAAGCATTTTGATGCTAAAACCATAGCTCAAGAAGCTGTAAGAAATCAATAACTCCTTGTTGTTATACACATTTCTTCTACCAAATCACTCATTTTTTGGACATCACATATAGATGAGGGCTTGTTATTGGGATGTGAATCCCCTAATAATGTTATTATGTTATTAGGGAGATTAACAGTGATGAGGTTATAATATAGTTATGATAAAAGGGTGAAAAGCACAGGAATCCTTGTGTTTTTGTAAAGTTACACAATATCCTCTTGTGATTTTAAAAGTGTACAGTACCTTCTGTGGTTTTTAAAACTAAGCACAATAGTCCCTTGTGATTTTAAAAATGCATGATACCTCCTCTGTGGTTTCTGAAACTATGCACAATAGTCTCCCTCTATCCAAAAATTCGTTTATTTTAACGAAAAATATGATGCAAGCACGTCAAATGCGATTATTCAAATTTTTTTGCTTAAATTATTAATTATTTAGACAAAAATAACCTTATATGACACATATGTTTTTCTTTAAGATTTGGAAAAAAAATGAGTATTTTTGTCCAAACAATTGATAATTTAAACAAAAAAAACACATTTGACTCGCATGCATCATACTTTCTGTTAAAATAAATGAATTTTTTGATGGAGGGGGATGTTGCGTTTAGTTTTAGAAACCACAACGGGTACTGTGCACTTTTAAAAGCAGAAGGGGCTATTATGCTTAGTTTCGGAAACTATAGGGGGTATCGTGTACTTTTAAAATCACAGGGGGGTATTGTGCAACTTTACAAAAGCACAGGGGATCAGTCCTGTGCACTTCACCCATGATAAAATAACATTATTACGTTATTAAAGGATCCAAATCCCTCTTATCCTATACCTAGTGCTAGTGTTTGACAAGACCTTAACCAATTTATAGATGGATATACTCTTTGGGTTTGTTGGGGTTGTAGATGATTTAGATTCGCTCGTAAATTAATAATGTTATAAGAGAGATTAATTAATGGTCATAAAGTTATGATGCACTTTTAATGAAATGATGTAAATCATTAAGTGTGGAGATCAAATAACTACACCATCATTTATTACAATTGATCTCCCTCATTACAATATTATAAGGATATGAGACCTTCTCCAGTAAATCCCTTGAATGTCCTAATCCAATAAATGTAGGAGAACTTATTGGTCTCAAACAACTTCAATAGCTCCTCTATCTAATCCTCTAAAAAATAGGAGATCCTCATAGTAGTTTTTAACTCACCCAAATTTAGGTGGATTGAACCCATCCTGTATCCTATTCTAATGGCCACACAGCTAGAATTTTTAAAATAGAGAAGTTGTTTAAGTGAAACTGAAATGAAAATTTTCTAAAATAAATGATTAATTAAACGTCATAAGGAAAATCTGTTGAAGTGAAATTGAAATAGATGGTTCTAAATGTAAAGAAATGCTCCAAATCCCTTAAATATAGGAGAAAAAATAAGAGAGTTGTTGGAGTAATTTAAGATGATCGATCTAAATCAGGAGCTGTAACTTCTAGTGACCCACCAAAGTTTTCTAAAATACCCATATATTTATAATTAATTATAAAATTATTTTGTTCCTACTCAATTAACTCTGACATCTCCATTAAATTTAGTTTTGAAAATTACTTAATTTCCACTAACAAAATATTCTAAATTTGCATGACGATATTTTGTGTCTCTAACATGCCTTATTTGATGGTTCTTACAGGAAGTTTGGACCCTGTGTCGAATTTTCAAGAGAAAAGTGTCACATAAGAAGTGCATACCAAATTGGAAAGATGAGATCATACCCGGTAAGAGAAATCCTGTTGATGTAAGCTCCAAAATATGCAGCATGGAGTATTCTGATTATCATAGACAAGGTTACATTAATTTTGGTGATCCAACTATTAGACAGAATGATCAAAAGATCAGCAACCCCTTACATAATGAGATCAAGAAACCCTTCAATGGTGATCATGTTGATGTATCAAACCAGCTGTTTCTGAGTCAGATCAGCTCAGTTTCTCAAGCTCCATCAGCTACATCTTCTTATTCCAGTTTAACGAGTCCAGACATGAAAGAGTTACTAGAGCATGATTGGGATGAACTTAGATCAGTTGTGGAGTTTGCTGCAGATCATCCATTTGTTTCCTAGAATCTCGTGCGCAGTGTACGTGGTGACGCTTTTGAATGATGATCATATAGTGCAACAAACGTAACAAAAAAAGAAAAAACATGTGTACTACTAATAGAGGATGCGATACTATATAGATATTTGTGTTTAATTTAGATATCTTAGTGTTGTTAAAATTATAACTGACTTGATGCACCATATCATCGCGCAGTTGATATATAGAGTAATTTTGTGTGATTGAGCGAATAAACTAATACATTGTAATATGCTTCCTATTTAGTGAGTACTAGTACTTGTGATTTACAAATAATTCTTGAATTTGCCTACTAATGCCCACCTTTGACAAATAAATATATAGTTTCATTAAATTTGATGTGTGCTTGATCAAGATTTTCGAATCCCACTTGTTGAATTCTAGAGCTGCACAATATATATATATATTACTTCAACAAATTAACCAACATTTGATTCTTATGGGGAAATTAACATCATGGACCTTGCAAAATATTCTTAATTTCATTGCATTACCATGATCATCACTATGGAGTTTGTTAATTACTTTTGAAGTAAACTCGGTTCTCTACTTTTTTGTAGGAGATAATAAATTAATTAATGATAATAATTGTTCGCATTAATGGAGGAGAAGTTTCAAAGATCATTTTTTTTTTTAAAAGGAAGTAAAGTCGATTACAAATATCACACTCCCTCCCCCACCCCCAACCCCAACCCCAACCCCATCGGACCTCCTCCCCTACCCAACCCAGCCCCGTCGCACCCTAAGCCCAGCCCCTGTCGAACGCCACATCCCCGTCACATCCCTTCCCCCACCCTCAACCCCGTCGCACCCCAACCCCAGCCCCTGTCGAACGCCACATGCCCCCACCCTACCCTCGCAGCCCCGTCACACCCCCCACCCCTTCAAGCCATCCCCGTCGAACCCCACCTCTACCCGCCAGCCGCATCGAACCCCACACCACCCCCACCCCCCAAATCATATATTATTTTTATTTTATTTTTAATTTTTCTAGATATATATATATATATATATATTATATACACACACTTAATACATATATATATATTGTATTTTTTTTGTTTTGTATATAAACAAAAGTAAAAAGGAGAAAAAAGAGAAAAGAAAAATAATTGAGGGTATTTGCATCTTTTAGTAAATTATGTTAAGAAACTTGATGGAAAAATAACAGAAGGGGTACGTGTGCTCCTTTTTCAAACCAGAGGGGGTTTCGGTGCACTTTTAAAACTATAGAAGGGTGTTGTGTACTTTAGACTAACCACAGGAGGTTATGGTACTATTTACCCAATCAAAATAAATAATTTTTCTTTTTTTTTTTTCAAGTATTATAGGTAAATTGGTATTTCGAACAAATTAAGACGTAAACCAAACATGAACAACAATTACTTAAATTAACAACTCGCACCCAAGAATTGGATGAATTAGTCAAATAATAACTTTTTATACTCAAAATTTTAAATTTAAACTACGATTTTAACTTCTATCGTACAAAAAACAATTCTACGAGCCAAAAAGAAAAACAGTTAGATTCTAAACTACCCAATTGAGGCAAAACAAATGCCTATGGGCAATATCTTTACAGAGAACACAATGAGCCCAAATCAACAAATGAATCTACAGCCCAGCAGTGAGTTCACTCTCAGATGCCCAATCTCTCCACCTTTTCTGGGCTCATTCAATTCATTATTTGAGTTGATGACACATTTATCTTCTCTTCACATCTCTCAATTCTCACCTCTACATACAAAATAAATCATCATTAAACAAGCTGTTCATTCAAGAAATCTCAAAATTCTAAGCTGACCCATCTTATGATACTTGAATAAGGTAAGAAAAAACCACAAACCCATCTTTTTTTCTTGAATTTGTTTACATGTATCTTGCCAAGATTGAATTTTTCACTCTAATTATTAATTTTGCTTTAAAAAGTTTAGGCCTTTTGGTATAGCTTGATTTGTATTTATAGTGTTGCAATGCCGTATAAAATATCTAATCATCTTCAGATATGTAGTAAGCTATCACTGACCCAGCTGTATATATTTGTCAAATTTATTTTCATATATCATCCCAAGATTGACATAGAGGTCATGAGTTTGAGTCGTGTAATCAGTGTCTTGCGAAGATGCAACGGTTAGTCTGCATAGAATAGACCCAAAGTGAGACCTTTACCCGACCCTGTGCATAGTGGGAGATTCGTGCACCAAACAGCCTTTTAACATCCAGTGATTAAATTATTCACTCTATCAATTTTATCAATTTGCTTGAAATTTTTTTGGTCCGGAAGGCCTTTATCATCCCAAGATTGAATTATTCATTCTCTAATCATTAATTTGCTTGAAAAGGTTTAGGCATTTGATGTCTTGATTTGTCTATAGTGGTGTAATGTTGTATTTCTTTGTCTTTGGAATTTTATTTTTCTTGCCATTGTGCAGAGTGTATAATTGTGGTTTTGATGACCCAATCAAAAGTTTACTAGTTTTTGCAACTTAACTTGGTTTAAAGATGCTGAGTGATGTTTGTTATGCAGATAAGTGATCAGTGGTTTAAAGGCTGCCTTGATCTGTTGTTATATGCAGATAATATTTGAAAGAGATAAAACAGTTCATTTCAGCTATGAATTTAATTAATTACCCGAGTCTCTTAAGGAGAAGGAATGTAATATAGATATTTATTCAAACAAGGCAACAGCTGAATAGAGGCAACAATTTAGAGTAGAATGTCTTTTAGGTTGTTACTTTAAGTGCTTTCTTGATGTTTTCTCTGGTATGTAGCTATTCTATATCAGAAAATTACTTTATAGACCATCATAGTAGAGCGTGAGGCTGAAGGGGGTACCGCATTTGGGTCTGATTCTACAAAAGGTAGAGGCAGGTTGCCAGAGTAAATTATAGATTACTTTCTGAATAATTGTGGAACATAGAAGGGATTCTATGTCATATTTGGTATGTCGTAATGTTGTTTAGAGGATTACGAAGTTTTTGTTGCCATAAGTTCTGGGTTCATAAGCACAGCTTTGGCTTTCTGCAAATGACTTAGAATTCTTCCACTTGGGATTGTTTAGAAGCTTCCTTTTGCTATCTCCTGCTTTTGATTTTTGTTAATTTGTAAAACTGAAGTGAATGAATAATTTGCAGTTAGCATATGCCTGTTAATTCTTTTCCTCTTTCCTAATTTTATTATGTGAGACGAATGTAACTTAATTCCTATTACTGACTGATAGTTTTCTGTTCTATTTAATGAAGTTGTTTTGTACTACAAATTTATTTGTAGATACTGCACTAAGTTATTGTCTCTCTTATCTTCAACTCTTGCGAGCTCTCCCTTTTTCTGTGTAAAACTTAATTTTCTTGAGCAAATCTAAAAGCACAACTTAGGACATAATAAAATTACATATTATTGCATAAGGTTTGGCTTTCATCTAAGCTTTCTCCCTTTTAGTTATCTATGATCATTAGAAACTCTGATTTTTGCGAATCTTCTGATCAGATGGCAGATCGTTACTGGGTCATTTTCTTTGTAGTGCTCTTTTGCATCTTTGAAGTGTTTGATGCTAGTGCTGGTGATGCTAATCCAGTGTACAAGTAAGTTTTCTTCCCATGTTTTGTGTTTATCTCCTTCTGTTATATATATAAAATTACATTTTCCTTCACCATTGTCCCTGACCACCTACCTAAACCAATCGGTAGCCTATGACATCGGTTTTTACCTCATAGCATGCAACTAGCAAGTGATAATTCTTTGTTGTCATCTGCATTCAGTAGGTGTTTTAGGGATGGGGGTGGGAGAGAGAGGGTAATGACTGGAGCAAGTGTGGTAATTGTACCTAAACCTCGTTCCTTCTCCTCTATATTGAGTTTGTAAAGTGCTTGTTTTTGGATAAGGACACTAACGAACTTTATGTCCACATCTTCAACTAGCTTTTCCCCATTGATAACTGTCTAATGCATGCTTTTTGATGGAGGATCTTTCTGCATCAAGTTAATTCATTAGTTGGTACTTTGTAAACCTTGCATTATTATCCTTGATTTGTTCTATGTTTCATTTTATTTGTTTATTTCATGGCTCTCTCTCACACACACACACACACACACACACAGACACAGAGAGAGAATATCAAGTGGGGGAAGGAGATGTTGACTTCATTTCGCTCTAGCAATTGTTTTCAAACATTATATTTCATGGATATATCGATAATTTTATGCTATCTCATGTATTATTCATATAACTGGTTTCAGCTTATCTTGGATTTAAAAGTTAGCGAGTGCCTTACAGAAATACTAGCTACATATACTTGTTGACTTCTGTACTTATCCTGCACGCATTAGGTTAATCTGTTGAATTCACAGTCTATGTTTGACACTGATAAAGAAATTTCTAGCTAGAGGTTAAATATTTTCATGCTATGATCTGCATTTCTTTCTTAAACTTATATTGGTAAACAAATGTGTAACTATTAAGAGATAGGATGCACCTTTTCCGGTCATTATCTTATATTAAATATGATGAACTTCTTTGCCATTTTCTCTTTCCTCAGGTATGATAAAGTGGGTTACATAAAGTCTTATTCTTTAGGGGTTCTATTTTGATTGCAGGTCCTGTGTTGCAGAATGTGAGAAGACTGGATGTGTTGGGGAAAGATGCTTTGCACATTGCAAATTTTCTTCTGATGGTTCTTCCATTGATGGCCCTTGGTACATGCAAGAACCTCTTTACTTGCGCTGGAAACAATGGGATTGCCAAAATGATTGCCGGTACCACTGTATGCTCGACAGAGAAAAAGATCGAGCAGCACTAGGTCATGGGCCTGTGAAATATCATGGTAAATGGCCATTCAAACGTCTCTATGGTCTTCAGGTTTGTCATTTTGTGACTCTGTCTGCAAGTACCTCATGTTTCACTGCAGAAAGTAAACTCTGTTCAATTCCTTGCTTTTGCAAATTTGGATATACATGGAATAATGTGGTGAATTTACTCAGGAGCCTGTTTCTGTAGCTTTATCTGCGCTCAACCTCACCATGCATTTCCATGGTTGGCTGTCCTTCTTCATCCTTATATACTACAAGCTCCCACTAAATCCAAAGAAGAGACCTCATTACAGTTATACTTTTCTGTGGCATCTATATGGGCTCTTGTCCATGAACTCATGGTTCTGGAGTGCTGTTTTCCATAGTCGGTAAGCTTATTCCTTTATTTTCTTGGCCATATCACGCCTATGTTGACCCTATAATTGGCCCTTATGATAGTAGATGTCTGATTAGTGGATCCTTTATTAATTGTTTTATTCAATTATTATTGTCTATGAAATATCTGAACTGCAGAGATGTGGACTTAACAGAGATGCTTGATTACTCATCTGCCATAGCCTTGCTTGGATATTCGCTGATTTTGTCTATACTAAGAACTTTCAATGTAAGGGATGAGGCTGCCAGAGTTATGGTCGCTGCACCACTTCTTGCATTTGTTACCACTCATATACTGTACCTCAACAACTTTAAGATGGACTACGGTATTTTCACTGACTTCTTATCTCAATTTGCTTCAATGAGCATTCCGTAGATTAGGACATTAACTTCATGACTGCCGAAAGGAAGACACTGGTAAGTTGGGGTTAATTATATTATCTTGTTAATTCCACTTCTTGGAGACACAGCTGATTAGCAATATTTATGAGTGTTTGCACTATCATGGGGAACAGCCCCAGGGTGGAAAGGGGAGAATCTCTTATCGTTATAATCATTATGACTTTTCTGGAACATTTTCAGGGTGGAACATGAAAGTATGTGCTGTCATGGCTGTTGCTCAACTTCTCATTTGGGCAATCTGGGCTGGTATAACTCATCATCCATCTCGCTGGAAGTTGTGGCTCGTTGTTGTGGGAGGCGGCCTTGCAATGCTTCTGGAAATCTACGACTTTCCTCCATATCAAGGACTTGTGGATGCACATGCTCTTTGGCATGGCACCACAATTCCTTTAACCTTCTTCTGGTGGAGTTTTATTAAGGATGACGCGGAGTTTCAAACATCTCGGCTCCTTAAGAAGGAGAAGTAACCAAGTTTTGCAGCCTAATGTATGAATCCACCTGACCATATAGTGACTTTGGTATCATCATTAGCCTTAGCCAAAACTATTCTACAAGAACTCAGTTCCTTTTTATTGTTTTATTTCTCTTTGTAATGGGAGGATTAGGATACTATATCTGATTGAAGATTGGTTGTATATGTCACAATGAATTCAAATGTTGTGCCAACAATCTACTTTTCTTTTGTGAATTAAAGTTTGGTAATTCTTGTTGAATCACACATATTTGATTATAACATGTCATCGATCACATGCCACGCTTGTGCATGTGCGCGCGTGCGAGTGGTGGGACTATTTTAACTTGAGTTGTCTTTTAGAAAATTGAAATGTCATTTTTATCTCCAAATCAATTGACCATTTCATCTTTCTTACATCTTTTTATAAGCAATTTTTAAATCGATGTGCTTATGACCATATCATGGTGGAATAGTTAAAGTAGGATCATGATTAGCCTTAGGTAAAGCTATATTCTACAGGAACTAAGTTGCCTTTTAGTTTTTCATGTTGGCTTTGGTCAGTTTTTTTTTTTCTTTTCGATGCAAAGAAAGTTTAAGGGCGTACAACATAATTAGTAAGACTAGAACTCATAATCTCTCGCATACATAGCGAGTTATATACCATTGGATCAAAAAGAAATTTTGATTTTTAAGTATTGAACACGCAACATCTGAATTTTTTAAACTGATTTATGGATGGAGCGGTGTTAATGTTAGTGTTGGGTCATAATATGTATTATTTGATTTTTGGGTCATAATCTTCCATTTGCATATAACTTTTAAAAAAAAGAAAAAAAAAAGATTTTGCATGAGATATAAATAGGATAACCAGCTTTCTTTTGGTTTTCAATGCCATAATTTTCTTTTATAGAAAATTTCTTCTTTGCTATGCTATTGCAACGTGATAAAATTCCCAGATCTTTCAGATTAGGAGTTTCTTTCCATGGATTCTCTTCTATTTTGCTTGATATATTTATTGTTGCACAAGTTGTGCGGCCCCAATATTCTCTTTTTACTCTAGTAACACATGGTCCCCTTTTTTTTCCTTTTTTCTTTTTTCTTTTTTCTTTTTTCTTTTTTCTCTAATAGTTGTCTCCTTCTCTAGCACTTAACACACACATATCCAAAAGAGTGTGTGCGTGTGTGTGTGAATTTCTTCTTAAATTCTTTTTATTTCTTAGATTAATTGTATACATGTAATTAGTCAAATTCTATAGTTGCTAAGTTAACAAAAATGGGGGAAGCAAGATCATTTTGTTTCCTTAGTTTATCTAAGTTTGAACTACTTCATTGATTTTCTATAATTGACAAAATGTTTCCCAAGCCATAAGACAAAGCAATACCTAAATTAAATTTAAAAGGCTAGGTTTGATTTTCGATCAAATTGCAACATCACTAAAAATAAAAGATAACACAGTGAATAAGTCGCTACCCAACTTGCTCCTACTGACATTCAATACAGTTTTCAATACAATACAACAAATGCCTTCAAAAGTAACAAATAAAAGCATCAATTATTAATTAAAATTTCTTCAGTTTGGTTACTGGAGTGACCGGCTGTGAGCGTGTATGTGCGCCCCACATCAGCAGCTGAACAGAAGTCGAACTCATTAATAATCAGTAGCAAGGATTACATATGGGCTACTCAAAACAAGACAACTTATTACCAGCTGAAAAGATTTGTGCAAGTTAATTTAGTATAAATTTCGGACAACAGCCTTTCAACTGTAGACTAACATGAATTTTTACCCGCAGCACACTATTGGGGTAATGAATTTGTTATAAAAGAAAATCTCCAGAAGGATCATCACTGTTTTGTTCTATGTATAGATGGTGTTGATTAATGTATTCAATTACTTCATCTGCTATTGTTCGAGCTAATTCCCAGAAAGATGGTCACTGTTCTGTGCTCTGTATAGATGATGTTGATTAATGTAATCGATTACTTCATCCGCTGTCAAATATTTCACTGACAACCCTTTCGAGATGCAATTCCTGACACGGACAAGCAACAAGTGAGTTTCTTTTTCCATTGAGATTGATATGCAGCCCCCACCCCCCGCCGCGTCCGAATACACTAATTTCTATGAACATACGTACTAAGGAACGGTTACCTTAATCCAGTGGAGCTGATTCCATTTGGTACTACTTCATCTACTACTTTGATGTTACTCTGAGAAAAATGGATGAAGCAAAAGATAAACTAGCCGAGGACTTTCAAGTACTCATCTTCCTCCTTTCCTTTTTAAGAGTGGAGGAGAGCGGGATGAGAGAGGAATGCCTATCTTATGCAAATTTCAAGTTTTCATATCTCAAATAATCTCAAATTAATCATTAGAAAATAGAATGCCAATTAAGCAGATCAGAAGCAAGGTTAAAAGATATTTAGTTCTCTACAAGCTTTGAGCTATGAAATTAAAAAGACAAGGCTAACATATTCTGAAGTCAGAGCTAGTTTACAAGGCCACATCTAAGTTGAGAGGCACAGATTACCTTGTATTCATTCATAATTTCATCCTTACAGATAATTTTCTCGACATCCTGACCACCTCTGCGAATGCAGACCAAACCAAAATCTCTATATATTGTCCTGACCTGGAAAACAAATGACGTGCATGTTCAACAATGTTTGGCATTACTTCAATCATCAATATCAGAAGTAAAAAGAAAAGAAAAAAGTAGAAAAAATTGCAAATTCTTAGGTCTAAGGTGCAAGACAGAGCGAACTACTTGCCTAAAGCTCACGCATAGTCTTTCAGATATTAACTTACAATAACCAGAAACGAAATGTACTTGAGGCAGAACATTATGCTACTCCCCGTACATGTCAACAGATTACTCTTCTTAAAGACAAATAACCAGAAACAAAATGTACACTATTCTAGGAAAACAAATGTATTTTTTTGCTATCAGAATCTACTTCAATGTTCATCTAGCTGATCTACGTAAAACCAATTCCTAAATTATGGAGTGCTTTAGGTAAAACATAATTATTACTATAGGCGGAACAAATTTTATAACAACATATGCTATTAATCAATCTTCAACAAGCCTCATGATATTCTCCCTCTTTTCAGAATTAGTGAAACCTCATGAAATCATGTTTTAATTCTGCAGACTAAGGCTCCGTTTGTTTGCCGTAAAATAACTTGCTTGTGGAAAATGTTTTCTGTGAAAAATGTTTTCCTGAAAAATAAAATATTTTACATGGCTCCGTTTGTTTGCCGTAAAATAACTTGTTGGAGGAAAATATTTTTCTGAAAAATAGAATACTGAAAAATATTTTATAGTATTACCGTGAGCTCTATAAAATGTTTTCTTCTCCCAAAGGAAATGAAAACATTTTTCATAATTTTGTACTAGCCGCAATTGGTAACAGGAAAACATTTTACGGTTGACTAATTTTTCGGTGTTACCAAACACCGTAAAATTAAGAAAAGTAGCTGCAATTGTTGACCGGAAAATATTTTACTGTTGACCAATTTTCCAGTGTTACCAAACACCGTAAAATCCGAAAAATATTTTCCGGGAAAATATTTTACGGCAAACAAACGGAGCTTAATATTGAGGAGTGAAAACAGGAAGAACATAGATTTTCACTAAATTAAGACAAAGGTGACCACAATGTATGTGGTGCAGACATGACATCATAATTAAATAGGTAAGCATAAAATCCCCCCCTCTTCTCATGCCAATTCTAATTGTTGTATATTGTTGCAAAGAGTTGTACACGACTAGATAGAATATTCCACATAACTTCACCTGCTCAGGGATCCAGCCACCCGGAGTGCTGAAAGATTCAAGCAGGTCAGAGCCGCACACAAGCATAACTTTTAGGAATTCTACCAACAAGAAGAACAGGTTATTAAAAATATGGAGATGGGGTCTTCCATAATGCACTACGTATAGTTAGTCAAGCTTAAATTGAGAGGGAGAAGTATCTTTGTTTGAAAAACTGGATAACACAAGTGCATTAAATCAAAGATGACAGTTTTACAGTACTCACCACCAGGAACCAGTCCACTCTCAGATACTGAGGTCCTTATTCTAGACAAAACAGTCAATGTGCGCTGGTAGGTACTTTGACTAGCCTGTTGAGATGAATAAAATAAAATTTGATGTGATGTGATGAATGGTGACGTAATATCTAATATACTAGGGTAAAAGCAGTAAACATGATAAACAAAGAGCAGCTAGCAGCATTGGAAAGATGGCGTACATTTAAATACATATCCAAGAGAGAAGGAGAGAGAGAGAGAGAGAGAGAGACCTCCCATGGGTCAACCATTATGAAGTCTGAACTTTTACAAGCCAAATTACACATTGCAACACGATGTTTAGCAGATATAAGACCCTACAAGAGGATGCAAGAATGGAATTAGAAACAGCATAAAAAATACTGCATGATTTGCACAAAAAAGGAAAAGAGCTTGTATAAAGTATGGCAGAAGTATTCCCACTATAACAATAACGGTTATATGAAAAAATGACTATGTCAATGAGAGCAAACTCCAGGGAAAGCAGGAGATCCAGCACAAGAATAATGTTGATTTGGTCCCACGCTGTCATTGGCAAGAAGAGTTCAGATTAACTGGGACTTCTGAGCTTTACTATTTCAATCCCATGTCTAAAGAAAGAGAGCACCGATTACCACTTCCTTAGCATTATCACAAGTAACCTTTTCTCACTAAATTTTCTCGACGAACTAAAATTAGTTTTTCAAAAGAACATGTTCTTGCATCAAGAAGGTGCCACCCCTAAACAAATCAGGTAATGGCGGCTAACCTATGTCTACAGCTGTAGAATTGGGAAGTGATGCAGCCCCATCTCGGTTGTAACCCAGCAATCAAAGTATTCACTGTTCAGGGCCCATAACTCACCTATTATCTTACTGACCAAAAGAATACGAAGAAACCCTTTGCCTTACCTCTTTTCTTAAAGATGGAAATATTCATACCAATCACTCTACAACAACAAAAGGACCAATTTTCAAAAGTGGCATTTTCTCTAGTCTTTGGAGCAACTTAGTTTTTGCATATTATTGGCATGGTGATGCTTAAATTTGCATTAATATGACAAGGAATGGAACCGATTAGATACCCTTTTCTTGTAGGCGTCATTTACAGGTGACATGTATCCTCCAACAACACAAAAGCCTTCTGAATTTAGTGCATCTCTTGCCAGCTCTAAGCACATAAATATTATAGATTAATACCTATTTTAGGAGATGTAAAGCAAATGAAATAAACAACATAATCTGTAAACATCCATGAACATTCATATCATGCATTTACATTTTGTTACCACAACGGCATGGCAATATAAACTACGGATACAACTTGATATTCTCTAATTCGCACAGAAAGAAAAAAAAAAAAAAAGTTTCTTTCTATTTCATGTTTTCCTTTTTCTATTTTGACAGCTGAAATAGAAAGGCAGGGGATAACTTACCAAAACAACGGAGATGCATGTATGTAGGTGGATTGAAACTTCCAGTTGATACAAGAACTACATAAATCTTTTTGCTGCCAGAGAGAATGAGAGAGTGTATTTCAGGAGGATATAAAATCACAAAACTGAAAATGAACATTACTTCAGAACAAAATGATGAAGTTTCTTTTTCTAGAACAGGATTGCTATTATTTTACTGATGTACCATCAAATAAACTAATAACTTGAACCACGTCAAAAAACTTATCAGGCAAACTAACAGGTAGAAGCTGCCAATTAATCAATAAACCTATAATTCCACCGGTGTATGTTGCACTAAGTACAGAACTTCGCAAAATATATTGACGGATTATCCAGCAAGACGGGAGAAAAAGGTTGCAGAGGCATTTATATGATAAAGTATCCATTCAATAAGAAAATCATCTTATCAGCTCCCTTTTTAATTCCACCTCAGCATATCTAAACTTATTAGTTAAAGACTCCATGAGATTCGAATAATATACATTCAATAAGAGAACCATCTTATCAGCTCATTTTTCAACTCTACCTCAGCATATCTAAACTTATTTGTTAAATGCTCCATGAGATTCGACTTATATACATTTCAAACTTAACTTTAGAAACACATACAGAGGCAGCAGTCTTGAGACTAGAACACGACAGATTATAAACAACCATATTACTAACAAGTCCACAACACCAAAAAGGAATCAAGAAGGGCAGGGAAAGTTAAGAATAACCAAGATAAACTTACTCTCCGTTAGAACTCGGTGGGCTATGTTGGTTGATCAATCCTATTGATAGCTTATCCTGAGGCAATTCCATATCCATGTTACCTGAAAAATTCCAACAGAAATATCAATATTCAAAATTTATACCTCACTTGTGCAAAAATCAATGAAAGATAAGATGCTCTACCACAAGAATAGAAAAGGGCCAAAATTCATAAGTCTTTATGACAATCGAAAATTAAACTAAAGAACTCAAAGGTGAAAAACACAAAAACTCATCAAAGGTAGAGATGGCGATGGATGGACCTAAGCAGTAAGAATAGCATATCAAAAATTATAATTAATTAACGGCAAAATCTCATTGTAATATGTGATGTCACAGAGCCAGTGTAACAGAATTTTACAATTGAAATTTCAACTCAGCTTCTGCATTGTAATAGTTAGTTATGTCACCATACACTGCCGAGTATATCATACCGTATCACTATAACGCAAAATTAAAAGGCACCCGATGTAAAAATCTCCCGTTATGCGCACGACATGAACCTTTTGGATCTCTTGTACACAGCTTTAAGTTAATTACAATATTTAGCCTGCCTTGATAACATCATCACCCACATGGAAAACAAAAAGGAAGAGAATATAAATATTCCAGATTATTAAGTCGTTATTGAAGAATAAAATAGAGCTAAAAAGATTCGAGTTTGATCATACGAGTTTAAACAATTTGAGATAATAAATAGAATCCAATATATTACCAAACTAATAATTAAACTCGAATCGTTACAAGCACATTAAAACAAAAGTAATTCCATTTATAAATTAAAATCAAATGGTACCAACATACCTTGAATTGTGATCAAAAAGTGAGGCAGAACAATAAGAATAATAACATATGATAACTAGTAATATCATATGTACTTATAGGTAGTCAACGACGCCGTTTAGAATGGTTTTATAGAGTAGCAAAAAAGCAGAAGAATTAGAATTGGTCATTTTGGGCCCACTTTAGGGAAATAATTGGGCCGAATATAAATACCAATTTTTATAGCATGGGTGAGTTCGGCCCAAAATGGTGATGGAGTCGGAAAGATATTAGGTCCGGCCCAAGTTTTGATGGAATCACCAAAATTTATTTTTGTGGTTAGGAAAATGTGGTGATCAATTGATATACTACATGCTTTAGCTACTTAATGCAAGCATGCAAGATTTTACATTGCCCCAATTTAGTATTCCCCACTATTACTATGTAAAATGATGATTACACTTTATTCTTATGTAGGAGTAGGTCTAGAATTCTTAAGGTAAAGTTGTACACAATAGATCTCAAAATTAGTCAAACTTTTTCCAAATTGCACTTATAACAAGAATTTCATACACCGTAATGATCTTTTTAAAAAAAGGAGAGAGAAGGAAAATCTTCTCTTAGACAAAGAAGTTAAAGCAGAAAAAATGGAAAATGATTTCATAATTTGGTCCCTTTAAGAACTTTTAAACCTCAAGTGACACCTTTAACTTAGATTTCCACTAGCCTTCTCAACTTCAAAGGTCCAACTATGCTTCCAAATGACAGTTTCGAAAGTATGGAGACGAATTTTGCATCGGCTAGGCTTGTATAGATTAACTGGTAATCAGGATTTGCAATGTGTGTGTGAGAGAAAATTTAGCTATATATATATATATATATATATATATATATATATATATATATATGACACCTCCATAGTCTTAATGTGTGTGGTTCAATAGCATTTTTTTTTTTTTTTTTACTTTTGATAAGGTACCTCAATATTAAATGACATTTACTTTGCTACATGCATTAAGTTTACTAGTAACAGCAAAAATTGAAACTTTTGATTCGCTCAAGTAGAGCTGGGATTTGGATTGGGCTAACACAGACCCATCACATCAAAACTTGAACCCAGAGCAGCTCGATTGAAGCTATACTCAACTCGTCTTAGCCCATCACAGTCCACATATAGGTGGTGAGCTGGGTCACAAAATTTCTAACCCAACGTATTTGAGTCCAGTCTAATTTCGACACATAACTAGCCTAGCCCAACTCAAGACCAACTCCGTCTGAACTTTATTCTAAGACAGGTCGAGCACAACTCGAGCTCACTTATAAAGAAAAAAAATATGAAATAGTATGCATTACGCAATGCAAGCATGCAATATTGCAAGTTTGCAACAACTATAACCAACAACCAAAGAAAAAATTACAAATCTATTTTTTTATTTAAAAAAAGTCAAATAGTAGTCGTTGCATTACAATTGCAACAACTACTTTTAAAAGAAAATTATAATAATTACAAGATGCAAGTTGTAGTAGTTATCTTCTTTTATAATAACAAGTAGCACCAAAAAAAAATTAAAAAAAATATTGTTTTACCTAGTATTCTAGACACCAATCCTAAAGAAAGTAGAGGTACAAGTTTAAATGTCTAAAAGCTTTGTGCCCAGAATAAGAAAAAACAAATTCTATTTGTACATTATTTGAAAAATATTTTCTTTCAAAAACCTTTTGGAATGGGCGCCTTAGAAAAGGCATTTAGAGAGTATCATTCCAATATATTTAATGATCGAATTCAAACTCAATTAGATATTTTTTCACCAAATGGTGTGACAACTTTTCCTTATTTACATGAAGTAAATAGTTTGACAAAAAAAAAATACATGAAGTACATAGGAGAATTAGCAAAATTTGTTAAATTTGAAAAACTATTTAATTTTGTTGATATTCCTGATTTTGAAATCTATGTCAAAAAGGCTATACAACATGCATTTGTAAGAGTTCTCATAAATATTTTGAAAGAAAACATTTTTTCAACTGTTAATGAAGACAGAAATTTTACAAGCAACATTTTTTTTTTCTTTCAACTAAAATTTGTTTGTCATGCATGTAATTACTAGAGACTGTAGAACTCATTTTCCTTTTATGTATATAATTGCTCATTAGATTAATCCTCATTGGCATTTGCAAAAAAAAAAAAAAATCTTTTTGTGTTATATAATGTGTTATGTAATTTACGTTAATGTTATTAATATACTTGTATTTCGTTAACCGATAAATTAACTCTTCTTAAAAAAAGTTGAATATTATTTAGATTTTTCTTATTAATCCAAGCGTCCCTCAATTAATTTTTTTTTACATATATATGCACGTATATATGTGTGTGCATGTATGTATATGTGTATATAATATTCAAAATAATTAATCACAAAAAAATGAAATTAGAAAATTGGGCTAGTCCAGCCCAACCTAGCTTGTGACCCAGGATGGTGGGCTTGTGGGTCAAGTTGGGTCTTGTATTTTGAGAAATGAATTCAACCCACCTCAACCCACTAAAAACTTAGACTAAGCAAGGTCTAATTCTCTTAACTTGCGACACGTGTAGGCTAAGCTGGACTAGCCCAGATACCAGCTCTACTCTCAAGTTTGAATATCAAGAACAATAAACGTCTTCACGATCAAAAGAAAGAATATTTGGACATTTGGAATATTTTGTTTGTTGGCGGTACTTGTGACAAAAAACACTTGACATTAAAAGAAAGAATATACAAAGCCCATGGACTAATACAGTAAAGCCCATGAAAAGGAAAATATAAGTCAAAGGGTCCACTCTATCCTAATCAGAAGTATCAAAGAAAACCCAACAAACAAAACACAAAAGAAAGAGAAAAGGGCCAAAACGACAGGCCAAACAGAGAAGCGGTGGAGACGCATTTCACTAAAGGGCTTTCGAAAACCTCATCAAATTTGGTGGTCAACGAAATTGGTGAGAGGGGTGAGTGGCTACACCAAATCTCGTTGAGAGAAGCTTAAAAGTCAGGTGAGTTTATCACCTAAGAGAAACAAAAAGCATAAAAACTGCATGCATGGAAAAGAGCAAAAGATCAAATTTATACAAATAAGAAACAAAAAAAAGAAACGAGGGGAGAGAAGGTTGCTACCAGTCAGTGGCTGGAGCACCAAAAGAATGTTGGATAGTGGATGTTGAATCTAGCCACTGAATGTTTTTTTCCCTGATGATAGCATTTGCGATTTAAAACCAAAAGAAGATTTGGGAATCCAACAAATTTGTCCTTTTTATATAAATAGAAAAATAAATTTTAATGCAACAGAGAACATGTAAAACTTTCCTCTACCAAGGTAATCTCGAGGGCATGACAGCCACAAGCCTAAATAGGTCAAGTTTTTAAGCCTGCAACGTTAATTCCATAAGAAATATAAACCTCTCAATCAAACGAGAATGCTCTAAACTATAAATAAATGTCAGATTCTTCAATTAATCCCAAGCATAAAGCCATACCATATTCATAAAAAATGTTATATAAATGTTGCCAAGCATACAGTACAATAACCTTTAGGCGTAATCAATATACAACCCCAAAGGAAATCACTCGCTCATGTATGTTCTACCCAACCATAAGTCAAAATCTTAGTTCCTCTCTACAAACAAAAGAACACAAAAAGAAAGTACATTAAACAAATACTCAGTAAGTGAGAATCTCGGAGTGAACGAAGAATTCAAAGCAAGAATTTAAAGTTGCTAGCACATACAAAACAAAACTCGAAATAATTTTAAAATTCAAAGGAGCTTAGCAACGGATGCAAATGACAGAAATTTGATAGAGAAATAAAAATTAAAGAAGAAATTTTGACAAAATATAATAATAAGTCAAGGAGAAGTTATCAATATAATGGAAGCAAATATCAAAAGATGTACCAACCACTAGCGATTTAGTATAACTTCTATAATGGGTAGACCCCCAAGTTAATCAATAAAACAAGGTTTAAATTAATTACACGAGGCTTGGGGCACAATGGAATTGCACCTCTACTAAAAGCTTAAGCTTTTAACATAGTGGTAAGCGATTGATCCTAAAAAGATGGCAACGTGATATATTAATATATGATTATATAAACTGATCTTTCAACCGTCATGTTAACAAAATGGAGTAAAGACAAGCAAACCATGTAAAAGTAAAGAATCATCAAATAACCAAGAGGTTAAGTAAAACAATGTAACACAGATGCACAAGCTTGTATCGCAACAAACTCAAAAGATATGTAGTCAACAGTGAACCGAGTGAACATGAAGACATCGACCATATAACTGAAACAAAACACGAAGCTAATCATATGGGAACCTAGGTTGGGCGTCACCAAGAATCATACACAAGACTAACCATAAAGATTCATAGAAAAGAAAACATATTGCGTAAGATCAACAAGAAAAAAAGCAAAGCGTAACACAAAATGATACTTAATGATCATATGAAATCAAAAGATAGCATATCCATAGAAAAATGGCTAGCTAAGTAAGACAAGGGACTAACCATACAAAAACATAAAATGTTATGACTGAAAACCAAAATGAGGGTCATTGTAGAACGAAAAGAAATGATGTAGCTAATAGGAATGATATAATTAAGCACATGGATATACAAATGGCACAAAAAAGAATAAATACAAGGCTAGCCATAAATAGATATTAGACACAATTCAAAGGTGAAAGGTGAAATCTATATATAAAGATAAGATACAAATTGTACAGTCGAAACAAAGCAAAAGGGCAAACACAAGAAGCCACATATGACATAGCTATGGACAAGATTGATGATGTTGATGATGATGATGATAAATGATGATTAATGATGACAAAAAGAATGAATGAAATGAAAATGAATGAATGAATGAAATGAAATGAAATAAAACGAATGAATAATTTAATGAAATGAAATGATTGAATGAAATAAATGAAAATGAAATAAATGAAATGAATGACGTGAGAGAATGAATGAAATCAGATTAATGAAATGAAATGAATGACAATTGAATAAATGAATGAAAATGAATGAATAATAAAAATGAAATGAATGAATGAATAACATGAAATGCATAAAATGAATGAATGAGACTCGAGTAGTCTAGTATAAGTTATCCCCCCTGGTAGTTGGAAGACCAAGGTTCAAATCTCATGGGGTGGGGGTTAAGAAAAATGATGATGAAATGGATGATAATGGTGAACAAAATGAATGAAAGAATGATGAATGAATGAATAAATGATGATGATAATTATGATGAGATGAGAATGATGTTGATGATGAATGAGATAAATGAGATAATGAAGAATGATGAGATAATAATGATAGATGATTATGAACGAATGGTGAATGAATGATGAAAAATGAGATGATGTTGGGGAAGCCAATTGGTGATGATGATGGTGATGAATGAATGATGAATCAATAACGAATGAATGAATGATGAAAAATTAGAGGATTCTGGGAAGCCCAGTTGATGATGATGATAATGATGATGAGATAATGACGATGGTGAGGTGACGATGATGATGAGCTAAGCTACGCTAAGTAATCTAAGCTGAGTTAGTAAGCTACGTAAGCTATGCTACTCTAAGTTAAACTAAACTACGCTAAGCTAAACTAAGCTAAATAACTAAAAAAATATGATTAATTAAAAAACACAAGAAATAAAGTAAGAAAGTAATCAAACTAAAAAAAAAACTAAGCAACCAACCTAAGAAAATGGACTAAATAAGTAAATAAACAAACTAAGAAAATAAGACTAAGTAATTAAGTAATCAAATAAGCAACCTAAAAAAATAAGTAAGCAAACTAAACAAATGAGTAAGAAAGCTGAGTAAGCAAAACTAAACTAAGCTAATATAAGTTTACTACGTCTAAGCTAAGCTAAGAAAACTAAACTAAACCAAGTAAGCTAAGCTAAATAACTAAGAGAAGCCTAAACTGAGTAAGCAAGCTGAGAAAAATAAACCAATAATCTAAGCTAAGTAATCTAAACTATGCTAAACTATACTTAGCTAAATAAGATAAGGAAATAAAACTAACTAAACATACTAAGTAATTAATTAAGCAAGTAAGCAAACTACGAAAATAAGACTGAATAAGTAACTAAGGAAAATAAGAAGACTAAGAAAGTACTTAAGCAAGCCAGTAGGTAAGTAAGTAACCAAGATAAGTAAGTAATTAAGTAAGTAAGAAAGCTAAGTAAGTAATCAAGTAAGTAACCAAACAAAATAAGTAAGTAAGTGAGCAAGTAAACAAGTTAAGAAAGATAAGTCAGCAAGCTAAGAAAATAAGACTAAGCAAGTAAGCAAATAAGTAAGAAAGTTAAGTAAGCAAAACTAAACTAAGCTAAGCTAAGCTAAGTAAGTAAGCTTAGCTAAGTCTAAGCTAAGCTAAGAAAACTAAACTAAACCAAGTAATTAAGCTAAGTCTATTCTAAGTATGTTAAACAAGTAACCAAGCTAAACTAACCACGTTGGTCTTCCTTTTCAAGGTCTTTAGGGTCTTTTTTCTGCTTGTTTTGTAAGAACCTATTGTACATTTTTTCCATCATTTAATACACATTTTGCTCACTTAGCTCAAAAAAACAGCTAAGCTAAACTAAGGTAAGCTAAGTTTGTAAGCTACGTTAAGCTAAACTAAGCTAAATAAGTTAAGAAAATAAGACTAAGTAAACGATCTAAGTAACTAAGTAAGCACACTAAAAAAAAAAAACTAAGGAAGTTAAGAAAATAAGAGTAATAAAGTAAATGAGCAAGCTAAAAAAATAAGACTAAGTAAAAAAGTTAAATGAGTAAGTAAGTAAATAAACAAGCTAAGAAAATAAGTAACCAAGTTAAGTAAGGAAGTTAAGTACATAAGTACGCAAATAAGCAAGCTAAGAAAATAAAACTAATTAACTAAACAAGCTAAGAATTTAAGTAAGCAAGTAAGCAAACTAAACAAATAAGTAAGAAAGCTAAGTAAGCCACACAAAACTAGGCTAAGCTTTGTAAGTCTAAACTATGCTAAGACAGCTGACATAAACCAAGCAAATAAAGCTAAGCCTAAGCTAAGTAACCTAAGTAAGTTAAACTACGCTAAGCTAAATAAGCAAAGAAAATAAGACCAAGTAAACAAACTATATAATTAAGTAAAAGACTAGTAACCAAACTAAGAAAACGAAACTAAGTAAGAAACCGAAGAAAATGAAACTAAGTAAATTAAACCAAGTTAATAAACTAAGTAAGCTAGACTAAGCCAAGTAAACTAAGATAGTAAACGAAGCTAAGTAAACTAAGTAAGTAATCTAAGTAAAAGTAAGCAAGCAAGCTAAGTTAAGCTAAGTATTTGACAAATAGTGATAAACTAAGTAACCAAGTAAATGAGTAAGAAACCAAAACTAAATATGTTAAGCTAATCTAAGGAGCAAAGTAACTAAGTAATTACATAAGCCAAGAAGACTAATAAGTAACTAGACTAAGTAGGAAAGTAATCAATTAAATAATAAGAAAGACTAAGTAAACTAAGAAAGTGAGTAATAAATAATTAAGGTAAACTTAGTAAACTCAGAAATCTAAATGAGTAAGTAAACTAAGTAACTAATAAATAAGTTAGTTTACATTACTTACTTGCTTATGTACATACTTAGTTACTCAATTTGTTACTTAGTTTACCTTACTTACTTGTTTTTACTTAGTCACTTATTTATTACTTACTTTGCTTGGTTCTTACTTAGATTATTAGCTTACTTACCTAAGTAGCGTTGTTACTTCTTAATTTCTTACTTAATTAGTTGTTTAGCTTGCTTACTTATTTACATCCTTACTTGACTTGCTTGCTTCTCGTAGTTTACTTTACTTATTTTCTTAGCGATCTTACTTATTTATTTACTTACATAGCTTGATCACTAAAATTTACTCACTTAGCGTGTTTAATTATTTTCTTAGATTGGTTACTTACTTATTTATTTAGCTTGTCTACTTAGTCTTATTTTCTTAGCTTCCTTACTTAGTTTGATTACTTGCTTCTTTAGTTAATTACTTAGTTTGTTTCCTTATTTTCTTAGCTTATTTAACTTAGTTAGCTTACTAACTTAGCTTAAAATAATTTAACTCAGCTTAGTTACTCGTTTATCTTAGGCTTATCTTACTTACTTGGTTTGTGTTAGCTTTCTTAGAATAGCTTAGACTTACTAAACTTAGCTTAGATTAGTCTAGTTTAGCGTACTTACTTATTTGCTCTTATTTTCTTATGTTGCTTACTTAGTTAATCTTATTTTTTTACTTACTTGGCTTGCTTGCTTACTTTCTTAACTTAGTTTACTTTACTTATTATCTTAGCTTTCTTACTTGCTTGCTTAGTTATTTATTTACTTTAGCTGGATCACTTAATTTGCTCGCTTACGTATTTTTTTCTTAGCTTGGTTACTTAGTTACTTACTTATTTAGATTGTTTACTTAGTCTTATTTTTTAAACTTGCTTGCTTACTTCGTTTAGCCTAGTTTAGTTTAATTTACTTGTTTTCCTATTTATTTGCTTAGTTTGTTTACTTTTAACTTGGTTACTCAGTCTTGTTTTCTTATTTTACTTACTTCTTTAGTCTTATTCTTTTACTTTTTTACTTACTCACAAACTTAACTTGATTACTTATATTTTTAGATTGCTTACTTGCTTGCGTACTTAATTACTTAGCTTGCTTAGTTACTTAGTCTTATATTCTTAGCTTGCTTATTTGCTTAGTTACTTACTTTTAATTAATTACTTAGCATGTTTACTTATTTCTTAACTTGTTTACTTGTTTAGTCTTCATTTTCACTTGTTCAGAAGGAAAACCAATGGAGTCCACTTGTCCATAATAAGTGAAAATTTAATTCTTGAACTTACCATAATATATTGTTAATGCATTCTTTACAAAATAGTTGGGGCATATAATTACCTCATTCTTTGGCATCTTATTATTCTCTTGTCTATCAATTTATAAGACTTTATGCAAAACAACTAATCATATAATTTGAGTTAAACATAAAAAATAATTTTATTCTCCTTTTCTTGAGTCAGCCTACCTCTCCTATTAGACTATTCTTCGTGTATTAAGTTGTTGTCTCATATAAACAAGTTGATGCTCTTTGAATAATTATCTTATTAGACCCTTATTTTTACCAGTTTTGTCAATTTGGTTATGTCTTTATAAGTCACACATTTTGGTCATATATGTTTTCAAATCGTGCCACAGTTAGTGCTTTAATTAATTTTTGTTAAAAAAAACAGACGGGAAAAACACGTGCATTGCACGCGGCAAAAAACCGTCTATGAAAAACAAAACTTAAAGAAAGGACTAACTGTGGCACGATTTGAAAACATATAGGAGCAAAATGTGTAACTTATAAAGACAATGAATCAACTTGACAAAACTGGTAAAAATAAGGGCCTAATAAGTTAATTATTCAAAGAGCATCAACTTGTTTGTATGAGACAACAACCTAATACTCGAAAAATAGTCCAATAGGAGAGGTAGACTGATTCAGGAAAAGGAGAATAAAATTATTTTTTATGTTTAGTTCAAATTATATGATTAGTTGTTCTACATAAAGTCTTATAAATTGATAGACATGAGAATAATAAGATGCCAAAGAATGAGGTAACTATATGGCCCAACTATTTTGCAAATAATGCATTAACAATATATTATGGTAAGTTCAAGAATTAAATTTTCACTTATTATGGACAAGTGGACTCCATTGGTTTTCCTTATGGACAAGTGAAAATGAAGACTAAGCAAGTAAACAAGTTAAGAAATAAGTAAACATGCTAAGTAATTAATTAAAAGTAAGTAACTAAGCAAATAAGCAAGCTAATAATATAAGACTAAGTAACTAAGCAAGTTAAGTAATTAAGTACGCAAGCAAGTAAGCAATCTAAAAATATAAGTAATCAAGTTAAGTTTGAGAGTAAGTAAAAAAGTAAAAGAATAAGACTAAAGAAGTAAGTAAAATAAGAAAATAAGACTGAGTAAACAAGTTAAGTAAGTAAACAAACTAAGCAAATAAATAGCAAAACAAGTAAATTAAACTAAAATAGGTTAAACGAAGTAAGCAAGCAAACAAGCTAAGTCTAAACTAAGTAAACAAGTTTAAAAAATAAAACTAAGTAAACAATCTAAATAAGTAAGTAACTAAGTAACCAAGCTAAGAAAAAAATACGTAAGCGAGCAAATTAAGTGATCCAGCTAAAGTAAATAAATAACTAAGCAAGCAAGTAAGAAAGCTAAGATAATAAGTAAAGTAAACTAAGTTAAGAAAGTAAGCAAACAAGCTAAGTAAGTAAGAAAATAAGATTAAATAAGTAAGCAACATAATAAAATAAGACCAAATAAGTAAGAAAGCTAAGTAAGCTAAACTAGATTAATCTAAGCTAAACTAAGTAAGTTTAGTAAGTCTAAGCTATTCTAAGAAAGCTAACGCAAACCAAGTAAGTAAGATAAGCCTAAGATAAACAAGTAACTAAGCTGAGTTAAATTATTTTAAGCTAAGTTAGTAAGCTAACTAAGTTAAGTATGCTAAGCTAAACCAAGTTAAATGAGCTAAGAAAATAAGAATAAAAAAGGAAACAAACTAAGTAATTAACTAAAGAACCAAGTAACCAAACTAAGTAAGGAAGCAAAGAAAATAAGACTAAGTAGACAAGCAAAATAAATAAGTAAGTAACCAATCTAAGAAAATAATTAAACAAGCTAAGTGAGTAAATTTTAGTGATCAAGCTATGCAAGTAAATAAATAAGTAAGACCGCTAAGAAAATATGTAAAGTAAACTACGCGAAGTAAGTAAGCAATCAAGTCAAGTAAGTAAGTAAATAAGTAAGCAAGCTAAGCAACAAATTAAGTAAGTAATTAAGAAGTAAGCATGCTAATTAGGTAAGTAAGCTAATAATCTAAGTAAGAACCAATCTAAGTAAGTAATAAATAAGTGAATAAGTAAAAACAAGTAAGGTAAACTAAGTGAGCTCAGAAATCCAAGCAAGCAAGTAAGTAAACTAAGTAACAAATAACCAAGTAAATGAGCAAATTGAGTAACTAAGTATATAAATAAACAAGTAAGTAAGCGCTAAGAAAGTAAGTAATGTATAGTTATAGAAGCTAAGTCAGTACAAGTAAGCAAGCTAGGAAAATAAGTAAAGTAAACTAAGCTAAAAGAGTAAGCAAGCAAGGTAACTAAGCAAGCTAAGAAATTAAGTAAACAAGCAAGCTTCAAAAAGAAGGTGAAGTAAGCAAGCTAAGCTAGTAAATAATTCAGTAAGCCAATAAGCAAGCTGACAAAATAAGAAAATAAACTAAGCTAACTAAATAAGGTAAGCAAGCTAAGTAAGCCAGCCAGCTCAGTAGATAATTAAGCAAGCAAGCAAGGAAACAAGTAAACAAGACTAAGTAAGCGAGTAAAGAAGCAAGCAAGCAAAGAAAAATAAGACTAAGTAAGCAAGTAAGGAAACAAGCAAGCAAAGAAAAATAAGACTAAGTAAACAAGCAAATTAAGTAATTAAGTAAGCAAGCAATATAAGAAAATAAGACTAAATAAGTAAACAAATTAAAAAAATAAGACTAAGTAAGAAAATAAGACTAAATAGGGAAGCAAGCTAAGACAAGAGATGAACTATGATAATGATGAATGATGAATGAACGAATGATTAATAAATGAATGATGAATGATGAATGAAGAATGAATGAATGATGAATGATGAATGATGAATGAAAAATGAATGAATGATGATAATGATCATGATGATGATGACAATAAGATGATAAGAATGATGTTGATTATGAATGAGATGATGAGGAATGATGAATGAATGAATGAACGATGATGATGAGATGAAAAGAATGATATTGATTATGAATGAGATAATGAAGAATGATGAATGAATGAATGATGATAATGATGATGATAAGAATGATGTTGATTATGAATGAGATGATGAGATAATAATGAATGAATGAATGAACGACGAATGAATGAATGACGAATTAATTTATGATGATTGATGAATGAATGAATGAAAAATGAAAAGATTATAAGGAAGCCTAATTGATGATGGTGATGATGATGTTGTTGATGAATGAATGATGAAAAATAAGAGGATTCTAGGAAAGCCCAGTTGGTGATGGTGATGGTGATGATGATGACGATGACAATGGTGATGATGAGATGATGATTAGATGAGATGAGATGATGTTGATAATGAATGAGATAAGATGATGTTGATAATGAATGAGATAAGTGAGATAATGATGATGGTGGATAAATGATTAATGAATGACGAATGAATAATGAAAAATGAGAAGATTTTAGGGAAGCCCAGTTGATGGGTTACCTCCCCTAGCATGTGGTGACCATGGTTAGAATCCTAGGAGATTGAATGACCATCAATTTCTAGAAAGTTATTGTAGAATACCTCAAACTAGGACTAACGCAAAGTACATAAACCATGTGCAGGAGAAATCTAATGAAATAGGAGAAGAACAAAAAAAGAAAAAAAAGAGCAAACATATAACTGTTCTTTTCATAAGCAGAAAGGGAGGTTAATACTTTTTGGCCTCTTCAAGCAACAAATATTGGCATATATAAGAAAGTTGGTCAAAAGAGTCATGTACTACTCACTAAATATTAACTTTTATCCTATGCACAATTATGATGCAATTTCCCTTTTTTCTCTAATCTAACGGAATCGAGCAATCCAAATGATTAAATTATGTTATGACAAGTATATGGCTGCAAATTTTTCACTCTTTTTGATTTCCAATAGCTTAGGTTTCTTAAGCCAACACCCTAAGGGGATAGAGAAGCTAGGAAAAAAAAGGACTAAAACATAATGTCCTAAACATTTTGCAGTGCTGATATTTCATCAGTAACGAATTAACACATTAACCGAGACAACTAGGAAAACGCAATTGATTCAAGCAATAAAGACAAGTGATTTAAGATAAAAGGAACCATCTATAGAGAAAATAAAATGCAATAAAAAAATATTGGTGTTCCTTTTTTTTATGAGTAAATATAGTATTTACTAACCTGATGTAGAACTATTCCAATATCTCTATCATTTTCAACTGTGTCCCTCCTTATTCTCCTTGCTAGGCACACGTACATCTACATCTGCACTGAATAATTTCGTTGCAGACTGTTAAGCATATAAAAGAACCAAAGAATCAATGAAAGAAAAATATGCAAAAGTACTTTTTATTGTAACATAATTGAAGTGAATAGAAATACAAAAACAGTGAAAAGCTTGGACTGCTAAACATTTTGAACAAAACAAATTCATGAATAATGAAATAACTTCATCCAATAAAACAACAATTTCTGAGTGTCAAAAGCATCTGAACAAAATTAAGTAAAATTCTAATCGGAAATCAAGTAAAATTATATTATTTAATTGGAAAAAAAAAACATGTGAGGATGATGAAACTTTTCGACGAGTAAATATTACAAATATATATGCATATATATATATATATATATATATATATATATATATATATATATATAATGTATAGAAACATTAAAAAAAATTAAAAACTGAGGATGCATGATAGTTGTGTACCCAGCAAATAAAATCTAAAGATGAATGAGACTAACTAAGATTGAATTGGAGCTAAAACCTGTGAAATTTTGCTCCATTGTGAAAACAAAATAAATCATTAACTGTGTTTAGGGATTTCGATTAAAGCATTAAATTGAATAGCTTAGCTTATAATATATCATTGAAAAGCACGAAGAGTATAATAATAATATCATTGAAAATCATCATGAAGAATAAATAGTTACCTCTGTTTTTGTTGGAGCTGCTCCATTCTGATAAAAAAAAAAAATTGCAGAAAATTTAGAAGGAGTAAAAGACTATTGGGTTCTAACTTCTAAGTTTCGAACCTGCTTGTTTGGATTCACTTTTTTAATGAAAAGTAAAGGAAATGGAGGGAATAAGGAATCATTTGAAAGAAATAAAGGATGTGGAGGGGGTACAATATTCTCTTCATTTTTTTTAATTAGATGGATTTTTTAATCTTTTCAATTTGGGTTGTTTGGGTGGGAAATGAATGGTTTCAGCCGAAAAAGATTATATTGTCCTGATTTTTTTATTTTTTTTTCATAATTGTCCTTACTACTCTTTTAACCTATTTTGTGTATGAAAAAGGACATTTAAGTAATTTACTATTTAAAACTGTCATTTTTTAATGTGGTAAATGCAGCTCTTCTTGGGGGATCTGATTTGAGTGCTTTCAATCGCACAAATATTATTTTAATCCCTAAAGTTAACCACCCTGAAAAAATTGGAGATTTTCGGCCCATCAGTTGTTCAAACTTTCTGTACAAAGTGATCTCCAAGGTCCTCGTGAATAGGCTTAAGCCTCTGATGGATAAGATTGTATCCCCGGAACAATCAGCTTTTATTCCAGGAAGAGTTCATCAATGTGGCGCAGGAAGCAGGCTACTGGATTCAAAGGAAGAGGAAAAATGCGAAGAAATGTCATGCTATCCTCAAGGCTGATATGAGTAAAGTTTTTGATAGAGTTGAATGGGACTTTCTGGAAGGGGTCCTCAAAAGAATGGGTTTCCATGATTTATGGATCAGATGGATTATGAATTGTGTTTCCTCAGTTTCTTTTAACATTCTCATCAATGGGTGTCTATTTGAGACTATATTTCCCTCCCGTGGGATCAGGCAAGGGGACCCTTTGTCCCCCTATCTCTTCTCTAGCCTTACTCAGGCTCTTTTGGCTCTAATTAAAAGGCAACTTAGTAGATCTCTGTTGAATGGCTACCGAATCACTAAGTCTTGCCCTTCTCTAACTCACCTCCTGTTTGCAGATGACTCAATTTTCTTTTTTGAAGCCATCTATAAAGAGGCTACCATCTTGCAAGATGTGATCTATAGATACTGCTTTGCGTCGGGTCAAAGTCTGAACTTGAACAAGTCAACTATTGTTTTCAACCCTAACACGCCTGAAGGAACACGAAGAGGAATTGTGGATATTCTTCGTGTCAAGCAGCCAGATAAGATTGGTAAGTATCTTGGTTTCCCGGCGGAATGGGGCAGGTCTAAATCAGAAGCCTTGAGCTGGGTTCAAGAAAAATGTGCGTCCAAGTTGCAAGGATGGAAGAGTAATCTCCTCTCTGATGGTGGGAATGATGTTCTTATTAAAGCAGTTTTGATGGCCTTCCCGTCTTAGGCCATGTCATCCTTCTTGTTCCCTAAGAAGGTTTGCAACATCCTATCCTCGATGGCAGCTAGATTCTGGTGGAGAAGGAGTGGTGAATCTAGAACGCATTGGCTCCAGTGGGAAGAGCTAAAGAAGCCAAAGATGGAAGGGGGCCTTGGATTCAGAGATCTTTTATGCTTTAATATGGCACTTATTGCAAAACATGCTTGGAGAATTTCCATCCAACCTGACAGCTTGTCTACAACTATTCTTAAAGGAATTTATTTTCCAAATGACATTTTTTGGAATGCAAGGATTAAAAGGAAATCATCATGGTCTTGGAAGAGTATTGTTAAGGGAAAGGATTTCCTTAAAAAAAGAACCTTGTGGAGGATTGGTAATGGAAAGTCTGTGAATATTTGGAAAGATAAATAGATTCCAACGGCGGAGGCTATCCGGCAGAGAAGCCCAAATTCTCCAACGTGGGTTAGCGAGTTGATCCTACAGGATCAGAAGAGATGGAATAAGGAGATGATTAACAACGTGTTTGATATGACGATTGCTCAAGAGATCCTTGCTACTGTTCTTCCGTGGTTTGAGAGAGAAGACTGCGTGATTTGGAACCCAAGCAAGAATGGTCGGTATTCGGTTAAAGCGGGATATTTTGTGGCGAGAGAGGTTTTGTGCAATATGAGCCCAATTGATAGAGGGAGAGCTAGCTTGTCCTACAAGACCCCTATTGATGTTTGGAGACTGGTGTGGTCCTTGAATGTTCCCCCAAAGGTAAAATTTTTCTTGTGGAAAGCGTGCCGAAATTGTCTTCCAACCCAAGAGAATCGCTTCTTGAGGAAGTCTACTTCGTCCCCTTTGTGTACTTTGTGTAATCTTGGAGTTGAGACTGTTGAACATCTGCTACTCTTTTGTCGTTGGGTTCAAAGATTCTGGTGTGCTTCTCCTCTGCAATGTGCTAATAACCCTGTTGGTTTAGAAAGGTTCAGTGAGTGGTTTTTGAGGTTTACTGAGAGGTGTTGTGATGCAGGTTACTGCAAGGAAGAAGCAACGACAAAGATTGCCCTTTGTTGCTGGCATATTTGGAAGCAGATGAATGATGGTGTTATTAATGGGAGGGTCATTGATATTCAGAAGACGGTTATGAGAGTGCAGTGCGCATTGGCAGAATGGTTCAACGAAGACAACGCATGGAGGAACAAGAGTGTCAGAAGAACTGTTGTCAATAGAGAGCCACCAACACAATGGGTTCCCCCGATGTCAGGGATGGTTAAGGTGAATGCTGATGCCTCGTGGGAGAAGAATGAGAAAACTGTTTTTGCTTTTATAGGTCGGGATTGGAGGGGTTCAATGGAGTTTGGTCAAGCCGGCCTGTTTCGATATTTTTCAGCAGCGGAAGCAGAAGCTTATGCAATTCGTAATGCGTGTTTATATGTTAACCAGATTCAACAGTCTTGCATCATCATTGAAAGCGATGCACATGACGTTCTTAAAGCAATCAGTGTTCCGGAGACTACCCTCTGTTGGAGAGCGTCTACCATTGTGGAGGATATCAAAAAGATTGTTGCTGAAGACTCGAGAGTGAGTTTTCAATGCATCAAAAGAACGGCCAACCAACCTTGCGACTGGATTGCAAAATGTAGGTGTAAGGAAGAATTGTCTGTTAATTGGAGTTTGTGTATTCACCCGCACTTGATGTATCTTCTTTCGCACGATATCCACCCCATTAGGGTTGGTTAATCTGTATGTTTTTTTTAATTTTATTTTTATGAAATTTTCTCTTTTGACCAAAAAAAAAAAAAAAACAAAGAACTATAAAAAAATTTCCTTTCCTTTACTTTTGTAACACCCAGCATTAAATTGCATTACACCTCATGCTTATATTATATGCATTCATGTTTTGTTATTTTATATTTGTTAAATAAGCTTTAAAAAAAAGAAGAAAAAGAACTTAACAAAACTAAAAAGGGCAACTGAGAAGATTCAAACCTGTGACCTCCTTCCTCTTTGCACATGCCTTGACCAACTAAGCTAAAGTTAGTTTGCTACAAGAATTAAACATTATTAGTATTTATGTATGAAAGGCTATTAGATAAGCTTAAATTGAGCAAACCAAGGTAAACTCCACTTCTGCCTTTCCAAACCCCCCCAACCCGTTAACCCAAAACAAAAAAAAACAAAAAAAAATGAAGCCAAACCCAACTGCACATTATAGCAAAATCGACATTTAATCTTGGGATATTATAAGCTTTTGCAGTCTTTGAACCCTAATAGGTAAGTGGGTCTAGTTCTATTTCACAATTTTTGCTTGTTTATGTATGTATACATGTATATATATGTGTAAACTTTTGTAATGACTTGGTTTATGGCATAAATGTTTAATATACTTGTTAAATATCAACTTAGGTAAAGACTATATGATTTAGATATGATTATTCGTTTGTATGTGTGGAATGGAAGGTAAAGGGGTTTAGTTTAAATCTGAATTTTTATTAATTGATATGTATATATGTATGCTTATAAAAGAACCAGTAGGTTCACTTAGTAATTTAGAGGTGATGAATCAAGAATTGACTGTTGAACATGCTTGAGATAATGAGAAGCTATATGAATTAAAATGGGGAAAAGGGTAGTCACGAGTTTGTGGTGTAAGGACATGTTACGGTAGAGTGAATAAGTCAGTTCCTATGGTGTTTGGAGTGTTAAATATGTAGTAGTCTTGAAGTATATGTGTGTACATGATAGCTTGTGTAGAGTATGTGTTAATATACTTGTATATATAAGATGTAAATATGCATGTGATGGTTTAATAATTTGTACAGAAAATGTTTTGAGTGTTTAAGAAGTAGTATAATGGTGAAGTCATGTGTTTGGGAGCTAGTTGAGTAAATATGTGCAGTAATATATAGTACTTGTGAGAATAAATAATATGTGAATTAGTGAAGTATGACATAATCCATCTAATTGAGGAAATGAGAAATATTGTATAAGATGCTTAGATTATAACCACGATTCTGCTTCATGTTAATTGGAAAGAAATCTTATAACTATGTGTATGTGTATATATAGTAGCATGTGCAGGAAAGAAATCATGTAATCTCTACACTTTTTATATACATATAATTTTGTAAATATGAGTTGGGTTGAGAGGCCTTTGACATGTACACTTAATGAATAGCATTTGGACTTTAGACTTCCATGAATTGATAATTATAATGACTATGGGGCGGAATAGTAGCAGGGAATAAGAATGAACTATGGTGAATCTGTGTGTATATGTTTGGCCGTGTAGTTGTGGTTCTCATGTGTGTGTAATTGCCTTTGAGTATGCATATTGTCTTTATGTATGTAAGATACATATATGTATTTGTTTGCATACGTGAGAATTATATACTTAAGTGATTTGTATGGTAAAGACATTAAGTCATGTTGGATATGCACTTACAGGTGCTTAGGAATGGTAAAGACTTTACATATTGTGGCTTTGGGTACTTATAGGCTGGGTGGCGCCATGTTTCTATGTAGGAGTAATATAGGGATTATGAGTTGTAAATAATAAAAAAGGGTTAGATAGATGAAAGTAGGTAAAACAAAACAAGAAAGTAATCTAGTAAATGAAATATGATGATTTTCGTATTTTAGGACCTTTAATTTATCTTCTTAAGTTTAATGTTTTAGTATAATTGATTATCGTGCAGCTATGAGTCGCTCTAGAGTCAGTCACCTTAGACAGAAGGTTGGACTATTTTCGAGGCTCGATCGAGGTAAGTAGAATACCCATCACACACATATTTCTACTTTGTTTCAGTTCGAACTATGCACTCTATTTCTTGTTCGAGTTGATTCACTTTTGATTCTTTGTTCTTTATCTCATGAATAAAGCACTTGCCCTCATTTATTGCACGCATTTCTACTTCGTTTCAGTTTGAGCTTTGCGCCTTCTTTCCTCTTCAAATTGATTCACTTTTGACTCTTTGATCTTCATTCTTTGAGTAAAGCACTTGCCCTTACTAAATGTACGCTGTGACACCCAGACGACATGGTGAAATATATAGTCGTCCTGGCTTTTAGGCCTATTATGTTATATATGTATGTATCAATTGTTCAGATGATTCAGTTGTGCATCAATTGTTAAGCATACGCATCGATGCCAGGAATGCATCAATTGTTAGACATATCTGTTAGGCAATTGTATCAGTGGCCGGCAAAACTCCGCAATTGTTAATTATATGTATCAATTGTTTATCACAACTGTGCAATTGTACTCAGATTCTATTCCGTATGCTTATTACCTCCTCTTCCTACCAAATGCTTCATTGATATCTCTTAAGTTTTCAGGGTATTCTACTTAATGAGCTTTCTTTGCTCATTTTATTTGTTTTTGCAGAGGCCGAGGTTGTTGTGCTGGCAAAGCTATATGAGTTAGAAGTCACCTTGTGAGGTTGAGTCTTGTAATTTGCATGGTATTTTCTTTAGGATTCATACTAGTATTAGTGTTATGAAGGATTTTGGCTCTGGTATTATAGTGTAGACTTGTATTGAATGTATAGATTCATTAAAGTTTTAGTAGCTTTGATAGATGATTTGTGAAAATTAGATTGTTGTTTTGTGGTATTAGCGCCTTGCGGGCTTAGGAGAAGTAATAATCTTAGGCTCGCGGCATCATGTCTCTAAGCTTAACCTGATGAGTTTTTGGGGGCGTGACAACTTTACTTTCCTTGCTATTCCTTTGTGCAATCCAAACACTATATAAAGGTTTTGGTTTTGTCTTGGGTTCTAAGTTTTGAACCCGCGCGACATTTGAATCTTTCAATTTTTGACCAAAAAAAAAATCTTTCAATTGATCTTTTACCGCCAAAAAGTCTTGAACCCTCGACATGTGTGATTGATTTTGTACGATGCAACGGTGTTAACGTTGTGTGGGCTTTGAATGAGTTAAGTTGGTGTTGGCTTTGGCCATTCTTTTTTTTTTTTTTTTCCGATACAGAAGAAGTCTAAGGATGTACAACATAACTAGTGAAATTATAACTTATAAACTGTCGCATACATAACGAGTTATATACCATTGAATAAAAAAAAATTGACTTCCAAGTATCAAACACGCAACATCTAAATTTTTTAAACTGGTTTTAAGCTGGAGCGGTGTTAATGTTGGTGTTGGGTCATAATACGTATGTGTAAGATTCAAAATTTCCAAATCAAGGGCATGTTGTGGGAAAAGGTTTTTAGTCTAATATCGGATTGTGCGATTGTGAGTGGCGGAGTGGGGTTTACCTATGTTAGTATCACACATGTCTGGAACTTGAATTGGAGACTGACATGCATATAATATACTAGCATTTCATAATCTTCTTTTGTTTTTTCCTTTGATTATTGCATTTTTCTTTTTTGTAAAGTAAAAATGAGAAATTCTAATATTAACTACACTTCTTTCATATAACATCATGTGTTTCGAGACATAACACATCCTTTGAACTTCTTTTTGGAGTGTTTTCTACGACAAAGTAAATAAAACCTTCCCACCTAATTGATCGCACTTTTTTTTGGGTAAAAACACCTAGGTGATCTCATGTGTTTTCAATTTATTTAAAAGTTCAAATTTAATGTTCCACCTAAGGTTTTCCAATAGTACACTTAGGGCTCCATTTGTTTGTCGTAAAATATTTTTCCAATTTTCTGGTATTTAGTAACATCGGAAAATTAATCAAATGAAAAATGTTTTCCAATAAAAAATGGTGGCTACTTTTTCAAGCCTTTTTATCGTGGAGAATAGCCTTTTTATCTACGTTTAGGAATCTCACTTTTATCTACCTTTTCAAGCCTCTCATAGAAGATTGCAGAGCTATTCTCTCACGTGACAATTAGTACAAGCTTTCTTATGTTTATTGTGAAGCAAACAAGTGCGTAGATTGACTCGCCAATTACGGAATCACTTTTCCCTAGGCAATCATTCATTGGATCATCTCTCACATCAGCTTCTGGTTCTCGTGGACAAGGATAGAGTGGGCGAATCCACTCTCAGAATCATCACCAGTTAGATCTCGACCTTGGCCTCCCTTGAGATGAAAAAAAAAATTGATTCGTCGTGACCATTATTTCAAGGTTAAAACATTTAATTTCTTCTCACTTTTAATTAATTTGGAGCGTATATCTAACTAGAAATTTCGTACTATTATACTACTTGACTTTAAAACTTTAAGATGAATTTAAAACATCCTGAAAAAAAAAAAAAAAAAAACTAACCCCTTATAGGCCTTCGTATTAAAGGGGATTTAGAGCGTTAACGACGTAATTCCGTTATTAAGGAGATCAACGTTGATGAAGTGAAAATAAAGTTATTCGATCTCCTGAAGAACATTATTACAATATTATGTTACTGCATTGCATTTGGTCTAATGGTATGTTCCTCATTGTGATGCGAGAGATTCCGAGACAATTTTTGTAAACGATATTTTTTTATATGAATTTTACGACTTAAACCTCCCTTGAATAATAAAAATCAAAATAATTTAATTTCTTTGATAACGTTATTAAATAATTCATATCTGATATTAAAGTGGCCCCCAATCAAAAAGACAAACACATGCCATAGGCCAAATTAGTCTTCTTATATTACCGTTATAAACCCCATCTACATTACAACGCGCCCATTTCCTAACCGTTTAAACCCCATTTTCCCACCACCCCACCACCACCAACCCACACACACACACACACACAAACTAAAAGAAAAACTCCATTAAAACCGAAAAACAATTTTTTCTCAAGAACCTACATGATCTTCAAACAATGCTCATCACCATGCAATCACGAAAGCTTCTCAACATCTCATTTTTCATCATTCTTCTAAACTTGTTCCACCACCTACCATTGATATCAGCAGAGAATGTCAGTTTGGTCAACTCCTAAAAAATTCTTATCTTCTAACTCTAAGCCTTCGATTCATTATTCATGTAGTGAACCAATTCATCATAACTAACATCAGCAAACCAAAACTGCTGTTATGTAGTTGAATGCTCATGAATTTCATAAAAATTATCGTAGAATTGATAATGACAGTTTTTGTTGGTAAAATTGCACAATAATAATTTTTAGAAATATAATTATAAAAGTACAATTACATTTGTTAGTGACAACTCAATCGGATTAAAGCGCACGATACATAAATCTGAAACTACATGAACTATATCAATGTATCTAATTAATAGGATCATGTTCTAAATAAAAATACATAAGACACTTGTATATCCATTGAATATCGATAATAAATTCATTTAATATTAAAATATGTCAATAGTCTTCATTCTCCAAATGTTAGATCATGGGATTAGTAACTGCATCAAATTTCTAAAACCGAATCCAAGTTAATTATATTTTAGTATTTTACTTATTCCTCAAAGGAAGACGATCAAACAATTCCAATCATGATTCTTGCAAATTGAATCATTATATAATATAGCGTCTTGAGATCCTAATTGCTATGGTTTCACTGCATTAGAAGGAGCATTAGCGAGAAACAATGAATTGGAATTTTGTTCCAATATTTTACTTTCCTTTTCCGTGAATTAAATGCTTGGTCTTTGTTTTACATTTCTCTTAGCCGATCGTCGATCATGCGCCACCTTCCCATTTTATTTTTTATTTTTATTTTTTATTCGGGGAGATCAAGATTATATAATGTAATTAGCGAGACTAGAACTAATGACTTATCGCATACACAAAGACTTAAATACCACTGGACCAAAACCTTAGTAGCGCCACCTTCCCATTTGGTCATCGTGCTTGTATGTGTGTGTGCGAGCAAGTGGTGAGACTATTTTAAGTTGAGTTGTCTTCTAGAAAATTGAAATGTTATTTTTTCTTTTTTATGACGTGGAATACCTCATGGGCCGGATAGGACCGTTTGAATCCATCTCAGATAGCCAAACCTAAGTGCGGTAGTGCATCCTAAAAGATACACCAAACCAATTAAAGTATTTATCTAATAGTCAAGGAGATTCAAACTCACAAAACATGACACTTGTTCCCTCTCACCATCTAAACTATTCCTTGGGAGTTTGAAATATCAATTTTATGTCCAAATCAATGAACACGTCAACTTTCTTACATCTCTTTTTCAACAATTTTCAAATCGATGTGCTTATGACCAAAATCATCGTTAAACTAGATCAAAACTTACAAAAATCGGGTTAGAACAAATTATCATTAATGATAGTAATAAACAATACCCAACTACGGAGAGAGGGTAAAGCAATAATATTTTTGGAGTCTTAAGTGGTTAATGAGATCACATTTCAAAACAAATTAAATAAAAATATATCCCAATAGAGACTAATAAATATAATATCCTATCTTTTGAACATTCATTTGAGGAGGGTTGTAAAACACAACAATTTTTATTTTGGCCAATGCAACAAACGCCTCAAACTTTTTGAAAAATTATATTTTGATCCTTAAAGTTTTTTTTTTTGTATCTTTTGGTTTTTCATGTTTTGAACAAGAGAATTCATTATTCAAAACACAACTTTTCATTCAGAAAATAACAACAAGATACACTTATCTTGTATGATAAGTTAATCGTTATATCTTATCACGCACTTTACCCTTACTTTTGAATAAAAACTACTAATCGAATTAACAAAGTCCCTTATTTTAAATGTGAAGGAACAAAATACACAAAACAAAACATAGAGAACCAAACCTTTTATTTTATAAGTAGTTAAAGATTATTTGTTGACCCAAGAGTTGGGTGACTAGGCAAGTAACAGTCTATTATCATTAGAAATTTTGTTTGAACAATAATTTCGGACTCCATTGTATAAACAGAGAAATATATATTTGTAGTATTTATTTTTTATATTTTTAGCAGACGAAAACACAAAGTGCTATTATTAACTATGCAATTATCATGAGTCGAACTAGATCGAAATATTCAATTGTCAGCGGACAAAGTCAAAACGTTAACCCTCTCTTCGATGGTTCGATTCAGACCTTTTAACTCATCGATACGACCCCGGACTCGGCTTCATAGACCCATACGTAATATTGTGAAGTGGCCGAAATTTATAAGAATATGCTGTTATGCTATCGTTAGGGTTGAGATTTGCACACGTGGCATAAAATACCCCAATTGCACACCATCACTACAAACGACGCCGTAGAGAGTAAAAACCCTAGGCTTATATTAGGGTTTGAGCTCGCACAACACAAATACGCCTCACACTGAGAGTTCTTCGCCGCCTCCTTCTATCTCTCTCTCCCTCTCTGTCTCCTGTAAGTGCTCCACCCTCTCCGCCTTCTCTCTCTCTAAATATATATGTATACATATATGTATGTATTAGAAGTGGATATATATCTGTACATAGTTTTTGACTCTTGATCTGTGGCTATATAAAAGTTTGATTATTAAAGTTTTTATTTTTGGAGGTTATTTGTATTGCTAATAGCTGAAATATGAACAAATTTGTGATCTTTTGTATTAATATTGCAATTTTAGATGAATTTGGACTTTGAGTTAGCTCAGATTTTGTGGTCAAAGCTGTTCCATTTTTGATAAATCACAGTATGAATTGATATGTTGACCTTATGAGAGGGACTTGTATATTGATGTAATAATTTCAGTTTATATGTTGACTTTATAATGACGTGTAATTTACCATGCTAAATATACTTATATTACCCTTATTGTTTTGTATAAAAAGTTAAAAGGGTTCTTTGTGGTATCGACCCAAATAAAAATTGTTGCGTTTTACATCCCTCGTCGAATGAACGTTCTAAAATAGGATTGAATGGTTATTGGTCTGTATTTTAAGGTTCAAAAGAAGTTTGTGATGATGTTAGATTTTTGAGTTGACCTATATTGATTAGATAGTTTAAAGCTCGGGTTTGCTTTGTGTTTGGCTGTTGAACTATTAAATCTTGGCCTTTGATCTAAATACTAAAAATTACAAAAGTGCATTTTCTTAATTACAAAAATGCTCTGATTGAATAACTTGGCTGCGGGACTGAATACGGTTTGTATGTCTTCTTTACATAATTGCTGATGGAATTTCTCAAGCAATAGTTTTTCATACTGGTGTGATCTTTTCTGCTTTAATGTACAGTTTGAGATAAAATTCATCATTTGGTCTTGTTTTTTATGTGACAATTTTCTAGTTGTTGAGGGCATTGAGTCTGGTTTGAAAGCTTCCTTTTTGTGTTAATATTATGTTTGCATATTGGTTATGCATTTGTTATATTGGAATCTATATGCCGTAGAACATATTAATATTTTTGAGGTATCTTTTTGTGATTCTGATCATGCTCCTCATCTTGACTGGCAGGTATTTGGAGGACAACCTCCATTTTAATATTTCTTGGCAGTTGCAGAACTTAGAAACTAGCGAAAATGGTAAGCAACTGATAGATATTTCGGTAATGGAATGTTCTTTCCAATGATGTGTTTGCTGATGGAAAATTATTCCTGATATTTGCAGGTGAAGTTTACTGCTGATGAGCTCCGTAGGATTATGGACCTCAAGCATAACATTCGTAACATGTCTGTTATTGCTCATGTCGATCATGGTGAGGGTTGCTCGTCCTTTTTGGCTCTAACATTTTGTTTTTGGGCCAACAGTAATAGTTAGAAATTTCTCTCTTGTTAGAAGCATATACTTACTCTTACATTTTATTCTAACAGGGAAGTCCACTCTTACGGATTCTCTTGTGGCTGCTGCTGGTATCATTGCTCAAGAAGTAGCAGGTGATGTTAGAATGACAGATACCCGTGCAGATGAAGCCGAACGTGGTATCACCATCAAATCCACGGGTATCTCATTGTATTATGAAATGCAGGATGAAGATTTGAAGAGATATAAGGGAGAGAGGTCAGGGAATGAGTACCTCATCAACCTTATTGATTCTCCTGGGCACGTTGACTTCTCATCTGAAGTTACAGCTGCCCTTCGTATCACTGATGGTGCGCTTGTTGTGGTCGATTGTGTTGAAGGTGTATGTGTCCAAACAGAAACTGTCCTCCGACAAGCCCTTGGAGAGAGGATTCGTCCTGTCCTGACTGTGAACAAGATGGACAGATGTTTCCTTGAGCTCCAGGTTGATGGTGAAGAGGCTTACCAGACATTTTCAAGGGTTATTGAGAATGCAAATGTCATCATGGCTACATATGAAGACCCCCTCCTTGGTGATGTCCAAGTTTACCCAGAGAAAGGTACAGTTGCTTTCTCTGCTGGGTTGCATGGCTGGGCTTTTACTCTGAGTAATTTTGCCAAGATGTATGCCTCTAAGTTTGGTGTTGATGAGAGCAAGATGATGGAGAGGCTGTGGGGAGAGAACTTCTTTGACCCTGCAACCAAAAAGTGGACCACCAAAAAAACTGGTTCTCCCACATGCAAGCGTGGGTTCGTTCAATTCTGTTATGAACCTATTAAGCAGATCATCAACACTTGCATGAATGACCAGAAAGATAAGTTGTGGCCAATGTTGCAGAAGCTTGGAGTCTCTATGAAGTCTGAAGAGAAGGATTTAATGGGCAAGGCTTTGATGAAGCGTGTTATGCAAACCTGGCTTCCTGCAGCTGATGCTCTCTTGGAAATGATGATCTTCCACCTTCCATCACCTTCCAAGGCTCAAAAATACCGTGTTGAGAACTTGTATGAAGGGCCTCTTGATGATCCTTATGCTAATGCCATCAGGAACTGTGATCCTGATGGCCCTCTCATGTTGTATGTGTCCAAGATGATTCCCGCATCTGACAAAGGTAGATTCTTTGCTTTTGGACGTGTTTTCGCTGGTAAGGTGGCAACTGGTATGAAGGTCAGAATTATGGGTCCAAACTACGTCCCTGGGGAGAAAAAGGACTTGTATGTTAAGAATGTACAGAGAACTGTTATTTGGATGGGTAAGAGGCAGGAAACAGTTGAAGATGTGCCATGTGGTAACACTGTAGCTTTGGTTGGTCTTGATCAATTTATCACTAAGAACGCTACCCTGACCAATGAGAAGGAAGTGGATGCCCATCCAATCAGAGCAATGAAGTTCTCTGTATCTCCTGTTGTGCGTGTTGCTGTGCAGTGCAAGGTTGCATCTGACCTCCCGAAGCTTGTTGAAGGTTTGAAGCGTTTGGCAAAGTCTGATCCTATGGTTGTCTGTTCCATTGAAGAGTCTGGGGAGCACATTATTGCTGGTGCTGGAGAACTCCACCTTGAGATCTGTTTGAAGGATCTGCAGGACGATTTCATGGGTGGTGCTGAAATCATAAAGTCTGATCCTGTGGTGTCTTTCCGTGAGACAGTCCTTGAGAAGTCTTGTCGTACTGTGATGAGCAAATCTCCTAACAAGCACAATCGTCTGTACATGGAAGCAAGACCCTTGGAGGAGGGACTTGCTGAAGCCATTGATGATGGACGCATTGGTCCAAGGGATGACCCTAAGGTCCGGTCTAAGATACTGTCTGAAGAGTTTGGTTGGGACAAGGATCTTGCTAAGAAAATTTGGTGCTTTGGTCCTGAGACCACTGGTCCTAACATGGTGGTTGATATGTGTAAGGGAGTCCAGTATCTGAATGAAATTAAGGATTCTGTTGTTGCTGGTTTCCAATGGGCTTCAAAAGAAGGTGTATTGGCTGAAGAAAACATGAGGGGTATATGCTTTGAAGTTTGTGATGTCGTTCTTCACGCTGATGCAATTCACAGAGGTGGTGGCCAGGTTATTCCAACTGCTAGGAGAGTTATTTATGCTTCTCAGCTTACTGCCAAGCCTAGGCTTTTGGAACCTGTGTACTTGGTGGAGATCCAAGCACCGGAGCAAGCTCTTGGTGGCATCTACAGTGTTCTGAATCAAAAACGTGGGCATGTGTTTGAGGAAATGCAGAGGCCGGGCACACCTCTTTACAATATTAAGGCATACCTTCCTGTCGTCGAGTCATTTGGATTCTCAGGTACCTTGAGAGCAGCTACATCAGGGCAGGCTTTCCCACAATGTGTCTTTGATCACTGGGATATGATGTCCTCTGATCCATTGGAGCCAGGAACGCAAGCAGCACAACTTGTTGCTGATATCCGTAAGAGGAAGGGTTTGAAGGAACAGATGACACCACTCTCCGAGTACGAGGACAAGCTGTAAGGCAATTGAGACTTTATGAGTATGTCAAAGCTGGCCGTGATAATTTTGTCTGTGTTCTATTTGTTTTTCCTTTGATTTGGACACCTCCATTTTGTTGTTATGTTATGCTTTTAGATGTTTTTACGCGGACGAGATGTTGTGTTATTTTGGATGGTCATTTACTTCAACAATATCAGCATTGATTTGTGAAATTTTGTGGCTTTATTTGTTGCATAAAAACTAATATCTTTGTCTCCTTTTGAATTGCATTCATATTTCATAATAGTAGTTTAACTCCTTATTAACTCTGGGTTAGGGTTTTATCTCTAGTATTATCGGTTTGAGCCTGGATAAGGAGGTGGGAGTTATTGGTGGCTAAACAGGTTGAAGAACAACGTTGGAGATCTCATCAAGTCTTGTGAAGGTGGTATTTACTTCTTGGCCTACCGATGTCGTGCTTGCTCTTGTGATTTGTTTGTCCCTTTTTCCTCATTTTCCTCTATTTTGAGAAGGTTGTCCGAAAATGGTATATAAGGTGTATTTAATAAAACTTACAAGTAAGCCAAGTTATAAAGACTCGTTAGGGTTGTTATTCTTATTGTTATATAATTTCAAGACTCTAATGGATTGGATTTATCAAAAGATGGATAATTCACAATATAATGGTAGGTATACAATATGTCACACACTTGATCTAGAACTCGGGAGGTTGCGAGTCAGATGACGAGACAGGTGTGTAATAGATTCAATTAAATAATTGCATTATGACTGAAATCAACTTTAGACAGAAGACAATTATTGAGTCATTACACGAATTTTTCCAAAACTAATTAATATATGGCCCAATAAACTGATGAAAAAAGACAATTACCGAATTATTACACAAATCCTAACACCTACTTGTATTACAAGTAACCACGCATGCTAAACTAAAGCTTTCCTAACTACTTGTCTCATAGACCCCTCCCCAGGCAGGCTTGTTGGGCCCAATTTCTTCAACTGGATAGGCCCATCATGAACGCCGGGCTCGGTTTAAAATTTTAGCATCTTTGTAGAATGCCTATGAAGTCCCCAAGACTAAAGAATATATATGTAATGTAGTTATGATTTTTCCATTAAGAGTTGATTCGAGAGATTGATTTATGTAGAAATTCAAGTACACGATTGTTTCAAAACAAATAAAGCTGTTTGATAATAACTTTAAATTGAAGCCACTGTATCCTTATAACGTGAAATGGAGATTTCGTCAAATCTCGACTCAGAATTTGTAAGTTTAAAACTATTTGTCCTGAATCTCAAATTTACTATTCAAAATATTATTCTGAACCTATCATACTAATTTATAAACTATGCTCATATTATGCACCAACCAACGAGAGCTATCACAAATATATGCTCAACTCTGGACAGATGAGAACTCTCTGACTTGACAATCTTTGCTCTTCATATACTGAATGGAATATCTGCAAATTGGCACTGCAAAAACATAGCCGATGTTAACAGATGAGATGACACTTAACAAAAATGAATGGTGCCGTCAAATTTATATATCCGATGTTACCTAATGAGATAAAACTCGACTTGGTTTGACTTAATCAAAGCACATTTACTGCTGTATTTTGCAGGACAATTTATTATGACAAAAGAATGCACTAGTTTATTGTTTAACATCCATAGAATATTATTTGTAAAATTATTGAAGTTGTATTATGGTTAATTCTTGTTAATCAAAACTTCTAGATCCACCCTTTTAATGTCGAACGTTTTTGTTTACATGTGATCCATCAATGTTGGGCCAAAAGGCCTTGCATTCTACATGTTCAGTTGATGCATTTTATGTTGTATTACTCTATACAACATTTTCTTCAGAACGATCCGATCATTCAAATGATCCAATCGTGTGTATAGTGATGTATGGGATTTACGCACTTTTAATAGAGTGATTGTTCAAGAACTTGACCCTACTCGACCCCGTCCTTGTCAAACAACTGTTACAGGGTCCAAGTTCTAGAGAAAGCAGATAAGAAAAAAGGTAAAGAGTGTTAGAACATAGGACATCTTACCACTTGGCTATGATAAGATGATTGCATATAGAATTTTACTTTTTGCTTATGTTTACTCGTTCTGAGACAACTATGGTGTCTCAACGTCTCATTTACACTTTAAAGAACACTTTTTCTCGTTAGACATCATGTGTGCCCACTAAATCTCTCTCTCACACGCACATAAATGGGCACTTTGTCTAAAAGTGTTGTAATTTGTATTGTTGTCGACATCAAGCACCAAGGGAAAAAGCTAATCACTATAACCATTTCTTTTGGTAGAGGTAAGTGGGGTTAATCCAACCGATTCGTTTAATAGTTACACATTTAGTTCATTTAAGGTGTGGGTAAGACACCTATTCATGCGTCACGTTTAAATTATTCAAGAGTTTATTTTTGATTGGACTAGTTTTAATAGATTTTACACTTAATTAACTCAAATTATACTTATTGAAGAGCTAAATTATGTATCTAAATTTTAAAACTTAGTATGAGTTTGAAAGACTTTTTAGAATGTTATCTGTCATAAAAATAATAAAATAATAATAATAAGTGGGGGTAAAGAAACATAATACCAAAAATGGGGGAGTTGGGCTTGCCACCACAATCTCCAATGTCCTCATTAATGGGATGAAAGTTGTGATGGTCTTAGCACATGGATTTTATGCTAGTGGATACACTTCAGCATCAATCTGTCCCAAACCTTCTTTTACTATTCGTAAATCTTTAAATTCTCTTTTTATATATAGTGGGTGTGTTTCAATCAAATATGCAATGAACAAGACCTTATCTTTAGCCTTACACCATTAAATCCATTGCATGTAAAGTAAGTTACCCATGGCAGGGTCATTGAAATTCTCGTATAAAGGAACTCAATTGTGCAAGATATGATTTGAAGGTGAGTGGTTTATGCTTGCTTTCTTTTTGGGGCATTGTGGATTCCTATATATATCTTGACCTACCACTTATGAAAGCCAGGAATTTTACTATCCTCACATGATAACTATAGGTTGCTAGTCAAACATGATGCCCTTCAATTTCAATTGGTTGATTTCTAGATAGACTTCAAATTTGGAATAAACTTCTTATTCTGGGGAAATATTAAAGAATTTATGAATTTGACTTTATCAGATTTTGCGAATAATGAAAAGATTTGTATATGGAATTGACCTATACGTTTTTAAATCTCATTAGAACGTGTAAACTTTAATATTTGAAAGAAAAAAAAAAATCATTGTTTACACGTTTGTTCCATTAATATTCGTGACCCACAAAATTGATTGGAGATGCTAAATGAGTGAAACATTAACCACTATTTAACTCACTAATATACCAATATTTTGCACTAAGAATGATGATGTTTGGTGGGGCCTTGTTGAAAAGTTGCATGTTGATGAAAGAACAAAGAAAGACACAAAATCAATTCCAAGATGATGGACTAAGTGCATAGATGCCGCCCCCTCCCCTTCACTAGAGAAGAAAGTTTGGAATACCCATCATGGCCTCCATGCTTTAATTAGATCCATATTCATATGCTTTGTACTATTCATTATTCCTTTTCCAACCCCACCTCAACTAGAAATTGGATGGAATATGAATTTGCATAGGCTTAGTAGACCAACTTATGTGACACACGTTTCAATCTCTTTATACACTCAAAAAGCAAAAGCATAAAATAATTGTACAAGCAAGGCAATATGGACCAAGATACTTGAGGCTTTTTTTTTGTCCACCCAATAAATTGCTCTTGGACGTAGGTGTCACTGTCCTCATCGTCGGCATATCTTTGGCTGAGTGCGTGTTATTTTTCCCTTTTTTATTATTATTTGTTTTAATGAGATATACTCTTAGAAAGTCTTTTTGACTCGTTTTAAGAGTTTATATTTGTTTGGTTAGAATATATGATCTCACTCATAAGAAGTATGGTTAAGTTTAATTAGTTAGAACTATCGAATTAATCTAAAAAAAACATTACATCTTGATTGACTCAAATCTAAAACATGAATAAATCTTTCGTACACGTTTCACGATTAAATTAATTTTTTGAAATTGACAATGATTTCAAGCATATATTTAGTTGAGGATATGACATAAAGTTTTTGGGATCCGCTTAGAGACGATATGCATAGTATGATTCCATGGGAAGGAACAAAAGCAAAGAAAATGGATTAGTTTACTTTGCACATCTTTTTGTAGTATTCAATGGTGCGTGTAGGTTGGCTTTCTTTGGCATCTATTAATTAAGTTTTTGAAGTGATGATTTTGGTTGAAAGGTATTTGAATATGGATATGATGATTCCAATGTGCATGCAATACCCAACCAAAACAATCCATGATACGTGCCATTTTTGACAATTTGACATGTATTTAATTCCCCTTTGACAATCCCAATTATTCCCAAATACCATATTATAACAAAACAAGATTACGCTCAATTATTAATTATTATTATTTTTTTATAATCAAGAAGTCATCTTAAGCCGAATTATATTAAATTCATTCTAACGTTATAAACCGTGAAATGTAGCAGCAAGCCCAAACATATATTCATAGTCAATTAAGGGTCAGATAATAAATATAATAGAATGGCAAAAGTTCAAATTTAAAATTTTTAATTACAATAAATCGTTATCTAATCATTTTATCCAATTTTTCGAAGCACGGATTAATTACTTACTATAAAATATCACATGATCACTTTGCATAAATTGATGGCTATTCAGCGTGGGCCTCCCTGGTATGCACTTACAATGATGGTTGATCGGTTTTTTGCCACAAACCATTGTCGGGTTGCAATCAAATCATTTAATTTAGGTCTCGCATATTAGGTTAGCCATAATAACTTCTCATCTCCGTATAAAAATACTTATTATAAAGATGTCTAACAAATGTAAACCTAAACAGGTCAATTGAATCTAATAGTATGTAGGTAATTAATAATTTTGGATATGTCAGTGGTCGATATCCAAACTTTTTCAAGAGAAAAAAATCATAATTCAATATATAAAACTCTCGCTATATATATTGATAAAAAATAAGCCAAATTCAATATATATATATATATATATATATATTATTTTAGTTGTTCTTGCTTAGAATGAATCAAAGTAATAGTTGGAGCCCATTATGATTAGGAACATGGTCAATTTTATTGGCTTCAAAACTACTTTCAAAACCTCCAAATCAAATGTTACAAAACATCATTGTCACACCAAGAAAGGTGCCACAAGCAAAACAGGTGCTTGATAGATTATCACGTTTTAGCATTAAGTAAAATATCCAAATTCAAGTGATAGAATTTTGACAATGACACCACAAAAACATGATTAAGACTTTACAAAATCTAATAGCCGACTATGCAGAATTTACATTGAAAAAGAGTATGTAAAGGAGTAGGTTCTTGAATGAGCAATTGGAAGTGGATTAAGGAAAGAAATGTATTTCTTTGGACTTTTATACTTGTCATATCAACTAGTTGTCTATATTCAGCGTAAGAGTAGGTAATTGATTGAGTGATTAGCCTACTTTATTATTTTTTTTCATTGACAAAACGTTTTTGAACAAATTCTTTGAACTCATAATAATTGTGTCAAATCTCATAACTCACAATCTTTTACGGAAAAAATATGGTCCCCAATTCAGGTTAACCATGTTCGAGCTTTATCAGAATTGACTTTAAAAAAATTACTTCATGTGTGCATATGACAGATTTGTGTATGATGGTGATTATAGCAAAATCAATTATCAATTGTGAAAGATTAAAAAAAAAGTAGGAAAAAGAACAAAGGTGTGATGTGAACTGAAAATGGAATAGAATTTTACGATTTGTCATTCAGAAGATTACTTTGCATTATTGCACATTAGTATATATAGATATATATGCTCGACCCAAAAATATATATATATATATACATATATATAGATATTTATGCGTGTGTTTGTTTATTTCACTTTCACGTCTAGCTGTTATGTCTACTAAGGAAGGCTTGAAGTTTCTTTCGAGTTTCGTAAAATAATATTGTATACCAAAAACAAAAATTAACACTAATGAAAAAGTGAAAGGGAAACAATAATGATGATGTTGGCTTGCAACTTTCATGAAAGGAAAACGTCAAGTATTTTCGTCTATATATAGTCATTAGCCAACTTTTTTATAAGGATTATCGGGAGACTGATCAACGTGTAAATTGATTGTTTAAAATTTTGGATTGAATCATCTTTTAAAAAGTTTTACTATTGAACTTGTTTCAACTCCGTCGATGAGGTTGATCAAAAAAGATAAGAGGGGTCAAATAATCTTATAATGAGTCAATGACTAACTAACTTTCATTTTAACTTTAACTTCGATCTCCACGTAAACAAAATTAAAAAAAAAAAAAACCATCTCCTTTCCATTTGTATTTACTAGGAGAGACACTTTTATGTGGGTTGGGCATCTCTTGCCTAAGAAATAGGCAAACAAGACATCGACTGGATCTTGCCAAGAGGGCAGTTTATGTGTTATCATTGAAATGACACATCAACAAATAACAAATTAGATCTTACCGTACAAGATTGTGTAAAACATAAAGGCCCTACAAAGTATAATTAAGAAACTACCATGCTAATAACAGTACCAAAAGGACAAATGCCTAGCCGTTTGAATTGTAAGTTATAAATCTTGTTATGTCTTAAGTTTGAATTAGCTAATAAATATTTATGACTAATAAATCGAATTATATTCATTTTAGACAAAACCATGAATCCCACAATTTTGATTGTAAAAAAATACCAATAAGAAAAGTAAAAACAGTAGGGAAAGAGGAATCAGATTCGCGTGTTGAGAGAACCATGCCGGTGGTAAAGCGACAGATGGTGTTGATCTGGTGGGGTCCAAGCACAATAAACATCTTTACGACAAGAAATCTCTTAACCTCTACACAATTATTTCTGTGTTGTCCTCTGTCAGACTGCTACCACCTCATTAAATGCTAACTTTGACGTTTGTATCTGCAGATATAAGGGGCCCCACCCATCCAATTAGCTTGGTCTCAAATGTCGATTTCTCGCACGACGTGATTGCATTTCATGAAAATGATTTTTTTTTTTGTCAAAGAAAATGAATTGGTTGGACGAACCATAACTAGTTGATTCTGCTGATTAAATGGAAAAGAGACTAATCAACGTTTGCTTCAGAAGAAGGCAATGCACATGAAAACATTATTAGTTGTCTAGAGATAAAATATTTGAAACATCAGTAAGAGATTTATTTATATTTTAATTTTAAATTAATTAAGAGTTTATATTTATTAATACTTAACAAACCATTCTATATATTTTTTTAAATAAGATCATATTTTTTGATATTTGAATTTTAATATGAGGCTAAAAAAATTTCAAAAGAATTTTCTATCATGAAAGACGATATAATTAAGCAACGTTTGCTCCAGAAGAAGGCAATACACATGAAAACATTATCACTTGTCAAGGTAAAGGGGTGAACATGGTGACGGAGCGTTGTTTAAAAACTTAATTACATATTAAATTTAAATTAATTAAGAAACTAATTTTCTTGATATCATTCCATATAAATATTTTTGCCTGCCTTACTAAAGTTACAAACTCATCTACACGCGCGTGTATGCGTATTGTCTAATACATATGAATGAGCATGCGGAGTGGTCAAACTAGATCCAAATCCTCAGCAACAACGTCTCCATCATTTCTTCTTATTTTAATCCCTTGGTTAGTATAATATACCTTAAAACATCTCTCTTTCTTTTGCCTGAAGAATCACAAAACACAGCATGCACGCACGCATATTGTCGGAATCCAATATCCATAGTCCCCCGAAGAAAACGTCAAAAGTAATTTGTATCTTGAGTTTTGGGGTTGACAAAAAAACGTTTTGTCACTTTCATAAATCGTGTTGGCGCATATATTTACGCGTCATAAATTAATTGTGAGACTTACAAGACGTTTTGTAACTAAATTCTTTGATTTTTTTGGCGCACTCGATGACCCAGATAGCACAATCTTCTTGGAAATTTACAACAAAGAATATAGACGGCATAAATCTGGAATCGTCTTCATCAAGTTACGTAGTGATATGCATTATAGACCTGTTTTTTTGGGCTTCGGGACCCTCCATTTTTGTAATTTGTTAACATCATGAATCTTCAATAGTCGGACGCTACAAAAGCTCCTCACCACGACATGATTTTCAATTGACTAATTCGATTGAGAAAAAGATATTTCGATTGATAATTATATTTCTTGGAATTAAAATCTCATTCAGTCCAAATCCAATTATACTAAGTATTGAATTTAACATGGATCCAATAATCCATGCGATTATTGATATAATTATCCAATAATCAATTCAACTACAATTCTCAATTATCTAGCTGACTACACTCAAGGCAACCTAATTAATCCATCTAAATTCATTTACTAGTATCATGGTCTAAACCTAACAGTCTCAGCCAGAACTTTTAACTACCGAGCTGATTAGTCATGATTAATTGACTCAACTTAATCTCAACAAGTTTCACAACTCTAAACTGCCACGTTGATTCGTTGACCACCCAAGTCAACCAAACTCGTTATCTCGATATACCTTACTACTAGACAGTTGATATTTACCAAGAATAATCGTACATATAAAATATGGAACATGTGAGATTGGTCTATTTGCTTTGTAATATTTGCGACAACATTTTCCACAATATCAGCTGTGTGCACTCATGCAGCCGCTAGGTGATCGATCAGGAAGCCCCAACAAAAGAACCCCTTCCACGAGTTGCTCAAAGCATTCTACACTTGCCATATACAAACTTTTGCTTCATTTTCTCTATTCCCACATTACCCTCACCCCTACCCTAAACATATGCACCAACACTTACAATCACCCTAATTTTTAATCCCTTTCTATATATTTATTTACCTTTTATGCATATTATCCCTGTTGTGTAAGTTACCGGTACCACTTATTTAAATTGATAATTTCCAAGTTCAAAATCGTAATTCTAAATTTTGCGGTCTAAAATATTATCCACAATTAATGCAGCCAAGAAGTACTTCTAGAATCAGATAAGCACAATTCATCAATTTCACATGACATTTCTTGAATAAAAAATTTGAGTGATGCCAAAATTGACTAGTCAGTACAATACCAATCCATCCACCCATCAATCAATGCCCCCTTCTCTTTCACTATTTCTCTTTGTGGGTCTTTGTGTCATCAAAACCTACCATCAATCTATTCAAAGTACCGTTTCCTATGCTTAAGGCACCGCCAACTTCCACTGATGTGATAATAATAATGACATGCTTCTTTTGAGTTTTAATAGAATTATATATACTAATTTATTATAATTAAAAATTAAAATTTTATATTTAAATTCTGACATTACGAATGTTATTCGTGGTTTAAATAATTTAAAATATAAATTAATACGTAATACTATATTATAAAATTTTTAATTTTAAAATAAATTTTATGTGATCATCTATGAAGTGAATTTTTTATCATAAAAATAATAAGAATATAAATTGTTTTTAAAACAATGGACATTTTTGAGCCATCATCTAATAAAAGGATAGTTCTCACCAACTTGTGAGACTCACGCACTAAAATTAAAAATAAAACACAACTCTTTTGAAAATGAATCCTTAACGGCGTCCTATTAAATTTGTCTTCACTCTATTAAAATTTAGTATCACATAAAATTCATGCGCTAAATATAAAAATAAAACTTACAATCGTCTTGAAAAAAAAAACATAATGGCCTGCCATTAAATTTGTCTTCACTCTACCGAAACTTACCATCACCCACCTATTTTTTCTACCCCATAAAAGTAGCATATATACAATGTTGATATTGAACCACATCATCAACAGTTTCAATACAACCCCTCACCCCATCATCATTACTATATGCAGTCTAATCCTGGTACTATGTCGTCCCACCTTTGACGATGACTACAGAAAAACCTCGACCCTACACCAACACCAAAAACAACAAACGTATAGCGTACGAGCCCGCCCTTTGTTAAAAGCCAAACCACATGTCACATGATGCTACCACCTCAACAACTCCTCCACGCTAATCTAAGCCGCCCTATGTATATAATACATAGATATTTACGCACCCCAGAATGCAAACAGAGCATTTCTCACCACTTTCCATTTTCTACTCTTTTTTCCTTTTAGATTTTGATATCTATAATTAAGGTTAATCCTTTGGATAATGAGCAAGACAAATCGCTCATCAATCTTTGAAAATAAATACAGGATATAGTAATCCTTTGGAGATGCGAGATACTTATATTAGATTTCATTTTATATAGAATTTACGGAAGTGACGAATAATTAACATTAATAAATCTATATAACCAATCTTATATAGTGAAAAAAGCTCAAAAAATTAGTTTAGTGATCAGGTACTTAGAGCATTCTCAATTGAGTCTCTAAAGAGTCTTTAAACAGTAATAATTGCTATTTTAGAGACTCTATTGATCAAAATTTATCACTAATGGAGGTTTCTAAAATACTATTTGACTTTTATTTGGCAAAATCATGACATCACTCAAGCTTTGAGTCTCCAAAATAGCACCTAGTTTCTATTTTCTTCAACAAATTTGTTGAAGAAAATAGAGACTATACAAAAAGACAAAAATGAGTCTCTATTTGTTGCATGTGACGATCTAACATTCTGACAAAGTCAGAACGTCAAATCTGAAAAAAAAAAAAAAAAAAAAGAACCGTTGAAATTTTTGTATATATGCAAGCAGATTTGGAAAAAAAAAAACCATCAATAAATTCACTAATCTTTGTCCACAAACAAATTTTTAAACATACTACGGATTTGTTAAAAATCAGGAGCCTGTTTTCCTCAATAAATAGAAAAAAAAAGGTAAATAAATAGAGAAGAAAAAAAATTAAGGTGGTGCAACAAGGCAGGGGAGGGGGTGGGGGCGGCGAGGGTGGAGGCGCTGTGGTAGGGGGCAGTGGGAGTGGGGTGCGATGGTGGGAGGGGGCAGTGGGAGTGAGGTGTGGTGGTAGGGGGCAGTGGGAGTGTGGCGCGGTAGTGGGTAGCAGTGGGAAAAGGGAAAGGGAAAGGGAAAAGGGAAGGGAAGGGAGGGGACGCGTAGGATAGGGTAAGGCACGATGGTGGGGTGAGGCGCAGTGGGAAAAGGAAAAGGGAGGGGATGCGTGGGGTGGTATGGGGCGCTGTGGAGGCTACGTGGGGGCTTTTATAGTTAGGGTTAATTTTTTTTATTAAGTTTTTTAATATATTTAATTAGGGTTTTGTAATTTTTTGTTTTTGTTTTTTTAGTTTAAGTTATTTTTTAATGTTTTTTAAGCTTTAGTTATTCTTTAATTAATGTTTTGTATTTTGGATTTTTTAATTAGACATTTATTTTTAATTACGGATTTGTATTTTATTTTTTTGGTTTAGTTTTTATAGTTTTTTTATTTAATGTTTTTTTGTTTTAGTTTTTTGGTTTGGTTATTTTTCAATTGTTATTAAATTTTTTTTAGCCTTTATATTTAATGTTTTTTAAGCTTAGGTTATTTTTTAATTATATTTTTTAATTAATGTTTTGTATTTAGGATTTTTTAATTCGACATTTATTTTAATTACGGTTTTGTATTTTATTTTTTTAGTTTAGTTTTTTGGTTTGGTAAATTTTTTTAGTTTTTATAATTTTTTTTATTTAATGTTTTTTGTTTTAGTTTTTTTGGTTTGGTTATATTTCAATTGTAATTAAATTTTTTTTTAGCCTTTATATTTTATATGTTTTTATTTAAGTTTTATATTGTTTTAATTGTAATTATATGATTTTTTATAGTTTTAATGAGGGTTTTTTTTTTTAAATTAGGCACTTATATTTTTTTTAATTTTAGTTTTGTTTATTGAATTAGTATTAGTATATGTTCAAATAAATCAACCTAACTATCATTTTTTTCCTTTTTATGGATTAGTAGTTATGGAATGTACTGACATAATTTTGAGGGGACGCAATTTCACGCATGAAGATGATAAGGCTTTGTGCCGGACCTATATTGCGATTAGCCAAAATCCTTTGATCGGGATAAACCAAACATCAGGAACAATGTGGAATCGAGTTCTACAAAAATATGAAGAGTTTCACCTTCCCAACAATCCAAGTGAAAAAAGAACAACGGAGAGCCTTAAATCCCGATAGACGCAAATAAACCAAAAATGCACAAAATTTGCGGAATGACTTGCTCAAGTAACTATGAGACCAAGGAGCGGAGCAAATGTCGTTGATAATGTGAGTTTTTAATACTATATATTGTACTTTTATAGAGTATATTGTATTTAATACTTAATAATTTTTTAAAATAAATTTTGAATTGAATTGTTTTGTAGATGGATGACGCTAGACTCTTATACACAACTATGGGTCATAATTTCAACCTGGAACACTGGTTGTCAATTTTACAACACAAAAAAATGGCGCTCAATAATCGATGTTACGAGTCCAATGATGAATATGAGTCCACCCGAGACGGATTTTTCTATTGTCAATGACGATCCCATGGAGTCAGTGCCGGAAACCACGAGATCGTCCAGGCTGATTGGAAACAAAAAGGCTAGAAAACAAGCAAATGGTAAGGCCATTGCGGAAGATCTTAATGAACAAGCGAAAGACATGACAAAAACAATTAGGGAGTACAAAGAGGAATTAGTAACTTCTAACGATTATAAGATTATGACGACAAAGACTTCGGCAATCAAAACTCCGGCAAGAGCGTGGATGATTGAGGAACAAAATGCAATTATGACAAAAAAAGCATCTCATTCGATTAACTTTGACAATGACGTATATCATCCTCATATGACTTCACTTGACGAAGAACAATAGATGTATTTGTATTATTTATTATAATTTGTGTTTTTAATTCATATTTTAATTAGTTAAATATATGTTTTTTATTGAATTAGTGTGTACCATAGTTTTTTTTAATATTAATACAAAATGAAGATTGCAATTGGAGATTACACAATGAGATTACAAATTTATATTTCCTACACGAAATTGGTTCCACGCATGTTGAACAAGATCACTTCGGAGCAAATTATTTATTTTTTGCTATAAATATTCGTTAAAAAAGTTAAAATAATATAAATAAAAATTAATTTAAAAAAAGTAACACGCGAGAAAAAATAACACATAATCAAATTATTATGTAAAATTAAAATTAACACGATATAGAGACTCAATTTTATAGAGACCGTCACTGGGGATTTTTTTTTTTATCTTGGTCTCTAATTAAGATTTTTTTTATGTATGGTTTTTTTAAAAATGTTATGTTCGTCGCAATTTATTTATTTATTGGTTAAAATATTCGTTAAAAAGTTAAAATAATCTAAATAATAATTAATTAAAAATAAGTAACACACGAAAAAAAATAACACATAATCAAATTATTATATAAAATTAAAATTAACACAATATAGAGACTCAATTTTATAGAGACCGTCACCGAATATATTTTTTTTAATCTTAGTCTCTAAATAGGTTTTTAAAATAGTTTTTTTGTCTTGATCTCTAAGTGAGTCCCTAAAATACTATTTGGTCTTTATATGGGTCTCTAAAATAATGAATAAAGACCTATTATAAAGATTCTATTGAAAATAGCCTTAGAGGGTAAATAAAAAATTTGTTTATATCTCACTTTTAAGTCAGTCAAGATATTATTTTTTCTAAAGTCAGTTCCAATACATCTTGTGTTTTAAGGAAGGCTAAGCTATTTTTATAATATTTATAATATTACGTATAAGATTTGAATTCGAAGCTTCTCATATCTAAATAAAATAAAGAAGGGAAATCCGTGGAATGGACCTCCATTTTAACAAGTTAATGGCAGGACAGATTGCAGGCCACTGAACCTGGTGTCTGGTATCAGCCCCCACGTATCTTTATCACTCTATCAAAAGCTTTGGTGGGCATCAATGCCTATCATGCACTCTACTGTGGTCTGTACCCAAGAGTTTTTAAGCTTTGTTGGGCATCTTTCCCTTTCCCTTTCCCTTTCCCTTTTATGTTCATTGCCACACAACAACAACAACAACAGCGACAGCGACATTTGCGCGCGTCCTACGTGTCAGCCTTTATGCTGCACGTGTCACTTTCGCTCTCTCTTTACTTGATCATATGCGTTGACTTCACGCCCTTTTACGCATTTTGCACTCGACGCACCTCTCTATCCAAAAATGGAAACACCACTGGCCCCACTCCTCCGCACGTGGCCCACCACCTTAAATCACTCAATTTTTTAAAAAGAAAAAGAAATCCATATAAATAATCGGCTAAATTTAAAAGTTCAATTTTTTGTTAAAATTGCATGTATAAGATATACGGTATAATAATTGACAAGAAATATTGTATGCGACTCATTGTTCCTCGGGGACTAATAAATGGTGACATGTTAGACTTTGTAATACTTTACGTGATCCACTATTATTAGATTTTGAAATACCGACTTTGTAATACCGTAAATTACTAACTACCACTCCTTTTGATAACTATGAGAGTTCTTGTGCTTAATCCCAAAATAAAATGTTTATGCAACGATAATATTAACTAATAATTACAAAAATAATAATCGTAAGCAGAAAAAAAAACAAAAAACAAAAAACAAACCAAGGAGCATTGAACCGAAAAAAAGTAATTACAAAGAAATTGAATAAGGCTAAGTCTGTTCTTTTTTTTCTAATATTTCCGAAGTGCATATTCCTAACTTTTTCTTTTTCTATTTTTTTTGTCATGTTTCTTCAAAAATTAACATGAAGACTAGCAGTTTTGGTGGATTTACAGATAGGGCAAACGTGAAGAGACGATCCGCAAATGGTACAGAGGCAAAGATGCCTGCACGGCAAAAGCAACACGCACGATTCTTCTTTTCCACAGCTTCTGCAAAACCTGTTTATATTACCGCCGTTACCGTTAACATTACCAGCGCCGTTAACGCATCCATCGTTTCCGTTACTGTTCATACTTTTCACCACACCTTTGCTTTTCGCATCGCTCCCTGCTAACGTGCGCCACTCACCTTTACTTTCTGAAGTGCCATCTGCTAACGTGCGCCAGAAACCATTAATTTCTGCAGCTCCATTTGCTATAGTTCGCCGGTCGATTTCCTCATCGAAATTGCTGCCACAGCGCGACTGAGCATCGTCAACCAATGCCGCCTCCGCCGCAACGCCGCCGTGCTGGCGGCGTTGCGCGAGGACTTGTTCGAGATTGCTCCGTAAAGCGTTTCCTGTGGCTTCATTCATTTGAGCCAAATCTCGCCACATTTGATTCTCAACGCAGAGTGTCTTCACGCGGTCTTCCAACGCCCAATTTAATTTGTTGATTTTCTCAATTTCTTCTTCTTTTACTTTCAGTTTCTTCATCACGCTTTCTTCAACCGCAGCTATTAACCTTCTCGAATTTCTCTTTCTCCTCTCTTCAATCTCCATTCTCACCTTCTCATTCTGCTAAAACACATACATATTTATGTAAGCGAATCACAATCATCAATTTGTTATATATCTTAATTCAAAATTTGAATTAATTAAGATTATAAATTCATAATTCATACATGTTGAGCAATGAGGCGATCGATTTCGAGCTGTTGCTGTTGGATCTGAAACGAGATATCTTCGCCGAGAAAAGTGAAGGAGCTCACGGCTGCGCCGACGGAGGAGCGGTGGCTCTGGTTGCAATTCTGAGCGGCGAAGGAAAGCAACGGATTATCATCTCTAGATCGCTTTCTAGAAACTGCAACAGCAGCAAGAGGAGCAGGTAGAGCATAGGTGAGGCCACTGTCGGCAGCCTTCATTGTAGCAGCAGTCTTCGCCGGTAACGAATCCGTCATCGCCGAACCGTACATCGGTATCAGCGTCTCCACGGTTGTCGTCGGCGCCACAGCCGCCGCCGCCGTTCCGTAGCCTATCCCCGTACTACTATATAGATTACCTGTACCTTCCATTACATTCATCATCGTATTCCTGCATTCAACACAAACACATACATATATTAAGCATATATTATTACCTTTTCCCTACCTATCTATATATATATATACACACACACATACATATATGCACATATATTGATATATACCTGCTGCAGAGGATCTGAGGAGGGAAGAGATTGAGGTGCCGAGCTTCAACAGCCATGGAAAGCCACGTATATTTCGTTGTGTCTATATGTATGTGTCTATGTATGTTTGTGTGTGTGTGTGTGTGTGTGTGTGTGTGTGTTTGCGTTTGCTTTTGTTTTGGGGTGGAGAAGAGAACAAAAGCATGCAAAGGCAATGCAATGAGAGATAAAAGGTGAGTATGGGGATGAGGTGGGGTTTATTAAGGGTTCGGTTTTTAAGGTGAGAAAAGAAAAGGCTGTGGAAAAAGATGTTTGTTTTGTAAGGAAAAAAAGTCAGATTTATTTATTCCTTTATTTGTTTAGGAATTGGTCAATTTTAAAGATTTGGCTTTAAAAAATAAGAGGTATCTTTCCATCTATACAATGGATCTCATTCAATAATATAAAAGTTATTTAGTTTGATTTTGTTTGTTTTAGTTTAAAAGGCTATAATCATGCTTGAATTTTTCTTCTTTTTTTTTTAATTTAAATGATACTTAAATTGTACAATACATATAAAATGATATTAGTTAAAAGAATTGATCTCACAATCTCTCACACTTACATTGAGGAGTATAGTACTAAACCAAAGGTCCAGTAATCGTGCTTGAGCTTTAGAACCGGGACGTTGGAATAAAATTTTTGTCTTTTATAAAAAAAGAACGAGACGCATTTTATATAAATTGAAATTATCTTGACATATTTTTTATAATTCTCTTTCTATTAAAATACATATTTAAATACTTAAAAATATATATATATATATTTTATATCACCAAAGTAAATCTACTTATCATTCGACCAAAATATTTATTCTTTACTTTCATCCTTGAGGCTTGACTTTGGTAAGTGCTAATGGTAATTAATTGCTCACTTGATCCTTTTTGTATAGTTTGGTAAGTAGTAGCAGAGATTTGGTCATTCCGTAAATACAGCAAAATTTTAGGGCTACATCCGGAAGGTGAGCGTTTCCTTTTTATCTCCTTTCCTTTGTTCGCTCGTTTTCTTTGACTTGATTAAGAAGGATAGTTAAATTTATTGATGGTAATTTATTTGATGGTGATGACTATTGCAGTAACTGATTCGGAAAAGATATGCAATGCCATGCTGGCTAGAGCTTGCCATGTCGGATAACTTTGCACGGGGGAGATAAATTTGCACGTGAGAGTTTTTTTTTTTTTTTTCTTTCTTTCTTTGGCGTAGTGAGAGAGAGAGGCATTTAAAATTTTCGGTTGATCTTATAGTCACCCCCTCTCCTTTCCCCTCCTCTATGTTATATCTTCTTTTTGTGTGTTGGTTTATGTTCTTTTGGTTTGGCTTCTATCACACAACTGATGTTGAATGCTATTGGGAGTTCCTCAAGTTATGACCAGAGAGTTTCCACTGTTGTTTACAATTTTCAGTTCTGTCTATCTTCCTCGCTAGGTCACTACCGACTTCTGTCTTCTCTAGCCAACTTTGTGACAGCTTGGGTTACTTATACAATTAACATAGGTCCCGTCACCCATATTTGATGTTTTACCTCCCTTTTTAGTATTGTGTTTGCAGCTTTTGCGTGTATCTTTAGTATTGTGTTTGTAGCTTTTGCGTGTATCTTTTGCTTATTTGTTTTATTTTCTGGGTTCTTGTATAGTTTGAGCCCAATTCTTCTTTGTATGAACTTTGTTTAATTAATAATATGCTACCTGACAAGAGAGAGAGAGAGAGAGAGAGAGAGAGGCATTTGAAATCAAAATAAGGTGGGATTTTGGGTTGGGTGGGATACTATACGGGCAATGAAATTCCATGGGTTAGTTTTTTGGGTTGGGTAGGGGGCTAATACGGGCAATAAAATTCCATGGGTTAGTTTAGTGAATTTAGATTTTCTCTTATTTTTATCATCTTCAATATATTGGAGGAATGATCTCATCTACCTATATTATTTGAATCTAAATTATAAACCATTGGATTAAATGAATATAAGTCGTGAGATCAAATTTGTAAAGATTTTTTCTTTTGAATGATGATTCTATATAACCTAAAAATTTTATTTTCAGTGTGGCTAAACTTAACAAGTCTAAAACATTTTTACGTCTTCTCACAATTTAGTTATGAAGTGAAGGGTTTAGATTGATTTCATAATTTTATCTAATGTTTGTGAATGTCTTGATCTAATAGTTAATAATTTAGACTAAAATATAATATGGGTGAATGAGATTATCCCTTCAACATATTTGAGAGGATAAAAATATGAGAGAATCCAAATCCTTGTTTAGCAGGCGGGCATTTAGAGTGTAGCTTGGAGATTTACTCACATCTCAGGTTCAAATTAGCAAGGAGATTAGTTTCTTAAAGGGACAATGAGTAAGTTTTTGTATGTCTAACTAACATGGACCGTACTTCCTTTAGTAGGGGCGAATCCAAAATTGTTATTTAGTAGGGCTGAAGTTATAAAATTTAATAATCATTTATGAGTATTTTTTTTTTCAATATGGACTAAATCGAATTTTCAACCTAAAAGTATTTGAAAAGATACACATATTTTTAGAAAATGCAACCCTAACTCACTTTTTACAGTTTCGCTCACTAACTCCTATATAGGTCCGTCTATGTCTTCCAGGCTACGTCATGTATCTTAAAATTTAACATCTTAAATACGTGCAACGTCGCATAAGAGACGCTCCTCATAAGGATACACTTACCGCCACGTGGTTTATTTCTCTTATCTTCACCACAAACGATTTAATCCATTTTATCCACCACTTTGATTATTTTTGCCTTTTTCTAGAATTCGTAGATTTTGGTTTAGCTTTTGTTGTATCAAACAACCATCATAACCCTACTACGTTCAAAATAGATAAATGAAACAAATTTATGGAATTGGGCTGATAAACACAATATAATGTTGTTATTATCTTGATTGATGTAAAATTCTGGTTGATGAACATGAATAACTAATATTCGATGCAATTATACATTTTTTGCAATGTTTAAGTGAAAATACATTTGAAATATATGAGTGAGGGAACAACTTTAGGTTAGATACATCTAATTGTCCTCCAAATGATTATATAAATACAAGGTAAATAACACTAATAGTCATCTATCTTTATCGCTTTTGGCAATTACATCCCATATTTTTAAAAGGAAGAATAACACATATAATTCCATTTCTTTCCCTTTTCTACAAATTAGTCTTCATTATTTCAAATTGTTCAAATCAATAACGAATACTTTCAAAAAGTATCATTTTGATCCCTAATATTTTCAAAAAATTGTCAATTTAGTACATAACATCATGTCCTTTGGGAGAAAAAAAAATTGGTCAAGCGGAAAAATATTTTCCGATCAAAGAAAAATATTTAGTTGAAATAAGTGGAAAATATTTTCATGCCTTTGGTAGAAGAAAAAGTTTTCCACTCGTTCTACCCCAACCTAACCCAACCCCCGACCCCACCCCACTCCCGTCATATTTCTAATTAATTATTATTAAATAAAAATTAATTAATTAATTAATTTTAATTTAATAGTTAATAAATTAATTGAATTAATAATTAATTAATCAACTGATTAATTATTTGATTAATTAAAGATTTATATTCATTAAATAAATAATAATTATTTATTTATCAATTTTATAGATTAAAAATAATTAATTGAAATTTTAATTAATTAATAATAAAATTTAATTAACTAAATAATAAAAAATGATTAATGTTAATTTGATGACTAATAAATTAATAATAAAATTATATTTAATATTAATTAATTATAATTAATTAACTAATTAATTAATTTAAGGTTATTTATTTATTTATTAACTATTAATTAATTAATTAATTATCTAATTTTAATAATAATTATTATTTTATGCAATTATTAATTAATTAATTTATATATTATATATTGTTTAAAATTTTATTAATAAATAAATAAATTAATTAATAATGACTGGTTATTATTATTTTTTTAAAAATTAAAAAATTAATAGCTTTAACCATTTTTTCACTATTAGATCCAAATATCAGAAAATATTTTATCGTGTGACAACCAAACACCAGAAAATATTCTATTTTCTAGAAAAATATTTTCTACCAACAAATTATTTTACGACAAACAAACAGGAGCCTTAGTCCCCAAAATTGACAAATAAATTTAATTTTATCCCTAAAGTTGTAAAAAAAATTGATTTAGTCCCCCAATCCATCTTCTCTGTCACCACCATTGATACCACTACTATTACCACATCCCCACAACTTCCACCAACGCCATCACCACTTACACGCTCACAAACAACTCTCATGCATACACATTAAAAATACACACAAACACACGCACACAAACCATACACATACTCACACACACAAATACACACAATGTACACACACCAAGCATGGATTAGGGGACTGGTTGGGGTTATTATTATTTTTTGGGTCAGATTTTTTTTTTTGGGTCAAACGGGGCTGGGTTGATCGAGGGTGGGGGGACGGTTGGGGTTCATTCGGGGTGGGGGTTGGGGTGAGCAATTTATTAATTTTAATTAATTTCTAAGTGTATTTTAGTTATTTTATAGATTTTCAGTTAAATATTTAACAGTAGGGTTTAAATTGACACTTTTTAAAAAATAGTAGGGACTAATTTGAATCATTTAATACAATAAGGACTACTTTAAAAAATATAAAAAATGGGAACTTGTAGTGTAATTATCCCTTTTTGAAACGTGGTATTTTAATCCTTCATGTTATAAATTTGTAACATTATTAGTCTTTTTTAGTATTTCTGTTAAAAAAATGAACAGACTTATCACGTGCACTACACGTGAAAGTGAAAGAAGCAATTTTTCAGGGGAAAAAAGTCAGCCCAACCAAAATTTTTGATTAATAGGTTCCTTTAATGATTTAAAAGAATGTTAAAAATAAAAAGGAAAATTTATGATTTATTGGCTGCTAAATGGAGTACGTATACTAAAGCTTTTTTAAAAAAAAAAAAAAAAAATTGTGTGTGTTTTAAATCCCTAAATGAAAAATGCCCAAGTTGTATATCTTCAAAGGACATAAGTGAATTTAGACATGGTTAGAAATATATGAGGTTTGGACAACACATGGGTCGCAAGTGACAAAAACATCAAATATCCTGACGGAATTGAAGTGAAGGACTAATGATGGCACGCAATATAAAGTTAAATGACTAAAATCATTTTAAAACATAAGGGATTTAATGGTTAAAAACGCTAAAAATCATGCAGAAGTTGGCAACCTGTCGAACCCTAGCGTGTTCATTCATTAGATTTTTCAAAACAATGCAGACAAACCCACATACTCATGCAAGAATTAAGTGATAAATTATTATTTCCAAATAATATCTTTTTTACATTTAAAGTATAGTAAAAATTTCGAATACCGAATTGTCCCACCTAATGGCATGTCCCAGCCTCTCTTACCTGGCTTATACATGTCTTCATTACTCAGCTGATACCATCAATATAAGTCAGAAAAAAGCATATGGACAATATCATGTTGTGTGTTTTTATATTGCATTGGTTGTCTATACTGAAGTATCTTCAATGCAGTCTTTGTTCAACTTACACCCATCAAGTGCGCTGTCATACTTCGATGTTATCACCATGTGCCTGGCCCTGGATTTTTTCTTTTTCAAGTCACAAGGACAATAAGAGCAGGCTGAATTATTCATCTGCAATTATAGAATGGGTAAGTGATGCTTTCAATGTAATCTTTCTTGCTAAAATCTACTTGTGCAGCTTTTCATATTTTAACGTATGTGATGCTCATTTTTTGATAGTGGAAAACACCCCTTTAGAAGTCGCACCAAAATTCGCATTCTAAATACATAATTTCGTTTAAAAGAGATATATTTGAGTTAATTAAACACAGGATTTATCAATTAAGGAATTCTCATGGCCCTAATGAGAGCGAAGGTGAGCAAGTTCAAATTCTGCACGCATAATTGCATTTTAAAAAGATATGTTTTGAGTTAATTATACACAAGACGAGGGGTAGATTCAAGACTTATATTTAGTAGTGGTTGAAATCATACAATTTAACACTCATATTGAGTAATTTTTTTTACTCGAAGAGTAAATTGATTTTTCAGCATAAAAACACCTTAAACATACATATATTTTTAATAAATACAACTCAAATTCACTCTCTAATTGTTCTGCTTTTGGGATTAGTGAGGATTGTAATAACTGCTAATCCAAGTATAAATCCACCTACGGTGACTAATCCAAAAAAAAATAGTTTCTTGATTAATTTGAATTTGAGACATACACAAATCTTTCACCTACGCTCCACCACCGTCTGTGCACTTTTATTGGCACTAACTTGTGCACTGTGTAGATAATTTGGCTGCAAGTAAGGAGACAAACAGAAGAGGCTATGAGATCGTAACAAAAAGATAAAATGATCAGTATTGGTTAAGCTGCCAACATGTTCATCACAAATTGATGGCCTCACCAGACAAGGGTTCACATTCTTAATGAGATTGTTTAATAGGAGTGCTAATTGAATATTAATTCTGAAAAAACGTAAACCCACATGGATATGTTATCAATTACGCAGCACACAGGATAAAAAGGCACTAATGCTCCAGAGTGACCTGCAATTTTCCAGGTCCTCGATCTTCTGAGTTTGCCTTGGCATTTAACATTAACCCCTATCGAAAATAAAATCCAACTTGCTCTAATTATGAAAATTCTTGTGTTTTACATATGGGATCTACCTGTATATTAGTGAACAGAACGATTATTGACCAAACACAAACCCGGTCCTCATATTAATCTTCAATATGTGAGATTTACCTGTGTATTAGTGGGTTGAAGGGCCGTTGGTTAAACATAAAACCAACCCCTCATATTAATCTTCAATATGTGAGACCTACTTGTGTATCAATGGATTAAAAAGTCGTTAACCAAATACAAGATCGGCCCCTCATATTAATCATCTTTTGTATGACTCTGACAAGGGAAATTTCGACACACCAAATATATTTAATTAGAAGCATATGTACCATTTGAATTGGAAGTTTTGTCATTCAATTTTCTCTTTTCCATTGGACCACTGATAATGTACATAATTCTTTGAACATATATTCCAATAATTCAAGATTCACTTTTTTTTTTTTTTTTTTTTCACTTTAGCAAGATGGCTAGATAAAAAGCAGATGGATAGGTGGATTCCCCAATGAGAATTCTGTGTTCATCTTTCTCCATCTATGGCAGCTCTATTATTGCTCCCATCAACTATAACTTTCCCATAACCACCACAAAATTGTAAATAGCACAAAAGTTAAGTAAAAAGATCAGAAAAGGAGTATAGTGGGTCACAGCAGGCATAGGATTTCATTATTATAAAAGAGAAAATATAATGGTTTAAAGTCCAAGCTTGTCTAATGCATGTTGTCATGATCAATATTTTTTTTCAAGCAGTTGAGCAGATTGGAAAAAAATTATGTAGGCAGATCATATGTATCCCGTGGCGGAGCCAGAATATCAGCAGTACAAAAAATATATATATATATATATATTTTTAAATTAAGTATATCCTTAATTATATATCTAATGAGATTTTTTTTTCTTTTAATAAAAAAATAGGTTTTTTTCTAAATTAGATACACCCTTAATCATACATGATTCTGCAACTGTGTGTATCCATCTGTTCTTCCCCCCTTTACTAAGGGCAACTGAAGCACTTGACTCTCACTTGTGTCCCAACTTAAAGTTGCATTGCATTGTTCAGGTATATGCAAAAAAAATTTATCGTGTTTTACTGAAGTTGTAAGTTAAATATTTTATCATTGTAATAATATAATAACCTACACAATTTATAAACATGTGACTCATTACAATCTATGTTAGATAATAATTGAAAATTTGGTATAACATAAATTTATCCATATCGTACATGTGAATTGCACGTTTTCTCACTTTGACGCTCCCATTTGGAGAGAATCTAGAGTGTCTGACAGATTCAAAGATAGGTCCTATATCTTGGTGAAGGTGATGAATGAGATTCCCAAAAAATCTGGGGAGGCTGCATCTGATAAAAGTGATAATGATCGTGAACCATAGAGCTACAATTCCCATACTGGCAATACACAGCAAAAGCTTGAATGACAGAATACTTGACTCTCGGGTAAGGATGTATTTATAATATTATTTATGAATAAAATTTTAAAAGTGTTAGATTGTCTACATTATTTTATTATACTAATATTAATAATTTATGATCGTTTCATTTTATTTTTAATATATTAACGTTATAAATAAATTCATTCGGTTTACTCTTCTCCTTTGAAAGTAGTTGTACAAGTTACTTGTGCTGCTAGAACACTTTGATAATAAAAGAGGTCAGGTTTACATCTCTTCCAAAATTTGACTGTTAAATTTGCTGTGAGAGACTGCATTCACAGGCTTGTGGTCCCTTCGCACCATGACTGATTTATACCATAACCTTTCTTATCACCGGCCTTCAAGTTTTTTTTTTTTTTTTTTTTTTTGTGATTGAAAGTATTTTTAGAAAGTTTTTCAAACTCATATTAGAGTCCAAATCCTAAAACAAACGACTTACAAAAGAGGAATCATACGAATTAGTTAGGTTAGGCATAAGAGTTAGCTACCGAACTTCATATAATAGTCTATTGATTGATTCGAACCGAAGATGCGAATGCCTTCATAATTGATTCCTCTTAATGGAAACACATTTCAAGATAATACAATCAATAAACATTATTGTATAATCATCTAATTTTTAGTTTGTTATACTTATAGAATGAATGAAGAGGAGACTTGCCTCAACGGTAAAGTTGTCACCGTGTAACTTGAAAGTCACAGATTTAAGTCGTGAAAACAACATTTTACAATACAAAGTCTGCATATAACATACTACAAAGTAAGTCCATCTCTCCCCCAAACCTTATACATAGTGAGAGTCTCATATATTACACTGCCTCTTTTATACCAATAAAAGGAATAGAGAACAGGACCTAACCTTCTGCCAAGAGCATTTTGTTGCGAAGTTCTTTCAGACCCGGCGGGTTGGTCGATTAAATAGTAGTCTGAAATCCGAAAGCCCATAATAGATAAGTATTGGACTTTTCCTGGCCCAAATAACTCTAGCAGGCCCTTCAATTGTCAAGTTTCTTTATGATTGTTTTGCTTGGGCTGTAGATTTTGTAGTGGTGGGCTCAAGTCTTAATGGAATATTAAACATGGAAACCTCTAAATAAAACAAAATTCTGATTTCTACTTTTTTTCTATTTATTGAAAATTGAAATCTAGACATTGTTAACATCTAAACAAAATGCAAATATTGCAAGCAAATAAAATGCCCTTTATCACTTATTTATAAATTCTCCCTCACATAAATTGTTGTATAATCATCGTTTCTTTAACCAAATCATAAAAGTGTCACATGATACAGTTTTTCGAACTAAATTTTTCTCTAGAATAAAATAAGGACTAATAACTAAGTAGTAGCATAGGTATAATCTTGATTCATTATAACCCTCTAAAGTTTAAATTTGTCACCAAAATGAAATAGAAAAAAATATATTTGCCAGCATGCGAATATCAATCTAACCTAATCCTCTTATTCAAATATGTGCGTGGGATTATATAGGCACATATATAAGATCTACGCACAAAAAACAAAGATCTTTTCGTTTTAAATATCGTGTTATTTTAAAGAAGTTTTCAGTAATGTTAATTTTATACTTGCAAAAGGAAAAATGACGTGTCACTTTGTTAAGATTTCAAGCTGCTGACATGGCAGATCATTGGCTGCTGACCTGGAGGATAAGTTGACAGCACAAACAAAAACAAAAACAGATGCTAAAAAAAGCTAAGCCAAAACCCAGTTGAAAAATTCCATCTTCTTTCTTTCTTATCTCAAATGGAGACTATGGCTTCTTTAAATCAAATTATTTTACCAACAACTAACAAAAGTTTCAATGGATCATCAATTTCAGCTCTTGGGTTATCTTTACCATGCCTTAAATCTGCAGCCCCAAAACAAAACTCAAGAAAATTTTTGGTTTCAAAAGCTTCAGTTGCAACAGAGCAGCAGGCACAGACCAAAGCTGCTGTCATAAGAATTGGCACCAGAGGAAGGTAAAGTTATCAACTTTTTGGAATTTAGTATTTTGGGTATGGTTCAATTTTTGCTAAAATGTAGTTTAAATATTGCTGAAATTAAGTTCTTCTTGCTTGAATTGTAACTAATTTATGCTTGTTTTTGTCAAGATTGCATATTTGTTGATTGCTTTTGAAGATTTGGTAAAATGTAATGTAAAAGATGATTCGGTGATGCTGAATTGAAGTTCTTTGAGCTTGAATTGTAATTAGTTTTGAATATTTTTGTCAAGATTGCGTATTTGTTGATTGGTTTTGAAGATTTGCTTAAATGTAATGTAAAAGATGCTTCTATGATGCTTAACTGAAGTTCTTTGAGCTTCAATTGTAATTGGTTTGTGCATATTTTTGTCAAGATTGCATCTTTATTGATTGATTTGCTGAAATGTATGTAAAAGATGCTTCTATGATGTTGAATTGAAGTTGTTTGAGTTTGAATTGTAATGGTTTTGTGCATATTTTTGTCAAGATTGCATCTTTGTTGATTGGTTTTGAAGATAATTAATCTACTGTGTTATCAAGGATAGGTATTAGGCATCAGAGGTTTAATGCTAGCAGGTTGTTCATCCGTGGATCATGCTTTTAGGTTGTATATATTCGTATGAGATCATTCGATAATAAAGGCTCAGTCAATTTGGATTTTATAACTGTAATGTCCACAATGGCGGAAGACGTTATATGAGTGTGGTTGTAAATTGGTGTTGTGGACTTGAGTAGTAAATTAGATTAATCATTTTGGACCTAGTAAATATTTGGCCGAGATAGTCATTCTCAAGGTTAAAACATAGGTCTTGCATGTGAGTCTAGGTTTCTGGGACTGGGACATAAAAATAGCTAACATCTCGAAATCTGTTTGAAAATCTTCAAATAGAAGTTCAACAGTAAACTCCGATACTGAGAGAGAATGTGTTGGACTGTAGAGAGGGAGTGGGGGGTGGGAAGGGGGATTGAGACATTGATTCAAGTACAACTATATTGATTATTAGCCATGTAAATATCCGAATTGCATTTATGCATTATATATATTTCTTTAACCAGAGATGGTTGAATTTTTCAGTTGACTTATGGATACATGCATATTCATTGTGTAGGACAGCCCATTGGCTCTTGCCCAAGCTCATGAGACGCGAGATAAACTGATGGCATCGCACCCTGACTTGGCTGAGGAGGGGGCTATCCAAATTGTAATAATAAAAACAACAGGTGACAAAATATTAAGCCAGCCACTTGCAGATATTGGTGGAAAGGGTTTGTTCACTAAAGAAATAGATGAAGCACTCATCAATGGGGACATTGATATTGCTGTTCACTCAATGAAGGATGTACCAACATATCTTCCAGACAAGACAATTTTGCCTTGCAATCTTCCACGTGAGGATGTAAGGGATGCATTTATTTCTTTGGGTGTAGGTTCCCTGGCAGATCTTCCTGCAGGTAGCACCGTGGGTACTGCTTCACTGAGGAGGAAGTCGCAACTACTTCACCGATATCCATCACTTAAGGTGAAATGTTTATGTCATGAAGTATCTCTGATCCTGTTTTCTGAACCGTGATGATGATCCCTTTTAGAAGATGAGCCCATCTAGAGGAGTTTTAGGTACCCATCAAATCTGTAGTAGTGTTATTGGTTAATCACTGGGTATATATATTTTGTTAAAAAATTTGAATGTTTAAGGTTGAATACACTTTTATACAATTATATTGATGTACGTGGTGGTTCAATTCTGTTCATATAATTGTTGGCTGAACGAGAAAACGTTAGATGCCGAATTTTGCAAACTAGTCTTTTAACATGGATGACTAAGTATGGAACAAAAGTGATGCTCCACTTTCTCTATCAGGTCCCTTACATTTATCTCCACCATCATTTTCTGTATTTTCAGTTTTATGTTTCTGATGAACAGTTGTCTGTAGGTGTTAGAGAACTTTAGAGGCAATGTTCAGACAAGGCTAAGAAAATTAAATGAAGGAGTAGTCCAAGCAACATTATTGGCCTTAGCTGGGCTTAAACGGCTGAGTATGACAGAGAATGTGACCTCTATTCTTTCCATTGATGACATGCTTCCTGCTGTTGCTCAAGGGGCCATTGGAATAGCATGTAGGACTAACGACGAAAAGATGGTATGTGGAGTTTTCTCAGCCTATATAAAGTTGTACTTTCAATTAAATACTTCTCCTCTGTATCTAAATCCTTTAACATGAATTTTGTAAGGCTTCCTTGCAATGATTATGTCACGCCCCGAGCACAGAACCCTGGACCCGCAGGCGCGACTAGTGTTGTAGACATAAAAGAATAACAACTTGGACCCTCTTTTCTACTGACCCAAAATGGTTAACCCAAGTTATTCCTTATACCCACAATACCCACTTATAAACCACTCACAAACACTATCAATATCCGATGTGGGATGTCACATACACCCCCCGGCCCAAAATGATTAACCCATGTTATCCTTTATACCCACAATACCCACTTATAAACCACTCACAAACACTATCAATATCCGATTTGGGATGTCACATACACCCCCCGTTAAGTAACTAACGTCCTCGTCAGGGGCACACTTACCCAGGACCAACCAGGCGGTGAAAGATTCTAGAGGTGGCTCCTACGGGTTCAAGAGGTGACTCCCACCAGTCTTTTAAGTGTAGCATTTTGTCCCGCATAGCACTTAGCTCCCGCACCGGCTAGTGACCTGCTCTGAATACCATTCTGTCACGCCCCGAGTTTAGAACCCCGGACCCGCAAGTGCGACTAGTGTTGTAGGCATAAGAGAATAACTACTTGGACCCTCTTTTCTACTGGCCCAAAATGGTTAACCCAAGTTATTCCTTATACCCACAACACCCACTTATAAACCACTCACAAACACTATCAATATCCGATGTAGGATGTCACAAATTAGATGTGTGAGATTGAATAATTTGATAGAATGACTTGGGAAAGTGATAAAGGAGAGTGTGAAAGCAAAGGACGATCACGTTTACTGTTATTGAACTTGCCCGTTATCTTAAGTAAATAATAATGTCACAATGTTGAAGTCTCTTTAAGTCTACAACATTTTTAAACTGATGAATTCTTGTACATTTCTTCTTACAGTGCTTATAAAAAGTATTTGCTGATACTGACCTTATATCTTTCTACGTTATTTTGATTATTCCTCTGCAGGCTAAATTTCTAGCCTCTTTGAATCATGAGGAGACCCGATTTGCAGTTGCATGTGAGAGGGCTTTTCTAGAAACACTAGATGGATCTTGTCGTACGCCAATTGCTGGATATGCTTGTCGAGATGAGGATGGAAATTGTGTATTTAAAGGGTTGGTGGCCTCCCCAGATGGATCACGAGGTATACTTAATGTGGCCTGAGGATGTGAAGTTGAAAAATGTCTAAGATTTCCCTCGTGCTATTGTTGCATGTAAGATCACCGAGATTCTAATACCATATTTTGTTCCTCTTTTTTCTCCTATTTTCCTCAGTGCTTGAAACCTCAAGAAAAGGCCCCTATACTCTGGATGACATGATTCTGATGGGTAAGGATGCTGGCAAGGAACTACTCTCACGGGCTGGTCCAGGATTTTTTGATAGCTAAAGCAAGACAGCTTAAGAGGGATAAGGAGAGAGCTTCATTCCACGGTCAGCTTTTAAGAAGGTGATTTATTCTCCTTGTTAGAATAGTACGTAAGAGGTCATTCTTTCTTCTTGTTGTAATGATAGCATTCAATTCTTCTAGTTTTAACCGTAGCGGGAAATAGATTTTGGTTAGTTCAATAGAACAGAATCTTTAGTTCAGTTGTGAGGAAGTAAAATTTTTATCGATGAGTTAATAACATTCTCTCTCTTTATCTGTGTGTGTGTGCGCCCCTCGGACGCAACACTTTCTGTTTGTTTGCCAATTACTTCCTGCAAAGGTGTCAAGTGAGGAGAATTTGTTTGAGGGCACTGGATTTGCATTCATTAGTTCAGAACAATATAGGATTTCAATTGAACTCATCTCAGTAAGTTTTTATCGTAATACAGATTACATTAGGCAACTCTGCCTATGTGGGGAGTTTGTCCTTTGCATAGAGTGTATCATTAGGTAGCCAACGGCTAGCATGAAGATCATGTCCTCTTTTGATGAATAAATGAAAATATTACCTTGGTTTCTTTATTAGATTTGAGATGTTACTCTCAACAAGAATGAGTGGTATCGTAACATTGAAGCCACCTGATGGGATAAAGCGTTGATTTGGTTTCTAGAATATATTAGGCGAGAAATACAAGATATCGAGCTGCTGACTTAGATATTATTTGCACATATTCTCAGTGACATTTGGATTTGAATTCAAGCATTCCTATATGACTTTTACTATTTAATGTGAAATGGTGGAAAAGTTTGCTGCTAACGGCTTTGCAAACAAAGAGGGAAAACAGGTTACCTACTTTTAACGGTCAAAGCGAGCCCCTTTTTGAGCACGGCTGCAATTCGTATGCAGATGAACAGCAGTTACAAGACAAAAACTAGATAACTGTTCTTTAAGGAAGAAAAGAATACTACGCAAGAAGTACAAAAAAAAAAAAAAAAAAGATATTAACATGGTTCATTTATGTTATGGTAAAAACTCATATAAGTGTGCATATACCATGAGATTGTCACCATTATCTATACTAGTAAATATCTTATAGGACATAGCTTGTCTTAGCCAGGTCTTTCTTTTAACCTTAGGAGAAGGTGTCCCCTTGATCAAAGGTTGATCAATATATCATTGAAAGAAGAATTAGGCCAAAAAAAATCCAATTGAGTTGAATTTTGAAGGGGAGACTGTAATCGGGGTTTCTTTTAAAACTCTACAGGGGAAACAATGTTGCAACATACCCCTTGGGGGATAAGAAGTAATTCGAGGGACCAAAACTAATGAGCGCGCTAAATATCTACAACCCACCCACAACATGTCTCGACCCGGCCCCGAATCCTTTGGAGCGAGGAAAAGGAAAAATATAAAGAAGAAGAAAGTTTGACGTGGCATTTTGGCATTCGATGTCGTTATTAAAAAAAAAAATGATGAACTAATTCTTCACGACTTCTTATAATCGTAAGTTACTTGTAGCAAACTAATTGGCTACAATCTTGCATATATTTTTCTTCTCTATCTCTTCCGTGTCAACAACAATGTAATATTATATGAAATGTGGATAACAAATGAAGACTTTCAAAGGAATATTTTATCTTTGGAGTCGCGGAATTTTCGTCTACGCGTAAAAATCCCACCTACTAAACCTTGTATTCTAAGCTAACATATTCCCCAACAAATCTTATATATATCTTTTCTTCATCCTCGTTTTAGTACTTACCTTTGTTGCACGGGTTTCTCTTAAACCAAATCGAGCCTTATTCCATCCTTCCTTGTTTTTCATCCTCTACCTTTGTTGTACTGCATTTCTCATCGAGCCTTGTTCCACTAAGTGAAATCAGCGTTGTAAACAAATTTGGAGCCATGAGTACCTACAGTCACCAACATGTTCCTGGTAAGTGTAAGATTGAGTTTTTAGTTTTATACTTTTCTAAGTTGAACTATTGTACACACACACAAAAAAAAAAAAAAAAAGGCCTACTGTTTGGCTAATAGTCATTGCTATCTCAACTACTTTGCAGTTGCATATCCACCACCTTCAAATGCACCACCACAAGTAATGGCACCTCCACCTATGGGGTATCCTACAAAGGATGGTTATGGTGAAGAGCACCAAAATAATTCTTCAGGGAAGACTACAAGTAGGGGTGATGGGTTTTGGAAGGGATGGTAAGCTTTCTACTCTTTCTTAATAACCACATCCCCACACCTTTACACGTGTTATGAAACGTTAGTATAAGTATAGGCGGCCCCCGCTTTTCCTTTGTAGTTGTTTATCTAATTATTTGATTTGCTGTTTTCTCTGCAGTTGTGCAGCCCTTTGCTGCTGTTGTCTCTTGGATGCTTGCTTTTAAGACCACCAAAACTCATGTTCTTTTGGATGGAGCTTGGTTTTTCTTCACGCAACATCTGTTCTGTTTGTTAGTGTGTGTGTTTTTGTGTTTTTCCTCTTTCCTTTACAAATTGATTGATTATCTTCCAGGAACAGTTGTATTCATTGTAGAAAATAGTTAAACTCATTGTTTAGTATATAGTCTTGTATAAGATTGTGCACCCGGAACATTTGTTTACGAGATTTATTTCATGAGAAGTTTGAACGAGATGGTGATACATATCCATTTTTAATCCTTTTTCATTGCTTGCAAGCATTACCGTTATTTCATTTCCTTCTCTCTCTTCCCCCCACCCCCTCTCTCTCGCTTTCTTTTATCCTGGAGGATGAGTTAACGTGCGTTTGAACTCCCAAAATCCACAAAAAAAAGAAAAAAGAAAAAAGAGGGCATTGGTCACCCAAACAGGGAAACCCTGTTTGCATTTTATCAATACTAAGATAAGACATCTCACTACTACACAAAACGTCAAAATGCTAGATTTAATACTGAAGCGTTAGGTAAAATAGTTAGATAGTGACTTAATATAATTAGAATTTCGAAACTCGAACCACAATTTTCGAACTCCGTTATATCAGGAAAAAAAAAAAAAAAAACCAGATATCACCTATGTGGAAAAATATCAACTCAGGCACGTAGATGAGAAAAATTCACAGTAGACAGAGCAGTGTAGTACTAAGGAGAGTTTGATTTTTCAATACTACCATTTGCTTTATTCCAAGATGAGAATCCTTCACAAGCTCCATTTTCGCGTTCATTACAAAATTTTGAAATTCAAGATTAATTGACAACCTAACATACAAGAGCAGATTGAAATATATACCAAAGAATCTGATAATGTTGATGAGGTTCGATACTTTATATCCTAGTAAAGACAGCATAGTAATAGTAATAGTCTCGCTAGTAACAGCTGATCTATGACTAACAATAAGAATCTTTCCTACAGTTTGTGTGATGAAATGATTCAAGAAAGCCTGCCAATCAGAAAGAAGATTGAGAAGCAATCATTTCAAAGCGACTTACTGCGCATTTCATTCACTCTTTAACGGCTATTACCCTATTGTCAAAAATTCTAGTGTTCAACACACAAGTATAGTTTAAGACCTTTAATACCAAAATAAGGAAGTGCTACAGTTAACTCAACTCTGATAGAAATCAGTGATCTGGTTACGTGCGAACGCTCGTAGAATTTTGAGTTACCTATAAATAATGAAGAACCCCTGACTAAAAGGGTAGAGTCAAATTTAGATTGAAACACATCTTTCTTTCTCTTAAATAGTTTACATCTTCCTTCATTCTACCCTTAGCCTTGAGTCATGTTTTCCGCCTCTCGCCCCTCATAGTCTTGTCTGTGTCCATTGTCTTCTTCAATGAGGACTGCTGCCCAAAAATAAGGAAAGTATTAGTCTGCAAAATGAGTTGATCTTTGCCAAAATAATCAAGAGTGGAATGATATTGATCTCACTAACGACAGATAATGACTCATTGAAGACAGGATTTCAAGAATCCCAGATGAATCCCATAACGAAATTTCGTGTCATGTAAATAAGTTTGTCATGTTATAATAGGATATGACAAAAATCTTTTGTCACTTCAGATTCCCTTTCTTTAGTCGCGTCAAGTTTGTCTCATTGTGAATTATTAAGAATCTCTTTATGTTATGTCAGGTTTTTCTTTATTAAAGAAAGCTACTTTAGTCCTTATCAGGAATAATGAAGATTACGCTTGTATTATTAAGCTTTGTAATCGTTTGCCTCTTCATTATTTATAGGCAAACGATTACAAAGCTTAATAATACAAGCGTAATCTTCATTATTCCTGATAAGGACTAAAGAGACATAGTCAAATTTGGATTGAAACACATATTTCTTTCTCTCAAATAGCTTATATCACTCTATTCTTTTACAAACGGATCTGAGCGGAAATGCATTTATCTTATCACAAGTCTTGTGAGATACGTATGATACACATAAAAATGAACATCTTTGAACAAGGACTCCCCATTTGAATGATTCACAATGGATACCATTTCTCATACTGAAACATACAAAGTCGTCTTATTGAAGATCCAAGAAATTCTAGGACCTAGATAAAAGAAATCTTCTTTCATCCTTTTAATTGACATAAACCCAAGCCATCTAATAAAATGAGGACTCAGAGACATGGTTTTCACATTACAGCATGGTCATTTAAAAATCCTTTTGCAAAGATGTTATTTCACATAGAGTATAATCTTAATCAACAGAGTAAATACGAGTAAAATTGGAAAACTAGACTGAGAAGAGATGGTCAGACATCGTCTCATGTAAATCTCTACATAACAGTACAAGAAAGAAAAACATTAATCAATCAAACTTGTCTGCATTATAACAAGACACCAAAAACATATACAACAATGGTAAATGATGATATTATGTCTGCAACAAGAATTTGGGGCAGAGATTTGATCAAATGATCATGGCAATCGCAAAATGCAGCAGAGGGTTTAAGCAAAGTTTCTGTCTCTCAGAATAGACAGTAGGAAAGCAACACAGACATGCTTTTTAAAACACACAGCCTACAGTTTTCCTTAGCTTGCAAAACGCTAGTCGTAGATCATACTTACAATCTACCACTTCTTTAGCAATTAAGCTGGACCAAAATCTGAAGAGGGATACTATCTGCAGCATCTGAATGCAGGTGGAGAAAATCAAACACACACATCACGAAGAGTCAAATTGTAAAATATCCCAGCTCACTAACATAGCAAGTTACATAAGCCATGATAACCAAACCACGTTGATTTTCCAATACTGTCAACAATAACAATACACTCAGGCAGCAACATCCATTCTTGAAACTAGGACACTTACACTCATCAACCAAGCCAAAATACACCAGAGTGTAAAGGGCAAACAGTTCTCCATCTCTTGCTAAAGTTGCACATTAGAAGCTGCAACGTATTAATCAAATAAAACCCTTCAATGATTTATATATATAAAAAAAAAAGAGTACGAAAACTCTTCTTTTACATATGTGCAGCGAGTTGAGCCACATAATTATTACGGTATCATAGTATCTCTTGCCGTTACAATGAGCGAGACACAGTATTATTAACTTCCGCTGTTACTGGACATATGGGCAGTGAGCTAAGCCACATAACTATTAGTGTATCACAGTATCTACCAACATTACCGCACACAATGAAACACATCATCTACGATATCATAATTTCTAATGTGCAACTTTACCGAATTAACTCAATGAACAAAATGTAACATTTTGTACAGTATAGTATGCATTAAAACATCTAAACATATACATAAGCTCAAAAATGCAAGCATATGATTATAACCAAATGAATTTCATATCAAAATTAAACATCCAACATCAATAAAAATCAAAATGGCCCTAAAATTTAGCATAAAATTCAACAATTAATCATAAAAATCAGCATAAAAATGAAAACTAATCCAGACCCACGTGGCCAAACCATCTCCTCCTTAGCTCAACCAAGCCATCAAAACCTCAACTTTGAGAAAAACCAACGATTCTTCCCACTCTTGAACCGTTCTTGAAACTTAGCCTTAGCCTCTTTAGCAGCAGAGACTTTCCCATCACGCGTGTGTAGCGCGTCGAGGGTGACGATATCTTTGAGGTCAATATCAAGAGAGTAGCGCGTGGGCATTATGTGATTGTAGTTAACAACCTTAATGAAAGCCTTCACACGCGCCTTCTTGGACGCTTTTTTGGTCGAGTCTTTGCGTGTTATCTTGGCTGGGTACTTCGCTATCCCTGCAACCAAACAGTGGCCGTACGTCCGGTCACGGTTGCCGTCGTCGAAGTTGCGGATGATGGTGGCTTTGTGGCCGGCGTAACGGCCGTTGAGCAAGATCACGGCCTTGTTTGGCTTCAGAAACTTCACCATTTTTCCAGGCCGTGTGGTGAGGTGAGGTGGAGTGAAAGATTTATAGCATTGCAGTGTGTGACCTATGTGTGTGTTGGGTTGAGTGAAATGACATTTATGACCCTTGGCTTTCATCATAATGACACTTTTCTTTTGTACGTGTTTTTCAATTTTCTTTTTTCAAATTATTTTGGTCTAAAGTTAAATTATAGAGATAGATATTTTTTTTTATTTTGAAAGATATTTTTATAATTTTTAATTAAGAATTATTGTAAAAAAATAATTTAGTAATTCAAACAAATAATTTGATAAGCGGATAAAGGTTTGGGTCAAACTTTTATCTTTTATTTATTTATGTGAGACACTCAGCTAATTCGAGAGATAATTTTTAACTTTGCATCCTCGAACATAATTCTATTGATGTGGCTTGTAATTAAACATTATATATATTGTAATAAGTTAAATAATTTTTAATAATTCATAAAATTACGATTAAAAAAAAATCTTCTATACACATGGGTCCTTTTTTTTTTTTTTTTCCCTGACATTAATTGTAAGATTATAGATTAACCTTAGGGGTAGGGATAGGGGGTTAAGTTTTTCAAGTAATTTTCTCAATACATGAAAACAATAAGTTACATTTAAAATATAAAAGTTATTAAATTATTACCATAATACAAGATAAAAGTATTAATTTGGATAAATTATTTGTGTAATTCCTCAACTATAGTCCATAGGACAAATTAGTTCTTCAATTTTTAAAATGAATCTTTTAGTTTTTGAACTTACAATAATTAGCAACATAATTCTCCCGTCAAATTGTCCAAAATTTAATATTTTTTACACAAGAACAACACCTACTGGCAATGGCAGATCTAATTTACGATGAACAGGGGACCACAATCTCCACTTACCTCAATTTTTTTTAAAAAAATGTGTATATTTTAAATATATTTTTATACTAAAAAATTATAAATGTTAAATTATATAATTTTACTTATTACAGAATAAAAATTATAAATTCGCTCTTATCTAGAGGTCAAAATTTAAATAAAATTTGGGTCAAAATCTTTAAATTTCAAATAAAATTTAGGTCATGAACTAATACCATCACCCAATTATAAGTACGACTACCAAAAATTTCATTTAACAAGATTAGAGATGCTTATTTTTATTAATTTTGCAAATATAAGCTTAAAAGGCCATCAAAGAATTTGGATGAGGTTACTTGGCTTCTCCAACAAAAATCTCAGCTTTTCCTTGTGTATCTATCTATATACATAGTTTTGTTTTGGGTAATGTTACAAAAATAACCAAAAAAGAATACAAAATTATTGCAAGCAATGCAAATGGAAATCTACTCTGCCCCTTTACTTCGCCATTCTCTTCCTCTCGCCGGAATTTTCATCTCCGGCCACCACCTCCGCCCACCTCCAAGACCCAACAAGCTTTCTTGGTCTACTACTAAAAATCTTTGTGAAAAAAGCTCATGTTTATTTAGCTACAACCCCATTTCAGAGCCTTCCAGAAGCTCTTTCAACGTTTCCCCCATGGCTCTTGGCTCGGTATTATCTCTCACTTCTTCACACACACACACACACTGTAACACGCTGTTGTCCCACGATTGAACATAACTAATCTACGAGCGTTATTATAAACCACCCTATTTTTATCATACATTTATCATGTTTAGGTGACATGCTAAAAGAATTCACGTAGCAGGTAATAAATGGATGATAAAAATATTGTGACATCTAACATTTCTCCTGATTAACAAGTGAGTGTTCGGGTCTTGTGTAATAGTTCTGACTTTTGTGTCAATGTATTTATGTCGTGACAGTTATTTCTTGAGCCTATGACATGGTTAATATGATGCTGTCTGAAATTGGACAACCATAAGATAACTAACCTCTTTTAAGTGTAATAACTCGACAATTGACCATTGGGTTAATAGTATTTGAGGCTGTGACAAATATTTTTTGAGCCTACAACACTAGTCTTAGTGTCTCACTGCCTTGGTTCTGGGCAAGAGTCATGACACACACAGTGATAGTTTAGTATCATTTGGTTCTGAATTTGGAGAGTTACTAATGTTGCAAGCTTTACTAATGTTTGAATAGTTGCTAAAGTTGGAAGCTTTGCTATAGAATTGCTGTAATCATTATGTGCTTATCTTAATTCTGACCGGAGTCTGCAAAAAGGCTTTGAGCATTTAAAATCTTAATTAAGTTTCGTTTTTAAGTTGGGATATAGTTGCTGAAGTTGCAAATTTGCAATAGACAGAATTATATCAGTCTAGTCATATGGTGTGATTGTATATTGTTGGTTTCAGAGAAAGTCGATTTTTTTTGTTGTAATTTGGTTGAGTAGTTTCTGAAGTTGGTCTTTATTCATTAGATCTTGTATAGTTTGATTTTTCCACTAACTTGTATTTTGCTTGTTATTTAATTACTTTTTGACCTGAACTAAGATTAATTCTTATAAACATTGATAAAAATTAGTGTAATTGTTTATGTTTGTTTTTACTTCTCATCCTGCTAATACAATCCATCACTCCATATTGTGATGCTAGAGAAAATATTCTGCTTCATTTTCTTTGCCTCCATAAAAAGTAAATCTTGACTTATTACTACTCAATCTGAACCCCCTTCCTTGTCCCCCTCTCCTTCCCGGGAACTAGAAAGGAGAGATGAGATTGCTTTCTAGCACCAACAATCTTAACATTCATGAGAGAAAAGAGAGAAGAAAGTAGGTTCCAAGTTCTTACAAGTATTCATCGGATCTTTGTACATGTTGTTAATCTATTCTCATGTCTTATAGAATGTTTATCTTTGATTGATCAACTTTCTTATGTCTTATGTTTTTTTTTTGAAAGGCATAAGTAGCTAATGTGAGCATCATTCTTTCCAGAACGTAAGTGAAGATACAGATGATATGTTTGATGACTTATTCAAGAAATATGGGAAGGTTGTATATAGAAGAAATGACCAAAAGTCAGCCAGGGCTGAAATCGATGATGATGCTGAAAGCTTGTCCTGTAAGCTCCTCTTACTTTAGATCTAGTATGTGATGCCATGAAGTCTTCAAGAATGATGCTCACTGTTATTTCACATATATCTTGACATTCGATTGCTAGTGGTCACACTTTTCCCTGTTTCCTTTAGAAAGAGTAGCTCCCAGATTATTCTTTCTCAACCATCTCTTCATATTTCTTACATATCTTTGGCTGGTTTTAATCATGTTGTCATCATAATATTGTTGCGTCTGTTGGCTGTTACTGCTTACCGATTTATTATGAGAATTGTAGTTTTATTTGAGGATGTTATTCTATTATATCAGCATTTGCAGTTCTCTTTTCAATGCCAAAGAAAGGGATCAAAGGACTCTAAAATGTTTTTTGTTAATACTTACCCATCTCGATGTGTAAGTTCAGAAATACCTAAATATCGAACATGTCTGATATTGCTATCTGCTCGTTGGAATCTCATTTCTCCTGATCTTGAGGAACTCGACGTGAATTTTCTTGTACTGCTTGCCTTCATCTTTCCCGATTCCTGCCCTTTTTTGGATAAATAATTTGCTTACCAGTTGATTCTCCGACTTCCATTTAAACAAGAGAAGTATCAGAAGCAGTTCAGGACATTTAGACTCGTTTGGCAGTTGATATCTTGCTGGGCCTATTATGCTTAAGTCATGGTTTTGTGCCATTGATGTAGTTGCTGTAGCAGTGGCTAAAGTCGCAAATGAGGTGAAGGCTGGAGATATAAAAGTCCTTTTTGTAAAGCCTTTGGTGTATTGGACTCGGTTTTTTATCATTGCCACTGCATTTTCTCGCCCTCAGGTTGATGCTATTGGGTATGCTTCATTCATTTACAAACTTTTAGTATCCATTCTGACATCTGATTAGCTTAACAAATGGGTCAAATAAAGATTTTCCTTATACCATCACTTGGAGGGTATCTTATCGCTAATTTTCAGCTATACTGGCTAAAATAAAATGGTGAAGAGAAAGAATAAGTATCATGAGCATTGTTGAAAGTTTGTTTCCTTTTCATGTAGGACAAAAATTAGAGATATGGCTGAGAAACAGTATGGAAAAACTGCATCCGGAGACTTGAAACCCAACTCCTGGACATTGTTGGACTTCGGTAAGTGTTTTGTTTATGTTAGTTCAATGATGCTTATCTATTTCTATACAATTGAAAGTCCATATATAAGCTAAATTTCTCCTCCTTGTTACCTTCAATCTGTCCGTTGAGGAAGAGCTGCATAATCTAACATAAATTTTGATGCATAGAAGCTCTTGAGCATCCTTTGTTTCTAACAAGAACTCGCGGGAAGCATGTCTCTTCTCATCTGAGTATTTACTACCATTTGCTTATCAGTGCATGTGCTTGCAAATGAATTTAGGTTTCACCTTTACATGTTGCCATCCTTATTCGATCAAGTATGTTAATGCTTTTCATCAAAATTTATTGGCTTGTCCTCTCATTTAAACTATCACCTATAGTATTTTATAGGGTTTTCAAAAAATGTAGAAAGAAGTAAAAAAAAAAACAGTTCTATTCTATACACATTATATTCCGGCATACACGAGCTACATATAAGATCTAGTTCAAGCACTGTGAATCTTAAGGGTATGCAACTCCAGTCAAATGATCCGTGCTCCTGCAAATTTACACCAGAGTATCTCTTCAGGGCTCAACCAGAAAGCTAGAATGACACTTAATCGTTATCTGCTTGCGTTGATTTGTCACTCATTACTGATATGTTATTGATTCCAGGTGATGTCGTCGTGCATATATTTCTTCCTCCACAGCGTGAGTTCTACAATTTGGAAGAGTTTTATGCTAATGCCACACCCATTGAGCTACCTTTCGAAAACCAGCAGCCATTTGGCAGATGAGAACGATACACGATTTGCGCGCAACAGTTTAGCCTCGGACATTGTCACGACGAGCATATGTGTTTGGCAGATGGAAGACAGCAGAAATCAGCTTTCCTTATCATCTGCCTGGCTTTCATTATGTATTCTGTGAATGGCTTTTGGTCATTGCCTGGCCTGTTTGTTGTATTATTCTTGATTGGCAATGATGATGTAGCCATGCCGCTATAATCAGGATAATTACTCTTGTACAATACAACTCCATTTTTTTGTGACTCGCTCTCTGAACAGACATCGCTAATTTAGGAAAAGTTGTGTCGAGTTAATAAATGAATAAAATAAATTTCTTAATAATGACTTAAATTTTACGTTAATATGGTATTTGAGGTGTGATTACTAGATGTTGAAAGCACGAGTGTTTCAAGGTACACCCAACGTGATGGTTCAAATTCGGATTTCCTTTTGACACCGATAGGATGAGTTATTTAAGTCTTTTAAGCTCTGTTTGTTTGCTGTAAAATAATTTATTTATAAAAAATATTTATAAGAGAAAATATTTTTATTTTCTTGGGTTTTATTTGTTTGCTGTAAAATAACTCGTTGGTAGAAAATGTTTTTCTGAAAAATAAAATAGTAAAAAATATTTTCTGATGTTCAGATGTACAGTGAAAAATATTTTTCAACATGAGATTTTATATATATATAAAAAATATACACAACATATATATCTTAATTGTGAGAGTGGGGGTTGGGTGAGGGGGGGGGAGGGGAGGGGGGAAAAGGGTAAGGGGTGGGGGTGGGGGTAGGGATAAGGATGGTTGAGTTCCAGAAAACATTTTATTCTCTCAAAAGACATAAAAATATTTTTTTAAATTTTGTATTAATCGTAATATTTAACCGAAAAATATTTTATAATTGACCAATTTTTCAGTGTTACCAAACACCGAAAAATTGAAAAAAAATAACCACTATTTTTGAAAGAAAACACAGGAAAATTAGAAAAATATTTTACACCAAACAAACGGAGTAGTTATCTATTAATTTGTCCACGTGCAAGGCTGTAATAAGATAACAAGTTGCAATTCATTTAGAGCTCAGAGAAGTTGATAACCACGAGTCAAAAGGAAGTGTTGAACTATAAGAACATGGTTCGACTGCATACAAATAACAAAGACAAACAGGGACCAATTATACAAGATAAACCAGCATGGCCTTCCTGTATAAAAGCACCCATATTCAGAAGAAGAGACAATCTAGTGATTCCATATTCTACATCTAACTCTTTAATTTTCTCCCAAAATTTATATATTTACAGAGATTTTCTCGCTGATGCGCAACACAAACACTTGCTAACATGGTTGAAACTTCAACCAGGGTAGTAACTAATATCCATACGAGATACAAAAATCAAACAAAACCGACTCAATGATGTGCAGGGGAGCTACGCGTGGACTCTGCATTGCCTCCTTCTGACGACTATGGAGACGCATTCCTGCAAAACCCAAAACATATGTTAAGGAGAGTAAACCTGCAACATTGCAATGAAGTCATGGCTGGTCTGCCAACCGTTTATAGTTATCAGCCTATGTATATCCATCCCATTGAAAACTAAAATCGAGAAGTTAAACGGTTTGCTAATTATCCCACTTTAAGAGAATTACTTTATTAAGATCTAAAAAGCATTTGTGAATACTGATATCTTTAAATCAGAAAGGATGCCGTTGTGTATCACATTTTCATTACACAGACAGAGAGCACAAGAAGCATGCAGTAGAGAAGATAAATGCGTCTACAGAGCAGAATAAACTTAATGCCTTTCACATCGATAAAAGATTACCATCCTTCTTTTGCTTTCATTTCTTCTGCTCTATTTCTTGTTTAATACCAGGATGTCTTTTCATGACCCTTAGATATTTTACTATAGTCTATTTTAAATATTCATCTGGACAGCAGTCACATATTGAGATATGAGACATGTATAAGAAAGACAGTTTATGACTATAATGCAAATAATATTATCCAGCAACAAACGCTTTGCAACATAGATAATTTGAATTTTGTTCCTAATATTAGACAGGGAAAAATACTGATGCCAGAGCAGTTCTAGTACAGTCAGTACAACCACCGAGGCATAAGACATGCATCAAATTAGCTTGTACGTTGCAACTACTTCATTAGCATCATCCTCATCTCAGTCACCATTTTAATTCTAGAAGAATAAAAACTGCCTTCGCGTAATAGAATTTCTCACTAAATCCTTAGTAAGTATAAACTATTTTAATATTCAAAAGACAAGCAGCACCAGTTCACAATACAAGTGCATGCATAAGAGAAGTATTAATGGTCCATGCAAATGAAAAAAGAAAAAGTAAATAGGAGATTTACTGCTACAGTTAGCCAGTGTGTTGACTCTGCTGTCCAGGTTCAACTAGACTTAATTCCATATCATGTGTTGCTGACCAACCAGGCTCATATGTTTCAAGGAACCCTATCTTTGCCTTGTTAGGAAGATCATGTGGGTGAACAAATGGAACTCCGGGTGGCCATCCAATCTCCATCCTTATATTTGCACACGGGCTGTCAAGCAACTGGATGTGATTCTCACACTCCTTCAGGGTGCAGAATCTCAGCTTGATACCCTTCTTGTCAGCGATATCTTGAACCCTCTCTTTGAGAACTCTTTGTGCCTCAAGTCGCAACCTCTTCGAGGGTGGAAGAGGTTTACATCTTGAATTGCTCTTCCTCCTCATTATTGGCTTCATAGATCCTGTATCAGCATTTCATCGATCCAAGGACCTGTTGTTAAAAACTTCTAAGAGCTAGCAGCATAATAGAGAGCACATTCAATTGACATCAACATATTTTACTGATCTTAGGCTATCCTTACCAAACATTTTTAGACACTCTGTACTTTTTAGAGACCCGGGCCCACTTTTGGTGATTTTAATCTCTACTTTATGGATTTTTGTTTCACCAAATGAACTATATTACGTAATAATTGTACGATACCAGAGTCTCTATTTTAGAGACTCTGGTAAGGACAGCCTTATAAACATGACAATCAATTCTTGTTGTCCGCATGTAAACTTCTAAGAGCTAGCAGCGTAATATTTTAAATCAAATTTGTCCCCATTTATGCTTCATTTAGGTTAAGACTAAATTGGTGGTAAAGGTCAAACGTTCACAGGAAACAAATAGAACACGCCCAGCCAGCTATAACACATTCACATAACATTGGAGCAAAAGAGCCTTTGCCATAGAAGTCTTCTAGGCAATTAGAAAGTTAACATTTTCACCAAAAGGAGCACTTAAAATCTTAAATACATATCATCAATAAACAATCTACAGAAAGATATAACGCAATTTACATTTGCCTAGTGATTGAAAAGGAAGTAATAGAATGCTCCATACCCTCTTGTGCAGTAGGGAAGTTGAAAGTTTGAAAGTTGTTTCTATTAAGGAGTTGGTCTGTGGATCTTTGCATGAAGTCATCAACAGGTACCGGAAGCTGAAATTGAGCTTCCACCCCATGACCAGCAGCTCTCATCTCTGAACAATTAAGACTGGTCATGGATTTTGGCATGAGTTTGAAAACCAGAGAATATCGTCCATGCATGTTATCTTGTAAATTACTAATCTCTGTTCTATGCCATGCAGGGCTGACATAGCCTGCAGTCGCCTGGTAAAGAGCAAGTCCAGGATAAACTATAGCTTCTTGAGGACCAAGATCACCATCCACAAGTACCCAACGACCATTGAAATCCCTTATGTGGAACCCTGCCTTATCAGACTTGACGAGAGTTATTAGACTCTTATCAACCTGATGTTCATGGTCAGAGAACATTCCTAACTGACCATCATCTTGGGTTGTCAGATTATGATGTTGAGCACCCTGGAAAGATGGCCTTGCATGACAACATACAGATAGCACCGATGATGATACTTCCCGATTTCTCAGGGGAACATTATCAAGAATTTCAGTGAATGGGGAACTTCGCAGGTTAAGATAGAAGCTGATTGCGTCCAGTATGTCTCTGGCTGCTCTCCCAAGCAGCGCAAATATTTCTGACAGACCTACTGGAGGGAACTCAATTTCATTATTAGGCTCCGTGGGAGTAAGACCAGGTCTGTAATCATAAGTTTCTTGCCATTGTTCAGGATCCGCACGGTAACCAGAGGTCTTGCACCATTCACGGGAATGATCATTAGGATGAATCACATCCGCAGACGGGTATGCAGGCTTTTGATGAAAGTATAGCCGAGCAGACTCCAAACAAGACCTTAAAAGAGCCCCATCACTTGGGGATAGCTGAATAATGGCAGCTGAATATTGAGCCAGCGACTGTGACAACATTGAAACTGATAGTTTGTACGAATCAGAAGGAATCCCTTCAGAGGGTATTAGATCAACCAGCTTCACACGACATAATGCTGGCAGGCCATTGCCTGCCATTGAACCGCCCAACAATGCCAACTATACTACAGATATTGCAAGGGAGAAACACCTAAACCTGCACACAAAAACAATAGCAGAAAAATAAAGGCTACACAACTATACGTGGTTCAGCAATAGCCTACAAACACGGACATTCACGACACTTCAACACGATAAAGAAAACCTTGAACAAGAGGAATAACAACCCTTCACACACTTAACAGATACAATAACAAATGCGCCTATTTAAAGCTGCATAAACTAAACAGCACAAATTACACTCACAAAGCAAAAGATTGGTGCTTTGGTAACTGAAAATTACCACAGAAATATACTTCATTTGCACCTCTAGCAGACCATAGAATTTAACCATCGTATTTAACGCGCAATTTCAACAAAACATGAACCTTCTTTTTACACTTCACCCCACCTTTAGGCAATAGATTATCGAGATTATTTTGGTACAGCTAGCAATTTCACTTGAAAAAAATAAGCTTTTTTTTCCATCTTAAAGTTGCCATTCAAAAAATTGTTTTATCAAAAACATTTAACACAAATATTTTTACAGACAAAAGAATAATCATAGAAGATAAGCCACATTACCAATAAGAGACCCCAAAACATAAATTGAAAAAAAGATTCTTCCTTTTCCCTCTTTTTTCTAAATTTTATCCAAAAATAAAATCAAACAAAATTGTGTGTGTGTGTGTGTGTGTGTGTGTGAGAGAGAGAGAGATAGAGAGAGAGAGAGAGAAAGAGAGCAGCAGAGTCTCACTAGCAAGAGAAGGCAGCTACTTTTGAATGCTTTTTCTTCTTCTCCTTCATCTTCTTCTCTCTTTGCTATATTATTTTGATGTTTGAATTAAATCGACCCACTAAAGAAAAAAAGGTTAGAAAACAATTTTTCACTTGAAATATGATTTTGACTGTTGAATTTTGATAATTTTTTTTAATTTTATTGTCGATTTTTTTTTTTTTTTTATCATATTCATTTATTGACTTGTTGGGCCATGGGCTTTGTTTGATGGGTTGAAAGCGTGAGGACACAGATCCATTTTTTTTATATATTATATTTATATATTATATTTATTTTTTATGAAAGAGAGGTTAACCGATCATATAGTAATGAATTTAGGAATGTTACATACCGAACATCATCTATCGAAAGAATTCGTAAATGATTCAGAGGTTACTCTATGTTGTGGCATCCAAAAGGTTAAATGAGGCAAGAATTAACAAATGTACCAACTTAAGATCTGCTCGACTCGAGAATCTTCTTGCATTCCTCAACATGAAGATCCAAATTTTGGTTGAGGAAGAACAATATTTGAGTCATTACAAATGTAAATTTGAACATCCAAAATTCATATTCTATTGAAGTGACTCCTTTCCGCAAGCTACAAAAGTATGTTTTAAAAAATGAAAATATGTTATGTTCGTTTAAATATTACATAAATTCGTCAATACTAAAATGGGACAAGTCATATACTTTTTTCTTTTGGTTGAAATGACATAATTCTTTTTCTTTTTTTTTGGTAAGAAGAAAACCATTTCAGTGGGTACAAAATCAGATACAATAATATTCCCAAATGATATAATTCTAACTCAGAAGAAATTTGCATTGCTGTTAGATCAAACATATGTGGTACATATAGATAGAAAACTTAATGAGTAAATAGATAGATGGTATTTCCGGAAATATTAATCTAATTTTTATCTTGGATTATGGACAAACAGAACCACAAGGAATATGGGAAAGAAATTGAAACCAAACCCCGCATGTGTATGCATTAAATCTCAATTAAGATGAAGTAAAATACGTCCACAAAAACTACTTTAGCTTCAATATCCATATCAACTGATTTATATATATGTATATATATATATATATATGTGTGTGTGTGTGCGCACGAGCGCGCACGCATATTCATCCGAGGCAACTCTATCGAGGCTTCATTTCCTGGAGGGGACCCTGTGGACAAAAGTTACTTCCAGCTTTTTCTCTTGGGTCAAATAGGTTTGGGCCCGACGTATATTGTCTCCACACCTCCGATTTCATTGTTGTCCCCTTGGAAGGCAAGTTTTGAGAAGGGTTTGCAGAAAAAGAAATCTCCTCTTCGATACTATCTGAATGGAATGGTATTAAGTGATTCTAATTTTCAGGACACTAGTGTCTTCTTTCAAGAGACGAACGAAAGGAAGTGAGAGGCCGGGGGCAGGGAAAAGAGTCAAAGTCAATCAGGGCCCGACAAGCGGGAGAAGCAAAACGGAATAAGGATCTGGCCAAAAAAGAAGCTAGCATCATTAACACAACTAAGAGCAGAAGCAAAGATGTATTGTTTATCTAGAGACTAAAAGGAAGCCAAGATCTGACAATGATTTTATGCATGCACGCTTCAAGCACCTTTTCCCTAATCAAAGGAGTTCAACACTCATAGGTATACACAAGAGACACATAACAAGATATGTTTTACTTTACTAATACCAAATAGTTAAGAACATTTTAAGAATTCCAATACGCATCGATCGTGCATCGTTTGCATCGTTCTCTAGTAGTAGCAGCATTTGATCATGAAAAGCTTAGTCCTAGAATGCTGAGATGGAAGTTTTGTTACAGTCTCTACTGCTACAGCATTTAAGGTTTACGAGGAGGCGAACTGCTGCTGCTGCTATTGCTAGTGCTTCTTCCTCTCAAGGGCCTGGGAAAGGAAAAAAAAAAAGAGCAGTTGATCAGAAAAAGATAAACTATAGCAAAGAAACGAAAATGAAAGGCTAACAACTAACGGATCAGCTAAACTCTAGATGAACCAGTGGAACCTACCTTCTAGGACTGCGACTCCTCGATACCCTCCGAGGTCCCTGCACCAGTCCAAGTACGTACAGATTTCGTTAGATTGTCAACAGATTCTTCATATTTTTGCAGTTGTTAAAGACACTTCACTGACACAAACCTTGCGTGGACTAGGAGATGAAGAATAGGATGATGACCTCCCCCCACGCCTAGGAGGCGGTCCTCGTCCTCTGTTCACATAGAATAAACCACATGTAAGATGATAATTATACATTTATAAAAAACAATCAAAGAACTGAGGGAAAAGGAGAAAGTAACATTCAGTTGCCGGTCAAAGTAGGTCACAAACATAACCTTATATTATGGATCATAATACTTGAACATACCTCCTTGGTGACGAGGATCTTGAACGTGACCGAAGAGGCCTGCGAATAGGAGATCGGCTGCGTCTGCGACCAATGGGAGACCTTCTTGGTGGGCTTCGAGCTCGTCGTGGAGAACTAAGCAAATAAAAGAAAGGGTAGTGAGTAACAAGAGACTCCTCGTATGATTACATGCTGCATAAATTCATGCAAATATATGGACAATCCAAATCCTAGACAAATTGAGTTGATGAACACATGAACTGGGTAATGATCACTACACTTCATGAAGCACAAAGTTGTAAGACAAAAAAGGGAAGCTACATTCAGAAAGAGTGAAGATAACATATTATGATCTAGTTTCTTCTAACACCACCTGATTAGCAGTTAGTTTTCTCCAACAATCATCAATTTTCTACTTATATAAAGATATACATTTGCATAACGCAGTCTTTCTCAAGAATGCAATTCCAAGATATATATTCCTTTTTAAATAAAATATTTTGTTTCACCTTTCTGAAAACAAACAATTTCCTTATTTCCAAGCATCTTGCAAGTTTAAAAGTCATGATAGGTCATATATAAATTTTCAGGTCTGGTGAGTTCAAATGGTATGGTAGGTGAAAAATGAATTTACAAAAACTACTTATTGAAGCAATTGCTTTTGTAATCAATTGTATTACCGTCGCCTTGGAGGAAGAGGTGAACGTCTGCGAACAGGACTACCTCGTGGCCTTCGGGGAGATCCCCTGTTAAGAACTTAATTAGCGAAAGTTGCAAAAACATAATACATCAACAAGGAAACAAGATAAAAGAGGAAAAAAGGAAGGAAAAGATAATCAAAGATTACCTCGGAGGTGACCGATAACGCCGTGGTGGAGAGGATGGTGAACGACCTCTTGCAGGTGATATAGCTCTCCTCCTGGGAGGGGGTGAGTCACCTCGGCGATAAGGAGGAGAATCAGCTCGCCGGCGAACAGGAGATTCTACACGTCGACGAGGAGTAGAATCTGGTTCTCGCCTTGGAGATCCTCTTCGTGCAACAGGAGATCTCCTTCGTGGTGGAGAAAGAGGCTTTCGACGTGGAGATACTGATAGTATTAAGAAAATTAATTTGTATCTAAGCTAGGAAAATGCTGATTCTTGCTTCATGCTTAAAAACAAAATAAATAGCATACCCTCTCTCTGCCGCTTGGGCCCATCTTTGTCAACATCAGCACCAGCACCCTCAGCTTGTGGCCCATTTCTCCTTGAGGAAGTGGCAGCGCCCCTGGGAGGTGAAGAAGGCCTCTTCCGCTCAGGTAAGGTGAACTTGGCACGGACAACCTTACCATCAATTTGGGCCTGCATTACCAACAGTAAGCACCTTAATTTCTAGAAGTAACAAAACCAAAATCAGTAGAGATAGACATCCTAAAAAATCCATACACCATCCATATATAATTGGGCCTTTTCAGCATCAGCTCTATTCTTGAACTCAACATATCCAAAACCTTTCGGAAGGTTAACCTGCAAAGAAGCAGCAATTCCACATTAGTGAATGTAAATAAAGTCTGATGTTAGTTCTACACCATGGTAGAATATAGAGCAGTAATAACTTACTGTATGATCCAATGCCAGCCGCACAGTAACAATTTCTCCAAAATTACCTATACAATAGCATTAAACAAAATTAGAACAATAGCGCTCACCTAAACCATTATTACAGAGAACATAAAAAGATGTGCTGCACATGAACTGCTATTTAATCAGCAGTAGCCCATTTGTATTTATAGATATCTATCTTGACAGTTTTCTTCAACAATATTAAAAAGTAGGGAGGTAGAAAACAAAGAGAGAGTTTCTTTTGGTGTTGCACTGGCTTCTATATACATGAAATTAGAAGTCTAAGAAGTTCCCTTTCTAAGAAGCTGCCTTCAAACAGTTAAATCATAACTTTGTATTCATTTTAGTTTCTTAGTAATCTACATAATAATCTAAATCATATACAACCTAACTCACCTGAAGCTAAGATCTAATATCTTCAACAAGATAGCAGATTGGTGTTTTTCCAAAAAAAAACCCAAAGCTGGTGATTGAAATCAATAGAAATTTATGCAAGGGCAGAAAATTGCACCACTATGGTAACTAATACTTTTGATTATCTTTAGTAAACCATCGGTAGATCTCAGATTTAAGAAAGGAGATCTAAGAAAAATAAATTTCAAGAAACTATCAGAAATGATAGGTTAACATACCAAATATTTCTTTTAGATGGTTTTCGTTGACATTCCGGCTGAGCTGATCAACATGAAGAACAAGAGACTCAGGAATCGGGGAAGCTTTCCTGGAAAATCAGATAATAACTAATTTCAGTATGGCACCAACTATAAGAGACCTACACAGGCAAAACATCACCAAGTCTTATCTATTTTGCTCTTGAGTATTTTTCAAGTAACACTATTGTTAAAGAGAGTTTAGCAAAAGCAGTTGAAAAGATAAAAGGGAAAACAAAGAAGCAGCCAACCTCATCACACAAAAAGACCATAACAACATTAACTACATTAACTATATAACATAGAGATTAAAAAGCACTCCCACCCCCCCACCAAAAATATATATATATAGATAGTTATACCTTGGAGGCGGGGACACTTTCTTAGATTGCGGCGGGGGAGAACGACCTCGTTTAGCTCCTTCAGCAGGACTGCCATTGTATTGCATTGATACACAACTAGTCAGTACCACTGAGAGCTAAAACCAAAGCACCAAATTAAAGCAACTGAACCACACAATAAAAAAGGCATTCCGACTAAAAAATCATATCCAAACCCGACAGTAAATTCAAGATGGAGTAGTTTGCTTGGCTCCCTTCTGATTTTGCAATCGACTATCTACAGATATAAATACTAGCGAAAACATACTCGTTAAAGACAAGCAATTTTGGTATTAAGAAAACTGACAAAATAACAGGACCAGACAAGCTTATAGGTCTTCAATCGCCAACCAGAAAACCTCAATTTCTTGATTTTAGATAGCAATCTACTAATCTCTGTAGTTTATAAGAACATGACTCACTGTCCTATGTCTGGTATCGTCAAGTGCATTCTTATAAATGATAGCTACACTGTCAAGCTGCCTGTTAGACTCGTGGAAATAACCTTAGGTAGATAAATAGTTAAAAAGAGTATGTATAGGAGAAGAAAAAGTAGAATTTTCTCTCTAAGGAGAGGGACTAGGGCTCCGGAAAATATAGATATGTGTAAAGTGCAAGAACCCTGTGTGTTTTGCTGTGAAATTGAATGTTCGACCTTGTATGACAATATAATCTAATAATCTTTAAATTTATCAGAACCACTAAATGTCCCCCGTCTGGTAACATCAAGGACATTCTTATAAATGATAGCTACTGTCGAAGGTACGCATTAGACTTTCTTTACTATAATAATTTAATAACCCTATATATACACAAAAAGTTAAAAGTGTATGCAAAGGAGAACAAACATAGACCTTTTTTCTCTGCAGAGAGGAGCTAGGATTACGGACATGAGATATATATATATATGTGTGTGTGTGTGTGTGTAAAGTGCAAAAACTTCGCAGTGTTTTGCTGTGAAATTGCAAGTTAGACCTCGCGATACATTATTGCTATAATTTAACAGAATGTGACTCACTGTTCCGTGCGTGGTACCTCAAGCACATTCTTACAAAACGAGGCTTTATCGTTGATTGTGGTACTATAATAATCTAATAACCCATAATAGTTAAGTTTAGCATAGGAGAAGAAAAAGTAGACCTTTTTCTCTGAGGAGCGGCGCTAGGGCTACGAGAGCTGGCGCTGCGAGACGGCGACGAAGAAGAATACGATTTCGAGCGAGACGGCGACCGTGATCGTGATCGGGAACGGGAGCTGGAGCGCGAGCCGGAGCCGGAGTAGGAGCGAGAGCGGGACTTCGACGGAGAGCCCGAGCGTGAAGAAGAGCCTGAATTGGAGCCTGACGGCGGAGACGGACGGCCGCGGCTTGGTTTCGCCATGGCTGGTGGAAGTGCTAACGCTACTGTGCGGTGACTCTGACTGTGAGCTAGCGAAATGAAACCCTCGTTTATAAACCAGCTTTAACTAGATAGGGAGACAAGAGGGTTGTGGACTGGACTAATAGTTGATCTTGGGCTTTAAGGAAAGGAGCCCATCTCTGATAGTCGATCTTGGGCTTTAAAGAGGGAGCCCGTTAACCTTACTGCATTTTACTAGATAGAGATACGAGGAATGTGGACTGGACTAATAGTTGAACTTGGGCTTTAAGCAAAGAGGCCCATCACTATAGTCGAGATTGGACTTTAACAAGAGGAGCCCATTTATGTAACTGCTGTCTAGTAAAGACAAGTAGGATCCTTCAATGCTTGGCCCAGTTAGCCCATAGTCATTTAATATCCTTTTTTTTTTTTATAACAACGAAGAACTCAACTAAGACAAATTTATATTATGGACATTAGATCATCCCTAACGTTAAAAATTTAGTGGTGCAACAACAGCGAGACTCGATGTCTCTTGACTAAGAACGAACTTGACATCTAGTTAAATGAATCATAAAACAAATTATTAAGATTACAATCTTTAAGTCACTTCATTAAAGGGTGGAACCATTCATGGACTGTAGTACTGACTTCAAAAGCGGAGTTATTAAAGAGTGAGTTAGAACTATATTTTTTTAAAAACACGTGTTTTTAAGGTATTTTGAAATAAAAAGTTATTTATAAACAAGTATTAAATAATACGCATTTAACTTCAATTAAATAATAATTTTGAATCCATCTCATATTTCATTTATGGGTTTGTACTTCTGACCAATACCCTTTTGATTTTGTCAATTTTTAAGCTTCACTTTCTTCAATATAAACAGCAGGAAAAGTGATGGCTAGAGAATTACATATGAGAACAAGGTGAAGTAGATGTTAGAGGTACGGGAAAAAGATAGGGATGACAATGGGTAAGATTTAAATTTGAATTCGACGGGTATTCGACATGATTATAAATTTATTTACGAAATTGATGGAGTATTCTAACGGTTTAATTTTTATAAATGATTACCGACGGGTTGTCCGATAGGATTTAGTAATAACAATTTTAAAAAATCAGAAACCCGATAACCCGATTAGTAATTTAGTAAAAATAAATTAATAAAAATATTTATATATTTACATACATATACAAATAATATATCATTTAAGAAAATATAATTTTTTAATATTGGTCCAAGAATAATAGTTGTGGGCTATAACCCAACTATTATTATCAGTTGTTAACTCTCATAGTTTATATTTACCTATTCTTTTATCTAATTTAAATTATACAACCGCTCAATTGTTGAATAATTCAAACGAGAATGATAATTTACAATTGTGACAAGTCATTTATGTTTTTTTTTTCCAGGTTATTTCACATTATTATGGAATAATGATAACTTCTCAGCATAAAGATTTTGTTAAATGTTTCTATTAAGTTTAAGTTTGTTTATAGATAATAAATTTATTTTATTTTTTTTAATCCATTGCGATTTGTCATTATTTTATGACTTTTTTTTATTTCTTTTAAAAACCTTATAAGTTTTTCTTTTAAAAATTTAATTTTTTATTCATTAACAGGTCAAGTCGAGTACCCGCAGGTTTTCATATATTTAACGGGTTCAGGTTTGGTAAGAAAAATCTAAACCCGATAAATTTTCGTCACGAATTTGATAAAATATAATTTAAATGTGTTCGGGTTTAATTTTACAAATTTTAACGGATATCCAACCCGTTGCTATTCATAGAAAAAGATGTGCAGAGAGTGCTTAGATACGTAATTAAACTAAACGAAATTAAGTATTTATCTAATAGCAATTAAATAGTCGTAATTTTCTGATGTCCATAGTCTTGACATTGCAGCTTACCTTTTGGAAAAGATAGAACTTATTATTCTCTTCTTCTTTCCTATCTTTGGGAACTATATTAGTCTTGAAAATACATTGCAGCTTCATATTATTCTATCAGAAGTTGAGAGTATCACATCAAACAACTAAATCTCCAACTTTCTTGACATTAATTCGTTCCCAATCTCGAATTTGAATTCCCACATAAAATTAGATTAATAGTGATAAAGTAATAATATCATTACCTTTTGATATTCACACTCAATAATGTAAATTATTTTATCATGACTATTGATCTCCCTCGAAACTTTACAACGTTTACAAAAAATCCAAACTCCAACCCTTATTCCTATATTTTAGGAATTGTTTTGTGCAATAAACTTAGAAACATGAATGAAAACGAATAGAGGTATGATTTTACCATCCCTTTGTCTAGAAAAGCAAATAGAAAGTTGAAACATGTTCATAAATTTCTGCATATATGCAATTCAATCCCCATTTTATAATATAACTAGACCAACCTTAAAAAAAAAAGGATTAATATAAACGTGAAGTCAATATTAAATTTTTGTTTGCTTTTTCTTTCTCTCTTTGGGATGAACATTTAAGACAGAAAAAAAAATGCACTTAAGAAATGAGAACATGAAAATTGACACACACTGACCAAAAAAAGATTTGAATATTCGTATAACATTGCGATATTACAAGAAAATTGAATAAGATCTGGATCAATGATCTTTAATTTGATTCAATAATGATAAAATGACAATGAAAAAATATCATAACGTTGTGCAATTCAAATTTATTGCTTTGTTAAATCTTCGAGTTCCAAAAAATTAAGAATTGGGAAAGAAAAATTAGTAGACTCATGAGTTGAAAACGCATCTAAATGCAACTGAAATTTCTCTTAGCTTTTGAGAAACAGTCACAAATCTAACAATACATTAACAACATTTAGTTTATGATCATATCAGAATAATAATACACATCAAATGCATGCAGCTTCAAAACACATAGAGCTCAGCCAACTCTTCCAAAGAATCAGAAGTGAGATTTGGATCAGCATTATCAAGCATCCATAGAAGATGATCAAACAACACCACCTCACATTTCACTGCTATATGATGATGATGATCATCATCATCATCATCCTCACCTGGTTTCTCCTGCTTAGACTTTTCAATGAGAGCATTCAACAATGGATGGCTCAAGTGCTTTGAAGCAATCACATATGGCTTTCTTGAACTCCCCACGAATATTGTTTCACATTCTTGATCTTTGTGATGATCTTGCATGTTGTTATGAATCATCTCACCACCACCCCACAAATCTTCTCTTGTAGATTTGGACCTTAGACTGCTGTATGATGTACTTCTGCTAAGTTGTCTTGTCAATGTCTTGCATTTCTTCAGTAATGTGTTGATCTTCTTCATCCTTGTGTGTTCACTGTGTGTTGTGTGTGTGTTTTGAGACCAAGAAGAGGGAGACAGATGGCTTGATATACACATCATGTACATGTGTCATGAAGCAGAATGAAGGTTAAGTTAAGCCAGTGGGTGCAAGGTCATTGTTTTCCGGTGCTTGGGATTTGTGACCCACTTGGGGCAACCGAAAAATATCGAAGTGATATAAACATGCCATCTTCTTTTGGTGGGATATGGAGATGATGACACAGACCATGAAGGGTGATCGAGGGATAAATATCTTACCTCATGTAAAATATTGATCTCGTCCTTTATCGGATTGTGAGACTTATATTAATTAAAGGAGGTTAGACATGATTGACCTAACGAGATTATAGTCGATCATTCATTTATTTTTGGGATTTAATATATATCGAGAAAAATTAGATTCTGACCGATAAAATCCTATAGAATTCGAAAAAAATATTCCTTAAAGTAATATAAACATCACATTGGTTTATAGTTAAAGGTAACTCATTTTCCCTCTAAACACTTTCTATTTACAAACAATTATTAAGTCAGATCAAATTACTAATTGAGCATCGAAGTGCTCACGCAGAAATAATTTCATGTTTATTAATTGTTTGCAGATTAGACCAAGAGTCCGGTTAGGTGCTCAAGGTCCTACACTCCATTCAAGTGTAAAGTCGATATTTTACATCAGGTCGGATATTTATCCTTCATCAACCAAATAATTTTCTTTTTGTGAATCTGAAGGAAGCAAAAGCCGGTGTCATTCTATATGATTATTTTAGGGTATAGTCACTCACTTTCTATATTTCTCCAACAAAATCTGAAATTAATGAGTCATAAGATCAAGAATCGAAGTGTCAACAAGGAACTGAATACCAAAATTGATAAATCAATTAACACAAAAATTGATTTTCCTGTACTCATGGATCAGGTTGGAAATTCTCATGATTTCGGACGATAAATATGAAGGGTTTATTTATTAGAAAAAAAAAAAAAAAAAAGAAGAAGGTGGAATCAATAGTTGCAGCAATAAGAAAATTATATTTCATCAACTATCATGAGTGAAAAGCAAAGTGAATGATTACTGACCCAATCATTGGGAAGACTAAAAATCTGTGGCTGACCAGAAGTTTAATGTCGATTTAAAGTTAATTTAGTGATGAAGTATTTGAGGTGTGAATTTAAAATTTATTTATATTTTGTATTTAAATAAGTTAAAAAGTAATTTAACGATTTTAATGTGAGTACAAAAATACTTTTTAAGAAGTTACGCATCATAAAAAGAAAAAATGAAGCTCAAGAGGAGTAATCTGACATCCTTGTATACGTAGAATAAAGGCAAACATTTCATGTATAATCTAACAAGAGTCAAGACTGGTTCAAATGTTGAGATTGAATTTCAAGACTGGTTCAAATGTTGAGATTGAATTTTTGAACATGCTTATTATTGCTAATCATTTCATATAATGATGTCGGACCCAATTTTTGTTACCTAAAATTGTTGGATTTAATTGTTGTACACACACTCGTGCGGCTTCCAAATGACTCTCTCAGCTTAATTTCTAAAGGATTTTTTCAAGGTAAGGGTACTTTCAACGTTTTGATATTATGAGAAAAATTTTAATCGTTATATTTAAATTTGTAAGTCACAATATTATCATATGATCACATAAATTTGGATCATTAAATTTAAATTATAATAATATTATAAGAGAATATGTATTATAAAATTATTTTATTATAATTTTATTATTAATTAATAATTATTAAATTTTATTCATAATATTTTATCCCCTAATTAGAGGGCAAATGTGTATCATGAGTTGAGGTCACCCACGGGTGTTGAGTGTTGAATAAACTGCCTCGCCTTGATTGATGAAGTGATAGAGTTGCGCACGTGTATCATTTTGTTGGGTACCCATCCATTTGCTCATCAAAGTTTCTCTCTCCATGCGTTTGTTGCATTCACTACACTTCAATTCACATTTTTTCAAGTCTTTGGAATATAAGCTGTAAAGAAAGGTCAAGAATCCACTCTAATAAAGGAATAATTAACGTGAATCATATCGTTTTTGGGTAAGATATATATTTCAAAATATAAACTCTATGGTAAGTTGGAAGGGTTTTCAAAAAATACTCAAAAATCATTATAAAAAAAATATATATATATATATATATATTTTTTAATTAAGCTCTATCTCTTTATGGTATATTAATATAAATCTCTCTTTTACGATTGATTAACTTGAGTCAATGATCAGGAGAGTATTATACTCCTCGCACGCGTATAAAGACATACTTAGTCTCTATGTTTACTTGCTACAAGTTATTTATTAGTTTCTAAGCAAGATGCGAGAGACAATTTCGTGCTAGCGAGATTTATCTATTTGTACATGTGATACTTTAGACATACATAATAACGGATTATTAAATTTTCATTTCTTAGCTGATATTATATGTAGTAAGTGTCATATGTAAATCTCGGCTCATATTACTACTATTGTCTATGATGGAGTAAGTTAAGGCATTTGAATTGTACTAATTACCCCTATGCAACCAAACTATTCATGTCGAGTTTGGATAGCATCCTCTCATGGCTTTCATAATGCAGTAAACGGCTTCTTACTCTATTTAGAAAGTTCATGCAATGACCTAAGCAACTTTTTTGTTGGCTTACATAACGCAGTAAATATCAAAACGGATTGTTGCTCATTTCAAGGGAACACAGAAAGGTGGTAGAGTCTTTGATAGTACATGCCACCATGTGGTTGAGTAATTCTATGCGTTCAAGCATGAGATGCAGCACATGGCTATACAGTTGTGTGCAAATTGATTGACAAACTTTAAAATTATTCAATAGATGAGTTATTACGTCATAATTGATTCCTTACATTCTCTTTTGGTTTTCATGGATAAGAATAAAAGGGGTGAAACATCCTCTAGAATGATCGTAATATAACTGACTTTGCCTTCGTTAAAAAAAAAAAAAAAAAAAACTATAATTTCAGTCTTTTCAAATTATCGATTATTCATGAAGTTTATCACGAAAAGCATGCAAAATAAGTTAATTACAACTGAAAACACTTAAGTTGTTACAGTACTATATCATCGTATAATAACTATAATAGACAATTAGGAACACTAACAGGGGCAAAGCAACGGATGCAGTTTAAAGTTAGTGGAGGCGGCAGCCTTTAAATTCCTTAAATATCTATATATTTTCGGTCTATAACATTAATTACTATCTCTAAAAATACATATATTTGATATAATTGTCAAAATATGGTTATAATTTTCATTAAAAAAATGTTCTAAATCCGGTACTAAACACTAGGTGAGAAACGCACAATGTCGCTATTGTTTCATTATTAATTAATGCACCAGCAGCAAGCATCAATAATTGTGTGGATTTGGCAAGTAATGGAGTGTTTATTTCAATCTTCACTTCCAAGCGAAAATTAGAGAGCTTTTGGCATTTGCTTGAAAGCTAAAATGCAACAGCTGTCAAAGAAAGCTTGGATTTAGAACAGAGCCAAGAAACACTTTCATTCTCGATTTTACGTGAATTTTTATGAAAGCCTTAATTAATTAGATTAAGTTCTTTTTTTAGCCTAATTATCGATTAGAAGATTCTTCTTGCTCCTGTAATTAATATGTGTAGTTACATCGTATTGTTGACACACTTTTAAACTATGATGTCTAACGTTAATAGAAGACGTAATAGAAGTACAATTGCAAATTAGTATTACGAGCTTGAATAATAATTCGACTTAATTATTTCGCACTTGGTAGATATTTGGAATATGACAATCATTCTTCAATTCACAACACATCTCACACTTGCGAGTATAAAATTCTGAACTTAAAACGTAGCATAAACTTATTTATAACTCCAATGTTCATTTTTTGAGAATTGGAACTATGACATTCTACCCACATATGGTATCTCACATTTTGTATTTGTTAGGCGAACTCCTTTCATAGGCCAACTTGATTTACAGCTGTAGACACCTAAAGACATTGACACTTTTAGCAATGGAGGATTGAACTTGTATTACCAACTATTCAGAAATCAACTTGGGTTCCAATCCTGTATAAAACAGTGGGTAGAAGAGAAACTCTTGGGTCTAGTTGCTCGAACATGCGGTTCATATTACGTGGTTTCCACTAAAGTTGTGACAGCTGTTAAGTTTGACAAGAGTTGCACTAGATTGAAATAGTGGTCGAAGACACTGTAGTAATTAAAAATAGTTGCAGACAGTGTGACGCTAGAAACAAAAAAATGAATGACTAACCAAGCCTTATCCCATTAGATGGGATCAGTTATGTAGATCTCACGACGTCACTCATACTTATCAAGAGTTGCCTTTTTTATTAGTTCCATACACATGAAATCTCGTCTAAATGTCTTCCAAATGATGAATGACCACAACAGATAAAAAAGATTCAATGCATCTCCAACCGGAAAACAAAACTCTTAAATTTAAGCAGAGATGCTGTTGAGATTTCAGACCAACAATTCTCACAAAGTGATAATAATACAATAACAAGATTGCCTTCTGATGCCTTCCTGCCTTCTTTTGTTCTTTCCTTTTTCTCCTCTTTCTCACTTGGGGGAGAAACCAAAAAAATGGAGTAAAATTAATAAGAAATTATAGTTGCATGATATCGTATGAATGATTCTGCTTTGAGAAACAAAATTTGTGATTTCTAATCTATCAAACTTGGATGTGTATGAGATCCCGATCTTTTCGGGCAAATTCGGTTCATTCAACCCTGCAAAATCTTCTTAGAGCTTATCAAGATACTTCTGTATGAAAGATATTTCTGATCATACGTTGAACCGGAACAGCATCACATCCCCTTCTTGTACAATGTAATCTTTTCCCTCTGATCTCAACTGCAAACATACCCAGAGCAGAAGATTTTAAATCAGCTCCACTGTACAATCATGAGCAATACTTGAAATTATGAGAAAGAGAGTATTCGAATTTCTGATTGATTTTTTCGTCTAATTTTTTGCTACAAATTCCGTAGGTCCAGGACAAAAGAAATTTTGAACCTTAATGAACTCCTAGCAACACAGGTAAGGCTGCGTACATTCATACCTGCTATTTGCAGGAGCCTTGTGGGCTAGGTACGACTTTAGTGAACTCCTAGCATTAGTCACTTTTGTCTATGATGTAAATTTGACTAAATTGCCTAGCACACGTGAAGTAGACCCAGCAATCTCGTCAGAAAAGCAGTGCATTGTTGAAATGAAGGTTCCTATTCGATCAATCCAGGGCGTTCTATATGGACAATAAAAAAGTAGATGGCTAGACACTAATCTGAACTGGATGACTTTAATACACATCATATCTTAGAATCGTCCCAAATATTAAATCCGTTAATTCACACATATGTGGAGTTACATGATACAAGAACTATTCTAAAAGAGAGCACAAACTTACCAGCCCTTTTTCTCTTGCAGCTGCTAATGAACCGGCAGCAACAAAATCATCATAAGCAACCTGGAAAAACACAACTCGCAAATTATTGTTCAGAATGAGACATTTACCCAGCTCCTTGAAATGAAAGTACGAAGAAGGGGGAAGAGGGATATATATGTGGTGTGACTAACATTATTATCATACACATCAGATCGGACGTAACAGAGAAATAAAATTCGCAGATAAATCTCTAATTCAATTTAAACTTAGTACAAATTTGCATTTGCAGATACTAAAATTCTTAATCTCGAATCAGTTTCTGAAACCAAATCTTTCAATTGTCCATTAACTGCAGTTCGGTGGTTGCTGCAAGGTAAGACTACCCCATAACGGTGCCACATTGGATTTATATGCATATCTTTTAAAAGCTCATGAGAAAAAATAATTGAAGCACCTGTACAAGCTTATTAGTCTCTGCCAAATTGGATTCATATGCATATTTTTTGAAATTGCATGAGAAAAAAAAATTGAAGCACATGTACGAGCTTACTGTCTCTGCTCTGATGAAACCCTTTTCAAAGTCAGAATGAATTACACCAGCTGCTTGAGGAGCTGTCATTCCTATAAACATATAAAGTATAGGTCAAAAACATGTGCTACAAAAGCATTTATGTGTGTACAGCCTTATCCATCTTGAGTTGTTGATATCAGTAGATTTTTCCGTCCACAACAAGTGAAAAATCATGTTTTAGCCAATTTTTGTGTTCTCCAAGTAATATCAGTCATAAGTTGAAATACCAAAAACTATCAACTTGATTCAATTTTCCAACCAAGTTGCACTCACGTCAGAGCTAAATGGAAAGTCTAGCTAGGTAAAAAACATGTGACACTAATATTGTAGAACATCTTATCACATAGCACCAACCTGCTAGGATGGTCCATGCTTTTGTTTCCTGCAAGAAATTTTAAAAAATTGTTTAGATATTTAAACAAATCAGAAAAGTATAATCACCAAAAAACCCCTCAATTTCTTCACCTTCTCGCCAGAAGTGAAGTATGTGCGCAACCCTAGAAGGCCATATGTTGCCCTGATGAGATTTCCTAGGCCACTTTCATTGACACCAAGGGATGTCAAATACTCTGTCCTTTCTTCAGAAGGAAGTTCGGAAAGCTCTGATTCAACCTGAATAGATACTCCAAGTTTAGTTGTATACTATGAAACAAAGATATGAGTCCAACAGCCTCATATAACATCCAAAACAAACAAGTTTGCACTTGCTTGAGGAGCACATCCTTGATATTAAAAAAGAAACAGTATACATACTGACTCCGACTTTCAAAAAGTCCAATTGTTTGGAAAGACACTATTCATAAAGTCATTTCCCAATTATGCCATCAAAGTTTCACATTACTTTCACAAGAAATCCATCAGCTTTCAAAGATCCAAGGAAAAGTTTAAAATATTTTTTGTGAAAAAGTAATATTCCGGTAACTTTTCAATAATGAACATACACGTAGAGAATAATGATACTCGGAGAGGAGGTTTATGTACACTAGGAGTACAATCTACTCGCTTTACATATACACTGATAACGCTTGAGCGGCAACAAAGAACCAAACCTGTGCTGAGATAGTCACTATCCCTGACTGTAACTTGGAAGCCAGGTTCATCACCTCTTTCACATAAGGATTATTTTCAGGATCAGCTAGATCGGATTCTGCTACATTTGCCACATATATAACAGGCTTCATTGTGAGTAAACAAAGATGCTTTATAGCATCCTTTTCAAGTTCTGTTATTGACACCGATCGTGCTGGTTTTCCATCCATCAGTGCCTGCTGGATTCGTTCCAGTGCAGATCTCTCTGCTTCCTCCTGCAATCAAGAGTATCACTACCCGAACTCCAATATCTAGTTCATTTACACTGAGGAATAAGTAAGAAGAATGATCAGAACATTTTACAATGCAGGGACAGAGGTATCTTGACCTTAACTTTGGATTGCGAATCTTTAGCTTTGCCTTTCTTGAGTTTCTCTATTCTCTTCTCAATCTGCATTTCTTGTAAAGGTGTAATTTAGTTCTATCAGTTCTAGTCGAAATATGTCACATAGGCAAAATGTAATCCATAACAATGTGGATGAAGCCTCTAAAATGCATCACCATCTGAGAGTAAAATTTCTTCTCAACTGTAGATCTCTCCACACCAGGCCCATATTTTTGCATATAAATAATTTCTCCCTTCTGCCCATGCCCATTCCAGAAGGCATGATTTAAATGCCATGTATGAGAAAGAAATGCAATGCCAGCACAAAGTAGAAGCGCATAATCTGTCAAATAGAAAACTTTCCTCCATGACAAGCCATAGAATTTCTTTTTTTTTATAAAAAAAAAAAAAAGGCAATATGATATCTGTGATTAGAAACTATCAAATGCAATTCACATGACAACCTTCACCACTAGTCAGATTGGCCTATTTAGGGCTTGATTGAGTGGTAAGCTATTGTTGGATAGAAATTCTGATTAACATACCTGATCCAAATCTGAGAAGATCAACTCTAAATTGATGACATCAATATCAGACTTGGGGTCAACTTTTCCATTTACGTGCACAATGTCATTATCCTCAAAACAGCGTACTACCTGAAAAGATAATCATTTGATTACATTTCTGAAGCTGGAAAGGAAAGGGCAACCAAATTAATCATTCTCTCTCTTCTGTATCCAGGACATTAGAAAAGAGGAGATTCACAACTCTAAAGCATTTTTTGTGCTAATAGTTAGAGACATGTTATCTGTCAGAGATGTGTATTTGATATTTATGAAATTTGCCATGAATATGATGATTGGTGACGGTAGGTTTTAGAGTTTAATAGAATTCTGGGACGACAGACCGGCATATGGCAGGTTTACCCCAAAATAGAAATGCAAGGCTTTGTGCCAGATGTCCATAAACCAAGCTGCCCAAGTTTTCCATTATCAAAGATATAAACATGCCTTTTCCCTCCTTTACAAAGTCCTTTTTTCATTTGTCCATGTAAGAGCACATCCAGATTGCATCAGAAACAATTCCACACTCTTTTAAGCCCATTACACTCAAAATACCATGATAAAAGCCCTAATGCCGTAGCTGCAAATGGTTAAAGTATGTTTACAACTAGAGTTATGTTCACAACTATATTGTCAGTAGACCCTCTCCGACTCGTCCATTGAATCTAGCTCCTAAACACTGCTAGAGATGGAACCTACGCTCCTTGCAGGATGCTTGCATCATGAAGTTGCGTCCCCCCTTTTGGGTTTAATCAGTCTAGGTACTTGTCATCCAAAGGTCCACATCTACACTCTATTCATCAACATAACTAGGACAAAGATCATTTCATTTAGGATTCTAATGGAACTCTTCAATTATTCTACAGGGATTTCACCAAGAGCAAGAATCATCCATGCTCTGTAGCCAGAATAGATAGATTCAAGGGGCAAAGGGAAAGAGAAGCTTTGATTCATAACAGGAGGCAATGTGTAGCCCTCTAAGCTCTTGAAATTCTATTGGACTCACCTCTATTTTAGTTATAAAAAAAAAACCCACCAAAACCCTTTTGAGAAATAAAAATGGACTCCTGAATCAGATTTTTTCTTGGGACCACTTTGCACTATAAAATCACTCCCTCTACTAGGATTTACAAGAGGAAAGATAGGCAATAATTTCAGTTTCAGCAGAGCAAATCCACCCAGAAGGTTTCCCAACGTGTATTGCCTAATAAACTTATAATTTCATACCTAAGCATTTTGCTAAATGAACTTTTGAAAAAAGGAAAAGAAAAAGTAGTTTGGGGAAGATTTACAGAACCTGAAGTATGGAGTCCACCTCACGAATATGTGATAAGAATTTATTACCCAATCCCTGCAGTCATAAAGTTCTGATGAGACCAACCAACCAACCAACCAAAATGAGACCAATAGGATTAATGAAACTGGTTTTATTGACAAAATAGAATAATCAACTAGCCAGGGAAGATTGTCACCTCTCCTTGACTGGCTCCCTTTACAAGCCCAGCAATATCAACAAATTCAATAGATGCAGGGACTGCTCGCTGTGATTTGCTTAAATTAGAAAGCACATGGAGACGTGGATCAGGGACAGCAACTATCCCTACATTTGGTTCTATCGTACAAAAAGGAAAATTAGCAGCCTGAGCCTTTCCATTCTCAACCTGCAAAGTGGAAAAGATAGATCTAAAAAGCTTGACAAGAAACTAGCAGTCTCTAATTTGAATAAAGAAATTACAAAATGTAACTTTTTTAATAACTAAAATAAAATGAGAAAAAGAAAGCGAGAGTAGCAGTAGGCTAGCAGCAGCAGCTACGAATACCATAATAGGTTCCGTTGGTTCAGTAGTTAATCAACAATAGCATACGGGATTATTGCATAAGAACCTAATAGTAATGAGAAAATCTATTGGTTGACTGAGTTAAGAGATTAGAGATGCTACATAAAAATGCCTACCAACAGTCCTATAGTTGCTAAAGTTTAATTCTTAACATAGAGTAATGAAGCGTGCCTTTCACTCTGTAACGTATCATATTCACTCATATTGTTGTATGACAATATATCTCGGATAAATCAAGGATCAACTGACCTGCTACATTTCATAACTTTTCTTAGAATCTGATGCTACAAATCGAATTATATGCAACAAAAGCTATAAGACAATCCACGGGGTATCTTGATTTTCCTTCCTCCAAAATGTGGCTACTTTTACTCCACACTTGGGGAAATTCCGTGTATGACATGGCATGGAATAGAAAAAGCAATCACATTCAAAGAGAAATGTTAAACCCACTCATGAGTCCCGGAGACTTGCCATCTACACAGTGATCCTGCGTATGCATGTGCATAAGGTATGGGTCCCACACACCCGTGCACTGCACAAATGGCACGTGTCCCTGAGACTTTCCAGTGCATTTAGCATTTCTCCTACACTTAAAACTCTCTCTCATTTCCCATAACATGAACATACACCTAGACACTCCTCCACAAACAACAGGGTACCAAAATATCCACATATAGTAACTTCCACAACCGATATCACTAACAGCACCCTCAGTCAACTGCATACCATCCAACTAACAAAAAATTACCCAAAAATAAAAAATAAAAACCCATTTTAAGTATATATATTATACATATTAACCAATTTAAATAGCACCCAAATTCTACACACATTAAATTCTCCAATATATATGCAACTATAAAATATGACTATGTATATAGCTACCGGCACTACCACATTGTGTCACATCCCAGACCCAAATCCCACTGGCAAGCAAGGAAGATGCTTTCATAATCTCGAGAATTAAGGCCTCAAACCAAACATCAACTAGAGCATAGAATAATTAACCCGAGTTATTGAACACATGACACTAACTTATAAACCATACTTTGCACTACTAGAATTACTGTCTCAAGCAAAATATCCACTTAGCCCAAAATAGTTAAGTCGAGTTATTACTTAAATTCATAAAACTAACTTATAAACCACGCTCGTATCACGTCTTACAGCTTGTTTGCAAATGACGAATACTAAAGTATAGCAATAGAAGGGGGGGGGGGGGGGGGGGGGGGGGGGAGGAGATTGGAACTTACAACAGCATTGAAAAGAGTGGATTTTCCGACGTTAGGGAGGCCAACAATGCCGGCTCTTAAGCTCATGCTTATCTTTGAAGCTGATGCGTAGCGTCTTCTCAATAAGAAAAAGCCATATTGTGAGGTTGTTTCTGAGAGCTTTGGCCATTTTAGAAAAGTGGGTGTTGGTTTAAGTGGATGAGCCATTGATGGTATGAGCTGAGAGCATATTGCTATTCTTGCCATCTCTCTCTCACTGTGTGTTCTGTGTGTGTTTTTGTGTGGGTGCTACGACTAACGAGACATGGTGAGAGGTTTATGGCTAAAACAAGTGTGAAGATGAAATAGCCGCCGCACTATTTCTTTTCTTTTTTTTTTTTTTCCTTTTTTTTCTTTTTTTTTTCAACAATAGATTTCGAATCCGTGATTGAAGAGAATGGTAACGAAATATCGATCACTCCATCTAACTGTTAAGTTTATTATTCTACTACTTTTTTTCTTTTTTCTTGTTTTTTCGACGACCAAGGAAATCTAGAAGAGGAAAAGAGAAGGCCTTTTATCTTTTTTCTTTTCTTATGTGTTTTTATTGGATTTACGGCTCCATTCATTTGCCATAAAATAACTTGGTAAGGAAAAAAATAATTTTTAATATTTAATTATCATACTAAAAAATATTTTTTTATATTTGAATGTCACAATAAAAAATATTTTTAAATGATAGATTTTTATAAAAATACAGAGACACATATATATATATGTATATATACACACAAACAAAAAAACACACACAAACACAAACACGCATAAAAACCCCTATATTTTCTCATGGGGGATGACGGGAGTGGGAGTGGGAGTGGGAGTGGGAGTGGGGGTGGGGGCCAGGTTGGGTGGAGTGAGTAAAAAATATTTTTATTTTTTTGAGAGATAAAAATATTTTTTATTCTTTTTAATTAATATAAGAATGAAAATATTTTTCACTCATTTTGATTAATATTTTTTTTTGATCGAAAAATATTTTTTAATTGACTAATTTTTTAATATTACTAAATAACAAAAAATTAAGAAAATATTTTCCAACAAACAATCGGAGCCTACATTGCATTTGTATTTGCAAGGGAAAGAAAAATAAAGAAAGATGACGAAAAATCAAATATAAGAAGATATAGAATTCTTTTTGTTTGGATAGTAAAAAAGAAAAGAAAAGAAAAATAAATGGAGTGATTTTATAATTCATTATTTAAATTGGACATTTGATAAGTTATTCTCCTAAATTTTTTCAAAGTTGTTTCTGACAAATAAGTAATAGATTGTATTTAAATGTGTTAAGCCATTTTTGATTTTGAAGTTGAAAATTATAGAAGAAAAAAAAAGAAAAAGAAAAAAAAAGCTTCTTAAGCTACTTTGGCTTAAACTAATTGATTTGATATAATTGGCTTAAACTAATTGATTTGATATAATCTACGATTTAAAATACAATGTAGGTGACTAATACATATTTAATAACTAGCTAAAATATTGTTTATATAATTGACGATTTAAAATACAAGTCTTTATCACTTGTTGAATAATTGATTATACAAATAAGCAAAAATGATATATGGATAAAGAGTAAGAATTTTCCTCACAAAACAAAATCTAATTTCCTCATTGTTAGCTACAAGTAAAGCACAACGCTCAACTTGAATACTACATACATCTCAAGGCTGACTCAAGCCAATCCCTTTTCTCGAGTCAGTGCCTTCTACCTCGATCACGATCACGGTCACAGTCACGGTCACCATTAAGGATTCTCTTTTCACGGTCTCTCTCTTCCCCTCTTCCTTTACGAGCATCAATATCAGTCATTCTTCGACTGTACGACTCGACTCTATCAGCCCGCTTGCTATCGCGATGGCCAGTAGGAGGCCTGTGGCTTCCTCGGACATCATCATCAGCGCTCCTCTTTCTAGAATCTCGGTCATTTCTTCTGTCAGCATCGTCGTGTCGCCTCTTTTCGTGCTCTTTCCCTTCCCTCCTGTCTCTCTGTCCCAAGTCATTCTCTCTTCTCATATCGTACTCTCTATCATCTCTCTTGTGTCTGTGGTCAACATCATCTGAATGCCTCTTGTCATACTCTGTCTCATCTCTTCTATCCCCGCGGCTAGCACCATCGTTTTTTCTGCTATGATCCGACTTATCTTTTGCTAGTGACTCTCTCTCTCTTCCACCATGTGGGCTTCTTCTTCTGCGGTACCTTTCATCTTCCCTATATTCTCTACTTCTGTCCCTCTGCCCACTCCGGTCATGTGCGTCTCTTTTCCTGTCATCCTGGTCTTTAAGGTCATCTGTTTTGTCCCTCTGCCCACTCCAGTCATGTGCGTCTCTGTTCCTGTCATCCCGGTCTTTAAGGTCATCTGTGTCATCCCGTTTGATACTCCTTTTGACATTTTCATCTTCATGGTCTCTTCCCTTCTTGTTTCTTCTTGGACTTCCAGCAGCATCTTCAGCAAACACCATCTCATACCTTCAAATGTAATTTCACAGAACATTTTGGCATTTCAGAAAGAGAAAGAGAGAGAGAGGGAGGGAGGGGAAGGGGAAATGGTAATTTCAGCAGTTACCTTGAGTTATCGTCCCCACCACGTTGAGTGTTACTGTCTTTCAATACATACTTAGTACGTTGCTGTTGGGTAGTAGAATCTCCTGTGCAGTCTTTAGCGATGTGATCAAGAGAACCACATTTAAAGCAACCTCCACCTGCAATGGAGAAGGTTAGAAACTTTACGATACTTAGAAAAGTAGAGAACACTGCACCAACTAAATTTCATCCGTGGTCACAGTCCCACAGACTATCATCACCTTGGTAACACTACACTAGGGAGATTTATTTGGTTGGCAGCTACAGATATAAATTTTGCTATGTAGTTTCATATAAAGTGATTCTTGTCTACGGCCTCGAGCTGATACGGCTATTGACATCTTCCACCATTGCCTCGAGAATGCTTTAATAGGTCTTAGCAAAAAAAGAATGCTTTAATAGACAAGATAACAATACAAACTAAAGCTTCGAGACAGTAAAACCTTGTAACTGGACTTGATACTTAACGCTCTGAGCATAGAATGGCCAGCAGAATAATAAAAGTCAATGGTACCAAACATAATCATTGAACAAATATTATGACCAGACAACCCAATTTCTGTCATGAAAAGTGCAACAAAGATTACCCCCAACAGAAGATATCAACATTATATGCCCATAATATGGAAATCGTAACTCCCTTCAGAATGTGTGATAGACCCAAGCCATCATCCGTTTTTCCCACATATATTGGTCAAGGCTGTATATCTATAGAAAACGACACATTATGGGTCAAGGCTGTAAAAGATATTCACGGAAGGCCCTCAACCTGTGGTCGAACAAAAGACTAAATCGTATGACCTGGAAAAACATCCTATGAGAATTACCTTTACTATTCTGTTAGCAAAATAATAATTATCTATCAAAAGATATACACAATCACCATCACATATTCATTATCTCGTAAGCAGCACAGTTTACCTGTACCCTTCTGGCCTTTGCGTCGATACTGTGACCAAAGTTTTGCAACACTCTGACTGAAATCGACATGAATCCTTCGGTCATCAATTAGAGAGTTATCCATCTACCATAAGAAATAACATAGCCCATGTTAGGTCAAGCAAAATTTTACCACCATGGTCAGGAGTACAATCACTCAGAATGAATCTATAAAAAGGTAATCACAGCTTTTGAGCTCCATCATATAGATTAAACTACCCCACATGAAATAGATCTCTAGATGTACAAATCAACAGAAGTCACAAACTATTGAGATAAGACAGATGAAAGATCCAAGCCTTTAACTTGCAAGGTTGAGTCAAAGCATACATGTATTAGACAAGTCTTGCAAGTTTTTCAGCATTACCTTAAAATATGCTTGTTCGCAGGCCTCTTTGTCCTCGAATTCTGGGAGAAAAGTGCATTAGTGACAAGTACATCTCAAGAACAAACAGGTTCTTCTAAAGAGTCAAAAGAACAATACACTTTTTGGAGCCTCTCAGCGCCTCAGTGCATGTATAGTGGCAATATAATTAAAAAGGAAGTACAGCAAGCATGAATTATATTCGGTATCAACAAAAAGAATTTGTCGAATGCCAGTTAAAGGGCATTAGATCAGAAAGGTAAAGAACAGATTTGAGAAACAAGGGGCCAAACAGAAAACACCATAAGCAAATAAGACATTGTTCATCAACATAAGGAATTTAGGTAATCCTAGAAACACAATATCCACTATGCATCCGGTCATTCAATCTAAAAGCTCATGTCAGCATAGAATGACTGACTACTTGTGACAAGAAAATCGTATGGAGCAAACTCGTTGTAACAGAAATGACTTGAAGTTGTTCCACTTTTGCATTTGATAATATCTATGTCCACAAAAAGATGACAGAAGGATGTAAAAGGGCTGCATGCCTCTCATACTCCTGTTGCTGTCTTTGAAGAAGTACATGGAAATGACAAATGACATATTAGAAACAGAACTTCAAGTTATGTAATGGGGCTGGAGTGACAAATTGCATTGTGTTTTTAGAATTCAAGCATAAAATGGGGGAGACAACCAGGACATTGGAGAATCAGGTAAAAACATTTTGCTTTCCCTCCCAAACGATATGAAATAATGGAAACTCACCAATGAAAGCATAGCACAAACTATCTCCAGTCTTGTAATCCCGGATCACTTCAGCACTGCCAACATTTATTAGTGTTAATGAAATACTCGTTATGGACCAAGACCAATAAAGGGAGGGAAGAACAAAGAAGTGTTTTAGTAAGAGCATTCAAAAACTCACGACGTCACAATTCCAAAGCGCGAGAAGATTGTAAGCAAATCTTCATCCTGCAAAATGAAGCACCTAATAAGCAGAGGAAGTAACATGAAAAAACACCGTGATAAGGGAGCATTTTAAGACATCCATAAGATGAAAACAGGAAAAATAGATCAAAGATGTAAGAGACTCACTTCAGTTACTGGATTTAGTTTACAAACAAATAGTACATTGTCAGGAGGCTTTATCTCAGCATCAGGAATGTCCCCTATCTGCGCAACATGTTGGATAAGTTATATACGACCATAATGCAATAATATTTCAGTTATTAGAACTGACTTAGCGTATCAAATTCTTACACTTTCAAGAACTACTGCACTGGAATGTGCTACTTTTTCACGCAGAACCTCCTCGAGCTCTCCGTGGCCTAATTGCTCATCAATAGGAACCCAATCATCTTCTAGTCGTACATCATCAACAGCCTACATGGAAATGAGGAGAAGAAATCATGGCTATCAAGAGCATTCTACACCTAAAATAATCGATTTTTTGTACCGAAGAAAAATGAAGAGAGACATGAGTTCTAAGAGCAAAGGAAAAGAAGAATAAGATCAAAGGTCACATGAGAAGATGGGACCATAAATGACATAATAAGGTTGTCTTCTAGCAGAAAATATAACTAGAAAGAGAGACAGCAGTAATTGTGATTCGGTGGTTTAGTTGAATCCTGCAGAAGTAGCTTTATGCACAAGATCGAAGACTATCACAAGTTTGCAAGGATTTGACTACATTTCTCCATCTTTACATTAAAGAGAAACAAAAAGGATTATACTTATCCGCATCTTTATCTATTTATGACAACCGTCTATACGGACAATCATGAAGAGATGTGAATCTTTTTTGCTTATTTTATTGCTGCCTTTTGTTCTAACACTTCTTTCAGCCTTACTTAGTGAAAGGATTAAGGTCTCCCTCCAAGCTGAATGAAAATCAGTTCATCCAGCCCTTGCTGCATAGTATTTATCAAACTTTGTTTTACATATACATGGGAATTGACCAAAGGTATGTATGTGGTGCCTTGTATTTCCACATTAAAGTCAAGTGAAACACCACTGTTTTTAGATATTTCATTTGAAGCCAAAAGTTGTTCATCAATAAATAAGTGAAAATTTCCTTCCTCTTTGATACAAATAACTTTAATTAACATTCACTAATGAATAGATACCAGCAGGCACTACCTCATCTTTTGGTTTCCCTTCAGGTGAAGCATCAGGAATCAACTCAGCTAGTTGAGAAGGATCATCGAATGGATCCTCCAAAATATAAGTGTGCTTGATCCTGTTCGTAATTCAATTTATTAGTTGAAGTGCATGTGATATAATAGCCAGAAAAGTTATGACGGAAACAATAAGAAAGGAACGGAAATTAACCTGATATTCTTGTATGGCCTGCCATTCTCATCCACATATGCTTCATTTATCCTCGTCAGTGTCTCCAATCCCTCAGCCACCTCCCCAAAGACCTGCCAATACACTGTTAGTAAGGTACAACTTTTGCGATATAAATGAACTGATATATACAGAAGAAAATTATAAAATATAAAATTCTGGACCAGATCACTCACAGTGTGCTTGCCGTCTAGATAGTCAAGATCATCGCGCAATGTAATATAAAACTGAAAAACGAAATGTACATAATTAATATAAAATAGGAATACAAAAAGATCTATTCGAAAGTAAATCTCAAACCCTAAAGAAAATAAATGGTAAAGACACAAAAAAAAAAAAAATTGAAGAAAGAGACATGATATCTTTGGAAAACTACAAGTGCCAGTAACAATTATAAATCCTCAAGCTTGAAATAAAAACAAATATGAAGAAAGAAGGTGCAAAGGAGAGAAACCTCAAAAAATTGCAAAGGAGAGAAACCTCAAAAAATTATCTGCCAGAAAAACTATAAAGAGGAGCAGTACCTGTGAAGCATTAAGATTCTCGCCAGCACTGGCCATGGCAACTGTGCCCATCTTAGTATGCTTCAGATCCAAATGTATCTCATCACCAAAAAATCGTGCCTGATCGCCATATAAGAATCTGAAAGAACAAGGTCGGTGATGTTTATAACAGCCATCTGGTTGTTATACCACACGAATAGCTCAAAAAGCGAAATAAAGGCTTCATTATGGAGCAGATTTATATGATGAAGAAAGAGATTTAAACAAGACCTTTGTAGCAGCCATCAATTTGGAAATAGAATACTAGCAAAATTTTGGAGGAATGTAGCCCCCGATCAAGATATCCTCTGGTTAGTCCCAGAAAGAAAATATAATTTTTAAACCACTTGTCTATTCAAGAAATGCCGTATGGTATTAGAGTTGCATTCTTCAATCAATAAAATATTTACTGAGTAAGAAACTCCAACGTATAATTAGAGTTGCATTCTTCAATCAATAAAATATTTGCTCAGTAAGAAACTCCAACGTCTAAATTTTTCTCACTTGTAAACAGAATCACCACCAGAGCCTGTTCCAGTAGGATCCCCCGTCTGAGCAGTAAAATCTTTCTGGACAGTGTGAAAGAGACAGCCATTATAATACTTAATCCTGCAGCACAAACAGGGATTTAAATAAATAAGAAAAGGAAAAATACGAGGAAAAAGAAGGAAACAGTCAAGTATCAAACCCAGTTTTTTTTATATGCACACACAATAAATCCACTTGTACTGTCTTGAATACAAACATGCGATCCATGAGTGCCGCATATGTTAACCACACACGTTGTTCATTATATGCTAAGGTAACTCACTACGATACCTCCCCCCGCCCCACCCAAAAGGAAAATCAGAAGGAAGAGGGAGAAAATTTGCTCCCCAATTTCACTATTCGACTCAGGGAAAGGAAAGAAAAATAAAATAAAATAAAACTCAAAGTAAAGGGAGAGAACGAACTTTCTACATCAAAAAGCAACCATAACCAATTATCTTATCTATTTCCATGAGTTTCAGATACGGAATTCCAATAAAATGAAGCACTTGGAACCAATCAAGATATTCCAAAAGACTTTTAGAAGTTTAGTTGCAATATTAGTTCTGCCAATTTACAGGTTCAAATGCAAATATCGACTTCACCAAAAAAAAAAAAAATGGTAGAATAAACCAGCAATGAACTTGAGGAATAAGGAACCCGCAAAAAAAATCAAGTGCTACTTATACTTTTCTTTCTAATCACTTCCATATAAAGTATAAACAATGAACTTAAACACAAAATGTGAATACTTTGTAATAACAGCCGTGGAATTGAGAGTAAAACCTCAATTTAATTATCGAATTACATCATATACTTGTACTCTTCGAATCATTGTCGTATAAACAAGGGGAAAGAAGGTCTCAAGCACATCCATAGCACATGAACGCCAAATACATCAGAAAGATACGCAATTATACAAACATAAACAATAAGGAAGCATACAAATATAACATTGCAAATAAATCAATATAATCTTAAAAACTAAGGTGACAACAGTAAAAACAATAAAATAAAAAAGACAAAAAAAGTGTAGTATGAGTTGATATTCGGACTCTTGGCCACATTACACCTGGTGTAACATAGTCTAACAGCGATATTTTTTTCTCTACGCGTCAATTCAGCTATTAAACACTAAAATCCAAACAGAAAATGCAAATCTTTTGCACTAACAAGCACAGAATAAAAAAAAATCCAGCAGCAATTTATTTATTCGACTTTCATATGGTACATGAACACGTATATATGTATACAAGTGTATGAGAAATGTATGCAAAATACACGAACATAAAATGATAAAAAAGTATACAAACATAGATAAATTGCAAATAAATCAATATAATTGTACAACTTAGGGATAAAAAAAATAAAAATAAAAATAAAAAGAGCTCACTTGCAAAGCTTGAGAAAGTTTTTACAGGTCAACGGACAGCGATCGGTGAATAAATCCACCACTATTTCTCCCAAGCTAGTCACTATCATCACCGACATTTTCTATGCAAAAGATATATGTATATATATGTATATGTATATATGATGATAACATGCGTGTGTGAGTGTGTGTCTGTGAGAGTGAGTGTGTGTCTGTGAGAGTGAGTGTGAGTGTGTGTGGAGAGAGGTTTTCGAGGTTGTGGAGATTTGTCAGCTAGGGTTAGAGAAGGCTGAGTTATGAGTGATGACTCGGTTACAAGCTGAGTTTTGACTCGGCGCGATTGAGCACTTAACTTGCAGAGGTTTCTGGACAATTACATTAACAGCCCGTATTGCTTTCAAAATTATACGTGCACCCCTAATTTAACGTTTGATTTTCTTTCCACCATACTATCCTTGAGATGACCATATAATTTTTCCGCTTTACACTTTTATTCTTGTTTATGATTCCGTCAATTTATTTAAAAAATTTAGAAGAGGTGAATTTCACAACTCACAACTAATCTCTTATGTTCTAGTTTATTTAAAAATAACCGTAAGTTTATTTTTTTGATATTTTAGTTTCCTGTGTTCTATTTGGTGTTTTTTTGGCCTTAGAGCTTTTTTAATTTAGTGTTTCTTGATAGAGCACGTGAATGTATTTTGGTATTATCATCCATGTGCTATTCATGCGCCCTTTTTCTTTTTTCAAAAATGGGTGAAAAATGATACAATAACTATCTTGACACTAATTTTAGGAGTTTGTATAGTAAATGGCACAAATGTAACTAGATCAAAAACAAAATATCATCGGGAGAGGGTGGAGGGAAGGGAATGTCTATGTGAGAATTTGCTAGAAAATTAAACAATGTCTATTGCCTTTATTTTGTCAATGCCATTTATGTTGTGAAACTCATATTGGTTAACCTTATTTAACAATCCAATAATTAGTTTTTAGCTTAATAATTTTTTGTTAGGTTTTTAAGTTTAAATATTTACAAAATTTGGTTATGATTTTCAAGTAAAATGAGTGTAATTATAAGGTAATGGTTTGACTTATTAAAATAAGGTAGTAGTACTTTGCGTATACTTCAATGATTTTTTACGATGGTATAATTGAGGTGACTGTAAGTATCACAAGAATATTGTACTTTTACTTTGAATTATAGTTGTTATCAATGAGAATATAACATAATGGTGATAATAAAGAATACGACCTTGTAATATATTTCAACGTTGATAGTGATTAGTTAACTTACATCCAACGAAAGGGGTACTTAATTTAGTTGTTGGTTTAGTTCATTTCTAATGGTTGCTTCAGTATAAATTCAAGAATTGTTTTTTTTTTATATAAAAATTATATGAACTAGAACACCTTGGGTAACTAGCAAGATTATGGTCACAATGTATGATAATGTGCTAGTAGCTATCCACAAAAGGAAGTGACAATATCATACTTGTTTTTTTCATGGGATTTGTTTCTCTATTATACCCAAATTTTTGTCAAGATACATCAAGGTAAAATTATGAATTGTGATATAGTTAAAACAAAACACAAGTGATAAAAAGGATATAATTAATCGTGTACTTTATGTATAAAATGTTACACTTCACCATTTCATGGTTTTATTTTTTGTTATTCTCAAAATGTACTATGTGTATAAGAAAATTTGTGGGCATAAACATATATTTATACTATACAAGTTTCAAAGTTTTGACAATGAAAAATGACTTCGTTAAATGTATTAAACCAAGTCGCATATATATGAATGGCGATTCTTTCAACGCTTTATCTTTTAACAAACAAACACATGGACGCCAAACCTATAGTTTAGTGCTATTTGTCTTAACGCGTTTATTTAGTATTCTTTGTCAAATAAATTATTGTTTGGATGATATTTAGTTTATTATTATTATTTTTTAATTCAGAGGAGGGATATTTAATTTATTTAGCAAGCACATAAATGAGAGGATAGTTGCGATTTGAGATTTTTTCGCTAGTTGTTAGAATAGGCATGTCAAATTGATCTAATTGTAAGGTATGTGATGCATGTTTGTGACCACAATTTTATCCAAAACTATACTTAAAAACAAAGAGAGAATGTTCAGAGACATGTCTTATTTGTTCTTATCATTTTGTTGCACAATTATTTATTACGAAATAGGTTCCTACAATTGTTACACTATGATGAAAACACTTATTATTGTCGTATGAGGTCGAGTTATAGCAATCTACTAAACCAACACGAACTATTGTTTTCTAAATTTTGAGCATTATTTGGCACTAAACTGGCTAGAACTTTTGCAGTTAAATTTTTATCAATAAAAAAATTATAGAGAACCAGTTAAGTCAGCTTTACCCAAATTACAAAAAAAAAAAGTCTTTTTGTTTTTTTAATTACATGGAGGCAACACTAAAAATAAAAACTAAATTTTAACACAAAAAATTTTGTCGCACTCCTGTCCTTCTCTAATACAGTGGCACGAAAATTAGCTCAATAAAAGATTTCCTTTCACTAAAACATGTCGAGGTTAAAAATCTCACAGTTAAGGTTGGGCAGCTTCGCTTGCCAAGCTGGACTTTCAGGTCGGCCTCCGAGTTGAACTTTCAGGTTGGCCACTCAATCTGCACAAGGAAAAGGAAGGAAAAGGCGGGGTGACGACCCGAATTTTTCCCTTGGGTGTACGAATAGTTAGTATGTCCGAGCTGGAGAAGTAACTGAGAGCATTTAATAACGAGTTACCTCAGAAATGAAGGGGTGGAGCTCTATTTATACTAAATTCAAACCTGACCGCATTTAATGCAGTGCAGCTTTATGTCCCATCAGAACAGCTGTTTGCCGAGGTCGGGGTTTCTTGGGTCGGGGTGAGGTCGAATCAGCATCCAGGTAGGGCATTAGCTGAATGTGCTGGGCTTGGCTCGGATTAGCCCGCCTCAACTCGGAGCGGGCATCACACCTCAGCTCGGGGTCCCCCTCCTCAATCCCCCATCCCAAGTCGAGATCGAGAAGGCGAGATCTAGATTTGAGAGTTGATCCCAAGCTGGAGGTGCCCAACCCCGTCAGAGTGGGGATGGCCACGTCAGCGGTGCATACCCTTCAGATGGCTGACACGTCACCTGGCAGTTATGACAAGATGCGACGTTTGGGATTCCCGAGGCGATTACCAGAGTTGCCTATAAATAGGGCTTTGACATCCGAGATTCATTTCACACTTTGCTTACGAAATTTGGAGTTTTCAGGTCGGCAACCACAGTGGTCAGACACTTTTAGCTCGAAAAATATCTTATCAGGGTATTCAGCTCGGAATCTACCAGTTCGGAGCCAATTAGGTCGGAGGCAATTAGGTCGGGTCATCTTTGACAACTAGAGCGGTAGGTAAGTCCCGACTCCCTTTAGTTATTCCTGCACACAAATTTTAATTTGTAAACATGATGGGGAGGTCGGAGTCGGAAGATTCCCAAGCGATAGATGTGAGGTCCTATGGAAGGGATGAGAATCCGTCGAGCTCAGAGTCGACTTCAGATAGAGGCCGTGGGGATGATATAAAAGGTGCATCTCAAGAATCATCTCGGCAATCTAGGCTCAGGGAGAGTGATGACGATTACCGAGTGATCGAGGTCAGGCGAGTGCAAGAAGAAGCCGAGGCGGATCCTTTAGCCGACCTGGGGGACTTGGGAGATAGGGAGGACGAGGAGCCATTGGACTAATTGGAGGGGGTTGAAATACCACAGGAGTACTTAGTTGGAGTCTCCGCATCGAAACCGATTGAAGCGGTCCCGGTTAGGGCGGTCCAACCTCGAAGCTCAACTACAGCCAGCGGTTCGTTAGCTCGGGGAAAGAGGATAGAACAGTTATTTGCCTGCTGTAGGCGCGAGTGCCACTCTACCGTCCAGATGGCTAACGCTAGGCTAAGGGACTGGTCGATGGACCAACACCACAAGCTGAAGGTTCCAGGTCGGACCGAGCCTGCCTGCTATCCTCCACCCGACCATTTTACCATCTACGACCTCGCATTTGATGTCGTCCGGCTTCCACTTCCCGACTTCATCGCCGGCATTTTGAATTACTTCAAGCTTAGTCCGGGTCAGATGTCACCTAACGGTTGGGCCGTGATGGTGGCATTTTATATGTTCTGCCTTGAGAGCAAAATAAAGCCGACCTTGCGTCGATTTAGGCAGTTCTTTATTTGCAAGCCCAACCCGAAGCAGCCAGGGTGGTTTCACTTTGCAGCTCGGGTCAACAATGCCATATTTACCAAGTAGCACTCCTCCAACAAGGGCTGGCACAACGACTATTATTGGGTCGAACCGGCCGTGAACCCGGGGTGCAGAGTGGATTGGAATCTTTCATTGAAAAAGACTGTGAATGACGACCCCAAGCTCTCAGAAGAGGAACTTGCTGAGGTCAGGGTGCTGAGACCCGAGCCGGGTATGCTGATTGATATTGATAGCGTCCTCAAGTGGGATAGAATCTGAAAATCGAAGTTATTCGGGAGAGAACCCGACCTGAGGATGGAGCACCCTCACCTACTTCCCGAGCCCGAAGAGAATACGGAGTCCGGCTCAGAAGAGGGTCAGGTCACAGGATCAATGCCCGACCTCCCCGCCCTCTTGTCTACCGTTGTTCTCTCTAGTTTATATTTGGTTATATCTCACATTTTTCCTCTACTCCTTTGTAGATATGGTGGATACGAGAAAGCTTACGTATGCCCGATGAAGAGGAGGACCGAGGCCAGTGGCGAAGTCTCGGCTCGGTCTGGCTTGGGCTCCACCGTCCCTCAGGATCAAAGGCAGCGACCCGAGGTCTCTTCCAAGGGGACATCGGTGTCTCCCCAGACCAAAAGATCGAGCTTGGGCGTAGCGATCCCTGAGCGCTCAGCATTCCGCCCCGATAATAGGAAACGGTATCGGCCCGAGTACTCTGGGAAAAGCAAGGCCACGGAGGTGAGCCCTCCCAACAATGATTTCGTGGAGGCAGCTAAGGTCGTCCGCGATCCCAAGCTTGCATCGGTCCCGACGGAGCAACTTTCGCTCGACCTGAGGACGGCCATAGTCACGGTAAGGCATATTTGACCACGTTGATATGGTTAAGTTTTTTGGCTCGGCTGATCATTTTGTCATCCTTCGTGCAGGCCGAGTCCCACATCCTTTCGGTACCTGAATTGCTCGCCCGAGCCCAGGCTCACTGCGTCGAGCTCGAGCAGCGATTCATCGACTCTTGAGCCGAGCTAGAGGCCCTGAGGGAGGATGTTGTCCAGAGGCGCAAAGCGGACGAGACGGAGATCGACTGGCTGAAAAGGAAGCTCGAGGCGGAGAAGTCCCGACGCGAGGCCGCGGCCAAGGATGTCGAGCGCTTCAATAAGGACAAGCGAGAGGCCGAGGCGAAGCTTAAGGATCTGTTAGATCAGGTCGGCCCACAGGGGGAGAAGCGATGGAAGCCTTCAAGTCCAGTCAGGAGGCCGTGGACTGGTTGGCCACAGAGGGTGGGATGATGGCCCTATACGCTGAGTTTGAGCACTACTTTCGGGGCCAAGTCGCAGCTCGGGAGAGAGCGAAGACTTTCTTCCCTACCATCAAGAATGATTACATCGAAATATTGAAGGCTCCACCGCAGGAGTTTTTGGAGATTCCTGAGCTTCCTGCCGACCTGACGTCCCAAGCCAAAGAGGTGATTGATTTTGTTCATAAGGGCATGATTCAGGTCGGGGATGAAGTCGACGCCACCACCTCCACCGCTGCTCCTAAATAAATTTTTGTAAACTCGCCCGGGTCGGGCTCTTGTAATCTTGCCCAGTTCGGGCTTTTTGTAATTTATATTTCAATTATAATGAAATGAACATTTTGCGTTTTATTCGAGTTCGTACTTGTGTACCTTTCTCTTTGCAAATTTTTCTCAAGTAAGTGGGGTCGGATCAATATGATGGACTATTCAAACTTAATTTAAATATAAAGAACCAAGCTGGACGCAATTAATGAATTTTCATCATAATCCGAACAACTATCATCGTTGCTGACCTAGACTCGTCAATCTGATTTAAAATTGGTAAAACTAATGTTGACAAACATTGAGTTCGAGTTTAGACCCAAACTAACATTCCGACCTGAAGCCGGCTAACACCGAGTTGGACCTTAATCCGAACTGGCAAAACTAATCAAATTGTTATTGATTATACACAAGCTGAAACCTAGTCCGAGCTGGTTTACTTAATCATTAGCTTGTAATTAAGCGTGCCCACCGCTTTAATCCGAGTTGGCAGTAGCTAAGTAGCTCAGGTGCTTGGGCCAGGGTCGGGCATTGCACTGATTTACAAAATACATTGTATTGAATTTGTACATAGAGTATTTGGGCTCGGGGCCTCAACAAAACGTTTATAAAATGTCTCGGCTCGGGGGCTGTCGTAAGAGATTTCGGCTCGAGGGCCGTTACAAGAGTTTTCAGCTCGGGGGTCGTTACAAGAGATTTCGGCTCGGGGGCCGTTACAAGAGATTTCGACTCGGGGGCCGTTACAAGAGATTTCGACTCGGGGCCTTAGACAAAATACCGTTTCAGGTGTTCTGAGTGCCATGCATTCTTCAGTGGTTTTTCGTACTTGTCGCGGAGGTAGAAGGTTCCAGGTCGAATTTCTTTCACGACTTCGTACGTTCTCTCCCAGGTCGGGGAGAGCTTGTTACCCGAGCGTGGCAAAAAGATGACCTTTCTGAGTACGAGGTCGCCAACCTTAATAGGCTTAGGCTTAACCTGCTTGGCAAAGGCTCTTTGCATGGCAGCGTTGCTGGTTAGCATTCTGATTTGAGCTTTAGCTCGGAGCTCTTCGGCGAGGTCGAGCTCTTCACGGATCAGGGCTCCATTTATTTCTGGATCATTTTGGAGGGTTCTACTGGTCGGAGACCCGATCTCCACTGGCAGCACTGCTTGAGTACCGAAGGTCAGCTCGAAGGGCGATTCTCCCGTTGCTAAGTTGGCGGTGGTCCGTTGAGCCCACAGCACCTCGGGAAGAATCGGTGCCCACTGGCCCTCTGCTTCATCTAGCTTGGTTTTCAGTCCCTGCAAAATGATTTGATTAGTCCTTTCGACTTGGCCATTACTTTGAGGGTGAGCAATAGATGAGAATCTAAGGTCAATCCCGATCTCAGCACATTTGCCTCGAAAGTATGCACTGTCAAATTGCTTGCCGTGGTCGGTAATGATGACCTTTGGTACCCCAAATCGGCAGATGATGTTTTTCCATACGAAATCCCAAGCTGCCTTTTCTGTTATTCTAGCAACACATTCAGTCTCGGGCCATTTGGTGAAGTAGTCTACAGCTACGAATGCGTACTTCTTTTGGCCAACACTGGTTGACAATGGGCCGATGATATCTAGACCCCATTGATAGAATGGCCACAGGCTTATCATCACTGTCAGGTCTACTGAAGGCTTTCTTTGTATACTGGTGAACCTTTGGCAGGTGTCACACTTTTTTACATACTCTTTGGCATCTTGTTCCAAGGTGGGCCAGAAATAGCTTTGCCTCAATGCCTTCTGAGCCAGAGCCTTGCCACCCAAGTGGTTTCCACATACCCCTTCATGAATCTCTCGGAGTATATAGTTTCCCTCATCGGGCCCAACACACTTTAGGAGAGGCCAAGTGTAGGCTCTCTTGTAGAGTTGCCCAGCTATTATGACAAACCTTGAGGCTTGTTTCATAAGTTTCCGAGCCGATTTTCCATCCTCCCGGGTCATACCCCCCTCCAAGTAGTCCGCGATTGGTTTGGTCCAATCTGGGCTTAAATTGAGCTCGGCTACGACTTGCATACTCAGCTGGATACTTGGTTCGGAAACTTCTTCCACATGGACCAGTGCAGGTCGGCTCTCGCCCAAGGCTAACCTAGATAGAGCGTCAGCCTTCATATTCTCCTATCTCGGGATTTGCTGTACCGTGAGCCTCTTGAGCCCTGAGGTCAAATCCTTTACTTTGTTAAGGTAGGCCAACATAGTATTGTCCTTGGCTTCGAACTCTCCTGATATTTGACTAGCAACCAATTGAGAGTCGGTGCTCAGGTCGACTGTTTGCGCCCCGAGCTGAGCCACAATTTTCAATCCTGCGATCACTGCTTCGTACTCAGCTTCATTGTTCGAAGCTGAGAAGGCGAACTTGAGGGAGTATTGGTGCTCATGCCAGGTCGGGTCGAGGATGACCACTTCGGCTCCGCTTTCAGACTTCCCTGAGGCCCCATCCACATTGACTTTCCACACATCCTCCGGGTCATGCTCGGCTCTGCCAGTGCATTCCACCACAAAGTCCGCGATGGTTTGGGCTTTGATGGCTGTTCTAGGCTGGTAGGTGATGTCAAATTAACTCAACTCAACTGCCCATTTCAGCAGCCTGCCTGACGCCTTCGGCTTATGCATGATGGACTTGAGCAAGGCATCCGTCATGACCTTAATTGGATGAACATCAAAGTATGGCTTCAGCTTTCTTGCCGCCGTGGTGAGCGCGAATGCGAGTTTTTCCAAGGAGGAGTACCTCACCTCGGCCCCTTACAAGGTTTTGCTGACATAATAGACCGGTTTCTGGTCCTTCCCTTCTTCACGGACTAATGTCGCCGCCACTGCTATCTCCGAGCATGCCAAGTAGAATACCAGCTCCTCTCCAACCTCAAGTCGGGATAATAGGGGTGGCGAAGCTAGATACCTTTTCAGCTTTTTGAAGGCGTTCTGACATTCCGTAGTCCATTCAAAGTTCTTAAGATTCCTCAATATTTTGAACAGAGGAGCACACTTGTCGGCCGACCTGGACATGAATCTACTCAGCACCGCGACCTTGCCCGTGAGCACCTAGACGTCCTTCACGCAGGTCGGTGACGCCAGGTCAAGTATCGCCTGAATCTTCTCTGGGTTGGCTTCTATTCCATGGGGTGTGACCATGTAACCCAAAAACTTTCATGCCTTGACGCCGAATACGCACTTTTCCGGGTTCAGCTTTATCCCAAATTGCTCCATTACGGCGAAGGCTTCAGCCAGGTCGGCTACATGGTCTTCCGCCCTTCTACTCTTGATCAACATGTCAACTACATAGATCTCCATATTTCGGCTAATATGATTTTTGAAAACTTTGTTCACCATCCGAGTGTAGGTAGTTCCAGCATTCTTGAGGCCAAAAAGCATGACCTTATAGTAGTAGAGACCTTTATCGATGGTGAAGGCAGTCTTTTCTTTGTCTCCGGGAGCCATATTGATTTGGTTATAGCCTTTGAAGGCATCCATGAAAGTGAGTAGCTCGAATCCGGAGGTGGCATCCACCATCTAATCAATCCGAGGTAGGGAAAATTAGTCATTGGGGTAAGCTTTATTGAGGTCGGTGAAGTCAATACACAATCTCCATCTGCCTGAGGACTTGGTCACCAGTACCACGTTGGATAACCAAGTTGGGTATTGGATTTCCTTTATGTGGCCGGCGTCTACCAACTTATCCACTTCTTCTGCTATGATTTGTTGCTTATCATAATGGAAGTACCTGTGCTTCTGCTTTATCGGATAGTGGTTCGGGTCGGCATTCAGGTGATGCTCAATCATTCCCAGGTCAATACCTGTCATGTCAGAGGCAGACCATGCAAATATGTGTTCATTTTTCAAAAGAAATTGGCTTATACCTTTCTTGAGGTCATTGGGGAGTTCACTCCCGATCTTTGCCCTCTTAGTTTCATCGGAGAGCTCCACCTCTTGAAGGTCTTCAGCCGGACTCCCTCTCTTAGCATCCCTCTTCTCCTCGGGTAAATCAGGTCCCCAGCCAACCTGATATTTGGGTTGGAGAGAGCTTTCATAACATTCCCGAGCTGAGAGCTGGGCTCATCGGATGGTAGCCATATCGGCCGGGGTCGGGAATTTCAAGGCCTGGTGGTAAGTTGAAGGAACGAACCTGAAATGATTGAGTGCTACCCGACCCAAGATCCCATTGTAAGTGGAGTTGCAATCCATCACAATGAAGTTGGCCTGCATCGAAACCCGCTTGTCTCCGTTTTCCAGCTTTAGTGGGAGGTTGATAACTCCTTCTGCTCGATGGGCATGCCTGGTGAATCCAGCCAAGGTGCCCCTCAAAGGTCTGAGCCGACTCTTGTCCAACCCCATCTGCTCAAATGCTCTTAGGAATAGGGCTTATGCCGAGCTCCCGGTGTCTACCATCAACCTCTTCACGGTGAAGTTGGCTATTTCAGTGCTGATCACCAATGGGTTGTCATGGGGCAATATCACACTCTCAAAGTCTTCTAAGGAGAAAGTGAGCTCCTCCACCTCCGGAACTGGACCCCGAGCCGGCTCATACTCCCTTCCAGCCCGAACATAACCCTTCTTACCAGCCGAGGTCTCCTCACCCGATGCCAGCCCTCCCGCGATGGTCTCGATCACAGCCAAGTGTCCGCCCCCAGCCTGGCGCCTGGGTGGACTTCTCTCTCTGTCCCTCTGATCGTGACTCCGGGTCAGTTGTTGATCTACGTACCTCCGGAGGTGGCCCCGGGCTATCAGTGCCTCGATCTCTTGTTTCGAATCTTTGTACTTTTTGGTGGTGTGGCCGTAATCCATAAGGTAGCAGCAATACTTGGTCCTATTGCGCTTTTCAGGTCGGCCTTCCATATGTTTCGAATCTTTGCACTCTCGCCTCCGCTGGTCTCACCTCCGGCTCCAGGGAGCCTTCTCCATCTTGCGCTCGGGTTCGCCCCGGGGTGGGATACAGAACTGTGGACGCGCGGGCCGCGGCGTAGCTGCTTGTGGAGCTGGGGGTTCCGCTGCTAGCTGGGCTACCTTCTCCTTTAGTTCCTGGAACATCCTGAGCATCATCCTCATCTCCGGTGACAGGCTGGAGTGGAGGCCTCCATCTGTAGAGGGATTGATTTCTGAGGCTAAGTGTATACGCTGGCTCGCTCCAACGTCGGCTTGGGTTGGATCTTGGCTAGGCACTTGAGTGGTTTCAAGGTCCTCGTCCAGGTTGGATGAGTCCTCTACCGGTGCGCTGTGGCTTCTAGTTTGTACCATGATGGTTTCTTAATGAGTGGTGAGGAGAGTGATAGAAAGAACTTCGCTTCCCACAGACGGCGCCAAACTGTTGAGGTTGGAAATCTCACAGTTGAGGTTGGGCAGCTCCGCTTGCCAAGCTGGACTTTCAGGTCGGCCTTCGAGTTGAACTTTCAGGTTGGCCACTCAATTTGCACAAGGAAAAGGAAGGAAAAGGCGGGGTGACGACCTGGATTTTCCCCTCAAGTGTATGAATGATTAGTATGTCCGAGCTGGAGAAGTAGCTCAGAGCATTTAATAACGAGTTACCTCAGAAATGAAGGGGTGGAGCTCTATTTATACTAAATTCGGACCTGACAGCATTTAATGCAGTACATCTTTATGTCTCATCAGGGCTATATATCCCATCAGAACAGCTGTTTGCCGAGGTCGGGGTTTCCTGGGTCGGGGTGAGGTCGAATCAGCATCCAAGTAGGGCATTAGCTGAATGTACTGGGTTTGGCTCGGATTAGCCCGCCTCAGCTCGGAGCAGGCATCACACCTAAGCTCGGGGTCCCTCTCGTCAAAACATATATTTTTCTTCTAAATCTTTATGTGAATCAAAGCTATGGCACACAACCTTTATGATCATCTTCGACCATTATATATTATTATGTGAGTAGAAGAATGCCAACCTAAAGATAAACCATAAGAGCACTACACCAGGCATTGCTGACCTAATATACACACACACACACACACACACACATATATATATATTTGTTGGTAAGAAACTTGTATCAATAAAGCAACAAAAAATACAACAAATGAGCCAACATCCTAGAGCCCAAAAAGGAAAAAACGCATAGATACTCAAGCTCACATCTAAGCCCAAACATTACAAACTGAAACCAAAGATGATGGGCTGAGCCTAGAGCCCAAAGCCCAACAACACAAACCCTAACCCTATTAATCGACATCGACATCAATACAACACTAATGGCAAACGAAGACATGGTAGAGGCCCAAAATAGTTGCAACTCAAATCTACCAAATCATAAAAAATGCCATAATAAGCCCGCCGCCTAGCAAGGATGAAGTATGATATACGGGACATGCCACACAACATAATTAAGTCTTGCAATAAATGCAATACCTCGACCACCGAGGTCTGAAAGAATTTTAAGGGACTCTATGAGTGGGACCGCAATATCCGAGAGATTAGTAAGATTCCTTTCTTTAGATGCAAAGACAAATCTTAGAGAAAAACTCTAAAACTGTAAATCTTAAAATATCCTTTATAAAAATAGTATAAATATGTTATTCATAATATAAAATAATATTACTCATTCTAAGTACTTTTACTCTTTTAAATTTATTTAGTCTCAATTTATAAAAATAACTAACTGGATAGTTAGAATATATCCCACGAGATTGAGTCTCCACGATTCATTTTAGCTCATATTGTAGCCTTATTTTTATCTTATCAATGTGTCCCTCAGCAAAACAAAAAAAAAGTCGCATCTCAATATCTCATATCAGTAGTTTAATAGATTTTCTGCCATAATAAGCACAAACCTTTCCGTCCACCTTTTTTACTTTCTAGTATTATTACCCACAAAAAAGTCGCATCTCAGGGGCCACACGTGGCCACCCTAGCACAGACACTTCCATATCAATCATCTGGTTTGTATTACACCCACCCACACACACTATATTCACACACACACACTAACAAACAGTACTTAAAAAAAAAAAACCAGAAGAAAAAGAAAAAGAAAAAGAAAAAGAAAAAGAAAAAGAAAAAAAACACACACAAACACACTCTTCTTTATCATTCACCTGGTTTATAGGTTACGCACCCCACCCAAACCCAACACCTATTGCATAATCCACACAAAAATCTGTAAAAAAACACAAACACTTCATACCAATCACCCAGTTTATGTTTCACCAAAACCAACACCTATTGCAAAATTCTCACACAAACAAAAAGAAAAATACTTTTATCCAAAAATCGGATAAAATAGTTAGTTAACGAAATATTATAATGAAATATTTTAACTTCGAACCACAATTTTAACCTTAATTTTACTTAAAAAATAAATTCTCTCCAAAAAAGAAAGGAAAAAAGCACAAACATTTCATATCAAGCATCTGGTTTATAGTACACCCTCCCAAAGAAAAAAAGAAAAAATAGTTTCTCTCAGAACAAAAAGAAAAAAAAAATTCTCTCTCTCTCTCTCTCTCTCTCATTTTTATTTTTGCCTCTCTCTTCACACAAAATAGACGTAGAAAACTAATCATTATCTTATACCCATAGCCTCCTTTTCTACACCCTAAAAATCTCAAAACAACAATTTTTTCTTCTGCTCTCTCTCTCTTTCTCTATACAAAAAAATGGATATCTGTCCCTCTTTAATTGTACAGCTCCTTAATCTTTAGAATTTTATAGGTCAAGGGTCTCACAAAGTTTTTGTAAAAATCTTAGCTTTGACCCCTAATTCAGTTTCTCTCTCTCTTAGTATTTTATACATCTGTTTTTTAGTTTAAGTTTTCAAAGAAATCATTTATGGGTTTTGGTAGTTTCTTGAGAAACTTTTCTGGGTTTGTTCAAAATCATCTTTTTTCTTGAAGGTGGTTTTTCAAAATTTCAAGACTAAACAGTTCTGGGTTTTTTTTGGTTGTTTTTTCAAAGATTGAGTTTTCTTGGATTTTGTGAGATTTAAGGTGAAAATTTTTCTGGGTTTCTTTTGTTGGTTTTTCAAAAATTGAATTTTTTATTGGATTTTCTGAGGTTTAAAGTGAAAAATTTTCTGGGTTTTTTGTTAGTTTTTCAAAGATTGGATTTTTTCTTGAATCTTTTGAGGTTTAAGGTCAAATTTTTTCTTTTTTATTTATTTGTGGGTATATTATTGAGCAAAAGCTAGAAATAGTTGAAAGATGGAAGCTTTTGGAGGTGGGGGTGGTATTGAGGAGTCCTCTAAGCTTAAAGATCTCAAGCAATTTGGTGCAAGTCCAACAGGTTGGAATATTTTTTTAATCTTGATCTTTGTATATTAGCTTAGCTTCGAATTTTGCTCTTTTTAGATCTAATTGCTGGTCAATATTAAGCTTCCCAGCTTCAAATTCTTGTATTTTATTGCTATTTTTATTTATGGATGCTTCAAGTTTTTGACTTTACTTGTTTATATTTCCAGTTATTAAGTAGAAAGGTTGTATGCATTTTAATCATTTCCTGTTTAATTGTTTTTTTTTATGTAATTGAGTTCTGAAGTGTTTAATTATAGATAGCTGGGTTATTGCTCAAATAAATCTTTTTGCAGTGAAGTTAGGGAACGAGATTAAACTTTTAGAGTGCCTCCTTCAAATCCGATTCGAATTACTTGCAGATTTTAATATGTGAAGTCCGAGCGGCTGTTTGTTGTTTCAAGTCTGTGGCTTTGTTTGATTTCATGAACAGATATCACTCAGTAGTTGTACTATTTTTGACCTTTTCTCAGTTACTTAACTGGATTTGATCTTTAATATATCTGTTGTCTGATGCAGGCGATACAGTTTTTGACGCATCACAGTATGCATTCTTTGGTAATGATGTAGTTGAAGAAGTTGAGCTAGGGGGATTAGAAGATGAGGAGGCAGATCTTCCTCCGGTTGGGTTCAATGACGAGGACTATCAGCTGGACCAAGAAGAGGTAGCTTTCAAATATGTTTATGTTTTATCTTTTCCTGGTGGTGAACATGATGCTCAACTTTTCCTCCTGTCACTATGTGATCGCATTGTATATCTCCCTTAAAAATTCATTTTTCTAGATCTTGACTTTGTATTTTGGTGTGCATTTGAACATGTTGCTCTTTCATATAACTTTTAGTTTTCTCGGGTTGAGAAACAACTGTTCAAGATTTGTTTTTTATTTGACTGAACTATCCGATATCAAGTTGTGTCCATTATAAGGAGAGAACAATATATTTTATCTTCTGGATGCCTCTTTAGGTAGTGGTTAGTATATGCGTCTTTCAGCTATGTCTGTCATCATATATAAACAGAGAACAATATATTTTCTCTTCTGGATGTTTAATTGGGTTGTATGGTTGCCATTGTATGACCTTAGAATCTTAGATTATAAATGTTCAAATTCTAATTATCTTCAACAATTGAATTTCTGGTTTGCAGGTTGAAGCTTTAGAATCTTTATCCGAAGTTGATGACCTTGCCAGCACATTTCGAAAGGTTAGTCTGCTGGTTGCTGAAGTAATTGGTCTGGAGCGTCATTTATAAACTTCATTTTACTTTTGAAGCCCATCCTTGATTTTTGATCACTTGTGTTATATCTTTTCTTGGCTTACTTAATGTCTCATTAATATCTAATCTTTTATGAGTTGAAATTGTAAATTTGCATTTAACCATCCTACTTCTATTGTGATTGGTCCTCCTATGGCTTGAGCGATTGGTTCTCTCGGGAAACTAATGCTCTTAAGTTGTCTTATATTGTACTTGAAAAATCAAAATATGGTTGTAGATGGCAAAATATGGCTTGAGCAATTGGTTCTCTTTGTTTGTTGGAGGGGAAAAATGAAGAACACGAAGATATATGTGGATGTGGATGAATTACAAACTCTTTCCTTCTCCTTTGGTTCAACATATGGCTGTAGACCGAATAACGAAGATATCATTTCAGTACTTTTTTCCAATATGTTATCGGTGTAGAATGATATTTTTGCAATCTCTGAACCAGGATCTGCCCCCTCACTCCCCCCACCCAACGCAAAAAAAAAAAAAAACGTTTTTCATGTTCTGCAGTTTTGTGAACAAATTGTGTGTGTACAAGAGAGATAAATCAGTGCAAGTTCAAAGTGAATAGATCGGCTACATGTATTTTCTTGATCCAGTTATTCTTGTTTCTTGTTATAGAACATCTGAGAGAGGATTTATTAGTGTAGAATGGTAATTTTGCTTGTTTTCTTCTGAACAAGTGTATTGGGTACTTTATTGTTTGTGTTGCACTGCAGATTCATTGTTATGGATTACAATGATAGTTTTGCCTTGTCCTGTATAATAGAAACATGTTTATACATCTTTGTGACGTATTACCGTTGTATGAATTAGTAATTCATAAGTTTCATCCCTTGCACCATATTCTTTCCATGCCTGATGTATAGTTTCTCTACATTTCTTTCCAGTTGAACAAGGCTGTTAGTGGTCCACCAATTGCTGGGAAGATCAGTGATCAGGGCTCTCGAGAAAGTGAGTGCAATTATATTTACATTATGTATGTCACTTGACTTGAGTTTAGCTAGGATTCGTTGTATTCGATTGTATATTCAGAGTTCATGATTCTTTATCTTGCACGAGATAACTTGTGCCATCTATTTGTTGGTTTTTGCTGCTGTTCTTTGTAATTCACATGCTTGCCATAAATCTCCAAGTGAATGTTCAACATATGTTGATTGAAATTCTGTGTCTTCATGTCTTGTTCAGGTTCATCTGCTGCTGAGTGGGCGCGGGAGGCGGATTTTCCTAATTGGTTTGATCAGCGCACTTTTGATTCTGAAAGCATCCAAGAAAGCAAAGGATGGTCATCGCATCCGTATCCTTCCCCTCTTGATCCTGTGGGTTCCAAGCCAATATACAGAACATCTTCCTACCCTGAACAACAGCACCAGCACCGAGTGCAACACCCACACCAGCAGTACTCCAGTGAACCAATTCTTATACCAAATACCTCTTTCACTTCATATCCTCCAACAGGTGGCAGATCTCCACAAGCTTCACCGAACAGTCAGTCACGCTACCCTAACCCTAATATTCCTTATCCTCCTAGTGGACATCAAATGCCTCTTTCTTCACCCAACCTCTCTCCCTTTTCTCATGCTCAGCTTCAGATGACTGCCTTACCTCATGGATTACAATTTGGTGGAAATTTGCCTGATTTAGCTCCTCCCGGCCACCCTGTTAATAGTCGATTGCAAAATCAGTGGGTGAACCAGAATAGTTCATATCCTCGAGACCATCCGAACCTTTCGAGTAATATGTTGCAACAACAACCTCATCAGAATGGGTTAATGCCCCCACAGTTGATGCCACAACAGAGACTGCAGCACCCATTCCAACCATCATTTGGCCATTTATCAGGTCTGCAGTCCCAACAATTTAATCACCAACTTTCTCCGTCCCCTCCAATGATGAACAACTTTGATATGCTTGCTCTGGGCGATTTGCGAGATCCAAGGACTAGAGCACTACTGAGGGGAAGACATGGCATAGCTTATTCTCCACATGGCTCTGAGACAAGCAGACAGAAGAGTGATAGTGGGTGGCCACGTTTTAAATCCAAGTATATGACGGCTGATGAGATAGAGAACATACTGAGACTGCAGCTTGCTGCTACACACAGCAATGATCCATATGTTGATGATTATTACCATCAAGCTTGTTTGGCAAAAAAATCTGCCGGTGCAAAAATGAAACATCATTTCTGCCCAACAAATCTGCGGGATGGTTCCTCCAGGACTCGTCCTAATACTGAGCCACATCCTTTTCTACAGGTTGATGCTCTTGGGAGAGGTTGCTTCTCCTCGATTCGCAGGCCTCGCCCTCTCCTTGAAGTTGAACCACCAAATTCATCTGGTCCCGGCAGCAACGAACAGAAGTTATTGGAGAAGCCCTTGGAACAAGAACCTATGCTTGCAGCTAGGGTGACTATTGAGGATGGAATTTATCTCCTCCTTGATGTGGATGATATTGACAGATTTCTTGAATTTAATCAGCCTCAAGATCTTCGGGCTGAGCTGAGACAAAGACGACAAGTCCTGCTTGAAGGTTTGGCCACATCACTTCAACTTGTTGATCCACTTGGCAAAAATGGCCACACAGTTGATCTGGCTCCGAAGGACGATCTTGTCTTTTTAAGGTTGGTCTCGCTTCCAAAGGGCCGGAAGCTTGTATCAAGGTACCTTCAACTTCTTTCTCCAGGTGATGAGCTCATCCGTGTAGTCTGTATGGCCATCTTCCGTCATTTAAGATTCTTGTTTGCGAGTCTTCCAGCCGATCCTGGAGCAGCTGAAACAACCTTGAACCTTGCGAGGACTGTATCATCTTGTGTTCATGGAATGGAGCTTAAAGCACTAGCTGCCTGTCTTGCGTCAGTGGTTTGCTCAGCAGAGCATCCTCCTCTGCGTCCGATAGGAAGCCCTGCAGGAGATGGAGCTTCTGTTATTCTAAGATCTGTTCTTGAGAGGGCATCTGAGATCTTAAGGGATCCTCGTGCTGCTGGCAACTGCAGCATGCCAAATAGAGCATTTTGGCAGGCCTCTTTTGATGCATTTTTCGGGCTTCTCACAAAGCATTGCTTTAATAAATACGACACAATTATGCAGCCGCCAGCAGATGTTGCTGCTATTGGGTCTGATGCAGCAAAAGCCATCAGTCGAGAAATGCCTGTTGAACTTTTACGTGCAAGTCTTCCTCACACAAATGAACAACAAAGAAAGCTGCTATCAGATTTTGCGCAGCGATCCATACCAGCGGCAAGCAGCAATCAGGGTGGGGGGACTGGTGGCATGTGACCGATTTGTGCTGTGCTGATGTGGATCCACACTGTTAATGATAGAGCAATTGAGATTCAAGTGTACGAGCCCTCTGCTTACAGTCTCAAGTGCCATTTGCAACATTTTGTCACATGGTGAAACGGCATCAAAGTTGAAACATCCCTTTGCATAAATGCTGGTATTAGGCTTAGACTTTTTATCTTTCAAGATTTAGTACTTTCGCCGTCTGTGTATTACAGTGGATAACGTTGACAATTTTCCTTTCTGCTTTGGAGCTTATATTTGTGCTCTCTTCTGCAATCCTGATGCTAGAGGTTAGAAATGTACAGTTTGCAAGCCTACGATGTGGCCCATGTTCCTCAACTTTTATGGGTACAAGGAGGTGAGGAAGAAGTTTGTTTCATTGTCTCATGAGCTGTGCACTTAGGAAGTGTTTTCGCACCATCGACCGACATCAACTCACCCCAATCTTTAATAAAGAGGTCGATTGATCTCAAGTTCTTTTATTTCATCCAGAAAGTCTTTTACACTGGATGACTCGTATGAGGTGAGAAGTTAAGTTACTATATTTCGTTCCACACAGTGTATTACTTTGGTTCCCGTGCTCTTGGCATTGAAAGCATCCTTTTTCTTGTCTAGTATATGGACAGTGATGGCTGTACTGGTTGTAACATTTCAGATCATCGGCTTCCATATGAGGAACAATTGATTTGATGTATTTCTATTCTAAGCTTCCTTTGCCCTTGTGTCAATACTTTACTTGCATTACTTGTCATAGTTGGGAGTCTTGCTATATGTCAATGTTGATATATCATCACTCGATCTTCACTTCTTTTGTAGCAAATGTATGTGTGTTAGTGTTTCCAAACAAATAGTTTCATTTATATGCTACACGTGTAATATTAACTGATGAGACACCTTTTTTTTTTTTAAAGTTATGAGGTTATTTTGTCGAGTTTTTAAGAGGGAGTACTAATTACACATTTTACAAGAAAAATGATTCGAACTCCATATGTAAATATTGTTCAAGAACTCCTTTATGGACTCGCACCATAATGTCCCGAAAATCCGCGAAATACTATTATTGTTTAAGATGCATCTTGGTTAAAAATAAATAAAAATTGCATCTTGGGATTTAATTACCAATTTTACCCTCCGACCAAAAGAAAATACCAAGTTTAACCTGTAAAATAACGAATTCTTCTTTTTTATCTTTTTTTTTTTTAAATTTTTGGCATGGTTTAACTACATATTAAAGATTAATAAACTTACAATTAAAAAATGGAAAGCGAAAAGGTAATAAAGAAATTGGAAAGAAAATTATTGAACTTCAACATTAAGTTACCAAGTTTAAATTAGCTAGGCTTAGAAAAAGGAGAAGAAGATTTAAGAAAATTAGAAGAAAATTATCGGACTTTCCACAACAGATTGCCAAGTTTACCTTCTAAAATCACGAATTTTATTTTCCATGGGGTAAAATGATGTGACCTAAAATTTAAAAAGAAAAAGTGAAAAGAGCAAAAGCATCAAAAGAAAATTATCAAACTTTCAAAAAGGATTAATATTTTCTGGTGATATAAAATTACCCTCTATAATTATTAAAGAACCACAAATTTTTTTTGACGGTGTAAAATGATTTACAATGTAATATTCCTTCTAGAACCATTAATATATATATATTTTTTTATGGTGAAACCGACATAAATAAAAATTAAAAAAGAAGAGATAATTTTCTTTCGAACTCTGTAAAATGACCAAAATATCCTCCACGAGATAATCTAGGGTTTCGTAAATCCCCTATAAATTGGACATGAAGCTCTCCACTTGCCACCATTTTCTGGAGAATTCGACCATTTGGAGAGGCGTATTGAGAGCGAGAAAAAGCTCTGTGACGACCAAACATCCTAGGATTCATCAAACATGAGAGCTAAGGTTAGCCTCATTTTCTTCACCGTTTTAATTTTTTTGTGCTTTACGGTCGGTATTTAATTTGCTTGGTATATGTGTGTTTGTCGGGATATAAGTAATAATTTGGGTTAAATATTTCGGTTGTGGATGAGATTTGAGCTATTCCCACGTCTACTATCTAAAGGGTCTTGGTTGCGGATCCAGGAAGTATATATATATGTGTATGTGTGTGTGTGTGCGCGTGCGCGCGTGCACGTATATGCATGTTTTCATTTTTGACAATTTTACATTTTTAGGTTATATTGTGCAGTTGACTATATTGTGATGTGAGGAGAAATTATGATTTTGTTTTGTAGTTAATGATAATGATAATTCATGTGGGACATGTTCAGCATAACGAATAAAAAAGGTGAAATTTTTGGTTAGAATTAGGTGTATGAATTACGTTAAATTGTAAGTGTTCACTCTGGTGTTGGAAAGATTGTAAATTTATTTATTTATTTTTATATGTTTTTCGGGTTGAATTAAGAATAATATCTTGACTTGGATTGGGGTAAATGTGCTGATAGTCAAATTTTAGGTTCCTGGATAGCCTTTGGCCCATTATTTCCTTCTTCACACTTGTTGCTATTGTCCTCGTTTTCACCTTCAGCTGTAACGCCATCTTCATGTTGTGTTCTTTTTTGTTACTTATTTCTCTGTTTTGATTTCTGAAGATTTATTTTATTTTATTTTATTTTTATCCTGGTCTTTATGTTCAAATTAATTCTGATCTCAGTACGGTAATGGAAGTATGAATAATTGGTTGTATGAATTTGTTTTGGAATGATCATCTGTGCAAGAAACGTACACTAGCATTCCCTACTATAATTTGTGGTGTGAGAGTACCACATCTTATGTATGCTCGATTACTATCTTTTGGCAGTGATCTTATTATGGATTCCGATGTTTATTTTCATGTATCTTTCAGTGGAAGAAGAAGCGTATGAGGAGACTGAAGAGGAAGCGCAGAAAGATGAGACAAAGATCCAAGTAGAGACTCGACAGCTTCTTTGCTTGAACCTGCACCTGCTGGCGTCTGCTTTCGGTGGAAGTTCATTGTTAGGAAGCGTTCTCTTTTGTCTATTTTGTACTACTGCTAAGCGGAGAGTTGCTCGATATCTAGTTTAGTGGTTGCTCTCATGATGAGATGAATATTATTTAAGTAAGCATATGATGAAAGACTTGTTAAACCACTTTCTTATGAATCTGAACATCAGTTTGAAATATATATGATTGCTGTCCTTTTTAGTATTTCAGAATCATGGTAGAATCACATATATCTCATTACTTGACATGCATTTCAGCCAAAATGAAACTGTTATATTGTTGTAGACTTATTTTGGAATTGCATCTGGAGTTTATGACGCAGTGTGCATAAAGGAAAATGCTGGGCGAGCCAAAGAGGACCTCTGACGTTTCTATCTTGTTAGTAGCCGGATTTGGATTCTTTTGTAACGTTATGGAGTTATAAGACATGAAATGGTTCAGTTGCTTGCTATCAAAATAGCTTTTCCCTTGTATATTGGGAGCGTTGAAGGAGTAATCTGTGCTCAACCCTCGGCAATATGCTTCTTTTAATTATAGACCGTCACGCGATCCTGAGTTACTAAAATTCCGACCTCCTTTTGGTATATGTACGTGCGCAATCGGCTTTTCTCGCCTTCCCCGTTTTGGGCTCTGTTCAAATCGGAACCTTTATGTGTTGATATGGACTATTCATTTCCGAGATTAGTACTTGGTTAGACGACCAATTAATCCAATTTGAGGAAGAAAAAGCCCTTTGTATATCTCGGTAACTTGAAACTAATAGCAAAAATGTGAAATATTGGATCTTGTACAAAAGAATAAACTATCAAAATTGCTATTAGTAAATATTGAGAATATCGTTGACTGATACAGCTCTTCCCATTTCTAGAATAAGTTTTGGAGTTGATGGAAACAGGAGAGAAAAACATAAATTTGAAATTCTACGGTCAAAATTGTTTGTCTCTACAACATTGATGCAGAGATACCTCTGCAACTACAGGCTCGGGCAACTGTTCCAAATCTTCAAATACAGGCCTTCTGATGGTGCTGTTTCAACAGTTGCCTCGGGGTCACCTCATCAACGTACAATCGCGCTATAATTCGTTCAGTCTCTTGTATATGGATAACGAAAATCTGTCAGACAACATGGCTTCTCTCTGGTGAATGCAACTTCCGTAGTAACTGGATCCTGGCAATTACCGGTCTTGTTCTTTGCAGAACAATAACTAGATCACTCCATAACGGTTGTCCTCCTCTCCAGTAAAGATTCCAGAAACGCTGCACATAATTTGGTTAGCGGAGGAAGAGTATGAGATGGACCGCTGAATATTGTCTCCCAGGGCCTTTCCAGGGGTACCGCTGTGGCCATTGAATTCTGATCTCTTTCCAATTTGAATTCTGGTAGTTCCCCATATACGGATGCATACCCGAACTTCCCTGTTGAAGAAAAGGACAGACTTAAGTGAGTTGCAACAGATTGTGGCATTTAACCCCTTCCGCTCTAATGCTATATCTCTGCTGTAAATATTCAGCAGATGGTGAACATAGTGCTTGTGCATGTCCATTAACGATCCCTACTAGCTTCACAATAATCTTTACACGTATCTCATTGACAGAATATTCATATATATGATTGGGAAAAGAGAAAATAAGTACATGTTGAACGTTGTCGTCTTTGAAAATGGATGCCATCAGACACTAGTTGGTCCAGTGTGGGCGTCACATGTTTTACACATATTTCGGGCAGACAAAAGGTTAAACCTACATAACCTAAAGGGATTGTACATATGATTCTATATCCCTAAGACAGCATCTGCATTAAATGTGCTTAACATCATAAAGCTTTTCACTTTTTAGCTCCCATATTGAACTGACATGTACTTCCCATACATACAAAATGTTAAGCCGCAAAAAATGTGAACAAACAGGATAGAGATTTCACCTGTCTCTTCAAGTCCAATTGCCCCATCTCGGGAAGCAATGCTACGTTCAGGGGCTTCTTGGCCATGTGGATCAAATAAAACATACTCATGCGCACTATTCACGTATGCAAGCAGCTCTTGTGTTGGCTTTTCACTAGTCATGTTTTCTTCCAGTTTAGGAATTGCGTGAATAAAAGCTAGCCGACCACCATTAGCCTGCAATACAAAGTACAAGAATCTTTCTCATGCTGACTGTTCCAATTTATCTAAGATGCTGAGCTTTTTATTTTACGAGGCCTTCCTTTGTATTACAGGCATGCATTTACGGAAAAAGTGGAACTATTTAAGAAGTGCCAGCTCTGTTTATATACAACATATATATACCCTACTTTTAAGTTGTGAAAATATGTAACCACCAGCTCGCAGAGCCACGAATAGGAAAGAAGCTCAGTGATGTAATTTAAATTATAATCATCAGATACAGTAGGTACAAAACAAAATGAAGGGACATTCTTACCTTTCCCACAAACCAGGTGGCAACAGGAACAGGATTTTCTACGGTGAATAATAGGATTACCCCATCTATACCCTGTAATATTGCTTCATCAGACTCGAACTGCTTAGATGACGTGGGAAGCAGGGCAAGGACGGCAAAGGAGGCATCATCCAGAGTACAGGCAACATCTGTGAAAAGAAATATATTATTGATTCAGCAAAAGTATAGAGACAAAAATCTTGTAGTAATATACCAGACAAACTTGATCACATAAGGATCTGCTAGTTACCAAATTAACTGGGCCGGTGGCTATATGGGCAAGAAAAAGAAGTTGCTATTTGCTGTATGTCTTTCTTACTGTATCTGAGTAGTTTTTAACTCTAGCCACAATAAAAGATATTTGGCAGCAAAAGAATATAGATGCTAATCACTTCTAAATTATCCTATTTCCTTCATCATGTGTTTTTTATGGGATGAAATCAAACTGCTAGAAGAAAGAGAGGCAAACCTTCTGCATGAAGCTTGTATGACCAGGATAACGATAACTTTGACATACTCCACAGGCACACTTGGGGGTTTGAACCTTGGGATGCAGACACGAGATATTCTGACTTCCCAACAAATGAGAGGGTAGTGATTGGCTGTGTGAAGTAAACAATTCAAATGAGAGGAATTCACGGCAGCATGTAGAGCTCCGAAATGAATGTAACAGTTACAGAGTATAACATATTGCATGACAGCTCTGCTAATATGCATATTAGCCACCTTTTCCGATAATACTTTCCCCCTGCAAATGTGCATATATACGTGGGTTTGTGTGGGTGTGCATGTACATAGGGTATGTTTGTATAGTTGGAACCTCCTTCTTTCCTTCTTTCTCCATTCAGAAATTCAATTCTAAGCTAACGTGGGCACTAATTGAGGTCAGTAGACAACCTCATCCGAACATTCACACAAGGTCAAAGTTTTACTTTTTTGTAACTCATTTTCATAATTTTATGGTATTTTGCGTCCTACAGGAAATGGTAACTGTAAACCAAAATTTTATAAAGGAAAGTTCTCAAGACGTGTAATTTTGTTATAATTGAAGAGCTGGCTCTCAGGAAATTTTAAATTAAAAGGACAAGCTTGCAGGTTTAATGATTGAATTTGCATGGCAAGGTGTCCTCTCTATTAACTTCTTATTAGCAGCTACTGTTTCATTCCAAAACTTTGTTCTCGTTCTTTTTTCTTGTTTTCTTATTTTCTTTTCTTGGTACCCCCAAGCTTCATTCTCTTATTATCCCAATATGAACAATGTAAAAAGATTACAGAAGAGTTTTGCTCTTTTCTTTTCATAGCACAGAACTCTATATCCTGGAAAGAAAGATACACACAATTCCATATAAATTCACTATGTATGCCTTGAGAAAGAAATAATTCAAGTATTTCTCACACCAAAACAGAAACAGAAAAGCTATCAACAGTGAATTAATCAAGAAATAACCTCCAGAGTGTCTCCAATCACAGCCACCAGAACATTCGTCTCAGGATCCCACAATGTGATCACAGTTTCTGCAGCAACAGCTAGTACAGAACCATCTGCAGAAAATGTGGGAGCTGACATCTGCTTCTTCCTACAAAATAAAATCCTTGTTAGACTAACTGGAAAAGAGATGTCGGCCATACAGACTCCAATCATCTTGGGGCAAAAATTCAATTTTGAAAAGAGACATTAATAGGTTGTCTGATGGACCTTTTTTCCCATCATAAGGAAAAGCCAATGTACGCATACCTAGCGCTCTACAAGAATTTTCTTGTTTTGTAAAGTGTCATTGAAACTAAATTGTACAGTTATATAACATTTAATAAAGTGAAGAAAAAGATAAAACTTCAAAAATCTCGGATAAACAACTCATAGTACTGAAAACTTGTTTATAAAAAGTTTTACAATTTGATTATCTTTTGAGTGTCACTTTTTAAAGAAATTAAAACATCTTCTCAGCAATTATAGTCAACTGAAAGCAAGTCCATACTTGTATGAACCAACAGCATGGCATGTCCAGCCAGAATTCTGAACCACCTCATCCTTGCGCTGAATCTCATTGCTATGGACCCAAATCTGCCAATGAACATGTGTTATACAAGAGCAGCTAACTTTTTAAATTACTAAGGGATGAACTTACTTTGAAATCTGCACCATATGAAGAGGTGACAGCCATAGGACGGGAAGGATGGAAAGCAATGCCAGAAACTCCTGCATCCCTAAGCATCCGTTGGAAAGCACAATCTCATTTGGTTTTCAAAAGAATGTTTGATAGTAAGCAAAATGACATCTCCTTCTAGAAGAATTAGACAAGGGCAAACCTGTGTGGCTCATATATGACGGTTGATAAGCTGAAGCTTTTACTTTGAGGGCTACATGCCCAGAACTTGAGACTTATAAGGCCTCCTATTCCTTCCTCAGGAAGCCTACTTTCAACAGTACTCAATGTAGAACCATCAGGGGAGAGAGCCACCAAATTTATGGTTACCTACTCAACCAGATTACGAAAAATTCAACTTTCATTGTGACATGTTATAACACATGCAAATAGATTCAATCAGTCAAATAGTGCAATCAATTTAACAACATGCAGATATCTCCTATATAATTTCTTTGACTTTCTTATTCCAACGATTACAACCCAAGAAAAGGTTTTTCTCTTTATGGGTAATGATAACAGGATGCAGTTAACACTTCAGACGTGTCAGGGACTATTAAACCATACAATTAGCCTTTTGGTTGGACATTACATACCATGTATAAATCCACATGTTATGATTAGTTTCCCTTTATTCAAGCCTTTCCTCTTCTCTCCCCCCACCACCAAAAAGAAAAAAATGATAAAAGAATAAAGGGGGTGAAAACAATGAACTTCAGACATTTATCCATGTGCATGAACCCACATATAGACATATATGTAGAGTTTCACCACAAACAATCATCTCATAATTAAGAAACCACGGAATAATACATATATATATACACACACACGAAAAATATATACACATATACACACAGATATATGTAGGTAGATAAATGTTTCTTTTTTATACCGTGACATCTTCACCTGGTTGATGGTTTCTTTCAGAGATTTGAACCTGCAAAAGCACATAGCATTTCATTACACTAGCTGTTAGTACAATGTAAAAATGTCTTTGTGTTATAGAAATGTAACATTCATGGAAGAAAGAGTTCATGGAAGAAAGAGAACCACAATAAGGATATATAATGCACTTAATGTGAATCAAAGAGCAATATGCTGAAACTTCCTAGAAAAATAAGACGCCTGATGCAAGAAATAATTTAAAAAATGCTAACAGTAGGAAATTTTATTGATAATAAAATTTATGGCGATCTTTACCTCTGACATTTCACGGTCATTGAACAAGCTATAAAACTGGATGCAGTAATTCTCTGCACATACAGCAACTAAATCAGATGACTGATTGAAGAAGATACCACCAGATGAGCCTTTGTACATGTCTGGAACTGAGCTAGGAGGCTGAAATTCAAGCAGACTTTAATTTTCAGAATCTCAATAAGGCAAAAATGTTGAAAGCAAGAAGGAAATAAGCCATTCAAAATGAAGTTTGTATACAGAGAAAAGTTAGTGGTGCCAAAGAAGGGGAGAGTAGAAGATCTAAGACGGTCACTGCTAGCAACAAATTGCGTCCAAAAATATATGTCTTATTGACATAACAAGTTCTTGCGGCCAAGAAAACTAACTACAAGGGAAGACAAGCAAACAAACAATGACACATGAACATTTCTCAATTTTAATGCTTCACTTGTCTCTATCTTTTAGAAACTCATCTGGATTAGTCAACATTCACCCTCTACTCGCACAGGGAGAAAAAGAGAGAAAACTAGATAGAGCTGTGTAGGAAGAACCTTGATCCCTGAGATGGACCTCAGTATTTCCATAGAAGGCATCTTCAGTAGATGAATTCGGTTATCTGCACAGGATATCTGAAGAAACTTATTCAGTATGAACTAATCTAATAGAAAGAATGATCCAGCCCATAATTAAGGCTTCTTACAGAGGATAGCGTAGGATCTGGAGAACTTATATAATACAAAAGTGGAGATCCAATTCGAGGTAGAAACTTCTTCTTTCCTGTGTCCAACTGCCAGACCACAAGAACTCCTTCTCTCCCACCTAGATCCAGTTCAAGAGTTCATCATATTTCAAGATAAGCCCGTGAATAAACACAGGATCAAATGGAAAAACAATGCACGTCATGTGTATAAGATTAACATATCATATCGATTTACCACGTAAATTACTACAAGTAACTATCGTCTGTATTACCAGAATATAGATAGGCACCATCGGAAGAGAAAAAAAGGACATTCACTTGTCCAGAATGCCAATGCCAGGTAGTGCAAGAATCAGCATTGTCATCCCCCCTTACTCCCGGCCTTTCCTCTGTATCCTTTATCGATCCTCCCTTTAACACTGAATTGCTGCCAGAAAATGTTTTATGTCCAACGCTCCTCCATATTAAGATCCTTCCAGTAACATCACCTGCTGCTACAATTCTCTCAGTTGGATGAAAAGCAAGTGTGGTAAAGGATTTCGTATGATGCAGCCTGATTTTCTTATGAGGAACACGATCAGAATCTTTGCTTGGGATTTCCCATATACGAAGCTTGCACTTTTCAGAGATTCCAATGTATTTTCCAGAAGGACTTATGATTATTGGCCCCGGGATTTCAGTCTGCAAAGTGAAGAGAGAATTCATTATATGAAAACATGAGATCTACAAAGTAGAATACACGAAGAAGTCAAATTACTTCAAAGCTAGTTAAATGCCAAAGATAACTAACATTATCCATAAAGTTCACCACCAGAAAAATGAAGCTTTCAGTATATGTAGACCGTATATCACCAAATCCTAATGAGAATTTTTTGGATTTTCAGAAATCAACTGCCCATAGACCAAAACCCACAACCATGCAGGTGCTAACCTTAACTTTTACCACTGCATTAGACTTACTTTGCAAATGGACAGCTGAGGAAAGCATTTAATAATGAGGAGAAACAAAAGGAAGTGAAGGAACGATAGCCATCTGTTTATCACGGTCGGATAAGTAGAGGAAATACAGTGAGGAAAAATACCATTTATATTTATGTACCCACAATATCTTTTTTAATGAGATACACATTATCATTCTTACAGCCCATTGCTTGGGAATCCAAAGTAGAGAGTAGTAAACTCTCCCCATTTCCTTCTTTTCCCTTCTATTCCTTTAATCCAAGCATGCACATGATGTTACATATTTACAAAGCATAAAGCATGAGAATAGTAATCAGAACTTCATCTCCACCTCTGCCAATGTCACTCCACCAGCTAAACGAGATTGTGTTAAATTACACTTCTGGAGATGTCCAGATATACTGTTAGGCTGTTCCTTCTGCTGTCTTATATATGCTGTGTAGATATATGCAAATAGATCACAAGGTTTTTCGCTGCCTTCCTTTGGTTGGCATAATAATCCAGGAATCACCTGAAAATGAAAATTGAAACTCTGTCACTAGATTCAGTTCTACCAGGGAAGGAAACAATAAACTAAAGTCATTTTCTTTCATTTAATTTTTTTGCATGATTAATAAATTTTAGAAACAACTGATTCATATTTGTGTGCATTCTTCCAATCCAACTTTAAAGAGCAATACATTAAAAACTGAGCGAAGAAGATTACAGTAATTCTTTTCCAGCTATCTTTTGGAAATGTTAATTGATATTTAGGTACCAAGCTGCTTACTCAGCAACTTCCAATGCAACCATTTGTAACTAGACATCCTGACATTCCATTATTACCTAAAGACTACAAGTCACAAGATCATGAGATTTGATGACAATTCCAAGATATATAATTTCAATTTCTTCACCTTTTTTTACCCATAAACTATACGTTAAAATAAAGGATTCCCACCAAAACAGGCGACATCTCAACAATTTAGGTGACTCACTAGTTAAACAACACAACTAATAATGCTTAAATTAAACAATTACCAGAAAGATTCCAACTTTTCACTCTATCCAAGCAGAAAAAGTGTAATCTTTAACATGATTTTGCTTACATTTGCTCGATTTCTCAACAAACAAACCATCTATTATGATAAATATTGCCACCAAAAACAGCTAAATCTCAACAATTTAGCTGATTTCACTAGTTAAACAACACACTTTATAAAGTTTTATCTTAACAATCACCGTCCAAAAAATTCCAAATCTTCACTCTCCACGTATACAAAATGTAATCTTTAATATCAGTTTTGCTTACTTTTACCCTATCTCTAAACAAATAATCGTACATTTTAACAAATACTCCCATCAAACAGCCAAAATGTCAAGCGCATTACCGACTGCTCTAGTTCAATAAAAAAACTAAGACCATATTATTACCATAGAGTGAATGGGGAACTGAATATCGATAGTCTTCATCAATTCCGGCACCGAATAATCCCAATATCTAATGGTGCCATCGAGCGATGCTGTCCAGCAATAGCACAATATCTTACTACCTGCAGTAGTCGTCGGCACCACTATCACCGATGCCACGGGCGCTGTGTGCCCTTTGAGCTCACCTATCTGCACATCAAACAAACAAACAATAAAAGAAGTACTAAAATTCAACAAAAAATTTATAAAAAAAGATATGAAATATTGCAAAAAAGTCCATATATTTTGCTAAAATTGTACGTTAGACCTCTTTAAAAAATGCATATCAACGTGCAACTTGAGCAATATTCTCATAAATTATAGAGGTTATTAGATTATTCAGGTAATTAAGTTATATCGTGCAATTTCAGAGCTTTTTTCCATTTCAATTAAAAAAGATAAAATAAATTTTAAAAAATAGAATTGAAATTTTACCAGTAAGCCAGTGGAGGTGCTGAAAATGGAAACAGTGTTGGCAGTGCAGACGAGAAGCTTCTTCGCGTCGTTGGAAAACGCCGGCGGCGACGAAACGTAGCTTTTGCCGCCTCTGATCATTTCTCCGGCTCGGCTGTCTTCTTCTTCCTACTCTCTCTCTCTCTCTCTCTCTCTTCTCACACGCTCAAGTGTGTGAATTTTACGTGAGAGAAAGCTAGCGTTTTTATGGAGCTGAAGACTAAACCCTAAACTGTGATTTTGTTGAGACTTTTAAACCCTAGGGGCATTATGGGGATTTTCAGTTAGTTTTTCTTTTTATTTTTTCGTATAGTAGCAGAGTGTGGGCCGGGTTAAACATGCAATGGGCTTCTCTCCTAATTCTATTTTTCATTTTCGTTTTTCTTTTTATTATTTTACAGACACGTTGAGAACCTTAAAACACAAAAAAACTCTCTTCTAGAAACCAACCATGTCCGATGAAGTACCACAAAACAACCATGTGGACCCCATCACCATTGATGATATAGCTAACACTGAAGCTCATACTTCATCAATTTCAACTTCTTCTTCTTCTTCTTCTTCTGCTGCTGCTGTTGCTGTTGGGAAAAGCTTATCCACTTTACTATCTTCTGTGATTCAAGACTTTGATTCCAGAGCTGAAGCCACCATTAGCAGCCAAGATCAGCTCGCTTTCGCCCTCGATCGCCTCACCGGAGGTGACCTTATCATTCCTATTTCATCATCTGTTCTGGGTCTTCATTTTTCTTGTACAATTTAATTTTTGCAAAATGATTTTCTTTTTAATCTTTTCGTCTAATTATATATAGGTTAATCATATCTGTGTCACGTGTAAATATGACCCCATTTGTTTAAATAATTATGCCACGGAATTTATTAGATACGAGGTGAAGAAAGGGTGATACCACGTAGGCCGTAGCACGTGACGTACAACAATGCTCGTATTTTTATATCTAGAAGTAGCATTCTTTTGCTTATTAGGCATTTCTTGTGAAGGTTTATTGCAATTAAACTGCCAATTAAAGCGTAGGTTAACAATACTGTTTAACTAATTATAGTTTTCGCATCATTCATCAAGTTGTTAGAGGTGTTATTAGTAATACTACTAGTGGGATTTGTGAAGAGTATATAAAGTTTGAATTTTTGTAGCGACCCCTCCAATTACTAGCTCGTCAATATATTGATTCCGAATCACTGGTCCAAATGCTTTACTCGTGTTTCAAATAGCCAAAACCAATGTGAGAGGTTGTTACAATTTTTTCTATTCTCTTTCTTAAGTTTTACCTGAAGATACAGTAATTGGAACTGTGGATTTTTTGATTTCGTTAGTAATGTTTTGATAGATATTTAGTTGATTTTCTTGAGCGTTGATGATTGTTTAATGTCTGCAGAGCTTGATCAATTACTAGATGCTGCACGGTTGCCTTTTATCATGCAGCATGCTGCCAGGATTTCTAATGCTAGGAAAAGGGTTACATCATTGAATTCAGTATTGAAGTCTATACAACGGCGTGTTGATAATATTGATCGAATGGTGTCTGCTGGTGTGATGCAAGGTCTGTTCCTCTGCTATTAGACTGCATTTTTGTGGTCTAGGAGCCATTCAGATTCTTATTTTTCCCCGGAGCTATTCAGATTATTACAAAGTTGTAGCAATATGCCATATGTAACTAACTTATTTGAGGGAACTCGAGCAGTCTTACATTATTATCTTTCGTGCAGTCACTTTGTGGTAGGAAGCTAGCTCAGAAATTTTCCGAGTGTATTTGATCTACTTTATGTTTTCTGTTTGGCAGAAACAGTGGCAAGAGAAAGTGGTGGAAGAGACTAACAGGCTTTATAGAAGAGGTTCTACTCACTCTTTGTTTGCCACATTTATTTGTTCGCGGTAATTAATCTCAAATTTGCAAGGATTAGAAATGATTCATTTATGACAAAATATCAATTACTGTATCCAAATGCTTACTAACGTTTCTGCAAAGGGTGTCAACATTTGTTCTTTTTGTTTGCTTTATTGGAAGATTACTAAAACACATGATAATGGTGTGGTCCATGTGTATTTACTTTCATTTAGCCCAGAGAAAATAGAGGGCAAAAGAATGAGCCTCCATATTATGACACACTTATAAATCTAGGAAGAAGGAGTATAGTTCACTTTTCAACACTCTGAATTAGAACAAAGAAAAACTCTAGAGCACATTATGAAGAACTTGATTCTAGGTGAAAACAGATCCTGTGAAATAATTCCTCTTTCTTTGTATTTCTACAAACATTTCAGCTGTTGGAGTGTGTCAATTTCGCAACTACGAAGGAACATTCTAATTAGTCAATATGGTACCCATTCTAGGTTCTTGACACATTGAATCTGTTCAACTCACTTAGAAGAATTAGGGATGAGTTTCATATCACCTTAGATTACCTCAAAGTGCAAATAAATATGCAGCATCTAACACCCTCCTGTCTTTTATTTGTTCAGCATAAATTTAAAGCTGCACTCTGCTTTTTTAAGTTTTTATTAGTTAAATGATGAGTCGCAGAACTCTATTTCATGCAAATGAATCTACTTGTGACTGGGCATTAAAGTTGTGGCTGCCTCTCCCTGTTCACAATCAGAAGAAAAGGAGAAGAAAATCGAAGAGGGATGGCTCTCTCCTCTCATAAGGTTGTGAAATGTGTAAAGCCATAGAAATACTATTAAATATGACATGATATAGTAATATCCTTACTAGAGCTTGCAATTTACTAGGTAAATATTCGAGCCTTTGTTTTACCAACCGATAACCAGGGAGTTGGGTGTCCTCATTCATGTCACGTGGTTAAGCTGTCGGAGTTCCTACCTTCTCATCTCTATATTCCCCTCTTTTTCTCTTCATGCACGTGTGTATCTGGCAGTGTGTGTGTAGGCATCGCATGGAAAAGGATGCCATCTGGCAAAACTACTAATACGTCAAATTGCGAGACAACCATTCCTAATTCTCATTTTGTTGGTTGTAATTAGCATGGATGGTAATATGTTCCTCAGATTCTGTGACCCAGATGTTGTCATGAAAGAGATGAAGAATCAGTTAATGTTCTTTTCTGCTTCAAAATCTGATTACGGATCAGAGTGGACTAAATTCTTTGATTTTCACTCTACTTTCAGGTTTTTCTGGAGTAAGGTGTTGTGGAACACTGCAATCGTATCACTTAGGCACTCTGTAAAGACGTCTTCTGTCAGGAAGCAACAGTCTTGGTTTCTGTACGTGTAGAGTATGTATTCAATCACATTTTTTGTTCTACTGGAATGAAGTTGGTTCTTACTTCTGAATCTTGAAAATGACATTGCCTGAAAACACGGTCAGAATCGCAGTTTGGTGGGGAGAATAACGAAAACTATAGCTGCTTGTAAGTGCAACTCGAAATCTGAAATCGCATCTTTCCCTCTCTCAAAAACTTTTGATTTTAGAGGGGGTATATGTTTTGGTCTTGCCCATTGAGACCTTTGCAGAAGAGTCATCATCACACAAATATATTATTGTTTTCATAGTTTTGCATGGATTATTGTTTTTCTCAATTGGAAGTTGGCTCATTCTTCTTGAATTTGGTATGTCTGAAACAAGAGACGTCGGCTTCAGTAGTTTCTGTTCTAATTCTGTATCCAAGTACAGATTCACGCTCTGAATCACGAGAAGGAAATGCTAGAGGCAGCTAGTCTGATTCGGGTAGAATCAAATATCTCTTTTTTATGTATTTCACTTTCCCTAGAAAATTTTGATTATAGAATCAAAAAGAGTGAATATGAAATCTGATTTCTTTTCTGCGCCATATGCTCTTAGACATCACCTTTTCCCTTTTTCTTCCAAGTCCAATATTTGTTTTTTTTTTTTTTTTGGTCAAACCAATATTTGTTCTTGAAGGTCAATGAAAAGGTGGCAGGTTATGCTCTATCATTTGCTAATAGACTATGTCCTCCTATTTAGACCTAGGCGTGTAAGCTTAGTGGTGTATTCGTGCGGTGAGAGAGGTTAGGGTGTGTTATTATATAACGAAAGTGTCTAATATAATAATTTTTTAACGTAGTTCAGATCAATCTTGGCCTTAAAGGTGTCGGTTTTGGGTAATTTCCCACTATTAAGGAGTGAAGTACATGGTTGCTGCTGTTCTTGATGACCTTAAATTGCCTGAAATTTTTCAAAAAAATAGAAATGAAAAACAGGCCAACAACTGGGAGCAATTCCGGTACACAAAATCAAATTCACTTTTGAAGGAGACTATTGTACATAATCTTATTTTATACCGATATGAGAGGTTTTTTGTCATGTGTATTCACTTTCAACTGCTGCTAAAACTTTAGTTAATCTTTTTATACAATTATCATCAATCGATACAGAAGTTCTCTTCTCTTGAATTGCATAGTTGATTGGCTCACTAAGAGTATATGGTGGCTTAGCAGTATGCAAGTTGCACCTTTTTATTTCTTTCTCGCCATATGCAATTTTTTTTTTTATAATTATTTACATGGAGGCCGAAGCCGAAAAATATTAACTAACTAATCAGTGACCTATCGAGGAATTGTCGTGCCCCTCTTAGCTCTTTCAAGTATCCTGTAAGTGGAGCCAGAACCAACTCAATGATGGAACTTTTTAACGACTGAGTCAATCTAAAATTAGACCATCAATATGCACATTGGTTATCTTCTTGATAGACATAAGCTATTGTGTAGTCCAAGTGTCTTTATAAGATCTCACGGCAATTTTCGATTGTCGGTTTATAAAGACTGTTCACAGGCAATGGTTGTCTATCTAGTCTTTTTTTGGGAGCTGCAACATTTAATTCCAAATTTTTACATTGTTGTAATTGTAATTGAAGAATAAATGGCAAGCTGTTAATACAATATTTATTTTTCTAGCCAAGTAACATTTATATCTCTTTTTTTTTTTTTAGTAAACTTTTCTTTCTCATTGTTAATTAATTCCATAATGAGTATTATTTTAGCCACTCCAATTCCCTTGTATAGTACAATTTTTCCTCCATAAGGGACTAAAATAATATCTACTACTTTAATTCCTGTTACAAAAGTAGATAATTTTGTATCTAACTATATAAAAGCGGACATAGGTCTATAAATAAGATGTTATACGAATATCTACAAGACTTTGAATTATCAATAAACTTTCCAAACACGTTAAAAATTTGTCCCTATATATCTATGAACATATATATATATATTCTCCTTCACCAGTAGATGAAGAATATTCCACATGATAATAGGGAATTATTCCATTTCCACATCTCCGTCCTATCTTTTTCTAGCCTTTATTGTTACCTTTTCGTTTTTTATAATTCAATTGCATTCTCTCTCTCTTTTTTTTTCTTTTTCTTTTTATGTTTTAGTATCTCTTTTTTTCTTGTTCACATTTTTCCAGAGTCTTTATATCTCTTTTTGCTAACTTACTTTAATCTTTAACGTTACGTTTTCTATGGTTTTATTCGCTATCGGATTGCCTTGGGCCCTTGAATTAAAGAAGGGCTGACAATTGGTGATCGTGGCTCTCAGATAATTTACTAGTCGAGTTTTTATCTATTGAGTTCTCACGTTATCCAAAAAAAATAAAAATTAACAAGAATTTGCATATCGAAGGAGTAAAGTAGTATTTCACCAAAATAATTGGAGCTGATAAAACAAATAAAGGAAGAGGAAAAGGAAAAGAAACAAATGAGGATTACAAACAAATGCTTACAGCCACGAGGAGTTACGAGTTTATACATGTGTACAGAAAAATTAATCAGTATGTAAATTACTTAGTTAAATTTGAACTCAAACTACCTCTTAAATTTTATCTCGTGAAAACTATTCCACAATCGTTATTTATACTTTAAAAAAAGTAAAAACACGGGAATTATCGGATGGTGTGAAAGCAATAAAAGAAAAAGAAAAAGAAAAAGAAGGATAACGGTTTTTTTTTTTTTTTTTCCTTTCTATGTAAGGTATATGATTCTGGGCTTCTACTTGAGCGTATCTATTCCATTCCGTCATCCAACCACTTTGGTTTCGAAACCTTAAAACGCCCCAGATTCTTTACCCCACTTCCTCAACTTTCCACGCGTACACACCCAAACCTTTGCCATTTAACTCCCTGAGATTATACCCAATTCTTAAGTAGGTCCCTGAGATTCCTTTTTTTTGCTAAGCAGGTCCCTGAGATTCTCTTTTTAATGGCGGAAGGGTGAAATAGTCATTTGCAACTATCAACTTTTTTCTCCAAAAAATCAGGGTGGTATTTAGATTCTATGATTAGTTGATGCACTAATATAATAAGAGAAGTCGGGTTACTCATACAATAAAAGACAAATTGCTTGATTATAAAAGATGTGAATTTACGAGTTCAACGATTTTCTTGAGCGTTTGAGTTTATCCAATATAATATTTTTTACCAAAAATATATATATATATTTTTTAATAGCTGAGAGTGTGTACAGGCACACCCTCCAGAACATTGCCTTTGCTGAAAAACAAGAGATATATGCTGCAGAATAAGCAGGCACGAGTACTGCACAAGGGTTCTTCACGTAGGCAAATACAAGGAATATGTTGGAGGCCAGAAATGGTGGTACCATCTTTCATGTACAAGGTACAATAGCCACTATCGGCTTTCTATAGTTGTCCATGAGATGAGTCTTAACAATACTCTATTTCGGTGCTCTTAAGGATGTGAAAAACTTGTAAGATTACACTACAAAATTAAGTAAAATGTCTAAATAGTAACTTGTTATTATTAGAGGTTCCAAATTTGAACCATGTTTTAACGCCTATTATATCAAAAAAAAAAAATAGAATTATGTTGCTTTTCTATATGGGCATATCAGACAATTTTTAGGCTCGAGGTATTGTCCGTTAATTTTATTAACGGATTTAATTAACGGTGTCGGTGTGGACTTGCTAAGAGAATATTAAAATCTTAGGGACCCACTTGAGAATTGGGCATAATCTCCTGGAGCTATATGGCTTTCAATTCTCCTATATAAGTATATAGCTGGCCCCGACAATAGCAAGGCAAACACCAATCCAATCTTCAATCTCCAGTTTTTCTTTTTTTTTTTCAAATCCCCACAACCGAAACACATTTTTTGCCAGATTACGGCTTGTCAGGTATATTTTTTCGGGTTCAAAGTCCTCAACTATCCTTAAAATATTAACTGAATTGGTGTATACATTGGTTGAGCCGAACTATTGCACTCCGAAATTTTGGTCATTATACAAGAAATAAGTCCGTGATACGTGTGGAAAGGTCTACTGCTGGCATATTGGACATATATGTCGTACCCAGAATCTAGAAGAAGGTGTCGCGTAGGTTACGCCATGGCAGCCAAGAAAGTCAACAGTGTCTTCCAAGATTCGCTTATCGAACTTGCTGCCAAACAAGGAATTGACCTTGTGCCCGTTGACCTCAACAAATCGCTAGTAAAGCAAGGCCCGTTTGACTGCGTCGCTCACAAGCTATACGGCCAAGAATGGAGAAACCAACTCCATGAATTCTCCGCTAAATACCCAGATGCTCTTGTGATCGACCAGCTCGATAATATTGAGAAGCTTCACAACCGCATTACCATGCTTGATGCCGTCAAAAAACTTTCACTGTCGTTTTTTAATGATAGTCCGTTTTCCAAATCATTCGGGATCCCCAAACAGATACCCGTTCAAGATGATTTAAAGTCGTCATTGCTTGATCCCGTCACGACCGAGGGCTTAAAATTCCCTGTAATCGCAAAGCCCTTGTTGGCTAATGGCACCATTGAATCCCACCAAATGTTCTTGATCTTCAACACGAATGGTTTGAAGGATATAAAACCCCCTTTTGTATTGCAAGAATTCATCAACCATGGCGGGGTAGTTTTCAAGGTCTACGTCGCAGGTAAATTAATGATTTTCTAGACTAGTCGATTTCCCTTGTTGCCATGCACTTTGTAAATAGTTTTTTATTTGCTATAGACGATCCTTTTTTTTTTTTTTTTTTTTGCTGGGTCTATATACGATCCCATTTTCATTTATGAAATCATACTTGCCGATTTAGCAAAACAAAGTCTATGTTCGCAGGTGATCATGTAAGATGTGTAAAACGACGGTCTCTGCCTGACATTCCCGAGGAGAAAATGGAGGATGCGACGGAGAACTTTCTACCCTTTTTGCAGATATCGGATGTAACTACTCAAGATCAAAGCGACGATAGTGTTGCCAAGATAATTGAGGACGCTGAGATGCCTCCATCTAGCTTTGTTAACGCAATGGCTCAAGCATTAAGGAGAGCTTTAAAATTGCATCTTTTTAACTTTGATATGATAAGAGATAGTAGTGATGCCAATCGCTACTTTGTCATTGATATTAATTACTTTCCAGGCTACGCTAAGATGCCTTCCTACGAGACTATGTTGATAGATTTTTTCCTTGATGTTTTGCAACACAAGAAGCAAACTACAATCGATTCCAATGGTCATGAACCAGCCTATTGGCCTCTTGAGGAATGTACTTAATTTGGATATGGATTGAAACAGTTGGTTTAATGTATTTTTTGAGTTTGGTTCTTGTATATCTCAACATTTTTGCTAGATGGCAGCACTTTGAAGTGTCTGGTTAATTTGGACAAGGTGTAAAATAAGAATGGTTGTTTTGCAACATGAAAACTTTTACATCCGAGAATTTGGTGGAATGGTTGTTTTCCTCAAAACATGGTCAGAATGCGGTTTTATGGGAAGACTGTGATGAAAATTATAGCTGCTTTGTTTGATTCCTGAGTAGTCAAATATGAGCTTGATTATGTAAGTTCAAGACTCATGAAACATTGAATCACACGTTTCACTCTCTCTAAATTTTGATTTTGGAGGGGGCATATATATGTTAAGTTTAATTTCTAACAAACAAATGATATAAGAAGTTAGTTGTCATCTGGTTCAAGAGTTGGTTTTCTTTAAGGCCAACTTCATCCACTACTCTTGCATATAGATGAAACCCACATTACGTGGGGTTTACTGTTTTATTTCATGGCTGGATAACCATTTGTCCTAATGTAAGAATTTTCTCTGGTTCAAATCAATCTTGGCCTAATAAGTGTGTGTTTTGAGTAATTGCCCATTGATTAGGAGTTAATTACATGGTTATAATTATAATCATGTAATACTGCTTTTCATAGTGTTGTGTAACGCAGATAAAAATAATTTGATACGCGAAATTCCTGTTTACTTCTTGCTACAAGACGAAAACTTTAACATTACATCAACACTTCTTTCATTAAATTCATTTTTAGGTTATATCTATATGTTATATTTACTAAAATTTTGTTTCTAAGCTACTAATTCATACCGAGCCATCAAACCTCACACACATCATGAAGGTGAAGTTTAATTTGGTTGGTTATCCTAGAAGATGTAACAAAAAGAATATAATCAATTAAAATTTAGTTTTTTGTGTTACCCATTACAATTGAGTGAACAAAAGATTTTACTTCTGATCAATATAATCCTCGATCGAGTACAAGTCTATAGGGAGATCTTGCTTAAAGCAATTACTAATGAGTAAGCTTTGTTTCTGAATTTGTTGTCCTCAATCCTAAAAGAGTTTGACGCCTTTCGAACTATGAGACTGTTGGCCGAAAGCAAAAAGTAGAATATGTTTTACATGAAGAGATGCCATTTTAACTTCTTTGGGCATGGAATTTAGAAATTCACAGAGACTTAAATAATTTTGTCGTATAATAACAACCTCTTAGAAAAATGTAAAATTGCATATAATAATTCTAAAAGTGGGTCACACTTTTTTTTTTTTCATATCATAATGGGAGTTTCTAGAAATGGTAACGTGTTGGTTATTCGCAAAAAAATGAGATTATTGTAACTGTTTAGCATAACTTATAACTAAAACCATAATGGATACCCAATGAATTTGAAATCACTACCATAACTGTAGCCGTTAACTATACAAAAAATTGCGGGTATTCCAAGCGTAACCATCTACTTTTAAAAAAAAAAATTAATAAAAAACCAACAAATCTTTCAATTGAAATGCCCAAAGCTCAAAATTAGGGTGAAGTGCATATGACCACCATGTACTTTTGTAAAGTTGCACAATAGCCCCCTGTGATTTTAAAAGTGCACAACACTCTCCTGTGGTTTCTGAAACTTTGCACAATAGCCCCCTGTGGTTTTAAAAGTGCATTGTATTTTCCTGTGGTTTTTGAAACTAAGTACAACAGCTCCCTCAGTCAAAAAATCCTTCTATTTTAATAGAAAGTATGATGCGCACGTGTCAAATGCGCTTTTTTTGCTTAAATTATTAATTATTTGGACAAAAATACCTATTTTTTCCAACCCTAAAGAAAAAAATATGTGTCATATAAGGGTAATTTTATCTAAATAATTAATAATTTAAGCAAAAAAAATATTGAATAATCGTATTTGACACTCGTGCATCACATTTTTTGTTAAAATAAATGGATTTTTGACAGAGGGGGGTTATTGTACTTAGTTTCAGAAACCACAGGAGAGGGGGGGGGGGGGGGGGAGGGGGGGGAGGGGAGGGGTACCATATACTTTTAAAACCATAGGGGGCTATTGTGCCTAGTTTCAGAAATCACAGGGAGGTACTGTACACTTTTCAAATTATAGAGGGTATTGTACAACTTTACAAAAATAGATGGGAGTCTTATGTACTTCACCCTCAAAATTAAAATGAACTACAACCCATACAAATAAGATGATCATAAAATTTAAATTAAATTACATAATCATTGCAATATTTGTCAACTCTTTATATATATATATATATATATATATGTGCATATATCATGTTTGTGTATATTAAAAAATATTTGTATATATATTTTTTGATAAATTAATAATCAAATTTTGAGTTTTAGTTTTTTTCATGTATAGTACCAAAATTTATTGGATTACCTTTTATAAAAATCAAACTCTTTATAAAAATTAAACGCTAATAAATACCTTTGCGGATTTGTTATCAATTGAATACCCATCAATTTTGAACTTAAACCTTATCCTTTATCATCCTTAAGTTTCTGCACCAAATTGCCAATCGTCAAAGAGGGATTGATCAAAGCTAATAGTTAACAAATTTTTAAATAAAGCCTATTATATTCTAATTTACGTCTGTTTTCATGGCTATGAATAGTGAAACTTGTCCACATAACACCTTGGTTGTTTAACAAACTTCTTGTTCATGACCTAACTCTGATCAGGAATTACCTAATATATTGATACGTACTGATCATACCAACGACGAGGACTTCAATTGCCATTTCTAAGTTTGGTAAGAGCAATTCTTGTTTTTGTTGATTAATGTTAACCTTTAGCTTGATCTTGCTATTTCATTTCTTAATTAGACATTGTTGGCAAGAAGGTTAACTAACAAGAATGTATCATCAATTGCCAATTTCAAACTTCTAAACAACAAATGTAGGTCATAACCAGACTGACTTGTCAGAAAAAAAGAAACATCACAAGCTCAAAGCTTTGCATCAAACTTTATCTATAAATAGCTCAATATATCCATTTGGTTTCCTTCAACTCAATATTCCTCAAACTGAATATCTTTCTTGTCCTTCAAAGCTACTCTAATCCTTAAGCTCTCATACAAATTAACAATGGCTAGAACCATTTACACTTGCTTTTTCATCCTTGCTGTGATTGCCATCAGCAGCAGCAAAACATGTTACGCTGCTCGTCATCTGTTGCAATCCACTCCTTCTATGCCTGGATTGCCAACAATCCCATCGTTCCCAACAATTCCAGGCATGCCTAAAGTCTCGTTGCCACCACTGCCATCAATGCCTACCATTCCAAACTTGCCTTCTATGCCCACCATCCCAACCATACCTTCCATTCCAGGCATCCCATTCTCATCTCCACCCCCTTCGAAGAAGTAAGCAATCGCGAAACTGCGCGATGGCTCGTGCCTCTTCGAGCCATTATGGTAGCTTTCTTGATTGTCGTTGCCTTCATCAATGGAGTACTCTATGATCAGTATATCTATATAAGTCTCTTAGGTTTTGTATTTTCAGTCTTGTTTGTTACTTTTGTCATGAAGCATATGTGGTTGCATGTACTGTGTGGTTTGATATATATATTTCAGTGATGTTTAATCCTTCTGTATTAATCGATGAGTAATTCCATATATAGTTTCTTAATTTGCAGTATATCACGAGTGCATAAATGTCGTTATTCCACCATGCAAGACATGACCAACAAGCTATAAGCCTGTATTTTTTTCTTTTTATTTATATGAATAGAACTCACACTAAGTAAATATAATCATATTAGATCACATAAGGCTATAAATCGTGGTGCGACTGCATATGACCAATAGCGGAGCTACTTAACTCCAATTTTTTTTTGAAAACATGTATATTCTTAATGTATTCATATATTTGCATGGGGGTAGATTGTGTAATTTAGCCCACTCACACAAGAATTAATCCTGGGCTGGATCCGCTCACATATGCCACAATACATGGAACAAGTCAATTAAAAAGAAGCTCAAATTTAGGACTTTTTATTCACGAGCCTACAACTTTACTTTTTGTTCTCATCCATGATGACCGCTTTAAGTTATTGTGGAATTCAAATTTAAAAATGATGGGGGCGAAAATGGGAAATCTTTCTCTTTGAAGTAACAAATTAGGCAAAATAGGATCAAGAGAAATGAGGAGATTGCTGTGCAGAAAAATCTAGAGAGAAATTCGAAAAGAAAAAAAATTTATTTTACTATTATAAGGTAAAATCAAAAGCAGTCTTAACAAATTCCTCATGCAATATTAACTCCTCAAAGGTTGTTAAACCAAACAGTCTAGCTAGTGGCATTTTTCATGCTTTAAGTGGAAGAGGTTTGAAATTAATTTTTGAAGTGTGTATTATTTTTTAAAATAATGTAAAATTAACTTAGACCTCTTTTAAATAAAAAAAAAAGTGCGCCAACCCAATCAAAGTTATCTAGAGCTTGACTCGTCTGTCTGAGATGATTTCTTGAACTTACTATAACTTATTATTTTTAAACTACTAAAGGTTGGTTGATCAATATAAACTCATTTAGATTAAACATAATTCTGAAACTCGACAAGAAATCAAACAAGATCAAGCTAATTTTAGACTCGACTTGGTTTGTTGGTGGCAATATTCCATAGGCTTTACACCTCAAGGACATAAAAATGAATCTGTGATAATATATACACGCATTTTTATAAGTGACAATATCATGAAATGAGTAGCCTTTATGATATGCTATAAATTAATATGACTTGATTCATGTTATATATATATATATATATATATCATCCTTTATTTGACATCAAAATTGTAGTTTTTCTCAATAATGATGGTCTTTTGTGTTGGGAATTTTAGAATAAATCTCCAAACCCGGATCGTACACATAAATAAGCGACATACAATATTTAACATGGTTCATCCAACTTTGGTTACGTCCACGGAGTAATTTCACTATTACTCAATATTTCTGACTTTTTGTACGGATAAAGTCTTAACCATCCTTACATGAATATTCACTCACTCTCTCCCAGCAGTACATAAAATATTCTCTCACCCTCTACACAGAGTGATCTCGCAACTTTCACCTGACTGTGACTCAACTGAACCTACTCCTTCGATCCTATATAGATTAATTAGCTATACTGATTATCGGGTCTACATATTCACATGTATGAATTACTATTCAAATCCATACACCGAATTTTGAATATCTCCCATTAATCCAAAATATCCATTAGGCATGCTACACCTAATATTAATGGATTACTCTCACTAATCCTACCATCGGGTCTCTACATTTTCTCTCTGCTCAATTCACTTGACACCTCTCTCCAGAAGTAATTTTCCTCCTCACCACCACCCTCTATTTATAGAAGCAGAGGGGCCAACATTTTGAAATGAAATAAAATGCAGCTTTGAGTATTTACAAAAAAACATCAATTCAACAAAATGGTGTATAATGTAACAATTAATATCGTCTTATATGATTGCAAAATGATAACTGAGAACATTTATAAAAATTTAACGTGCCAAATTCGTATAATAAACAACCCCTTACATTCAATTGAAATGTTGAGTGATCAACTTTGGAGCAAGAAATTGACAAAAAAAAAAAAAAAAAAAAACTTTGGAGCAAGAAGACAAGAGTCGGATAAAATCAAAAAACATACTAAATATGGAGCTAAAGATACGTGCATTATTAATCATTCAGATTGAAAAGCAGGTACTAATATTTCAAGTTCATGTATTTCAGTTTAAAAAACCTGAAGTAGCAAAATGATTTTAAATATCAATTTATTTGTGATAAACCTTATCCGACTTTTGAATTGTTAAAAAGCCCGTCCACGTGCAGTAATCATATCAATTTTAGTAAGTTATTCAATAATTCTTTAAGGCTCTCATGTTGTTCTATAGCTGATGTTAGATCGGTGTAGTTTTCTAACAAAGTGTGATGGGATTCGCAAGCAAAGAGAAAACAGTGGCTGTAGTTTAGTGGTTAGAATTCCACGTTGTGGCCGTGGAGACCTGGGCTCGAATCCCAGCAGCCACATTGCTTTTGTTAAATTTTGCTTATCTTTTTTTTTTTTTTTTTCCTTTCTGCTAATTCATACACCACTGAGCGATACAACCTTATCAAATCTATCAATGCATATATCAATCCTTTGCTTTTGTGATGTTACATCGAATTCCATTACCTTTTAGATTTTTATAGTGTATAATTACAGTGTGCGTATTGTGTATACTTATAGTATACTTGCTTTTATGTATGAAGTTTAAAAAGAAAAGATAGTGCTCAACATAAAAGCATACATGAAGTTATCAAATTCATATCTCCAATTTCATATGATAGGATAAAGCTTGATTTAGTTGTAATTTATACTCATGTAAGTTAATGAAAATATTTTGGAAAACTAGCAAGAAGATATATGGTGTGATGAATTCCCAATACAACTTGTAATTATCATACGATTCTTTCTCAACATGCACTAACATTTTTTTTTCCTCGCCAAGACAACATGCACGTGATGTTCCTCTTGCAATCTGGGTATCATTTGATCAGATCGGGTAGGTTTTGTACAGCATAAATCTTTTGCAGTCTCTTTTTTTTGTTTTTTTTTGTTGCTAAGTTAGCAAAATGATTCATTAAAACTCAACAACATTCATACATCAGTAAACAAAGCACCCAAACACATCAGTCACTAAGTTGGGTGCACCCAAATCTTTTGCAGTACTCTCTGATGCAAACTATTATTCTCTCACGATCTGCTGCGATTAATGCATAAAAGTTTCGAGAATAGTTTGTCGATAATCAGAAAGTCTTGTCGCGAGCCAAGTAGAGTGACACGCGGAAGTAAAATTGTTGCTTTGTGACATAAAAGTCACGGGTTTGAGTTACGGAAAAACTTTCTCTTACAAAAATACAAAGTAAGACAGGTACAATATATAGATCCTAAATCCTTTCTCATCATTTATTGACAGATCTGGGATTTTTCTTTCTTAGAAAAAGATTGAAAAAGCTTCTTTTTAGAGCTAAGAGTGACATTTCGAATTTCACATATTGAACTGGCCTTTGATTAGTTGTGTTTGCAGGAAATATACGTGATAATTAAAATAATTGTGTAGTGAAAAAATTAATCATGTATCCATTCATATTTAATTATACAGATCTAAATCAGATAATAATTTAATCTAATTAAATTAAACCTGTAATAGTTCTAAGATTACCTCTTGAAGCATTTGATCCACACAGAATCCGCGCTTGCTAATTGGATTACTACCCCTATTAGGTTTCTAGAGAAATCCTATATATTTTTCTGACTGATAAAATTGTGCTAGCTATTTCTTTATCAGAATAGTTCTATATATAGGAAACACATATGACCTAAGTCATAAGTGGGCTGGTCTTAAACTTACCAGTCTCGGGATCCATAATAATCAGATCACCATCTAATTACTACGAGCCTAATTAAATTAATATTTAGGATGATCCTAAATTTAATTTAATATTTTCTCTAATCCAATTAATCTGCAAATTATATTTGTGTGTGACCTCTCGGGTTCATAATTAATCGGTAGCTAATAATTAATTCCACTAATTAATTAACGGTAGCTAATAATTAATTTCACTAATTAATTAAATTAGAACTCTTTCTAATTAATTCACAAATCGCGAGTGACACCTAACAGTATATCACGATTACCCAATTAAAGATGAAGTGCAAGCATGCGAACCCAAATAGTAATTTATATGCAATCAAATCCTACTGTCTCAATTATCCCGATTGAGCCAGAGTCGTAGCTTGGGTCGTCAAACTCTCTTACTTGACCATATGCCAAAATCCAATTAATTAGTGACTAATGAATAATTCGTGAAACGACTTCTACTATTCCACCTTGGCCAAGGATTTCAAGTCACTCAATTAATCAGATTGCATAGGACACCCAATTGACAGTTTTCGTATCTACACATACATTTCTGCATGACGGAATAAATCACAAGCACTTAATACATTATCTAATCCATGATTAGGACTAGCTTATTTACACCATCAAATCATGACATTCCTAATCATGAGATAATCGTAGTGTCTCAGGTCTGAGGATTAATGACATAATTACATGATGCAACGAACTATTGACATTCCATGTAATTTGTTGCATTGGTGGTCAAGTCCAGTTACTTATTCATAATAAGTACTTATACATCTATTACAACGATACAAGACAAATCGCCCAAACTGATATCTCATATAATTTGGTTAGTAAACTGTAATCCGATCTATTTGAATAAACTAACGCCCAATTAGTTTACCCTTTGATCGGGAATAACTTTTAGAATATATTTATGATTATAGATTCCGTTACTCATATCCTTACTTCTAAGGATAGAATCTATAAATAGTATTTTAAGAACGTTATTTATTTAATCAAAATATTTATAATAAATAAATAAATTGTCCATATTAAATGAATTAATAAATTAATAACACATTATTCATAATTTTAAAATTACAATTTATTGACTTTTGGACATTATTCCTAACAGTGTCATCACAAAAGAAACTAGTGAAATGATTTAAATTGTAAAAAAATTCTTATGTTCAACAATCGGATCAATTGGTTGTAATTATATACGTGAATTTCACATTTCATATATTATAACCGACTGTTAAAAGAAGATCAACTCTAAATTGTTTCTTGAATCTCGTTTTTCTGGACCACACAAAAACCATAAATCAAAAGAACAACAAGAAATAGTAGTTATTTCTCACTGTCTTAAAAGAAGAAAGCAAAAGAACCAGAATCACAAGTGTCGGGTTAATATCAAGAGAAAAAAAGAAAAGAAAATAAAATAAAAAAAGGAGATAAGCTAGTGAGTAATGATCAGGCCCAAGTGTATCCCTTGAAGCCCTCAAAAGCACCAGAGGGAACAGCCTTTCTTAAATGGTAGGATCAGTGTTGCAGGAGTCTCCTTAAATTCAATCAAATAATATTTCATACAAGTTGCACATCTCAAGACAACAATGATAAACACCATCAATTTAATTAATTACCTTCCAAATCCTTCCAATTAAAATATTAATCGAGGATCCGTATTATTTACTCTGTTGTCTTATTACATTATGAGTGAGATTTGAAATGTTAATTTTATCTAATTATAATAAAGTGAAAATGATCTCTATTTAGAAATATATTTGTCTTACATAAATAAATCAAGATTTTTAATACCAATATATATAACATCTTAAATTATTTCAGGTAATACTAATTGGTTTTGGACCCATTCTTGTTTTAGGCATAAATTCTGGTATACAGCTACTCGAAATTTAAACACATACAATTAATTTTAAGATATAATTCCATATTATTATTAATATCTACAAATTTTAGAAAACTATTTATTTAAAATATCATTATTACTTCATTGTTATTGAATCAAATAACTAATAACTCAATCATTCTGATACAATTATATCAAACAATTAATAAATCATATCTTTTTTTATCAAACCGAATTAAGCAATTAATAGTTTATATCTCGATGAACTTATTATTAATATTAAAAAAATCAATTTTTATCATCACACAACAAAATAAATAACTTTATTTTTTATTAGAAAGAGATTTAACGTCCTACAACATCATAATTAATTACTCGCATTCTTCTAAATTACATTAGCAGGGTACCATAGCCTAGCGGCCTAAACATATAACATATCCTTGAAGGAGACTTCCATGTTGACAAAACAAAAACAAAAACAAAACAAAAAAAAGAAAAAAGAAAAAAGAAGGATACTTCCATGAACCATCACATCCTCATCTCTTTCCCGCTCTTGCAAAAATATTTCAATCCAATAACACGTGTCATTACCCTATTTGCTTAAATATGGACCCCACCGAACAATGTTGCTGCTATATATATCCAACCCACGTTACACTATACTTACTACAAACCCTAGCTTAGCTCATCACTTTCTCTCTCTATACATACATACACAGATAGTTTCTCTCTCTATATATACATACATACACATTTCGCCTCTCTCTCTATATGTATTGACGGCGAAGTGTTGTCATTTTCATGTGATTGGAGCTGACCGTACGGTTACTATTGCATATATATATACATATCTGTATTGCATGAAAGCCGGAGATGGCGTCGGCGTGCGTGAACAACATAGGAATGTCGCCGGAAAATTTTCTGGAGTGTCCGGGGGGGATGTACTCGTCGTACGGGTGGTTGAGTCCGAGAATCTCAATCAGCAGAGAGTTTCCGGACGAGCAAGCGACGAAGGTTTCTGACGGCAAAGTTTCATTTCAGCAGCGAACGCAGCCGTCAACGGCGGAGGAAACAGATGCTGAAGCTTCTAGTAAAGATATTAATGATTTCGAGTTCCGGCTTGAAGATCCGGTCACTATGCTTCCTGCCGATGAGCTCTTCTCTGACGGAAAGTTAGTTCCGCTGCATTTGTCGACGGTCCGGCCTGAAGTTACGGAGACACCGCCGGAGACGTTGGAGGTGAAATCATCGGATACGTCGCGGAGAAATGAGATTTCCGTTACGGATCCGTACTTGTTCTCACCTAAAGCACCTTCGTGTTCGATTCGCTGGAAAGAGCTTTTAGCGCTAAAAAAGCTCTATTCCAACAATAACAATGGAAAACACGGTAACAATCGAGATGACAAAACGTCGTCGTTGGCTTCTTCTTCTACAAGTGTCATTAAATCTCTCAAATATTACAACAATGCAAAGCACGGTTACAATCGCGATGACAAAACGTCGTCGTCTCTTGAATGCAACAATGCCAAGCACGTTCACAGCCGCGAAGCTTCAACAAAAGCTACTAAATCTCACAAGATCAACAATGCAAAGCACGGTCACAATCATGAAACCTCATCTTCATCATCAAATTCGACAAAATCTATCAAAAACTTTCTCCATCGCAGTTCAAAATATTCTTTAACTCTCCCCTTGTTAAAGGACATTGAAAACGACACCGTTTCACTGTCGTCCTCATCGCGGTTATCTCTTTCATCTTCATCCTCCGGCCACGACCACGACCACGATGAATTCCCTAGGCTGTCTCTCGACACCGATAAGCCTCTCTCTCGCCTTTCAATTCCCAACCAAAACCATCCTAGAGTTCGCGTTGCCAAGCCAAGATCATCCTCATCGTCATCGTCGTCGTCGTCGTCGTCGTCGGAAAATTCTTCAGCTCTAGGTTTTGGTGTCTCGATGGATAGTCCAAGGATGAATTCTTCGGGGAAGATAGTGTTCCATAGCTTGGAGAGAAGTTCAAGCAGTCCAAGCAGCTATGGTGGACCCAGGTATAGTAATAAACATAGAGGAGCAATGGAGCGCTCTAAATCAGCTAACGTCGTCCGTGTTACGCCGGTTCTTAACGTCCCGGTTTGCTCTCTTCGCGGCAGCTCTTCCAAATCTGGCAGCGTTTTCGGCTTGCCGTTATTCTCTTCCTCTCAGCCCAAAAAGGATAGTCTCCAGCACAGCAACAAGAATCGGAATAATTAATGGTTTTAAGTTCTATTGTCAAATTATTCGATATATTATTATTTTTTCAATCTAAATTTTCGAAACTATAAGACCATTCTCAAAGCCTGTACTATATTCAAAACCACAAAGAATATTGTCACAATTACAAAAATGTCCTTAGCAAACAATTTCTTGTTATAAATCAAATTAAATTTTATCTCACTAAATTGTTGCTACAATGGAGACAATTTTTTACTCGGAGGAGAGATTTGGGTAATGCTAAACCTTTTTTTTTTTTGCCTTTTTCTAATATAAGGTTTTGTTGATTTTTTATCTTATGGAGGTTCTGATTTGGGTGTTTTTGTTGTAATCTTGTGTTGAGGCAAAGCCCGCATGACAATACTGTTGGTGGGGTTAATTAGGATTGGCTTTTTTTGCACGGATCTTTTTCAATTTACTAGATGTATATATTGTGGGGGGCCTCTTTTTTGTCATTGTGATCATGATTGTTCTTTTTAGTTAGTTGTATGCTAACTTTGATGTTTCCAAATTGAATAATGGGTTTGACCAAAAAATTTGAATAATGGGTTCGTTGGTTATGTTTTGAGAAAGGAAAAAATTTTTATTTAGTCTCTATTGTTTGTAAAGTGTTTTAGTTTAATTCTTATTATTTAAAATATTTCAATTTAGTCTCTATTGTTTTCTTAAAAATTTTAATTTCATCCCTATTATTTAAAGTTTTCAATTTCGTTCTTATTATTTTCCAAAAAAATTTAATTTAGTTCCTATTATTTTCAAAAAATTTTAAATTCATGCTTATTGTTTCTCAAAAAAGTTCAATTTAGTCCTTGAATAATAGGGATGAATTTAAAATTTTAAGAAAATAATAGGCACGAAATTAAAATTTTTAAAAAATAATAGGAACGAAATTAAAACGTTTTGGAAAATAATAGTGATTAAATTAAGACATATTAAACAATTAAGACAAAATTAAAACTTTTGGTAAAACAATAAGGACTAAATGTGAAATTTTCCCTTTTGAGATATTTCTTCTTTTTGGTTCTTCTCTTTGGACTGAAAAGCAATCGAATCTTCAATTTCTACTCCACATTTCGAAACAGTTAGGTTTTTTCATTAGATCAACGATCATCTGATCTTTTTATATTATATAAAAATTATTATTTTATTTCATAGTCGGATAATTGTTTGCTTCATGTAAAATTTTTCCTTTTTGAAAAAGTTATTTTTACATTTCTCTGAGTTAATACCACGAGCAATCTCGTAACTTGCTAAAAGTTAATATTTTGGTTCTTAACGATATGAGACAAATGAAGCGATAACATGTATGCTAAATCTCATTCATTAAAATCTTTTTAAAAAATAACAAATATTATGATTTAAAATTTTAGGGTAAAAAATCACTACAAAATAAAGCATATAGGAGGGGCTATATTATCAATTTCCGAAAAGATGAAGGAATAATTCTGGGATTAAATCCATCTTTTCAATTGTAAGATGTCGGGGGGTCAATGAATGCGTTCTTGTAACTGTTGATGGTCTATGCGCTCCTCTGTGATCTCGTGCTCTGAACCTTTTTTATAGCATGCATCTGCCATGGTTTTTGTCTCTTTGCATCTGCTTGGATTTATTTAATTTCAGTGACTCTATGACTGTGTTTAATTTTCTACTTCTTTAATGTGGAATTTTGGAAATGATGAACAGCTTTCAAATTAATATATATTTTCAGATGCTGCCAGCTTTGCTGATACACTTATTTCTGAACAGTGTTATTGTTAGTGGCAATAATGAACGGTACTGATATGCCCCCTCGAGTTTTATGGATTACATCTTTTAATATATGTGTACGACTTAATTAAGTAGATTTCTTTGAATCCAAAAAAACAAAACAAAACAAAAGAATGGTAAATTTTATCATTGCTTTAAAATCTATACAACTGCCATTAATGTTACAAATCTTGTTAGCATGTCACGTCAATAATATACCAATTGGCTCCAAAAAGTTTAGATCTAATGGTGGGGTAAGAATTTGTTAATTTCACGTTTTAATTTAGATTTTTTTATCACAATTATTATCAAATTCTTAATTAATTTGGAGTATGTATTGGGATGAGTCGCTGCATCACTAGATTTATAACTTTAGGATAGATTCAATGTGACTTTGTCTAAAGTGAATTCGTCATTATTAATAAAAGAAATGGGATGGTGTTTATTTTTAGTGTTAGATTTAATGTAAATTCTATAAGATGTAGCCTCATGACAACCAAAAATTGGTCCAATCATTTTTTTGAATTGGTGTATAATGAGAATTTCATATGCGCCGTGACTATCTTTTAGATTTATTTTTGATTTGATGTTAGAGTGGTTTATGTTAGCAAGCAGAATCTTGCGAGGAGGAGACCCTAGCCCTCCGTCTAACCTAAATTATTTTTCCATGGCTTGGCGTGACCGTCGGATCCAACTCTCTTTACTATGCATGATATCTACATGTGTGTTTTCAAATCTGCTTATGATTTTTGACCAAAAATAAAAAATAAAAAAAATCTGCTTATGATTTGAATGATGAGTTGTTTGACCAGTGGTCTTACTTGCTCTTTGGGGACCCAATCATGTTGTCATTTTTAGGCCAAGTGGGATATGCGAGCACCCATTGTTTCTGGGAAATTGTGCTCTGACCAACTATTCTTCCCGACGATGGTTAAGCCAGTTTGGTCATTTTCTTGATACCCACTGTTTTTGTTTTGACACTCATTCTGGCATCTTGTAGATTTGGATAATTGTTTGGCATGTTAACTTAGTGGGAATTGCTAGAAATTATTAGTTCGATGGTTGTGATTGAGTATATGAATTTTATAAACGCGTAAGGTTCATTATTTATTTAGTTAGATGGTCCGACTATTCATTTTTTAGCGTTCTAAACAATCATATAAATTAAAAGATAAATTCTTTTTTCTTTATTCACTTCTTAAATACTTAGTTACACGTTGTACCATGATAATGAATTAGGCTAACGTAGTCCTCTTATGTTATACATGTTTATTGACTAGTGCTGAATTAGATCTCAGCTTAGTAAGACTTCAAACAAGTTTCAGAAGAGTTGAACTTAAGTCCAGTTTCTGTCAATTCATTTTAAAGCCTTCTAAAGGTAACTAACTCGATATACAAAATTCTTGTTATGTGTAGAATTTCAAAAATAGTTAAACTCACCTTAAAATCTATTATACATAATCTTACGTTATATTTTTTAAACCTTGTGCCCCTAAATGGCGATTGCAAATTAAGAGAGTATCCGTTAGCACATGGTTGGTGTCTACTGTTGAGGCAGCCTTAAATTTAGCATTGCCATTAATTTATTTATTCTTTCTTGCACAGTGTATTGTCTTTGGCGTTATGCATATAATTCTCTACACACAATAGAATAATGTGGGGATCCTGGAATCAGGGTAACAGTAAATGAACGTGATCCTGCAATGTCGGTTCTCTGCTAAGATTCTCTATATGTTTCTGCATATATACCTCTCTCATGTGAGGAAAATTTTAAAAATAACGAGCGTTTCAAATGATTAAAAAGAAATAAAAATAATATATGATAGAGAAATAGAAATAGAAAGAAGGACACTGATAATGGTGGGCTATGGGTATATTCTTGTCTTAATCCATCCATGTCTATTATGGATTTAGATATTTTCCTAATCTCCATTGTCTTCTAGTCATTTGGAAGTGAGATCGGGACTTAGTTGAGATTTAATTTTATGGTGTTAATTAGATGATTTAGACAATGGAATTAGGAAGCCATTAATGCTTGCATGTTTTTTATAGCAGCGCACGACTAATTAAAAGGAAGGGCTTTCCAATAATCATGTTATTAAAAATACAGAGCTCCACACACCATGTAGTGTTCACTCACTACAGACATACACGATCGGGTCGTTTTGAAGCAGTTTAACTACTGCACTTAAGATTCATAACGTGTTGCCAGGTTGCTTTATAATGGCCTAGTATTGAAAAGGATCGCCACTTTCCTTTCTTGTCTGTTTACTTGCTACTTTTCTTGTTGGTTTTTTCTCACTTGAACAAAATTAAATAGTATATTTCAAGAAGGGAAAAATGCAGCAATAGTCCCCATTGTTTACTCAAAAGTCAATATAATCCTCATTGTTTCAAAATGCTCAAAAAGGTCCCCAATGTTTATAAATATGCTCATTGTGGTCCCCACCGTTAAAAGTTTAGTTAGTTTTAACACATATAAACAGTGTTTCAAGGGTATAATTGGAAATTCAGTAAAAAACATACAATCTCACACAAACACACCAAAAAATACACACTAATACACCCTAAAACACACACACACGAACACACACAAGAACACACATGAACACACACTAGAACACACAGAAACACACACACACGAACACACACACAGAAACACACACACACGAACACACACACAGAAACACACACACACGAACACACACACAAGAACACACACACACGAACACACACACAAGAACACACACACACGAAAACACACACACCAGAACACACACACACGAACACACACACACGAACACACACCAGAACACACACACACGAACACACACACACTAATATTACACACACAAAGCCAAAAACACATACACAAACTCGCGAGGGTGGGGGTGGGGTTTGCAGTGGGTTCACGTGGGTGTGGGTTTAGGTGGGGGTGGTGATGGAGTGGCTGGTGGCTTGCGCTCGCGTGGGTGGGGGGTGCTGTTCGCGGTGGGCTTGCGTGGGTGGTGGGTGCTGTTCGCGGTGGGCTCGCATGGGTGGGGGGTGGTGTTCGTCGTGGGTTCGCGTGGTGGGGTTAGTGTTCGCGTGGTGGAGGGTGGTGTTCGTCGTGGGCTCGCGTGTTGATGGTGGTGAGTGGAGGTGTGGGTGGTGGTGACTGGCGGTGTGGGTGGCGGCTGGTGGCTGGTGGTGGTGTTGACACAAAGCCAAAAACACGGGTGGTGGTGTCTGGCGGTGTGGTTGGCTGGACGTGGTGGTGACTGGTGGTGTGGGTGGTCGTTGGTGGCTGGTGGTGGTGTTGACCGGCGGCTGTGAATTGGGTGTGGGTGGTGGTGGTGGTGGTGGTGGTGGTGGTGGTGGGTGTGGTGGAAGAGGAAGAAGAAAGGAAGGATAAGCTTGTAATTTTTTGATTTAATTAGGGGTAGTTTAGTGATTTTATGTATTTTCTGTTATATTTTTAACGGTGTGGACCACAATGAGCATATTTATAAACATTGGGGACCTTTTTGAGCATTTTAAAACAATGAGGATTATATTGACTTTTGAGTAAACAATGGGGACTATTGCTGCATTTTTCCCTTTCAAGAAGGGTGTAATTGTAAAAGATTAAAATGCAAACAAATGATTGAGGAAGACGGGTGCCTTGACACACCAGCCGAATTCTTATTGTGTGATCTGAATGTCACACGTTCAAATTGTAAAAACAACATTTTAAAAAATATAAAATACAATTGCATATTATAATAGATGTTGAGATCGATCCAATCTTTCACCAAACCCCTTATACATCAAGTGTTTTATGTACCAAGCTACACCTTACAAAGAAATAATTGATATGCCAAGATTCAATAACTAATAAAGAGACTCTAGGTGCAATAAATAATATCTTGAGCACTCATCCATTTAAAGTTACTTTTAAGTTTGACAATCATATATTGATATCATCACAATTTTACAAATTACTATCCACAAGCAATCAAAGGCCAAATTGAATCTAAGGCTTGATTTTTGTCCCTTTTTCTCTGCATGGATTATTTTTTGTGGCGTTGTCAGATCCATATAGCCGATCCTACTTGGTGAGATAAAATTTTTTTGTAAAGAACGAATTAAGCTGGAGACTGAATCTTTATTTTATCCTACAACATTGCTCTATCAGTAGGGTGAAAGCTGCAGTAGTCAATTTGGCAGCATGCAAACCCGTTGGGTTGCGAATAGGAACAAGAAAATCAAGGGCAAAGATCTAATGTTCCCATGTTGTTACCCTCTTTGCTTCTTTGGATTTTTCTTGTGCTTTTGCTTTATATTCGCAGTATGGCGTGGTTGAGAACAGTAGTCATGATTTGTACCTGTGTTTTCTCTATAAGGGCTACTTCGTATCCCATTTTGGTCCTCTGCATTGATTATCACGTGATCTTCTCCTTTGCCAAATATGGTATTTTATCGTCCATATCTTTTTGGACCTCCCCTAAAGAGAATATCATAAACTGTAGAGTTATGAAGGGGATTTTGTTTCGAAATGATCTAATTATTCAAAATGATTAACTGTTCGACTGAACTTGTTGAATCATACTCTAGAGTTCTAGACAAACTAAAGGATCGTGTGTGTATAGTGAGTGGACTCCATATATTGTGTGGGATGCACGCGCTTATAATAGGGTGATCGTTTGAGTATCTGATCTGCCCCGTATAAAGATTAATTATCTAATAAATATGTATTCAAAACGATAATAGTTGAAAAATTAATTAAAAATACGTGAAAGATATAATACCACAAGCTGACAATTCAATGATACATGGTAGCATCGCAATGGTTGCCCCTTCAAAATACATGCATTGTCAAATAGAATTGGCAGTCATATAAAGAGGAAAATTAAGGTTCTACTGAGCTTGTCAGCATGTAGAATCGATAAATTGATGTTAAGAGCAGTTAAGTGTATGAAATTTTCAATTCTTACAGTGTGAAGGGTTTGAAGAAGAATTAGACTATTTTGATGTGCATTATACGCATTCCTACTCTATATTTTTTGTAAGAAATTATTTTCACGACTTTAACCTATAATGTTAAATCGGTGTTTAATTACTAGTTTCTGAGCAGCTTCGCCTTTGATGAGTAGAGCCCCACATGACCATCGAGGCAGTGTGCCAGTGTCCTCGCTCACAATTTTCAAGTCGTCCAACAGACTATATTATTTCGACTTCCTGCGCAATGGCTATAGTCCATAGCAGAAAAAAAGCATATTGGTTTCCTTTGATCATTATTACATAATTTTTTCAGAACAAATCAATAACACGTAACAATATTACAACGGTGTAAATTGGATACTAAATGCTAAAAGCTATTCCATTTGTCCCCATTAGCTTCTTAATCGAGGCCTCATTGATGGGGGCATCTTAATTATCCGTTACATTGACAAAGATTACTTGTTGCCAGAAAAAGTATTTGCATATTATGGGATTAATAAACTTGACATTATTATAAGTCTCCCGATATTGTTACATCGATCATGCTCGATCAAGAAATTCATGGGTTTGAGCGTTGGAAATATCTTCTTGTAAATGTGAACATAACAGATCTCGAAGTGAGTGTTACTTTTTTTTTTTTTTTTTTCTAATTTGTGCATAGCAGCAGTTTTGTGCACTGTAATGCCTTTACTTTTTGATGTTCCCAAAGAAAAGGAAATAAGAAAGAGAAAGGAACTTCAAATGTCTATAATGCATTATTTGACCATACGATCACACATTAATAGGACATCACATCATGTGAGTCCCGTTAATGTATAAGAGCCAAAACTAAATGACTTGACCCAATAATTTTTCCATTCTCATCAAGGGCAACTTCTTGTATATTTTGTTTTAATCTTTTGAGATATGAAATGTGCTTTATATATGGACTACTTTACCATATGTGCTAACTTCTCAACTCTGCCTATATTCAACCTCAATATTTCCAATTGAAATCATAATATAATTCAAATCCAAACATCTCTATCTTAATCAATAGCTTTTTCCTTTTCTTTATCTTCATCCATCTGTTAAAGAGTCATTTATATTTCCTTTTTAACTTGTAGACAATATAAACCCTATACATTAGGCAATCGAGTATGATTCCTCTTATAATTGTATAACATTATGAATGAGATTTAATATTGTAAATTATTCACATCATTCAATTCCTAATATTATTTGTCAATCGTTAGATCTTACTCATAATATCACAACATTAAGCCACATTCATTCCCCAGGCATCAACAGCCTTTCTCTTGTCTCCATATGTAAAGTACAATGTGATCTATATAAACCTAACTAGTTGAGAAATAATGTAGAGTATTTGCTTAGATCTGTCACCATCTTAAGCGTTGGTTGTTTTGTTTGGTGAGCATCTGGAATAATTAGTGAATTACAACACTATTGTACCGCAGATAAAAGATTAACGAGTTTGGGTAATACAACAATAGTCGACTCCAGATAGATAGCATATAAAGCCAATTTCAATAAACTTATTGGAGGGTCCCATTGACGTGCATTATTCTTGTGCGGATCTTGTGGACGGTGCAGTAACATTGCCAAAACCTTCCAATGTCCAAACTTTGTAATGTACAGTACTTGTACAATTTTGTTTTAAGTGAACATCTAGCTGGATTTGCAATGACGTCATCATAAGCCAATTTTTTCGTACTCCATAAGTTGCCGTACTGCCAGCAGCCATGCTTGGCGGTTGCTGGTTGATCGTACGCTGTATTGAGAACGACATTACCTCGAGGAACAAGCGAAAGGTTGGCTCCAATCCGGTAAGGATTCTCTCATTTCATATTTTTCCTGCTGGGAAAGGAAGGAAAGTAGAGCTTCTTTTCGGGATTAGAATAGGTCAAACTTTGGGCGGGTTGCTAGATTTTTTTTAAGTGTAGAAATTTCAATAGTCGGTCTCTCTCTACATGAGATATTATAGAATTGTACTCAATAGTCAATCAATTCAATTCGACACATACGTGGGTTCGGTCCTCCAAGATCTGAAAAGGCAGACGGAATAGAAATATAATATTATGCAATTGCTTGTTTACTTGCTGAATTACTTCTTTTCCTGAAGAAAGAGAAAACCTACTCTAAATGGGCAGCAATGAACGAAAAGCAATATGAACGTGTTATTCTCAAACCGATTGATAGATAGTCTGATCTATTCCATCGTCGTAAGTATTCCCCACTAAGCTTTCAATCTTTCTCACTTCGATCGTCACGCGGTAGTTAAAATTTCACGTTCTGATAAGAATTAATAAACTAATAAATTTTCAAAAGGTTGTTTCAAATAAATTTTGGATTACAAATTATAAAAATAAATTTGATGGTTTAGAATATACATCATTTTTGAAATGAGAGAGAAAAGAAATGAGAGGGTCCAAACCCGGCGCCAACCATAAGTTGTCCTTGACTTTTAATTATCAAACTGGACCAAAACTGCCTATTTAGTGATTTAAATAATTTTATCGTAACTGTATCATTACTTTCGCTATAATTAATTTAAGTTATAAACGTAGAACGTCATAATGTTTGAAGCTAGTTGGATAAAAGGTTGATTCTTTGAACCAAAAATTTAGATGATGTTCAATTTAGAATTCTGTCTATTTCTCTATCCTATGACTTGTTCTTGATTATTGACCAAAAAAAAAAAAATAGAGTAAGAGATTCTTGTGATGTATGAAGATTGTTCAGTGGTTTAAATAATTTTATCATTATTGTATTATTACTTTCATTATAATTAGTTTAGCTCATAATATTTTAAGGTTATAGTGTTATGAATGAATTTAAAATTAGAAAGAAGCGTCTCAGATTTGGGTAATAATTAAAGATAGTTCGACACCTTACTAAGGTAGGTTGTTTGAAACAAAAATTTAGATGATGTTCAATTAGCATTCTGTCAATATATTTCTCTATCCCATGACTTTTTTCATTGTTAGTAAAGATTTGTTCTTGATTATTGACCAAAAAAGTCTATAGTAAGATTCATGTGATGTCATATCTGATCTAAATGATAATTATATTGTTGATATACAGGGACGGATCTATCTTAAGGTGAGGATGTGCACATGCATATCTTCACTTTGGAAAAAAAAATAAAAAATATTTGTTTTTTGTTATTTTTTTTAGAAAAATTATTATATTTGACACTTTGTACACATCTTGAATTTTTTCACTGTACGAGTACATACCCTGAGTGTGGGTGTCTGAGTCCGCCACTAAATATATCTCTTGTTAACCACCTCATCACTTCATCACCATTTGATTTTTATAATCATGTTATTATGTTATTAAGAAATTCAAATCCCCTCAAATTAATCCACGTTATTTTATATTGTTTCGTTATGTGCATGGGTCAATTATCAACTGTATTTGTAAGTTGATGTTCTATGTCGTTACCTAAGAATGGAATCGATCTTCCTTTTCACAGCCCTCATGGACTGGTTCTGAACAAGTGCAAAATGATAATGCAAAGCCACAATGTGTATGACATCATACACGTCTATACTAGCTAGCCTAGGTTATATTAATGATCCTTATTCTCATACCTATGACCATGAAAAGTATAAGTAAACAAATGCACGAATTGATTGTCAATGTTCAACCTGATTCGTCCTCTTGAAAGTTGACTACTTAATTACCTAGCGGCTATAGATCATTGGAATCTACAATTAAAATTAAAGAGAATCTTCAATTCCTTTATGCGAGTAAGGTCTTGATAAGCAAGTACCTCCAAAGATGGAAGATGGCCTTAGGGGGATAATTTGGTGACAAGTAGGAATAGTATTTGCAGGGTTATGCCTTCGTGTCCTTTCCGTCTCCAAGCTTTTCCGTTAAGTAGCTTTCACCCCCCAACCTCCTTTCATGTTTAGCGGCCAATCTTCCCCAAATTATCTTCCCATTCAATCCCGAAAATTAGCTCAGCATCGTCCATTTATCACCTTCCTTTTATGCACTGATCCTTTTCCCACCTTTCCTGGTTTGCTCTCTAAAGGGGCTGGGGCCTTTGTCAGCTCACCACCCTGGTGGGCTACTCCATGGGCCCAGATACTGTAGCCCACTACAGTGGCTCCTTTGGAGAACCTATCAGATAGAGAAAGTATGAAGATTTTGACCCCTAAATCTTCTACGTACACCAACAAAATCATCAATACTCTTTTTTTTTTGAAAAAAGAAAGAGTATTTGCAAAATTTACTTCATTGAGATTATTTGTCTGAGATTATCTTCTTTTTTTTTTTTGGGCCATGAGTCTATACTTACTCTAATATGTATGTTAATACAACGTGCTTAATGGAGATTGCATGACTATTCTAAATGAAATCAAGAAAAGAAATAATGGACATCTATTGAATTAAATATCTGTATGAATTTGCTTCAATACGAAAGCATTATGGGAAGTGTTTACATTGTGTAATTTTTATTAATTACTTGCAGTAAGTAAAACTTTAGCTTTTTCTTAGTTAATTAGGTTGCATAGAACAAGTAGTTGATCACCTATATATAGATTTATTACACTCCTGATATTCCTAAAAATAGTATATCAGATTTTGGACTACTCAGACTATTGTCACTGCATACAAGGACGTTGTTTCTAATCGAAATCTGAAAAAGCAAAAGCGTTTCAAAGTAATCACATATTCCATTCGAGTTCAATCGAAGGTAGATATATAAGTCTATTCTAAACCCTTCAAATCATTAGGAGCATGTTTACCCGGAAAATGATGAATTTAATCTGTTTAATTTTGATCCACATGTATTCGCTTGGAGACTTGAAAACTCCGTCAACTTGCATATTCCAAAAGATAGTGGATTTAAATCCTATTCGCCTAGTCGTAGCGAGTTTGGAGTGTGGGCGAGGATATGTTAACATCTTAAATTTGAATAAGTGAGGAAGTTTTTTTTTTATTAGGTTGGTCCCGATGTAGGCTTTATGTCTAACTTATAACTTAGATCATATTTCTTTTTAACAGGTCAAATAACACCCCTAGTGTGAGTCCGAAAACTTTTTCAAGAAAGTTTCCGGTTAAGGAAAAAAAAGTTGGTGGATCTTTTACATGTAGACTTCATTCGTTGGTCATATATAAGCCACAAGTTTGTATATATCTAGTTCTTGCATTATGCTTGATGTTATGTTGCTACTTGCTAATGTTTGTCGAATTCTTGGATAGTTGCATTCGTTTGTTTGCATAGGTAAAGTTCGTAATTAGTAGGTCTCAATGTTAGCCAATGAAACTTATGGCTTACTTGACTTTGGCAGCAAATTCTTGTTTTACTTTCCCACTCAACACTGTGCAGTTACTGTTTGTCGGCAAACTAGCTAGTTCATTTTCTTTTTTGTTAAACTTTGAAAATACACACCCACAGGCTGAGCATGTACAATCTTGCAACTACAAGTGACTTTCCTATGTAATTTAACAATAATGTACATCCGTTGTCTCTCGTCAAAATTGTTGGAAATTGATACAGGATTACGGGAAGTGATAAAAAATTTATGAGATTCGATTTTAAATTTACGAATTCTCATACAGAGATTATAGAGAAATACTCTGTTTTCTGAATACGAAAATGCTCATATACTAAACTCTCAAACTAACATATGATTTTGATATGTTTTTGTGGAGTTATATTTCTAGTTGCTTTTCTAGATGGGAGGACGCTTGTAAGTTTGGATAAAAGTATATGAGTATAAGACTATAAGTAAGATTTAAACTCTCTCCAATTATTTCGTTGGTCAGTAACCTAGAGGTGTTGTATAAGCCTCTAATTTAGATGTTAGAGAGAACAAGGATAATTGGCATAACTTACGGAATGTGGTGCACACTTATCATTATAATCTTGGGTTCGGTGGATTTGACAAGACAAGTTCATTAATTTTTCGAGAACTTAATAATGCATCATATATTTTGAGCTTAGGCATATGACAATCTGAACTACTTATTCGATGACGTAAAGGCTTAGGGAATTTTTATTGATCTTTCACCAACCTACATGTTACGAGATGAAAATAGCTGACACTTATATTGACGCTAGTGAGGTTGTATTATTGAATTTAGAGTTTCGACTTGATAATTTTAAATTTTAAGGTCTAAATGTAAGTTTTGAGGACGAAACTTTTTTTTAAGGGGAGAATGATGTAATGTCCCGTAATTGGGGCATTGATTTAATCAAATTATTTTATTGGGAGTAAGATTTTAAATTAGAATTTGTATTCAGCAACCCTGGTAGGTGAATAACTCCAAACCAAAATGAAAAAGGAAATTAGATAGAAATTCTTGAGATGGAGACTTCGGCCACAAGGATATCACTTTTGGCATCTTTTAGGCTTTGATACAATATTTGAGATTTTGATGAGGCACCATTGGTATAATGTAAGTAGGAAAATCCTATTTTTCTTTGAATACCCCTTTGATTTTTGTGCAAAATAAGTGCACATTTATTCTTTTAGTATGAGTTTATATTGCATATCAATTGAAAGGATTGATAAAGTTAAGCATGAATCAAAGAGCATCTCTTTTACTTCGGCTGCTTTGTTCATTGGTTTTGCTATTTCTGTTAAAATATATTTGTCTTCTCAATTTCTTTCATTTTTGGACTGAGCAATTAATTTATGTGCTAAATTATAGAGCCTTAATTTTGTTTATCGTACTTCCAATAGTCTTATATATTTTATATTCATATTTTTGTTTAAGAACTATGAAACTTATTCGTAGACCTAAATTTTTCACGATTATTAGTGATTATATTCTTATATCCTCTTTATTGAATGTATATGATTTATAACTGTTAGAGTAAAACAAAGAATATATATATATTTCCAATGCAAAGTTACTGTTAGTCACGGTGCCAACAGTGACATCATTTTTAAAAAGTGATTTTTGTCAAGTGACTTAAAAAAACTCTTGTTTTCTGTTATTATTTGTATCTTTCCTTTTATGTTTTCTTTACTATTTGTTGTTTCATTAAATGTTTTAACCGTGAGTATTTAACATGTATTTTGGTATTTTACTAAAATCCTTGAAATGATTTAACTATCTTCTTAAGTTATTAATTTATCTATTCTTAATTGTATCAGAAAGAATAGAAATATTTGATGTTGTTTTCCTAGTATAAGAACTGAAATATGAACTTAAAGGTTTTGTGCATGAAAAGTTTGTGAATAATTCATTTAAAAATATTTTTACACTTAATTGCACGAGTTGGGGTAAATTAAATTCTTTGGACCCATATACCATACACTTTGAAGTCGTGTCTTTGTTCTTTGTTTTACCCTCAGTGGTGGGGATTGTACACTACTCTTTGGGTAGTGCACTATTACTTCATTGGGACTCCCGCTTGCTTTTGGTAGTATGTGCAACAACAAATAACTTTTTGTCTTTGACCTGTGCTACCAAGATTGTAGCATCGACCATGTACCTCTTTGAAGTTTGACTATGTTTTGGTTATGGCATACCTTGGGTCGTTTTGTTCTTCGTTTATTTTGATAAGTAGTGATATGTATTTTGTATCTTTAATAAGTAAGTACCGGCATTATATATATATTTTTTTAAAAAGTGATAATTCTCTTTCGTATATTTTCGATAAGAAACTTTTAACAGTTTGATACGATTTTATGAAAGTCTTTGAAAGGTAAATTAAAACCTCTTTTGTACATATCATATTTATGTTTGTTAGCACTCTACAAAGTATGTAAGATATTTATTTTCGATAAAAGTGTGATACCTTGTTATTTTGGGGGTCGTACTACTTACTGAGATTATTATCTCACTTTATAGCTTTGTTTTTCTTGAAATCTATATTTTCACTGATGGTGATTTATAAATGCTTGGATTTGGGTTGAAACTAGACATCATCGAGAGTAAGCAGCTTAAGCAAGAAGCCTACTAGAGCATAAATGGTGTTTGATCTATTAGGATCTTAGAATTATTTAGAAAGTTACTTCATTATGGACTTAGTAAATTTTGTTATTTAGATTCATTCAAATCTTTTTAGTAAAGTTATGTAACCTTTGGAGTTATCCCTTATTTATGTTGAAGACTTAGTACGACTAAATTTATATATTTATTTTGGATAAATGCTCTTAAGCTTGTCATTCTACTTATGGATTTTAGTTTACTTTGCTTAGCGCCTTGCGGGTTTAGGAATAATGTCCCTTTTTAGGCACGTGGCAGTCACGTTTCTCAAAATTCGCCTAGGCCGATTTTGGGGGCGTGACACTATGAAAGCAATTTAATGGTCTTAAATTATTATCATTTTTATCATATGTAAATTATTGATTTATTGTTATTGATTTTCTCTCGTAACATTTGATGGAATTTAAATTCGAGTTAGAAAGAATACATTATACCTAAACGCTCACCAATACCCAAACTCCCAACCCCTACTATTTATATCATTGGTTCTCTTTCGTAATATTTGAGGAAATTCAAATCCGAGTCAGAAAGGATTCATGAAAGTCGGCTGTCCTCGTCGTGATTCGAAAGTTCACAAGTAAGTGCCAATCTGGTTTTGAATCCTTACGATTCGATATGAAATTTGCCACGTCCGAGCCGAGCTGAGGACCTACTCACTCCTATCCGACTTGAGATCCTGCACAAGCAATGCAAAGGGACGACGAGGGTTATTTTTTGCGTTCTTCTTCGGGCGAGAGAATTAGTTTTGACTCGACTATAAATCCAACGGATGATGACAAATTTTGCAACAAAAATGAATTATTAACCTTTCAATCACTTTATGTGTGCTATTTATAGTAATGCTAGGAAATCTTTTTTGGTGGTCCTCACTCGTTGTTGTACACTATTTTTGTGATAAGTGTTTACGTGTGGATTATTTTCTTTGTTTTATGGGCATTTTAGTAATCGTATAATTCCACTAATTTGTGTCCATGTCACTTACTATGGCGTACAGATGGCAGCATTCTTCAAGTATACACGTGGTCATGGTTGAACAATGTTTGTCTTTTAAGGACGACAGATGTAAGGTATTTAGTTAATTCTAATGGGGTTTGCAACCAAGTATTTTTCAGATAACCTAGAATGTTGTTTTCACTAAAAAGATATGTTTCAAACTATTCATAGTACCTTTGACCCCAAAAAAAAAAAAAAAAAAAAAAACTATTCATAGTACCTGGTACAAGAAACAAAAGGACCTCTCTCATTCAGAAGCCAGCTGACATGCCACTCAAAATTAGATTTGATCTCAATTTTGATGTTGATGTGCACTAAATGTGCCACTCTGTTCAGGATTCGCCACATAGTTAACTGGAAAGTTAAGTAATGATTACTTACTAGACCCAAAATCAAGCGATAAGACTCTTTATGCACTAAATGTGTTCGTCACTTTCTCGTCTAGTCTAATCATCTTCAACTTCTCTAGAACATGCAATGCAAAAGCAAAGGAAAACCCCGACCTAAGCTTTCGATTCGGAAGAGGAAAAGATTGTTGTCATCGGAAGGCTATAAATAGCTCATCGCACGTTCCAAAAGAGGCGGCCTCTTTTTCTCAACCCACATTATCTCTGTGTACACCGGATTCAACTAATAAACCTAAAACAAATTGAAAATAGATTTCATAAAATGTTTTTTAAATTAATTTAACTTCAACAGCTTTTTTATTTTTTTTTACATATAGAGGATATATAGCATTTTTCCTATATTTAGAGATTTCTATTTTAATTTCACTCTAATAATTTTCCTATACTTAATTGATTTCTTATTTTATGAATTATTTATTTCAGTTTCACTCCGACTGTTATTCTAAATTTAATAAATTTTACTTCTTCCACCGTTGGGAGATTTTAAGGGATGGGATAGAGAATTTTGTCCTCTATCCTAAATTTTGGACACTTAAAGAAAGTTGTTGATGCTCATTTGCACTATCCCTTTCTCTACACATGTGAGGATAAAGATCTCAGAGTTTGTCTTACATACACCTTGTTTGAATTACATATTTTAAAGTAAAGGAAAGGAATTAGAGCGATTATAGAATCCCTCCCCTTGTTTGGATTGCATTTTAGAAGGAAAGAAGGGTTATAGAGAGATTCTTTATCCCTCAATTTTCTTTATGAGGAGGATTTTACGATTCTCTCAATTTGGGGGTTTTTTGAGGGAAAACAAATGTTATGTTGAGAAAAGTCTTTTGTCCCCAATTTTTTTCCTTATCTCCATGCATGGTTATGGATACTAAAAGGGTATTTAAGTCATTTTTCATTTAAAATTAACTTTTCCTTTCCTTCTTTAATTAATCCAAAAAAAATTACAAAATCATTTCCTTATTATTTTTTGTAATCCAAACAAGAATTTTTTTTTTCCTTTGCTTTCCTTTATTTTCTTTCCTCCACTTTACTTTGCTTTCCCTTGTGTAATATCCAATTAACAGGCGGTAAGAGGTTGCATATTCGACCATGATCAGATGGATGAAAGTGGCCTAATTCTTATCAAAATAATCATCCTTTAATACCCTTTTCAGAAAGTAGTTTACTTTCTTTTTCATTTTCTTATGACAAAAAACTCCTCTCGAACTTATATTAATGTGTTAAATTTTAGGATAAATAATTTTATTTAGAGGAAGTATGATTTAAGTTAGTTAAAAATTAGATTTATCGGAACTAATTTTTTTTTAAAAATAACTCTTTAACGGAGTTAAATTCAAATATGAATAAATTTTTTACTTTCTTTCAAATACTCTACTATTAAACTAATCCCGTTAACTAGCTTACTCTCTGTTTACTATGTAGGAATTGGAGTGTTTTAGAAGTAACTTTTACGACTTGAAACTTTGAACAGACTCTCGGATCTCGTTTGTGATTCTAAATGCCATCGTTGGCCCTTTCACTCTTGAGTGTCTACGCAAACAGATCGATAGAGTCAACCACAAGATTTTATCTTCGAAAGTGGAGAATGCTATGGGTGATTTTTAGTTTGAAATGCAAAGCAATCTATCTTTACCATAGCCAAATTCCTCCCTCTACATGTCTCGAGTTTGAAATATGTAGGAAACTTTCGTTTTCTTCATATTTAATTTATATATATGTATTACATTATTTGTTACGTCAAGCATTAGCTAAATAGTTTTGAATCAGTGATTGATTATTCCACCTATGTATCCTATGTTTGATTTATTCAAACTGTGATATATAGCCTATATTAATAGATTAAACCATATGAGATAGCAAAATGAGTTGGGTTATTTAATTTACAACCAATCACGTTAATCATTAATTATTCCAACTGGGATTTAATTGCATTATCGAATCTGATTCGCCTTCAGTCATTTGTGTTTTGAACTGCTCTTCATTATGTGATCGGAAGATCTCGTCTATAGTTCATAATATTCATTCTATCCTATCATCAGTTATTGGCTACTCATTTTGGTAGATCAGTTGATCAGTCAACCGAGTAGCAGAGTGAGTTGCCCGTACAGTTAGGATAGGTTTTCTCCTTGTTTCTTGGTTTAGTAATCTCTCACCTATGTTGTATTCGCTTGTTCTTCATGATGCTGACCCTTCGGAGATTGACTAATGTACTACTCTTTTGTTTAGTTATATATATCTCTCTGTTGATAATTAAAAAAAAAAAAATGATAGGGGTTCAACTATATATATATATATATATATATATATATATATTTTATGATGAGAAGTATTTTTAGAAAGTCATTCGGTGCACACTAAAATCTAAAAATATTTGAGATACATGATCTCATTTAATACTGTTAGAATATAACACTTGTCCCATATCGAAAAATCACCAACTCCAAATCTGCTATATAAGATCTTGGGCCACTCCACTTGTCACCAATTAGTTTTAAGTTAGAACCTCAAGCTTCTTAACATGGTATCAGAGCTAGGCCCATGGTCTAGTCTTGTTCATCTTTCTTGTCTTGCCACGTGTGACCCATCTGTCTCTTTCGTGTCGCTCTCGCTGACAGTGTCAGCTCTCGTTTACGGGTTCTCTCCGGGTCACACGTGAGGGGGGGTGTTAGAATATACATTCTTCCTATATCGAAAAATCAGCCATCTCAAATCAAGTCACATGTGAGGGGGAGTGTTAGAATATATCACTCTTCCACGTGTGACCCATCTCAAATCAGGTCACACTCACTCCCCCTCACGTGTGACCCATTTCAAATCAGGTCACACGTGAGGGGGAGTGTTAGAATATATCACTTGTCCCATATCGGAAAATCACCAAATCCAAATTTGTCATATAAGATTTTGGACCACTCCACTTGTCAACAATTGATTTTAAGATGGAATTTCAAGATTCTTAACAAATACTACATTAATTAATTAGGTATAAGAACTATCAAAATTATTGACTCCAATTAAAAAAATAATTTTCAACAATTTAAATTTAAAATATGGATAAATCTTTTGTTCAGGTAGAAAATCCTCTACCCTAACCATTGGAATTATCAAATTTGATACCTTTAGATGAGCGATAAGGACTAACAAAAATGACACCAGTGCAGACCTATTCTCCTAGAACACTCCTGTGTGGTCAACCCGCATACTTTTGACTGGGAGCTTATAAGTGGTTGCCTAATAAATCATGATTTTTACTGATGAGGACAGTCACTTGTAGATAATTTGATTCGTTGTAAGTTCAAGAATATGCTAAGGTGGCAATTTCTAGGCTTCAAAACTTTTCATATCCAGCCAAAATAAGTCTGTCCAAAATATCATCTTCCAAAGACAACGTCAAAAGATTTACGAGTGAAATAGAATGATTAAATAGTAATTTTTATCTTAATTCTTTTGTTATTCTGAAAAAAAATAAAAAAGACGTCATAGTTCAATATTAGTGCGGGACATATATATATATATATAAAGTGAGACTATTTTCTCTTTCCATTGGAGAAAGGTTCCTCTTATATTTATGTCTTCAAAGCACTCATATTAATACAGAATACGTAAATTACTTTAAAACTTGTTAATAATTAGTTGGAGTCCTGCAGAATATTGCTATATTGAAGGCAAAATTACTTAAACTGACGGCTTAATGTGCGAAAACACATATGCCTTGCGGGACGGATACACGTAGTGAGTTATATATTTGAAGTTATATTCCTACTCACGAAATAAAATAATTTAAACAATTTTGATGATATTAAATTTATAAAAATTAAATAATCTCTCAACTTTTATTGATTTTGTTATCGAAATCACTTAAACTTAGAGAAAACATCCTAAATTTATCCATGTGGCTTGTTTTTTCTTTTTTTGGTCACCATCCCTGTTGTGTTAATTTGATTGTTGAATCTATCCTAACAGAATATTCTTTCAAAATGTAACTCTCAAATGAGAATATATATGAGATGTAAAGAAGTGATAACATGACTCTCCGTCAGGTCCACGTCAGCTGGTTAGCACCCATTGGTGTCTCCACCTCATTCACACACGTAGCCAAAGAATCCATTTCGAAGTTCAAACCATTTGACCAAAAAAAACAAAAAAAGATGTTCAAACCAGAAAGAGGACAAGACTCCACCTCGGTTACACGGAATTAATAGGTTGACATCAGCCACTTGGTATTTATTTTACGGCGCCGTTGGTTTGTCGTAAAATAATTTGTTTTAAAAAATATTTTTTTAAAAAAATATTTTTTTAAAAAATAAAATATTTTTTTGAATTCCGTTTATTTTGCTGTAAAATAAATTAATGAGAGAAAATATTTTTTTGAAAAATATTTTTTAGTATTTGAATGTACAGTGAAAATTTCGACATTAGATTTTATAAAACAAAATATACACATAATAAATATATTAATCATGAGGGTGGGGAATGGAGAGAGGGGGATAAGGTGTAGGGCAGGGAGTAGGGGTGGGTGAGTTCTAGAAAATGTTTTCTTATCTGAAAGAATATGAAAATATATTCTCAAACTTTGTACTAGCCATAATATTTAACAGAAAAATATTTTTCAATTGACCAATTTTTTGTTGCTATCAAACACAGGAAAATTGAGCAAAAGTAGCCACTATTTTTTTTTTAAAAATATTTTTCAGTTGACTAATTTTTAGGTATTAGCAAACATCGAAGAATTAAAAAAAATATTTTATGCAAAAATATTTTACAGCAAACAAACGGAGCCTAAGTACTAACTTCGAATGTATTTCTTTATAAACTCATTATGAGACATCTAAGGATCGGGTAAATGATCGAATAACGACTTGTGTCCAAGGCAAAAAAAAATATTTATTTGTCTTTGCATCTAGAGGATAAAGTCTCAAACATTTAATCGAATAACGACTTGTTGTATTTAGAAGTCTTGAGTTTGAACAACAGTTTCGATCTCTATTTAAAATAAAAAATCGTTATGATAATAATTATTAGGTAATAGACCTTTTCCGCTATTCACTTTCTTTTACTTTTTTCATGATAGAGACCGATACCAAATTTAAAATTTTTAATTATAATAAATCGCATACTTGACCGTTGTTTTCAATTCTTGGATTTCAATATTCAGTTTCTTTTAATGGGTATATATATGTATAGCCCCTTTGTGCTTCAATTTGGCGTTCTTGGTAGGGTCTCACATGCTAATTTCTTACTTGCTCCACCTCTTTCTCTCTCCCTCTCTCTCTCTCTCTCGTGTTGAAAAATGAGTAGCCTGAGCATGGTGGAATCAAATTTGCCACCAGGGTTTAGGTTTCACCCAAGGGATGAAGAACTAGTATGTGATTACTTGATGAAGAAGGTCGCAGGCTCTGACCACCTCCAGCCTCCTTTGATGATCCAAGTTGACCTTAACAAGTGCGAACCTTGGGATATTCCTCGTAAGTCTACTCCATCTCAGGTCCTAATTAATTAGCTACCCTTTTACACACACACACACAAAAACACACATATAGATTATATATAGATCTATGTATATGTGTATGTATATATATTAACATGACCATCTAAGGTTTGGTTATCATGTCTTTCGTTTGATGTGCATATCTTTTGATCAATCCAATTACTTGTTTACTTAGGGAAAAAAAAAAAAAAAAAAGTGGTGTGTGCGCACGCACGCGTGTATGTTTGTGTCTGCTTTTTCTCTTTTCTTGGGGGAGGGAAAGGTTATATTTTAACCGACTTTATTTGTTGGGATAAAATTTAGTTTTGTTTACTAGACGGGAGATTGTATTTTTTAGCGCGCTGAGAGAGGGGGAGAGAGACAACTCGTGTTTTTCTCTGAATTATTGATTTTTCAGAAATAATGATCGAGATGTTTTTTTTTTTGTCTTTTTATTGGATTAATAAAGTGATAGCGACTGGATTGGTTCTGATTAAATTCATATATACTCCTTTTATTCCAGATTTTGGTGTATGCAAACTGATGATAGATGTGTTTTTTAATAGAAAAACGAAAAAGTCATTTAAGGACAGTAGTTGAATATCCTGATGACATAAATTTTTTTATAAGGTTATCTCAGCAAACAAAAAAGTATTACCATAATTTTCTTTTTTCCGTTTTCTATTTGTGGAATGTAATATTGATGAGCGTATGTAACTATAACTATAGTTTTAAGGTAGCGAAACTTTTTGTCAGGTAAGGTACCTATACAATGTAAAACCTAAAATCGATGCATCAATTTTTATGTCATCATTGTTGAGAACTGTTACCCTAATCATGCTTCAGTCACATATAGCTAGCTAGCTTTGTGATTTTTGACTTTTTATTTCGTTTGATATGAAAAATAAGTCGACCTTATTGATGGAGAATTATATAGAATGAATTTTGTCACCTTATATACATAAAGAGGTTTTTGCTCTAAACAAATACACACAAGGACATAGAGAAGGAAAAATAAAAAGAAAAAATTCAAAAAATTCTTCAGGGCTATATGGAATTATTTAATACTAATTCGAATAATTAGAATTTCGCCTTAAGATAAACACTTTGGAATCTTTCGTGATCATGCTTTTCAATAAGATCAGGTGGAAAGCTCCTTCTTCGCCTTTGAGGAATTTTTTGTATTCTGATATCCATCTCGTTGGTGCGGGTTAAATTTTATACCAGGTTCTATTTTTGTTTAATGGATAAAAATTTATTCGACCGAAAAAAAATAATTAACTTTTCTTTACAATTGTATAAGTGTTTATATTAAAAATATTTCTCAATTATCACTTAGAATTCTCAATCAATTACTTTTGTAAGAAATTGACACTCTTGGCAATGTTCTAACTAAAAGATGGTGACAGTGATTGAGATAACAATGCAAATTCAAAGGTCTTATCTACTACCACACGCGTCACTTTTATTTCAGGTTGGAATTAAGGCTCCGTTTGTTTGCCGTAAAATATTTTCCCGGAAAATATTTTTCGGATTTTACGGTGTTTGGTAACACTGGAAAATTGGTCAACAGTAAAATATTTTCCTGTCAAAAATTGCGGCTGTTTTTTCTTAATTTTACGGTGTTTGGTAACACCGGAAAATTGATCAACCGTAAAATATTTTCCGGTCAACAATTGCGGCTAGTACAAAATTATGTAAAATGTTTTCATGTCATTTGGGAGAAGAAAACATTTTACAAAACTTACGGCACATCCAAACACCAGAAAATATTTTTCAGTATTCTATTTTCCAGTAAAATATTTTCCTCCAACAAGTTATTTTACGGTAAACAAACAGAGCCCTGTAAAATATTTTATTTTTCAGGAAAACACTTTTCACGGAAAATATTTTACACAAGCAAGTTATTTTACGAGAAACAAACGGAGCCTAAGTGTTTTTTCACCATAATTACTGAAAATGAAATTAGGATGTTGTCAACATCATTAATCTCCATAATTTCCATTTTCCATGTAGAATAATTCTTCTTTTCCAACTCTACCTGTGTTAGGGTTTTATTCTTAGTATTACCAGTTGCAAACCTAGATAAAAGAAGAAAGTGACCTTACGGTAAATGTAAAAAAAAAAAAAAATGTCAATTATTCGTATAAATTTGAGATATCATAATAATGAGTGTTGTTATCGTATCTATATAATCGATCCCATCTACTATAATAAAGCTTAATTTAATAAGACTTCTTTCCCGTTTTCATTCCCGGAATAAGAACAGTGGAAGAAATAAATCCAGCTGCTATATTTATATACTTATAATTCTGCTTTTCTTGCATGTTCATGTATCAACATCTCTCACCCAGCTAATTATCACAAATAACAAAATATCTCCTCCTATATGACTCGGAGATAATTTTGACTCTTTAATTTGCCCATACATAATTATTTGAAGTGTTGATTATCAATAGGTCCTAATCAACTTCCAACATCAAGACCCGATTGATAATGACATGATCACAATCCTATTTTTTTATTATTGATTTAATTTAATGATTGCTTCTATACTATTTCGATTTTGCTATTCAAGATTGTATTCTTTGTGGAGAAGTTTAGGATAATGCTATAACCTCAAGGAAAAAATGCCATTTTCCCCATTTAAAAGCATCAAACAAGGGTTTTTTTTTTTTTTTTTGCACATATTGTTTCTCAAGCTATATATCACAAAATGTCTTATTCACTTATTGTTATAATTTGCACATTTTCACTCTCAGACTATTAAGTGACCTCGTCATCTAAAAGTTTAAAAAGAGTTTGTTTGTATTTATTTATTATGTTCAGTACGCCTTCTCACATGTAGGGTATATAGTTTTTTATTAAACCTATAAAATTATATTACATCACCTCATTTAAAAGTTTAATATGTAAGATAGAGGTTTGTTATATTTATTTATTATGTCCAACACACACAATAATCGGAAAACGCCTCGGATATCATCTTATAATTGCCTGTGTTTGTGTTTGTGAATGTGTTAATTAATACAGAAACGGCATGTGTTGGAGGCAAAGAATGGTATTTTTACAGCCAACGAGACAAGAAATATGCAACCGGGTTGAGAACAAACAGGGCTACCATATCAGGATACTGGAAAGCCACTGGCAAGGATAAACCAGTGCTGCGCAAGGGTACACTTGTGGGGATGAGAAAAACTCTGGTTTTTTACCAAGGAAGAGCACCCAAAGGGACGAAATCTAACTGGGTCATGCATGAGTTCCGACTTGAAGGACCCCATGCCCCTCCCAAGGTTTGCATCATCTCACCTATTGATAGCTTATTCATATTGTTTGTTTGTATTCTAGGGATCGGACAGATTCAAAAATTTTGTTCAACGAAGGTTAAAAACATGTAAATTAAGACTAAGTACATAGATAATTTTGTTTTAGTGAAAGTTAAATTGATTTTTCAATGCTTAAAAATATACATATTTTCAAACAAATTAAAATTGGGATGAGTGGAGGCTCGAGAATGGCTCTGTCCTTGTTGGTATTATTGCTGCTATTTTCCAGGATATAAGTTTGATCTCATGTTTGCATTAGTCTAAACTACAAAGAAAAAAAAAGTATATAAGTTTCACCGAAATTGCACGTTAGACCCCATATATAAGATTATAATCTAATAACTTCTTACGGTTTAGACGTATGTGACAAAAAACGAGTAAGGCTAATTCTTACATTGAGAAATTGAACCTATTTGAGCTCTAACTATTATATGGTACCTTGCCTTACATTTTGCAAGAAATGTTCCTCAGACTATATCATTCATTTTGCTTGCATGAACAGGAGGATTGGGTTTTATGCCGATTGTTGCACAAGAACAAACAAATTCATGCCAAACAAGAACAGGGAAGCTTTGGCTATGGCGACACAATCTCCTCATCTCTCCCACCATTAATGGAACCCTACATCACATTTGATGATGATCATCTTAATTATGAGTACGAGCAAGTGCCCTGCTTCTCCATTTTCAACCCGAGCCAAACCACCTCATCAAATTTCTCACAAACCACCCATATGGAGCCAAATTTATCATCTACAACTACTGCATCTATGATCCCCATTTTAGATGACAAAAAGGCATTAAAAGCTGTTTTGAATCATCTCACCACCATGGAGACTAACGCTGCCATGAAAGACTCGCCGAGCTTCGGTGAAGGAAGCTGTTCAGATTGTTTTCTATCTGAAGTAGGCTTGCCTTCCATGTGGAACCAATATTGATGAATTTCTGAAACATGGCATTAGAGCTGGAATTTTTCCCAGAAATTTGCTGGATGTGTTAGGACTAGTTACATATATAGTTTTCCCACAAGTAAGTGCAATATATATAGTACCAAATAGTTGGGTAAAATGGTTGGCTAACGATCTGTTGTAATCAAATATTTAAGTTTATACAACGACTTCAGCCTCCATTGTACTAAAAGAAAGAAAAAAAAAAAAAGTAAGTAATATGTGCATGTAGTTGATTTAGATTCCATATAGGGTAATGCTTTATGTCACTCGGGTGATATTTTATCTCTTTTTTATATGGTAAGAATTTATGTTTTAAAACATTAAATTTATGTTTATATTATCAAGAACTCTTACCATACATAAAGGGTTAAAGTATTACTCAACCGATATATAGCAATGCCGTTAATTTTTTTTTTCTCCTATTGTAGAAATTGTCCCAAGGAAATTATTGGGTGGTTTATGCTATAGGTTTGCTATATAGTTTGAAGATGTATTTTAGTGCTCAACTGGCCAAGATCTTAATGTGAGAAGACATTCTATCGAAAACTTTTTATTTCGATATTGATTGCGTATATTTATCTAAAAAGTTGAGAAAATACACGTTAGCAATAATATTTTACCACAACTGAGCAATAGAATACATGAGAATGTACTTCTCTTTTCCAACTGCCTGCACCGCATGGCATACTCTAATAGAAGCCATAATAGATCTAATCATTAATCTAACAGTAGCAGTTCCAAATGATCGGGTAGCGACTGTTATTATCAAAGTTTGAATTATGATTTCGGTATCTATTGTAAAAAAATAAAAAATAGAAAATGTGTAAACTATCTTCCCTCCCATCATATTAACACCACAGAATGTAATTTCATACATCTATCGACAGTCCAACTGTGAGCATAGGATGGTCTCCACACCAAAGACAATGGCTTCGACAGTATCGAATTGATTGCTAGATTTGTATAAAATTATTTACAAGCTTTATTAGCTTTCCATTATTGAGGTGAGAGGTTCGTTATGACCCACCAAGCATTGATTGGAATGGTTAAGTGACTTAGTCTGATTCAAAAGTATTTTACTGGCCTTTAAATGACTTGAATTGTACATGTAGGTGATTGCACCACTAAATTTTTAGCTTTAAAATACTTACTGTGATACTGCTTAAAATAAGTTCCTCAATATAAAGAGAGAATTAGTTCATCAATAATATCATGGCAAAAATTGAAAAAATTATTGCAATAAGTATTTTATTAGAATGATTTTTAACCGTTGTATAAACTAAAACTTTTTGCAACATTCTTATTTAATTGAAAAAAAAAAATCTATCACTTTTTGTTAATAATTTCTCGTGATGTTACTTTTTTGCAACAGTTTTAAATTTTATTTTAATTGCAATGCAACGTCTTCAATAGCACGATCTTACTTCGTCTTTCCCTTAATAAGTCATCAAAGTGATATATATATATATATATATATTGCAATAGGATTATAGGCAATGGTTCAAGTCATTTGCAATGTTTTTTTAGTCTTTATTAATAATTTTAAATATTTTAAGTTGTTGCAGTAGATAAAAAATTGTGATAGTGTATGTTGATATTTTTAGATTTAAAAAGGTATAGAATTTATTATGATGTTGTTAAATTTAAGATATTCAAAAATTATTCTTATTTGGTGTTCAAAAAAAAGGCCAAATTCTTGTTGGAAAGAAAAAAAAATGTCATATAAGATTTGAAATAAAAGAGAAATATCACATAAATAAAATACAAACACCATTACTTAGAGGTATGTAAAACAAACTCTTTCTTATAAGTTTGAGCCCTTCTATGAAAGATTTTTAAGTTTAGAGTCTTAATTTCATATTAGACCAAGTTTAAACCCTAAAATGACGCTTTTCCTTTTTGAGTTTAATTAAAAATTCATGTTAATAATCTTGGGCAAGTCATGTACAAATCCAATATAGTTTTTAAGTTTATTATATTAGAATCACTTATAAATTCAAAATTATAAACTTAAAATATAAAAAATTTAAATACCCGTTTTGATTGAGGTAGATCAAAGAAGGGCAAATGAGTCCGTACACAAGTACGGATCACTATTTACTCATGATCTGCCCCTGATCAACCCCGCCTCGGCCTCACGAAAAGAAATTGAACCAGATATATTGGGCCGAAAGTGGTAAGCCTATTTATATGCAAACCTCTCAATCAATACTGGGCCACAAACTGGGTGTTGATTACTAAAAGCCCAAATTGCACCTCACCGAAATTCATTTCTTCTGGGTCGGGCCGGGCCTGACCATAAAAAAAATATCCGCAGATTTGCCTTGTCAGCTTCTTTCTTCTTCATCATCACTTTGCTTCTGCAATTTCTTCATCATAAAGAAAATAAGAAATTTTAATTTTTTTTTTACTATTAACACTTCAAAAATCAGTAAAAAAATATATGGAATTACTTTTACCACTAAAACTCCCATCTTTTTCCACAAAATATTGTTACTATTTACCCAACTTTTCACCTCTTTCATGTTCTTCTTCTTCATTTCAAGTTGTTGAAGCCTTTAGGCCTCGTTTGAGACCAAAATTTGCAGCTAAAAAGTTAAGGGTCAGCTCAGAATTTAATGGAAAAGTCAATGGAGCTCTCTCTTCTGACTCTGACCCGCGTTTTCTTGACAGGGTACTAGTTGTAATTTGTAAACATTATATGTGTGTGTGTGTGTGTTTGTGGAGTTTGTTTGTGTATACTTGGGTCTTGGTGCATTTTTTTATTTATGTATATGTATATGTTATGTATGTAATCTCCCATATTGAGAGATTATTATTACACCAAGAGTTGGGTCGAATGGTCAGGCAGCTATGGTTTGAGTTCGAACCACCAGCCTCCATTGTACCAAAGGACAAAGATTATTACTGCTTCAGTGGGTGCAATAGCTATAAAAGAAATTGAGAAAAATGTCTTCTTTAATTGACGATTATAAAAAAAATCAGAAAATGTTACAAGATTGATATTAACTGCATTCAATATAAACATGATTGTGTTGTGTAAGTTAATGGGGTGAACTTAGTAATAATTCGGGTAAATTATTTTAAGTTGGTTCTTCAAACTTATGATACAGTGGAGGCATTATAAGTGAGTGTTATAAACTTGACTAATAATCCGGGTTGAACATTTTGGTAAAGGGGCTTGTGACAATATGTTTATGTGTGTTTTCTATGTTTTGAAATGTGGGGTGTGTTTGTATAGCATATACCTTTATTATGTATTTGTGCATATTTGCTGACTTTCGAGGCATATAAGGTAGGAGAGCTTAAAAGTAACCATTTTTGCAGTAAATATAGCTTTTTTGTGCATATGGAAATTGATTCTTTGTTAAGATTGAAATATCATTTGTATGGAAAGTTCAAGTTTTTGTATGTTTCTTTCTAATGTTTCAATAGGGGTTTGAGAAAAGGAATAGTATTTGGTCTTTTGAGTTTGGCTAATATAAAATTATAAAATTCAAATTTCGTATAAAAAAGGCATTTTTGAATGATATTGGTCGTGTTCTTGTGCAAAATGTTCTTTGTATTATTTATTAGTTTTGCTTCAATTGGTTCTACATAACATTTCTGTAGTTTGTTGATGCTGTAAGATTTCATGGATTCTAATAATTGACATTTATACTAAGATGCTCTCTCTACAATATTTATTGTTAATGCTGGCATTACGTTTCTTGTGGCCATTACTAACAATTTTGGGAGTGTTTAATCATGGATACAACTTCTGATCATGCATCACATTCTTGCTGATTAAACAACTCATTGTACAATAATATATCTTTCAGCAAAAAGCACTGGAAGCAGCAATGAATGACATCAACAACTCATTTGGTAAAGGAAGTGTTACAAGATTGGGCAGTGCTGGTGGAGCGCTAGTGTAGGTGTATTTTGTTACATGCTAGATTCTGTTTTAATTCCTCTTCCCCCATGGTACAATGATCAGTTGCCTCATTAAAAGGAATGGATTACGTGTATTGAATACATTTTCTAGTTCTGGGCTTATCATGATGCTTCAAAATAATGAGATGGAAACAGCAAGTTAGTTGACACTCAAAACACAAAAACAAAAGAAAAGCATGAAATTCAAAAATCTAATGTACAAACTGAAAGTTAAATTGCATGAGTTCAAAGACAGATGAATAGGAATTCACATTCTAGTAATCACAGGTCAAATAAATTTGTTCTTTTGACTACTGTGTTTTATTTATCTATTATACTTGTTAATATGACATCTTTCATTTCCTTGATTGACAGTGAAACTTTTCCAAGTGGCTGCTTGACGCTAGACTTTGCTTTAGGTGGTGGCCTTCCAAAAGGAAGAATTGTAGAGGTCTTGCATATAATCTTTCTTTTTCATTCCTGTTTGCATCAAATTTCTTTGAGGATTGCATGTGAGTTTCAGAGGTAATTTCCTTTTTTTCTTTTGAAAAGGGTGGGGGTGTCTTGAATGGATTTAACTGCTAGTTTCCATGCATGTCTTAGACATGGAGGTAGAACTGTTCATCAAGTTTAATGCTTCTACATGACACCAATTGACATATAGGGTGTAGAAATATTTTGGATCAAAATGATAGAATTATGATGAATTTACTGTTCCACTTTACATTGTGGATAGTGGCCACTTTACTATCGTTTCTATGTATCGAGGAAATTTGATAAAGGCTTTCTTTACCGTTTCAGATATACGGACCAGAAAGTAGTGGAAAGACCACCTTGGCACTCCATGCAATTGCAGAAGTGCAGGTACACGACGTTTTCAAATTTAGGTTATTTACATGTATCAGAAAGTAAGTAATATCTTATTTACTTTATTGTATATTTTTGTGGCTTCGGCATTGTGGAGAGAAGGGGTGGCATTTTGGTCTCCAGATGGCTTTTCCGCTGCTACCATGTATCTGGAGACAGTTGTTATCAGTATTCTTAAATAATTTAGGACCACCATTTCACTCTTTTGGTATTGAATATGCAGAAGTTGGGAGGCAATGCAATGCTTGTTGACGCTGAGCATGCTTTTGATCCTGCGTACTCAAAATCATTGGGAGTGGATGTTGAAAATTTGATAGTCTGTCAACCTGATAATGGAGAAATGGCACTAGAGAGTAATTTCCTTCACTTTCATATTGCGAGGAATGATGTAACTATCTTTGGCTATTGTGATCGAGAATTAATCAGATGTTTCATTCTCTCAGTTGCTGATCGTATGTGTAGATCCGGTGCTGTGGATCTCATTTGCATTGATTCAGTCTCAGCTCTTACTCCGCGAGCTGAAATTGAAGTACGTTCTGAGCTCATTAATCCCAACATTATTACTTAACAATTTTCATTTTTCCTTCTTTGCTAATGTTTTTATTGTTCTTTTGACATGTATTTTGTACTCAGGGGGAAATTGGAATGCAACAAATGGGTCTACAAGCGCGCCTTATGAGTCAAGCTCTGCGAAAGATGTCAGGCAATGCTTCCAAAGCTGGATGTACTCTTATTTTCCTAAATCAAATAAGATACAAGGTAGGCTTGATTAAGTAGTTATTATCTGTTCCTTTACACATGGAAAAGAAAATGAGATACAAGTATCTAGGTCATAGTAGTTGGATTTTGAACATGCATATACCTATATGTATATAGACAATGTGCGCACATGCATACACATGTCCATGCACACACACGCATGCGCGTATATAGAAGTCAGATTCATGTAGAATTTTTAGTGTAAGAAGTTTATGCATGAGCATTATCTGCTGTTTCACTTAGGTATGTTCACTCTAAAGATCAATGACATTGCTCTCTTTGATTAATCAGATTGGTGTATATTATGGAAATCCTGAAGTCACAAGCGGAGGTATTGCTTTGAAGTTCTTTGCATCAGTTCGTCTTGAAATACGTCCGATTGGGAAGATAAAGTCTGTGAGTACAAAATCCCAACTAACAATTCATGCATCACTTTTCTTTACTTGGTTCCAAGTGAAGTTAACATATGATGCTTTGTGTTTTAGGTCAAGGGAGATGAGGACATAGGGCTTAAGGTCCGTGTAAGAGTTCAAAAGAGTAAGGTAGAATCTTTTAAAGATTTATACAGATTTATCATATTTGTATTTCTATCCAATTCCACAACTGAGTTACTATATCTTTTGAAATTTTTGGCATTGTCAAGTGTCATTGAGCTCATATCATTTGCACAAATTTTAAATGGTCTGCTAAACTATATGGTGCCTTTTCTTGTTGCTCATTCTTTTCGTGAAAATTTAAGTGTAGCATGTTCCTAGACCCAAGTGGACAAAACTTGTACCATTTTAAAACTGTCGATTTGATCATAGTTTTCTTTTCTGAATTAAAGAAATTAATTAATAATCCACATGATCTTGATTTACTTTTCTGCAATACATTATCAATATATGTATAATTTGCTTTTGTTTACTCAAATACATTGTTGTTGCAGGTATCTAGGCCATACAAGCAAGCGGAGTTTGAAATTATATTTGGGGAAGGAGTGAGCAAGCTGGTCTGTTCGGCAATAGAAATTCCTCTCTTTCTTTTTCAGTTAGCTAGTTCTTTTTAGGTCTGTGTCTGACCATTGACTGGTGTGCAGGGGTGCATCTTGGATTGTGCTGAATTGATGGATGTTGTGCTAAAGAAAGGGTCTTGGTATAGCTACAGAGATCAAAGGTTTGTTGTTTGCATACATTCTGGCTCTAAATTAAGCATTTGATATATCAACTTAATGTGTGCTTTCCAAGAATAATTGTGAGCATTTTATGTTGTTACTCATTTTAGTTTTGCATCTTTAATTGCTTTGTCCAATTATTTACTGCCGATTGAACATTTGAAGATCTAATTTGCTTATTAGTTGACTTTTTGTAATGACTGGAGGTGCCATTTGGTTGGTAACAGCCTCTGTACACGGGCATCACTTGTAATGAAACCTGGAAAATAGAGCTATGCAGTTTGGGTTTTCAGTTTTCCACCATCTATCACCTCCTACCTATCCTTGCAAATATGTTTTTATTTGTATTTAGTAATTTTAGCTACTGTTTTGTGGGCCATTATGACATCAATTTATTCTCTTTAGTCTTTAATTCTTGTATGCATCTGATTCTATATTTACCATTTTACTTGATTATACTTTGTTCTTTGAAACCAACACAACGACTCTTTGATTATCGGTTTCTGGCTGGAACGGTGTCGCTAACACAAGTTTGCACTATTTAGGGGTTCAAGTTTTGGTTACATAGTTCTTCTAAATCATATCTCAGAGGTATTTATTAAGGGAAAAATGAAAAATCATGGGTGTTTTTTTTATGAAAACTTTCGGGGTATGTTTTTCCCCTGTTAGCATCCAAAGGTCTTTTATAAATGGTGCTTTGGTGATGATTACTGATCAGAACTTGTCCACCTTGCACCAGTAACTGATCGTGCTTACCCTAGGTTAAGTTGGTTTTTGCCCAGCTCATCACACATAATCTCCTCGGCTATCTTGATCTGTTTACCTTTTAGATTGTAATTTATGTTGGGCACGGCATTACATTGCTTATGCTTTTTCTTTTCTTTTTCTTTTTTTTCTTTAATGAAGGTTGGGACAAGGAAGGGACAGAGCATTACAGTACTTGAAAGAAAATCCCCATCTTTCTGAAGAAATTGAGAAGGTATTATAGCTAGCTTCTCCTTGCAATGTGTTGAATTATAGCATGAACCATAAGTGCCCCTATCCTCAAATTCAATGCGTATTTCCAACTGAAGAAGAAACAAAATGATGAGTTTGTGCAATAGAATATTAAGTCATATGAACAAATATTGTGTTTCGCTTGCTAAATTTTTCACGACTTCTTGCCCTTGTGCACGCACAGCATTCTCATCTTAATGAAAGTACCATCTAAAGCATATTCTTGATCTCTTGCTCTAGTTTTCCATGTTGCATTCATATTGCATGTCAAGATATATCTCCCCGCGCACCAACTAAATTTTGAACTTCACCAGTGAGTTGTATGCCTATAGCCGATTAGTATTGCAGGAAAGGTAATAGAAATTTTTCATTCATTTGCCTCTGCAGATTGTGCGATCAATGCCGGTAGATGAAGCCGGGTTAATAGGTTGTTCTTATATGAAATACTCGTCACCACAAGATCAAGATGAAGACACTTTACTAGAGATGCAATAGCATGAACGAAATTCTGTTATCTTCATGGCTTCTGGCAGTGGGCTCTTGAAAGAGTCATTGGCAGCAACTCAGATGTTTGCCCCCCTCATGTGAGTAGGTTTGATGACTTTCGAATTCGTTGTCCATCCACTCAATTTGCCATTTCTGGCTGAGCAATGGAAAACCATTGCATCTGTACTACATAGATACTGGTGATGGTGCAACTAAGCTTGTATTGTGCTTCAATCACTATATGTTCACAAGGAGACAGGAAAGAGAATAGAAGAAAGTGAGGACTTCTCTTCTTCCTTCTTCATTATTCTGTGCTGCTTTTTACTTGTATAATAATATACATGCCTCAGAATGAATCCTTCTGTAGTGGGAGCTTTTGGGTTCCTTTTTCTATTTGTAGTCATATGTGTGTGAATTCTATATTCTCAGCATCGAGAAAAATTTCAAAAAATGGCAGATCTATTCACTCTATTAATAATCGAGCCGGTTCTACCAAGGTCTTGGCTTGGAAGAAGAAATAATTTGTTAAACTAAAGCAAGTGAAGCATACTAGTACGAAGTAATATTCATATCTGTAACAAAGTGATACTCAATTACAGATGAGTTTGAGAACATAACATATTTAGTAAATGTTGGTTTAATTGTTACACTTTGATACAAGCTAGAATATAATCATAGTACATGAGTAACATGGTCTACTGTGCCAGAGCACTTGTGTTGTAAACTAGGAGAGCACCTCCTGCAAGAAGTCCAGCCAAGGTGGCAGCCCATATTGCTAGACCAGTGGAACCTGCATACAACAGTTGCCAGTTTAAACACAATGTATTTGGTAGTGTTTTGCGTCACTCGGGTAATACTTTACTCCTTTACATGTTAAAGATTCTCATGAGATATCATCCGAATAATATAACAGCATTAGGTGAAAAAGTGTTACCTCCAACATAAACATCACCACTTGGAGACCAGTCATTCTGGTCGTAGATGGGACTGCATGTTATCACAAGGTATTAGGTCATGTAGTTGTATCACCATCAGCATAGACCATTAATACAAAAAGCTTAGTTAACTAAGGTACAAACCAGAGGTAATTATTAATTAATATATAGCTCTCACCTGTATCCATCGACGTTAGCACCATACTTGTCAACGAATTGGTAAACACCCTTTCCCTGAATAGTATAAGAAGATTTAGGTTACGGAAAATACTTGAAAACGTTTCAGTTGAATGGGTATGGTTGGGTGTGGGCACGTTACCAAGAGTTTCCCTTATGTTACGAGAGGCAAACTATGATGACAGTCGCATGAATTCTGCAAAAGCTGTATGGTACTGGTGTGCTATGAGATTTTTATGCCATATATATATATGTGTGTGCGTGTGTTATATTATATATATATATATATATATATATATATATATATATATGTATATGATGTATATATATGTTTCTGCGTGTGTGTGTGTGTGTGTGTGAAAGTTGATTTTTTTTATGACAAATAGGTGCCACTTTAAGCTGTGGATTAGGGGACTACGGACAATATCAAGCCGGTCCATGCAAATTTATGAAAACACTTGTTTATACTATCCAAATCTGCATTATCAAAACTTCAACTCTGAATTAATATTTTAATATGTTAGGTGAGACGTGTAAATGAAACTCATTTATTCCAAATAAATAAATAAATAAATAGCATATTCGTTTATTACAAGTGAAGAATGGGTAGTAGACGGTGACAGATAGCAAGGTTAAAGTGTGAGATGCATACCTTAGCCTTCCTGCCGGATGCATCAAGTCCATCCCTCAAGTTCATACCTCCACTAATACCTAACAATAACAAAGTAAAACACCAATCAAGCTTGTCCTTCATTATAGTAATATCCTCTTGTTTTTCCAAGTTTATGCATAAAACAAACAATGAACTACAAACACTCTGAATGATTGCCAGAGAATGCATTCAATAACATGCAAGTTTTTTGCATTCATGACACAAAGTTCATACAGTTATTACCTTATGCGGCAGACATATGTTTCATTACTTAGTAACGATAATCGTTTTCAAACGATGAACTATATGTACTTGGTGTGTGGATTTTAAGAAATACACTTTATCGTTTTGTAGTCTTTTCCCACAAGAGAGTTATGCATGCAGAAACTAGCATCTAGGAATAATTGCATAATCCTAATAAGCCCAAATGGATCATGCCAAAAGCATACTAACAATTTATGCAGTTTGCTTAGATATGTATTCAATGTCAAATCTTTTACACATGTATATGATAAAAATTTTATAATATAGAGAAGGATAAATTAGTAATATATAGCAAAGCTCATTAAAAGTAAGTTAAAAGACTGACCATATGGCTTGTCAGTCTTGATCTTCTTGCCACCACTGGCCTCAACTCTTAAAGAGGAGGTTCTTGCAAGTGAAGGGAGACCTCTGACTGGTGTTTTCTCAACAGTGAACGGAGATGGCTTAAGGCTCAATGAACTCATCACTGTGGTTGCCATGTGAGGCTTGCTTCTCTTCTCTGCAACACTGCACTAACTTTTGTGAAGATATGAGATGGTCTATTGCCTTCAACTGTGTATGGTTTCATGGTATTATCCCTTGATAATAATTCTGCAGATTTCCAAGTTGACACGTGGCGTTGCTCTTGTGGCTTGCTTATGGATATGTTATTACAACATTATCAGAAACGCATGTTGTCTCTTGACCACTTCTGTTGTAAGGTACACAAGTTCTGGATATCATCTTTCACATAGACATGTGGAAATTAGTCATTGGTTCTTAAATTACTTTAAAAAAAAAAAAAAAAACAACAAAGACTTGTCATTATGCATTTTCTCATTCATTTTGTCCTCTATTTTCAGACCAAGAAAAAATAGAAGAATTTCTTGAACGGATGTTTAACCATTCTTAAAACTATTGCGATTAAGGTGTTTTAAACTCCTCTAACCACCAGGCAATGGAGAGTTCACATTCGCTCATTAGTCGTGCTTATACCAGTATTAACACATTGAGCCTAATTAATTGATCAAAATGTTTAACTTATGATGAGAATTAAAAACAACACAAGTCATTATAAAGTGAACATATATCCATAACGACCATAAATACTATATGACATTTCCCAGTAAAATTAGTTTTGGTTTTCTAGCTCCTGATAGTATAAAAGTTTTCTCCGTGGACAAAAATGCCAAACAATTGTAGATAGTAGCAGCAGGTTGTATGCTCAAATCAAATGTGATTACTAACTCTTGGTTCATAAATTCCCATTTCTATAGAGATAACAAATAAACACAGCAGCCAAAAATTTCAATATGTAAGTCGTAACATCCTACTTTTATTACCTTACACCAGATGATAGGGCATGTGATATAAAAAGTCAATGAAGATTACAACTGTCACGCTCCAAATTTATGAATTTAAATGGGTTCAAGACGTGATATGTCGTATAGTAAAAGGAGTAATTCTTTCGGAATACAAGGTTACACGAATCCACAAATCAACCAAAAAAAAAAAAAACAGAGCACTAAAAATCCGCCATTTATTAAGAACTGTTGCACTCCAAACATTTAAAAGATAACCTCAAAAAAAATGAGTACAATTAAATCGCCAACTGGCAACTCTGACATTGTGCGAAATTAGGAAGATAATGTCTTATCACTAAAACGCTGATTCAATAATAAATATAGAAGCATCTGCTACCCCCTCTCGCTATTGGCTAGTGCCCATCACTTACTCGCTATTATCTGAAAAAGTAAAGGAAAAAAAAAAGAAACACAAAAGGGGTGAGCAATCAAAAGCTCAGTAAGCGGGAAGAGTCTTTCCCCAAAGATGACACGAGTGAATGCTAATAAGTGGAGCAATAGAATAGACCAAAAGCAGGAGGATCGTGAGGACACATCAAATGAAGCATATATAACTGTCAATCAAAAGGACGCGATTCATATCACAATAAAATACGAGTAATGTGAACTAATAGAAAATCACGTAGGGTAAGTTGTAACTACAATGTAGCACATCAATCGCGATAATAACACGTTGTAGGTATAAGGCCCCTACAGGCGCTCATGATATGGGTATAAGGCCCCCACAGGCACACACATTATGGGATCCCAATTATTGCAGGATAAGGTGAGAATTCGCCAAACACGTCACATCACTTCTCGTTATAACACAGGTTACATGACAAAGATTTAACAAATAATACACGAGTGCATAAAAATATTCATGTAACGTCCAGGAATCAAGGTGAAGAAAAAGACAATCTGATCCACTAAGCAATCAAGTGTAGTATATGTGCTTGCATTAAAATGATAGACAGGTTCCATGAAAAAAAAAGGAGAAGAGCTATTCCTCCCTAGCCCATTAAAACAGAGGGTGACAGTAGGATTCAATGATAGAAATAAGTGAAAGCCAAGAGATTTATGTTGAATGTACAACAAGAATGATAAAAGTATCATATAGAGGCCATGCACATGAGACCGTGGAAATAAATGATAGTTTACAAACCATTGTTGGAAGTATTACTTTGATAAACGGATAGCAAGGCATGGATGAGAACTGTTGGCTCTAGTGCACAAAAGGGGTTGATAAACTATCATGATGACCAATAATTGCAATTGATAAATTGAGCCGATCAGTGTTCAGGAACAATAATCGCAAGAAGAAAATTGGTAAGAATGAAATATGTATATACAACAATAAAGTAAATGGTGCATCGAGCAGATGATAGTATTGGATTATATGACCCCAATAGAAACATTTATGCATCCACGAGAAAGTATTCGTTTAAGGAAAATGGAGCAAAGATTTAAAGGTTTGATATAAAAGAACTCACTATTAACAAGGTAGATGATCAATTTATACGTAAATGGCACGGGAGAAAAAAAGAATGTCACAGTTCCTCAGTGTGCAATAACATATAGGAGTCTTTCACGAAATTGGGAGAAGAATGAACACGAGAAAATCAATAACCTCATTTACCTCAATCACCAAGCCTTTCAAATCAAATCACTTCAAATGTCTTCTAGAATTAAACTTCGTAATGAAGAATGCTCAAAGAAGCGACTCAAATCACTGGGTCTATAGGCTCTTGGTTATCCTCCATATCTTTTTCCTAGAGAAAGTTATGAGAAAATTGAAAGAAATATTTTTTTTTTAAATGAGCGTATGATTATCACTTTATCTTAAATAAGAGTCCTACCCAAATTGTGTCACTAAAATGGAGCAAAGATTTAAAGGTTTGATATAAAAGAACTCACTATCAACAAGGTAGAGGATCAATTCATACGTAGATGGCACGGGAGAAAAAAAGAATGTCACAGTTCCTCAGTGTGCAATAACATATAGGAGTCTTTCACGAAATTGGGAGAAGAATGAACACGAGAAAATCAATAACCCCACTTACCTCAATCACCAAACCTTTCAAATCAAATCACTTCGAAAGTCTTCTAGAATTAAACTTCGTAATGAAGAATGCTCAAAGAAGCGACTCAAATCACTGGGTCTATAGGCTCTTGGTTATCCTCCATATCTTTTTCCTAGAGAAAGTTATGAGAAAATTGAAAGAAATATTTTTTTTTTTAAGTGAGCGTACGATTTGGAGTCTCAATAACTGATTATCACTTTATCTTAAATAAGAGTCCTACCCAAATTGTGTCACTAGTTAATAGCCTTAAATCTGGAAGTTACAAATTCAACTCTAGATAATGATTTAGTGGCTGAGTGGGTTGGCTTCACACTTTCAAACGGCTAGGATGTTACATCCTCTACCCCTACAAACAAGTTTCGTCCTTGAAACTTAACTCACCTCCATTCACGAATAGGTTAGGGTACTTGTCACAAGTAGGCACGTCACGGTACAGTACTCATAGTTTACCCATACTTCATTTCACGTACACAACTTTAATAATAGTAAGGTGTCACGAAGAACAAGATTTATTCAGTTAAAATGGATTTAATGCTAGTCTATAATAGGAGGATTCACATCAAGGGTCCAAGAGTATAAGCATTATACTATTTCAATGAGGAACTAGAGATGGTAGGGAACATTCGCAAAACACCCCACATTACAAACACAGTTTATAGAGTATATATTTAACAATGAAATACCAGAGGATATATTTTCATGACAATTAAGAAGAAAGGGCAACGCAATTGAAGGACGACTCGATATGCTAATCACTAGACGTAATCTATGAAGAATTGAAAAATTCGAAAGGATTATCTGTACGAGAAAACTGAAACAACAAGATAATGAAGAAGGCACAATTATTGCTTGACCAAGAAAAGTAACCAATGGTAAAATCATTACTTGATCAAGAAAAATTAATCAATAGTGAAATTATTGCTTGATCTAGTAAAAGTAATCAATGGATGAGGCATAATTAAATTTTAAGGGCACGTAATGATCATTAGATGATCGAGAAACTCAAGACACAATGATTGGAGTTCGAAAGTGAATTATTTTAAGATTACAAAATAGGGCAAAAAGAAAAAGAACCATTCTACTCACTCGAATTGAGAGATTTGATAAATCTCTATCTACAAGTTAGAACGCAAGCTTTAAAGAATTTTATAGATGTTAACGAAATAGTTTGATCATTAGAAGAATTTCAAATAGAGGGATGTCACAAGTACTTATGAATAGGCTTAAATTTATGGGACACTTTATACTATGAACTTAGCTAATACAATATGGGTTTCACAAGAATACACGGTGTACAAAAGATATTTACATTATACCGAGGAAGAAAGGCAAAAGTGATCAACAGAGAACTCGTAAATATATATATTTTTTCCTCAATCAACAAGCTTATTCAATGGAACATTGAAATATTTCCTGAAAAAACCGATCATTGTAAGAAGATAGGGGGAAAAGAAAAAGAAATTGAGATAGTGACGAATCAAGTAGCTCAGAAGCATCGCATAAGTAGTGAAGGTTCAAACAAGTTATAAATCAAGGCAATAGACTAAAGCAACAAGTTTCGATACAAGAAAGGCGTGGTATGATCTTGAATCAATCTAGTCAAATACAACAACAGAAGGTGATAGACTTTGATTAATGAAATAAGCTATATAGGGTTGGCCCAATTGGATAAACTAATGAAAAAAAAAAGGTTGGTTGATAGAATAAGTAAAGACATGAGAGAACAAGTTAGATACATATGAATTTAAGAATTTGTAATCTACGTATACTATTGCAAAAGGATAGGCAACCAGTTTTGACAATAGAAATAAGGTTTTACAAAATTCTCACTTTCCAAAAGAATAAGTGAGAGGTTAATTTATCAAACAATTTTACAGGCCAACAACCAAATAAGATAAGTTCTTTGTGATGCCTTGCAATTTGTGTCGAGAGATTACGAGTATGGTGGGGGAGAAAGAAATACTACATTTGACGTGAAAATACCAACTCCAAAAAAAAAAAAATGAGAGAGCTCATCACAGAGCAATATTTAAAATTTAACTCATACTTGATTGCAGAGACAAGGGTAACCTTAACGCAAGAGAGAACTATAAAACAAATAATGACTTGAGCATCATATATACAAATGAGTTGCGAGAGTATCAGTGTTCAGGACAGTGAAAACTTTCATCTACTACATATAAGAGAGGAAACTTATAACATTGATGTACATTGGGCAAGAACTAATTGTTTAGTATGAATCAATAAGTGATATGTGAACAAGTCAAAGAAAAATCGTGAGAAGCCAACAGCCCAATGCCTATAGTGATATCAATAACGAGTGTCGTGTGAGCCTTTTCAAATTCAGATGGTGAACACCAAGCCAAGGTTTAGTCCAACATGAAAAACTTTAATTCCAAGTTCACAAGCTACGTCAAAACGAGGAAATGATTTGAGAGCAGTAAAGACAGAAGATTTGAATCAAATGTTCAAGTAGAATCCAAGGTTTCAAAGTGCTAACTGGTTTGATTATTTAGTCTTCAATACACGTTTATCTCCCATAAAAGGTTAATATGCTCGAAGCTTAGGGATCTCTCCAGGTTGGTTCGCGAAACTTCAATTCATAATTATGAAGTAATGCTACATGACACGAAAGAAGAACAAGGATCAAGGATTCAAGTCATGAAGACCTTACTTGCTGAAAATTCATGAAGTATGAAGAGAAGAATGACAATTAATGAAAACACTAGATGCACGAGGTATTCTCAAGCTCGATGTAGGAATGAAGAGGAAGGAGCACCTCACTTTACCATATGTCATAACATAGGAAGAATAGTTAACAATAATGAAGACATGAATAATCATGGTGTCATGGTCAAGTATACAAGCAGGAGGGTAGAGAGAAACAAGGAGAAGAGAGACCTACTTAGCTCGCTTCTTACGAGCCATAGATGTGTGAACTTTGAAGATCATCTATAATTGAGGTAAAATGTTTGTTTTATATAAAGAAACAAACGCTGGGGTGCATTACAACTCTCGCATATGCTCTTAGTTGGAAAGTTGACATATACTACATGCTCTACACGTTAGAAAACATACACAATATCAATCAAACAATGTAAACCTCATAATATATAGACCTCCATAGAAGGTACCACCTTGTAGATAAAACTAGTAACATTTTTCTCCAATTCATATGACATCCGAGCATTCTTTTGTAGCCCATATTATGCCTTAAATTTATTTACTCTAGTCGCAAACAAGGCTTCATTCATTATACCTAACCAATAATGGTTGGTTTTGCTTTTGCTCTGACGAGCCTATATTAATGCCTATCATTCATTAACTAAGCACATGCAAAACTCATAATAATAAAGTTGATTACTTCCCTCAAGTAGTTACTGAACTATACATAAGTAAATTATATCTACAAAATTCATATCAAATGCCTCATCGTACAAGTCTTCAAGCCATTCAGTGATAAGAAGTGAATAGTAGATATCGAATACTTACTTCTACTAAGTCTGCAGGCTATTTCTTGATGGGAAATGAAAGATAGGCTCCAAAATAAACATCAAAATGATTACCCTCTTGACCGATAATGAAGTTCACTAATGCCCAAAAATATATGCAAGAACATGAACTTCTCCCATTCCTTATCTTTTACTTCCCCAAATAATGTATATATTACACTAGGAACAATCAAAGAGACACACATCCAATAATACACTCAAGTTGTCATCATTTTACACTCCGAATTTGTAGTTTTTCCAAAGGTTTAACATTTTCTAAACACATTTTCTCATAAAACCTTTCATCAATAAAATAAATTCTTAGTTCCTCTTACCATTTCATAACTAATCCACTAGCTGACTCAGTCCTAATGATTCCTATGAAATCGACAAGCCCTTTCTTTTTAGAACTCACCTTGAACGCATTTCACGAATATCGATCACCTCAGTTGACAACAATCTGTATACCGAGTTGGGCATATATCTTCTCCCAAATTACCTTTGTTTTTCTTTCAAGGACCTAGTAAACTAGTTTAAATCTGCTTTTGCCCAAGTTTGGTCAAGTCATGATCAATACTCTTCCATCCTTCTGAAGTATTCAATACCAAAGCCAAACTAAAAGCATAATAGGGGGACCATAGTAAATTGGTCTAAACTTTAGGACTACCCCTCTATCATGATTATGTTATCCCCATAACAACAAACAATGCGATAGATTTAGAAATGGGTAGATAAGGTAACGGGTTAGACCATCACTAAAAAGAGATATGAAAGTAGAGCATGCATTATTAATACATTTTCCTATAACTTAAAACGAAAGTATATACCCACCACACTCTCATGCTGATCACGTCACGATCACTTACCACAATGCAAGGTATAGAATTTAACGCTATAAGTCATCAGATTATCTTACACCAAATACAATGCTAAAAGTCACAAAATAATCACTCCCTAAATTGAACCTGGTAAAAGACACGTTTTGTAGACTGGTGCTACTCTCAATCCCACCTATGTATGAGACCATCAAACCTAAAGCTCTGATACCAACACTGTCACGCCCCAAACTCATGAACTCAAATGGGTTCAAGACGTGACACGCCATATACCAAAAGAAGTAATCCTTTCGGGATACAAGGCTACATGAATCCACAAATCAACCAAAAAAAAAAAAAAACAGAGCACTAAAAATCCGCCATTTATTAAAAACTGTTGCACTCCAAGCATTTAAAAGATAACCTAAAAAAAACGAGTACAATTAAATTGCCAACTGGCAACTCTGACATTGTGCAAAATTAGGAATATAAATGTCTCATCACTAAAACGCTGATTCAATAATAAATATAGAAGCATCTGCTACCCCCTCTCGCTATTGGCTAGTGCCCATCACTTACTCGCTATTATCTGAAAAAGTAAAGGAAAAAAAAAGAAACACAAAAGGGGTGAGCAATCAAAAGCTCAGTAAGCGGGAAGAGTCTTTCCCCAAAGATGACACGAGTGAATGCTAATAAGTGGAGCAATAGAATAGACCAAAAGCAGGAGGATCGTGAGGACACATCAAATGAAGCATATATAATTGTCAATCAAAAGGACGCGATTCATATCACAATAAAATACGAGTAATGTGAACTAATAGAAAATCACGTAGGATAAGTTGTAACTACAATGTAGCACATCAATCGCGATAATAACACGTTGTAGGTATAAGGCCCCTACAAGCGCTCACGATATGGGTATAAGGCCCCCACAAGCACACACGTTATGGGATCCCAATTATTGCAGGATAAGGCGAGCATTCGCCAAACACGTCACATCACTTCTCGTTATAACATAGGTTACATGACAAAGATTTAACAAATAATACACGAGTGCATAAAAATATTCATGTAACGTCCAGGAATCAAGGTGAAGAAAAAGACAATCTGATCCACTAAGCAATCAAGTGTAGTATATGTGCTTGCATTAAAATGATAGACAGGTTCCATGAAAAAAAAAGGAGAAGAGCTATTCCTCCCTAGCCCATTAAAACAGAGGGTGACAGTAGGATTCAATGATATAAATAAGTGAAAGCCAAGAGATTTATGTTGAATGTACAACAAGAATGATAAAAGTATCATATAGAGGTCATGCACATGAGACCGTGGAAATAAATGATAGTTCACGAACCATTGTTGGAAGTATTACTTTGATAAACGGATAGCAAGGCATGGATGAGAAATGTTGGCTCTAGCGCACAAAAGGGGTCGATAAACTATCATGATGACCAATAATTGCAATTGATAAATTGAGCCGATCAGTGTTCAGGAACAATAATCGCAAGAAGAAAATTGGTAAGAATGAAATATGTATATACAACAATAAAGTAAATGGTGCATCGAGCAGATGATAGTATTGGATTATATGACCCCAATAGAAACATCTATGCATCCACGAGAAAGTATTCGTTTAAGGAAAATGGAGCAAAGATTTAAAGGTTTGATATAAAAGAACTCACTATCAACAATGTAGAGGATCAATTCATACGTAGATGGCACGGGAGAAAAAAAGAATGTCACAGTTCCTCAGTGTGCAATAACATATAGGAGTCTTTCACGAAATTGGAAGAAGAATGAACACGAGAAAATCAATAACCCCACTTACCTCAATCACCAAGCCTTTCAAATCAAATCACTTCGAAAGTCTTCTAGAATTAAACTTCGTAATGAAGAATGCTCAAAGAAGCGACTCAAATCACTGGGTCTATAGGCTCTTGGTTACCCTCCATATCTTTTTCCTAGAGAAAGTTATGAGAAAATTGAAAGAAATATTTTTTTTTTGAGTGAGCGTACGATTTGGAGTCTCAATAACTGATTATCACTTTATCTTAAATAAGAGTCCTACCCAAATTGTGTCACTAGTTAATAGCCTTAAATCTGGGAGTTACAAATTCAACTCTAGATAATGACTTAGTAGCTGAGTGGGTTGGCTTCACACTTGTAAACGGCTAGGATGTTACAACAACACATTTAAGTATATCGTTTTCTTCCTAATCCATGACTTCTAACGTATATGGAGGAGTGCGGTTCGTATCTTCCTTATTACAACAGAAGACCACCAACTTAAATTTACTTAATATACAGAGGTTACTTCTCCAAATAACTTTATCTCTGAACATAAATGAAATTGCAGTTGCATAATGTCCTATAAGGAACTAACAATTTCAGAAAATTTCAAGCCTGCAGCCATGCCACTAATTATAGCACCTTCAACATTGGGACTAACACAAAAATCGCCGCAGATTGCGAGTCTTTTCCTCCCACTCCAAAGGCATTTATCTTCTCCTGCTATGCTTGTAGCTGGGAAGGCACTTCCCCTGCAGAACAAAGATGGAACATAAAAATTAGCAGATATATAGAAACGCAACATAGGTGAGAATATGGAGCAAAAATTTAGATATATACACATATATTAGAGCAAAGGAAAGAAAAGGAAAAAAGAAACAGTAGCAGCGAACTGTGCACCCCAGCCGCGGGAGAGGAGGGTGTTGGGAAGAGTATGTAGAATTGCCAAGACTATCATTTTCAGGCACAACAGTTTTACATAATTTAGCAAATAAAACTAATTCCTAACACTATCCACTTAAATGGCACATACTCGTTAATTACTACATCTGATTCAGTCTTAAAGAATTATGTACTTCTGAAAATCCAATGCTATTGTTGTTAAAATTGTAATAGAAACTTATAAACAGGGGTGCAAACAACCTGAACTGAGCCAGTTGGGGCCCTGTAAAGTTTGGGGTAAGAAGTGTTAGTCTACACTCAGATTTCAATGATTTACCTTGTTGACAACACCTGTGGAAGAATGAACGATAACTAATCTCAAAGGGAGATATGATGTTCATCTTTAAAAAGTTTAGTCACTTTTATGAACGTCAATCAGTTCTTATCAATCCCAAGCAAGAATTCTCAGCCAACAGTTCTCTTGCAGAAATTATGAAGTCTTCCCAAATGCAAGGAGTCTTAGCAGATAACAATAAATATGATAGCACACAAGTAGATAGATAAGACGATAAAATGATAAATATGCTGACTCCATTATTTGAGGCCGTGTTCTAAGTAAGTTGTCAGGTGCATGTTCTGGATTATTGATTATAATGCTAAGCGCTTTTCTTAAATACAAACCATCTATGAGCTTTTCTGAAAATTGGCAGAGAGCTAAGGAGCTTTGTGCTTTCAAATGCCGAAAGTAGCTCTTCAGCTATTCTTGTCAAAGTTGCACTAGAAAGCTTCTGAAGTCCTGTTTGAGCAATTTCAGCCTCTGCATACTTCGAGGTAGAATGCAGCACCCACCGCTCACTTCGCAAGAACAAACATAATTAAGAAGAAATATGCACTTCATGAGCTGCAAGCAGCTATAAGGCATTACAGTAATAATAAGGAATTAAGGATTGACAAATTCAAAATCAATGATCATCATACGATCAATCTGCTACCTTTTAACGTAAACACATACCTATTACTAGGACGTCCTGGCTTACTGCTGTCACAATGTGCCCAGCTTAAAACATCAGAATTCTTGATTGAGAAGGCTTTTAGTGGTATCTGAAATCCATCAGGAAATTCAATTATGTGGCATTTTGTCTATGTGAAACAGACTTCAACAAGCTGACACAAAACAGATTTCAGAGCAAATGCTTCTGTTGTTTAATTGGAAAGCTTGGTATCCATAGTGAGACTTCTGGCACAATTTTGAATGTCGATATAAAATTTTCTTTTAGAAATGTATTTCCAGTTTGGACTCAGGTCAAGGCCTGTGGAATCTCAGAAAGGCTAATGAGAAAATGGAGAGCATCTAGCTGGGTGAACCACTATATAAATTGGGAAAGACAGCGTGACATATTATACTGAAATATGTTGAGCACGACAAAAGCAAATAACAAGCATCTAAACAGTTTTTGCAACTGTTATTAGAACATAGTAGAGTACCAAATAGCATATATCTCACGAATGACAAAGGCTCTTCAAATGCCAGCATGAGAGCAAAGCGTGGAGAAACGGGAATCTCTTTTATCTTTGATGCCAGTTCTGGAACCACATTCGAATCTGAAAGGGAAAAGTAATAACGCAAATGTTTATCTTGCCAAAATGAGGTGATTCAGTAAGTGAAGACATTTGACCAAAAAACAAAAAATAAAAAATAAAATAAGTGAATACAATATTTGTTGTTAGCAGCCAAAAATAAGGGATAGACCAGAATGATAGACACAAAGCAAAGATTAAATGAAAATTTTATTAACAGAAATCATTGTAAAAAAGTTCACGAGAATTAACTGAGAATTAAATTAAAATTTTATTAACAAAAATCTCTGTTGTTTACTAAGAATAACTGAGAATTAAATTATATTTTTTTAGCCCCACTGAACAAGCATCCTAACTCTGCCTCTAACTATGTATTGTGATTGATTTCGGAACTAAACAAACTTAACTGAGTTTCTACAATTGCCATAGCAGATGCACAGTGAAGAGAGAAACAAGAAGAATGAAAGACAGAAGGATTTACTAGATGACTGCTTCTTTTAAAACAATATATTATACTCACCATCTTTTAAAGAGGGTAAAGCAGCTCATAAAGCTGCTATGAGATAGAATATGCTATTCAATAAATCATATCCTCCAGAGGTTCCTGTTTATGGACCTATATAACTCCATATACAACAAACATCTAACTTCTACGAGAAAGTTGAAAACTTTGGTCGAGTAAAATCTATTAAAATTGAAGAATACAGGTTGACAAGCGGCTATTCCCTTTTTTGGCTCTAAATTTCACCTTCATATGCTGTAGGAAGTAAAAGTGCAGGCTGACTACGTATCAGTTCATAAGCAAGAATCAGATTTATACGTGTTCTACTAAGTAATGTACAAGCTTAAGAGTTATGAAGGCCGCATGTTTGACCAAGAGCAAAAAAATAATGAGGGAAGACATTATACCAATCAGGGGAGGTCTCCCAGTTGCACTTGCATTCCTGGGAGAGAACATATTTTTGTCCGATGCCACCACTCCCTTAAAGTGACCAAGAATTTCTCCATCCAAACCAATCAGTGACCACAAGTCTTCATCCTCCAACCACTCCAACCTCCCAACCCCAATCCCGAATCTACTTTCCACACCTAAAGATCAAAGAAGAATGCACAATCAATAACTAGCTAACCCGCAATGCTACAAACAACAATCTCAAAAACAAAATCGAGTGACTCACCAGTCTCGCGGCATAAAGCTCTGCAAATAGAATTCATTCCTGGTACACCCACATATTTCTTGCTTAGTCCATCCTAAATTAAAGTGAACTTCAGAGACAAAGTAGCCAAAATGACATGGAGTAACATGTCCATTTGTATGACTATATTTTCATAAGTGAGAATAATTCATAAGTATGTCTCTGTTCTATTCAAAGCATATAAACCCACAAAATACTACCTACATAATATATCACTTCCATGACAATGGCAAGAAATCAACATTAGTAGTTTCAAATGTTCAACTAGTGCAAAGAAAAACTTAAATACTTAAAAGATATATGCTGAGCTCTTTCGGCAAACATCAACAATTTTCTTCAATTTCCAGAATTTTTTTTTTCCTTTTTTTTTCGTTATCTACTTGTAACACATACAAAATAGGTGTACTCATTTCCTGGAATCAGTACAAAGCCACATGCAATACAGCATGCAAGAATCTACTGTGTAAAGGGTAAATTGCAAAAGACCCTATATCACCGTGACAATCTAATATCCCCTATGATTAATAAGACCATACACCGTGCCCCCTGCCACCTGTGTCTAGTATCGATAACTTTATTGTCACACTCTTATAAACTGGTTATTAGCTTATTACAGTTGTGACTTATAACCTGGTTATTAGCTTATTACAGTATCATACGATCTAATAAGTCATCAAATCAGAGTATGCCACCCTCATACGTGCACATATACAATAATGAAGCATATTAACCTCTTCAATGTTGAGAAATTTGTTGGATAAACAATCAAAAGAGCCAAATTTTTCATTCCACTCAGCAACGAGGCCTCTGTTTTGCCAGTCATGGACGAGGTTAAGCACATCGGGGTTGGTTGCAGTGAAGTAAGGCGCACCATGATCGAATGTCAGCTCCCTTCCATCATCACTAGCTTCTCTATAATCATCAAAAAATAAACGTAAATTCCAAACTGCATTGCTTATAAGCGGATAGCTTGATTGGCTAAGACACGTAAATATAATAGTCCAAGCCCGAGGCCAGGTGCACGAATAAGTAAAATAACTTGATTCCTTAGGACTCATAAGCATATTAGTTCAAGATGAGGCTATTGTATCACCCCAAAGGTAAGTTAAGGTGCATGAATAAGCAAATAGGTGTATTAGTGAAATTACGTTATTTCAATGTGGGACGAGTGTATTAGTTTAATATAAGACGAGATACACGTGAATAAGTAAATAAGTGTATTAGTGAAGTGCGTTATTTCAATGTGAAACGAGTGTATTAGTTTAATATAAGACAAGATACACGTAAACTGACCTGAGATTAAAAATAATAAATAAATAAAAAAGGTGTACCTTCTCTGAGACATGCGTCCTCCAGGGCCACGAGCACCTTCGAAAACAGTAACGGATATTCCATTCTTGGCCAATGTAGATGCGCATACAGCTCCTGATACTGATCAAAAAATATATATATATATATAAAATAATTAGGTGGGGCCAGATGGCCACGTCAGACGCATATTACTAATTTTTTTAAGGAAAAATATATATATATTTTTTAAATGTACATGAAAAGGAGCTTTTGCTTACTTCCGCTTCCGATGACGGCGACCTTGGTCGCAACAGCTGACGTCATGGTGCTCAGTTGGTTTGTAAAATTGGATCAACAAGACACTCTTTTTCTTTCTTCAATGGTCCATGTGTATGAGGACATTTTTTGGCCACGTGATAGGAGAGGTGTGGCATCAGCCCAACCGAACGATCCATTTCGGGTCAAATAGGAAAAATTAGAAGTAAGATTTATAAAAAAATACATAAATAAAATTACCTATTACAAGAAAAAAAAAAATTGTATCCGACCAAAGAAAAAAAAAATTATAGAGGGACATGTCAGACTACAAGAAAAAAAAAATTATAGTCAGACATGTATGATTTCAAAAAAAAAAAAATGTAGTCGGGTCGGACATTGTCCAACTATAATTTCTATTTTTTTTATTTGTTGTCGGACAAGACCGACTACAATTTCTAATTGTTTTTTATTTTGTTGTCAAACAATTTTTCTTGTAGTCGGACATGTCCGACTATAATTTTTATTTTTTTATTTGTCTTTTTTATTTTTTTTATTTTGTTGTTGGACGTATTTGACTACAATCTCTATTTTCTTAATTTTTTTTATTTTGTTGTTGGACATATTCGACTACAATTTCTATTTTTAAAACTTTTTTAATTTTGTTGTCGGACATGTACAACTATAATTTTTAAATTTTTTTATTTTGTAGTCGGACATATTCGACTATAATTTTAGTTTTTTTTTGTTGTCGGACATGTCCGGCTATAATTTTCAATTTTTTTTCTTTTGTAGTGGGACATATCCAATTTTAATTTCTAATTTACTTTTTTATTTTGTTATCGAACATAACTGACTAAAATTTCCATTTTTTTGTAGTTGGAATTTCAATTCTTTTTTATTTTGTTGTAGAACATATCCGACTAAAACTTCCAAACTTTTTGTATTTTGTCGTAGGACATATACTTCCAAATTTTTTTTTTATTTTATAGTCAGACATGTCTGACTATAATTTTCATTTTTTTTATTTTGTTGTCGGACAACTCCGACCACGAATTTCAATTTTCTTTTCTTTATGGTCGGACATGTCCAACTATAATTTTTATTTTTTTATTTTGTTGTCGAATATGTCCAACTAGAATTTCTATTTTTTTTAATTTTTTTTTTGTCGTCAGACAAGTCTGACTACAATTTTTAATTTTTAATTTTTTGTAGTCGAACATGTCCAACTACAATTTTTATTTTTTATTTTTTTATTTGTAGTAAAAAAAATATAGAAATTATGGTCAAACATATCCAACAACAAAAACAATTATTAGAAGTCCGACTATAATTTCTATTTTTTTTGTTGTTGGACATGTCAATTTCCAATTTTTTTTTAGTGGGACATGTCCGACTACAATTTTTATTTTTTTATTTTGTTGTCGGACATGTTCGACTCCAATTTTTAATTTTTTTTATTTAGTAGTTGATCATGTCCAATTATAATTTTTAATTTTTAATTTAGTAGTCGGACATGTCTGACAACAATTTCTATTTTTTTTGTTGTTGGACATGTCCGACTGTAATTTCATTTTTTTATTTTATTGTCGAAAATGTTTGACTAGAATTTCTAATTTTTTTTACTACAATTTTTTTTTTCTAGTCGGACATGCCCGACTATAACTTCCAATTTTTTTATCTCTATTTATATAATTTTTTTGTTTTGCTGTTGGACATATTTGACTACAATTTCATATTTTTTTCTTTTTGTTATGGGACATGTCTGACTACAACTTTCAAATCTTGTTTATAATTGCTATTTTTTTTTGTCGACATGTCAGACTATAATTTTCATTTTTTTTTTATTTTGTAGTCGGACATGTCAAGTCCGATTACAATTTTCAATTTTTTTTGTTGCCTGACATGTCCAACTGCAATTTACAATTTTTTTTGTAGTTTGACAATTTTTATTTTGTCGTCGGACATATTAGACTATAATTTTAATTTTTGTTTTTTACTTTTTTTTATCTTGTTGTCGGATATTTTCGTCTACAACTTTCAAATTTTTATATTTTGTTGTCGAACATGTTCAACTACAATTTTTATTTTTTTTTAATTTGTTGTCACACATATCCTACTACAATTTTCAAATATATAATTTTTTTGTAATCTGACATCTCCGACAATGAAAAAAATAAATTGGAAATGTCCGACAACCAAAAAAAATGAAAGTTGTAGTTGAACATATAAACAAAAAAAAATAGAAATTGCAAGAATCTTTAATAATTTGCCTCATCATATGATGCTTGTGACGGATTTGAAGCATACAAACAATATTTTATAAAACGCAAGATAAAGTTACATACAATAAATTCAAAATAAATTTAAACTTTCCTAAGCTTTGTGCATAATAAAAACTGTGTACCAAACTATTCGAGAATGGAGAATATATTATCAGCGTGGTTTTCAATATGCCCATTTTTCTCAATTTTCACTATAAACAACATCTAACATTCATCCTATTCCCATCATTGATGATGCTGAGTTGCCAAATTCCCATCTGAATGTAAGTAGGCCACTCCATTATTATATGTGTCAATTCTTGCTTTGAAATAGTTAGATCCAAATCGAAAAAGGTTGTAGCACGTAGGAACACATAAGAGAACATTAGACCAGAACACAAACAACGCATGCTAATAGCCAACATGCGTAGTAATCATGATGTCACCTCGAGTTTTAATGGCGCATTCTGCAGGCAATTTTGAACAGAGTCTGAGATGTGGCCCGCAGCAACTAATTGTTAATTGTTATGATTATATGTTACGATGAGGCATGATTCGAATTAATTAAATACAAAATTTATAGTCACTTATTTTATAAAAAATATTTTTACAGTTTATTTAAACTTGAGATGTGAATAAAGTATCGACATTGAATGATTCAAGAGTTTGGATAGAGAATGATAGGAAAAATTCCACATTTAGTCCTTTTTTTTTTTAGTTTTAATTTCATCTCTATTGTTTAAAATGTCTCAATTTCATCTCTATTATTTTTTTAAAAGTTTCAGCTTCATCCCTACTATTTAAAATTTTTCAATTTCATCCTTATTGTTTTAAAAATCTTTCAATTTCATCTATATTATTTTTCTATAGTTTCAATTTCATTCTTATTATTTTTCTATAGTTTCAATTTCATCTCTATTATTTTCTTCAAGTTTTAATTTCGTCTCTATTATTCAAGGATTAAATTAATTTTTTTATAGAAATAATAGGGACGAATTTAAATTTTTTTGAAAACAATAAGAACTAAATTGATTAATTTTAAACAATAAGGACGAATTTAAAACTTAAAAAAATAATAAAGACAAAATTGAGATTTTTAAAAAATAATATGAATGAAATTGATATTTTTTTAAAAATAATAAGAACGGAATTAAAATATTTTAAATAATAAAATTAAATTGAAACTAAAAAACAAACAAGGACTAAATGTAACATTTTCACGGTAATGATATGGCTGAGACAAGTTGGCGGATAACGTTAGCACATGTACAACGTCACTTTGGTGGTTGTGGATGATTTCTGAAATAAATATGTTGACTTTGGAAAATTGATCGTCTGTGTACCATTTCTTTTATTTTATTTTTTTGGGCGACATTTCTTGCTATACATGGTGAAGTGCGCTAGACGTAACCTCAGTTTATAGATAATATTTAATGATACATAACATTAATTTAGATGAATATTGCATAAAATTATAAAAAATAAAATTGTAAATGAGTCAAATTCATATTTTCCTTCCTTTATATGTACATATGTGTTCCATCCCAATATATAGATACTTACTCATTCGCGTGTAACAAGTATTTTTGCGTACTTTATGAAGTTCCTCTTGTTAACACGCCGTTAAAGTTTTAGATAGCGACTAAAGTGATTGTTGAGAAAAAAAAAATGCTTGAAGAAGACATCATTCATTTCAATTCCTATTTTATGTCACAGTTGCTAATTGCTTCAAACTTTAATGTAATTCGGTTGTTGTTGTTGATGTTATTATTATTATCATTATTATTTATTATGTTTATATTATTTACGGTTATATTCATGTTTATTTTTATTTTTAATATTATAATAATAAAATAATAATTATGTTATATTATACAAGATATTCTCATTATTACTCTTCGTTCTTAGAACATACCAAACATATCATTCGCATTATCAAGTTCATTTCATTCACAATTTCATTCTATTCCTTGACCCATTCCATTCTTATCAAAATCTATTATAATATACTAATCGCCACCTAAGGGTTTAAGTCAAGTAATGCAACACAATTTGGTTGAGTTTGATGAAGTCATTTTCTCGATTCCATTCGAAAGCATAGTATTAAGTGGCAGAGTCAGTCACCGAGAGTTAGGGATACTATAATGCTAGAGTCATTAATCGGGATTTGGGGTATAAATATACATAGATTTTTAAATTATATATATATAAAAATAAAATACAACAAACTGTTACGTTTGTGTACAAAATTATATTTTTTTTATGAGTCCAGATAACAATATACCTTTGTGCCTAAAATTATATTGTTTATAATTACAGATAACAATATGATTATAATTTAACCAACAGTTAATAAGAACTTTATAGCACAAAATAAATCTCGATCCAAGGCATGATTGTCCCCTTATTTAATTCAAGAAGGAATATAAATCCAATATGTATTATGAAAAACAACAAACATCTATTATATTCATATATCAAAATCAATTACAATAATAAACAAAAAAAACTTTCAATATCAATGTGAAACTTAGCAATTTAGAAATAATTATAAGTAATTCATAGATTAAAACCTAACATTAGTAAACTTGTTTAATTAATGATAAAAATCCCCCCCCAAAAAAAAAATTGACTATAGTAGACGTTGAAGAAAACGGATTTGGAGCTCCCTCCAAAGTCAATCTCCACCATTCAAACAGTATCGTTTCTATTGGCAAAAAAAAATCCCCAAAATTTCAAAATGTGCATAGACAAACTCTAAGCCTAATATGGCTCCTCCGTTGTTAATACTTATATTATTTTTTTCTATAGAATACTCACTTCATATCATATTATTTATTATTTTTATAGTATGAAATATATTATAATATTACGAAAGAATTCAAATTCAAACTTTTATTTTCTTCCACCGGCTTATCTCATAGTGGTTCAAAGTAAACTGTTTGCTCATACACAACATTCTAATTGAGTACTTGATTACGTGATAGAGATGATTTTAAATGCAATTTGGAATTGATGATGATATTATATTCCTGACTAAGTAAGCAATTTTACGACCATGTCAAAGTCAAAATGACTCACTCTTTTCATGCATAAAGACAAAGAAGTTTATTCCAATTTAATTTGATAGAGACGTTACTGTAAGAAACTTGATTTTGTCATATGAAATAAGCTCAAAATTTGACCACTTCAATTAATTGATTGAGCTTAATTTGAACTTACACTATATGTATTGAGCTCAAAATCTAATTATTAACTTTAATTAGAAATTAGTACTTCCATATTTGATTTCTTCTTATAGGACTACTTAATTCTCATTCTCTTCTGACCAAAAAGTAAATGCTCATTCTATTGAACTTATCAATAGGGGGCCATAACAAATTAGAATAATACAATATTTTGCTAATCAAGCTAAGATAAGACTTAGACTAGAGATTAATTACTTAAGAAAACCCTCAAGCTTGTTAATTAAATCAGTAAATTCCACAAACAGTTTCTTAACTCTCTATAATAGGACAATTTGGTTCTCAATTTATGTATTGTAATGCTAAACACGTATCTTTTATCAAGTAAACAGTATTTTGTCCAAGTCTATTTTTTCAAGTAAGCTAATTTGAATAAAATTAGGATCGCTTGAGGGAGGAGTTCCATATTCTAAAAAAAACACGGTTAGTTACAATTGACCGGGTCTAAAATTTCATGATTAACATTGTCTTTGACTTGTTGAATTAATATTAGTAAAATATTCATTTTTTCTTAACTCTATTAGTTCAACTAGCATTTTGCACCATAATTTTTTTTAGTTGATGGGATGCGTAGCATTAGACTAGAGGTCATTAATGACTTTGGGGGTTATTTTTCCTCGTTTATTCTTCTCAATATGAGTATGTAAAATCACTAGGAGTTGGTCCAAATAATATTATTCTCTTAGTAATTAGTCAAAGCTGAAGTTGACAAGTAAATCCGCGCATTTGCACCATAATTTAGTCCTCTGCTGAAATGCTATTTGCACAGTAGAGATTAAAAAAACAAGAAAGAAAGGAGAAATGCAGAGGAAAAAAAAAAAGACCAACTCAGCTTGAAGCAATATGTATACTAACCAACCAACATAAATGCAAGGACAAGAAGGACCAAGTTTTCCATAATTGTTACTAGTATTATTACCAAAAACCTTAATGGGCCCACCCCACATAATTATCATCAACCTTAATCCAGTAATTAGAACACAACTAATGAAAAAAAAAAAAAACACATTCTTTCCTCTCTGTCCACTGTTTTTGTTGTTGTCTCACTGTTTTTTTTTTTTGGTCAATTTGTAGTCTCAATCTCTCTCATGAGCCTTTTTGAAACTTTTTAATCCCATATGCTGCTACAAACAATAAAAAAAGCTAGGGTTTCAACTTTTCTCTCGACAAAAAGCCAAAAAATTATTAGCAAAAAACCAAAAAGACAACAAAATCCTCAAGAATAGCTCATGATCCTCTTTATTCTCCCACATTTCCACATACCCTTTTCCACATTTCCTCTAAATATGTCATTTTTTAGCTACATTTTTGTGTATGTATGTTGAAATGAGTGATTTTTGTTCATTGTAAATTGTGGTGTTTGAGGCTGTTTTTGTGAAAAAAGATTGCATTTTGGTTACTGGGTAGTGGCCAAAGAGAGAAAAAGTTTCAATGTTAGTGGAAAATATGAGGAAAACAACTGGTGAATGGTCTATGACTGTATGTGTAAAATAGTGGATTTTTGTTTTTTTGTAAATTTTGGTGTCTGAAGCTATTTTTGTCGAAAAGAATGCAGTTTCGTTACTGGGTAGTACCTAAAAATAGAAAAAGTTCCAATCTTGGTGGAAGATAAGAGTCAAAAAAGCGGTGAATGGTGTGTGACTATATTTATGAAGGTGTTGGCTTTTTGAGAAACTTACAGGTGAAGCAATTTAGTGTTAAGTTTCTTTTTATGGATCTTTGGAACTGTTTTAATTGGTGTATGTGAAGATGGAATCTTCTGGATCTTCTTTTACTGCTTATTGATTGCCACTTGTTTGCTCAGAAGATGTACATTCATGTTCTGTTATTGTTAGGTGTAAGTGAAATTATTGAGAAAGTAGTAAAGATCAAAAGAGTTGCTTTATTTATAGTATGGCTGGTTTTAATGCTTTGACCTTACTGCTTTATAGATATAAGCTGTACCCAGATCACATTGATGGTTATCAATAGCAAGATTCTGGAAATAATGATGAGTAAATATCAGGGTCTTCTTTGATTCAGGCTGTTCCCCGTGTAGCATTTTTTCTTTCTTCGGAAGAGTTTTTGGATTTGTTTTGGTTATGGAAGATATTGGGTTGTTCAAGCAAGGGTGGGCATGGTTGCAATCAAAGAAGAGTTGTTATTCAGTTGCGGGGACAACTTTGAGCTGTTTAAGGGAAAAGATTGGGATTTTTATAGAGCGGCATTGGCCAATGGTCTGTTATGGGTGTGCAAGGTTTGGGAGAGTTTTATTATTTTTGTTGCGACATTGGAAGGATTGTGTTGTTCGGGGCTTTCACTCATTTTTTGGGCTTGGTTCAGCTGCTTTGCTTCTGATAATGTGGAGTTGCTTCCTTAGCTTGACTTCAATCTCATGCCTCATCTGCGTGCTTCTTAGTATGGTAGGCTTCTAATTTTACAGTTTGTGCTGATTACTTAGTGACTTAGACTCTTACTTTTCTTCTTTGCTTGTATGATATCAAGATCTTTTATGTCTGATTCTGAGTTTGCATAGCCGTGCTGATTTGTGGTCCTAATTGCCCAACCGATCAATTCAGTGCCAGAATTTTGTTATCACACGATTAAGTTTTCTGATAGATTGTTCATCTCATGTTTTGATGATGTATAAGAAAGTTAGGGCACATTTAGCTAATTTGTTACACGTTTGAATATTTGATTTATGCTAAGAATCTGTGCCTGTTGACTGAGATTGAAAAGAAGGCATCAAATACAAATCTGATGGGTGATGATTATGATGTTACATGGCTAATTGTGATGGTCTTATGCATCCTCATATAATTATCTTTTATTGATTTTTTCTTGAATTAAATTTACATGTCATTAGTAATGATGCCATTTCTCTTCTTTATTTAATGTTTCTCAACTGCTCTATCAATATATATTCATTTTACATTTTTTCCTAAATTCCAATGTTTATAGCATCACTCAAGGTTTACAGATGTGACTTGCTTATGAATGGAAGAAACCTTATTTTCTTATTTTATGATCTATTTAGCAACAGAAAAAAAAGAAACTATTTCATGGCATGTGAGTTGTTGAAATATATACATTTATGCTGCATTGCTTTTCTAATTTCTTTGACCAACGGGGAACAATTTAAAGGTGGTGACCTTCGATGAAAATTGGTAACAAATTTAAAGTCATATTTAACTTTAATGCTTGCTAAAAACCATGTTGGAAATTATTACAAAGCAGAGATTGCGAAAATCTAACATGAGATTGAGCCTAGCTGTAAATAGAATTCTCTGCCTGATTTTGGTATAGTCGTATAATTTGAGTCAACAGCCCTTGATTATCTCTTTTGTTTAAGGAGTGCCGTCTTATGAATAGTTGTAAATGTGTTTCCAGGGAGCTGCTGGGGCTGTTGTTCACAATTTGGGTTTCACTCCTGGACTATTTATTGTGGGTCTTTTTGCAATTCTAATTTTGTGGATGTACGCTAACTTTTGGATAACGGGTACACTATTCATAGTTGGAGGTATGTCATCATAATTTCCTTGATTTATTTTGAACTTCAGGAAATGGACAAACACACACCCACACATATATATGAATCTGTGATTTCTCTGCCTAATTCATGGTGGAAACTCTATCTGTCCCTAAAAGGATATTTATAACCCAGCAAATGAATGGAGGATTGTGAGATGAGTGATGCCATATATTTTTTGGCGAAGTATCAGTGGAAGTCAGATTGTATTTTGGTTTGTGTAATCCTTCTAAGAGACGTATTTATATTGAGGCATTTCATGATTAATATCACTTGATATAGAAATTGGAAAATCAATTCAAGTAGATTATGCCATGACTTGTCTCTTATTGTCAAATTAAATGGTTAAACTTCTGTAATTTTGGCGTGTGATTTTTGAGGCTTTCAAGAAATAAAAGACATCCTTTTGTTAATTTATGTTCTGCCTTCCTTGAGGAGGGGGCTGGCTTTAAAGTCAATCCAAGAACATGAAACAGCTTCTTTTCGGTTTGTGGTCTAACATTAGATGCTAAAAAAAGAAAAATTTAAGGCTTTCTCAGCCCTTTCGCTGACTGCATCCTGTTGTCATTACCACTTTTCTGCAAATGCAGGTTATTTATTTTCATTGAATCATGCGCGGATAGTGGTGTTGATGGCAGCCACATATGCAATCTATTGTGTAAAAGTTCGGGTGGGATGGATTGGAGTTTTTCTTTCAATTAACCTTGCTTTCCTCTCGAATGATTTATTGAACTACGTGCTCCAGTGGTGTGACAATTTGAGTGAGAGCACACACTTTGAAGAGACTAAGGAGTCTGAATCATTCACAGAGGATGACTTCTCCACTGAGTGCGAGTTTTCTGTTCCTACTGATGAAGAAGAAAAATTGCACTCCTCTGAATCATCCAGCAAACCCGCTACTCCATTATCTTCTGCCAGCAAACCTGCTACCCCGTTATCTTCTGCCAGCAAACCTGCTACGACATTATCATCTTCCAGCAAACCTAAAGAAATTATGGCTAAGCAAGTGGCTAGAGAAGATGCTAATTCGATTACAGAGGTGAAGCGGATTTTAAGTAGTAGCAATCACTACGAAGCACTTGGATGTCCTCGTCACAAGAAAATTGATTCTGTATTACTGAAGAAGGAATACCGGAAAAAGGTGCTCTGGCTTAATCATGTTCATTCCAAGTTTCATCTGTGTTCACTTCTGATGTATATTGCCTGGAAACTTTGATGATTGTGTTAACTGTAAGGGAATAAATGAACAAATTAGACTACTAGAGCTGTTGTGTGTCACATTTAAGGTAGAAGCTCTCAGCTGGGTAAAACAGTATATAGCTTGCTATCTTATTTATATCACCATATTCTTGATTGAACCCTTAAGAAGAAATAGAAAAGACTCTTAGTCTGAATCAGTATTCTATTCGGTAGAATAACCCTAACGATGATATAGAAGATTTCAAATATGAAATTATGATGTTCTGTGAAGGAAATGGTAGTTTTCCTTTTGGCTGTTAAATCATAATATTATATGAATTGCTATTTTTTAATTTTAGTAATGGAGAAAAAATAAAAATTTCAGATTATGTATGCATCATTGTTCGGCCATTTTCCCTTACATAACTCTGTACCCATTGCTTAGTTTCTCACATGGATGTTGCTCTTCTATTTTGCTTAGGCCATGCTTGTCCATCCAGATAAAAATATGGGGAATCCTTTGGCAAGTGAGTCATTTAAGAAACTTCAGTGTGCATATGAGGTAATTCTGAATTCCTTGATAATGAATTGTAGCAGTTACATTTTAGTATATCTTGTCACTATTTTTAATTGCTGAATCAAAATTTCCGATTCTACCTATCCCCACAGCTTATAGCATTCTTTTTATGCAGGTTCTTTCTGATGCTGTGAAGAAAAGAGACTATGATGAGCAACTCAGAAAGGAAGAGTTTAAGATTGTTGCTCAGAGATCTCATCAGGTAAAACTTAACTATCATAATCTCATTCTGTGGCAGGGTATTGTCACTAAAACTGTGATAAGAGTCTCCAGCAGACCCCTTCATGGAAAAGTAATACATGATGTTAGGACTTAGAAGTAATACCTTTTTCGAGACCTGGAACTTGGCTTCTTGATCTACTGATTCCCTCTCTTTCTTGATCTTAACCTGGGGTACATTACATGTATGTGATGAAGCAATGTAGATCTTTTTCTCTTTCTTTTCTTTCTCACTCTTTCATACAGCCAGGTAAACTAAGGATGCAGGGAGGTGTCTCTTATGAAAATTCATTCGATTTGTCTACATCTTTGTAATGAACTGCCTTGTTATTCTAGATGTATGAATATTATATCTGCTTACTGGAGAATACCCAATGTTTGAAGATACAGTTTGCCTTGTTAAGTCACAAAATAGGTCATATGAAAAACACCATGCATATATTGTTTGCAGGATAGCTCTGACTACTATGTGGAGGAGTCGAGGCGTATACAGTGCACAAAATGTGGAAATTCCCACATTTGGGTTTGCACCAATAGGACTAAGGCCAAGGCAAGATGGTGTCAGGTTGGCTTCCTTTAAGATTGTACTTTTTGAATCCTATGTTTCCGCCTTCACTTCGCTCTCTTCCTTCAACTTCCTGTTCTGTCAATTTATGAATAGTAAAAGTTGATTTATATTCAGGATTGCTTTCAATATCATCAAGCCAAGGATGGAGATGGTTGGGTAGAATACAGAGGGTCATTGGTATTTGATCGGCCTCAAAAGGTATACATCGTATTGATCTCCTTTGTCTAACGCTGAAATTGGGAATATCAGCTTCTGATGATGCTTACAAGATATTCAAATGTCTTGAATTGCAAATGAACATATCATATCTTACATATTTCTTACATTACAGTCAGTCAGGTTACGGCTCGTATAGGGAAGTTTCATGAACAGCCAAAAGGTCATAATGAAATTTTTAGCTGTGTTGAATTGACGTTTTGCTTGTAGCTTCATAGTTTTATTTTCTAAGATGGTCCACCGACATCCGTCTTATCACCTTGACTCCTATTTTGTGAATTTACCTATACATTGCATTGTCTTACAATGGTGCATTTATAACTTGCCTTACATACAACCTCTTTATTCTATATGCCGACTAATATACATTGTAAACTTCCATTCATGTTTAGCACCAGCATGGCTAAAACTTTCATAAATTTTTTATTAACCAACCGGCTAAATTTCAGCATCTTAGCTAAATTGATGTTTCTCGTAGTCTGACTCTCTTCTTCCATACATAAAATATGTATTACAGTGTGGTTCTTTGTGATTTAGGTGGAAATACCACGTGCTTTTGTCTGTGCTGAGAACAAGATTTTCGATGTATCCGAATGGGCTATCTGTCAGGTTAGTGTTATATTTTCATTCATCTGCATGTAATATTAACGTGCATAGTTCCTTGACCAAAAAAAAAACAATGCGTCGACTGTTTGCAAATGTCCTTCTCAAGCGTTTACGAAATTGATCCCTGCTACCCATATTTTATGGCTTATATCTGTCATATACTATCGTAATGGCAGAACAGTCTTTGCTCAAGAAATACATCCATTCTATTCATATTCACTTTTCGATTTGACAGTACTATTGGTCTGTGGGGTCTCGATCTTTTTAGGTCTTACCATCATAGATTTCAGCAGAATAAATGATCTTATGTTGCAACTGTTTGCCATTAGCTAAGACATATAGCACTTCGATGCAGGGAATGGCTTGTAGACCCAATACCCACCGCCCAAGCTTCCATGTCAACGTGGTTGGATTGGAGAAATCAACTCAGAGATCCAATTCAAGCAGGTATCCATGGGATTTTGATGCCGATATGATGGAAGAAGAGGAAGAATTTGAGCTATGGCTCCAGCAAGCCTTAGCTTCTGGACTCTTCTGTGAAACGTCTAAGCGCAGAAAAACCTGGAGTCCCTTCAAGTTGAATTCAAAAAAAGGAAAGTGGAGAAGATCGTCATAAATGACAGAATCAAGAGTGGAAACCCTCTCAGGCGCACGCCATCACCACTGCTAGAAGCAACAGAAGGAAAGAAACATCGGTGAGAAGAAACCATAATTTGTAGGTTTCTTAGAGCAGTGCTGAGCCCGAGAGGCTCATCCGAGGAGTTGAAAGGTGTGATATGGGCTGAAAATGAGTAGAACAACTTGTTTTACGCGTGTATAGGTTGAATCTTGGAGCAGCATGTCAATACTGCCAAGCCAGTTTTGGCCTAATTGCTAGATCCTTAGGGGATTAAACTGATAGCAGAGAGCAAAAGTTTGAGTAGATGCTGCCTCTGTACATTTGATGATACCTATAAGCCTCATACTATGCGACTAATAAAATTCAAAAAGGAAAAATTAAAAATTAAAAATATTCTACCATTTTTTACATTTTCTTTCTGCAATAGTAAAGTTGTCCATTACTTGGTGTTGTGCATTCATTCTGAAGTCTGTATAATTCTGTACAGGATTAGATGTATCGCTAAGTATTCACAGGGAATAATGCAGAACATGTGTGTGCCCCTAAATCAGAGTAGAGAAACTCCGACGTTTAAGTTATTAAAAATTGCAAGAACCTCCTTCGGGGTTATTCCGAGCAAAGAAATTCTGACGCTTAAGTTATTAAAGAGTGTGAAAGGAGTTCATGCTAAGTTAGAATATGGAGTAGTTAATGAATGTGGCAGAGACTCTGATATTTAAGTTAAAACAGTCTCAAATTATTTCAAGTTAAGAGAGAATATAGAATAGTTCAGGAATGTAAAGGTTTGTCAATTGAAGAGATTCACTATTCATAGGGAGTGAAAGAGAGCAATCCTGTGCTTTCTAGAAGCAATATTGTGCTTGTGCAAGTAGATGCCGGAGTGTCACGAACTATAGTTCTTTATACTTAGGTGTTTCGTTGGGAGGTTTAATCATATAAGACGTACTTATACTTATTATTTACTAACATTTGATGTATATGATACATACTTTTGAGCAAAGTGAGTAAGATAATTAGTGTCATGCGCCCGAGCCCAGACTTCCAGACCCACATGCGAAAATGGTATTGTTAAGCATAAACAATAATTACTTGGATCCTTTTTTCTACTGACCCAAAATGGTTAACTCAAGTTATTTTTTATACCTACAACACCCACTTATAAATCACACAATCACATTATATTCTACCGATGTGAGATATTATATACACCCCATTTTAAGGACCTGACGTCCGCGTTAGGGGCACACACACTCGAGACCAACTAGGCGGTGTAGGATTCTAGAGGTGTCTCCTACGGGTTTAAGAGGTGGCTCCTACCAACCTTCTAGGTGTAGCACTTTATCCTGCATAACACTTAGCTCCCGCACCAACTACTGACATGCTCTGATACCATTCTGTCACGCCTCGAGCCCATACCCCGAGGCCCGTAGGACCAACTAGGCAGTGTAAGATTCTAGAGGTGTCTCCTACGAGTTCAAGAGGTGGCTTCTACCAGCCTTCTAGGTGTAGCACTTAGCTCCCGCACCAGCTAGTGACATGCTCTGATATTATTCTGTCACGCTCCGAGCCTAGACCCTCAGGTCCGCAAGTGAGACTGGTGTTGTTAGGAATAAAAAATAACTACTTGGACCCTCTTTTCTACTGGCATGCTTTGATACCATTCTGTCACGCCCCGAGCCCAGACCCCGAGGCCTGCAAGACCAACTAGACAGTGTAGGATTCTAGAGGTGTCTCCTACGAGTTCAAAAGGTGGCTCCTACCAGCCTTCTAGGTGTAACACTTTACCCCGTATAGCACTTAGCTCCCGCACTAGCTAGTGACATGCTCTGATACTATTCTGTCACGCCCCAAGCCCAGACCCCCAGGCCCGCAAGGGAGACTGGTGTTGTTAGGAATAACAAATATCTACTTGGACCCTTTTTTTTATTGGTCCAAAATGGTTAACTTAATTTATTCCTTATACCCACAACACCGACTTATATACCACACAATCACATTATATTTCATCGACGATTCTATCATGCCCGAGTTCAAAACTTCGAACCCACATGCGTGACTAGTGTTGCAAGCATAAGAAAAAACTACTTGGACATCTTTTCTACTGGGCCAAAATGGTTAACCCAAGTTATTCCTTATACCCACAACACTTACTTATAAACCATACAATCACATTATATTCCTCTTATGCGGGATATTACTATTAGCATAAACTAAAATAATAAAAGAAATCTCACATAATCAAATGCATAGAATAACACTTCTTACCTCTAGTAGTTCGAAAATTGAAATATATCATACACATATCTCAACATCTAAACATTTACTACAAGGTTGAGGTGTCGATAATACCTTATTCAAGATTTTTTGCACTATCTTGAAAAGCAAAACTTTCACCCAACACCTAACTTTCCTCACTAAAATATATTGTAAGAGTTAAGAATGATATGTATACTAGAATATATACTTATCTCATATTGAAAAATTATAAATTTTTAGATTACTTTATAAGATTATGTGTTATTCCAATTAACATTAATTGATTTTAGAATTGAATTTCATGATTCTTAACATATATCAAAGTTTTTGCATGTGTCAAAATCACAAATTTCTACACTAGTTCCATATCAAATAATACTTGACCATTCACACACAACACCAATTGATTTTTGAACTTTAGGATGAAATCTCATGATTCTTAACAGTATAAGAAAAATGCCTATTCTATTTCATGTTAAAATAAATAAAATAAAAACAATATATACACACTATTTTGAAGCTGGGCCACTATCTATAATTGTCAAAATAAAGGCAGCCAATTGCTATAATATTTTGGACTATAGACAGCTATTTAATGTGGTTATAACCTTATGCATCCTGTTGGCTCTCCTCCTCCCACGAGATTTGAATCTTTTTATAACATTATATACTGTTAGAGAGTGCTCAACTTTGGTAAAATAATAATACAATTTCGATAAAATTATGTAAGTCATTAAATATAAAAAACAAATAATTGCATTATTATTTCACCACTATTTATAATCCCATCAGAAAATAAAAAATCCTTGACCCCTCATCTTCTATCCCACTAGGTCATTGTTTTTCCCAACTAGTTAAAACTATCTGCAACTTTTTTCTTAAATAATTTGGCTTGTGGTTCTTTTTGGTAGGTATTGGACAAGAAAACTGTTATTGGTTGGTACCATATTGTGGCTATTGATTCCTTTCAATTTCAGCAAATGTAACAATTGGTATATTAATGTCTAGAAGAATCTTTAGGAAACTAGCTCCATATTCTTCTTGAGAAAATTAACAGTAAGAAAATTGAAGTAATGTGTGATGAACCCCAAAAGAAAATTGAAAAGAAAAAGTAGAAGCAAGAAAGTTAAGAAATTTGTATTCATAGTTCCAAGGACTTCTGGAGTGGAATTTATGGATAAGGATGGTCCGATAAAGTTATAATATTATGAAGATATTTAAAAAATTTAGACGATTGATCATTTAATTTAATAATAATAAAATAATTTTTTTTTCTATCCTAATTATTTTATCACTATTAGATCTAACAATTAATGGTTTAGTTCTTATTTAAATCTTCTTATAATATTGTAAGATTATGAGGAGATTTCAAATTCAAATTTTTTTGATGAAGTAGACAAGATTAATGCACTTTTTAAGTGTTCCAAGAACACATGAAGATTCACAATATGGTAAAAGAGAAGCCTTTTGAGCCTGTCAAATCAATGAAATGCGGCCTTTTATTGCTTGCACTCCAAATTATAATAAGAAAGGACACTTGCCAGTTGCCACTTTGTGGTGATAGAGTTAGTGAGTGAGGGCATCAAGGGATTGTGTTCAACTAGTAGTGTATGCATGCTTTTTCTATTCAAGAATAGAATATAAGTTAATCAACAAGTATATTTTCTGCTTTGTACTCTTGTTGTTGAGTGCATGCATGTTTTGGCTTGCTATCAAATCCAGATGTATAGTTCTTAGCATTATCTTGGCTATGGTGTGTCCCAATAGAGTTGAATGGAGAATTCAAAAAGCTATTTTATAAAGATTAGGTCACGAGTTTGAGTAATAGAAATAGTCTGTTGTAAAAATATGAAGTCATACTGTGTATAATAAAATCAGAAAACATATTCGATCTTTTTGAACCCTGTACACAATAGGAGTTTCATACACCGAACTTATTATGATATGAATCGTGAATATTGATACGAGACTTGTGTTGTGGATGTATTTAATATTATTATGTATTATCTTGTGGAATTATGATCAGTATATCAGGTTGATGATAATTCATGGTATAGTTAGCTACTAAACTGATTATCAGAAATAAAATTGGTGAGGTGATCTATCATCCACTTGGAGATTGTAAGACATTGACGAGGCATGAACATTTACTCATATTCATCAACTAGTTATTTTGACCTTATTATTGCCAGAATTGTTAATTTATGCCTCCAAGAACTTCATACCCGAAGCTCATATATAGCTATTTCTGAACCTCACATGAAGGGGATATATTTGAAGGAGAGTATTGATGTAACCATAAAATTATCGCCCTAGACCTCGAGGTCAAGAATTCAAATCGTGGAAACAGTCTCGTCAAAAAATGCAAAGTAGGGTGTGTACAATAGAATCCCAGAGTATGTCTGTCTCAATTCGTGACTCTCACATAGCAGGAGATTTGTACACTATACTAGCCCTTTTATATATCTATTTGTGGATGTTTATCTCTACGAAGGAGATTTAACAGATAATAATTTTAATGCCTTAATAACTCATCTAGCTAGGAACTAATAGATGTCATTATGAACTTTGTCTTTCCTACATTTAGGAAAAATTATGTAGTTGAAAAGGAAGAGGGAAAGCATGTGTTAAGGTGTATTTTTGGATTTGGAAAGTGAGTTTGAACGAACTTTCCTTATCCTACACACACAAGCAACAAACGACAGAGGTGGCCCTCTATAAGCACTTCGATGCTTAAATTAGTTACGGGTTTCTTGAAGATGATATGTATGTAATTCTCAAGAATGGAATTAGTTACCTCCACTGAACAAGTATAGAGGTTTATTTATACCTGTTTCCGTTATGAATATTTCATTTCTGGATTTTTTAGGATTGTGTCATAATTCTGTTATTTGATCTCGACCTTTGGGATGTCCTCGGGTCGGGTCACTATGTCTAACCTTTTGGGATGTCATCAGGTCGAGAACTAGGTTGGATTGACCTCGATCTTTATATTGTGCTTTTAGCTTGGGTAGGTCAAATCACAGGATATTTTGGTCCTTTAGTATTGCCTTAATTTTCCCCTCTATCAGCATAAAATATTCTTGTCGTTTGATAGCTAGCAAGAGATCTAGAAGTTTTGATGTTTCATATTACAAATTGCTACAAAATGATTCAGGGTAGGTTAAAGGTTCTGTTTTTAGGAATTGCAATATTCTAATTGTTTCTTGTTTAGGGAGCTCCTATATTAAATCTTGCCAAATTGATACCAAAAGGACAGAAAAAAACCCATCAATATGCAAAGCGCGTGGGCATACACTTGTAAAAGAGTGAGATAAAAGAGATGGCTTGTTGCAATCAACATGCCTTTGCCCAATGCTGACGATAACATCACGAGTATTGTTATATGTTTCATTTTTACCTCTTCACATTTCTTTATATAATTGAATTTTTATCATGTATATGAAAATTTTAATATTTAATAGGGTAAATTGGACAAATACTCACCATTGTTTACAAGTTTTGGACAAATAGTCTCTATTGTTTTAGAAGTCACGCGGTTAATCCCTATTGTTTGTAAAAATTACACGGTTTGTCCCCATTATTTGTAAAAGTCCTACCAATAGTTCTCATTGTTTCAAAAGTCACTCAGTTAGTCCCTATTATTTGTAAAAGTCTTTCCATTAATTTCCAATATTTGCAAATGCATTTGCAAATATTGAGGACTAATGAAGAGATTTTTGTAAACAATGAGAACTAATGGAGAGACTTTTACAAACAATTTGGACTAACTGAATGACTTATGAAACAATATGGACTATTGGTGAAACTTTTACAAATAATGGGAATTAATTGCGTAACTTTTAAAACAATGAGGACTATTTGTCAAAAATTTATAAATAATAGGGACTATTTGTAAGATTTGCCTATATTTAATACATAAATTCTTACTATTCAAAAAAATTGTGAAGGGATGATATAAATACTCATGCATCACAAGACAAGAACTCCATTTGCTCATACATGAAACCTAAAGGGAGTACCAATGGACTGTGTTAAGTTTTTTTTTTTTTCTAATTCTTCTTCTTCTTACGAGGGAGACCTCCCTTGAAAATACTTTCAAGTTCATACTAGAAGTGTTTAATTTCAAGAACACATTAACTCATCAAGAGGAGGCATGTAATTTACATTAATGCAAAAGACTCATAATTATAAAATAATTGATAAAATAGATAAAAAAATATCTTTTTTATCTTACGATTCATCAAGATCCAAAAATCAATTCAATAGACCATGAGTCTGACTCCAAAAAATTAGCTTCATAACTAATTTAAACTCGAGTAAAAAACCTTTACGTCTCTCAGATTTTATAAAAGTAACCTTTTGATTCCTCAACTTTTGAAAAGTGACCATTTGGTTCATTTTTGACGAAAAAAGTTAATTTTTTTGTAATTTTCATATTTACCCTTGGACCCATTTTCTCTCTAATGCATGTCATTATGCACTATTTTGGCAGCCATGGGATATCATAAAAAAAATTTAAAAAAAACCAAAAATCACCAAAAAATTCACAAAATATACCTGTCCAAACCAAAACAAAAAAAATACAAATTCTATAAAATGACTTCAACATCATCATCCACCACAGTTAGAGAAGAAATAAATGGAACAATTACCAAGTTAAAAGATATGAGATATTTTGATTTTTCTCTTTTAAAATTAAAACAAAAAAATGAAGTTGTCCACTACAAGAAAAATTGAAACGGGCGACAAATTTATTTTCGTCACTAAGTGGCAATAGATTTAGCGAGGAAAACATGCAGTCATTAATTAGTAACGGATTAGTGATGGCTTTGTAATGAAAAAAATTATAACTAAATTTCATCATTAATCTCTTGCAACATCGCGACGGATTAGTGATGGCCGATAGATTTGTGACAGAATAGTGATGGCATGTCATAATTCCCTCACTAAATTTGTCACTAAATAGAGACAAAATTAGTGACGGAATTTAGAAAAAATTTAAAGATAAGTAATAAAATAAACCCGATTTTGTTAATTTTCATTTTGAAAATGGCTCGGACATCAAATTAAGTTGAAAAATACTTGTTCATATTGTTAACGGAGTGTAAAATGCATTTTATAAGAAATTATGATTTGTAACATTTATTTTTGAAGATAAGTACTTATTTCATTCGCTAATTCTGTCACTAATTAGCGACGGACTCTCATATTTCCTATTCAGATATGCGATCAGTTGCTTTTGACCCACAATAATACCTCCTATTTTTTAACTTGATAATTGTTCCGTTTATTTCTTCTCTAACTGTGGTGGATGATGATGTTGAAGTCATTTTGTTGTAGAAATTGTATTTTTTTTATTTTGGTTTGAACATGTATATTTTGTGAATTTTTTGGTGATTTTTGGTGATATCTCATGGCTGTCAAAATAGTGCATAATGTCATACATGAGAGAAAAAATAGATCTAAGAGTAAAATGAAAAAATCACAACAAAATTAACATTTTTTGTCAATTTTCCGTCAAAAATGAATCAAATAATCACTTTTCAAAAATTAAAAAACCAAAAAATTATTTTTACAAAACCTGAGGAGCCTAAAAAAATTTTACTCATTTAAGCTCAAAATGTACATAAAATTTTTATCCACGTCCCGAACACTTAACCAATAAGTTGACTGTTTGGGGGTACTGTTAAGTTTCTATGGAAGCATTATGCACACATGCAATTGTTTGGCTGGCCTTTGTTCCTACCTCACGTGGGTAAGGCAGCCATTTTTCTATAATATATATATATATATATATATACATATCCTAACCTGAGACTGAAATGAAAAGGTACAAAGGAAGAATCCAATAAAGAGACGAACGAGGAAAAAATAGAGCGTGTCAGTATTTTTTTTTTGCTAAATGGAGCGTGTCAGTGTTAAGCGGTGGTGGAAGGTGTTTGTGTAGTGATGTTTCTTTCGACACATTTAAGGCTTTGCGTGTGATTGCTCTAGTCGGTGAAAAACTGCCCCAAATCTCCCCCTTCCCCACCCTCCAGAGCCACAAATGCATGCACACATGATGTGTTTTTTTTGTTGGTTTGTCGGAAGATAGATTCATTATAAGTATAAAATAGTACAAGAGATTCAACTGATACTAGCTGTCAAAGTATCTGATTGTATACGCAAAGCTAGCAAAAAGAACGCTAAAAGGGGGTTAAAACACCAAATATGGGATAGGGAACCTATCCTAATTACAAAAGTAACTCAAACTACCATATGAGTAGCTCATGGAGACAGAGCCGAGAGTAGTCACGCAAGGAAAATAGGTAAACTTTAAAATTGTGAACAACAGAAAAAACGCTCTGACCACAATTCGAGAAAAATTACGAAAAGCACCCAAAACTAAGAGTGCAACAGAGCATAAACCAAAAGTACCAAAAGTGAACCAACACACTACGAATATTAACCCGTTCTAAATTACGTGTATTAGATTGGCACTAGGAGGTCTAGCCTCATTTAAATCATTATAACCAAACTTCTTATTCGGAAAACATACACTACGAATATTAATCTTAGGTGGTGTTTGTTTGCTTAATTAATTCAAAACATGGAGTTAGAATTGGTGAATTTTCAATTCAAATTTGAATGTAAACCTTTTTCAATTCCAATTTTTACTTTATTATAATACCTCATTCTCTTATAATTTCATAATTATGAGCACAACTCTTAGACATTTAGTCAAATTGATCTTCGATCATGTGAAGTATAATCATTTTAGCAACAAGATATAAGCTGTACATGATAGTTAGTCATGTCATATGCAAAATAATCAATGTATGAAATGAAATAATTTAAGTTTTATAAATAAAACTCTTTTGTGTACTAACTTTTATCAATATTTGCATGTCATTCTATTCACAATGTTAGCCCTTTATATATGTTTACCATGATACTAGCTTGAAATATACTTAACTTTCATAGCTTCTTTGGATTCTCATTTTGCCATTTGTAGCTATAATCCAACTACTAGCTAGTTCCTATTGTTTACATATTGTTCGATTGAAGATGTTAAAATAGTTTCCAGTTGCTCCTCCAAATAGTTTTCACTATTTGCAAGTGAATATAGGTGTCGATCGATTAAAAAAAAATTTGAGTAACTATAGAAAGAAATGAGGAAACTAGAATATTTATAAGTGAGATGCTCAATAACCAAATAAATTAACCATAAGGGTTAATCTGCGCTTTGCTCCTCAAGTAGTAAGAGAGCTATTTCAACATTTGACATTTCATTCATGTTAAAAGAATCAACGACATCGCTGAACGGACATATAAAACTTATATTCTCGAATTAAAAGTCTATTATTAAGAAATATTATCATGACTTAAGACTTAAATGAATCCAGAATTGTATCTCTATCAATTAATGGTTGATTCTACTCCATCTAGATTATTATTAATTGTTTTGTAGAATATTTTTATTATTACCATAAATTTACACAAGCTCTTATTTGTCTCAAATCATAAAAATGTAATTGAACAAAGACTCTAATTTTTGAAAATATCTAATTTTTTTTCGGATAAAAAATACAGGTGAATCCCCGCCCCTCCCCGTTCCCCCCTCCTTAAAAAGGAAGGAAAGAAAAAGAAATAGAAAAAAAATTTTAACATTTGTGACATGGAAATTTCTCATAGAAAGTAATAGAGCTTCGAAATTGTCAAATATTTAGAACCCCAAACTTTACAATATTATTTATCTTTCCTTTCGTCCTTTTCCTTTTTATTTTTAAATTTCTTGTGGTTTGCCAAAATGTCATTGTAATAATATGTCGGCAACTCTTGTATGCTTTTAATTTATATAAAAAGTTCTCCTCAAGTCTCATACCTTAATTTTCTTAATTGTCGTGTCAACTATTTAACAAAGCTTAAGAACAAGATTCAACTCCTTTTATATATATATATACTATAACATAGGTATTTACTCTATTTGAAGTTAGTCTTTGTGGATGAAGGTCACACACACTCTAACTGCTAGAGGTGTGTGAGCAATTCTTTTCCCTATGTTCCTTACAGATAGTGTTCTATCATTCATGACCACCACCACCGCCACCAAAGCATCATCCTCATATCATATGCTTTCTTGACAAAAAATAAAAAATAAAAATCATATGCTTTCACTCAATCATGCCCAAAAATGCAAAGAAAAAATTTTGTTCCCCTTCTCTTAGCTTTCAACATTTTTGAGATGCTAAATCACTAAATAATTTCTTCCGATACACACACACACACAGAGACACATATTTGTGTGTGTGTTTGTGTTCTCTATCTAGGGTTTGTTTCTATAAACAACACTCTGGCTTCTTTTTATAACTATATAGTATATTAGGCTAGAATTTTTTTTGAAAAATGTTAGGTTCATTTGGTTCATCTTCTCATGAGGAAGAAGATGATCAATCACCACCACCAGATGTACACTACCCTCATAATCATGCCCACCATCACAATATTCAACATAGAAGCTTCTCTTCTCCTGCTATACAGATTCGCCAATTACTCATAAGCTGTGCTGAGCTGATCTCAAGGTCTGATCTTGCTGCAGCACATAGGCTTGTAACCTTTTTATCAGCTAACTCTTCCCCTTGTGGTGATTCCACTGAAAGATTAGTTCATCAGTTCACCAAAGCCCTCTCTCTCCGCCTCAGACGCTATGGCGGCACCACCCCATATCTCTCGAGCACATGTTTAGATTCGGCCTCAACGGGAACGAGCTATGGTAGCTCACTTGGTGGTGATAATGCCCCTCGTGTTACTACCTCAGATGAGACAGTACTAGTTCAATCTTCATACTTGACACTTAACCAAGTGACACCATTTATAAGGTTCAGTCATCTCACAGCTAATCAAGCAATTCTTGAAGCTGTCAATCAAGGACAACAAGCCATTCACATACTAGATTTTGACATCATGCATGGTGTGCAATGGCCTCCATTCATGAGGGCTATTGTGGATCGATACCCTACGCCAAGTCTACGGTTCACCGGCGCCGGAAATGATCTTGAAACCCTCCACAGGACAGGTGACCGCCTTGCAAGATTTGCACACTCATTAGGCTTAAGGTTTCAATTTCACCCTCTTCTCCTTTTGGACAGTGATGATCCCATTTCAGTGGCTTCTGCAGTGATTCTCCTCCCTGATGAAACCCTAGCAGTGAATTGTGTGCTCTATCTTCACAGGCTGCTGAAAGATCGAGAAAGGCTTCGACTTTTTCTTCACAGAATCAAGGCCATGAACCCTAAAGTGGTGACCATAGCCGAAAGGGAAGCTAACCATAATCACCCTTTATTCTTGCAGAGGTTTGTGGAGGCTGTAGACTACTATGCTGCTGTTTTTGATTCACTTGAGGCCACTTTGCCACCTAGTAGCCATGAAAGGCTAACAGTTGAGCAAGTATGGTTTGGTAGAGAGATTGTTGATATTGTTGCAGCTGAAGGAGATAACAGAAGAGAAAGGCATGAAAGGTTTAGGTCATGGGAGGTTATGTTGAGAAGCGCAAGCTTTAACAATGTTCCATTAAGCCCTTTTGCACTTTCACAAGCTAAGTTACTTCTGAGGCTTCATTACCCTTCTGAAGGTTATCACCTTCATATATCCAACATTTCTTGCCTCTTAGGTTGGCAAAATCAACCCCTTTTCTCAGTATCTTCATGGCACTAGATAGAATGGTCTACTTATCTCGATGCCGACAACGTTCATCCTGAGCCAGGATCGATATGAAATTAAAGAGATTTGATCATCCCCAATGATTTCTTCGCCTCACTTATTGAAAACCCTAACCCTAGTTTCTTAAGCCTGCATGGATATTGTTAATTGTGATCTGCACGTTACATGCAAGAATTTGGAAGAAACGCACCTGAGCAAGCCTCTTGAACATCTCTGGCTTTCCATTGACTTCTTACAGGCTTTTTTTCTTGGAGAGATGAAACTGAATGTTTTATTTTTATACTACCTTAACTTAGGTTGAATTTAAATAATTTTCTCTATGTAATTGTTGTAGTTTCATCTATGCATAAGATTCTATTACAAGTCCTCTATCAGATCAGCCTTTTAGTAGGCAATAATTGCTTTGTGGCGCATTAAGCTTATTCCATTTAAGTTGTTGACCACCACCCTTTTAGAGGTCTATTATATTTGTTATTATCCTCTATAAGTGGATTGGTTTATCCTCACCTTCTTTTTTGGTAATTATGCTTTACTTTTCTTAAAATATTATAGCTATATATATTTTAAGTATAACAAATTATTACATAACTATTCCACTCAACTCTTGAACAACTATATTCTTTTTTGAAGTATTATCTTGGTCTTTTTGTTTGTGCTTTATAAGAATAGTTGAGTAATGGAAAAGAATTGAGGAATAAATATTAGTAGTGAGTTCTTGCAAAGGTGCCATTTTTTAACCCTAAAATTGGTTTGTCTCCATTGTTGTGTAGTTTCAAGAAGAGATGCATGAGGGTTCTTGTTGATTGTTGGCTGTCTCTAATATTCCACTATTGGTTGCCTTAATTTCTGCCTTTTGTCCCCTCAACAAAACTATGAAAGTTCTCAAATTGAGCTGTTTTGTTGCCCTCCTTGCCTCCCTTTAGGACCTAATCTTTTCTTAACAACTTTCAAGGGATCTGTCTCGTGTCTTGTGGCGTTCCATGGACCACCCCCCTTCCCTTCATCTATCACCATTCTTAATAGCCTCTATTAATTTCTTTATGTCATGACATTAGTGGTTGTTATATATTTTTAAAATGACAACAGTTAAAAAAAAAAAATTAATAACACGTACATACAAGTAACGCAATGCTTGCCATTCAACCAATATTCATAAGTTTTATTATTTTTTTATAATATTAAAAAACATATCCTCACAATCAACTCAAAACGGATACGCAAATACTATTCTAAAATAAAAATCTTACAATTATATCCGTACATGTATTATTTCAATCTCACAATTATATTCGACTAAATTCTAAAAGTGTAGTGGCGTGCTCTGACTCTTGTATCAATAATCAAGAGTTTAATTTCGGACACTGCTAAAGAGTTTCAAAACTATGCATGCATTAACCAAATCTACCTCTCCGTGGTATCATCTGAGCTAAGATAAAGGACTTCTACTACTACTACTACTACTCGTACTAGATTCTGTAGGCCTTGTAGCTGACATTGATAAGACGGTTACTAGTTTTTGACGCCCACGCAAGAGCACTGCTGCATCATATGGTTTGCTTGTTGAGTTATTTTAACTCTTTTCGATGATGGACGGCTGATGCCTGGAAGTGCACGCATGGCCAATTATCAAATTACGGATGGATATTCAATTAGTTTAAATTGATATTAATTTTTTTATACATGACAAATTTTATATATATATAAAATTTATTTTCTTTCTCACATATTAATATTAGTAGGAATGGAAAGATTTTCCTCAAAGCTACAAATTGATATCAGCCCATACATGGAAATTCATCTACTGATGCCTTCTTGATTCTTCGACCAGAATATTACCTCTTCTTGTCTTGTAGATGTGCTGTCCTCGATACTCACAACCCTACAAGGCATTAAAAGAAAAAGAAAAAAACGTAAATAGCATCATACTGGTTTGTATAATAATTTACGAAAAGTACATATTACTCTCTAAGTGATAACGTAATTGTTATTTTACTTAAAGTTATTTAAAGTGATTGTACTATACCTCATTCATAATTAGCATTTTTACGGTGGTAATATGCAGTCTTTTTAAAATGCTTAGAAATTAAATCTGTAATAACGATATTACAAAAGAGTAATACGCACTTTTTGGTAAATCAGAAGGGAGTACAGTGTTGTTTACCGAAAAAGAGAAGCTTTTACATTTGGTGGAGAAATTTGAAGAACAAAAATTTTCAGAATATGTTAGTGCTTAGTAATATAATGTTAGTTCATTTCTCCTGTCAGTGGAGAAAAGATCTCGCATATCTTTTAAAAGAATATAAGAGGAATTGAGCAAGTCGTTTTCCTATTTTTAGTGGATGAATTGTATATCAATTAGGCTCCGTTTGTTTGCCGTAAAATATTTTTTGGATTTTACGGTATTTGATAATACTAAAAAATTGATTAACTGTAAAATATTTTTCGATCAACAATTACGGCTGTTTTTTTTAATTTTACGGTGTTTGGTAACACCAAAAAATTGGTCAACCGTAAAATATTTTATAATCAACAATTGAAGCTAGTACAAAATTCTGTAAAATATTTTCATTTTTTTTGAAAGAAGAAAATATTTTACGGAACTCACGGTACATCTAAATACTAAAAAATATTTTTCAGTATTCTATTTTTCAGGAAAATATTTTCTTCCAACAATTATTTTACGGCAAACAAATAGAGCCTGGTAAAATATTTTATTTTCTAGAAAAATATTTTTCACTAAAAATATTTTACACAAATAAATTATTTTATGGCAAACAACGAAGCCTTCAAATTATAGGTGGCTAAGAACAATGTCTTTTTCAATTTTATTTTCTTTGACCTAAAAAGGGTCGTTATTGGAAGGAATCTAGGGGAAAAGTTTGAAGTAAACAGTGGTCACTCCAAGAACCCTGCTTCTATAATACATATATATATATATGCTTTCTAATCACTAATATAATTGTAAATTTTTAGAATTTATAATTAAAATTATGTGACTTTCACATCTATAGATGTATAACTTAGATTTATAGAGATTTTTACCTTCGCAATTTCTTTTTTAGTAGACACTAACAACTCTACCATTTCAGAAGATATTGAGAGTAGAAAGGGTAGAGGCCCTACCATCCTACGGTTCTCTTTATTAGGACTATTTATAAGAGTTTTCTGACTTATAACTCAAGTTAAATTTATTGTTGTTTGAGTTCAAACTAACCTAAACATAATAGACTATTAAAATATAGGGCTGAGGGTGAAACTACATTTTGGCCATTACAAAAATACGTAGTATAAAATTGATCATGATAGTTTTGGAATCTAACTAGTTTGATCCCAGCATTGTCTTTTTTTGCACTTGTTTAGTGATTCATTAATGGTGGTTAAGCAAAGAAAGTAGCAAAATGGTAAGAGGTTGCATGAGGATATTCCTTTGAAGGATACCTTAGAACTTGTAGTGGGCATCTTCCACCCCTTTTTGATACCTTTTACATCACCTCCCACAAAGTTCAAAGTCATTTTGATCAAGTATTATGTTAATTTAATGTGCACTTCGGTTTTAGGTTAGTTCGAGTTAGTCTTGAGTGTTGTGTTATATAAAAAAGATAAAGGAATTCAAAGCATGATGTTGTATCATTTTGGATATATATAGTTTGCCTTAGAAGTTTTGGAACACCGTCTAAACTTATCACTTTATTTAAGAAATTTAAGTTATCAAATTAAAACTAATTTACTTATTTATTAATTCTTCTACACACAACTCAAAAAATGCTAAAAAATGATCAAACTGAATAGTTTGGTATTATATGATGTGTAGAACCCACACACGTGTGAAACCATGAATGGTCCAACTTTAAAAAAGAAAAAAAAACACAGACACACACTCAAAGAAATGAATCTTTCTCTTCATTGGCCATGTTATGCACACTCCCTAGGAACAAATAATTGATTCCCCAAGAAACACTAGTAAAGGAAACATTCACCCAGCATGCGGCAAAAATCAATATATATATTCAACATTAAATTTTTGTCCGAGCTTTTATGATCGATTCCTCCTGTTGTTACATATCCATATTTTGATTGTTGATTATTCCAAAACAGATTACAATCACAGGCTGTGTTCAGAAGGCATGGGCATGGCAGACTATCTTCAGTTGGAAAAATTTAATTCGTACGCTAATAAAGACTATGATCAGATGCTATTTTGAGAGAATATTAGGCATGGAGTATGGAATTAAGACTTGGTAAGAAGATAGCCAATTTAATGAACCTGGACGCATTTTTTATGAGGACAACAACAACAAGCTGATTAACTTCAAGGAATTAATCTAGTAATAAAATGTTTAAGAACTCTCGAGAGTTGGGGATACTTGTCATATTTCAGGTTTTTATTAGTTAAGATGCTATTCTTTTTAAAATCAAATTTAACAGATTTTGTATTTAACTAAACTGATGATGCTTCTCATGAACGGGTTCTTTGTCTTTGAATTTTGGATAAAAATGGCAGAATATAGTATTGAAACACGTTCTTTTTGTTGCATAGTCTTTTCTTGACAAAGGTATGGTGATACTTTTATGCCAAGACAAATGGAAAAGACATGAAAGACGTAAAATCAATCATTAATTGAAGGGCGACGTGACAGATCCAAATTGAAAGAAGAGAAAAAGAAACAACATTTATATATAGAGTACCGCTACCGTGCGGGGTTGTCAAATACACTGTGTGTGGAGCCCACTTAATTTATTTCACATTTGTACAGTTTTTGCACAGTAACAAATCCCTTATATATAAGGTTATTATTTAATTATTTGAATTATTGTCTATTTTTCCATATATGGTGAACTCCATACATATGTAGAGTTCATTTCTTTTTTCACAGAATGAAGATAGAAAAGTTTTTACCAAAAAAAAAAAAAAAAAGGAATCTCTTATATGCAAGAATACCTTGACCAAAAAAAATAAAAAATTGCAAGAATACAATAATTGAATACAAAGCTAACTGAAAGCTTACCCCGAAATACATCAAATTAGGTGCCACCCACCCACCTAATGATCCTATGTGACAGGTTCAATTAATAGGTTCATTCACTCTCTCAGTAGAATCCGAAAGTGTATTGTGGGGAGATACACATGAAATGTGTAGATCATTTTAATTATACTATTTGTTTCTATTTGTTTGAATTCGTAACAGGGGAAGATAATTAAAAAATCACGATGGTAATATCTGGTTCCACATTAATTTTGTAAATAATTTGTAATCAGTTAATAAGATTTGAATTCTCTATTTTTGTTACAACGAGTTTAAAATTTAAAATAATTAATAGGCTTAATAAACATGTTGATCATACGCTAGTAGACGGACCTTAATTGTACGTTCGTTCATTCCTATTACATCAAGATGGAATTTACCGAGATTCGAGACTGAAAATAGACCAACTATTAATCTTGGATGTAAATTTATTTTACCTAATAACACGACCAGTAACTTAAACGATGCACGAGTTCGACTCTCTATAAAAGTGCAAGAATCAGCATATATGTATATAATATCGACTTTACATCCTTCAATGGTTCATTAAGAAAAGTTGAATATGTCAACTTTGGACTGCCTAGTAGTTTACTGTTTTTTTTTTTTTTTTGTGGGAACTCAGTTGGTGGTGTTTGACCACTAACTAGTAAACTTTTAGATACAACGGTACATCCCTATACATACACCAGCTCAGACCTAGTAATTATTGTTGAGGATATTAGAAAGAAACCTAGCAAAACTATATATGGGCGTTTCCAATTGTGGCATTGTAAAGAACGGGGCAGTTCAAATGTACAAGAGTAATGATATACGTCCTAAAACATACAAAATTTCTTTCGGTAAAAGTAGATGGACCGTATCAAAATATATAACATTCATGTCATATAAAGTTAAGAAATCAACAAGTATCACATAAGTTTGTAAAGAAATTATATTGAAATTTGTATTTGTATAATATATTTCACGACTATTAATAATGAGAGGAAAATGCACCGATCAATCAGAGATAGTCACGTAGTCACTAAAAGAAAGTTCGACCTAGAATAGATCAGTCAAGACTTAAAGATTGATGTGATAGTTATTTATTAAAGATGTCAAAACTACTCCCTTTCGCGTTAACTCCTGAAATGATCTCACGGTATAAAAAAAACCTAACTATTCAAGTAAAATAGTGAAGGATATGTTTGAGAAGACGAAGGGTAAAATTCACATTTAGTCTCTATAGTTTACATATTTTTTCAATATCATTTTTAATATTTTAAAAAATTCATAGTAGTCCTTAATGTTTATAAAAATGATTCAAAATGATCTCTATTATTCAATATTAGTCAATTTGGTCTATCTTATTTTTCTAAAAATTCAATTTATTCTCTATTATTTTTTAAAAAAATTCAATTTAATCCTTATACATAATCCCGATTTGGAGACTTAATTAATTTTTTTTTTAAATAATAAGAACTAAATTAATTAGTTTTGAACAATAGGAATCATTTGAATTACTTTTATAAACATTATAAACTAGTATGATTTTTTAGAATATTAAAAATCAACTTAAAAAAATATATAAACAATCGGAGCTATATACATAATTTACCCAGACATAAACATAACTGACTATGAAAGCAGGCGTATTAAGAGACGGGCAAATAGGCGGGAGGAAGAGGGACATGGCTATAGGTTTGGTGGACGGGTCGTGCGCTTGAAGTGAAAGAAGAGCAGACTAAAGTAACGTATAGTTATCATGATGCACGAGACTCGATCTTATCTTACCCAAATGATTGAGAGAGAGAGAGAGAGAGTGCGTGCACATTTTCTCCGTGCATTTGCTTTGTCACTATTTTCAATAGAACTAGTAAATGTTCCACACTTTGTGTCATTTTCGAGAGTCATATATCTTAAATTTAACATTCCCGTGTAAACATGAAAGACTTCCCTAAAAACTCAGAAAGACTTTCCTAGAAGAGTTCCTCATCATTAAAAAAATGTATTACATAAATACCATGCTTAGCTTTGCAATCTCTTAGCCAGCCCAAAAACTACATAGTCGCCTAGGAGCTTGTTTACTTGGAAAGCAGTAGCGGAGCCACATTGACATGAGGCACACTTTCATTGAACCCTTCAGACTGTATAAGTGCACCCGCAATACACACGCGACCTTGAGGTCCTAACACCGCCCCTGGGAAGAAAACTCTCCCGAGACATGGAGGAATGAATCTCCAATGACCATTTAGAACCACCAAACCACTCGAAAGTTGCAATCGAGGTATCACAAATAAGCAAAAGCAGTCGCACAAAAAAGAAACACACGAGCAGCATTATAGAAGCAATAAAATGCTATAAAACCTGGGTGTGGTTTAGAGTCTACAGTTTCATTATTGGTATCTTGTTTTCATCCAAGGGGAGTATTTGCCATTCTGCCATTCTCTGTGTTATTTTATTTTGTACAATAATTTAACTAAATTGGTTGCTAACCATATGAACCCAGAAACTATACTATGCCATCTCAAAACCATGCTGCAAGTTGGCTCTTATCGAGTCAAACCCGACGAAAATGAAGACTTGCTATACTCCTGAGGGAGCCACGACGAAACAAGCAACATAGAGATGCGAATCGAATCTCAAATATGAATCTAACTCCAGATCTTTGTTACATCTCTTCTTAAGCTCAAGGAAAGAGGTAAGTTCCCCAATTTAATACCTCACAATGGAAACTCTTTCTGGAGAGCATCAAGATTTCGTGCGTCACAAGCGTCCAGCATATCGTTACGAGATGCGCAGCTGCAAGATAGGGAGATAAATGAGTACCAGTTATATGGCCTATCAGGAAATGAGTGACTGATATTCAAGTGACCTACCTCAATGAGATTCTCAGGTATTGCCAGGCATTATCGGCCTTTGGATTCATTGCGAGAGCACGGACATAGTATCGAATAGACTCCTCATACATACCCTGAATAAAAATGTTTATATTCTAGATTAGTGCCATATTATACTGAAGAGACTCCTCATACTTCTATGCTGAAGAAATACATAACATTTCAGTTTCCCAATTGAAAATTTAAACCAGATAAAAGAACACATTGAAATTGAAAAGAAGAAACCAGTCTTTTTAGTCGAACAATACATGCTTCCATTATTTGGTAAAGGGTTCTTTTTGTCCGTTTAAGGTTTGAACAGAACCATGATGCAGTAGATATTAAGCAGTGAAAATTTTTATATAAGATTTCTGCTGGCTCCTCTGGCTGCTGAAATTTTGAGAAACAGATGCAAAGCAAGTTCATGTGTACAATTTGATTAATAAAATTTTGAGGAGCAGATGCAAAACATAACAACCTGATTAATAATAAACTCCACGACATGACCAAGTTTGTGCAATCAGCTCACCAAATAAGATTTGCCGCCCTTCCACTTGTGCAACAATTTCCTCTACATCTTGCCCCCAATACATTCACTCCCACATAATATCAGTAAGCACAACGCAATTTGCCCCCTTTTGTTTTTTCCTGAAATTTCTGCTTAACCAAGACCCCACCACCCCCCACCCGCAGGTAAAAAAATTCTAACCCCCATTTGACTAAGGCAAGTTATGACATCAATTCCCTATGCTGTTGATGAATTGAAGACAAATAATACAAATGCCCTAGCCCATATCTACTAATATAATAAGGTTAAATTAAAGTAATTTAAGAGAGTATCATCACTGAGACTTAACCCTGTGCATTTAAGTTAACTGGATTAGGATTTCAAGCAACTGCATTCAATTGCTTATGAAGTAATCAGAAAAATAGAGAAAACATAGGGAGCAAAATCATTTTTACCCTGCCAAAAAGAAAGCATCGCTGTCATATTCGATAATTTCATATGTGAAGTATTCAACTCTATTGTTAATTACAGCTGATCAATTCCTAAAATGAAAAGACTCACAATACGCAGCAACCCTTAACTCAAGAATTTTGTACAAGGAAAAATGTTGGACGATATATGCACAATACGGTTTTACTTTAATGAAGCTCAAAGGAACTAAAGAATAAGAACCACGAATTGAAAAATACCTGGTTGGCATAGCTAATACCCATATTTGCCCAGGCTCGTACATAGTTAGGCTTTAAATCAAGTGCCTGATAAGCAACAAAGAAAACACAGATGTTGGTATTTCGATAAGCTACAACGATAACAGTTTCTATGTGGATTTAAGACTTGCCCAACATTTACAAACATGAAAAACAAATTTTCAGAGCAAATATTAATGTACAAGTAGCTGGTGCCATCATCATACATTATTCAAATCTGAAAGCTCATGTATAAATAATAAAGAGCTACGCATTTTAAATGCAGCCAAGCCAAATCTCATGGTTCAGCACTTCCTCACTACTACTTAAAAAAGAACATAAAATAATGATTGAAAGGTAAGTATTAACACAATAATACTTGTAAATTGGAGAATATGCAGGTCATTGACCCAAAAAAGAAGAGTATATGCAGGTCACATGTTATTCGAGTAGTTAAGCATATAATATGGACGTGGGTGTTGAGACACAGATAAAACTGCAGAGAAATATTTGTTCTAATAAGTGGTCTCAACGGGTAATTGAGAGCTCATTGTTAGGCAATACATCCTTCCTGACTCACCACTGTATACACGTAGAATTTTGAAAAGCTGCATGCTGCTTACCTGTTGATAGGCCGATATGGCATCCGCACTCTGAACACTGTTAGCTTGGGTCGCACCAAGCTTGTTCCAGAGCGAGTAATCTCGGGGCTTGAGTTTCAAAGCTGTCTTAAAGGACTCAATGGCCTTGTCGTATTCTCTGGTTAAGTTGTAAAGTACTCCAAGCACTATGTGTATGTCGGCATCATCTGGAGACATCTTAGCAGCATCATTAAATAATCCAGCAACCTGTGCAACAAGAAAACCCAAAATCACAAATGAGTAAATTGCAGGTTCAAATAGATCATTGAAAATTTTCAACTTAGCAGCATAACAATGAGAATCTAGGATGCTAATGGCCATAACTGAAAGATGAATGCCATAAACGGACATATCAGATGAGTAGACAGTCGACATATATATCTTGTTGAGTCCTGGCAGAAGAATGTCCGCATGAAGAGAGAGGGAATAGGAGGAGCCAGGATAGAGTCAAAAGGATCCTTACATCAGCGTGATATAGAGATTCAGACTCCTGTGGAGGGGCAATTGTCCCATATTTTGGGTGGTGGCGCAACCAACTATACAAATACTTCAGTGCAGCTGCTTGTTCCAATTCTGAAGATATTACAGAACAAGAATATCATTGATACCTATAAATTGTACACTTCACAAATGATGCTAAAACCCTATAGCTGGAGGAAATATACATGATGGATATTCCATTGAATAGAGTCAGAGAGAAACTTATTTCAGCACAAGAAGTAAAGGCTACTAATTCATATTTTCATGACCTCATGAAGAAAGTACCTACCATTGGTGTGGCTCACACCGAGAGAAAGAAGTACTTCCAGGTTTGTTGGATCTGCTTCATGTGCACGCATCATGGCTGCAATAGCCTGTAACAAGACCAGATTCAAATATTTGTGCCATTATTCCAACTTCCGCAACAATGAAGAATTTCCACAACAATGAACAATTTTAAAATTTAACAGTTACCAAGATTCAAAGGGAAAATACGGTGTGCATTTTATTGATTAAGATTCCACAAAATCTTCCATCAGATAACCATTAATCATAGCATGGAACAGTATAGCTACAAGTGGAATGTATCATTTTCTATACCAGGGCAAACCTATGTCCAGATCTTTGACTAAATTGTAGCATTTTACCCACAATTGAAACCATGAAAGATTATTGTTGTCCTCCTAAGATCCTGCAATTAAGTGTAGTTTGAAAGGCATTCCAAGTGGATGTAGAAAACAAATTCTAAAGAAAATGTGATTCGGCATTAAATTTGAGAAAAACTATATCATTGATAGTCAGTAAAAAAGAAAAGATTATAATCTGAAATTTGAAATGCTCATACAACTTGCTAACATGTATCAAAAGCTGTATTAACACAGTCAATTGATGCCTATGAATAACCATCTTATTACCACATCAAAAATTTAGTAAAAGGTGTCTAAATGTAATTAATTTCAAATAACTTAGATTTCTTCAGGAATTAATACCTTCATCTCTAATCGCCTTAATCAAAAAAGAAAAATAAGAAAAACAAGAGAGAAGTATTGGAAGTGTGAAGAATATTGCCGAAGGCCGTGTATGTCTTCAGCAAAGTTGTAGGAGTGCAATGCATCCCCTCAAGGTACTAGACAACAGGGCAAAAACTTTAGAGCAGTGAGTTTGCTAAACAATTCATTAGATGTATGCTATATCTAAGGTTAACCTGTAGATCATCATCATTCTCCGCATGTGTTATGCCAAGTAACCTCCAACCCTCAGCGTTGTCAGGATTTTTTAAAACTTCAGCCTCCAAAGCAAGAACTGCTTCACTCAAAAGCCCTTTCCGGAACAGTTCCTGGCCTTCTTTCAGAGGGTTAGGATGACCAACATAAGGGTTCAAGTCAGAGAACTCATACACCCCCCTCGATGCTTCTGATCGCTGCTTGAGAGCTGACTGCTCATTTAGATACCTGTACATCAGAGTACCATAATCTCATTTAGGGGATTTTAGAAAAGATATGATGCTCAGATAGCATGGCATAGAACGCCAATGAAATTCCATCTCATAGCTGCAAAAATTGATATGAAGATTTGTGCAACTTGCAATGAGTGAGAAAGAAATACCTGTCAAATCTAAACCGAAAGGAAATGAGCTAAAGAAATTAAAATAATAAGCAAAAAAAAGGACCAAATTGTTGAATCAATAATTTGAAACAATTTATATCACTTAAGAAAAAGAGACAAAAAATTCAAAAACCTAGTTGAAAACATTCTATACGCTACAGGCCAAGAACAATGGGACATACACTAGCATAAACAAGAGATAGTTGGCAGTCAATTATCAAAAACTAAATGAAGTCTTTATATATCTTTCAGGAGATAACAGAACATACTCATCATATGCATTTGCCCAGTTATCACCAGCAGTATCATCTAAAGCTCCTTCTGCAACCTGACGCCCAAATTCTTCTGCCCAGTCACCAACATGCAATTTCGAGAACTCATTGACCCACTGGTCATCTACTGACCCATGCTGACCATGCTCAGAGGCAAATTCATTTGCCCACCCACCAGGCCCACGAGAAATCTGAAAACAAGGAAGCATTAAGCAGTTAAAATAAGTCACTGGAGAAAAAAACCTTCTACTCACCTACAGGGGCGGATCTAAGATTTATGTTCATTGGGGACTATAATCACACAATTTAATATTCATATATAAATATATAATTCTTTTCACTGGGGGCAAAATCAATTTTTCAGTATAAAAATAAAATACACAGATTTTAGAAAAAGAAAAAATTAGGTTGAGTCAACTAACAATGGCTCCCCCATTGCTCACCTATCTAAGGCAGTCGTCTAGATCAATTCATAGAAAACAAATATTTACAACAGGAAATGCTACATTTACTAGACAATTTCCTAATACGGTTGATGACGCCTAACAATTAAACATAAAAATCATGGAGGATAGGCACAACTTTTGCTGCTTATTGGAGGAGAGTGCAATGGAGATTGAACTAAGAAACAGTTAAGCAACCCTGAAATTCACTTATCCATGGACAATATTAAAAATGAACGGAAAAAGACCTTACAAAATAAGCATACTTCATGGGCACTATTAAGATAGTGGTAATAAACTAAGCCTACATTTAGCAAAAAAAAAATTAAACTAAGCCTACATTTAGCAAAAAAAAAATTAAACTAAGCCTAGAAGAGGTGCAAATGCAGGATATAAACAATGATAACTGAACAACTGTGTCACTAACCAGCTGGAGTTCGATATAGCATCTTTTATAATTACCAAAAGAAGGGATATTACATATTTTCCATTCTGAGCCAAGAAATTTATTATCATCTAAACTAAGTTTATACTTGCCTCCTCATGCACAAACTGGTCAGCCCATGTTTGACCTCCATTATACTGTTGCTGATACTCTGTTGCCCAATCCCCAGGTGCAGCTGGCTTGATTTGATTATCCTCTATTGTAAGTTCACCACGGCTCATCTTTGAGACAAATTGGAGGAACTTTGAATTCTGTAATACAACAAAACAGTAAGCAATATATGATAAAATGTCAAGGATTAAATGATACAAATAACAGCGAAGGGAACATGACCTCTTAGCCTAAAATATTTTACCAGAAAATCACCACATCTTTACATCTACTAGGGCCTATACTAAAAGAATATCGAATGCTTCTCATGGAACCAGAGTGCTTTAGGTATTTTTGGAAGTCTCAGGGAGGTTCATTTTGGAAGATATTCTATCTATGATCTAATTCTTACAACTACTTGTATGAGCAATAGGCTGGACATGAGCATAACAGGTATTTTTGGAAGTCTCAGGAATGTGCTAGGTACATGGAATGGACATGAGCATAGCAAATATAAATGACAGAAAAAAGTACTTTTCTTTTAAAATTTTCCTCTCTTCTTTTATTGAAGAACGTAAAATAGTTGGAGACCCAGCTAACTGCTTTCTAGCAATCTTAAAAAAACACCAATAATGTAGTATAACTAATTCAAATGTAAAGTTTAATTGTTGAATGTACAACCTCAGGAACCATGCAATTGCAATTTTTGAACGCATAGCCCATAGTCCTCAATTGTTTCTTGATGCATTTAGAAATATCTTCCATTTCTTTTTTATTATCGCTGCTGCTTTTTCTCTTATGGAGAGAAGAGGAGAGAGGGAAGCTACAATATCTAGAGGTATCCCTCTAACTTACAAAGTGGCAAAAACTCGGAAAGCATGGAAAGAAACACTTAGTTTGATAAGCAGCATCTAACCTGGAATTTTGGGTCATTATTTTGAGCTAAGGTGTGTGCTAGTAAACGAGTCTGCTGCATGGCAGCCAGGTTGGGAATGTTGGCTTGACCCGTTTGATCCATTGCTCCAATTTGGGATTGCTCCTGCAAAAGTAAATAGAGACGTCATAATTTAAAGAAACTAATACCTTGAAAAGGTTATAAGTTAGACAAAATCGAAGAAAACAGAATTACTATACTTTGTAATGCAAGTTCCTAAGTATTTGTCAACTCATACCAACATCAGATGATGAAAAAGAAGAAAATCTGAAATCAGATTTCACAATGATGCTGACAAGCCTTTCTTTTTCTTAGGTGGCAGTTAAGTGCATAAGAGTGTCTGTGCTGTTTGTGTGCTTAACTCAACACTCCCCTCTTCTTTTGGCTGCCTGAGGAGGCAGGGGGGAAGAAAAGATTCAGAGAGGAAGATCACTTTTGGTGGCAAATTGTTATTGAACACCTCAAAAATCCCAGAGTTCATCAATTTCTCAAAAATATATATTTTTGGAGAACCCAACAAACTTTTAGTAAACAATCTTCTTTATGGCAAGTTATATGACAATCTTCATGTGCCCTTGAAGGAATGTGATGCCTGATAATAGCTTAAACACTTCCAAACGAAACACTGCTTCAAAGAACTTATAACCAGTTAAACAATAGGTTACGCATATCAGCTAGAAAAAAAAGGATAGTTTTAGCCTATTTATTACAATTACAAGAGATAACATTTTCTTACACGCTCAAATTCAGAAGCCCAACCATTAGCACCATGCTGCCGTTCAAATGACTGAACCCAAGCATCAGGGCTACCATACTCAGCTTGGTGTTGAGAGAACTCAGCAACCCACCCATCTGCAGGATGAGGCATGGGTTTCATAGCTTGGGAGTCATTCCAGTACTCTTCCATCTCCCTGAATCTTCCAGGCATAAGACCCGTGGCCCTGATATCATTGTCGATATCTAGGGAAGACAACAGTGCATTAACCTGAAAAAGTACAAAGACCAGTAAACCAGCAGTCGTTTCAGAATAAACCAGAAAATGGAGATCAAGAAAAGGAATGCACAAGTACCAAGCAGCAGCTATAATCTATGACAATACATTAGAAGACATCATCTAACAGTTTCATGGTGTTACACTACTTAAAAATATGACAATTAATAAATACTAAATACTCTTCCATCATAATAACAAACTAAATGCATGATAAAAAGGCCCCCGATAAATTGAACCATGCATTTTTGCATTTACTGTATGTATCTCGTATAACTAATGAAGTATATTTCATATCCTCAAGAATTAAATGTATTTCCATTTCAATTAAGGCTAAAGAATTTCTACACATTGCATGGGTGGGACATGTTATGCTCCTAAAGTGCCAAGTCAGCAGAGATGACCTATATCCATCTAATAAACATCTAATAAATAAAACGTGTGCACTAACTGGACATGGTGGCTGACAAAAGATTAACACCAGGATGGATAAACAAGGCATAGATTGTGATATGAAGTAAAAGTCAATGAAGAGGGCCCACAATCATTAAATCAAAATTTAAGTGCAGGAGCTTCATATGTGGAGATCCTGTCAAAGCGTACTGAAGTTCAATGATACTATAGAGACTGACAAAGCTATCATGAAGGATTATGGGGAAAGAGTTGACAGGTATATCTTAAAGCCTCATTCTAACAACTAGATTGTGATAGTTATGGTGATAGCAGTAGCAGAAAGAACTAACATATAACAGTAGCATTTTAGTAAGAAGAATTGATTACACTATAAGACTAAGCTTTGAGACAGGAAGGCCTTATCAATGAGGTCGAGTTGCAGATATCAATTTTCAACATTTTCCTTCCATACAGGAAAAAGCAATTGACGAAACTCAGTTCAAGAGATAGAAGTATTGTTTCTTTTCTATTTCCCTTTCCCTTTTCTCCATAGGAGGAAAGGGCCTAGATATAAATAAATCATATATTAATTAGGTCTTCATGCTTTTGATGAGAAAATTAACGAACTCAAGAGAAATATAAAGAAGCGGCTTTCCAGATATTGCAAAAGAAAATAAATCGAATAAGAAAGCAAGAAAAGATCCAGGTTACAAGTTTCATCATCATATAGTTCATCCAAAGACCAGACACAATTTGTATTCCTAAATAGATTAGTCAGAGACGGAATGAAACCTGTGCATGTATGAAATCTTCACTTTTATCAGCAAAAAGATGCCGAGCCATAATACTGGTCCTGTCACGTATGCATTGTTTATCACCTTGTGACAAACCTAACATTGGAAGTGGAGCAGGACGAAAAGGGATGCCACCATGGCTACTGTTAACAAATGAATGCAAGAAACTTGATAGCACTCTTTGCGGTGGCCCTGCAAACAGATAGAGGAAAAGAAAAACTTTCAATAAGAGTCACCAAAGTGGGGTGTCACAAGTTTACCCAAGCCAACATGCAAACACATATCGCCAAGTTAAAAAGATCATCAAACTACAAGCTAAGAGGTATAAAACCTGAATAACATTAAGACATGCAAGTATTGCACAAGACTAACTATAGGATGTACTTCTGTGAAAAATGTTGGATGTTTATTAATTTCAAACCACTAACCATGGGGAGGGAGAGAGAGAGAGCTATTATTATCTAAATGTGATAGAGAGACAAGCCATTTTTTTCAACATTGTCTAAAGATGCCAGCATGTATTACATCCACTCGCAACACCGCTGCAGGGCCTGGGAAGAAGGGGATAAAAAAGTAAGAATAAATGGCAAAGAAGTTTCAGTTTTACCATTCAGTTGTGGTTGAGGCCTAGCGAGCTCTAAGTTGGCATGAGAATGAGGAACTTGAGGGCTTTGTACATCGTCCCAAACATCAGCAAACCTATTTTGATCTGCAGTGCGGAAGCCATGAAGGAATTCTGAGCCCTGTAAAAAGCTGAAAATAAGTAATCCAACACATCCAGAAAATTTATCTAATAGAAGAATATATCAACCTGGCCAGTGAGCTGTTGTGGATGATCAAGCTCTGACCCTGGGAGCATTGCAAAAGGCTCTTCCGCTCCCACGTGAAAATTTCCATCAGATGTTCTAGTTGTTGAGGTAGGAATTTCCCGCAGCCCTTCCTGCTTGGACAGATGAACAAAGTAAATTCATGTTTGTAATTATGGTCAAACAAATCAAACCGTGCTGTAAGATACACCTCACTCTCTAACATCCAAGAAGCATGAAGAGTTCTAAGAAGGCTAGCCATTCAATCAAAAGACCAGACGGGTTTTGCTCGGACAACACTACTTCACTAGTAAGGTATAATAAATCCTTCCATAACTCAATTTTTTTCTTGTTTTTTTTGAAACATGAATATTCCATAACTCAAATTTATCTCAACCTACAAGCTAAGCAAGTATATATAGATTCATTTCTTTTATGAATTCATTATAGACTCACTACAAGCAGATACATACACCAATTTACATACATGTACATGTATATAAGTATATGCATGTGGCTGTGTGTCTTCTTCTGAGCTAACTTCTTATATCAAGGTGCATAATCATCCAGTATCTTGCTCGAACTACAGTATCTGTAATTTGCAATAAATCCTTCTATAATTTTAAATTTATCTCAACACAAAAGTATCTATAGATTCACTTCCTCGACGAATTCACTATAAATTCACTAGGAATTTAACATACATGTACAGGTGTGTATATATAGATAAATATACATATGTATTTTCTTTTGAGCTTAATTCTTATATCAACGTGCAAAATCATCCAGTTTTTGCTCAAACAACACTACTTCACTAATAATTTGCAATATACATGTATGCGCGCGTGTATGAGCTAAATTCTTTGTCTTAAGTTCATAATCAATCCAGTCTTTTCTCAAATAATACTACTTTACTAATAATCTGCAACAAAGCCTTCCGTAATTCCAAAATTTATCTCAATACATAAGCTAAGCAAGTATGTTTAGATTCATTTCTTTGACAAATTCACATCAAAATTCACTAGGAACATAGATATACATAATTTTACATACATATATAGCTCAAAGAACATCACTTTACTGATAAGCTGCAAAAAATCCTTCCGTAATTTCAATTTACCTCAACATATAAGCTAAGCAAGTATATAGAGAGAAAGATTCATTTCACTGACAAAATTCATTATAAATTTATTAGGAATACACACACACACACACACACACATATAATGAAATAATGGTGCAGAACGATAACTGACCTGTTTAGAAGAAGAGCCGAGAAGCGTGTTGGTGAAAGCGCCAAGCGGATTGGATGAAGAAGATGAGCCAGGCACCGCGCAGGCGGCGCCGCCCGTCACCAGCTCCCTCAGCGCGGCCATATGCTCCTCTCTCTCTCTCTCTATCACAATTTTGCTCTCAGCTTACAAAATTCTCTCTCTATATATATATGTATATCTGATCTGATGATAAATAATTAATTAAAATAAATATGATTAGACTTCCAGGAAAAGAAGAAGAGAAAAAAAAAAAAGGGAGAAAATAGAGAATATGAGTAGGTAGTTAGAGCTTAGCGCAAGTTTTTTTTTCTTTTTTTTTTTTAATTATTTTGGTCGATAAGTTGAGGATATAGAAAATCGAGGAGGGGAAAGTGGGGCCACCGCTTACGCGATAAGAGCCGGTGGCTGTTGTTTTTCTTGGGAACAGTGTGGTGGGTCCACGTCTCTATCTTTTGGAAAATTATGGGTAAACCCGATAGGAGATCCATGGATCACAAACGTATATAATATTTGATATTTAGTTTTGTAATTTACAGTAGAAGTTAAAAAAGACAATACAAAGCTCCAGTAGAATAATTCAACAATTGGATTAAGTTTGATCGAGTTTACCGAGTGTAATTGTATTCTTTTTCATAAATTAGAAAGTAAAGAGTTTTTTTTTTTTCTTTTTTCTTTTTTGTTAATAGAACGTTATATTAAACAGAATGAGATTAGATTATCGTATGGACCTAATACATGGTCCTAGTAGGACATGCCACAACAAATAGGTCAAGCTCACAATATAGACCCAGCAACATAAGGGCCAAATCCAATACCCCAACCCAAAGCCCATTTCAAAAACAAGGCCAGACCCTAAAGTCGAACCATTCAACAATGGTAGATAAACCAAAAGACAAAACCATGGGCCGTATTCAATAGTTACTCTTGAGATTAAGTCTCGTGTGTAATATTTTAAGTGAGCTAAATAATTTAGGTCTCATTTAAATTTTAAAAAAAAATCGCCAATTGACTGACAAACACAGGAAATTTTAATCTTCAACAACAAACAAATTATGAGTCATGGTGAAGAAGATATTCACAAAGCCCATTAGAGAATCACATGTAAGTAGCTTTGGCATTAACAACTGCTCGATATCAACTTCTAGAGTAGTATAAGATGGCTTCAAAGAGGACGCTACAAGAAACAAACGGTTTATTTTTCGATCGGACGAAAAAAAGGGTAGATGAAGATTTCAGAGATGGAGTAAAAAGAAAAAAAAGATAAAAGTCATTGCGTAAAGGGAAATAAAAGAAACAAATGTATTAGGATAAGAAAGGGGGATGGGGATGAGGGATGTAATGTGCTCGTGCATCGAGTAGAAAAGACGAAGAAATCGTGGTTGCTAAATTTCTGAAAAGATGGAAACTTGAGAGAATTCCTTAAAGTTAAGATTGGAAATACATTTTATTGGATGGATAATTACCTTCTTTAATTAATTTTTGGTATAATTTGTTGCTCGATTTATAGATGTCTTTGTTGGCATTAAATTAAAATGATTAGCTCAATTTTTGTGGGACATTGAATTTAAGAGCATACCATATTTCCACGTATTTATTTAATAACGCGACCTATTCTAACTATCGAGTCTCTATATTTCACTACAACAAAAATAAAAATAATGATAAAATTCTCTACATTTCAACATTGCATAATTCATTTAGATTTCCTTCAACTTTATTCAAAAGAATTAACCAATATTAATAATCATATTTCTACAAAATAGACAAAGAATCTATTTTGTACAAACAACATAAAATATTAAAGCCCCAAAATTACAGGTAATAAAGATTTACACGAACCCATTCTACAACACAAAATATTCAAGTCACATCTACATGCAATTAAAATAACAGTGTTTTTGCTTGTGTAATATTCATAAGTAAAGAATTATTTATAGACTATCAATTCCCTTTATGAATGAGAATTACAGAATACAAACCATTAATAAATGATTATTACACAATTAGAAATACCAATAACAAGATTATTACCAGGAAACGCAATCTACATGTATTGGAAAAATCATTTAATAGAGAGTAAATATTCAAGACAAAATTTATAAAAATAATGGAAAACTCTCGGAACTAACAAGGCCAAACATGCGACGCTCACAACAGGTGGATTCTACATGTATGTATAGCCGCGAAGTCACCTTTGTTTTAATAAGAGTTGCAGCCTCCACTCACTTTAATTTTTTTTTAAAAATGTGTATGTTAAAGTATTTTGAGACTGAAATATCAATTTAATCCTCACTAAAAAATAATTATTTATATATACGAGTTAAATTATGTGATTTAGCCTCTGATAAATACAAATTTTTAATCCATCTCTACCAAACTAAATATCTGGCCTTGTAGTGGTATAAGGTGAGGTGGCAAACAACTCACTTTTTCTCTCAACAAACTGCCTCACCTTTCCTAATCTTCCTATTCGTTTTTTTTTTTTTTTGCTTCCATCCTCCGTAGCTTCACTGATTTGCTCTTCTTTTCTTGTGTGTATCATACTTTTGTTAGTTTTAACTTGTCATTTTTGTGTTGGTGTGTGCCTTCAGTTCTTTCCCTCTGCTTGCCATTGAATAGGGTTTTCAGAGATCCGCGTTCAATGGTGTTTATCTTTTTTTCTCCTTCCTTGGCTGTTAGCCCTCTGTACTAGTGGTTTTGGTGGGTACCTCCCAACCCACTGTGTACAGGGGCCTTTTTCTCGTGGCCTGGTGGCAGTTGCTAATTCTCACATATTTGGGCTTCCTTCTGTTGGTGTTCAGGGCTTTGGCTTGGTAATAAGTGGTGTATGGCACACTTTTCTATTTTTCTTTTCTTTTCAGGTTGTCATGTATTGCCTTACTTTTCGTACGTTTAGTTCAGACTCTGCTGCTTAACTAGTTTCAGATACTGTTCGATTTTTCTTGAATTGTGCTTGGAGCGTTTCGTCTGCTCTTCACAATATGCAGTGCTTATCATCCTTGCCTGACCACTCTCGATTCAAATTTACACGAGCCACCTATATGATAGTCTGGGTTACTTTAACAATTAGGATATGTTTCTTCTCCCGTAGTTGGTGTTGCAACCCCCTTTAGCATGTTTTTTGTTGACTTTACGTTTACAATCCGCTGCCTCAGTATCTAATTTCGGTTGAACCTCTTGTACTATTTAGTAGTTATAATGAATTCATCTTCTGACAAAAAAAAAAATGGCCTTTTTGGTTCTTGTTGGTCCTTGATAACCTGAGAGGGGGGTGAATTAGGTTGTTTGGCAAGGTTAAGCAATTTAAAAATTCTTGGTGCGGAAACAATGTCTAGTGAAAGGTGATAATATTCTAGAAGTTCTTGTAGGCAATTTATCAAACACTTAGTAAGCACACAAGTATATAATACTAGATAAACAATTAGAACTTCAAAAATAAATTCCAAATGGATAACTCAACAATTTTCAAACAGTTTATATGAGCAATATCCACATGAAGGTAAATGACTTGAAAATAACGAGAGTAGAGTAAGAGAAATCAAACACGATGATTTTTAAGTAGTTCGTACTCGCGGAGGCCTAGTCCACCACCTAAGGTCTTCCCTTCCCTTAGGATTTAACAAATCTTCACTAAGATACTTCTTCAAATGTTGGTGAAGCAAAAACCAACTACAATTACTCTTGAGTCCACAAGAGTTACACGAGCTCCTTCAAGTATATGTGAAGTTTAACTTACTATCCTCTATTCCTTTTAGTCCACAAAGGATTACAATATTTCTTCTCACTATGATTCTCTCAATCTACGTGAAAGAGTGTATTACAAAGATTGTGTGATAATATGAATAACAATTGTAACTCCTATTTGAGTTTGATATTACAATTAAAGAATACTTTGAATGCTCAAAGATATGAAAATGATAGCTCAAGATTTCTCAATGAAAATCATATGAAATGTTCTTTGAATTAGCTTAGAAATCTGAAGATTAAGGATTGGAGAGGTGGTTTGAGATGGTGAGAGAGCATGGCTTAAAAAGAGGGAAAAGTTAGACACAAAACGGATATAATGCAAAAATCCTGGATTTTCCCGTTAAGCCATCCAGTCGCTGAGCCCTTTATCCGGTCGACCGGATGGGGCAGGTAACGCCTGGACCAGAGCTCTCTGCCGGGCGTTGTGGCCTTCATCCGGTCGAACGGATGAAGCTAGTAACCCCCGAATGCTTAAAATGCTGAAAAGTGACATTTTTTAGCCCAAAACAATTTGTTAAATAATAAAGCATTTGGGCACTTTTGAGGACACTTATAAAAAAATATTTCTAGCATTTTTAACATCTTAAAACATTTTCAAAAACTCTTTAAAAAGATATAAAATAATTTTTATACCACAAGAGTTTGAAATTCAAAAGGTCTTGTTTTTGAAAAATGAGTTTGTAATGACCTTTTGAAAATATATTTTCAAAGGATATTTTGCAAATAATTTTTTTATGAAAAACCTTTTGGAGAGATTATGAGCTACACAAGTCATACTTAGGCAAACAACATTTTATTAGCCGATACCCCTTATGTCGCCACGTCTCCTTCCTTGTAACTTTTTTTTTATCGTCGAGTCTTCAACTTCATTTATTCGAGTTTTCATAACTTGATTCCTCATGAGAGACTTCATTTGAATGAGACAAGATATTGGATTACCATTTGGGCTATGATATAATTTTTGATTGGGCTTTGACTTTGATCCAATAGTTTAAAGCTAGCCTTTGGTCATTTTGAATGAACAAGTTGATGTGGGCTTTGCTTGAGACAATTTGATGGATTGAAAAACTTACCCAAGATACAAATAGGAATTAAGATGTTTTGTTATTATCAAAATAAAGATTATAAGCTTTTTAGGCCAACAATCTCCCCATTTTTGATGATGACAAAACATTTGAATTTGTAAGCATGAAATAGTAGAATATTGAGAAATCCTACTAGATTTTAGGTCTCCCCTTCAAGTTGTGTTTGCTTGCTTTATGAAAAACAAGCTCCCCCTGAATAAGTGCATAGCATTATAAAGTATAATCACACACAGGTATTATTTTCATGCTGGAATTCAATATACTTTTTCTCCCCCTATTTGACATCAACAAAATATAGAGCACAGACCATAGAAGAGCAAATAGGCATAAGAGGAGTGAAAACCAAAAACAATTGAAGCACTAAAGATGCGAATCAAAATATCCAATCAATGTTAAAACAAGAAAAATGCAAAGAAGTACTTAATGTATGTAAAACAGAAAAGCTAAAAAGTTGTTTGAAGGAAAACAAATCTCAAGGCATCCACAAACTAAGAACCAAGATGGTGGTCATGTAATGCTTTCAACATTTGCTCCATACGATCCAAACAAACATCTTGTGCATCCAGGCGAGCAATGATTTCATCATGTGTGGAGGATTGAGAAGAAGATGATCCAATTCTTCGAGAACTACTAGTTCCACCTCGACCAATGCCTTGTCCTTCCATTGGATCTCTGAAGGAATCAGGATCGATATTAAGATATTCAAACACAATAGTATCACCACTTGTATCCTCATGAACATCAAGAACTTGGTTGTTATGAAGCTTCAACTTTTGACGAGAGATGCTAGTGTGATTTAGAAGATAAGATCTAGCACTGATAGACTCAAACTCTTGATCTCGGGGATCATCTAAAGAGTCAAGAAGGTGTGTTAAGGGCACCCCATAAGCAAGTTGGTTTTCTGCTTGCTTAGTGTGGACGATGTAGTTGATAATGATGTGTGGAAGATTGATCATTTTTGCCTCAAACATCAGATACATCAATAAAGCAGTGAATTTCGGAATAGAACCATCTTTAACTTCCCTAGGAATAATGACTTCATGAAGGATGTAGAATAGAAGCTTCTTTTCAGGGGTGATTTCCTTTTTCTTAGGATATTGAGTGCTATACGCCCCTGTTCCTTCCCAAAGGAATGCGATAACCCTACTCTCTAGATCATCATGAATGTCTTCTGGCATGCCCTTGTAAGAATAAATCTTAGTTCCTTGATTTGGAATTCCAAAGGCTCTAGCAATAAGTTCTAACACCTTATCCTTAACTTGACTTTGCAATTTCATGGTGTTAAAATCTAAGTTAGCATAGTAATAGAATTCTCTAATCCACGATGTACAACCTTTGTTCACAAACCTTAACATAGGAAGCCAACCTTGAGCATCTAGAAGTTTTAAAATTCTAGTTCCATTAAGCAAAGTAGGAGGATCCAAAGTCTTACCCCATAGATGTTTTGTTGTCGGAAGGCATCGGGAGTTACAATGGTTTGAGGCCCGGATGAAGATGATTATCCCTGCTTGCACTTCTTTGAGTCAGTCTGTCACGACCACAATTTTTCAATCACTAATATAATCTCTAATACCGTAAATAAACCACCAACATTACTGGGATTGTGATGCCACGGGCTTAAGAAGGTCGCTCCCCCTAAGTCCGCTAAGGCACAATTACAATAGCCCGAGCACTATGATCATAATTCAATATTTCAAGACTTTAAAAAAAACAATTATTTTCCAATTGCTAAATTCCAAATTTCAAAATTTCATTTACCTTAGTCGATGGACTAAATCTGGTTGTAACTTAGTTGATTTAATTACCAATCCAAACTTAGTCAAATTTTTAGCCTATTATTAATTTCCTCGAAAATCGGGCAGCACAACGACTGTATTTTGGATTTTTCAGTTTTATCCTGTAAACAGAAAAGTCACAAGCCACAACTCCAAATCCTTCACTATTACTCCTCAACTCTAACTTCCAACAACATTTTATAATTCGCCCAACACATTTTAAAATGACAATCTAATTCCAAAGTATAACATATATCATTTATATAACCAAAATTTATATATGTATAAGTACAACATTTAACTATTACATTAATTCAAATACCACATATTATACAAACTTCATCACTAGAGATTAAAGTCACGAACATATATTCCCTAGCACGCAATCACCAAATATCGTACTCCGGCTCACCTATACCTGAAAGGGGGAAAAAAGAGGGTGAGCTTATCCGGCACCAAAGCTCGGTGAGGGGGGAATCTAGGATGGGTTTTCGCAATCATTTTTATCTTTCAAAAATCATTTTTCTCAAATCTATGCTCGTGCAATGCACTTAACAAGCAAATTCAACTCGATAACAGTAAACTAGATATCCGTAATCGACAGATGATTAATGGAATAAGATAAACTGGTTCACCATAATTAACAGATTATCGATGAAACATTCATGTACTAATCTCAGTTAATAATTATCAATTAAACACGAAATTTCGAGCACGCAATATCTGTATTCAATAATCAATTCAAGTATACATATACAAATCATATGTCACACACAAAGTAAGAAATAACTTACTCTTTCCAACATCTCCGAGGAAGTCAATGCCCCCAAGCGAGAAGAGGATTATAAATCATATAACAAGCGGTAGAGGTGGCCTGCCTCGCTAATAATTGAGATGTTCAACATCTCCTTCCTTATATCCCCAACAGAGTATTCCGGATAATACTCAAACCTACGACCCGATTCTTCAAGGAAATCAAAGTTCTCGAACGAAAGGGGAATAGGACCATGGTAGACATAAGATCACCGACACCCCGAGGATGTCCGGCGTAGTATGCACACTACCATGCCAAGTCTAGGTGGTTGCAACCCCTTTTGGATACCAATTTCAATGCAAGTTTATGCAAACAAGCAATATAGCAATCATATAGTCATCGAGATCACAACTAGCACATAGTTGTTCATTTATAGCATATCGAGTAGTTCAACGAGAAATCAAGTAATATAATTCAAATTAAATAACTCCATAATTGTTCTAACACATATAGAGGTCGTATAATAACACTATAAATTAATAATTCAAGTACTTAGCCATTCAATCAATAGCAATTTACATTAGAGCTAAACTTATTGGCTTAAAACAATATTTATCTCACTGTATTAATCTAATTTTAGACAATCCGTAACCTATCTTCCTGAACTTCAAATTATTCAAATTAGGTATAGAATTAAAGCTCTTCGAGTGTAGATAATTATAACATCAATCGGAACTCAATTTCGCCTTAAGTTGACTGACTTATGACTCAATTAGTGCTACTATGTTTTTTCTGTCCAGATTGAATGCTATTCTTGCATCATTTCGGAAATGGAAAATTCGGAGCCTTTTAGAGATATAATTTGGCAATATGGAAAATACAAAGTTTGTTCCTAACTTCCTAATCTAGATCCTGTAAAAATTTCATTCAATTCAGAGATTTTTTACTATTTTTAAAACACATAATACTACACGGGCAGTAGCCTATCCAGTAGCAGCATATTTTCCAAAACCTACTGTCTTGTGTGTTTTCGAGCATGAAAACGATTTTTACTCATGACATGGCCAACAGAATAAATGTTTCTCTATGAGTTTTCTACATTTGCTGAATTTTTATGATTTTTATAAAATCATCCATCCATAAAAAGGAGCAAAAATTGCTGGTTGGACAAATATGTCCAGTAACTATTCCGAGATTTTCATTGCATGTTCTAGCTTCTAAATCATCAACAACAACTACTATATAACCAAGAAACCTCTAGCAGCCTAAATAAGCAACAATCAACCATATTTACATAGATAGATACAAGCTTCATCATCAAGTACAATAAAAAATTTCAGCAACATCATATTTCATTTAAATCATCAATAGCAAGCTCCAACAACATTTCAACCATAGGTTTGCTAATATAACTCCATACAAACCTCATAAATCCGTCAATATGCATTTATATCTGACAAAACCTCATTTTGAAAGAACCCTCACCTTATGAAGATTAAAGTCAAAGATGGTTGAGAAATGGTAAGAACCAAGCAAGTTGAATCAAAGTCAAGTGCTTCCTTCTTCTCCGAGCAAAACCGAGCAATCTTCTTCTTCTTCTTCTAACTTCTTGCTTCTAGTCTAGTGTGTGTGTATGTGTGTTGCAGAGATTGAGAGGAGAAGGAAAATAATCTGAATTTGATCTAAAGCTAAACAATAGTAGACAAGTTGGGGACAAGAAGACAACTTTCCCCCAAATTCTTCCATGTTTTCTTCCTACTTTTGGTTAAAGCAAGACTTCTTTTTCTTTCTTTTTTTTCCTCCTATGGCCTGCTATGGCCTCTCTTTTGTCCCCCAATCATCATATGTTTTTATCCAAGTTAGGTAGAAGAATAACTAAGGTAATTGGGTAAAAGGCTAAGTCAAATGGACAAGCTTCGTCAAACCCGTGTAACAAAATAGTTCTACGACACTTTACAAAAACGATCATAACTTCTTCTAAAAAACTCCAATTCACGAAAAGGTTTGAAGCATTAGAAACTAGACTCGTAGAGCTTTCCATCCATATATAATTTTCTACCTAAATATTTCCCAATTGGTACAGTTTAATTCTAAAGTTGACCCCAAAAATTTATAAGTTTTGCTATTTGACTCCAAGTGTTTTTCTAGCTTTGTAATTCTTCCCCATTCCTTTTCTTCCTATAGCCAGGTGTTTCAAGTGTAGTTTATAAGCTAATTCTAGTCCTATGTAGTTTAATTGGTGTCTAAGTCAAAGTTTATTTAATTGCACTTTGGCCCCAAAGTTTTCTAACATTTGCAAAGACTCTCTACTTAGTTCTTGTAATTCTAACTTAGTTTCTGACTTATTTCTATTGCACCTAGTAAACATTTAAGATATGTAGTACACTAAAAGATATTTAACTAATGTCTACTTTATCTAAAACACTTAATGCACGTAAAACGATGTAAATGTACATAAAAGTCTGTGAATGCAAATAAGATTATACAAGTGCACGTTAATACTCATAGCTCATATAAATAAATGCATAAGTGTGTGTGCGGGGCTTCACACAGTCCTTGGTGGTGCCATTGAGAGTTTGCAAGAATTTGATGTTTTTAGAGGAAAATTGCCTTTGAGGAATTTCGGCCAGCACCTTGTAGGCAAGGATTTTGAAAGCTTTTCTTTTGAAGTTTTTGAAGAGTTTGATGATGCAAAGACAAGAATTTGATGATAGAGAAGTGTTGTGAATCAATTAGTGATGAAGAAATAGTAGTTTTGAGGAGTTAAAATATGTGGGATTGAGAGAATTTTGAGAGAGTTTGAAGTTGGGAAGTAAAAGTGTTTAAAAATAGGCCAAATCCCGTTTTTTAACCAGCGCGATCCGGTCGATAGGGCCCTGATCCGATCGACCGGATAAGGGCAGTAACGCCCGGTAGTGGAGTTTGATCCGGTCGATACATGCTTCATCCAGTCGACCGGATGAATGTAGTAATGGCCGGATCCCTTGTTTTTTGAAAAGAAAAATGTAATTTTTCAAAAATCAAGTGACCCAAAACATTCCTAATTCTCTTCTAATGGCACAAAATTGATTTTCATGCAGTGATTTTGTAAAAATGTCAGCTAATTGATGCAAAGAATCAACAAATTCAAGTTTAATATCACATTTTTGCACATGATCTCTTAGAAAATGATGACGAATTTCAATTTGCTTAGTTCTAAAATGTTGAATTGGATTCTTTGATAGACTTATAGCACTTGTATTATCACATTTGATCGGCACATGATCATATTCTAGACCAAAGTCAAGCAAAATTTGTTTCATTCAAAGAATTTGTGCAACACAACTACCCATAGCTACATACTTGGCTTCTGCCGTTAAAAGAGCTACACTATGTTGTTTCTTGCTAGACCATGAAACTAAAGCATGTCCTATAAATTGACAACTACCACTAGTACTTTTTCTATCAATCTTACAACCCGCGTAATTGGCATCGGAGTATTCTAGAAGTTTGAAAGATGTGCCTTTAGGGTAAATGAGTCCTAAATTAATAGTACCCTTAAGGTATCTAATAATTCATTTACAGCATTCAAGTGGGATACCTCGAGAGAAGATTGAAAACGAGCACATAAGCACACATAAAACATAATATCAGGTCTTGAGGCAGTCAAATAGAGAAGGATTCCGATCATACCTCGATATTGTTTTTCATCAACCGATTTACTTTTTTCATCTTTGTCAAGCTTGATTGACGTTCCCATAGGAGTGCTCATTTCTTTTGCGGTTTCAAGCCCGAACTTATTGATGAGTTCCTTAATATACTTGGCTTGATTTATGAAGATCTCTTCCTTTGTTTGTTTGATCTGAAATCCAAGGAAGAAATTTAATTATCCCATCACGCTTATTTCAAATTCTTTATGCATACATTCAGAAAAATACTTGCAAAGGGATTCGTTAGTAGCACCAAAGATAATATCATCAACATATATTTGAACAAGCAAGGTATCTTTAGTTTTTCTTTTTACAAATAATGTAGAGTTCAGTTTACCTCTAGAAAAGCCGTTATCAAGTAGATAATTACTTAATCTATCATATCATGCCCTAGGTGCTTGTTTAAGTCCATAAAGAGCTTTTTGAAATTTGAATACATGACTTGATAAATTTGTATTTTCAAATCTGGGTGGATGTTCAACATAAACTTCTTCTTGAAGATAACCATTTAAGAAAGCACTTTTGACATCCATTTGATAAAGTTTAAAGTTCATAAAACATGCAAATGCTAGTAGCATTCGAATGGATTCAAGTCGAGCTACCGGTGCAAAGGTTTCTTCATAGTCTATTCCTTCTTCTTAATTATACCTTTGTGCGACCAATCTAGCCTTATTTCTAGTTACATTACCGGATTCATCTAGTTTGTTTCGGAAAACCCATTTTGTACCAATAATCGGGTAATTACTAGGTCTTTCAACTAAGGTCCAAACTTGATTTCTTTCGAATTGATTAAGCTCTTCTTGCATAACAATAATCCAATCATCATCCAATAATGCTTCTTTTATATTCTTAGGTTCAATTTGAGATATAAAAGCAATATGTTCACAAAAAAGTATTTAGATTGGAACGAGTTCTTACACCTTGTGATGAATCTCCGATGATTTGATCATTTGGATTATTTTTGACAATTTTTTAACATTTTGGAAGATCTTGATTTTTTTATGTGATTTGATCATTTGATGTTGGTTGTTCTTCCTCAATTGGAGTATCAATTTGATTGCTTGTGGATGTATTACCTTCTTCACTTATAGAAATAGGTTGACCTTGTTCTTCAACTTGTTGAATGCTTACATCATCATCTTCATCTTTTTCTTGACATAAAGGGGTTAGTTTCATCAAAATTAATATACATAGATTCCTCAATTACCAAGGTTATTTTATTGTAAATTCGATATGTCTTGTTTCTAGAAGAATAACCAATAAAAATACATATGTTGGATTTTGAATCAAACTTACCGAGATGATATTTGTTATTTAAGATGAAGCATTTACATCCACAAACTTTAAAATATGGAATATTTGGAGGACGTGAGTTCCATAGTTCATATGAAATTTTTTTGAGAGAAGGACTAATCAAAACTCTATTTAAAACATAGCAACCCGTATTGACAGCTTCTCCCCAAAAGTATGTAGGCAAGTTATTATTTTTTATATTGTTCTTGCCATTTCTTGTAGAGTTCGGTTTTTCCTTTCAACAACCCCATTTTGTTGAGAAGTTCTAGGAGCCGAAAAATTATGCTCAATGTCATTTTATTCACATAAATTCACAAAAGATGCATGTATGAATTTCGTGCCTTGATCACTATGAATGCATGAAATGTAGTATCATTTCTCATTTTGCACTCTTTTACAGAATTTTGCATACTCATTGAAAGCATCACTTTTGAGAACAAGAAACATGACTCATGTGTATCTAGTATAATCATCAACAATAACAAAAACATATCTAGATCCTCCTAGACTTATTACATCCATTAGTCTAAAAAGGTCCATATGAAGTTTTTGTAAAGCCTTTGATGTGGTCACATGACTAATGGTTCTGAAAGATGCTTTATGTTGTTTTCCAAATTGACATACATCACATAAATGACCTTTTTCAAACTTGGTCTTAGAAAGGTCTCTTACAAGATCCTTTCGAGAAAGTTTACCAAGTAGATCCATGCTAATATGTCCTAATCTTCTATGCCATAACCAAGAACTTTCATTTGTTGTGATTAAACAATCAATATTTTGGCATGATATACTTTCAAAGTCAATGATATAGACATTTTCATGTCTATTTGCAATAAACAACACAATTTTCATTTTGTCAAAAACGGTGCAACATGATGATTTAAATTCAACTAGATAATCATTATCACATAGTTGATTCACACTTAGCAAATTATGTTGCAATACTTTCACAAGTAGCACATCATGGATATATATATTATTTTTATTTCCAATGCGACCTTTACCAATAATTTTACCTTTCTCATTATTTCCAAAGCTCACAAACCTTTGTAATTTTCAATAGGCTCATAGAAAAGAGATGAATCACCGGTCATATGTCTTGAACATCCACTATAAATAACCCAATTTCCTTCATACTTCATCCTTAAGGTAACCTATATATAAAAACAAAATTTAGGTCCCCAAGTTCTATTGGGTCCTAGATTGTTAGTATTAATTTTTAGCATATTTAATAATCCATTTTGGTTTAAGGCAAGAAGGAATTTTAGAGTCTCTACCTACCATATTTCAAAATTTACAATGTGATGTTATATGACCTTGTTTTTCACAATAGGTGCATGATTTCTGAAATCTTTTTGATGTTGATACTTCATTTGTAGAATATGATGCTTTTACAAAATAACTTTTTAGAGATTTTTGTTTTAAAGAAGGTTCATATCCTATTTCACTTTTATCAAAAGCCATTTTTTGCAAGCCAATCATTTTATCAAGATTTTCTTTTCCTTTTGTAAATTTTGCTAGACTTCCATTTAATCATTGATTTTCTTTTTCAAGCTTTTCAATTTTTGTTTGAAGATTATCATTTTCAAAATGAATCTTAAGTGCCTTTTCATGAGCACAATTTCGATATTTTTCGAGCAACTTGTTTTCTTCTTTTAAGATATTATTTTCCTTTTGAAGTTCATGTATCTTGATAATTGTAATTTCAAAACTATCATGCATTTTAGGAAATTCATATTGTAATTCTTTAAAAGAACATTCATTATTAATTAATGAGCTAGAAGAGTAATATTCAGAGTTAAAAGAAGAACATACCTCATAATCCTATTTTGTCATAAGACAAATGATGTTTGCCATTTTTTCATTTTCGCTTTCTTCACCGGTTGATGCATCGTCATCAACGTATGTTGCTTTCAAGGTTTTCATCCATTGGTTTTGATTGGTTTTGGACAATTTGCTTTTATGTAACCCGTCTTGTCACAATTGAAACATCTTCCTTCTTTTTTTGGTTTGTTTCTCTATTTGTTCATAAACTTATTGTAAGGAGCTTTGCTTACCTTTTTGAATTTGAGAAATTTCTTAAAGTTCCTTGTAAGATGAACTATCTCATCATCATCTTCTTTGTTTTCTTCCTCTTCATCACTTGAGTAAGCATTTGATGCAAGAAATGCAAGTGACTTCTTGTTATTTCTTTTTTCTTCTTATTAGTCCTTCTTTTTTAACTCATGGCTCATAAGAGTGTTAGCGATATGCCCTAATGCTATGTGGTTAGATGACCTATTTTTTGGCATTTTATGTAAACTTGTATATTTATCAATGGCAGTTTATGGATGTTCATATTCTCCGCTTTTATATTATATGAATGTGTCCCCTGATATTCTTGTAAAAGAAATATATTCCAAAATACGTTGGAATATCTTGGCATGTTTCTTGTGTATATAGAATATCTAAAACTATTCGTAGTCCTTAGATTATTTGACCGGGACTAGAATAATCTATTATGGACTATCACGTGAATTGTTACCTTTGATTGATATTAGATATTAATGGTAAAGGATGGTGAGCCATGAGCCATAACAACATATGATGCAATTAACAATCACGTGAATGATTATTAGTAGAATAGATCATTGAATGTGACATGAGTAACAAACTACATGACTTCGGATTAATAGTTTGTTATTCGTTGTGAATGTACATGTAATCCTTAGACTTGAGAAATTACGGCTGTAACATATATTGGAATTTAATATTAGTACTTGGACAACACTTGTCTTTGACTTGTCAAGATAAGTTACGACCTTTTGCATATTATCTTTCTAGTATAGTGGTTGACAGGTAATTGTCGAGAAAGGATCTATTAACCTCCGGTGTGAGGTGATGTCCTATGCAATCTAATTTCGGTTGTACAATGAGGAAGTCCTCGGCCAAGGCATGGATGATAGAAAAGTGTTTCCATGAATGTCATCTCTTATTCTACCCTATTAGATGTTTGCATCGTTATCGAGTTTATAGACTTAATCTTTTCATGGTCTTTGCTCGATCGGGACATATTAATAGAAGGATTAAACTGTACGATTATTCGCGACTATAAATAGATTCACTTGTTTGACTTCATTGCTATATAAATTGTCTTGATACGTTGCTAGACGTCACTCTAGAACGTGAGGGTATTTTGGGAATGGCGGAGATATTCCCAAAAATATATTAAAGTCGTTTAATGTTCCCTCATTGCTATATGGCGGTGAATCTAGAGAGTCACACACAATAAAGCATAATTGAATGAGTTTCGGATAAGCTTGAATTTGGTTTAGAACGTTAAAGTGTTAACGTTGGCAATGCTTGGCTATTAAGTAGTAATGGGCCGAATGTGTAATTATTTATAAGTGTTGGGACAAAAGTACAAATACGAAAAGTTAGTTTCCTTAATTTAAACTAATAATGATTAGAATAAATTAAATGTACAAATACAAGATTAATAAAGTATATATACATGTATATGATATGTATATATACATATTAGTCTTGAAAAATGAAGATGCTAAACAGATGGCTAAGATGTTCCAAATCATCAAGTTGACCATTATTTTTGAAATCAATGGTTAAGATAAAAGAAGACAAAACACATGTTTTGATGCATTGAGAAGTGCAATTGTTGTCTTCTAAATACACTACATACAATGCATAAAACAAGGAACACATTACACAAGGCATGCATAGAAAAACACAATGCATTGAGAAGAACAATTTTGTCTTCTCTTTTTATTGTGCAATTTTCGTCCATTGCATGGGTAGCCCAAGAAGAGGTTTCAATTTTTCAGAAAAAAACTCTTATTCTAGCTTAAAAACATCCCAAAGAAGACTAGCATAAAACCTTTGGTGATTAAGGAACTCATTCAAGCTTGTGTGGACAACCTAGAGCTCTTGCATTTGTGGGAGGACTTGTCAAAGCTTGTTCATCATCATCATTATCATCTTTGCAAGATCTACAAGAGGTATATCTAAATCTACCTCTTTACTATATAGATATATGCTTGAATATATGCTTACCATATGTTAACCACATGAAATCAAGAGTAGAGTTTTTGGATGAATATAGACTTTGTTATAGAATTTTTTTTTGAAATTCTAGCCATGGATTCCTCTTAGTTTTAATCTATATGATTCCATAACTCTAAAAGAAAGATTCTTTCAAGTGGTATCAGAGCAAGGCTTGATGATTCATGTGATTACATATGTATTTGCTTAAAGTTTCTAGAGTCTTGAGCACAAAAAGAACAAGAAAAATGTTTTCAGCAACTTTGCAAGTTTTCTGCGCACTGATTTTGCGTGGCTGTTTTGACACGTCAAATGTTGTTGTTTGGGGCTAATTTTTGGTTATGTTATGCTATAGAAATAGTATAACATTTCATCCTCTAATATGCATCTCCAAATTTCGTGGCTAAGGGTCTCATTTAGAACCATTTCAGTAGGTTCACTGATTCTCGCGCAAATCTGGACAGTTTGCGCAGTTGTGTTGTAAGAGGCATAACTCAGTGAATTTAACGCCGAATTGAGTTCCGTTTGATTCTAAAACTATCTACACTCGATGAGCTTTCTCTCTGAAAAATTTTAGAATTTTTGGAGAACTGTAGATAAGTTAAACGAGTCAAAACAGTTGGTACATATGCAGCAGATTTATGATAGGTCATAAATTAAAAGTCATGGCTAATTGATTGGATTTTGTTTAAGCCCAATGGGCCTAAAATCAATGGGCTTAAGTCTAATAAGATTGGATCATATTAATATAAGCCTAAGAACTCAAATTAGGCCATGAAATTAACAAAGGATTTGCATTGGGCCTTGTTCAACATGGATGTACTAAAAGTTGGTTTTTATTGAGTTTTTTGTGTGTTGTTTAACATGAGATGTTACAAGATCAAGATATGAAACTTGTTGCAAAGTGTTCATTTAGTTTTCTTGAATGTATGTATTTGATGCATATTCAATACTTTATGAATTTGTGATGAATGGTGATTGATGGTTGGATCATGGACTTAGCTTAGTGGATGATGAATGGTTGTAATTTATTAGATGGTTTTGTAATAATTATTCATTCATTCATTGGCTTGTAAATGAGGCATAAGTCTCACTTTATTATTTTTGCAAGAGAGAGCTTGTTGTAGTGAGACATATTGATGTAATCTACTAAGTAGTTTTGCAAAGGAGTTGAAGACTTTCAAGGAGTTGGAGGCTTTTCAAATGAAAGTGAAACCAATAAGTCAAGGCCATTGAAGACATTCATGATGTGCTTATTTGGTTTCTCTAGGCTTGGTTTTATTACACTAAGTCCATGATCCACCTTACTTTATTTTGATGCATATATGCTTGTTTAATTGCTTATATGTGATATTGGTTTTTAAATAGACTTGTATGCATAACCGAAATCTTTAAAATCAAAAGCTTCCTATGTGCAAACTAAGATTAGATTGTAAAACGTTAAAAGGAGTTTTATCGTAGCCCTCCACCATCCTAGGACTATAATGGCTTAAAATGAATATAGCTTGTCTAACCCAAAGGTAGAAAGATATAGTTCATGATAAGTCATTTGTATGCCTAGTTCACATAGAGATGTTGTAATGCTCCAAAATCATATGTGCCAAGAATACACTAAAGTTGAGGTCATAGGATTCAACTTGTCGCATTCACTTAGATGGTGGGCTTAATCTAACTAGATCACTAGATCAATAATGCACCAAAGCTGAGATTAATATCATTTAGGGGCTAAAAATAGACCAAGTCCTATATGATGATATAGATAGCAATAGTTGTTTTCTCTTAAAGTAATATTTCAATAATGCACGAAAGTTGAGAGATATTAGCCTTAAGAGAATTTGGTCATCCTACTAAGGATTCTTTATTAGATTCACGTTTCTCATTTAGGGAGTGTGAGATCCGATAAAATTAGTGGGAGGTACTATTTAATTGAAGTCCAAATTAAATAGTCTTACTTGTTTACATTACTTGCAATCTTACTTTCTGTATTATTTTACTTTTCTGCAGTTTGTATCATGGCTTCAATTATGAACCCCTTAGCCCGTATCCTCGAGAAAAATTGCTTAACCGGACCAAATTTCAATGATTAGGCACGCAACCTTAGAATCGTTCTACGTATGGAAAAGATTGAGTATGTTTTGGACAATGCCTTTCCAGCTAATCTGCTTGAGACAGCCACTGAGGCTGAACGTGAAACTTATGATCAATGGGTTGAACATGATTTACGTGCTAAGAGTTACATACTTGCATCGATGAATAATGAGTTGCAGCATCATCATGATAAGATGCCTGATGCCGCAAGCATGATTCGGAACTTGCAAGAGCTATATGATGAACAGAGTCGTACTGTTAAATACGAGATATCTAAAGAATTATTCAGGGCTCGTATGGATGAAGGTTCAGATGTGAACAAACACATACTCAGGATGATTAATTTGATTACTCAGCTTGAGGCATTTGACTTCACAATGGACTATCAACTCCAGACTGACTTAATTCTACAATCTCTGCCACCATCATTCAACCAATTCACCATAAACTTTCACATGAACAAGCTTGAGTATTCCTTGCCTGAGTTACTAATGTTGACCACTGTACAAGGTCAAATGAAGGGTAAAGGAAAGGAGCATGTTCTTGTGGTTGCTTCTACTTCTGGCACCAAGCCAAAGAAGAAGAAGAACAACAACAAGAAGAAAGGCTCGACTCCTAAAGCTTCGGGTGGTGTGGCTAAAGCAAAGGGGAAGATGAAAGCACCTAAGGGTGTTTGTTTTCATTGTCAAAAAGATGGCCACTGGAAAAGAAACTGTCCTTTATACCTTCAGGAGTTGAAGGAACAAAAGGCTAAGGTAGCCGCTGATAAAGGTAATATTTCTTTTATGTTTGTGATTGAGACTAATTTGTCAATTGGTTATCATAATACTTCGTGGATTTTAGATTCTGGTGCAACTTCTCATATTTGTGTTTCTGAACAGAATCTAAGTGATCGAAGTTCGCTTCAGAAGCGTGAAGTCGTTTTGAAGGTTGGCAACGGGGCAAATGTTGCAGCTTTAGCCAGGGGTAGTTTTGATGTGCATATGCCTACTGGACATATATTAAATCTTAAAGATGTTTTGTATGTACCAAATGCAATTAGGAATATCATGTCTATTCCTAAGCTTGCATGGAAAAATTATGAATTTTTATTTGTAAACAATTGCTGTAATATTCGTTATAGTAATGAATATGTTGGCAAGGCTTTTTTGGTAAACGGTCATTATCATTTAGATACAAGTCATAGCATAAATGTTACATCTACATCAACTACTACTTCAAAAGGAAAGCATCCTCGAGATAACCAAATTAATCCAAGACAATTATGGCACTTAAGGCTTGGTCATATCAATGATAAAAGATTGTCATGGATGGTTCAAAATGAACTCATTAGTTCATTGGGATGTGAACCCAACCCTACATGCGAATCTTGAATTCTTGGTAAGATGACCAAGTCACCTTTTATTGGACAAGGTATACGAGCTACATAATTGTTAGGATTAATACATAGTGATGTTTGTGGACCGTTTAGGGAAATGGCTCGCGATGGTTATTACTACTTCATAAATTTTACGGATGATTATTCACGATATGGTTATGTATACTTGTTGAAGTATAAGTCTGAAGCTTTTGAAAAATTCAAAGAGTTTAAGGCTGAAGTAGAAAACCAATTGGGAAAAAGAATCAAAACCCTACGATCAGATCGTGGAGGTGAATACTTGAGTATCGAGTTTCTTGATTATCTCAAAGAGACTGGTATTACCTCACAAACAACGCCACCAGCTACACCACAATTAAATGGGGTATCTGAACGTAGGAATCGTACATTAATGGATATGGTACGATCTATGATCAGTTACACGGATCTCCCTATTTCATTGTGGGGTTATGCACTTCTTACGGCCATTTATCTATTGAATAGAGTTCCATCTAAAGCTGTTCCTACTACACCGTATGAGTTATGGGTTGGTAGGAAACCAAGTCTTAATCACATTAAGATTTGGGGCTGTCCCGTTTTTGTTAAAAAACTTAAGACGGACAAATTGGAAGCTAGATCTGATAAAGGTTGTTTTGTGGGATATCCTAAGGAAACTAAAGGATATTATTTCTATTTTCCTAGTGATCAAAGGATTTTGATCAGCCGTGATGCTATCTTTCTTGAAAAAGAGTTTATTCAAGAAGGTGGCTCAAGAAGAAAAGTAGAAATAAAGGAATCGTCCTCTGAACCACAAAATGACCCAAATCAAGATTCTGAAATTGTTCAAGACAGTCTAGAACAAGTCACAACACAGATTCCTCGTACGTCTAGTAGGATATCCCATCCTCCTAAAAGATATGGATATATTCTTGAGGAAGCGCAAATATTGTTTGTTGTTGGGGATAACGATCAAATTGATGATCCTGCTACTTATGAGGAATCGATACATGATATCGATTCCGAGAAATGGAAACAGGAAATGCAAGTTGAAATAGACTCTATGTACTCTAACGATGTTTGGACCTTGGTAGACATACCTGAAGGTATCGTACCTATTGGTTGCAAATGGGTCTTCAAGAGAAAACTGGGAGCAGATGGAAAAGTTGAAACTTTTAAAGCTAGGCTCATTGCAAAAGGTTATCGTCAGAAACAAGGAGTTGATTATAACGAAACTTTTTCACCGGTTGCTATGCTTAAGTCTATTCGCATAATGCTTGCAATTGCCGCATACTATGATTATGATATATGGCAAATGGATGTTAAAACCGCGTTTCTTAATGGATATCTTGAGGAAGATATCTATATGGAACAACATGTTGGTTTTGAATCCAAACATCATAAAGTATGCAAGCTTAAGAGATCAATTAATGGTCTCAAACAAGCTTCCCGATCTTGGAACATCAGATTTAATGATGAAATCAAGGAGTTTGGTTTCATTAGAAATGATGATGAACCCTGTGTTTACAAGAAGGTTAGTGGGAGTGCGATCACTTTCCTCATCTTGTATGTAGACGATATACTGATCATGGGAAATGACACAGGTCATATGATGTCCACAAAGGTTTGGTTGAGCAATAAATTCTCCATGAAAGATTTGGGAGAAGCCACTTATATCTTAGGAATTCGTGTCTATAGGGATAGAACGAAAAGATTAATTGGTTTATCCCAAAGCATGTACATAGAAAGGATCTTGAAGAAATTCAAGATGGAGGGTTCTAAGAAAGGTCTCTTGCCTATGAGGCACGGTATGCATCTCTCTAAAGAAATGTCTCCTAAAATCGACGAAGAACGACAACGCATGGAAATAATACCATATGCTTCCGCCATAGGTAGTCTTATGTATGCCATGCTATGTACACGACCTGATCTTGCTTATGCAGTAAGTGCTACGAGTAGATATCAGTCTGATCCAGGTGATGGTCACTGGATAGCTGTAAAACACATCCTTAAGTACTTGAGAAGAACTAAGGATTTAGTTTTAATCTATGGAGGCGGTGAACTCCATATTGAAGGATACACTGATTCAGATTTTCAATCTGATAGAGATGATAGAAAGTCTACATCAGGATTCATTTTTGTATGTAATGGAGGAGCAGTCAGTTGGAAGAGTTCCAAACAACCTGTGACTGCTGATTCCACTACTGAAGCCGAGTACATTGCTGCATGTGATGCTGCAAAAGAAGCAGTTTGGATGAAGAAATTCTTAAAAGAGCTTGAAGTTGTTCCGTCCATTGAAATGTCGATACCTTTGTATTGTGATAACAATGGGGCGATTGCACAAGCCAAGGAACCGAGATCTCACCAAAAATCCAAACATATTGAAAGGAGGTTTCATATCATTCGAGAGATTGTTGCTCGAAAAGATATAAGCTTGCAGAAAGTTCCAACCCTAGATAATGTAGCTGACCCACTCACGAAAGCTTTGAGTCAGTCACAGCTGGATCGTCATCTTGAGAAGATGGGTATGCGATACCATAGTATGATGCGTTAGCCTTTTGTAATACTACATTAGTGCAAGTGGGAGATTGTTAGCGATATGCCCTAATGCTATGTGGTTAGATGACCTATTTTTTGGCATTTTATGTAAACTTGTATATTTATCAATGGCAGTTTATGGATGTTCATATTCTCCGCTTTTATATTATATGAATGTGTCCCCTGATATTCTTGTAAAAGAAATATATTCCAAAATGCGTTGGAATATCTTGGCATGTTTCTTGCGTATATAGAATATCTAAAACTATTTGTAGTCCTTAGATTATTTGACCGGGACTAGAATAATCTATTATGGACTATCACGTGAATTGTTACCTTTGATTGATATTAGATATTAATGGTAAAGGATGGTGAGCCATGAGCCATAACAACATATGATGCAATTAACAATCACGTGAATGATTATTAGTAGAATAGATCATTGAATGGGACATGAGTAACAAACTACATGACTTCGGATTAATAGTTTGTTATTCGTTGTGAATGTACACGTAATCCTTAGACTTGAGAAATTACGGCTGTAACATATATTGGAATTTAATATTAGCACTTGGACAACACTTGTCTTTGACTTGTCAAGATAAGTTACGACCTCTTGCATATTATCTTTCTAGTATAGTGGTTGACAGGTAATTGTCGAGCAATGATCTATTAACCTCCGGTGTGAGGTGATGTCCTATGCAATCTAATTTCGGTTGTACAATGAGGAAGTCCTCGGCCAAGGCATGGATGATAGAAAAGTGTTTCCATGAATGTCATCTCTCATTCTACCCTATTAGATGTTTGCATTGTTATCGAGTTTATAGACTTAATCTTTTCATGGTCTTTGCTCGATCGGGACGTATTAATAGAAGGATTAAACTGTACGATTATTCGCAACTATAAATAGATTCACCTGTTTGACTTCATTGCTATATAAATTGTCTTGATACGTTGCTAGACGTCACTCTAGAACGTGAGGGTATTTTGGGAATGGCGGAGATATTTCCAAAAATATATTAAAGTCGTTTAATGTTCCCTCATTGCTATATGGCGGTGAATCTAGAGAGTCACACACAATAAAGCGTAATTGAATGAGTTTCGGATAAGCTTGAATTTGGTTTTGGAACATTAAAGTGTTAACGTTGGCAATGCTCGGCCATTAAGTAGTAATAGGCCAAATGTGTAATTATTTATAAGTGTTGGGACAAAAGTGCAATTACGAAAAGTTAGTTTCCTTAATTTAAACTAATAATGATTAGATTAATTAAATATACAAATACAAGATTAATAAAGTATATATACATGTATATGATATGTATATATACATATTAGTCTTGAAAAATGAAGATGCCAAATAGATGGCTAAGATTGTTCCAAATCATCAAGTTGACCATTCTTTTTGAAATCAATGGTTAAGATAAAAGAAGACAAAGCACATGTTTTGATGCATTGAGAAGTGCAATTGTTGTCTTCTAAATACACTACATACAATGCATAAAACAAGGAACACATTACACAAGGCATGCATAGAAAAACACAATGCATTGAGAAGAACAATTTTGTCTTCTCTTTTTATTGTGCAATTTTCGTCCATTGCATGGGTAGCCCAAGAAGAGGTTTCAATTTTTCAGAAAAAAACTCTTATTCTAGCTTAAAAACATCCCAAAGAAGACTAGCATAAAACCTTTGGTGATTAAGGAACTCATTCAAGCTTGTGTGGACAACCTAGAGCTCTTGCATTTGTGGGAGGACTTGTCAAAGCTTGTTCATCATCATCATTATCATCTTTGCAAGATCTACAAGAGGTATATCTAAATCTACCTCTTTACTATATATATATATGCTTGAATATATGCTTGCCATATGTTAACCACATGAAATCAAGAGTAGAGTTTTTGGATGAATATAGACTTTGTTATAGAAATTTTTGAAATTCTAGCCATGGATTCCTCTTAGTTTTAATCTATATGATTCCATAACTCTGAAAAGAAAGATTCTTTCAAAGAGATCCTATAAGTTCACTAAGAGTGAGAGTTTTGAGGTCTCTAGCTTTCTCAATAGCCGTTACTTTAGCTTCCCATGGCTCGGTTAAGCTTCGGAGAACTTTCCTACCAATTCTTTGTTAGAATACTCTTTTCCAAGAGATTTTAGAGCATTAACAATATCGGTAAATCTAGAAAACATTTGTTCAATATTTTCATCAAAAGACATTTTGAACATTTCATATTTATGAACAAGCATGTTTATTCTAGTTTATTTAACTTGGTTAGTTCCCTCATATGTGACTTCTAATTGATCCCAAATTTCTTTAGCACTTTTGCATCCAGAAATTTTGTTGAACTCATTTGAATCTAAAGCAAGATATAACATGTTCATAGCTTTAAAGTTTCTTTAACACATTTTGAAATCATCATCATTATAGTCTTTTTTCGGTTTAGGGACAGTGATGTTTTGTTCTCCTTCCTTTTTAGTTGGAGTAGGATTGGTTGGTCCATTTTTTATCACATTCCAAACTCTTATGTCATTTGCTAGAATATAGATTCTCATTATAGTTTTCCCAAAAGAATAGTTTGTTCCATTAAACAATGGTGGTCTAGAGGAAGATTATCCTTCAACTATATTAGACATTGATGAGCTTGTCATAGAGATCCTCTACTAGATGTTAAGTTATATGTAGAGTACTAGTTCTTGATACCACTTGTTGGTTCTTGATAACCTAAGAGGGGAGGGGATGGGGGGAGGGGGGGGGGGGGAAGGGGTGAATTAGGTTGTTTGGCAAGGTTAAACAATTTAAAAATTCTTCATGCATAAATAATGTATAGTGAAAGATGATAATACTCTAGAAGTTCTTGTAGGCAATTTATCAAACACTTAGTAAGCACACAAGTATATAACACTAGATAAGTAATTAGAACTTCAAAAATAAATTTCAAATGGATAACTCAACAATTTTCAAACAGTTAATGTAAGCAATATCCACACGAAGGTAAATGACTTGAAAATAACGAGAGTAGAGTAAGAGAAATCAAACACGATGATTTTCAAGTGGTTCGCACTCCCGGAGGCCTAGACCACCACCTAAGGTCTTCCATTCCCTTAGGATTTAACAACTCTTCACTAAGATACTTCTTCAAATGTTAGTCAAGCAAAAACCAACTACAATTACTCTTGAGTCCACAAGAGTTACACAAGCTCCTTCAAGTGTAGGTAAAACTTAACCTACTACCTTCTTTTCCTTTGAGTCCACAAAGGATTACAATACTTCTTCTCACTATGATTCTCTCAATCTACATGAAAGAGTGTATTACAAAGATTGTGTGATAATATAAATGACAATTGTAACTCCTATTTGAGTTTGATATTACAATTAAAGAATACTTTGAATGCTCAAAGATATGAAAATGATAGCTCAAGATTTCTCAATGAAAATCATATGAAATGCTCTTTGAATTAGCTTAGAAATCTGAAGATTAAGGATTGGAGAGGTGGTTTGAGATGGTGAGAGAGCATGGCTTAAAAAGAGGGAAAAGTTAGACACAAAACGGATATAATGCAAAAATCTCAGATTTTCCCGTTAACCATCTGGTCGCTGAGCCCTTTATCCGGTCGACCAGATGGGGTAGGTAACGCTCGGACCAGAGCTCTTTGCCGGGCGTTGTGGCCTTCATCTGATCGACTGGATGAAACTAGTAACGCCCTGATACTTAAAATGCTGAAAAGTGACATTTTTTAACCCAAAATAATTTGTTAAATAATAAAGTATTTGGACACTTTTGAAGACACTTATAAAAAAGTATTTCTAGCATTTTTAACATCTCAAAACATTTTCAAAAACTCTTTAAAAAGATATAAAACAATTTTTATGCCACAAGAGTTTGAAATCTAAAAAGTCTTGTTTTTCCAAAATGAGTTTGTAATGACTTTTTGAAAATATATTTTCAAAGGATATTTTATAAATAAAAATTTTATGAAAATTTTTTTGGAGAGATTATGAGCTACACAAGTCATACTTAAGCAAATAATATTTTATTAGCCGGTACCCTTTATATTGTCATGTCTCATTCCTTATAACTTTATTTTTATCGTCGAGTTTTTAACTTTATTTGTTCGAGTCTTCATAACTTGATTACTCATGAGAGATTTTATTTGAATGAGATAGGACATTGGATTTATCATTTTGGCTATGATATAATTTTTAATTGGACTTTGACTTTGATCTAATAGTTTAAAGCTAGTATTTGATCATTTTGAATGAATAAATTGATGTGAACTTTGCTTGAGATAATTTGATGAATTGAAAAATTTACCCAAGATACAAATAAAAATTAAAATATTTTATTATTATCAAAATAGAGATGATAAGGTTTTTAGGCTCAGTTCTAAATATTTTTCATGTATAAATATTCCTTCTCGTAGGCTCTTTTTGAGCCCAAAACGAAAATAGAGGAAGACACGTGTAAGTTATAAGGTTGAGGAACAAAGAAGCGGAAAATAACTCAAAACCCTTACTCCTCGCACCTTCCAACTCCATAATCGTCACCGGACCACCGCGAAAAGCCTCACCGCGGCGGCGCGTAAACCAAAACACACGCGCGTTCGTAAAACACAAACAAAGATGTCTTCATCATCGACATCGAGCAGCGGCTTAACATTCAAGCTCCACCCTTTGGTGATCCTCAACATCTCGGATCACTACACTCGCGTGAAGTCCCAATCGCAACCCGCTCCTCCTCACAATTCGTCCCCTTCGGCCTCCGGCGCAGCGGCGGCGACGACGACTATACCGCCGCCGAGAGTATTCGGCTGCGTCATCGGCGTTCAGAAAGGCCGCACCGTTGAGATCTTCAACAGCTTCGAGCTTCTCTATGATCCCTCCACTCACTCTCTTGACCGCGCCTTCCTCGAGAAGAAGCAAGAGCTTTGTTAGTACCTTTTTCCCATATCTAATCACCCGCAATTGCCTATATGTATGCACGTGTATATATGCGTTACAGTGTATCCTGATTGGTAGTGTTTTTTTTTTTTTGGTGATGAATTCAATCAAAAATTGTTCTATCAATGTGTATATGTAATGTATGCTGGTTGTTAGGGCTTTTCTAGGGGATGAGTTTATGTGAACCGGTGTTATCGATGCATATATATATGCTTAATATTCACGAGTTATGCTGATTGCTAGAAGTTTTTTCACAATGAATTCATTTGAAATTGTGCTATTGATGTGTAAATGTATGTAACATACGTGTTATGTAACTTACGCTGATTGTTAGTGTTTCTTTTGTTGATGAACTTTTGTGAAATTGTGTTATTAATGTGTGTGAATATGTACTTATGCAAGTATAGTATATGCACATATGTGATATTTACCGTGGTTGCTTTGTGTTAATTTTTTTTGTGATCAATTAATTGGAAACGTGTTATTAATTTGGAGTGAATAGCAACATAATTCTACACTTTAAGATATAATACAGATGTACGTGATGTGCTAGGGTTTTGATGGTGACTTTATGGTAATAATGGTGTTTATCTGGAGCAGATAAGAAGGTGTTTCCACACTTTTATATACTGGGATGGTACTCAACAGGGAGTGACGTGGAGGAATCGGATATGCATATTCACAAAGCTGTAAGTAATGATTGAGCATTCCCAATTGAGAATAAAATTTGGATTTTGTGAAATAGAATTCATATATGCTGCCGAGCATTTGATATAAAATCCAAGCTTAGTGATGATTTTTAGCTTGTAATGGAATTGGTTTTTTGGCATTGGTTATATAATGTGTTCTGAATTACAAAGGGTTCTGATATTGGAAATGAAGCAAGTCAATTTAGGTTCCTCATGGACATGTCCTTGTGGAATTGTAAAGTTGAAAATGAGCGAAATGTTTACTTCCAAAGTTTTCAATTCAAAATTGTAAATGTAATAAGTAGTGAAATTGTTTGACAGTAGGACATGTACCTGTTATTCAGTAGTTGAGCGTTAAGTCTCGGTGCTTGAATGGTATTCGGAGATTATAGGGACCGGATTCACTAAATTAGGTTCTTTGGGGTATTACATCACTGCAATTCTGTGTATTTTGTCACCCATTATGACACATGTTTCTTTCTAACAGTTGATGGATATTAATGAAAGCCCTGTTTACGTTCTTCTCAACCCTTCAATCAATCCTGCACAAAAGGATCTTCCTGTTACCATTTATGAAAGTGGTGAGTTTACATTTCTATTCACATTAATCTTTTGTTGTTAAAGAGGAAGAAATAGAAAAAAAAAAAGAGACCTACGAGGACAACACGAAAGGAAAATCTACCGTCTCTGAATTCTCTCTGAATTCCAGCAATAAATTCTTAATATACAAAACCGTATTTTCTGATATTTCTTCTTCATGAACATTGCATGTCGGTGCAAAATGTAGCCGCTGCCTTCTTCAATTATCATTTATCGAAAATTACTTTCGTAAATTTTGTAAAATATTTCAGATTCTGCCTTGCAAAACTGTGATTCCCTTGTTTATGGAATCTGCTAGTTAAATGACTTTTGTAGTTCTCTTCATTTTCTAATTTATTGGCATAATGAGTTTCTGTCTCTCGTATTTTTTAGAATTGCATGTTATTGATGGGATCCCACAGCTTATTTTTGTCCAAGCAAGCTATAACATAGAGGTTTGTAGTTCTTATTTTTCCATTAAATATGGTGTGAGCCTCATAAAGAAGTTTACTGAATCTCCTTTCTTTATCCCTTCGAAGACTGTTGAAGCAGAAAGAATCTCTGTTGATCACGTTGCACATCTTAAACCATCTGATGGCGGTTCTGCAGCAACTCAATGTGAGCGTTTCCCTACTTTAATCTAGATTCTTCTAGCTAATATGATGCATTCTCTATTCGAAGTAATACCATATTTTTCTTTGTTGAGATATGTACCCTTCTTTCTGGTAGCAGCAAGTTTGCATGATACTTACAGATAGCATTTCTTTGTATAGTGGCTGCTCACCTTACTGGCATACACAGTGCTATCAAGATGCTGAATAGCAGAATCAGAGTCCTTCATCACTATCTTCTTTCTATGCAAAAAGGTAAATGTCTGTTCTTTTGGAGGTGAAACTCATAAACAGAAATGTGTTTTGAATGTGTGTCTATTGTGATGCATGTTGTACTATTTTTGCGAGGTAAGATTGGGGGTTGGGTGATTGCTTCTAGTTAAGTGATCTAGCAACGTAATGCTATTTCTAGAACAATTTTTCTTGATGGTGAAAGGAACACCAATTGCATCTTTTGAATGTTTTAAGAGCTTCTGATGATTGGAGGTCTTAGTGATGAAGTTTGGATAAACTTTGCCCGTTTCTGATTGAAATGACTGCTGCAGGTGAAATCCCTTGTGAAAATTCATTGCTTAGGCAAGTATCTAGTCTCCTAAGAAGATTACCTGCCATTGAGTCAGAGAAATTTCAAGATGATTTCTTGATGGTGAGTGCTTTCATGACTCTAACGAATTCATCTATCGTTAAAATGTTATATTTCTTATATGCTTTTGAAAAGTCAAATAAGTGTTTGAAGGAAGGTATTGGTCGTAAGCCTTGTTCATCTCCTTCGTTTTCACTTTTATACCAAACCAAACCAAACAAAGCCTTTATCTCGAAATTCATTTAATTCTACATCAGTGGGAGAGATTTTGCTTATTAAACTTGTGCGGTGTGCTGGATCATGGGCTCATGGTTTACTTTGTTTGCAGGAATACAATGACACATTGTTGATTACTTACCTGGCAATGCTCACCAACTGCTCAAGGTACTATAAAAGCCTCAACTTTTCCTTTCACGTTTGTCCAGTATGAAGTTCTGCACTGAGATTTTGACTGATGATTTTGAAGGAAACTTGAATGGAGTGGATTCTTTCATTTCTAATGCTGATATCTGTAAAATGAAAAGCAATCTACATGGACCATATCCATAAGAGCCTTGGACGCTCTTAGTGGGTTATATGAGTATCCCATAGAGAACCGTGGTTAAAAGGCCCTTTTGACTTTGTCTGCATCTAATGAAGAACACATTCGTTGACCATAATTCTTTGAATTTGTCTGAATCTTTTTGTTCATATGATATAGATTAGAAAGTATATGTTCTTTTTAACATCTCTGCTATGTTAGCTTGTGAGTTGAATGATTGCTATTAGATTAAGATTTTCTAGTTATGTATTTTCTTGTTACTATTTTGTTACGAGTTATGGAATTGAGTCTGCAATATCAGTATCCAATTGGTATGTTGTGGTCCATGTCCTGGAACGTTATGAATTCTTATGTCCTGGAACGAATTTGAAACATGATATAAATGGCAAAGGAGGATGCTTTGAGACAGAGTCTCCTAGAGAAGCATCTAGGATGTGTGAAAATATGTTATGAATACTTTACTGAAGTTGAGGCTGCAATGACCAGCTTGGTGTAAAGTAGCTGTACGGGTGGGGACTTGGATTTTCTCTTCTACTTATTCTCTTATTTATCAGATGAGGCGTATTATGGGCTATCAGATTTGGTCTTTTAAATCTCAACCATTCATTTCAAATTTATTTTGACTGCCTTTCTCGATACTAAAATTTAAAATGAGGTGTAAAGTATTACTTTTACTCCCTCAACCTATCTTGCAAAACCCCAAACGAAAGACCTTTAGTTGAACAATAATTTTAGTTGTTTATTCGTTTATTTTGTCATAAGATGACACAACTAATACAACATGTGAACAAAGTGGATGCTGAAAGTGATTTGTTATCTTGAATTGAGCTGAACTAAAGTAGTTTGAAACTATTTGTATCTTAGTATTGGCTTTGGAGATATCTTTGAATGCTTTTGCCCTAGTGTAAATTTTATCTTTGACTTCTCGTCACATCTGACATTCGTCTCTTTCTCCTGGGCAGTACAATGAACGACCTGGTAGACAAGTTTAACACTGCTTACGACAGGCATAGCCGAAGGGGTGGTCGAAGTGCCTTTATCTGAAGCTGATCATCTTGTTTAAAACCTCCCTGCACAGTTGACTCGCCTCTGTGTGTAGCAGCGGCAGGACATTTTAGTTTAGATATCGTGCTTGCAGTGATTATAATGATATAGGAATCAAAATAGTTATCCTGTTTTCTCATCATTTTTTTCTGTATGCTTTTGCCCATTGTTTTTATTTCCTTACGCTTAATTTGGAAACCTTAATGTCGGTGAATCTGGGAGAGGGGGTATTTCTTACTGTACAAGCATTTAATTAAGTTTTGGCTGTGTTTTGTGTATACTTCACGTATTTATGATGGGTCTTTTAAATGTTGTTGGTGGTATCATCTGGTATTTGGGTATCTCTAATGGGTACCATTTTTTATAAAAATTTATTATTTTTGACTATTTTTAGAGATTCAGTCACTAAAAATTATTATTATTGATTTAAATATACATAGAATTTATTATTTTTGTCAACTTTTGAGTTAAAATAGAGATTTAATTTATTTTTTTGGTTTTAAATTTAAAAATTTAAGGAGTAATTGAATCTCTATTTTGGTGTAAAAGTTGATAAAAGTAGTGGGTTTTATGTATATTTAAATTATTAATAATGATTTTTAAAGACCCGGGTCTTTAAAAATAGTTAAAAATAGTAAATTTTTGTAAATAGTAGTGTCCATTAGAGATACTCTTAGGGCTTCTTGATATTATCCCCAGGCAAAATATGGGATTAACGAAAGGCTACTCTTTGTCTCATTCTTTTTGAGGTTAATTTCAGTAAGTTTTGTGTCTAGTTAATTTAAATCATGTCTCTTTCCGAGTGGATCTTGTGTCCTTGGGGTTGGATTCTGGTGTGATCCCGGCTTCTTAGCTTCTTAGTTATGTTATAAAAGTGTGACTTGTACACTAAATTGATATTTTTTGAGAAATAATAAAGATGAATTTAGATCTTTTTAAAAAATAATAAGAATTAAATTGATTAGTTTTAAAAATAGAGACGAATTTAAAATTTAAAAAAAATAATAATGACAAAATTATTTTTTATTTTTTAAATAACAGGTATGAAATTAAAAAAAATTAAATAATAAAAACGAAATTATAACTTTTAAGAAACAATAGAAACTAAATGCCACATTTTCCTTTGTCTAAAATGTGAGAAAAAGTGAGGTAGTGAATTTGTATTAGAAGCTAAAATTGGTGCATGGCTGGTGTTAAAGTGGTTGGTGAGATTGCAGTTGATTAAAAATGTGTGGTGAAAAAATTGTTGGAGGGTTCAGTGATGCTCTTTGGTGTCGGTGGCGGGTGCTTCCAAATTAGGTGAGTGGTGTGTGGTAATTACGGTGTGCTAAAGAGGGGTCAATTTCTAAAATATTCAGGTTCATCTATATATATTTTTATTTATTTATTTTAGATTTATCATACATTTAACTTTTTTTTTACTTTAGGCTCATTACACTCTAATCTTCTCTTTCTCTCATTTTAATCTCGTCCACACATGTCACTTTTCTCTTATTTCAGACTCATTAACTTGACACATGTCAATTCAAAATTGAGACGTTTAAAAACGTCAAAAAATATGGAACGTTTTCAAAAAATTTCCTTGAAAGGAGTGATTAGAGAAATAAAAACAAGAAAGTCATAATAAGATGGAATGATTTTTATTAAAATACCTATGTAAATTTTTACAATAATAGGACAAATAAAATCTACCAAGAAACAAAAAATTCTTTTATCGAAGAAAGCCCCGCTTCCTTTGTTGAAATTACAAATGGTAAAGAATGAGAGCTCGTATGGCCAACCTGCTGCGTTTTTTTCTTTTTACTCCACTTTTTCTTTTTTGTTTTTTTTAAACATTTGTTTTGGCTTGACAATCACATGGCAAATGGCCACTACTAGTTTTGACCAAGGTCTTACTTTGTCAAAACTAGTAAACTAATATTATATTCTTCTCTTCTCTTTTTGTTTTTTAATGAATCTTCCACTTTATCCTCTTTTCTTTGTTTGGGACCTTAGCTCTTCATTACAAATACTACCTTTTTTAACTACCATGACTTAAATCATAAAAATTTATATTAATTAAATATTTAAAACATTAAAAATGATAAAGTACAAATGTTACAAATAACTAATAAACACAATAAAGTAAGTACAAAATATCCTTAAAAAATGTATTCAATTACCCTCCAAAATAAACACATCAAGTATACATTAATCAGAACACACTCATAGTATATCCAAGACGGATCCATATTTAGATAGATTTCAACACCCAGTGTCAAATGAGAATACTCTTTAGGCTTAATCCACTTACTATCTTTATTCTTTATATATTTTGACACTTATTAACCATAACTTTTAACTTTAGCCACTTATTATCCCTTGACCCAAGTCAAAGCTAATAGAGCTAACTCTGTTAAAAATTTTATTAAAATTCTCATTACACCCTTTTGGGTGGGTGTATGGGTGTGTCGTGTTTATGGTGGGTGCGTGTGTCCAGTGTGTGTGAGAGATTTTGTGTAAAAGTGTGGTGAGTGTGGTCTGGTGTGTGTGCGCCAATCGCCATGTGAGTATCTTGTGATTTTGTGTGTATGTGTATGTGGGTATTGTGAAGAAGAAGAAGAACACGGGGAAGAGTAAAAAGAAATACAAAATGGAAAATAAGAAATGAATAAATAGAAGGGTGCAATGATAATTTTAGTAAGTGGCTAAAGTTAAATATTAGGGTTAATAAGTAAATTTAACCTTACTCTTTATTCAACAACCAAACAATCGGACTACAAATTGGATCACAACACACTCATGGTACATTTAAATGACGAATCGAGAATTACTTTTCAATGAAGGCTAATAAAATGTGTTTAAAAAAGATAAATCATAACTCACTCTTTAATGATTTTTCCCTTTGGAATAATGAGGCCTATAACTCAGTTGATCCATTAATAGCTCCGCCGTGGAGTGTAGCCCCCGCTGTCCCATTAATGACTCCGCTGTTTGATATTTCACGTAACATTGATTCAAGGGTGGGTGGATCATCAAGCTGAAAGACAGAGAGCTTAGTTTTGGAGACGATGATACCATCACCATCTCCATGCAACCATTCCCCTTGTTGAGTCAAGGTGCCTCCAACATAGATAGGTACATGCTTCTCACCAATGGCTTTCTTGCCTGATCTGTGTGGATTTGTTGCCAAGGCTCTAACCCCTATATCGTAGCTATTTATTTGATCAACATCTCTTATGCAGCCATTGACTACAATACCAGACCAGCCCATCTTTTCAGCCACACCAGTCAAAATTCCCCCAGCCATGGCACGTTTCATGCTTCCTCCACCATCCATTACTAGAACTCTTCCTTCACCTTTGCTTTGAACGATCTGCATTGCCAACTCGTTGTCCTCGTACACCTTGAGGGTGACGACAGGGCCTGAGAATACTTTGCATTTTCCATAACTCTAAAAGATAGGTTGCAGCACCCTCAGATAACCACTAGTAAGAAGTGCTTCATTTGCATCGCAAGCGTCAGCAGTTGTTACGAAATCCATGTTTTCTCCTACAAAATAAAGTAGGATTTGGATTTAGTGAGTGAACTCATACAGTAAGATGAATTTAATATATAATAATCTTTTTTTACCGAAAAAAAATCTAGGTAAAAATGTGCAAAGGCACCCTAAAGACCATGTGACTGCGCAACCGGTAATGTTTAGGGTTATGTGCGTGTTAGATACATGAACAACAGTGACAATAAAAGATTGAATAAATTTACAATAGCATATGATAAAAGACTGAATAAATACATGAACGGTAGATATTTGTACCCATAACCATAAGCGTTTACTAAGAAAAAATATAAAAAATTAGTTTAAATAGAAAACTAGCTTAAAAAATAAAAATAAAATAAAATCGATTTAAATTTTATAAAAAGCCCAAAATTAAAATTAATCAAAAAGCAAATACAATAAGATGATAAAATTTAAATAATTAATCTAATCATTGCAATATTTGTCAACTTTAAATATTATAACATATATGTGTCATGTGCGTATATATGTACATATATATATTAATAAATTGATAGTCAAGATTTTATTTTCAATTTTTTTTAATAGCTATATCAAAACCTATCTGGTTACTGATTGGTTACCCTTTATAAAATCAAATACTAACAAATAGCCCATCAATTTTGTTAATGAATTTTTAATTGGTAGGACACCCGTCTATTTTATCCTAAAAACCCAATCCACTATCATATATACATTTTTTAATGGGTTGGACACCCATCTGTTTTATATTTAAAAACCCTACCCACTATCATATATATATATATATATATATATATATATATATATATATATATATATATATATATACACACACATACATACTATTACATCCAATATTATACATGTGCACCACACCAACATAATATATGCTGGTGTGATGCGCAAGTAAAATAATTCGTGTAATATACACATATACCAACATATGTCAGCCATTTGTATATTGAGTTTCTGTATAATTACTTGTAGAACCTCAACACAACCACAAGCTGTAATAGTTTGTGAATGTGTGAGCATGCAAACTCGATCTTGAAGAAACAACATTCGTATATTATAATATATGAAGAAGTGCATCTCTTAATGCGCAGAGTACAATAATTGATGACAAAGCTAACTGAAAACATATCATCAAATATATACCTGAAACGGTGAAACCAATTAGTGCCAGCCACCAACCTAATGATCCTACGTACGTGAAAGGTGGAATCAATGAATTGAATAGGTTCATCTTACCCTTTAAATAGAATAATCCCAAAGTCAGGGGCGGAACCAGAAATTTAAAATTAGAAAAGTTAAGATTCAATCAAAAACATTATTTAACAAAAAATTAAAGTTAAGAGACAAAATATTTTTTTTTAAAAAATTGGGGGTGCCGGGGGTGGCCTAGTACCACCCTGCAAAGTTATTTGTTTTTTTTTTTTTTTGATGAGGGAATTACTCTAGTTAGTAAGCTTTTTGAACTCACGGTAAAGGTGTTAAATTTTATAAAATATGATCTCATTCAAACCAGGCAGGGAACCGATCTCTCTCATGTCCAACATGCACTACTACATTTTGAACCTATCGCAACACTAAAATTAAGAAAATAAAAAACACTACAAGAAAAACTGTAAAAGGTGACGGTCCGTCTCCTTTTCGTCACCAAAAAAGTGACGAAAAGGAGAGAAAATTTTGTTACATAAATAGTGACCATTTTGAGACGGTTTGGAGACAACTTTGGTATGTCGTCTCCAAACCGTCTCCCAATAGAGACGGAACATGAATGTCGTCTTCTATAGGAGACGAAAAATAATTAATAATTAATTATTAAGTTTTGTTTAACAATTTACTATAAACTTGTAATTAAATAGTAAATAAATTAATAATAATAAATTACTAGTTATTTTTATTAATTTAATTCTTCCATAAATTTTTTTAAAGTAGCTCAATACTTCCTTTTTCAAAAAAATTCCCATAAATTAAATACTTTATTTTAATCTAAAATTTAAGTTAAATTAATAATTAAAGTATTATTAACATTTTACTCTAAACTTGTAATTACATTATTAATTAAATAATAAATAAATTAATACTAATTAAATAAATAAAAAATTCCAAAACCAAAAGGAGACGGACCCATTGATCCGTCCCCGAAAAAGGAGATGGACCAATGGTTCTGTCTCTGAAAAATGAGACGGATTGGGTTCGTCTCCAAAAAATGGAGATGGACCCAATGGGTCCAAAAGGATTGGGTCCGTCTCCAAAAATAGGAGACGCACTCCATAAAATGCTTGAACCACATGAATTGGTTCAAGTGGCTCAATGGGTTCAAAAGGATTGGGTGCGTCTCCAAAAATAGGAGACGGACTCCATAAAATGCTTGAACCATATGGATTGGTCAGCCACTTGAACCAATTCAAAAATCCCCCCAAAATATTTTTGGGGGGAAATTGTTTTTTTTTTTAAAGTACATACAAGTCCTTTTAAAAGGACTTGAACCATTTTTTCATTTTTTCCCAAATGAATTTTGGAAAAAAATTCAAAAAAAAATAAAAATAAAAATTTGAGCATAACACCCCTCTCCTTTCTCTTAATTCATACTTTCAAGTGTGAATTCACTATTAGTTTAACTCATTTTAAGGTAATTCATTTATTTACTTTTATTTAAATTTTTGAATTTGTTTTGGTTTAGTTTATTATATATATGTTTGTATATAATCCCAAATATATGAATATAGTGTTCTTTTATTATAATTTTAGATTTTATTTTTATACTACCACGTCTGTTTGGATTATATATGTATTATGTATATATGTATGCATAACTAATAGATTTACGTAAATATATATAGTTTTGGTAAGTTTTTTTCATGATTTTAAGGTTTTTTTTTTAAAATTTCAGCTTTATTTAGTTTTTTTTTCCTTTCATATATATATATGTGTGTGTGTGTGTGTGTGTGTGATAGATTTAGGCAAATATATGATTTTTTTTGTAGTTTTATCATGAGTTTAAGGTTTTAAAAAAAAAAAAGATTTATTTTTGTTTTTCTTTCATATTTGTATATATAAGTGTATAAGTGATAGATTTAGGTAAATATATATATATAATTAGTATAATTTTTGGTAAAAAATTTCAAAATTTTATAGTAATTTTGACATTATCCGAATTTATAACTTTTTTTTAAAAAATTATTTTTTTAAAATGTGATGGAAATGAGACAAAAAGTGAGGAAGACGGAATATAGATGAAATGTGAACAGAGACGGAAATGAGACAAAATTATAAGGAGACGGAAACGAGATGAAATGTAAGGGAGACGGAACAGAGACGAAATGTGAGGGAAACGGAAAGGTGACGAAATGTGAGCGAGACGGAAAGGTGACTAACGAGGAGGACCCCGAGCTGAGGTATGATGCCTACTCCGAGCTGAGGTATGATGCCTACTCCGAGCTGAGGTGGGCTAATCCGAGCCAAGCCCAACACATTTAGCTAATGCCAACCTGGATGCTGATTCGACCTCACCCCGACTCAGGAAAACCCTGACCTCGGCAAACAGCTGTTCTGATGGGACATAAAGCCCTGATGTGACATAAAGGTGCACCGCATTAAATACTGTCAGGTCCGAATTTAGTATAAATAGAGCTCCACCCCTTCATTTCTAAGGTAACTGCTCATTAAATGCTCTCAATTATTTCGCCAGCTCGGACATACTAATCATTCGCACGCCCAATGAGAAAATCCAGGTCGTCACCCCGCATTTTCCTTCCTTTTCCTTGTGCAGGTCAAGTAGCCGACCCGAAATCTAGGTCGAGGAGTCGACCCAGAAATCCAGCTCTGCAGGAGTAGCTTCCCAACCTCAACGTCGAGATTTCGACCTTAACAGTTTGGCGCCGTCTGTGGGAACGAGTTCTTTCTATCACTCTTCTCACCACTCATTGAGAAACCACCATGGTACAAACGAGGAGCTACAGCGTACCGGTAGAGGACTTGCCCAACCCGGATGGGGATCTCGAAACCATACAGGTGCCTAGCCAAGAACCAACCCAAGTCGACGTTGGAACGAGCTAACGTATAGACTTAGCCACCCAAACCAACCCCACAACAAATGGAGACCTCAACTCTAGCCTGTCACCGGAGATAAGGATGATGTTGAGGATGTTTGAGGAACTTAAAAAGTAGGTAGCCCGGTTAGCTGCGGACCCCCCGACTTCGCAAGAAGCTATGCCGCGCCCCTTGTGTCCACAATTATGCATCCCAGACCTAAAGCAAAAGCGAACTCAGGATAAAGAGGGCTATCTAGAGCTGATGGCGGGACCCGAGGAGGCGAAAGGTAAAAGGGCGGCTCAAGCCGACCCCGAGCAGGCCAAGACCACGGCTGCCATAGCCAAGGTCATTAACCGGCTCGACGTAAGCCCACTCTCACCTGAGGTACTAGCCACGCCGCTATCCACCGGCAACCGGATGCCCAACCTAGCAGTCTACAACGGGGACGGACCCAGCCAGCCATTTGCTCAACTTTGACCATCACATGACTCTGCATGATATGTCCAACCTCATGAAAACGAAGACATTCCCGACCACCTTGGTTGGCAATGCCTTGGACTGGTTCTAGAAACTTTGTCCCGGCTCTATTGCAAGTTTTCATCAGCTGGCTGAGGCTTTTCTGTCCCATTTCGCGGGAAACCGATGCTCAACCCGCCACACTTCGACGTTGTTGTCGGTGAAGCAGCATAGAGGGGAAAGTCTGAGGGCTTACACAAATAGATTCAATGAAGAGTCCCTCAGAATCTCCAACCTAAAGGACTCCATGGCATTGATGGTTTACCAGAGTGGGCTCAGGTCGGGCCCTCTTACATCCTCCTTGGCCATCGATCCCGTGGATACTGTAGTTGAGCTGATGGTACGAGCAGAAAGGTACATACACTCAGAAGAAAGCCATCAAGCGAAGAGGGATGATGACAAGGAGAAGGAAGCCAGTAAGAAGGGAGAGACCTCCCAAGCCCAACCTGGGGATAAGATCCAAAATGATCGAGACAAACAGCCTCTGTAACCGAAGCAGAACCCCTGGTTCACTATGTTCACTCTCCTTAACACAACGAGGGAGTAGATCCTCATGGAGATCCAGCACCAGAACCACCTGCCTCCAGCCCCAAGGATGAAAGGCCGACCTGAGAAGCGCAATAGGACCAAGTATTGCCGCTACCATATGGACTACGACCATACTACCAAGGAGTGCAAAGACTTGAAACAGGAGATTGAGGCACTGATAGCCTGAGGTCACCTTTGGAGGTACGTAGATCAACGGCCGACCCAGAATCACGATTAGAGAGATAGGGAGAAAAGTCCACCCATGTGACGCCCGAGCTTTTTACCATACATTCATTTACTGTTGCATCCCTTAGTTGCGCATTTCTTCTGTGATCTATTTACTATTTTCTGTGATTACTATTCCTTTCATTTTTCAACTTCATAATTATTTCAAGTTAGCATTTTTATTAAACCATATTAATCATAGTAGGAATGAGAAAAAATGTGCCTTCGAGCGATTAGCGTGTAGAGCCTTCGTTTAGAAAATGCTTTATTGAACTTAGTGAATAGTGTTACGTGACTCAACTTAGTGTTTCATTTAATTAGCACCTAACTACACCTTAGGATCATTTTAAGCTATTTATGCTCACTTTAATAACCCATTTATGCACCCTACATGACCTACCCACATATATACCCATACAAAACACACAATAGCTCATTAGTTGACAAAAAAAAAAAAAGAATGCAGTGAATAGTAACAGAACCCGACAACCCTTCTTTTGCATTTGGGAGACTTTTGCTTCATCAATTCTTCACTTCAAGCCAAGCCAAGTTTGATGCAAGTAGTTTAGGGTATTTGCTAGCCTTCCGAGAGTTCCACGCACATTGGTGAGGGATTTCATGACTTTTTTTGCATTTTTAAAAATGTTACACTTTTCTTGATTTGTTAGAAATGCTATCAAATGTTAATGTAAAGCTTATCTATGCTATTATACATTGTATATAAGTGCTAAAGAACACATTTAAGCCTTTAGTTCTCATTTTAAACGATAGAAATCGTTATTTTGAATTTATAAGGTGAATAGTGATGAATTTCTAGGGTTTTGTGTAATTGTGCATATTAGCTTGATCCATTGCTTCTAATAGATGTCTTAGGTGTTAATGAAGGTAGTCAAATAGCCCGTGCTCTTGAATTGCTCTAAACTTGCATAAAATGTGAAATAGCTGACTTTTTAATAGGGGTTTCGGGGTTAATGCTAATCCAGGTGAATTTGACCTTCATATTTGGTAATTGTAGGCTATTTAGGTGCTATAGAAGCTTTGCTAACCCTTGTTTGAAACCCGGTAAAGGTGTGTGTAGTTCAAATCTATAAGAGGAAAATTGAGGCTTTTGGGGTAATTGCGGGTAATTGAACGTGGTTAAGGGTTGTATGGGAGCCTTAAGGGTTAATTAAAATATTGGTATAGCTTTCCCTTGAATTTGAAACATTAACTTTGATTTGGAAGGAAAATAACTTGAATAACAAAGGGGTTTAAGTGCAAATTCAATTGTTTCACGCTTCTAAGACCATGGCATGACTCCTTGTGTATTTAAATATGGTTTCAATCTGTTTTGGAGTTTTTGGTATAGTTCTATGTGTATCTTGAATATGCCCCTTTGTAAAACCGCTTAATTGCTTGTATAAATTGCTTCTATTCTAACTGCTTTGAGGTCAACCTACTTTGTTGATCCTTCTATGTGTTATTGCTTATATTGTTGATATTGTCTTGCCATTGTTAAGTGCATTGCACAGTGGTTGCGCAACCATAGTGTCAGGGACGGATGTGTTGAACATCGGCTGGGCGGCAGAGGGCTTGCCAATGGATATTCAAACTCCGTGCCCTAGTCCCTCATTCGCCTGGTCCGAAGATTGCCAGGGGATGTTGGGTCGTAGGATTATCGGGGTACATCCGGAGTACACCTACTGGAGTGATTGGGATTATGCTGGCACAGTGATTGTGGTTCGTGGATCGTGAGTGAAGATCAAGTGAAGATTGGAGTGTTGGGGTTAAGTGAAATGTATCATTTTTAATGTGTGGTATTTGATCTTTAACATTCTTGAATGGTTTTCATTGCTCCTAATGTTTAAATGTATTAGTTGTTGAATTGCACGTCCCGGGAGACTTTATCTTTCTCTGGGCACCAGTGTTGCTCATACCTCGATATCATGTTTCAGGAAGTGCTGAGAGTGATCCCCAGCTAGTTGAGGTAGTAGTGGAAGAGGAAGAAGTACAGGCCGAGCCTTTGCCCTAGTAGTTGTGTGTTTGTCGTCTGAGGTGGATATGCTTTCTTGTTGTTATTTGGGCACTTGTATTATTATATTATGATCTATTTTGTGGCCTAGGGCTATGTATATGTTTTGTTGTTGCAAGTTAAAGATAGTTGGTTGTAGTAGTAGATTTGGGAAACTATGGCTTGTAATAACTTATGTTCTACTTCTAGCTTATTGCATGCTTGGGTGTGTATATTCTGTTGTATGTTTGGTTTCAACTTCTAGGAGTGTTTCAATGTTATCATCGAATGGCATGATAAATGGTTTTATGAAGAAGTTAAGTTGGATGCATGCCTGTGTGAATTTGAACTACTGTATGCCTCAAGGCTCGGATGGCCTTGAACTTTTGAACTTTAGAACTTTAGTTATAAAATCTTGTCTTAGTATATTGTGGCTATTTTGAGCGTTTACAGGTTTTTAGAATGTCTACGGTACAGAGGAGACTCTGTCCGTTTGTCGGGTCTGGACTTAACCTTTAGCATGGGGTTGGGCGGGGCGTTATATTTAGGTGGTATCAGAGCTTATAAATTGCATGAAGCTGGGTTAAATTTCTCGGTCTGTGGGTAGAGGTCTGTTATGTGATTTTGTGATTGCATGAATCTGTAGTTCTTTGATTTGCCTAAGTGAAATTTGAATTGGAAATGAATATGCTAGTATGACAATGGAATGCAAAAGGTCTTTAAGAATTAATGTTTGAAAGTGAAAACTCTAGAATGTCAAGTATGATTAAGTGACTATGAATCTCTTGTATGTGAACATTCTTCTAATGTAATATGTGACTTTATGTGGATTCATCTGAACTTCTTCTTATGTGCTTTACCTACAATTTATGTAAATGTCTATCATAATACTTTGTATTCTAGCTGCTTGAGATGAGGAGAAGGGGTAGATCAGGGAGAGAGCCGGATGAAGCTCCTAGGCCGGATGTACCGGGAGAAGGTGAAGGTATAGCAGAGAATGCACCACCACAGGGACCAAAACCCAGCACTGCACAGATTCTGACTACTATGGCTACTGCTATGAATACCATTGCCTAGTTCGTAACTCAGCAGGGTCAGACAGGGGCTGCCAGAGCTGAGGGTAGTGGTACTACTGGAGTTAATTTGTATGACATATTTTTATATCATGGGGCCTACAGCTTCTTTGAAGAACCTAATGATATGAAGGCTGAATTGTGGTTGAGAAAGTTTGAAAGGGTGGCTGCAATTCTCGAGTGCAATGATGAAAGGAAAATTACCTATGCCACATTTCTTCTGGAGGGTGACGCCGAGCAGTGGTAGCGTACTATTAATAAGAAATTGGAAGCCGAGAGGGTTCAACATTCTGACTTCGTCCGTGAATTCCGAGATAAATATATATCAGTGGTTGCCCATGAGAGACGTCAAGCAGAGTTCATAGCTTTGAAGCAGGGGAATATGACAGTAGATCAATATGAGGCTACTTTTACTAGGCTTTCCCGTTATGTGCCGGCTTTGGTACAACCAGAGGACATGAAAATGCAGAGATTCATTATGGGATTGAGAAATGATATTGTGCTAAATATGTCTGCAAATGATTACCCTAACGATGCTGCAGTGGTCAGAGCCACCTCGAGGTATGAAAAATGCAAGGCAGACGTGTTGGCAGAGACTAGTCAATCGAGTAAGCGGCAGTTCCAGTCTCAGAGTTAGGGGTACCAGAGACAGACTATTCCAGTTGGGCAGAGTCCACAGCTGAGGCAGACACAGAGTTATACATGGCATGTCCAAATTCAATCGCGACCAGCTCAGAGTCAGAGTCAGGGGCGAACCTGATCAGTAGTGGTTCGTTCTCAGCAAGGTAGTTCAGCTACCTCTTCTTACAGAGCTCCTACGGGAGGCACTGCTGCAAGACATCACCAGCAGTGCAGCTTCTGTCAACGCCAGGGTAATACTGAGAAAAATTGTTGGAAGAGATTGGGCCAATGTACCGGATGTGGCAGTGATCAACACAGGGTTAGAGACTGCTATAAATTCAAGAATACTAGGGGTCAGACATCTGGTCAGGGCAATCAGACTAGGGCGTCAGCTGTAGCACCAGTACCACGGGGTCAGGCCTGAGTATTTGCCTTAGATGCAGAGGAGCTTCCGGATACGACCGCTGTAGTAGAAGGTACTTTTCTTCTTAATGATCAATCGGTTAAAGTTTTAATTGATTCCGGGGCTTCGCATTCATTTATTACACCTTTATGTGCACTAAATGCTAAGTTGAAACATGATAAATTGTTGCATGATATTGTGGTTTATACACATATGGGGCCGAAGTTTGTCACCAAATCTATTTGCAACGCATGTAATATCTGTATTCAAGGTCGTGTATTTCCTGCCGATTTAATTATTCTACATTTCCGCGACTTTGAAATTATATTGGGGATGGACTGGTTAGGTAGATATTATGCTCAACTTGATTGTAGAAAGAAGATTGTGAGACTAGAAATGCCTGACCAGCCTGTAATTGAAATAGTTGATAGTAGAAAATCTACGGGAACTCCTATCATATCTTCTATTAAAGCATAAAAAATGTTAGGTAAGGGTTGTCAGGCTTACTTTACTTATTTGATTAATCAACCTGGTGATCAATTGAAACTGAATGATGTGCCTATCGTGAGAGAGTTTCCGGGGGTGTTTCCTGAGGAATTACCTGGTTTACCACCTGATAGAGAGATAGAGTTTGTGATTGACTTATTACCAGGGACTACGCCTATCTCTAGGACTCTGTACAGAATGGCTCCACCTGAGTTGCAAGAATTGAAAATTCAGTTGCAGGGTTTACTTGAAAAGGGATTCATTCAGTCGAGTTCTTCACCTTGGGGTACACCGGTCTTGTTTGTTAAAAAGAAAGACGGATCTCTTCGTTTATGCATTGATTATCGAGATCTTAATCAGGTAACTATTAAAAAACAAATATCCATTGCCTTTGATTGAGGAGTTATTTGATCAACTGCAAGGTGCCAGGGTATTTTCTAAATTCGATATGAGGCAGGGCTATTATCAGTTAAGGATTAAGTCTGATGATATTCCCAAAACTGCTATCAGAACTCGGTATGGTCATTATGAGTTTGTTGTTCTGCCATTTGGGTTAACTAATGTCCCTGCTGCATTTATGGATTTAATGTAGAGAGTATTCCGCCCATATCTGGATTAGTTTGTAGTTATTTTCATTGATGATATCCTTATATATTCTAAATCTGAGGCTGAACATGAACAACATCTCAAGATTGTACTGCAGACTCTTCAAGAGCATAAACTGTTTGCGAAATTTAGTAAGTGTGAGTTCTGGTTAAGGCAAGTCACTTTTCTGGGCCACATTATTTCTCAGGATGAAATTTCTGTTGATCCAGCAAAGATTGAGGTTGTCATGGCATGGAAACGGCCAGAGACTGTTATAGAAATTCATAGTTTCCTGGGTTTAGCAGGTTATTACAGAAGGTTTGTTAAGGATTTCTCTAAAATTGCTGGACCATTGACTCAACTCACTTGGAAGAAGACTGTATTTGACTGGAATGAGAAGTGTGAGGCTAGCTTCCAGGAATTGAAGAAGAGATTAACCACAGCTCCTATTCTTGCTCTACTTGAGGGTACCGATAATCTGGTAATCTATAGTGATGTTTCTAAGGAAGGTTTGGGTTGTGTATTGATGTAGAATAGAAAAGTTATTGCCTATGCTTCCAGAAAATTGAAACCTTATGAGCTTAACTACCCGACGCATGATCTTGAGCTTGCAGCTATCATCTTTGCATTAAAGAAATGGCGTCACTATCTTTGGGGTAATAAATTTGAAATCTTTACTGATCACAAGAGTCTGAAATATCTCTTTTCTCGGAAAAAGTTGAATATGAGGCAGAGTCATTGGTTGGAGTTGCTTGAGGACTATAATTGTACCATCAATTATCTGCCATGTAAGGCTAATATTGTTGCTGATGCTTTAAGCTAGAAGGCTACAGTTGCCAGTTTAATCATAAAAAATTGAGAGTTTATGAAGGAATTATGTTTATGGAAGCCCAAACTTTAGATTCTGGTATTCAATTTGCAAGTTTGCATATTCAATCTATTTTATTATCCAGGATTAGAGAGGCTCAGCAGGCTGACCTACAATTGATGGAAATCTTAGAAAAGTCGAAAGGGGGAAAGTCGGATTTCAAATTGCATGATGATGGTCTTCTTAAATTCAAAGGCAGGATTTGTATTCCTTTTGAGCCAGCTTTAAAGAAAGAAATTCTTACAGAAGCTCATAATTCTAAGATGTACAGAGATCTGAAACAGAACTACTAGTGGAACAACATGAAGCGAGAGATTGCTGACTATGTTACTAGATGGAACATCAGAGACTGGCAGGGTTGTTGCAGCCGTTGGCCATTCCTATTTGGAAATGGGACCACATTACCATGGATTTCGTGTCAGATTTACCGCGGTCTTCGAGAGGTAATGATTCAGTCTGGGTCGTTGTGGATAGATTGACCAAAACCTCTCATTTTATTGCTACAAAGAAAACTGAATCTCTTGACAAGTTGGCTGAAATTTATGTGGAGAATATTGTTAGACTTCATGGGATTCCTAAGAGTATTGTGTCAGACAGAGATCCCAGATTCATATCTCAGTTCTGGCAGAAAATTCAGAAAGCTTTAGGCACGACATTGAGCTTCAGTACCTCTCATCATCCTCTAACTGATGGACAATCTGAAAGAACTATCTTAATACTTGAGGATATGCTTCGAGCGTGCATTCTGGACTTCGGTAAGAGTTGGGAAAAATACTTACCTCTTGCAGAATTTGCTTATAACAATAGTTATCAAGCTACTATCGGTATGGCACCGTATGAAGCTTTGTATGGGCGTAAATGCAGATCCCCTTTATATTGGGATGAAGTTGGAGAGTTGAAATCTATTGATCCTACTCTATTGCCAGAGATGAATAGAATGATTGATAATGTTCAGCTTATCAAAAAAAGAATGCTTACAGCACAGAGTCGGCAAAAGAGTTATACAGATAAACGCCGTCGTGATCTAAAATTTGCCGTAGGAGATCGGGTATTTCTGAAAATTTCTCCTCGCAAGGGCTTGATTCGGCATGGTAAGGGAGGTAAACTTAGTCCTTATTATGTGAGACCGTTTGAAGTAATTGAAACTATTGGTGAATTGGCTTATCGACTAACTTTGCTTCCTAGCCTGGGCAGAATTCATGATGTCTTCCATGTTTCTATGCTTCGGAAGTATCGGCCAAATCCTTCTCATGTTCTTGAAACCGAGCCGTTAGAGATCAGTGAAACTTTGACCTACATGGAGAAACCTCTTCGGATTGTTGATTTGAAAGTTCAGGAGTTGAGAACTAAAAGCATTCTAATGGTTAAAGTTCTATGGGATCATCATGGGTTAGAGGATGCTACCTAGGAGAGAGAGGATCAGATGCGTGAGAGATATCCAGAGTTATTCGCCGAATCATGTAAGAATTGCGTGGGCGCAATTAGTTTAAGGGGGAGAGGATGCGACGCCCGAGATTTTTACCATACATTCACTTATTGTTGCTTCCCTTAGTTGCGCATTTCTTCTATGATCTATTTACTATTTTCTGTGATTACTATTCCTTTCGTTTTTCAACTTCATAATTATTTCGAGTTAGCATTTTTATTAAACCATATTAATCATAGTAGGAATGAGAAAAATGTGCCTTCGAGCGATTAGCGTGTAGAGCCTTCGTTTAGAAAATGCTTTATTGAACTTAGTGAATAGTATTACGTGACTCAACTTAGTGTTTCATTTAATTAGCACCTAACTATACCTTAGGATTGTTTTTAAGCTATTTATGCTCACATTAATAACCCATTTATGCACCCAACATGACCCACCTACATATATACCCATACAAAACACACAATAGCTCATTAGTTGACGAAAAAAAAATAGAATGCAGTGAATAGTAGCAGAACCCGACAGCCCTTCTCTTGTATTTGGGAGATTTTTGCTTTATCAATTCTTCACTTCAAGCCAAGCCAAGTTGGATGCAAGTATTTTAGGGTATTTGCTAGCCTTCTGAGAGTTCCTACGCGCATTGGTGAGGGATTTCATGGCCCTTTTTGTATTTTTAAAAATGTTACACTTTTCTTGATTTGTTAGAAATGCTATCAAATGTTAATGTAAAGCTTATCTATGCTATTATACATTGTATATAAGTGCTAGAGAACACATTTAAGCATTTAGTTAACATTTTAAATGGTATGAATCGTTATTTTGAATTTATGAGGTGAATAGTGATAAATTTCTAGGATTTTGTGTAATTGTGCGTATTAGCTTGATCTATTGCTTCTAATAGATGCCTTAGGTGCTAATGAAGGTAGTCCAATAGCCCCGTACTCTTGAATTGCTCTAAACTTGCATAAAACGTGAAATAGCCGACTTTTTAATAGGGGTTTCGGGGTTAATGCTAATCCAGGTGAATTTGACCTTCATATTTGGTAATCTTAGGCTATTTAGGTGCTATAGAAGCTTTGCTAACCCTTGTTTGAAGCCCGATTAAGGTGTGTGTATTTCAAAGCTATAAGAGGAGAATTGGGACTTTTGGGGTAATTGCGGGTAATTGAACGTGGTTGGGGATTGTATGGGAGCCTTAGGGGTTAATTAAAAGATTGGTATAGCTTTCCCTTGAATTTGAAACATTAACTTTGATTTGGAAGGAAAATAGCTTGAATAACAAAGGAGTTTAAGTGCAAATTCAATTGTTTCACGCTTCTAAGACCATGGCATGACTGCTTGTGTGTTTAAATGTAGTTTCAAGCTGTTTTGGAGTTTTTGGTATAGTTCTATATGTATCTTGAATATGCCCCTTTGTAAAACCGCTTAATTGCTTGTATAAATTACTTCTATTTTAACTGCTTCGAGGTCAACCTATTTTGTTGATCATCCTATGTGTTATTGCTTATATTGTTGATATTGTCTTGCCATTGTTAAGTGCATTGCATAGTGGTTGCGCAACCATAGTGTCAGGGGCGGATGTGTTAAATATCGGTTGAGCGGCAGAGGGCTTGCCAGTGAATATTCAAACTCCGTGCCCTAGTCCCTCATTCGCCTAGTCTGGAGATTGCCAGGGGATGTTGGGTCGTAGGATTATCGGGGTACATCCGGAGTACACCCACTGGAGTGATTGAGATTATGCAGGCACAATGATCGTGGGTCGTGGATCGTGAGTGAAGATCAAGTGAAGATTGGAGTGTTGGGGTTAAGTGAAATGTATCATTTTTAATGTGTGGTATTTGATCTTTAACATTCTTGAATGGTTTTCATTGCTGTTAATGTTTAAATGTATTACTTGTTGCATTGCACTCCCCGGGAGACTTTATCTCTCACTGGGCAACAATGTTGCTTATACCTCGATATCATGTTTCAGGAAGTGCTGAGGGTGATCCTCAGCTAGTTGAGGTGGTAGTGGAAGAGGAAGAAGTGCAGGCCGAGCCTTTGCCTTAGTAGCTGTGTGTTTGTTATCTGAGGTGGATGTGCTTTCTTGTTGTTATTTGGGCACTTGTATTGTTATATTATGATCTATTTTGTGGCCTAGGGCTATGTATATGTTTTGCTGTTGCAAGTTAAAGATAGTTGGTTGTAGTAGTAGATTTGGGAAACTATGGTTTGTAATAACTTATGTTCTACTTCTAGCTTATTGCATGCTTGGGTGTGTATATTCTGTTGTATGTTTGGTTTCAACTTCTAGGAGTGTTTCAATGTTATCATCGAATGGCATGATAAACGGTTTTATGAAGAAGTTAAGTTGGATGCATGCTTATGTGAATTTGAACTTCTGTATGCCTCAAGGCTCGGATGGCCTTGAACTTTTGAACTTTAGTTATAAAAGCTTGTCTTAGTATATTGTGGCTATTTTGAGCGTTTATAGGTTTTTAGAATGTCTACAGTACAGAGGAGACTCTGTCCGTTTGTCGGGTCCGGACTTAACCTTTAGCGTGGGATTGTGTCAGGGCGTTACAACCCAGGCGACAACCTGGGGACGGACGTTTGGCTGTGATTGAGACCATTGCAGGGGGATTAGCATCGGGTGGAGAGACATTGACTGGCAGGAAGGGTTATGTTCGGCCTGGAAGGGAGTATGGAGACAGCCCGGGGTCCGATCCCGGAGATGGAAGAGGTCACTTTCTCCTCAGAAGACTTGGAGGTGTGATATTACCCCATGACGACCCACTGGTGATCGGCTCTGAAATAGCCAACTTCACCGTGAAGAAGCTAATGATCGACACCGGGAGCTCGGCATAAGTCTTATTTCTCAGTGCTTTTGAGCAGATGGGGTTGGACAGGAGTCGACTCAGGCCATTAAGGGATACTTTGGCTTGTTTCACCGGGTAAGCCCGCCGAGCCGAATGGGTCATCAACCTCCCACTGAAGTTGGAAGATAGAGACAAGCGGGTTTCGATGCAGGCCAACTTCATTGTAATGGATTGCAATTCTATATACAATGGGATCTTAGGTCGGGTGGCGCTCAATCATTTCAGGGTTGTTCCTTCAACTTACCACCAGGCCCTGAAATTCCCGACCCGGGCGGCACGACCATCATCCGCGGAGCCCAGCTCTCAGCTCGGGAATGTTATGAAAACTCCCTCCGACCTAAATATCAGGTTGGTTGGGGACTACATTTGCCCGATGAGAAGAGGGATGCGAAGAGAGGGAGCCCAGCTGAAGACCTTCAAGAGGTGGAGCTCTCCGACGAGACAAAGAGAGCAAAAATTGGAAGTGAACTCTCTGTCGACCTCAAGAAAGGTATAAGCCAATTTCTCCTGAAAAATGAACACATATTTGCATGGTCTGCCTCTGACATGATAGGTATTGACCCGAGAGTGATTGAGCATTGCCTGAATGCCGACCCAAATCACTATCCGGTAAAGTAGAAGCGCAGGCACTTCCATTATGATAAGCAACAAATCATAGCAGAAGAGGTGGACAAATTGGTAGACGCCGTCCACATAAAGGAAATCCAGTACCCAACCTGGTTATCCAATGTGGTGCTGGTGACCAAGTCCTCGGGTGGATGGAGATTGTGTATTGACTTTACCAACCTCAATAAAGCCTGCCCTAAGGACTACTTTCCCTTACCTCGGATTGATCAGATGGTGGATGCCACCTCCGAGTTCGAGCTACTCTCTTTCATGGATGCCTTCAAAGGTTATAACTAGATCAAGATGGCTCTCGGAGACAAAGAGAAGACTGCCTTCACCATCGATAAAGGTCTCTACTACTATGAGGTCATGCATTTTGGCCTTAAGAATGCTGGAAGTACCTACACTCGGATGGTGAATAAGGTTTTCAAAAATCAGATTGGCTGAAATATGAAGATCTATGTAGATGACATGTTGGTCAAGAGCAGAAGGACGGAAAACCATGTAGCCGACCTGGCTGAAGCCTTCGCCGTATTGGAGCACTTTGGGATAAAATTGAACTCGAAAAAGTGCACATTCGGCATCAAGGCAGGAAAGTTTCTGGGCTTCATGGTTATAACCCGTGAAATAGAAGCCAACCCGGAGATGGTTCAAGCGATACTTGACTTGGCGCCGCTGACCTGCGTGAAGGACGTCCAGGTGCTTGCGGGCAAGGTCGCGACGCTTAGCAGATTCATGTCCAGGTCAGCCGACAAGTGTGCTCCTCTGTTCAAAATATTGAGGAATCCTAAGAATTTTGAATGGACTACGGAATGCCAGGATGCCTTCCATGAGCTGAAAATGTATCTAGCTTCGCCACCCCTGCTATCCCGATTTGAGGTGGGGGAGGAGCTGGTACTATACTTAGCATGCTCAGGGACAGCAGTAGCGGCGGCACTGGTCCGCAAAGAAGGGAATGAGTAGAAGCTGGTCTATTATGTCAGCAAAAGCTTGCAAGGGGCCGAGGTGAGGTACTCCTCCTTGGAAAAATTCTCCCTCGTGCTCATCACGGCGGCAAGAAAGCTGAAGCCATACTTTGATGCTCATCCAATTAAGGTCATGACGGATGCCCCACTCAAGTCCATCATGCACAAGCCGGAGGCGGCAGGCAGGCTGCTAAAATGGGCAGTTGAGCTGAGTCAATTCGATATCACCTACTAGCCCAGAACATCCATCAAAGCCCAAGCCATCGCGGACTTTGTGGTGGAATGCACTGGCCGAGCCGAGCATGACCCGGAGGATGTGTGAAAGGTCCATGTGGATGGGGCCTCAGGGAAGTCTGGGAACAGGACTGGGGTGGTCATCCTCGACCCAACCCGGCACGAGCACCAATACTCCCTCAAGTTCACATTTTCGGCGTCCAACAATAAAGCTGAGTACGAAGCGGTGATTGCGGGGCTGAAAATTATAGCTCAGCTCGGGGCATAGACAGTCGACCTGAGCACCAACTCTCAATTGGTTTCTAGTCAAATATCGGGGGAGTTCGAAACCAAGGACAATACTATGCTGGCCTACCTCAACAGAGTCAAGGATTTGACCTCAGGGCTCAAAAGATTCACGATACAGCAAATTCCGAGGGTGGAGAATATGAAGGCTGTCGCCCTGTCCAGGTTAGCCTTGGGCGAGAGCCGACCTGCCCTAGTCCATGTGGAAGAAGTATCCGAACCAAGTATCCAGTTAGGGGTGCAAGCCGTAGCCGAGCTCAATTTAAGCCCAATTTGGACTAAACCAATCGTGAACTACTTGGGGGCGTATGACTCTAAAGGATGAAAAAGCAGTTCAAAAACTCATGAAACAGGTTTCATGGTTTGTCATAATTGCCGGGAAACTCTACAAGAGAGCCTACACTTGGCCTCTCTTAAAGTGTGTTGGGCCTGAAGAGGGAAACTATGTACTCTAGGAGATCCATGAAAGAGTATGTGGAAACCACTTAGGTGGCAAGGCTTTGGCTCAGAAGGCATTGAGGCAAGGCTATTTTTGGCCAACCTTAGAGCAAGATGCCAAAGAGTATGTAAAAAAGTGTGACACCTGCCAAAGGTTCGCCAACATACAGAGAAAGCCAGCGGTAGACCTCACGGTGATGATAAGCCCGTGGCTATTCTATCAGTGGGGTCTAGATATCATCGGCCCATTGCCAACCGACGTTGGCCAAAAGAAGTACGCCTTCGTAGCAGTAGACTGCTTCATCAAATGGCCTGAGGCTGAAGGTATTGCTAGAATAACAGAAAAGGCAGCTTAGGATTTCGTGTGAAAAAATATCATTTACCGATTTGGGGTGCCAAAGGTCATCGTTACTGACCACGGCAAGCAATTCGACAGTGCATACTTTCGAGGCAAATGTGCTGAGATTGGGATCGATCTCAGATTCTCATCTATTGCTCACCCTCAAAGTAATAGCCAAGTTGAAAGGACTAACCAAATCCTTTTGCAGGGCCTGAAAACCAAGCTGGAGGAAGCAGAGGGGCAGTGGGCATCGATTCTTTTCGAGGTGCTGTGGGCTCAGCGGATCACTACCAGCTCGGCAACGGGAGAATCGCCTTTCGAGCTGACCTTCGGTACTCAAGCAGTGCTGCCAGTGGAGATCGGGTCTCTGACCAGTAGAACCCTCCACCATGACTCAGAAATAAATGGAGCACTAATCCATGAAGGGTTCGACCTCGCCGAAGAGCTCCGAGCTAAAGCTCAAATCAGGATGCTAGCTAGCAAAGCTGCCATGAAAAGAGCCTTCGCCAAACAGGTCAAGCCTAAACCTATTGAGGTTGGCAACCTTGTCCTCAGAAAGGTTATCTTTTTGCCGCGCTCGAGCAACAAGCTCTCCCAAACCTGGGAGGGACCGTACGAAGTCGTGAAAGAAGTTCGACCTGGGACCTTCTACCTCCGTGACAAATATGGGAAGCAATTGAAAAATGCATGGCACGTGGAGCACCTGAAGAGATATTTTGTGTAACGGCCCTCGAGCTGGAATCTCTTGTAACATCCCTCGAGCTGAAATCTCTTGTAATGGCCCCGAGTCGGAATCTCTTGTAACGGCCCCCGAGCCGGAATCTCTAGTAACGGCCCCCGAGCCGGAATCTCTAGTAACGGCCCCCGAGCCGGAATCTCTTGTTAGGGCCCCCGAGCTGGAATCTCTTATTACAGCCCCCGATCCGGAATCTCTTGTAACGGCCCCGAGCCAAAATATTTGCTAAGGCCCTGAGCCAAAGCATTGGTTGTAATCGGCTCCCGAGCCTAAGTACTTCATGCATAATTTTAATACAAACATATTTTGTAAACCAATGCAATGCCCGACCCGGGCCTGAGCGCCTCAGCTACTAAGCTACTCCCGACTCAGACTAACGCGGTGGCCACGCTTAATTACAAGCTAATAATCCAAGTAAATCAGCTTGGACGAGTTTCTAGCTCCGGTATAATCAATAATAATTTGATTAGTTTTGCCAGTTTGGATCAAGGTCCAACTCGGTGTAATCCGGCTTCAGGTCGGAATATTAGTTTGGGTCTAAACTCGAGCTCAATATTTGTCAACGTTAGTTCGACCAATTTTAAATAAGATTGATAAGTCCAGGTCGGCGACAATTGTATAGTTGCCCAATTAACCAGCTCGAATTTGGATGATAATTAATTAATCGCGTCCAGCTCGGTTCTTTATATTTAAATTTAGTTTGAAAGGTCCATTATATTGTTCTGACCTCACTTACTTAATAAATTTAAGAAGAGAAAGGTACGCATGTACGAACTCGAATGAACGCAAATAAAACAGAAACATCCATTTCATTGAAAGTGAATAAAAATAATACAATTACAAGGAGCCCGACCAGGGGCGAATCTACTGAAGCTCGACCCGGGCGAGTACAAAATTTACTTAGGAGTGGCAGTGGAGGTGGTAGCATTGGTTTCATCCCCGACCTGATCCATGCCCTTCTGGACAAATTCAATCACCTCCTTAGCTTGGGACGTCAGGTCAGCCAAAAACTCAGGAATCTCCCAGAAGTCTTGCGGCAAAGCCTCCAAGATTTTGATGTAGTCATTCTTGGCGGTGGGGAAGAAGGTCTTTGCTCTCTCCCGAGCTGCGACTTAGCCCCGGAAGTAGTACTCCAACTCGGCATACCTGGCCATCGCCCCACCTTCTGTGGCCAACCAGTCCACAGCCTCTTGATTGGACTTGAAGGCTTCCACCTCCTTCTTCTCCTGCGGGCCGACCCGATCCACCAGATCTTTAAGTTTTGTCTCGGCCTTGCACTTATCCTTTTTGATGCGCTCGACGTCCTTGGCCATGGCCTCGCGCCGGGACTTCTCCGCCTCGAGCTCCTACTTCAGCCGGTTGATCTCCATCGCGTCCGCTTTTTGCCTCTGTGCTGCATCCTCCCTCAGGGCCTAAAGCTCGGCTCGGGAGTTGGTGTATCGCTGCTCGAGCTCAATGCAGTAAGCTTGGGCCTGGGCAAGTAAGCCGAGTACCGAAAGGATATGGGACTCAGCCTGCACAAAAGACAGCAAAGTGATCGGTCAAGCTAAAAAACTTGGCAAAATAGTCAGCAAAAGACACCATGTCAGCACGGTCAAATATGTCTTACCGTAACTATTGTTATTCTCAGGTCGAGCGAAAGCATCTCCGCCGGGACCGATGCAAGCTTGGGATCGCAGGTGACCTTAGCTGCCTCCATGAAATCCTTGTTGGGAGGACTCACCTCCGTGGCCTTGCCTTTCCCAGAATACTTGGCCCGAGGCCGTTTCTTATTTTTCGGATGGGATCAGGAGCGCTCAGATATCGCCACACCCGAGCTCGGTCTTCTGGGCAGGGGAGACGCCGACGTCCCCTTGGAAGAGACCTCAGATCGCTGCCTTTGCTCCTGAGGGACTGTGGAGCCCAAGCCAGACCAGGCCGAGACTTCGCCTCTGGCCTCGGTCCTCCTCTTCATCTGGGCATACGCGACTTTTCTCGTATCCGCCATATCTGCAAAGGAGTAAAGGAAAGAGATGAGATATAACCAAATGCAAACTGAAGAGAACAACAATAGACAAGAAGGCGAGGAGGTCGGGCATTGATCCTGCGAACTAACCCTCTTCTGAGCAGGAATCTGCATTCTCTTCGGGCTCGGGAAGTAGGTAGGGGTACTCCTTCCTCAGGTCGGGTTCTCTCCCGAATGACTTTGATTCCTAGATTCTGTCCTACTTGAGGACGCTGTCAATGTCAATTTGCATACCCGGCTTGGGTCTCAAAACCCCGAGCTCAGCTTTGAGAGCTTGGGGTCATCGTTCACATTCTTCTTTAGGGAGGGATTCCAATCCACCTTGCATATCGGGTTCACAGCCAGCTCGACCCAATAGTAGTTGTTGTGCCAACCCTTGTTGGAGGAATGTCACTTGGTGAATATGGCATTGCCGGCCCAAGCTGCGAAATGAAACTACCCTGGCTGCTTAAGGTTGGGCTTGCACACAAAGAACTGCCTGAACCAACGCAGGGTCGGCTCTATTTTCCTCTCAAGGCAGAATACATAAAATGCCACCATTACGGCCCAACCATTTGGTGATAATTGACCCGGGCTAAGCTCAAAGTAGTTCAAAATGCCAGCGATGAAGTCGGGAAGTAGAAGCCGGATGACATCGAAGGCGAGGTCATAGATAGTGAAATGATCGGGTGGAGGATAGCAGGCAGGCTTATTCCAACTTGGAACCTTCAGCTTGTGGTGTTAGTTCACCGATCAATCCCTTAGCCTGGCGTTGGCCATCTGCACCGAGGAATGACACTTACGCTTGCAACAGGCGAACAGTTGCTCGATCCTCTTCCCTTGAGCCGACAAACCACTGGCTGTAGCTGAGCTCCGAGGTCAGACTGACCTAACCGGGACTGCTTCAATCGGTTCTGACGTGGAGACTCCAACTAAGTACTCCTGAGGTATCTCAACTCCCTCCAGCTGGTTCAATGGCTCCTCATCTTCCCTATCACCCAAGTCTCCCAGGTCGGCCAAAGGATCCGCATCTGCTTCTTCTTGCCCCCGTCTGACCCCGATCACTTGGCAATCGTCGTCACTCTCCCTGGGCCCAGATGGCCGAGCTGATCCTTGAGATGCGCCAGCACTGTCATCACCATGACCTCCATCTGAGGTAGACTCCGAGCTCGACGGATTCTCATCCCCTCCATAGGACCTCACCTCCATCGCTTGGGAATCTTCTGACTTCGACCTCCCCATCCTGTTTAAAAATTAAAATATGTGCAGCGATAACTAAAGGGAGTCAGGACGTACCTACCGCTCTAGTTGTCGAAGATGAACCGATCTAACTGCCTCCGACCTAATTGGCTTCGAGCTAGTGGATTTCGAGCTGAATACCCCGAGAAGATATTTGCCGAGTTAAAAGTGTCCGACCACTCTGCTTGCCGACCTGAAAGCTCCAAATTTCGTTAGTAAAGTGTGAAATGAATCTCGAATGTCAAGGCCTTATTTATAGACAACTCTTGTAACCGCCTCGGGAATCCCAAACGTCGTATCTTGTCATAACTGTCAGGTGATGTGTCAACCATCTGAAGGGTATGCACCGCTGACGTGGCTATCCTCACTCTACTGGGGTCGAGCACCTCCAGCTCCGGATCAACTCCCAAATCTAGATCTCACCCTCTCGATCTCGACTTGGGGGGAGGGGAGGATTGACGAGGAGGACCCTAAGCTAAGGTATGATGCTCATTCCGAGCTGAGGCGGGCTAATTCGAGCTAAGCCCAGCACATTCAGCTAATGCCCAACCTGAATGCTGATTCTACCTCACTCCGACCCAGGAAAACTCCGACCCAGGAAAACCCCGACCTCGGCAAATAGCTATTCTGATGGGACATAAAGCCCTGATGGAACATAAAGTTGCACTGCATTAAATGCTGTCAGGTCCGAATTTAATATAAATAGAGCTCTACCCCTTCATTTCTAAGGTAACTGCTCATTAAATGCTCTCAGCTACTTCGCCAGCTCGAACATACTAATCATTCACACGCCCGATGGGAAAATCCGGGTCGTCACCCCGCCTTTTCCTTCCTTTTCCTTGTACAGGTCAGGTAGTCGACCCAAAAATTTAGGTCGAGGAGCCGACCCAGAAATTCAGCTCGGCAGGAGTAGCTTCCCAACCTCAACGTCGAGATTCCAACCTCGACAGTGACAAAATATATTTTCATCTTCATTTGAGACGAAACAGAGACGAAATTCAAAAAAAAAGATGGGTTGAAATGTGACGCCCAATTTTTGTCTCCGTTCCGTCTCATTTTTCAAATTGAAAACGGAATAGAGACGAACATATGCCGTCTCCAAACGTAAAATTTCTTGTAGTGAAACCGTTCTCATTTATGTCATTTTGTAATGGTTTTTAACCGTCACTTATAAACAAAAAAAAAATTATAGTCAGTACTTAACCAAGTTAACATAATTTGGATATTGCAACGGCTAAATAAATGTCGCTAAAAAGTTCAATTTTAAGTTAATTCGACATTTTAAGTAGTGTAATATGGTTGGCTTAGGAAGGAGTCGCATTGCACTTCCAACTCAGTTTGCTCAAGCTTTTAGCTTCCCAAGAAATTCGGCATTTGTTTGAGCTCATCCACAAAATCAAAGGGTGTCATTATTTTTGGTGATGGCCCTTATGTTATGCTACCCAACAATATTGATATCTCCGAAAATCTTATCTACACTCCATTGATCACCAACCCATTTGGTATTGGATCTGACCTTGCACTAAAAGAGCCTGTTTCAGAGTACTTTATTGGGGTCAGGTCAATTAAGATCAACGGTAAAGATGTGAAACTCAATACAACTTTCCTATCTATTAACCCCAAGGGGTTGTCCTAGTGGTTAAGAAGTGTGATAAAATTTGATCGAGGTTGCAAGTTCGATTCTCTTAATGTCCCAGAGATCAGATTCTTGATTGAACCATTATATACCTTGAGTTGAGTCGCATCTTAGATTGAACCGTTGTATCCCGAATTTTAATTCACATATAGTTGTAAGGCCAAAAAAAAAACCTTTGCTATCAATTGACAGTGACAGCATTGGTCCAGCCCCACCATACCTTATACTAGCTTGGAGACTTCCATTTACAATGTTGTGACTGAGGCTTTCATTAAACAGCTTGATCCTAATGTCACTAGAGTGGCCGCAGTCAAGCCTTTTGGGGTATGCTTCAGCTCTAAAAGCTTTGGTAGTACACGAGTTGGACCAGCTGTGCCTCCCATTGATCTTGTCTTGCAAAACAATAGGGTATTTTGGAGGATTTTTGGAGTAAAGAAACTCCTTCACTAGGAATGCTAAATGGGTTTAATATTCGTTAATATATATATATAAACTCAAATTTGAGCCTATTTAAATTATTTTTTCTAAATCCGTAGCAGAAACCCGACAAGTTTAAATTTTACTTACAAAATTTGAACCCAATAAGTATTAAAAAAACCTGTGATTACTCGCTCCGTCCCGTTAATGAATAAAAAATATATGATTTTTAAAAAATTCTAAAAATATTTTTAAAACAATTACAATAAATACACAATTAAATTTAAAATTTTAAGAAGACGTACAAAATAAAATAAAAAAATCAACAAAAGAAAATATGATAAAATCCAAAATAAACAACATAGTCTGATATTTGTCCATAAATAAATGACCAATCTCATTAAAACTAAACATAATAAACTAATTTTTTTGTCCATTAACAAGCTTAAATCAATCTAAACGTAATAAAAGCATTCAACATACAATTTAAAAAATTAATAAAAGAAAAGATGATAAAATCCAAAATAAATAACATATCGTGATATTTGTCCATAAATAAATGACCAATCTTATTAAAACTAAAAATAATAAACTAATTTTTTTTGTCCATTAACAAGTTTAAATCAATCTAAACATAATAAAAGCATTAAACATAAAATTTATGCTAAGAAGTTATCATACTTCCATCAAATTATTATTTTCTTAAACATTATATTATATGTGTATGTATAACTATATAATTATTTTCATTAATTTATTTTTTACTAAATTAATAATTGGATTTTCAGGTTTTGGATATTTTAATTGCAATTACTAAACCCTATCGGATTATCCGTCGATGGCCCCTTACAAAAACTAAATTAACTCTAATTAACAGATACTCCATTCGTCTCATAAACGAGTTTATAATTAAGTCGGATATCCATCAAATTCAAATTAAAACCCTCCATCCTTCCCTCCCTCCCTCCCTACCTACCTACCTACCTTGAAAGGAGACAAACAAAAAGGGGTAAAGACCACTCAATAAATGAAATTGCCTAAAGATTTTCCTTTGAGCCCTTGTTTTAGACCAAACCATTGATGGAGCCAGCAAAGCAAATAGAAAGTTATTAGTTCGTTGATATTTGATTCGTATCTACCTACCTACCTACCTACCTACCTATTATTGATCTTTATTTATTTAATTTTTTTTTAAAAAAAACCTACCTATTGCCAACTTTATCCTTGACTTTCGTTAGCAGTTTAAGCAAAGTGGGTCATCTTGGCTGTTAAAATTCCTTTGGCTTAATGCCATTCATCCTAGGATACATCAAGTTGGGTTTAACCTTAATTAGGTAATATGATCAACTTATGAAATCTTGTTCATCAAAACTTACATAGTCAATGCCGCAGCAAGGACACCCAACAGTTAAGTACAATAATCGCGAAATAATGTATATTATATTTAAAAGTTTTAAAACCATGTGCATCACGTGCATTATATCAACTCTACATCCTTCTAAAATGATGACACTTGGTGGGGAGTGGGCCATCATTTTCCAACCTTTTAGCCAACATTGGGTCAATTAGGGTTTCAATTGGAAAACTTTTCTGATGACTTTAACACTTTTAGGCCTTGTTTGGATTCGGGAGGAAAAATTATAATAAAGGAAATGAAATGATTTAATAATAAAGGAAAGGAAAAGAGATCATTAAATCTTGTTTGGATTGAGTAAAATTATAAAGGAAGTATTCATAAAGGATTATGTGTATCTTTTGTTGATATTGAAAAGGAAAAGAAGGGAAAAGATAAATTTTATAAGCATCTTGACATATTTACCCTTGTCTCTTATTTTCCTTTTCTTCTTTCCTTGTACAAACATATAGGGCAATATAGTCTTTAAATATTGATTAGAATCATTTCCTTCCTTTTGACCCCAATTTGGGGTGATTGCAAAATGGGGCTTGGAGATGATTTTCAAAATCATTTATTAATCAATCATCTTTAATCCTTCCTAATCTGAACAAGGGAAGAGATTTGTAAATCCCTCACAAACCAATCCTTTCCCCCCAAAACCCTCAATCCAAACACACTGTTAGCCTTATATGGGTCATTATGGGGGATTAATTGGGAAACTTTAAGTGTTTATATTAACGCATGGCAACCTAATAGAAAAACGAATGCAAAGTGCTTGTAAATTAATTTGTAGTTCATGCAAAGTTAGAGCACATAATCATGTTTGCCTTTTCCTTTTTCTCTTTAAAATTTCCATTTGTTTTTCAAAGTTAGATCACATTATTTTTTAAAATGATCATGCATGCTGCACAGGTTTACAAATGGGTAACCAATTTGGAGGAAGAATACAATGTGGACAAGCAAAATGTTTTTCTCAAAAAGAGTCGGTAACAATAGATTTACTAAGGAACTTTGTAATCTATGGAATATCAATGAGCTTTGAGCATAGGTTCTTTCAAGAAGTCTTTGGTTTAGTTTTCTGAAGTTTGTATTTTAACCCTTTGTACTTGACTTTGTCAACGTTTTTTGGATAGTGGAATGGAAATTTTCTTGTTGACCCAGCAAAAAAAAAAAAACATCAAGTGCTTGGTTTCAAAGATTCCTTATGCTAGATTTAGAGCCTTGTTAAAAAAGCTACAGATTAGTTAGTGACAAGGGGTCACCGAGCTGAGGTAAGCCAACCCGAGTTGAAACTGACCCAATCAGCTAATGCCCAACATGGATGCCGATCCGACCTCACCCTGACCTAGGAAAACCCCCGACCCCTGTGCCACATATTCTGATGGGACATAAAGTCTTGATGGGACATAAGGCTGCACGACATTAATTGCTATTAGATCCGAATCTAGTATAAATAGAGCTTCATCTTCGCATTTAAGAGGTAACTCGTCATTAATACTTTGAGCTACCTTGTCAGCTTGGACATACTAATCATTCGCATGCCCAAGGGGAAAATCCGGGTTATCACCCCGCTTTTTCCTTCCCTTTCCTTGTGTAGGTCAAATAGTTGACCCGAAAGTCCCGCTTGGCAAGTGGAGCCATCCAACCTCAATTGCGAGTTTTCCAACCTCGACAGTTTGGCACTGTCTGTGGGAACGAAGTTCTTCCCATTACTTTTCTTACCACTCACTGAGAAACCATCATGGTACAAACTAGAAGCCACAGCGTGCCAGTAGAGGACTCGCCTAACCCGGATGAGGACCTCGAAACCACGCAGGCGCGTAGCCAAAACCCAACCCAAACTGACGTTGGAACGAGCCAACGTATACATTTAGCCTCACAAACTAACCCCTCTACAAATGTTGACCTCAACTCTGGCCTATCACCAGAGATAAGGGTGATGCTTGGGATGTTCGAGGAACTCAATGAGCAGGTAGCCCGGTTAGCTGCGGAACCCCCAGTACCGCAAGCAGCTACGCTGCGGCCCGCGTGCCCACAGTTCTGCATTCTATCCCTAGGGCAAACCCGAGCTCAAGACAAAGAGGGCCTCCTCAAGCCAGTGGCCAGACCCGAGGAAGCGAGAGGCAGAAGAGCGGCACATGCCGACCCTGAGCAGGCCAAGACCATGGTTGCCATAGCCAAGGTCATTAACCGGCTTGGTGTAAACCCGCTCTCTCCTGAGGTGCTGGCCACGCCATTGCCCACCGACATCCGGATGCCCAACCTGGCAGTCTATAATGGGGACGGAGACCCCTCTAGCCACTTGCTCAACTTTGATCACCACATAACTTTACATGACATGACCGACCCCATGAAGACGAAGACATTCCCGACTACCTTGGTTGGCAATGCCTTGGACTTGTTCCAAAAACTTCATCCCGACTCTATTGCAAGTTTTCATTAGCTAGCAGAGGCTTTCCTGTCCCGCTTCGTAGGGAGCTGACGTGCAACTCGTCATACATCATCATTGCTGTTGGTGAAACAACAGAAATGAGAAAGTTTGAGGGCTTATACCGCCAGGTTTAATGAAGAGTCCCCCAGAATCCCCAACCTGGAGGACTCAATGGCATTGATGGCTTACCAAAGTGGGCTTAGGTCGGGCCCCCTCACATCATCCTTGGCCATTGACCTTGTGGATGCTGTAGCCGAACTGATGGTACAGGCGGAATAGTACATACACTCAGAAGAAATCCATCAGGCGAAAAGGGACAATGACAAGGAAAAGGAAGCCGGTAAGAAGGGAGTGGTCACTCGAGGCCAACTTGGGGGTAAAGCCCAAAATGACCGAGACAAGCAGCCGAAGCAGAACCCCCGGTTCACCATGTTCACTCCCCTCAACACCTCGAGGGAGCAGATCCTGATGGAGATCCAACACCAGAACTACCTACCTCTAGTGCCAAGGATGAAAGGCCAACCGGAGAAGTGCAATCAAACCAAGTATTGCCACTACCATATGGACTACGACCATACTACCGAAGAATGCAGAGACTTGAAACAGGAGATCGAGGCGTTGATAGCCCGAGGTCACCTCCGGAGGTATGTAGACCAGCAGTCAACCTGGAATCACGACCAAAGATAGAGAAAAAGAAGTCCACCCAGGCACCAGGTCGGGGGCGGACATTTAGCTGTGATTGAAACCATCGCAGGAGGATTGGCGTTGGGCGGGGAGACCTCAGCTAGCAGGAAGGGTTATGTTCGGGCTGGAAGAGAGTACGAGCCAGCGCACGGTCTGGTAGCAGGAATAAATGAGCTCACTTTCTCCTCAGAAGACTTGGAGGGGGTGATATTGCCTCATGATGACTCGTTGGTGATCAGCGTTGAAATAACCAATTTCGCCATAAAGAGGTTGATGGTGGACACTAGGAGCTCAGCAGAAGTCCTATTCTTGAGTGCATTTGAGCAAATTGGGTTGGACATGAGTCGACTTAGGCCATTGAGGGGCACCTTGGCTAGTTTCACAGGACATGCCCACCGAGCCGAAAGGGTCATCAACCTCCCCTTGACGCTGAAAGATGGGGACAAGCGTGTTTCGTTACAGACCAACTTCAATATAATGGATTGTAACTCAACTTACAATGGGATCCTGGGATGAGTGGCCATCAACCACTTCAGAGCCATTCCTTCTACTTACCATTAGGCCTTGAAGTTCCCGACTCCAAACGGTACGGCCACCATCTAAGGAGCCCAGCTCTCGGCTAGGGAATGTTATGAAAATTCATTCCGCCCTAAATATCAGGTTGGCTGGGGACCAGATTTGCCCGAGCAAAAGAGGTATGCTAAAAGAGGGATCCTGACTGAAAACCTTCAGGATGTGGAGCTTTCTGATGAAGCGAAGAGAGCAAAGATCGGAAGCGAGCTCCCCGATGACCTCAAGAAAGGTATAAGCTAATTTCTTTTGGAAAATGAACATATATTTTCATGGTTTGCTTCTGATATGACAAGTATTGACCCGAGTGTGATTGAGCATCACCTGAATGCCAACCCAAATCACTATCCGGTAAAGCAGAAGCGTAGGCACTTCCATTATGATAAGCAACAAATCATAGTAAAAGAGGTCAATAAGCTGGTGGACGCTGACCACATAAGGGAAATCCAATACTTAACCTGGTTATCCAACGTGGTACTAGTGGCCACGTCCTCGGGCCAATATAGATTATGTATTTATTTCACCGACCTCAATACAGCCTGCCTCAAGGACTGTTTTCCCTTACCTGGGATTGATCAAATGGTGGATGCCACCTCCGAGTTTGAGCTACTCTCCTTCATGGATGTCTTCAATGGTTATAACCAGATTAAGATGGCTCCCGGAGATAATGAGAAAATCTTCATCACTGATAAAGGTCTCTACTACTATGAGGTCATGCCCTTTGGCCTCTAGAACGCTAGAGCTACCTACACTCGGATGGTGAATAAGGCTTTCAAAAATTAGATTGGATGGAATATGGAGATCTATGTAGATGACATGTTGGTCAAGAGCAGGAAGGCGGAAGACCATGTAACCAACCTGGCTGAAGCCTTTGCCGTAATGAATCACTTTGGGATAAAGTTAAACCCAGAAAAGTGCGCATTTGGCGTCAAGGCGAGAAAGTTTCTGGGGTTCCTAGTTATAGCCCGGGGGATAGAAGCCAACCCGGAGAAGGTTCAGGCGATACTAGACTTGGCACTGCCAACCTGTGTGAAAGACGTCCAGGTGCTCGCAGGTAAGGTTGCAGTATTGAACATATTCATGTCTAGGTCGGCCGACAAGTATGCTCCTCTGTTCAAGATATTGAAAAATTCTAAGAATTTTGAATGGACTAAGGAATGCCAGGACACCTTCCAAGAGTTGAAAAGATATCTAGCTTCACCACCCCTGCTATCCCGACCTCAGGTGGGGGAGAAGCTAATAATATACTTGGCATGCTCGAGGATAGCAGTAGCAGCGGCACTAGTCCGAGAAGAAGGGAAGGAGTAGAAATCGGTTTATTATGTCAACAAAACCTTGCAAGGGGCGGAGGCGAGGTACTCATCCTTGGAGAAACTCGCCCTCGCACTCATCATGGCGACAAGGAAGCTGAAGCCCTACTTTGATGTCCACCCAATTAAGGTCATGACTAATGCCCCACTCAAATCCATCATGCACAAGCTAGAGGCATCGGGTAGGCCATTGAAATGGGCAGTTGAGCTGAGTCAATTTGACATCACTTACCAACCCATAATAGCTATCAAAGCCCAAGCCATCGCAGACTTTGTGGTGGAATGTACTGGCCGAGCTAAATATGACCCGGAGGATGTGTGGAAGGTCCATGTGGATGGAATCTCGAGGAAGTTAGGATGCGGACTTCGTCGTTCAGCTTCTTCTTCAGGGTGGGATTCAAATCCCTCCTACACCCTGGATTCACAATCGGCTCTACCCAATAATAGTCGTTGTGTCAACCCTTGTTGGAGGAGTGCCACTTGGTGAATATAGCACTTCATACGCGAGCCGCAAAATGGAACCATCCAGGATGCTCAGGGTTGGGCTTGCACACAAAAAATTACCGAAACCAGAGTAAGGTCAGCTCCAAATTCTTCTCGAGGCAAAACACATAAATGCCACGATTATGGCCCAGCCATTGGGAGACATCTGACCAGGACTAATCTCAAAATAGTTCAAGATGCTGGTGATGAAGCTCGGGAGTGGGAGCTGGATGACATCAAAAGTGAGGTCGTAGATAGTAAAGTGGTCAAGTAGAAGATAATAGGCAAAGTCGTGCCGACCTGGAACCTTCAGCTTGTGGTTCCAATCTACCAACCAATTTCCTAGTCTAGCATTCACCATCCAAACAGTAAAGTGGCATTCACGCTTACAGCAAGCGAATAGCTGCTCGATCCTATTTCCCCGACCTGACAAACCACTGGCTGTAATTGTGCTCGGGGGCGGGATCGCCCTCATTGGGACTACCACAATTGGCTCCGTTGTGGAGGCTCTAGCTAAAAACTCCCGCGGCAACTTGAGCCCCTCTAATTAGTTTAGAGGGGACCCATCCTCTTTATTCCCCAAGTCTTCCAAATCGGCCAAAGGATCCACCTCGGCCTCTTCCTGCGCTCGTTTGACCTCAATAACTTGGCAGTCATCATCACTGACTCCGGGCTCGGACCGACGAGTTGACCCTTGAGATGTGATAGGACTGTCCTCATCTTTAGCTCCATCAGAAGTGGATTTCAAGCTCGAAAGATTCTCATCACCGTCGTAGGATCTTGTCTCCATCATTTGGGAATCTTCAGACTCCGACCTCCCCATTCTGTATATGAATTGAAAATATATGTACAGAAATGATCTAAAGGGAGTCGGAATGTACCTAACGGCTCTACCTGAGGAAGTGATCCGAGCTAACTGACTACGAACTGGTTGGTCTCCGAGCTGAACACTCCGAGCAGATATCTTGCCGAGTAAAAGGCTCCGACCACTCTGGTTTCCGACCTGGAAGCTCTTGAAGTTTCGTAAGCGAAGTGTGAAATAGATTATGGGCATCAGGGCCCTACTTATAGGCGACTAACTGTAACCGCTTTGGGAATCCCAAACATCACGTCTTGTCATAATTACTGGGTGACGTGTCAACCATCTGAAGGGCATGCTCTGCTGATATGGTTTTCTTACTCCACTAGGGTCGGGTACCTCCATATCGGGAACAACTCCCAAATCTAGATCTCACCCTCGCGATCTTGACTTAGGGGGGGGATTGATGTGGGGTCATCTAACTGAGGTAGGCCAACCCGAGTCGAAACTGACCCAATCAGCTAATGCCCAACATGGATGTCGATCCGACCTCACCCTGACCCAGGAAAACACCAACCCTTGTTCCAGTTATTCTGATGGGACATAAAGTTCTGATGGGACATAAGGCTGCACGGCATTAATTGCTGTTAAATCCGAATCTAGTATAAATAGAGTTTCATCTCCGCATTTAAGAGATAACTCGTCATTAATACTTTGAGCTATCTTGTCAGCTCGGACATACTAATCATTCCCACGCCCGAGGGAAAAATCCGGGTCATTACCCCTCATTTTTCTTCCCTTTTCTTGTGCAGGTCAAGCAGCCGACCCAAAAGTCCCGCTCGGCAGGTGGAGCCATCCAACTTCAACTGCGAGTTTTCCAACCTCAACAGTTAGCAAAAGGAAAAAATTAGTCCCACAAAACTGGACGTTAGGCTTAAAGAAGGTGTAGAGTTCATACACATATAAACCCCACTTTACGTGAGAACCTGACGCAGCCGAGTTGAAGAGCTTCCTTAGTAAAAGTTAAGAAGATGAGTAAAGTTCTTGTTAACTAGTACTGTAGCAACACACGACCTCACCTAATTAGCTTATTAGCCGCTGAATAACACCAACTGGTGTTCAAGGGCGAAGGAATGTGCTATTGAGTTCGGACTGTAGTTTCAATTCACCCTGTTTTTTTTTATTTTATTTTATAAATATGTATATTTTTATGGTATTTTTAGTCTGAAAAATTAAGTTAATTTCCACTGAATAAAAATTCTAAATCACACTGTTGGTATTGGCTAATCTTGTAACACTTTTGTTTCTTACATGTCAATGAAGATTTCCATGGACCAAAAAAGAAAAAAAAAAAGGGATAGAAAATGGAGAATTTAACGACTACTAGCTCTCCTATGCTCAAGTAATGTTTAGCTCAAACCTTCCTTTCTCACCCTCTTCAACACACAAGGAAAGAAACAAAAGAAAAAATGTCACATTTAGTTTAGTTTTTATGATTTTAAATTTTTTAATTTCATCTCTATTATTTTCAAAAAAAAATTAATTTCGTCCCTATTATTTCTAAAAAGTTTTAATTTTATCCCTATTATTTTTTAAAAATTTTAAATTCGTCTCTATTATTCAAAATTAGTCAAATTCGCCCCCATTATTTTTCAAAAAAAATTAATTTTGGTCCTTGAATAATAGGGATGAAATTAAAACTTTTTAAAAAATAATAGGGATGAAATTAAAACTTTTTAAAAAATAATAGGGATGAAATTTAAACTTTTTAAGGAATAATATGGATTAAATTCAAACTTTTTGAGAAATAATAGGAACGAAATTTAAAAAATTTAAACAATAAAGACTAAATTAAAACTTTTAAAAAAATAATAAGGACAAAATTTTAAAAAAAAATTAGACAATAAAAAAGAAATTAATACTTTTTTAAAACAATAGAGACTAAATGTAACATTTTCTCGATACAAAACCTAAAACTCCATTGACAAACTTCAACACGACTACGAATATATTACCCCCACCCCCCCGACAGTGAACCTTGAAGATTAAGGTCATTAGAGAATCTTACGAGTTGCTTTATGTTTAATTTATTTCCCAAATCATTTTGGCAACAATGCTAATATTTCAATTTGAACAAATCTGAACTAGAAGCTGTAGACATAATCAGACACTTGACATTAACCAATCAAACACACGACACATGTTTTAGTAACTGGTGAGATTAGGGTTTTGGCTCCACGATAACCATCTCATTTAAAAGTTTAAATTATTAAAGATGAGTTAATTATATTATTTATTATTTTAATACGTCCCCGTAAACACATAGTTAGTTTTTAATTTTTCATTTTTTTTAAGACAAAATTTTTTGTAAGTTCAAGGTTGAATTACATTGGATTTACCTTAAGGTATCTTTAATAGAGGCTCTATAATGCAAATTTTTTTAAATTTGGGTGTTTTTAGAGTTCCATGGCCCAAAAAGTAATACTATTCATGACAAAAGTACATGAGGTCCACTACTTTTAACTTAAAAGATACCAAAATAGAGCCCCACGCTCCACTTTTGACAAAGCTAAACAACTCAGAAACTTCGTACGATCATATAACAATGCCTTTTGTTTTACGTCTTTTGGAGCAAATTTTGACAAAGAATTGGCCAAGTGTAATAAAAGAGTGTATACTTTTAGAGTTAATGGTCAATGATGGATGCTTAGCTTAGGGTAAAATTAAGGTCAATTCTAAGCCAAGTTTTAACTCGCAAGTGCACAAGTAATTGTAGTGTAGTGTGCTAGGTGCGAGGTCGAATCCTCAGGGAGACTATTTGAAAGTTTGTGGAAAAGTGAATGTAAAATGCCTAAGTGATCAAATTAAATTAAATTATGAATTGGTGTTTTGAACTAAAACTAATGAAAAATAAAATAAAGTTAGAATTAAATTGAAAGCTAAAATATGTGAGAACTAAAGGAGAGGTTTGATCACAATTGGGAAAGTGTTTAGGGATCGGATTCCTATGCAAAGTTCAAATTCTAGGCTCGAACTTAGGATTTACTATTTTGATGCAAAATTAGACTACAAGCCTAATTAATTAAATAATCACCTAAATTTAACTAATTAACAATTTAGACCTAGTTAAGAGATACAACGCTATCCCCAAGTCCATTATCTAGCTGAAGTATAGATTTGTCATAAAATTCTAGACTCACAAGTTAATTAATTACGTGTGGAAAACTACGGTACAACCTATAGTTTTCGCAATAAAGCCCAATTTATATATTTGATCTACCATATGAATTCCTGTAAAACGCTAGCTACAAGTATAATGAATTGATAGGATAAATAATAAAGCATGTAAATCAAATATATAAAATAACATCAACATATTCAATCCAAATTCGAGACCATAAAATTAATCTATTACATAGTAATCCTACCCTAAACAATAATTTAACTATTCATGTTTGACAAATTTAAATCAAAACTATGAAGAGAAATTATTATAAACTTCCCTATAAATTAATTTAAACAAGTCAAAGAGTATTTAATCTTAAGTCCAAATGATCAACAAAACTTGGACGAAGGTCCAAAACAATGCGAAAGTGAACAAGATTTTAATTGTATCGTGTGTGGTTCTCTGCCTTTGTTGCTTCAAATTTTTTCCCTTTTTTTCCAGCCGTCAAAAGCCTTATGTTTCTCTATTTTTTATTGCGCCGCGGCTCCTTCTTCGTTCCTTTATTTTCTTGCGCCGCAACTCCCTTCACCTCCTTTGTTGATTGCTAACTCTGTCCTTTTTATAAGAACAAGTCACCGGCCTTTTGTGGGCTTTTTGATCTATATGGCCAACTTTGGCGATATGGTTTTTTTTTTTATTATTTTTTTTTGAAATCTAAGTCCATATTGGACTTGGACCACGTTGACCAATGTTGGCCAAGCATTAGCCATGGACAACGGGTCAACTTGATCTTTTCTTTTTAATTTCCTTTCTTTTTCTTTGGCTTTTCTTTGGCTTTTCTTTTTGCTCTATTTCAATGGGAATTTTTCACAAAATTCACGTTTCTTTTTTTTCATCCAATTTCCTTTCAATTTGACTCCAAATTTTCTTTCATCATTCAATTCATACATGCATAAAAACACAATTAAAATGATCAAATTACTCAATAAATGTGAATAATTAATGATAAAATGCAAACAAGTAGGCCCAAAAATATAGATACATCAGTCAAGTCCATCATTATATATCTCCTATTGACTCAACCTCTTCAAAGCCATCAAACTTACAACTTTACTTCTTTGATACTGAAGACGAAATTCAAAAAAGGATGTCAACATCAGATGAAGAAATTGTTAGATCCATCATCAAGATTTTAGATATCAATCCATATTCCAAATTTTGAGGAACTTGAAATCAATCCAAAATCTTGATGACTATAGAATCTTTATTAGATCTGATACAGGGATTGATCAACGAATCTACAATGCCCCAACTGCTTCTCAAGTAGCTGCAATTTTGATTGAAGAAAATGAAATCGACTATAGTGAAGGAAGGAATATTAGAGTGTATAACAAATCAGGAGAAAAATAACGAGTCAAATATTATTTTGGTTGTTATGATCCACTTCAATATCCCTTGATTTTTCCCAAGGGTGACACAGGTTGGCATAAAGGTATAGAGAAAATACCTAGAACAATTCATAGAACCAATGCTTCAAGTGTTTGTCCAGGAGAATCAATTGTAAAGCCTACTTACATGAAATCAGCAGAACATTTGCTTAATATAGAGGATCGAGGTAAGTAAAATTTTTCATAGCAAATTAAATTCTTTAATAAAATTGAATACATACAAATTCTCACATTCTTTTTCTTTTTCCTTTCTTATTTTTTCTTCTTACAACTATTTAGTTTCAAATTCAAGAAAAAGAAAAAGATCTTATGTTTCTTGTCGAGATTATTATGCTTACAAGTTTCAAATAAGACAGAATGATAAGACATTAGTGATTCACACTGGAAGATTATTTCAACAATTTATAGTTGATATGTACATTAAAATTGAAACACAAAGGCTTGATTTTTTTAGAAATAACCAGGATAAACTTAGATGTGATTATTATCAAAGAATTATGGATGTTGTGGCAACTGGTAATTTGCAAGGGTCTAGAATTGGAACAAAAATTTTATTGCCTGTAACTTTCATTGGTGGACCTCGAGATATGAAAAAAAGATATATGGATGCAATGTCATTAGTACAACGATTTGGTAAACCTGATTTTTTTTTACAATGACTTGCAATCCTTCTTGGTTAGAAATCATTGAAAATTTATTGCCAAGTGAGCAAGCACAAAATCTCCTAGATTTAGTGTCTCGCATCTTTCGTGCAAAACTAGAAGAATTAAAAAATATATATTTTGAAAAAAGAAATCTTTGGAAAAATTCCTGCTATCACATATGTCATAAAATTTCAAAAGCGTGGATTGCCACATGCTCATTTTTTGATTATTTTGAAGAGAAATTCAAAATTATATACAACTGAATCTTTTGATAAAATAGTAAGTGTTGAATTGCCTGATTTTGAGAAGTATCATTTTTTGCATAGTCTTGTAGTCAAACATATGATGCATGGACCTTATGGTGAAAAAAATCCTGAAAATTCTTGTATGAAAAATAATGGAAGATGTAAAAGTAAATACCCTAAGGATTTTTGTCAAGAAACAAAAATAGGAAACAACACATACCCAATTTATAGGAGAAGAAATGGTGATAAGACTGTAAAAGTTAGAGGTCAACTTTTGGACAATAGGTGGGTTGTGCCTTATAATCCATATCTCCTTAGTAAGTATGATTGTCATATAAATGTTGAAATTTGTTCAACTATTAAAGCTATGAAATACATATACAAAGGCCATGATAGAGTTAATTTTTACATTTGTTCTGATGATTCTTCAAATAAAATTGATGAAATAACAGAGTTTCAATCAGCAAGATGGATTTCTCCACCATAAACTGCATGGAGGATTTTTAGATTTTCTTTAAATGAGATGCATCCATCAGTAGTTAGTTTACCTATTCATATTCAAAATTGGCAATCTGTATCATTTACCGAAAATGCTAATTTACAAAAAATTCGTAACAATAAATTCTACTCAAAAACAATGTTGACAGAATTCTTTTATATGAACAGAACTGATAAAGAAGCACAAAAATTAAACTTATTATACATTGAGTTTCCTGAATACTTTGTTTGGATAAATAGTGAAAGAATTGGGGTCAAAAGACAAAAAAAGGATGTAATTGGTAGATTAGTATCAGTTCATCCAATTCAAGGAGAAAGATATTATTTAAGATTACTTTTAGAAAATGTTAAATCCCCAAAGAGTTTTGATGATCTAAAATTGGTAAATAGAAACATGTCAACATCATATAGACAAGCCTGTCAATTAAGAGGGTTTTTGGAAGAAGATGATTCCTTACATAAATGTTTAGAAGAAGCATCTTTATTTCAAATGCCTGTAAGTCTAAGAAGACTTTTTGCAACACTTCTGGTTTATTGTCTCCCAAACGATCCGAAAACGTTATGGGAAAAATATGAGCATGTAGTGTCCGAAGATTTTGAAAAACATAATCCTAATTTATCAAAACATGAAATTCGACAAAAGGTTTTTGAAAATCTAAATGATGTACTTGAATCTATGGGAAAACATATCAATGATTTTCATTTAGTTCCATATAAAATACAGTTTTTCCAAACAGAAAGAGAAGCAAAGGAAATAGAAGCCGAAAAGAATATACATATCAGTGAAGAAGATTTATTATCTATTTCAAAACTCAATACTGAACAAAAGAATCATATTTAATGAAGTGACAAAAAGAATTAATTCTAAACATAGTGGTGCATTTTTTGTAGATGGTCCAGGTGGTACAGGAAAAACTTTCTTATATAAAGCACTTTTAACAACTGTGAGATAAATGGGGGATATTGCTCTAGCTACTGCAACATCAGGAATTCTCGCATCAATACTGCTTGGAAGCCGAACTGTCCATTCAAGATTTAAAATCCCAATTGATTCTAATGATAGAATGACTTGCAAAATTACAAAACAAAGTGCCATAGGGAAGTTAATTATAATATCAAAGTTGATTATTTGGGATGAAGCTTCTATGGCTAATAAATATGCACTTGAAGCATTTGATCAAACTTTACAAGATTTAATGGATACATCCGAAATTTTTGGAGGAAAAGTAATTGTTTTTGGTGGAGACTTTAGACAAACTCTACCAGTAGTGAAAAAAGGAAAGAAAGAAGATTTTATAAATGCAAGTCTTGTGAAATCAGAATTATGGCCAAAACTTGAGAAATTCAAATTAACAAAAAATATGAGAGCAAAATATGATCCTAATTTTTGTGAATATCTAATAAGAATTGGAAATGGAAAAGAAAAAACAATCCATGAGAATATGGTAAATATTCCTAGGTCTTTCATTATACCATTTGAAAATGATGATGAGTCTTTGAAGGTTTTGTTTCATTATGTTTTTCCTAATTTTGATTCTTTTGTCAATAATCCTTTTGATGTCATTAATAGAGCAATATTGACTACAAAAAATGATATAGTTGATGAAATCAATGACATTTTAATTCAGCAATTTTCAGGTAATGAAAGGATATACTTGAGTTTTGATGAAACAAGAAATCCAAATGAACAGTTATAATACCAGGATTTTATTCACAGTTTAACACTAGCAGATCTTCCTCCTTACCGTTTAGTGCTTAAACAGAATTGTCCTATCATTCTTTTGAGAAATATAAATCCTCATGAAGGGTTGTGCAATAGTACAAAATTAATTTGTCATAGTTTCCAAAACAATATAATAAGTGCATTCATAGCCTCTGGTGAATTACGAGGAAAATATGTATTTATACCTCGAATACCTTTAGAACCACAATAAGACGAAAAGTGTCCAGTTGCATTTAAAAGAACACAATTTCCTATTATACTTTGTTTTGCCATGACAATAAATAAAGCTCAAGGTCAAACATTAGATTTTGTCGGTATATATCTTCGAGAGCCTGTTTTTTCTCATGGCCAACTCTATGTAGCATTATCTAGAGTCAAAAAAATAGATGCTGTTAAAATTTTGATAAGACCACCTACAATTGATGGCATGAGTGATGATGAAACAAAAAATGTGGTCTATGAAGAAGTTTTAGCACTTGCTTCAAATTAAAAAGAATTTTTTCTTTTTCCCTGTAAGAAGTCAATTTATATACTGACATCATTATTTAAATTCTATATTTATATATTTTAATTTTTATGCTAATTAATTTATAATTTACAATATGATACTTGTAGGATTCAACCTAATATGGAAGTATTTACTCCAATTCTCAACATAAATCTAGCCGCACACAATTGGAAAACAAAGGTCCAAGTCTTTGACAAAATGCAATCTTGTGATTCAACATCATCAACACTGATAACATATCAAAATATCATATTACAAGATGAAGTTGTGAGCTTAAATTTTTTTCCTTATATTTTCCTTTATTTAATTTTAACATTCATCTTTTCATACTACATTCTTATTTTTTCTCTCTTTATCATCAAATCTTTAAATCTAAAGTATGTATACATGAGTTGTGATAATCTCATGGTGAGAAGATTTCTTTTAGTTTGTTATAGAAGCAATTCATGTTGCATCTTTGCTGCAGAGTCAAGCAGTTGAAATTTTATTTTCTTTCATTTTAATGCCACTTGATTATCGAGTTGTATCAGTATTCTTATTTGAACTCTATGATTTTGTCTGCTTTGAAATCAAATAATAATCACCCTCTAATTGGAAGATATATGCACATAGACATGTTTAGAATGTAAGCATTTTTGTGTTAGTATCTCTAGGGCACCAATAAATTATGTTAAATGATGATTCTTAAAATAAATTTTCAGGGAATGAGAAGGATTCTGAAAAAGTTTCTGCCCATATTTTTGTTTGTTTGTTGGCTTGAATGCAATGAAAAATAAGAAAACATAGCTCCAGACTCCAAAAGTAAAATTCAATTTCTTCCTTATTCTCGTGGACTATATATGTCATTACGCAGCAGCTAATTGGAAGAAAGGTACATATTTAAAACATATATTCAAGCTTTCTTCTATCTTCAAGCTTTCTTAGCTAGAGATGTTCTCTTGACAATTGCATTCAAACTGTATGATTGAAGTTAAACAGGATATATAGAGAGAGAAAAGGCAACAATTGCAACTTTTTTTTCCTTTTCCTGTTCCATTTTTAAAATGCAGTTCTTCTTTCCTTTTTCATTATCTTTTTTATTTTCTTTATGTGGAATTTTTTCTTCTTATACTCAAGATTGACTCTAATATGAAATTATTGCTTGTCACTCTTATGTTTTTGTTTGTTTTATCATTGTAATTTTTTTTACATCTGGACAGTTGAAAGAGATGGTATCGGCACTATTGCATGAATTAGATCTTGATTTGTCAGATGGTTCATCAAATGATTTTTGATAATATAAAGATTGGTTCAACTCTGTCTCATGTGACTTTGTGCCTAAGCTTCTTAGTTTAACATTTCTCTTCTCCTTTTTGACATTTAGTGATACAGATACTAATGGTGATGAAAGCATTGATTAAGAAGAATAGAAGGAGTTCATGTTGAAGAATCTATCTCTTTTAAAGAATATGACTCATCCATAACTCAACTAAGTGTTTAAAGAGTACACGCAATATTATCATATCCTCTTGGAGTTAGTATTGTTTGAAATCCAAAACAAGCTGATATTCTTTGGAAATAAACATTTAATTTTGCGGCGCAACTTTTATATTGTATGGCCCCGAAGACTGTTGCATGAGTTTCAGACACTGTGACAGCTAAGCAAGTTTTGTGCTGCAATTCTATTTCCCATGCACCATAGTATGCATTTAGAGAATGTCTCAAAACTGAAATTAGCTAGAGATGTTCTCTTGACAGTTGCATTCAAATTGTATGATTGAAGGCAAACAGGATATATTGAGAGAAAAAAGGTAACAGTTGCAACTTTTTTTTCCTTTTCCTGTTCCATTTTTAAAATGCAGTTCTTCTTTCTTTTTTCATTATCTTTTTTATTTTCTTTATGTGGAATTTTTTTTCTTCTTATACTCAAGATTGACTCTAATATGGAATTATTGCTTGTCACTCTTATGTTTTTGTTTGTTTCATCGTTGTAATTTTTTTTACATCTGGACAGTTGAAAGAGATGGTATCGACACTATTGTATGAATTAGATCTTGATTTGTCAGATGGTTCATCAAATGGTTTTTGATAATATAAAGATTGATTCAACTTTGTGTCATTTGACTCCGTGCCTAAGCTTCTTAGTTTAACATTTCTCTTTTCCTCTTTCACATTCAGTGATGCAGATACTAATAGTGATGAAAACATTGATCAAGAAGAATGGAAGGAGTTCATGTTGAAGAATCCATCTCTTTTAAATAATATGACTCATCCATAACTCAACTAAGTGTTTATAGAGTACACACAATATTATCATATCCTCTTGGAGTTAGTATTGTTTGAAATCCAAAACAAGCTGATATTCTTTGGAAATAAACATTTAATTCTGCGGCACAACTTTTATATTGTAAGGCCCCGAAGACTGCATGATGAGTTTCAGACACTGTGACAACTAAGCAAGTTTTCTGCTGCAGTTCTATTTCCCACGCACCATAGTATGCATTTAGAGAATGTCTCAAAACTGGAATAATTGATATGGGTTTGACAATTCAGGTAAATACTCTATGAAGGGACTTGATTCATTTAGAGAACGTCTCAAAATTGAAATAATTGATGTGGGTTTGACAATTCAGATTCTACAAAATTGTATGCATCTTTGTTATAGAAAGATCTAAAGGTGTACAACTCTTGACAACTGTGGCCTGAAATTTGGTATCAGTTTATTTTTTGGTTTCGCAGTCGCTGTCATCTCTGCTATTGAGTTTGATAAAAGTGGTGACCATCTTGCTACTGGTGATTGTGGAGGCAGGGTGGTGTTATTTGCAAGGACTGATACAAAAGAGGTAGGTCTTTACATCAATATGATTTTATTTATTAGAAATCAAGTCAATAATCAACCTATCTTTCTTTATATGCTGCAACATTTAATTTCTAGCTTGGATAACTTTGTGAACACCTTGATAGTTTTTTGTTAAAATGAATTATTTTTGGTAGAACAATAGTTATATTTCTTTCTCTGTATGGATTTCACTCCTCCTTAGGTGGCTTTATTTCTTTTTCTCCATGCTTTCATTTCTTTCTTTTGTTGTTCCTCTTTCATTTAATATGGTGTGCATCTCTTTCTTCAGTTTGACTATCTTAGAAGTTTGGAAATTGGGAAGAAAATAAACAAGATCTGCTGGTGGCAAACAACTAATGTGCCATCTTTCTTATATCTACTAAAATGATGATAAAACCATCAAGTTTTGGAAGGTGGGATGTTGATTCCCATTGTTATTAATCAAATACCGAATGAGATAATTAGCTACATTTTGTAACGGAAGTCTATAAATTCAAATGACTTCACATCTTGGAATGTTAGGATTCAACCTTCTTTTGCTCCGTAAATGTTGTGTTATTTTTCCCAGTGTTTGGATACAAGTACTGCCTATTTTTGTGGATGTTTAATACTCTTGTTGAGGGATCTGCCCTTCTCTTTGGCATTTTCCATCATCTCCAAATAACTGATGAGCCTTTGTCTTTCCTTTTGCTTTATGGTTTTGCATTCATCAGATCAATGATTCTCTTATGCATCAATGGTGAAATTGTTCCTGGTTAGCTGTATCATCCCGTTACTCTACCTATTACTTTGACAATCATTTTAGTTTTTTTTATTTTTTTTCATGATATCTTGTTATGGATTTAAAATTATTTTTTTATTTTTGTGCATTTATTTAAAACTTTTTGGCATTTTGAATTCATTTAGTTTTATAAATTGTAGATAGTGAAATTCATTTACATAACAACTATATTAACGTAAATTAACTATATTAGAATTTATATAATTAAAACTATTGATACAAGTTTATTTTCATTGTAAATAATTTTATTCAAATTATTTTATTAATTTACATTGGGCACAGCCCGTGCATATGCACGGGCATCTTTAACTAGTATTATATACAAATGTCGTTACTTCAAGATTGAGTTCGCATACTCACACATTCACAAACTACTACAGCCACGAGGCGGGAATCACCAGGAAAGGAAGATAGATTCCCTTCCAAATGAGTGATGTTTTTATTTCCTTTAGTTTTTATTTTTTTGCTAGCATTGTGTCTACAGTCAAATGTTTTAACATCTGGTATTAATTGAACCGCTTGTACTTTTTATTGAATTTATGCCAACAAAAAAAAAAAATTAAATGGCTAACATATGTTGGTATATACATGTATATATTGTACATACGCATCACGCCAACATATATATATTGTGTACATTATTATACACGCACATCACACAAACAATATATATACTTATATTACGTAATCTATTATATATAACACACACCACACCAACAAAATATATATATTCGTAATTTATTAGACATGCACACGACACCAACATATATATATATATATATCTATGCTATATAATAAGAGCCAATCATAGGCTAAAATTGTCAGATTTAGGTAAAATGTTTCGCTCGTCATGTTTTAAATCTATTGTACTATGTGTAAATATTACTGTACGTTTATTTTAAAATAACCATAATGTCCATTCTTCATCAACGGTTTGTATTTGTCCGCGTTTTCCAACGAATCAATCTAAACCGTTTAGTGTGGAATCTGATACAATGTCATTTATAGTTCAGACGTCCATTGATGTGTTCCACTTGAAATTACCCTTAAACCCTTGCTCTAGATTATTCAACAAGCATTTTATAGGGCTATGATAGTCTTTTGACACTTTTTTTCTTCCACTTCCCAATGCTGTCAGAGAAGAACGTTTCTTTTCTTCATCTTCTCTTTACGAATTTGTCCACGTGTATACCATGAACAAATCTGAACCGTTGATCAATATAGTGGAATCTGACAAAAAAATATTCTTATGTTCAGACGTTTCTTCTCTCTCATAGACCATACGTATTATGTCAAACACACCAACATAGACCTCTCTCGATTCTTCTTTTGCTCTCTCCATTCTTCTTTTCCTATCTTCATCGATTGTTTTTCTTTGATGACACCTCAAAGCTTCGTCTGTAGCTATCTCATCACCATCTTCATTTTCGCGTTCTCACTCAAAACACTTTTTTGCTCACACTCTTCTGTAAGCAGAAGCAAAAGCTCGTTGTTGTTTTTTCCGTCGACAGGTACTTTTTAATAAGCTTTGATCGATCAAGATCTTAAGTTATATATTTGCATCTATTCATTTATTATCTATTCTTTTTCTTTTTCTGTTTTGTTTTTTGAAGTATGTCTTTCTTCTTGTGAAACTTGTAGATGATTTTAGATCGGATTTTTATAGGTGATCTACTTCATATTTTTTTGGGATTAGTGGGTTGTTGTCCGAGTTTCATTGCTTGTAATCCTTCTAAGTCGATTTCGATAGACATGCAAACAAGAATATGTTTAATTATTTGGAGTGAAATTTTTTAAAAAATAAAGCTTGTAGAGTTTGATTCGAGTGTACAGAGTTTTGGGCTAATAATTTCTTTTGGATGTAAGTAAAAGCTTAAATGAGATGGGTGAATTCTGTTTCGGTTATCCACGACATGCATTATCTAATTTTGGGTATCTGGCTTTTGTTATAGGCCTTCATCAAAGCTGGTGTCGGTGGCGGTGGGTGATGGTGGTGATGTTGGTTTCTTTTAGTTTTTTAATGTTTGTTTGACAATGAGGTGTTGTCTTATGAGGAGAAAAGGAGTTTGTGTTTTTATCAATAGTTTCATATTTTTAAATTATTGAAAAAAAGGATACATAGACCATAAATTGATATGATGCATCTCACATATATATATAATCTAATTTTAATCTCGATATATTAAGATGAGGTGCACGTGGAAAGCAGCAGATGTAAGAAGTTATATCACTATACTTAAAAACTAAATTGAAGATGTGGTGAGTCAGAGTTTTAGCAGCTTTATTTTGCAGAATGTGATTGTTGTATAGAATGTGAATCATATACTCTTGATTTGTATATTATGTTATATGTGTTTGAAAATATGCAGTATAGTTATGTAGTCTGAATTGAGGGAGTTGAGTTGTGACATTGAACAAAAAGGATACATAGACCATAAATTGATATGATGCATCTCACATATATATATCATCTAATTTTAATCTAGATATATTAAGATGAGGTGCACGTGGAAAGCAGCAGATGTAAGAAGTTATATCACTATACTTAAAAACTAAATTGAAGATGTGGTGAGTCAGAGTTTTAGCAGCTCTATTTTGCAGAATGTGATTGGTGTATAGAATGTGAATCATATACTCTTGATTTGTATATTATGTTATATGTGTTTGAAAATATGCAGTATAGTTATGTAGTCTGAATTGAGGGAGTTGAGTTGTGACATTGAACAAAAAGGATACATAGACCATAAATTGATATGATGCATCTCACATATATATATCATCTAATTTTAATCTAGATATATTAAGATGAGGTGCACGTGGAAAGCAGCAGATGTAAGAAGTTATATCACTATACTTAAAAACTAAATTGAAGATGTGGTGAGTCAGAGTTTTAGCAGCTCTATTTTGCAGAATGTGATTGTTGTATAGAATGTGAATCATATACTCTTGATTTGTATATTATGTTATATGTGTTTGAAAATATGCAGTATAGTTATGTAGTCTGAATTGAGGGAGTTGAGTTGTGACATTGAACACATTTTTTTCTCTCTCTCACGTTGCTCACTCTCTTTGACAGAACAAACTTTTCTTTCTGATCTTCATTTTTCTTCTCGAATCTTCATCAGCAGCACAAGAAGTACTCTTCTCTTTTTTCATCAAATTTATACATCTAAGGGTAAGCTTTGTTTCCCTTTTTAATATTGTTATTTTCATTATTATTGTTAATTGTTCTGATTCTGCTTCTTTTTTTTTTCTTTTTTTTTTATTATGTAATTTAACTTATAGAATCTTATATATATATGTGTGTGTGTGTGTTTGTGTATCTCTTTATTATTGATTTCATTCTTGTATGAAAATCCTATACTAATTTGCAGTTGAGATGGTAAAAAGGCAAGCTCTCTTTCCTGGGGATTCTGAGTTTCAGCAGTTGCTTCACATATTCAGGTATTTATTATATTCATTCATTCACCCATTATTATTGGTGGTGACATGTGGAGAGGCTTCAACATCGGACGCGAATGTAAGTATATTTTAATCTTCTCTACTATTTATAGCATAGTACCATTTCATCTATTATATAGCTGCCAGCTTTGTATGTTTTTCAGTCAGAGCTTTGCTTCATTATGTATTTTAGTCTTTCGGTTCTGTGGGTTTATCAATTGGCTATATGAGAGGTTTCGTCCAAAGCTGGTGGTAGATAATTTGCCCATATGGATTTCATCACTGGGCAAAGGTGTGTGAAGACGAGAGCTAAGAAGGCTATTGCCACCTTTAAAATACGAGAAGATCAACCACTTAGAATTGCTGTCACTCTTCGAGGAAATGTAAGCCCCTTCTTTCTGTGCATCAAATATGCATATCTCCTTTGGTTAATTTATATATGTGCACGTGTGTGTTTCTTGCAGATACACGTGCATTTTTGAATGTATTCAATTGTGTTTGAATGTTATAGTATATTGGATATGGCTCTAAATGTTAGTAACTGATAAGCTGTGTATCAATGAAGTTGATTTGTCGAACTTATCCTACCTAAAGATCTGGAAGTAATTATGCTCTTGTCATCACATGGTCTTGAAAAGTTCAACACATTTTCAATGGTTGCAGATCTCTTTTTACCAATAATTCTTGTGTATCGTTGTTCCCTTCACTTACATTAGTGAACTACGTGAACTAAGAGGGTTAAGTTATAGCCTGATTCCAAAAAAAATTAAAGAAATTGCTAATGAAAAGCAAGATAGATTTCATCTACATTTCTAAGCCCCTCATTTGAAGCCATTTGCTGATCTTTTTTGCTTTTGCAATCTTTATTTGGCTCATTATTTGCACATGGGGTTTATTAGTACTAATCTGATGATTGATTTCTCTAATTGCAAGTATTAAGACTTTTCACCGTACGAAATTAATTTAATGGTGGAGCGCTTGGGTATGGGTGAGAGATTTGTTCATATTTCTTGTTCAAATCGACCAAAAACTTATCTTTTTTTGGGCTAATCCCAGTAAGTCTTGACTTAACTAATTTAGAACATATCTCAAGACGATGTCATGTAGTCCAAAGAACTTCCTTGGGGGAGTTTTCGGCCATTTAAAAAAGAAAAAGAAAAACAGAGAAGTATTAAGACTTCTCCAACCAGCAAGCTCCCTTAATTATGTTATATACACTATAACACTTGGTCACTGCAAAATGACAAATTTAGGTGGTAAATAAGAAAAAGTAGAGGAAAAGAAAGGCGCTGACACACATTCGTTTTGCAATGATGAAGGATTGAAATCGAGGGATAAATATATACAATAACAAGAAAACAAGGAATCGGTTAACAGGGCATATGATTGAAGAAGAAAAGCTCATTTATGAACCACCTCCAGTTTACACACATTCAGATCTAAATTTGTTCAGTTATAGTTTCTGGGTGTGCTGTAGTCTATGGATAAAATATTATAAGCTTACATTGCATGAGTTTAATTGCAATTTAATTGGAAGAACCATGTTTTGAAAATTTGAGTACGAATGCGCAATTAATTTGATGCATGAACAGGGGGACTTTCTTTCCATTATGCCTCTGGGGCAAGCTGTTTGAGTGGATATATAATGCAGGGCTCTTCAGTGATGATGAGGTTTTAACAGATGTTATTATTTTGATTGTCTATTCAAATTTACAAATATCCATCGATTATCTGTTGTTCTTGGTGCTGCAAACATGTTCACGTCCTATAAATAAGGTATTTTGCCCGTACGTTTGCCACATTGTCAACTTAGGGATAATTTGAAGAATATGATGCAGTTTTTGTATTCGATATTAACTCAAATAGAAGATTGGAGGAATTGAGTAAGTTATTGAACGTATTTGAAGGATCTTTTTGGAATTGCGACATCAGGAAATGCTGCAAAAGAGTGGTTTCCTCTGGATTATTCTCCAGTTCTTTAGCAGGTATGGGTTTCACAATGTCACCTTCTACTTTTCCCTAGTGTGAGGTAGGAAACCTTCTTCATGACTTATCTTCTATTTCTTACACGTGCCATTTACGCCCTTTTTTTTATTATACTTCTAGCAAACATGATTAATCCGATTGAAAATTGTCAAGGAATAGGAGGAAGAAAATTAAGATGGTAAGAAATAAAATTACTCCACTTTTATCATTAGACACAAGAAAATAAAATGGGATTCGACCTTATTGAATAATTGATAGTATCTTGATACCGAAAGAAAATAATATCATTCGCAAATATGAAAGAAATAATGTAATACGTTAAGAGAAGGTATTCAAACTTAGAAATATTTTATCGAGTTAATTGAGCTGGAGATCTTGGCTTTCGAAGTGATATATACATGGTGAAAATTTTGAAATGGGGATTTTTGTGTCTAATTTGAAGTTGGAAGTGACGGATAAGAGACTGAATTTAGTTGTTGTTGTGGCTTTATATTATAATTCAATTAACAGAAAATTAGAGTAGGCTTGAATTGAAATAAAATTCGTATTGTTGCTCCAAAATCTATGCTTGGAAACTGGATGAATGAGATTAAACATTTTTGCCCTATCCTACTCCATGTTAAATGTTTTGAAAATCCAGATGAAAGAGCGACTGACCTGCTGAGGTACTTGGGTTATTAATTTTTTCTTCTTCCGAGTCTATATAAATTATTGATAACTTCATGTTTTCTTATTTTATGAAGATTTGCTAAAGAGTTGACACGACTGGCATTTTTTAAGTGGCTTTTCTTTTGAATGTTTCCATTGTAGGTAAGTGCGACCAACTGCTTGAGGAATTTGCATTTAGCGGAGTTTTTTTGTACCGAGCTTGCTTTTTCATTTCTGTATGAAGAGATTGTGACAATTTCATAACAAATAACCTTAGAATGTAAATTTCACAAGTACCCTAAAATCTAATATTCGAGGTCATGTGAACATTTTCTGATTATTATTTTTATGTCTGTTGGTTAATAATGCTCTTATAGAGTTTGATGACTTTACTTCTACTTGTGGTGGAAATCTGGTTTCATAATCTTCATTGTCTTCTAGCGAATATTATGCTTTGCACGATCTAAATCTCCAGGGAACATCGTTCCGATATGTTTAAGATTTCTTAAACATTTAGTGTTATGTATTACTTTTCTTTCCAAACTAATATGAATCTAATTCGTCATTTTCTTTTCAATTCTTGTGATGTTCAGAGGCTAGCGTTTATGTAGCTGTAATTAATACATTGTGAATTTCATTTGTACAATTTTTTCCAAAAAAAGATATCATGTGCAGAATGGTTAACCTAGATTATCAAGGATGATTGGTAGTCATGGTAATATGCATGAGGTGAATTGAGAACAATTTTTTTTTAATGCATTTTGTTGATACTGTATTAACTTTTTATTTCTCTACATTTATTGATTTTTCAATGTAATAATTTTATTTTTAATATATTACCTTATTAGCCAGGCTTTTGTAAATGACTACTTCATACAAAATTGTAAAGTCAATCTAAAACTGTTCTATATTCTCTCTTTTTTTATTTGGACTATACTCTATATTCACAAATCTTAAGATTTAATCTAATGTATTTTATATTAAAAAGTTTATGTTGTAGTAAATCAATTACAATTATAAGTTTATATAATCACTTTATTTGCAATAATTCTGTTAAGAAACATTGAGTTGGGCCCGTATATATGCACGGGCATGGCACAACTAGTATATATATATTACACGTGCATCACACCGAATGTTCGTATAATAGCGTGTGTAATAAGAGCACACCAACATATTACATACACTAATATACAGATGGGTGTCCAACCCGTTAAAAACTATATATATGATAGTGGGTAGGATTTTTAAATATAAAATAAAAGGGTGTTGACCTATTAAAAATCCGATAACAAAATCAATGGGTTATTTATTAGGGTTTAATTTTATAAGGGTTAACCAACATTAACTAGATAGGTTTTGTTATTAGATGTTAAAAAAAATGTATATTTAATATGTGCACATATACACACGACGCATATTTATTTTAATGTTTAAAGTTGGCAAATATTGCAATAATTATGTAAATTATTTAAATTTTATCATCTTGTTGTGATTGCTTTTTGATTTATTTTATGTTTGAGCTTTTTTAAAATTTAAATCAATTTTTTTTTTTTTTTTTTATTTTTTTAGGTTGGTTTTCTATTTAAACTATTTTTTTATATTTTTTTTCTAAGTAAACGGTTATGATTATGAGTACGAATATCTGTGATTTTTTAGATAGTTAATGGTTATGGTTATGATTAATTTTTTTTTTTAGTTAAAGGGAGGTCACATCTAAAGGATGTTAGACACTCCGCGAATCGATCTTGAAACTTCTCAAATCTAAAACAAGAATCATACCACTAGACCAGGTGGTTATGTTTAGTGATTTGCACACCCATTGAACATCCATTACAATTTAATTAGTTATAGTTATGCAAATTAGTTACAATTATGATTATCCTGTTGGAAAATGTAATTTGCAATTTTCAAATAAAGACAACTTCTAGATGATTTGATCATCTAGATGGTCTAAGTTTGATTTAAAATTTGCAGCAGCACATCTATTAACAAATAGCTGCAGAATTTTTTATGTTGTACAAGTTAGAAAATTTCAGCCATCATAGTTGATTTAAGCTAGATGCCCTAGATGTTTCATAGTGCATCTGTAAATACCATTGCATGTAAACTTCAAAAAGTAAGCAGCCGAGAATTGAAGCAATAAGAAAAAACTCTCTGCAACATTCATCAATAAAAATTCCAGCAATATTTCCTACTTTGGTATCTAGAGCCAACCTTTCCAGCAACAATATACTCCATAAAACCACAAAAATCCAGCCCCAATATACTTCATAAAATCAAAAAGTTCAGCCCCAATGGCAACCATATCAACCTCAACAATGTTTTCATACTCTCCAAATCAAATTCCTATTTTTTGAAGGAGAGCATTATGATTATTGGAGTAGTCAAATGAAGACTATCTTCATTTCTCAAGATCTTTGGGAAGTAGTTGTAAGTAGTTATGCAGAACCACCTTCAAGTGGAAGCTCTTCAACATGGATAGATTCAAATGTAAAGGAGTAGAAAGAAAATGTCAAAGAAAGATGCTAGTGCACTTCAATACATTCAACAAGGGGTAAGAAAATCCATTTATCCTAGAATCTTTGGTGCTAATAAAGCAAAACAAGCATGGGACATTTTAAAAAATGCATATCAATGAACTGATATAGTTGTCTCTATAAGGCTTCAATCACTTTGGAGAGAATTTGACAATTTGGCAATGAAAGAAAGTGAAAATATTCAAGATTTTCTTTCAAAATTTGCTGAAATTGTGAATCAAATCCGGAGCTATAGAGATATCCTTGAAGACAAGAAAATTGTCCAAAAGGTTCTTCGTAGTCTTCCTCCAAAATTTGATCACGTTGTAGCAGCCATTGAAGAATCAAAAGATTTTTCTCAATACATTATACATGAACTAATGAGTTCTCTTCAAGTGCATGAGGAAATGATTAATAGATCTTCAAGTCAATCCTTGGAGCAAGCTTTCCAATCCAAAATCAGCTTTTCAAACAAGAATGCATCAAACTTATCAAGAAAGCATGGCAAGGGGCAACAAAACCGAAATGCAGGTAACAGAGGCACCAAGGATAGAAGAGAAAACCAGCAATCAAAATCTGGGAATTCTAACTCTTCTTGTCGGATTTGCAAAAAATCAAATCATGAGTCGAAAGATTGTCGATTCAGATGCAAAAGGTGTAAAATTCCAAATCATTCATATACAATTTGTTGGTATAAAGATGAAAATGATGAAGCATTTTTTATCAAAGATGACCAAGATCAACTCTTCTCTTGTATGAATGCTCAAATCGAATCTCAAAAGATTTGCTACTTAGACAGTGGTTGCAGTAACCACATGACAGGAAATAAAGATCTTTTCGTGGAGCTTGATCAAAGTCACAAGTCACAGGTGAAACTTGTTGATGGCAAGTTTCAAAGTGCCATCGGCAAAGGAGTCATCGCAGTCCACACAAAGAAAATCGCATACAAAGGCAGCTTACAATTTGGAGAAGCACGCAAGAAAATGGAGTGGCCGAAAGAAAAAACCGAACAATTGTGGAGATGGCTCGAAGCATGTTAAAAGGCAAAGGACTTCCTAACAAATTTTTGGCTGAAGCGATCAATACAACAATCTACATCCTCAACCGCTCGCCTACAAAAGCCGTTCAAAACAAGACACCATTTGAGGCATGGAGCAAAAGACACCAGTAATTGATCATTTAAAAGTTTTTGGATGCATCACTTGTTCTTTAAGCCCCTTGCAAGAAAGAGAAAAGTTTGATGAGAAAGGTGAAAAACTTATTTTTGTTGGCTATAGTGATGAATCCAAAGGCAAACGACTTTTTAATCCTAACACTAACAAGTTGATAGTGTCAAGAGATGTTGTTTTTGATGAAATGACAGCTTGGAGTTGGGAAAGATCATCTTCTCAAACACCAACTTCATATGAGTTCTTGGAACATTCAGCAAGCCAAGAAGAACAACCACAAGATGAACAAACTCCAATTCCAAGCCCAAGCTCAAGCACACAAAATTCTCCAACATCAAGTTCTCATAGCCAAGGAAGCTCGGATTCCCTCCAAGGAAGATGCGCTCTTTAAGAGAGATATATGAATCATGTGATGTTGTCATCTTCTCTCTTGAGCCACAAAATTTCCAAGAAGCCACAAAGGAACAAGCATGTCGATGCAATGGATGAAGAAATTTCCACCATTGAAAGAATAAACCCTAGGAGCTTGTACACTTACCAAAAGGCAAAAAAGTTATTGGCCTTAAGTGGGTTTACAAGACAAAATTTAAAGAAGATGGCTCCATTCAAAAACACAAGGCGAAATTGGTTGGAAAAGGCTATTCTCCATAACCCGGGATTGATTTCAATGAAACTTTTACACCAGTTGCAAGAATGGAGACCATAAGGCTTATTTTAGCTTTGGTAGCCCAATTGGAGCTAGATGTGTATCAACTAGATGTCCAATCAGCTTTTCTAAATGGAGAGCTTGAAGAAGAAGTTAATGTCGAGCAACCACAAGGCTATGAAGTGCAAGGAGATGCAGACAAAGCCTATCGACTTCGCAAGGCGCTCTATGGACTTAAACAAGCACCTAGAGCATGAAATAGTAAGATTGATAGCTATTTCTCCATAGATGGATTTTAAAAAAGCCCGAGTGAACCTTCACTCTATGTGAAAAAGGAGGTAGCAATGATTTTCTCATTGTTTGTTTATATGCTGATGATTTAATATACTTGAGCACAAACATGCACATGGTGTATGATTTCAAAAGAAAAATGATGCAAGAATTTGAAATGACCGACTTAGGTCTTATGAAGTACTTTCTTGGGACCCAAGTAAAGCAATCTAAAGGAGAGATTTTTATCTCTCAAGAAAAATAAATAAATGATCTTTTGAAAAAATTTCAAATGAAGAAGTGTAAATCACTGTCAAATCCTATGGCTTTCAATGAAAAATTACAAGTGAATGATGGAGCTGAAAAGGTGGATTCATGGATTTTCAGAAGTCTTGTTGGATCCTTGATTTACCTCACAAATACAAGACCAGACATAATGCACTCAGTTAGTCTGATATCCAGATTTATGAATGAGCCGAGTAGGCTTCACTTTGCAGCAGCTAAATGAGTGTTAAGGTATCTTCAAGGTACAAGAACGCATGGCCTCTTGTACATGAAAGAACAAAATTTTAAACTAGTCGAATATACCGATAGTGATTGGGCAGGATCCTTGGATTATAGAAAAAGCACTTCAGGCTACATATTTTGTCTTGGTACTAAAGCTATCTCGTGGAGCTCAAAGAAGCAGAACACCGTGTCATTATCCTCCGCCGAAGCGGAATATATGTCTGCCACAGATGCAGCATGTGAAGGAGTTTGGTCAAGAAGAATACTCAATGATCTACACCAAGTACAAGAAGAACCAACAATCATCTACTGTGATAATATGTCTGCAATTGCTATGACAAAGAATCCAGTGTTTCATGCACGGACAAAACACATAAGAGTTGTGGCATCATTACATTAGAGATTTGGTAAGCAATGGTGAAATTAAATTGGAGTTCATCAACACCAATGAGCAGCCAACAAATATTCTTACCAAACCTGTGATAACCCGAACCCAGCATGCATTTAATAGCACTTGACTGCATTTGATTAATTGTTTAATTACTTAAATCAACCAACTTGCACTATTTTAATATTCCTCTTGGAAGCATTTAGTAGCTGTAAATTGAATAATTAAAAGATTATTATCTATTTCTAATAATTATTGTAATTGAATTTTTTCTCCTGTGATTAATTAAGTGTTATCTTAAATGTTGGTGTTTAATTGTATTTGACTATGTGTTTATATTAAATTTCATTTGTAACTTAATATTAACTTCATAATTCTTTAAAATGTTCTAGAAATAGTTAAGTTAATTATTTTAAAAGAATATTGATTACCTTGATTGTTTTGATTATTTTAACAATCGGTTTTGGTTGTTTTGCGTTAAAACCACTCGGTTTTCAATTAAATGAAAAGTAGCTCCGAGCCGGAGTAAATTTTAAACTATGATGCTTTTCAAAAATGATATATTTCTTAGATTCTTTGAGATTTAATTGTCCCTTCTTTGAGGACGCAAAGTGCATAGCATATCGAGAGCGATAGTTAGGAAATGATTTCCAATCCTCAGCAAATAGTGAAAACTAGTATTTAGTGTCTTAGTTTTAATATTTTAGTTGTATTTAACTAGAATTGGATTTATGTTACTCGTTTTAGCTCTAAAATGCATGAAATAGGCTAGTTTGACCCATTTTTAAGTGGTTTGACCAAGGGGGCTTGACCTTTGACCTTGTCATCTTTTTAATAGCCTAAATTAGCACAAAATAAAGAAAAAAACAGAACTGAACAGAGAGCAAAAGGGCTGAAAAAATGAGGAGAGAAAAAAAAGAAAATTCAACATCAAATCTTCAATTCTTCGCGAGGGCTTGCACGGGGTGGTTTCCGAGGCGTTCTACGAGGTTTTCCTAGCATCTACGAGCGTCTAAGGTGAGGGTTTCATCGTTATTTGCGCATTTGAAATATTTGTATCTAAACTTTGATTTTTAGAAATTATCCGTAGATTGTTATCTAAATCGTTTTTGATGCTTATAGAATGTTCCTTGGCAATTGTAGAACATGTATTTATAGATTTTTAACGTTTTTTACGGTTAAATGTTGAGATTGCAATTAAAATGTCAATTGAATAGTGTTTTGTGAATAGTAACCTCTTGAAACGTTGAAGTTGCCCCGTTATGCTATCTGTTGATGTGAAAATGTGCTAGGTATGCTAGAATGCCTAAATGTGTGGTTTAATTGGAATGTGTAATGGAAAAACGGAGAAAAACGGCTTAGTGAAAGTCGGGGTCGTTTAGGTCGACTTTAGCGTTTTCTCGTTTTACGTGATGGCATTGCTTCGGGAGGCCATGGAAGCACTTTTGGTGCGGTCGTGGTGTTGGTTGGGTGTTTGGTTAGGGTAGTTGCAGTTCAATCGAGCAAAGGGGGAAAACCGGGCTTTGCACGAATTCTAGGGTTAAGTAGGGTTTCAGAGTCTCTAGACGTGCCTTATAGTGACCTAGGAGGATTGGTGAAGTCGGTTTCCAAGACTCGTGGCTCATTTGAAAGTAGTGGTGTTTTGAAAGTTGGGGCATTTTTGGTGATTTTGTATGTTTCATGTTTATATTGCTAATAGAATGCTTGTTAATGCTTATTATTGCTTGTTATGCTTGTTAATGCTTATTACGCTTGTTAAAGTTGATTGTTGATTGAAATGTTTATCCATTGTTGAGAATGCTTGATATCGCTCGTTTATTGCCTTATATCGAGTCTTGCATTGCATAGTGTCTCGCGCGTGAGTGATGGGCCTCTCTGGGTAGCCTCGGGTTGCCAGTGTTGGTTGCTCTAGCTCCGCTGCTATTCCCTCTTCTCGCTTGGGTTGCCTCCCAGGGAGATTTGGGTCGTAGATTGATGGATACTTCCGGGGTATTCCAAACTGGTGTTATAAGGTGGTTTGGGCCGGCGCGTCATCGTTAAAGTCATCGGAATCGTGATCGGTACATTACTCGCTCGAGTGAACCATAGCCTTCAAAGTGTGGTATAGCTTTGATTGGTTGTGTTAATGCTTTCTTTAGTTGTTTAATTGTATTGTTGTTTATATTGTATGCCTTTTATTGATTGTATTGCTTAACTGTACCTTTTTGCATTGCACGACCTTCTTTATCTCCACTTCGATATCTGTCTCGCCCTTACTGAGTATACGTGTTGTGTATACTCACTCCTCACCACCACATTTCAGGAAATGCCATGTTAGCTGGAAAGTTCGTGATTTCGTGAAAGTCTGTGCTTGAAGAGTTGTCTTGCGTGCCTATGTGACTTGAGTTGTCAAAGTTGTAAAGTTGTATACTTTTATGTTGTATGTAATTATTGTTAAAAGAAATGTAATATAAATCTAGATAAGTAGTTGGAATAGTTTGATAAGTTAGATTATGTATATAGTTAATGTAGCTTAACTTCAATGCATGGTTGTAACGTCCAAAGGAAAAGAATTAGAATGGCATGATAGTTTATTTTATGCAGTAGCCTAGTATGGTTTAATTGCCTAGATTGAATGTACTTGTCAAAATGAAAAAGATAGGTTAGTTTTTAAATTGGAAATGTATGTATACTTGCTGAGTTTAAATTGTTGAGAACCGAGGCTCGGATGGCCTTGAGAAAGTTTTGTATGGTTGGACACGGTGGTGGTCCATTTATATGCCATTACAGGTTTTACATTTCGCCTATAAACAGGGGAGACTTCGTCCGTTTACCCTGAAAATTTTGCCCGGGTTTGGTTTGGGTTGAGATTAGATCGATTGATAGAACCTCCGGTCTCGAGAGGGATCGGAGTATTACAAAACCCTTCACCACCGAGAAATTTGAGAAGTTCAAGAAGGTTTTGAAAATTACAAATTAAGAGGGGTGTTGAAAAATGTAATTTGCAATTTTCAAATAAAGACGACTTCTAGATGATTTGATCATCTAAATGGTCTAAGTTTGATTTAGAATTTGCAGCAGCACATCTTTGAACAAATAGTTGCAGAATCTTTTCTGTTGTACAAGTTAGAAAATTTCAGCCATCATGTTGATTTAAGATGTCCTAGATGTTTCATAATGCATCTATAAATATCATTGCATGTAAACTTCAAAAAGTAAGCAGTAGAGAATTGAAGCATTAAGAAAAAACTCTCTGCAACATTCATCAATAAAAATTCCAGCAATATTTCTTACTTTGCATTTTACTTATACATGTCCCATTTTCTCTTCCGCTGCCCCAACATACCCCATTTTTTTTCCGAATAACTTACTTTGCTGCCAATCCTAATATTACGTAATTTATTCAGCCTACTTTATATTAGATTATTATATATTAAATTCATCTTACTGTATGAGTTCACTCACTAAATCCAAATCCTACTTTATTTTGTAGGAGAATACATGGCTTTCGTAACAACTGCTGACGCTTGCGATGCAAATGAAGCACTTCTTGCTAATGGTGAACTGAGGGTGTTGCAACCTATCTTTCAGAGTTATGGAAAACGCAAAGTATTCTCAGGCCCTATCGTCACCCTTAAGGTGTACGAGGACAACGAGTTGGCAATGCAGATCGTTCAAAACAGAGGTGAAGGAAGAGTTCTAGTAATGGATGGTGGAGGAAGCATGAAACGTGCCATGGCTGGAGGAATTTTGACTGGTGTGGCTGAAAAGATGGGCTGGTCTGGGATTGTAGTCAATGGCTGCATAAGGGATGTTGATCAAATAAATAGCTACGATATAGGGGTTAGAGCCTTGGCAACAAATCCACACAGATCAGGCAAGAAAGCCATTGGTGAGAAGCATGTACCTATCTATGTTGGAGGCACCTTGATTCAAGAAGGAGAATGGTTGTATGCAGATGGTGATGGTATCATCGTCTCCAAAACTGTGCTCTCTGTCTTTCAACTTGATGATCCACCCACCCTTGAATCAATGTTACGTGATATACCCAATGGCGGAGCCATTAATGGGTCAGCTGGGCTGTACGCCTCACTACCTTGAAATAAAAAGTTATTAAAGAATAAGTTGAGATTGTTGTTTTTAAAAACTTTTTATTATTTTTTACTAAAAAATAAATTTAGATCCGTCATTATCATTTAAGTGTATCATGAGTATGTTGTGATCAATGTGTACTCGATTGTTTGGTTGTTGAATAAAGAGTTTTCTAATTCTGACACTTGGTGTTGAAATCTTATCGCTAAACTGCAAACTTTTAATTCTAAAATAAATCCTATGTAATTCAATTTATATAAATTCACGTCTTTGAAAAAAAAAATTAACTTCGATTTCTTGTAACATCATACTTCGTCTCTTATTCCTAGACAGTACAATGAATGTGCCGAAGAAGAGGTTTTTTTGTTTTTTTGTTTTTTTGTTTTTTGTTTTTGGCGACGTCATTGTCAAACAAATAGAATCTATTTTATACAAAGAAGGATAATTTTACAAATGGTCTTTAATGTTTGTATTTTTTTTTTTTTTCATTTTTATTGTTTCAAAAGTAATATTCTTGTTTACACTATTTTTTAATTTGTCCTTGTTATTTTAATAGTAACACGCTTAGTTCCCAAAGTTTTACTTTAGTTCCTTGTATTTTCATTTTTTTTTTCAATTTAGTCCCTAAAGTTTAATGTGTAAGTCACTAATTGAAATTTTATAACATGGATTAAACTGAAACTTTTTACAAATTTTATAGACTAAGAACATCACTTTGGAAATAATGGGAACAAATTTTTTTAAAAAAAAGTGTAACATTAAGTACTAAATTGAAACTTTTCACAATATTTGAGAACTAAAAACACCACTTTTGAAATAATGAGAACAAAATTACAAAAAAAAAAATGTAAATACCCGAGTCCATTTGTGAAATTTACCTTTACAAAAAAACACAATCGGGTATATATTGAACACACACTTTTGTTACATCACATGAATCATAGTGTGGGTGAACCATCAAACTAGAGAGAAAGCTTACTTTTTTTTAAATTATTTATTAAAGAGAAGCTTAAATCATATAATATATATTAAACGATGTTATACGTAAAAATAGATCTCACAATCTATTACAATTACAGCGAAGAACATACTAGGACCTTATAGTAGAAAGCTTAGTTTTTGATATTATGATACCATCACTATCTGCATAAAACCATTATATTCTCCATCTTCAATCAATGTTCCCCCAACATGAGTAGATACATGCTTCTCACAAATGCCTTTCTTGTTTGGTTTTCGAGGATTAGATGCCAAGGCTCTAACCCCTATATCACGACTATCAACATCTTTTATGCGGCCAATTGACAACAATACCAGACCAACCCATATCTTGGGCCAATTTACACAAATTTCCACCTGCCAAGGCAGTTTTCATGCTTCCTCCACCATCAATTACCAGAACTCTGCCTTCACCTCTAGTTTCAAGCATCTCTCTTGCTAATCTATTGTTGTCAATCACCTTAAGGGTGACGATAGGGCCTGAGAATGCTTTGCGTTTCCCGTAAATCTTGAAGAAAGGTTGCAACACCCTCAGATCACCACTGTCAAGAAGTGTTTTACTTGCATCACAAGCGTCGGCAGTTGCTATGGAAGAAGCCATGTATTCTCCTGCAAAATCTTCATCGTATTAACGTTAGAAGGATCGTGAATACAGACATGTAAGAATCCAATAATATTTTAATGTTGTTGGGCTTAATCTACTTCCACAAAGCATATTCAGATGAATAATTACAATTATGACTTTTACACACCAACCTAGAGGCATATGACATATAATTCTGGTACTATAGTCTAGTATGATACACCTACCTTATGGTGTATTGGTCGAAATTTCACGGCATGCATGATTTGTAGAATAGCTAATTTGATTTAGGAGTTAGCATAAGGGAAATGGAGAGAAACAAATCACGGTTTTAACTTTTAATGCAGAAAACAAGTCCTTCAACTTGTGACCATGCATGAGTATATCCAGTGAATGAATGACTCTTCCATATCAAAGATATGAACAACGATGACAACAGATAAACAACTATTAACATGATTATTTGATAAATATTAAATAGTAAGCGAAAAGCAGATGAATTAACAATAGATACTAATAACAAATTACAGGACCAATAATAATCAATACATTATTGTTCTAACACAATTTGAAGCATTACCCATCTTTCTTCAAATGTAAAGCTTTATCCTCGCCCTTAATCAATCTATATAAATGGTTCGTGCCAATAACTATATATATATTTATACACGCAGACACATTACACACACATATACATTGATGTGGTGTGTATTGTACCGTGATTTATGTTGTGGTGTGCATGTATAATAATTTATATAATAAAAATATATAAATATACATGATCGTGTATTGTACTGTGATTTATGTTGTGATGTGCATGTATAATAATCTATGTAATAAGAAATATATAAATATACATGATCTGAATGTTTAGGCTAATAATTTATGTAACAAATACACATGGTCTGATATGTTTTTTAATAGTTTATGTAACATAATAGGTTGGTTTGGTTTGCATGTTAGTAATTTATGTAATAAACTTAATTATATATCTACACACATGACATGACAAGATGAGATATTTCATCTGGACCGTTGATTGATCAATTAATGACGGATTTCCATCTCAATCATCGTTGACTTTGCCATAACCTAACGCATTGATTTTCGATCTTTTTTATTATTTTTTTACGATTTTGTGCATGATTTTCTTTATTAGCTTTCTTTTTTTCTTTTTCCTTTTTGGGTCAATCTTTATTAACTTTCCACTCCCATAGAGTTTATATATCACAATGCACCCTCTAAAGATATCATCATTCACCAAAATTACGGGTTAAAAAAGGTTTTGTAATTAAATTATTTTTTTTGGTAAAAAAACTAGCTAAAAATTCATAAAGGGCATTCATGATAACAACTCGTTAGTTAAAAACACAAAATCTAATTTTTTTATGTAAACTTTTGAAATACATTTTTTTTTTTTTTTGAATTTATAAGTTCTTGGAGTTCAAATTAATTTTCTAAAAAATTTATATGTATTAATTTTTACCTATTTTGATTTTTTTCCAATTTATAATTAAGCTTTAGAACTTCAATTAAGCTCTAAGCAACTGTGGTACTGTCTTAATTACTTTAGGTTTGTTAGGTCCCACGTTGGTTGGAAGTATGTTAAATGAGTAGTTTATAAGTAAGTGTGGTGAGATTAAGTAATAACCTTGGAATAAACATTTTATGCTAATAAATTTGAGATTAAAGTAGTTATTTTTAAGCATATTACAGTAACCTTGTTTCCAAGCTTGGTTTCGGTCGACTCCATAGCCACCTTCCCCCCATGACGTACCCTACTTATCAAATTTTTAATATTCTAATGGCATTAACTTGAAAACTTTCTAAAAGTTTTGCAAGTATAGCATTTTGGAACAATAAAACATTTAATGTGCCGATTGATGATCCTATGAGCCCTCTGGTGAGGAATCTGAAAGCATATATTTGTTAGGAACAAGTGGCATTTGTTAAATTTGTTAAACCATATCACGACTTATCTTACTAGGTGATTGTCTTATAAACTACTTCTACATTAATTTTTAAGATGATGCCCAAATTGGCAAACTATTTAGCAAACAGACAAAAAACTCTACAGACGAAAGTAACTTCTCTCTTTTTAATGAAATAATTTCAAAATTAAGAAATTAGAATTGCCCTCCATCTAATAATCGACAAGACCTTACAACACTACAACTTTAACAAATACAAATTAATGATAAGCATATACAACCCTATGCCAACTCATCATAATACTAGATCTTTTGTTTCCCGCTCATCTTACGTTGCTAATCTCTTTTTTAGCAGATTCCAAGAATGATCATTAAATTACTTGACCAATCTACAAATTATATTTTTACACATCAAATCGCAGTGATTATTACTATCCATTTCTAATTCTTATAATTTGGTCGGTAAGAAAATGTCAAAAGCTAAGGCAAGAAGAGGTCCCCCATGTCACGTACTAGTTGGTAGGTTAAAGAAGAAGGAAAGATTTAGCCTAAGATCGTCAAAAAAACAAAACGTGGAGGCCACGATAAATGTCTTTTTCCATAACTGTAGTAATCAAGGACCAATTATCTCTTAGCCCATGATGATAAATATTTTGGTGGAAAGTTTGGGATATCGGAAAAATATCTGTTTATATTTTAAGTTTGAATTAGTTAAAAAATTAATTTTTTTTATACCAGTCTTATATTTGATTAATTTGAACTCTACCTTTTTTCAAATGGAATCATGTGTGTTAAAATTTGACATTTCTGATACGAGTCTAAAAAACTTATCTTGAAGAGTTCTCCATTATTTAAAACAATAATATTAATAAATAATCTTGGTGGAGCCTTTGGTCTAGAATTTAAATCATCTAATAAAGTTGTCCCATGAAAACGCCATTTGAATCTATCCTTTTCCATATCCATGAAGAGCTCTTCCAATAGATGAAAAGTTTTGTAGACAATCATTTCATGTAAAAGTCCTTGCTAATCATGTAGTTAGATTGTGAAAAAACAGTTCCGGTAATTATTTTCCAATTCTTAATTACCAAATTTGCTCGCCCAAAAAAAAAAAGAAAAAAAGTAAAAAGAAATGAACTGTCATCAAAGGTGTAGAAAGTAAAACCAATCAAGTCTCTCTTACCCCACCCAAAAAAAAAAAAAAAAAAAAACCCAAATAAAACCAACCACAAGAGCTTTGTAACGTAAACTAGTAAGAAGTGGCAAATTCAAGATTATTATTTAGTGAATGTAAAAATTCATAATTTAGTACTCTTATATTGATAACCTTTTTCATTAAGTGCAAAATTAATTTTTTACCTAAAAATATACATTTAAAAAATACAACTCCAATTTCATATCTTAATGACTTCACTCTTATAATAAATGGGGGGTTACAACCCCCGCTGCCCCATGAGTGACTTTGCCATTGCTAGTAAGAATATTGTTATTTCACCACTCTAACATTAATTGATGCAAAGAAAAAACTATTAGTTCATCAAATTATTCGAATTCCCTCCATTTACCTTTTTTTTCATTTACTTGTATGTTTGCTCTACTACTAAATTGTACGTTCTTTTTTTTTGTGTGAGGTAAATAAGCACTTGTATTAATCAAAATTAGAATATGCCATGTTATTGGTCGTATTTGTAGTTCGTCTATGCCAAAATACAACTTAACTTGACGATTTTAATTTTGTAACTTATAATTCACAAAAATACAATGAAAATTGACAAACACAAAACTTATAATTTAACAATTAACAAAAATACTATGAAAAGTGACAAACACAAAACATAATTTATGGTATTATAATTTTGTATAAATACATAAAAAAGTTAAAATATAGATTAGATTGTTTTGATATTCATGAATTATTTAGAATTGGATTATAATAGGCAAATGGAAAGAGTAAAAAGGAAGTATATCATTTGATGTGTATTGTACGGCTTAAATCCCCTAAAATAAAATAAAAAAGGAATGGTAAAATAGAGAATTAAACCTCTTATGTACAAAGTATTGTTTGGTGACTCAAACTCATTCTTTTCTTAATTCTTCTTTTCTTTTTTTGGTCAAATAAGAAAAATTGTTGTTAAAGAGGATCATACATTAACTTACTCCAACAATAGATAATTCTTCTTCTTTTTTATTTATTTATTTAAATTTCAGTCGTGTGAACAATAGGTAGTTCATTGCATAGAGACAGTTGCAATGCAAAAGGAATTGAAGTTATCCTATTTTCTTTTTCTGGTTATAACATAAACAATTAAGCATGCTATGCCCCACGTGTGGTTTTTTTTCGTACCAGTGATTGTAAGAATAATTCTATCAACGTAATTGAGGGTACCAAATACCACTCACTGACGTGCCAAAACAGCTGGCTGGCCGTATGTTTAAAGAAACTCTACAACCCCGGAAACTTATTTTAAATAAAATTATATTTAATTTATTTTTTAAATTTTATAGTATAATTACGTGTTTTAATATATATTTTAAATTAATAAAAAAATTAAATAGTTTTATAATACGAAAATATAAATTAAAATTAAAATCTTTTATTTATAATAAAGGATAAATTTCACACTTAGTCTTTATTGTTTGTAATAATTTTTAAATTGGTCTTTAATATTTTAAAATGATTATATTAGTCCTTAATATTTATAAAACAATTCAAAATAGTCCATATTATTTAAAATTAGTCAATTTAATCTCTATTGTTACCTATAAAATTTCATTTAGTCTCCAAATAAGAATCACATGCATAAATTAAATTGAATTTTTTAAAGAAAATAATAGGAATTAAATTGAATTTTTTGAAAAATAATAATGATCAAATTAGTTAAATTTAAATAATAAAAACTATTTAAAATAACTTTTATAAATATTAAAAATATCTATAAATCTTTTTAAATATTAAGAATTATATTAAAAAAATATATAAATAATAAAAATTAAGTATGAAATTTTTTTTATAATAAATTATTAGCCGAACAATACACCTACGTTTTGAAAACAGCTCATACGTCTATTTTAAGCAAAATGCCAACTGAACCAACTTCACAAATCAACAACTTCAAAACCTGACGTTGAGACACGTTTCGAAGCTTAGCAGGTGGCTGTGGACTCTTTGAAAGAGCAAAGTGTCAAAGTCAAATATGTAATGCGGGCCCACACCCACTCGTGCGCTGAGTTTGGGACCCACACAACTCCTAATTATATTGATTTGTGAATTCAAGTGTTAGGTGGTGCATATGCCAAATCTTTGATAAATTTGACACACATGGTTTTATCTCATGGCTCTTTAAGTCTTTGGATATTAAGGAATGAAGATTGTGACATTTCAAAGTTTCAAATTCATTGATTGATCTCTGAATATAATCAATCAATAGGTGGTTGGCTTTAGACATGTTTGTACAATAAATTGAATTCTAGGCAATAAAAGATTAAGAAGGAATATCATGCAATAATAAATAAATAAATAAGTATAATTTACGATTTTAAAAGATTTTTTAAGAATATTTTTGGTCTTTGTACAAATATATTAGTCACCATGAGCTTCTATTTTAGGATAGTAAGTGTTTCTCAGAATATTAAGTCTAAATCAAACTCACTTGCCTTCCTCTTTTCTTTTCTTTTTTTAGAACATTTCTTTGTTTTTAACAAACAGGATTTTATTTTTTGAATTCTGCAATGTTTCTCTTATTAATAATTTCAAATTCTTTTATTTCTATATAAAAATTATTTCTTCACGAGTACGTTGACCCACTCCTCTCCTCTGTGCTACCCAACTTCTCAATTTATGATGAGCGATGACTGTTGAATTGGAAGCTTAAATTACATGTATAAACACTTTTAACACTTTCATATTTAAAAAGGTTTTGGAACCTTTTGCTTTCATAGGATGAGAGAAAACGTGTCTTTTGAATGGTGGCTTGTGGTTAAAAGGGTTGAATATTTGAAAGGATGCAATTGCATTAGGCTTCCACTAAGAAATATTCACTTGGTATATTGGTGAAATACTTATGATCATTTGAAAGAGTTGTGTTGATATTGTCCAAAAAACAAAAAGAGTTGTGTTGATTATCAAAGTTTAAACTCAATTATTAGGGAGAGACAAATCTATTAATATTTGAAAAAAGTATATCTATTCGTAATTATACGCATGAACATTAATATGAAATATACATGACTATTAAGGTTAAGTGACTATTAACCACAAAGCTCAATATTATATTGAAAGAGACATTAGAATTTGGTTTTCAAACCATAAAACCAATTGATTTTTTTTTAATCAATTATGGAAGCGAAATTCGAATATTCTTGACAAGCTTGTTATTCTAATTTTGAAAAATACAATCCCCTCCCATGTGGTGACTACTTTTTAAACAAATCAAGATTTAAGAAAACCCTCTCAACCACACACCTAAAAATTTTTTGGCATACTTTTGTCAATGCACAAAAGTATACGCATACGCCTTATATTTGTATTTTGGAAGGTATTTTAACTAGACCCTTTTGCATACTCACTTTTTATTATATAATAATGTAAATAAATAAAACCCCTCCTAATAGATTAACACACTGTTTGGCCTAGATTTTAAACAGTTAAAAGCGCTTCCTATGTGTTTAAAAACTGAACTAACTTATTTGACCTATTTTTAAAAGTATTTTTAAGTAAAAGGTAAAGCTGAAAAAAGTTAAAAATTGAGAAGTTCCAAATTAGAACTTTTCAAAAAATTTTTTTGCGAAACTGTTTTACATAATGCGAGAAGGTGTTTTTTTTTTTCCTCAAATATACCCTTCCATATTTTTAAAGTCCGATATTACCTTCAAAATTTTTAAAAGTTTAACGTTGTGTAACACAGGCCAAACAGTCAATAGCTTTTGTTCAACAAAATTTCTTACAAAAATTCTATATGTCAAAAGCTGAAATTTTCATAACTCCGCCAAACAGAACCTAAGCATTTAGATAAGGTGGTCAACAAATAAGGTATCAAAACAATGACAAAGTTATTCATGACTTAGTGGGGTTGTAGTCCCCACTCAACCAATTTATATTTTGAAAATATATTTATTTTGAGAATATTTTTAGATTAAAAATTAATTTACAATATTAAAATAATTTATTTGTATATAAGTATTAAATTGTATAATTTTTAACTTTTATTAAAAAAATTCTATCCAACCTATAAATTTCAATATTTTCTTCATTCATTAATATATTTACGTGCAAAGTCATAATTTCACATTATCTCATACCAAAAAGTCATTGAAATCTGCACGAACAAAAGATTTGAAAAGAATTAAGATGGCACCCGTGATTAGCATGAAAAAAAGATTACGTATCTTAGATGATAATTTCATAGTAAAAGATTTGGGGCCCTCTTATATAAGAGAGTCAAGGTCCACATATAATTTAATAGTGCGACATGTCTCTTAACAACTATTTTTTAATAAAGCAAAAGTGAAAAATAAAATAAAGGACGGTCCAAAAATCAGCCTGGTTTCTTTGCGAGGATTCCGCTACTCATAGTGAAACATAGCATATTTTAGCATTATTTGTCCACTAATAATGATAAAGCGGCTATCCTACCAACACACCAAGTAACTGCTCTCTCTTTGTTGCTTACGGTACGTTTCGTATTGGCGTGAGACATAATAAGAGTATCGTCTATGAATTAATATTATAGGTTTAAATATGTATTGTGTTAATTATTTGGAATGAATGAATTTAAAATTAAAAATAGTTATTTGTTTTTAAATTTATTACATTAATTAATCTTATTTGTGAGTTTCAAATTAGGAACGAAATTAGTTTTTTCTGGATCAACCCTAATAGATCTTATATTTGACTAACTTGAATTATATTTTTTTTTTTTTATAAAAAAACGGTCGTATATTTTAGAGTTTGACACTTTTAATATGAACTTAAACAACTTTCTATTTTTTTGGTATAATGGATGTGGAAATTAAAGTTCAAACTCAAAATCTTTAATTATAACATATTATTAATTAATCATTCTTAAACGAATTTTCAAAAAAGGTTTTTCATCATTTAGAAAAAAAAAAAAACGAATCTGATGAAAGGAAAGGTCTACCAAAGAGAATATGATTCACTCGTGAGTAGTGCATACTGACAAAGTGTGCCCCAACCCATGAACAAATATTGATAAAGATATATATATATATGTGTGTGTGTGTGTGTGTGATTTTTTATATATGTATAGATGCAAACGAGAGAGACTGTGTAATTTCCCCCTCAGCATCAAGCCCCAAGTCCCGCGCCCCGTGCCTCATGTGATGTTTTTTTGTATATTAAAACAAGCAATATAAATAAATACATCCACTTTCCAAGAAAAATTCTTCTTAAAAGACTAGTTATATTGTCCACACACCTACTAGATCTTTGTAAACATGAATTTAATAGTCTATTGCCTTTAAGTTTCTTTGTTGTTTTCTTAATGGTGCTAGACTCGAGTTTTCCCTCCCCCTTTGACGTGTTGCTTTGAATTTTGGAATTCAAGTTTTCGATTACGTTAAATTTTCAATTCTATAAACTCATTTTAAGGTTATAAACTCAGATATTATATATATATTCAAAAGAGTTATAGTCCAATTTAATTAAACACGTATATATTTCAAATTAAATACGTGAATAAATTACTTGTTCATGTCCTGAAACACATACACCTTGAAGTTGTTTTGAAATTTAAGTTGATTGTAAGATTATGGAGTACGTTTGAAAATTGTGTCAATACCTTATCATTTGGTTTTCAAGTCATGAAAAATTGTCAAGGATACACATTCTTTTTAAATATTAATTTCCAAGATCTGTGAAGTAATGTTGAAGTAATGGTAACTAATTAGATCTTTACTGACTAGGCTTGATATTCAGCAATGCACATATATAGTAAAATCTTTTTAAATTAATAACGTTGGGTTACTAAATTTTATTAATTTAGCGATATATTAATTTATTGATATATTAATAACTATTAATTAATAGAAATATTTTTCATTTTTTTGGCTTTATAGTAAATATATTATGATTATAATGTTTTTTTTCAGTCCAATTTGAAAAGATAAATAATAAGAATAGAAGATAAAATTTAATTTAGTAAGATTAGAAAAAAGTTATTATAATCTCATATCCAAGTCCTTGTGAGATTAGGATGAAAACTAATTTATCTAATCTTGTATTCTAATCCTTGTAGAATTATCTCATTTTTTCTCTTTAAATAATTAAATATGAGATTCAACTAGATTTGAAGTTCAACAAAAGACAAGATACTCTTGATTCATATTTTAAGAAAATCTCATAGTCAATTTATTATATACTTTTTAGCTAATTATTAATTTATGAAATATTTGAATCAATAAAATATAAAGAGAATTTTTTAAAATGTATTATCTTATAATTTTATCGAATTTATCAACTTTTTATACTCATCTTAAATTGAGACCGAACATTTTTATTAATTAAAATAAATTATTAATTTATTAAGTATTAATTTAAAAAAATTCTATTGTAATATACATTTCTCAACTACTTGATGACTCAGTTGGATCTCATAAAAAATTTGAACAAGTTCCCATATCAAAGTTGGCTGAAAATTTGGTAGGAAGATTAAAATATTTGCCAAAGGAAGTGAAAACTATCCTCCATATCCAAAACTAATGTTTCACTTAGAATCCCGCAAATTTGAAAGTATTTGTCCAAGATTTCACACCTATCAATCCAAAATAGTAAATTTGAATTATTATTTAAGTTATTCACACCACGCACATATAATCAAGCTGAACTTTAAATTTTTGTTTAGTAAGAACTAAATTTATTCAAAATTTAACATTCATATACGAGTAAAAGATTTTTTAAACTAAAAATACTTTAAAAATTCACATTTTTAAAAAATATAACTTTAATTCAGTCTTTTAATAATTAGACTTTTGAAATAAGAATAGACTGTAGTATCGATTGACTTGTATATAAATCCGTTCATGCCTATTAGGAGGGTATAAGCTATAAATGTAAGAATCTAACCTAATACTAGAACTGATGAAAGAGAAAGGATTGCATAGTGAAAAACAGTAAGATACAAAGCTGGAGTTGCCTCTCGTGCACTCAATTAGTCTCTCAATTAACAACTACTCAACTACACAAGATGAGAAAACAAACAAAAAGATAGCGTGTTTGCGTTGAAAAAATGCATTCAGTGAAAATTTCCAAAGGCAATACGTAGATGCCCCGCAACATCCAATTAGCCACTAAAGGTTGAGAGAGAGAGAGAGAGAGGGGAAAGAGAGAGGAAAAGAATCAAATCCCAAGCTTGACTGGGCCCAAAATGTGGCAAAGACACATATGGACCTCCTCTTTCTCTTTTCTTTCTTTCTTTCATCTAGAAAATCAAAAGTTTATGTCACGCCCCACAAAAACAGGCACCCCCCTCCCCCACCACCCACACACACACACACACACACACACACACACACACACACACACACTTTTTTCAAGACTACCAAAGCTGTCTATTGTTCGCCCTTAGGGGCATGATTCAATAATACTGAAGTGAAATTATAAATTTGAAATTTTATACTATTTTAAAATTTTATTCTATTTAATTTGATGTATGTATGAGATGTAATGTTACATTAAAAAATTTACCTGTTAGTAGTGTAACTTTACTAATTGAGTTATCACGTTATTCAAAAAAAATTATCTACTATTCTATCCTTCTTTCTTTCTTTCTTCTTAAATCCATCTATATGTTCCCTTTGAATTCGTTTTTTCTTTTTTGATTAACTCATTGCACAAAACTCCTATCACTTTGTAAGTCCTCCAAAAAAAAGGGGGGCAATAAAACTCTTAAAATTGTAGTATATAGTTTTCGACTTTGCCTTCCTTTTTATCCAAAAAAAAATAAAAATAAAAACGCAATTATAATGTAAGTTTCATGCATCATGTTGCTCTCTTTTTAATTAATTTTGTTTATTTGAATAAGCAGTATCATCGTATCTATATAACCGATTCTTACTAGTAAAACTAAACTTAATTTAGTTTGATTCAATTTATAATTTTTATTTCCCCTTTTCTTTTTCCCTCTTCAATAAAAATATATCTACTTCTCCCGGATAATCTGAAACAACAACAATTTCTCACCAAGCTTTTAAACTTTTTTGAAGTTAAAAGAAATATTTTTACATTAAACTCATATATACATAAATATAGGTGGATACATGCATAAATGAGTAGCATCATAATAAAAATAAAAACAAGTTTTTTCACAAATTTCTTGTGACAGCCGACAACTCTGAACATAGTACATAAACTCACAAAACACCAAAAACAAAAGACTTCAACATCTGCTGCTGCAATCTAAGCTAAAGATGTACTAAATCTGTCTGTCTATTCCAAAGTATCAATCTATCTATATCTCTCTCTCTCTTCTCTTAACAAACTCTCTGGGGGTTTCCTTTTTTTGGCCTTTTGGACTTGAAGGTGATAGCTGTTTAGCTACTAGTACTTGGCACCCACTAACACAACCATCTGGTAGTATTCTCCTCCTTCCCCACACCACCCACCAACCACCCCCTCAAGCACACACGTTTACTTTGTTTCTTGTCTTTTCAGAAAAACAAAAAACTTGTTTTACTTATTGCTGTCTTAAAATCTTTGTTTGGTGCCGGAAGTTTCGAGAATGATTTTCAGAGTATGATGTAAGATTGGTTTAAGTCGCCCTTTAAATCCAAAAAAGAAAAAAAATATATCTTTTCCTTTCTGGGTATTAACTCATAAATTTGTTTGGGTTTCTGTCTTTTCCATGTTATGTTTTCTCATCTTTTGTTTGTTTTTGTATTCACAGGTAAGTCCACTAAAGTTTGCTAAAAAATATATGGAGAAAAACGGTAAGCAAAGTGGGAAAATGGAGAGAGATGCATCAACAGCAGAAATAAATGTAGAGGAGAGAGGAAAAAGATAGATATTCTACTGCTTTGAACACGAGAAGAAAAATAGACGCGGGTGACGGATTTTAGCGACTCAACTTATTTCCGTCGCCAAATAGCTGTTAACAGTATTGATTTTCTGCAGTTGGTGGTATTTGCATCACAATCTGAAAAAGATGAGCAGCAATATATGGAAGATATCATCATCATCAGGAGGTGGAGGTGGTGGAATGGTCATGATAAAAGATGTTGTCTTTCTCATAGTGCTTATGAGCAGTTACTTTATGGTCTTAAATGCAAGACAATTGTCAAGTGGTGGTGGTGATGTTAATAATGAAGTGGGTAGTTTAATAGCTTTCAAGAGGTCCTCAGTTGAAGCTGATCCAAAAGGGTTGTTGAAAGACTGGATTGCATCTTCTTCAAGCCCTTGTTCATGGACTGGTGTTTCATGTTCTTCAGATGAGGAAGTTATTGAGCTCAATCTATCAAATGCAGAGCTAAGTGGCTATCTTCACATCTCTGATTTAATGGCTTTGCCTAGTCTCGCTCATGTTTATCTTAGTGGAAACCATTTTTATGGTAATCTTTCATTGATTACTAGTACTCAATCTTGTAGCTTTGAGATTCTTGATTTATCAGCCAATAATTTATCAGAATCGCTTGTTGCAGACCCTTTGTTGCTTTCTTGTAATAAGCTAAGCTCTCTAAACTTGTCTAGAAATTCAATCCCAGGTGGGAGTCTCAAGTTTGGACCTTCACTATTGCAACTTGACCTCTCCAAGAACAAGATTTCAGATTTGAGCCTATTGAATTTTTCCCTCTCGAAATGCCAGAACTTGAATTTTCTTAATTTCTCAGATAATTTGCTGAGTGGAAGGCTAGATAGCTCTCTCTCTTCTTGCAAAAGCCTTTCGATTCTTGACTTGTCGTATAACCATTTTGATGGAGAAATACCAGCTACCCTCATAGCAGACTTAGCTGTATCTCTGAAAGTTCTTGATCTTTCACATAATAACTTCTCTGTTGATCTCAATAGTCTTGAATTTGGAGCTTGTCATAATCTCACTGTGCTCAATTTGTCTTCCAATGGACTTTTTGCTGCTCAGTTTCCATTTAGTATAACAAATTGCCAGGGTCTTGAAACACTTGACCTTGGGCATAATTTGCTTCATCTCAAGATACCAGGGAATGTTTTAGGGAAGTTAAAGAATTTGAGGCAATTGGTTTTATCTCACAATCAGTTCTTTGGGGATATACCATTAGAGTTGGGGCATACTTGTGGCACTTTGGAAGAGCTTGATCTTTCTGGAAACCAGCTAACAGGTGGGCTGTCTTCGACATTTGCAGTTTGCTCATCGCTCTACAGCCTAAACCTGGGTAATAATCAACTTTCTGGAGATTTTCTGAGTACTGTTGTCAGTTACCTTACAAATCTGAGAGATCTTTATGTACCGTTCAATAATATAACTGGCTTGGTTCCACGAGCGCTGACGAATTGTAGTCAGCTTCAGGTGCTGGATCTTAGCTCGAATGCCTTCACAGGAAATGTACCTTCTTGGTTCTGCTCTGCAATACCGGCCTCTTCTCTGGAAAAGTTGTTGTTGCCGAATAATTATCTTTCAGGATCAGTGCCATCGCAACTTGGAGACTGCAGGAACCTGAGGACTATTGATCTCAGTTTTAACAGCTTAACTGGTTCTATCCCGGAAGAAATATGGAACCTGCCAAATCTTTCTGATTTGGTCATGTGGGCTAACAACCTCACAGGTGAAATTCCAGAAGGCATTTGCATCAAAGGAGGAAATCTTGAGACCCTGATTCTCAACAATAATTTTATAAGTGGAGCCCTTCCACAGTCCCTTGTTAATTGCACTAACTTGATTTGGGTTTCGTTGTCCAGCAATCGGCTAACCGGGCAGATTCCTGCTGGTGTTGGAAATTTAGTTAACCTCGCCATCTTCCAGTTGGGAAATAATTCACTGACTGGACCAATTCCATCGGGACTGGGAAAGTGCTCGAACCTGATATGGCTTGATTTGAATAGCAATAATCTGAGCGGTCCCATTCCCCAGGAGCTTGCTGATCAAGCTGGCCATGTGTTCCCCGGAATTGTTTCAGGAAAGCAGTTTGCCTTTGTGAGAAATGAGGGTGGAACAGCATGCAGAGGTGCAGGTGGACTGGTTGAATTTGAGGGCGTCCGACCAAATAGGCTGGCCAATTTTCCTATGGTTCACTCTTGTCTGTCAACTAGAATTTACACTGGTGTCACTGTTTACACTTTTACTGCCAATGGCAGCATGATTTACCTTGATCTCTCTTACAATCATTTGTCGGGAAATATTCCAGAAAACTTGGGTTCAATAAGCTTTCTGCAGGTTCTGAATTTGGGACATAACAATTTAACTGGAAGTATACCTTTCAGCTTCGGAGGTTTGAAGTTAGTTGGAGTACTGGATCTTTCACATAATAATCTTGAAGGTCTCATTCCTGGGTCATTGGGGGGTCTCTCATTTCTCAGCGACCTTGATGTGTCAAACAATAACCTTTCGGGGCCTATTCCTTCAGGCGGGCAGCTGACTACGTTTCCCACTTCCAGATACGAGAACAATTCAGGCCTCTGTGGGCTTCCCCTGCCTTCTTGTAGCTCTAGCAGTATACACCATTCATCAAGCTCTGATGGTCGAGGGAAGAAGAAAAGTGTGACTGTAGGAGTGGTCATTGGGATAATGGTATCCCTTCTCTGTTTGATCATGCTAATTATTGCCCTTTACAGGGTAAAGAGACATCAAAAGGAGGAAGAGAGAGAGAAATACATTGAAAGCCTTCCTACCTCTGGCAGTAGCAGCTGGAAATTTACAAGTGTGCCTGAGCCTTTAAGCATTACTGTGGCAACTTTCGAGAAGCCTCTGCGAAAGCTAACCTTTGCACATTTGCTTGAAGCAACCAATGGCTTCAGTGCTGATAGTTTGATAGGCTCCGGAGGTTTCGGTGAGGTCTATAAGGCCCAACTAAAAGATGGATGTGTTGTTGCGATAAAGAAGCTTATTCATGTAACAGGTCAGGGAGACAGAGAGTTCATGGCGGAAATGGAGACTATAGGGAAAATAAAGCATCGGAACCTAGTACCTCTGTTGGGTTACTGCAAAATTGGAGAGGAGAGGCTTCTTGTGTATGAGTACATGAAGTGGGGAAGCCTTGAGTCTGTTCTTCACGATACAGACAAAGGAGGGGGCACAAGGCTTAATTGGGCAGCTAGAAAAAAGATTGCCATTGGATCAGCTAGAGGACTTGCATTTCTCCACCACAGCTGTATACCTCACATAATTCACCGAGACATGAAATCTAGCAATGTGCTCCTGGATGAAAACTTTGAGGCTAGGGTGTCTGATTTTGGAATGGCTAGACTGGTGAATGCCCTTGACACTCATCTTAGTGTGAGTACACTTGCTGGAACACCAGGTTACGTGCCGCCAGAATATTATCAGAGTTTCAGGTGCACCACGAAGGGAGATGTCTACAGTTATGGTGTTGTGTTATTAGAGCTTCTGTCAGGCAAGAGGCCGATAGATACAGCAGAGTTTGGCGATGATAACAATCTTGTTGGTTGGGCAAAACAGTTGTACAAAGAGAAAAGAAGTCACGAGGTACTTGATCCCGAATTGATATCAGATGCATCAGGTGAGGCTGAACTGTACCATTATTTAAGAATTGTCTTTCGATGCCTGGAGGACAAACCTAACCAAAGACCAACGATGATTCAAGTCATGGCAATGTTTAAAGAGCTACAGGTGGATTCAGGAAGTGATATTCTTGATGGGATCTCTGTTAAAAATGCAGTAATTGAGGAATCACAAGAACAAGAGCCTTAGTTGATAATATCTGAATATGCTAGATCAAATTTACTTTGATGTAGCTTCCTCAGGACAGGACCATTTGTAGCGAAGATGTAGCTACAATGATATAAACCTCTGGGATTGGGGAGACTAGCCATTGTATATAAATATAAGACTGGAGAAGGAGAGAAACCATGTCAAGAGGGACCTTTCTAGGTGCTAAATTTGGATTCTGTCTTTTCAGAATGTCCTCGAAAATTTGTTCCTTCACCTTGGGTTTCTGTCTCTCATCAGAATATTACTGACCATTGTGGTTCATTTTTTGTTATACTAGTTGATATTTTTGTCAACAGATATGTTAAATTCGGATTTTGTAAAGTTGTAATCTTGTAGCAATAGTTTTTATCACGGATATTGAAATTTTTGAAGCATTATTAATCAAAGCTTTTGCCTGAATCATCTGAAATGAAACTATATGTTACTCTGTGGATCCAGTGATCTTTCTGGAATGTAATTTGTTATGACACCTTATGAACAGGTGATTTTGTTTTTAAGTTCTAGGTTGATATAATATATGCTATAATTTGTTTTTGAGAATATGACTACTATGAGTGATATTCCCATTTCAATGCATTTCTACATGGCTCTCCAGTGACTACTATGTGATTTGTATTAAAAATTCATATTGATTTAGATCAAGAATGCTTTAAATTCATGCTAGAGATCACGTTTCTTTCCATTTGTACTTTTGTTTGGCAACTAGAAGATAGCACCTTTACAGTTTTCTGGGCGAACATCGATATTGCATGTTGTCTAATCTTCTCCTTATCCATCCTCCTTTCTGTAGTCTCCATTTCTGCAGAGATATTGAGCAAGTAGTTCTTGTTGTTATACATATTGTACATGCCGGTACAACATACATTTCCCATACGGTAAGTTACTTAGCAAGGGGTAAGCTTGGAGATTGTCCATCACGGAATTTGTAGTACTCTTACATCTTACAGGTATGCGTAGCAGGAGTAAAGAAATACTTGTTGATTGCATTGTATCCAACTTTTTTCATCTGCAGAACTCTTTGTTTTCGTTCTATGTTCGAGGGATAATTTTGTGTCCTGCTTATAACTAGTGTCATATTTGTTGACTGCATTGAATCCAATATTTTCATCTGCAGAAGTCTTGTTTTTGTTCCATGATCGAGGGATAATTTGGTATTATGCTTATAACTTGAGCCATTTGAGTAAAGAGATACTTGTTGACTGCATTGAATCCAATTTTTTCATCTGCAGAATTGTTATTTTCGTTCCATGTGAGTGATGAGTTTAGTGTTCTGCTTATAACACAGAGTCATTTCATGAGTTTCTCAATGCTTTCCATGGCACTGAAATGTGAACTGTGATTCCAGTTGCACCTGATTATGTAAGACTAGCAAACTATTTTCTTCACTTATGCTCAAGGATTGAAGGGGAACTTTCGTGCAACGGTAAGAGTTGCGCTGTGTCGCCTAGAGTCACGAGATAAAGTGGAAACAACCTCTTATAAGAATACAAGGTAAGTCTCGGTGCTTGAATGGTATTCGGAGATTATAGGGACCGGATTCACTAAATTAGGTTCTTTGGGGTATTACATCACTGCAATTCTGTGTATTTTGTCACCCATTATGACACATGTTTCTTTCTAACAGTTGATGGATATTAATGAAAGCCCTGTTTACGTTCTTCTCAACCCTTCAATCAATCCTGCACAAAAGGATCTTCCTGTTACCATTTATGAAAGTGGTGAGTTTATATTTCTATTCACATTAATCTTTTGTTGTTAAAGAGGAAGAAATAGAAATAGAAAAAAAGAGACCTACGAGGACAACACGAAAGGAAAATCCACCGTCTCTGAATTCCAGCAATAAATTCTTAATATACAAAACCGTATTTTCTGATATTTCTTCTTCATGAACATTGCATGTTGGTGCAAAATGTAGCCGCTGCCTTCTTCAATTATCATTTGTCGAAAATTACTTTCGTAAATTTTGTAAAATATTTCAGATTCTACCTTGCAAAACTGTGATTCCCTTGTTTATGGAACCTGCTAGTTAAATGACTTTTGTAATTCTCTTCATTTTCTAATTTATTGGCATAACGAGTTTCTGTCTCTCGTATTTTTTAGAATTGCATGTTATTGATGGGATCCCACAGCTTATTTTTGTCCAAGCAAGCTATAACATAGAGGTTTGTAGTTTTTATTTTTCCATTAAATATGGTGTGAACCTCATAAAGAAGTTTACTGAATCACTTTTCTTTATCCCTTCGAAGACTGTTGAAGCAGAAAGAATCTCTGTTGATCATGTTGCACATCTTAAACCATCTGATGGCGGCTCTGCAGCAACTCAATGTGAGCGTTTCCTTACTTTAACCTAGATTCTTCTAACTAATATGATGCATTCTCTATTCAAAGTAATACTATATTTTTCTTTGTTGAGATATGCACCCTTCTTTCTGGTAGCAGCAAGTTTGCATGATACCTACAGATGGCATTTCTTTGTATAGTGGCTGCTTACCTTACTGGCATACACAGTGCTATCAAGATGCTGAATAGCAGAATCAGAGTCCTTCATCACTATCTTCTTTCTATGCAAAAAGGTAAATGTCTGTTCTTTTGGAGGTGAAACTCATAAACAGAAATGTGTTTTGAATGTGTGTCTATTGTGATGCATGTTGTACTATTTTTGCGAGGTAAGATTGGGGGTTGGGTGATTGCTTCTAGTTAAGTGATCTAGCAACGTAATGTTATGTCTAGAACAATTTTTCTTGATGGTTGCATCTTTTGAATGTTTTAAGAGCTTCTGATGATTGGAGGTCTTAGTGATGAAGTTTGGATAAACTTTGCCCGTTTCTGATTGAAATGACTGCTGCAGGTGAAATCCCTTGTCAAAATTCATTGCTTAGGTAAGTATCTAGTCTACTAAGAAGATTACATGCCATTGAGTCAGAGAAATTTCAAGATGATATCTTGATGGTGAGTGCTTTCATGACTCTAACGAATTCATCTATCGTTAAAATGTTATATTTCTTGTATGCTTTTGAAAAGTCAAATAAGTGTTTGAAGGAAGGTATTGGTCGTAAGCCTTGTTCATCTCCTTCGTTTTCACTTTTATACCAAACAAAGCCTTTATCTCGAAATTCATTTAGTTCTACATCAGTGGGAGAGATTTTGCTTATTAAACTTGTGCGGTGTGCTGGATCATGGGCTCATGGTTTACTTTGTTTGCAGGAATACAATGACACATTGTTGATTACTTACCTGGCAATGCTCACCAACTGCTCAAGGTACTATAAAAGCCTCAACTTTTCCTTTCACGTTTGTCCAGTATGAAGTTCTGCACTGAGATTTTGACTGATGATTTTGAAGGAAACTTGAATGGAGTGGATTCTTTCATTTCTAATGCTGATATCTGTAAAATGAAAAGCAATCTACATGGACCATATCCATAATAGCCTTGGACGCTCTTAGTGGGTTATATTAGTATCCCATAGAGAACTGTGGTTAAAAGGCCCTTTTGACTTTGTCTGCATCTAATGAAGAACACATTCGTTGACCATAATTCTTTGAATTTGTCTGAATCTTTTAGTTCATATGATATAGATTAGAAAGTATATGTTATTTTTAACATCTCTGCTATGTTAGCTTGTGAGTTGAATGATTGCTATTAGATTAAGATTTTCTAGTTATGTATTTTCTTGTTACTATTTTGTTACGAGTTATGGAATTGAGTCTGCAATATCAGTATCCAATTGGTACGTTGTGGTCCATGTCCTGGAACGTTATGAATTCTTATGTCCTGGAACGAATTTGAAACATGATATAAATGGCAAAGGAGGATGCTTTGAGACAGAGTCTCCTAGAGAAGCATCTAGGATATGTGAAAATATGTTATGAATACTTTACTGAAGTTGAGGCTGCAATGACCAGATTGGTGTAAAGTAGCTGTACGGGTGGGGACTTGGATTTTCTCTTCTACTTATTCTCTTATTTATCAGATGAGGCGTATTATGGGCTATCAGATTTGGTCTTTTAAACCTCAACCGTTCATTTCAAATTTATTTTGACTGCCTTTCTCGATACTAAAATTTAAAATGAGGTGTAAAGTATTACTTTTACTCCCTCAACCTATCTTGCAAAACCCCAAACGAAAGACCTTTAGTTGAACAATAATTTTAGTTGTTTATTCGTTTGTTTTGTTATAAGCTGACACAACTAATACAACATGTGAACAAAGTGGATGCTGAAAGTGATTTGTTATCTTGAATTGAGCTGAACTAAAGTAGTTTGAAACTATTTGTATCTTAGTATTGGCTTTGGAGATATCTTTGAATGCTTTTGCCCGAGTGTAAATTTTAGCTTTGACTTCTCGTCACATCTGACATTCGTCTCTTTCTCCTGGGCAGTACAATGAACGACCTGGTAGACAAGTTTAACACTGCTTACGACAGGCATAGCCGAAGGGGTGGTCGAAGTGCCTTTATCTGAAGCTGATCATCTTGTTTAAAACCTCCCTGCACGGTTGACTCGCCTGTGTGTGTAGTAGCGGCAGGACATTTTAGTTTAGATATCGTGCTTGCAGTGATTATAATGATATAGGAATCAAAATAGTTATCCTGTTTTCTCATCATTTTTTTCTGTATGCTTTTGCCCATTGTTTTTATTTCCTTACGCTTAATTTGGAAACCTTAATGTCGGTGAATCTGGGAGAGGGGGTATTTCTTACTGTACAAGCATTTAATTAAGTTTTGGCTGTGTTTTGTGTATACTTCACGTATTTGTGATGGGTCTTTTAAATGTTGTTGGTGGTATCATCTGGTATTCGGGTATCTCCAATGGGTACCCACTATTTACAAGAATTTATTATTTTTGGTTATTTTTAGAGATTTAGGTTTCTAAAAATTATTATTATTGATTTAAATATATATGGAGTTTACTATTTTTGCCAACTTTTGAGTTAAAATAGAGATTTAATTTATTTTTTTGGCTTTAAATTTAGAGACTCAAAAAGTGATTGAATTTTTATTTTGGTGTAAAAGTTGACAAAAATAGTGAGTTTTATGTATATTTAAATTATTAATAATGATTTTTAAAGATTCAGATATCTAAAAATAGTTAAAAATAGTTAATTTTTGTAAATAGTGGTGCTCATTAGGGATACTCTTTAGGGCTTCTTGATATTATACCCAGGCAAAATATGGGATTAACGAAAAACTACTCTTTGTCTCATTCTTTTTTAGGTTAATTTTAGTAAGCTTTGTGCTTAGTTAATTTAAATCATATCTCTTTTCGAGTGGATCTTGTGTCCTTGGGGTTGGATTCTGGTGTGATCCCGGCTCCTTAGTTTCTTAGTTATGTTATAAAAGTGTGACTCGTACGCTAAATTGATATTTTTTGAGAAGTAGTAAAGATGAATTAAGATTTTTTTAGAGAATAATAAGGATTAAATTGATTAGTTTTTTTTAAAAAAAGATATGAATTTGAAATTTTAAAAAAATAATAATGTCGAAATTAATTTTTTTTTTATAAATAACAGGCACAAAATTAAAAGAATTTAAATAATAAAGATGAAATTATAACTTTTAAAAAACAATAGAAACTAAATGCCACATTTTCCTTTGTCGGTGGTGGGTGCTTCCAAATTAGGTGAGTGGTGTGTGGTAATTACGGTGTGCCAAGGAGGGGTCAATTTTTAGGTGTGTCAAAGGAGGAGTCAAATTTTAAAATGTTCGAGTTTATTTATATTTTTTATTTTTTTTTATTTTGGGTCTATCACATATTTAACTTTTGATTTAAAGACAAAAACCTCTATGAGTTTATCAATAAAATCCAAACTCCCTCATAAGTTATTTGATTTACTCAAATTCCCCCATATCATCTAACCCCACCAAACAATCCTCAACTATGAAGGACATTTTAGTCTTTTTATTTAAATAAGATTTAAAACAAATAATTACCCAAAAAAACTCTTCACACACGCTCATACACCCACAAAAACTCTATTTCTTTCTCTCACACACACACACCCACTCATACAACACACAGAACACCACACGGCACACATATACACTGATTTTTCTTGGAAGGTACCACACGAATGTGAATTTGTTGTTTGCCATCATATAAATCTTGGTCTTCTTCTTAAGGTATTGGAAGAAGAAGCTTTAATAACCAAATATCCTTGTTATCAAATGATTGAACAAATGGGAAAATTTTATTTATAATACTTAGTTGACACAACACCCAAACACACACCAAATACTACAAATAACTAATAAATACAATAAAGTAAGTACACAATATCTTAAAAAAATGTATTCAATTACCCTCCAAAACATAAACACATCAAGTATACATTGATAAGAGCACACTCAGTACGCTACAAAAAAAATTGATTTTCGGCGGCATTTTTGACAGCCTTTTGTGGCGCATGAAAATGCCTCGAAAGACCTGTGCGGCATATTCCAAAATGCCGCACGATCTGCCGTGTTTGTCGCTGTTGCTAAGACTGTCTTTAGTAGAGTCTCTAAAATAGAGACTCTGGTATTGTATAATTATTAAGTAATATAATTTATTTGGTGAAATAAAAATTCATAAAGTAGATATTAAAATCATCAAAAATAGGCTCAGGTCTCTAAAAAGTACAGAGTTTCTAAAAATGTTAACAAGAGACTACTAAAGACAGCCTAAAGGTTATTCACAACAGTATTACAAAAACGACGCAAATGGAAGCGTTTTGTTTAACCGCCAATAAAGAATTTCAAGGGCGGCGATTTTGAGAAGTTACAAAAGGGTACGCAGCTGGGGGTAGAAAAACGCCGAGATATATATACATTTGCTGCAAAGTACCATAAGATGAATTCTGCTTGCGGCCCTAATAAATTGCGTTTTTTTTTTTTTTTAAATTGCTGAGAGAGGTTTTTATAGTTTTTAAAAAGGCACTATTTTTTTTTGGGCAGTTGGGTAATGTGATTCCAATGTTTCTTTTCATGATTTCAATTTTAAAATGATCATAATAACAATTAACAGTCATATTTCATAATTGATAAGATCTACTAAATTCTCTAAATATGTTGCAATTCATAGCATCTCGAACAATATTTCACTGATTTTATGTCATTGATGCATAATTGAAAAAATTCCAAAACCATTACTGGAATAAACATCATTTCTTAGATTGTCAATGTATCAAATTTATCGCTAATGACACCAAACATCTAGAAATGACACTTTTCTTTGCCGTAACATGAAATGTTTCCCCCCTCCAACCATACCAAGCAGCAACACTAACCAACTGTAAGAAAGGAAAAATTATGCAACGATGAATATATGAAGAAGTAATAATTAGTATTCAAAGCCTTGACCTCCTCTTGACTTTCTTCACATTAATTGGTATTCAAAGCAAACTGTCTCATACCCACAAGAAAGAAATTATTGCCAACTTAATAGAAAGATAGTAAATTATCTTTTGAAGGCAAGATCTACACTGAAATAACTTACCTCAGGAGGGGATTGCCATTTAATCTGGGGAATGCAAGACAGTTTCCCTTTCGATGAGTTCCAATTTGTGAATGCCTCTGAATGTGTCAACATACCACGCTGGAATAATTCAAAAAGAATTTTTTGAGTTTCGTGTTTCCCCACCAACTTTAGCAGGGAAATCCTTCTACAGAAAGATTTTTACTTGTTAAATGGTAAATAACAACCTGTTTCATCATCCTTCTAGAACTACAGTAACCTAAATAATTCAGAGAGGCGGGTCTGGGTCTGGGTCTGGGTCTGATATTAGAGGCTCACAACAGAAAAAGACGGGGGGGGATCACAGGCACATCCTATCCAAACAACATACCAAAAGCAGAGGACACAACACATTAACATTCAAATGTAAGGCACGGAAGCTGACGATTGAATATTTCACTTGTGAATGAAAGAGGAAAACATCACATGCATCGCTCACAACAAAAGTGTACGTAAATTCTTAACTTTTTTATTCAATGTATGTTGCCACATAATATTTCTGCCGGGTAAGCACAATCAAATCCATGTCATATGCATTATAAGAAGAATAAAAGAGTAGCAACCTTCAAATGTCTATATACCAAAAAATATCCAGATTAAGCTTTAAGCATATAAACTAGGTCCAACTATAGAAACAATTACAGCGTGCAACCTACCTCACCACCCCTGGCCATTTCTCTTTGTTGGAGTCCCTTCTTTAATTTGACAAGAGCTTTCTCTACAGAATAAGTTGTTAAGAAGAAAAGCAAGTTTGATAAGAGCTTTGATTTCGCTATCCCAAAAATAATAATCATGGCAAGTGTTCATGCTGTATAAACCACTTCTTCAGGCTAAGATTTGCAGCAAACATTTCATTGCTAGGCTTTGTTCTTGTAAACACTTCCATCATCATAATACCAAAACTATAAACATCACATCTTGTTGACACTATTCCTTCTAATCCATATTCTGCAATTAGATTGACAACTAAATCACAAGTTTAGAATTCAAAATATTATGTAGAAAAGAATCATCGAAAGCAAATGTTGAAGACTTCACCTGGTGCCATATAGCCCAATGTCGCAAGAGTAATAGTATGGCTAATACTTTCCCCTTGACCCAACAACTTCACAATGCCAAAATCACTCACGTATACCTTCTTCATCAAGGAGAGGATATTTTCCCGAACACTCAAACATCATAAGATACAAGAACCATGTTACACAATTCTTCCCACAGCTGTAAAGGGTGCTTTAAATTTTAATGTAAAAGGAAGAACCATTGTTTACATTACCATTTGATTGCGCGCTCTAGCAAGACTTTTCCTCTCAGAATTATGATTCAATTTTTGCAAAGCATGAGGGTCGGACCCTCGTTTTGAAAGCGCCTACAGAAAAAAAAGAAGTTAAATATAGGCTGGAACACAAATCAGATTATGATTCACAAATTCATAATATTAGGCAGTGGAAAACATAATTACCATTTCCTTAAAAACCTCTAAATCTCCTTTCTCAAGAGCTCAAAAGAGAACTTTGACTGGCATAAAAATGATAATAACATGTCAATACAGAAAATAACAAATCAGGATAACTTAATTGTAAAAGACTAGCAAATCACCAACCTCAACAAGTTGAAAATGTTTTGCTTGTAACGTTTTTGGCATGTGTCTCCATTCATCGGAAATAGGGAAACCCCTTGTAAGAGTGCCTGAAAAGCTTTGCAGTTTGATTGATTGGTGGAAAATAGCACGTTCATATCTAAAAATCAACCTAACTAAGCAACTTACTAGAAATCCTTACATTGTCCTTCTCTGTTTATTAATTTCTTCTTAATACTATGATTCCCCTTCTAGATAGATATTTGAATGTATATACGATTTTTTCTCAAAAAATTTTCTACTGCCTCAAGACTACAGACTATGAATTTCTTCCTAATTCTATTCTGTGACTATAAACGTTGCTCAAATTAATTTGAAACTTTAAGCCTTTTTAGCTTTGAACCAAAACAAAAACTAATTTAAAAAAGATCACCAAAAAAATCTCACAAATGTTATTTCACACAAAATAAAACAATAAAAATAGAGAAAAATAATAATAATATATATATATATATATATATATATATATATATATATATATATTTGAACCTTGCAACTGCCAATAAACGCCGAGGAAATTCACAACACAATCTTCCTCATTTACGGCGGTTCCATAAACGCCGCACAAAAAGCGCTGAGAAAGCACATCTTTTTTGTAGTGGTATAAATCTATATTTAGATAGATTTCAACACCCAGTGTCAAATGAGAATATTCTTTAGGTTAAATCCACTTAATACCTTTACTTTTTACATATTTTGACACTTATTAATCAAAATGTTTAACTTTAGTCACTTATTACTCCTTAACCCAAGTCAAAACTAACAGAATTAACTCTGTTAAAAATTATATTAAAATTTCCATTACACCCTTTTGGTTGGGTGTGTCGTGTTTGTGGTGGGTGCATGTGTCTAGTGTGTGTGAGAGATTTTGTGTAAAAGTGTGGTAAGTGTGGTCTGGTGTGTGTGCGCCATGTGTGTATCTTGTGATTTTGTGTGTACATGTGTTGTGAAGAAGAAGAAGAACATGGGAAGAAGTAAAAAGAAATACAAAATGAAAAAAAAGAAATAAATAAATAGAAGGGCGTAATGATAATTTTAGTAAGTGGCTAAAGTTAAATATTATGGTTAATAAATATTAAAATATGTAAAGAATAAGAGTAGTAAGTGGATTTAATTCTACTCTTTATTCAACAACCAAACAATCGGACTACAAATTGGATCACAATACACTTATGGTACATTCAAATGACGAATCAAGAATTACTTTTCAGTGGATCACAATACACTTATGGTACATTCAAATGACGAATCAAGAATTACTTTTCAGTGAAGGCTAATAAAACGTGTTTAAAAAAGATAAATCATAACTCACTCTTTAATGATTTTTCATTTTAGAATAAACTGAGTTATTAATAGCTCCGTAATAGGGTGTAGTCCCCGCTGTCCCATTAATGACTCCGCTGTTTGATATTTCACGTAACATTGATTCAAGGGTGGGTGGATCATCAAGCTGAAAGACAGAGAGCTTAGTTTTGGAGACGATGATACCATCACCATCTCCATGCAACCATTCCCCTTGTTGAGTCAAGGTGCCTCCAACATAGATAGGTACATGCTTCTCACCAATGGCTTTCTTTCCTGATCTGTGTGGATTTGTTGCCAAGGCTCTAACCCCTATATCGTAGCTATTTATTTGATCAACATCTCTTATGCAGCCATTGACTACAATACCAGACCAGCCCATCTTTTCAGCCACACCAGTCAAAATTCCCCCAGCCATGGCACGTTTCATGCTTCCTCCACCATCCATTACTAGAACTCTTCCTTCACCTTTGCTTTGAACGATCTGCATTGCCAAATCGTTGTCTTCATACACCTTGAGGGTGACGACAGGGCCTGAGAATACTTTGCATTTTCCATAACTCTAAAAGATAGGTTGCAGCACCCTCAGATAACCACTAGTAAGAAGTGCTTCATTTGCATCGCAAGCGTCAGCAGTTGTTACGAAAGCCATGTATTCTCCTACAAAATAAAGTAGGATTTGAATTTAGTGAGTGAACTCATACCTAGTGAAGAATCTAATATATAATAGATTCTCAACTATTAGGGAGAGACAAATCTATTAATATTTGAAAACGTGTCTTTTGAATGGTGGCTTGTGGTTAAAAGGGTTGAATATTTGAAAGGATGCAATTGCATTAGGCTTCAACTAAGAAATATTCACTTGGTATATTGGTGAAATACTTATGATCATTTGAAAGAGTTGTGTTGATATTGTCCCGAAAAAAAAAAAAAAAGGAGTTGCGTTGATTATCAAAGTTTAAGCTCAACTATTAGGGAGAGACAAATTTATTAATAATTGAAAAAAATATATCTATTCGTAATTATACGCATGAACATTAATATGAAATATACATGACTATTAAGGTTAAGTGACTATTAACCACAAAACTCAACATTACATTGAAAGAGACATTAGAATTTGGTTTTCAAAGCATAAAACCAATTGATTTTTTTTAATCAATTATGGAAGCGAAATTCGAATATTCATGACAAGCTTGTTATTCTAATTTTGAAAAATACAATCCTCTCCCATGTGGTGACTACTTTTTAAACAAATAAAAGATTTTGTGAGTAAAATGTATCATATTCCTTTGTGTTTTTACAAAGTTGTATTATAAACCTTGTGTTTTAAAAAGTCGCGTTATAAATCTTGTATTATGAAAAACGTTGCATATACGCCCCAAACTCAAATTCCGTTTAACTCTGTTAGTTAGCCTTGTAAAAAGATAAAATTGTCCTCGTTTAAAGATAAATCTGTCAAAAGGGGTATTTGTAACTTTTTTGATATCAGAAGGGGATATTTATCACTTTTTAATATTAAAGGGAGGTATTTAGAATATTTTTCATTTTGCAATATCATAACCATGTGCTAGACTACTTTCTAAGGAGATTTACAACTTTAAACTAATAAATATCATTTAATTAAAAGAATAAAAAAACGTATAGCTTATATAACAGAATATTAATGTCCACCATAAAAAATGTAAATCTTATGCTTGAAGTTCAAAATCATATTGCAACTAGCAATAATCGTACATTCACTTAGAATCACGTTCTTCTACAAGTAGATTAAAATCTTTAAATCAGTACAAAATCAACTTCAAATTGAAAGAAAATCACTTTGAAATAGTTTTTCTCTCTAGGATTGTCAAATTTTTTTATTTTTGAAGGGGCAATTTACATATTTATAAAAAAACACAGGGGCAATTAGAAACCTTATAAAAAACACAAGGGACAATTTACAATCTTATCAAAAACACAAGGGGCAATTAGCAACTGATGTTAAAAAGGGTATTTTCGTCATTTTGCATGTGTTTTAAAGCTTGATAAATGTCATACTTGCATTTCAAGCGTGTATATTACACCCACGTTAAAATTGACAGAAAAATAGACGACAGGGGGTTATATGCAACGTTTTTCATAACACAGGGTTTATAGCGCGACTTTTTAAAATACAAGGTTTATGATGTAACTTTGTGAAAACACAAGAGAGTATAGTGCATTTTACTCAATATTTTTTTAAGAAAAACCCTCTCCACCACACACCCTAAGAAAATGAATTTTGGCATACTTTTGTCAATGCACAAACGTATACGCATACGCCTTATATTTGTATTTTGGAAGATATTTTAACTAGACCATTTTGCATACTCATTTTTTATTATATAATAATGTAAATGAATAAAATCCCTCCTAATAGATTAAATATTTAGATGAAGTGGTCAACAAATATGGTATCAAAACAGTGACAAAGTTATTCATGACTGAGTGGGGTTGTCACCCCCACTCAACCAATTTGTATTTTGAAAATATATTTATTTTGAAGATACTTTTAGTCTAAAAATTAATTTGTGATATTAAAATAATTTATTCGTAAATGAGTATTAAATTGTATAATTTTTTTTAACTTTCATTAAAAAAAATTATATCCAACCATTGAATTTCAACATTTTCTTCATTCATTAATATATTTATGTGTAAGTTCATAATCTCGCCTCACGGCCTATGTGTCACGCCCCCAAAAAAATTCACCAAGTTAAACTCTGGGACGCGATACTATGAGTCTGAGAAGATTTCTCCTCCTACACCCGTAAGGCGCTAATACCACAATACATAAAGCTAAATCCACGAAATGATTCATCAGAGCAACTAAAACTCTTAATTAAATCAAATTACATTTCCAAATATCCATTACAAGATTTACATATGGTATTTCTTCTAAACTATCTTTTTCATAATATCGTTCAACTGCAAGTACTGATCTCATAGAGTGACCTCTAAACCTATAAAGTTTGGACAACTCAATAACCCCTGTCCCTGCATAATTATAATAAAATAATATAATGAGCGAAACAATGCTCAGTAAGAAGGACACCCAGAATTAGGCTCTGAGGGTTATCCGAACAAAATGATGCGATATAGAAATAGGAGTTAAATCAAAGACGTGATACGAAGTCAAAGTACAAAAGGGACGAAAGTAGATAATTCACACTAGACCATAATTGAACCATAACCTGATCAATACAGAACATACATAATTATGTAACCGGGTATCACAAAACATGTGTAGTTATTTCACAATTTCATCTGTACTGAAGTATCATACAAACTTAATTGTATTATCAAAATATAAATATCTCAATATCATATATCACATAAATATCACATAGAGTCGTGATAGTCGTAGCTAAATCACAGAATGGCCACCTGCGGCCTCTGCAAGGTAGGGCGTCCCCCACCTACGGTACAAAGCTAAGTATACGCGACAGTTTCACCCGCCGATGGGTGTCACAACTCTAGGGATAACACATAACAATTAATACATTCAGTCATCAGATAATAACATAATCAGTACTTAGACATCATAGTCCCTCACTTCGAGTCGAGTACAAGATTCTAAATGACAATCGGATCGAAAAGCAATCAACGAATTTTAGAATATGAGACATTAAACTGAGATAGTGGGGAGAGAACCAAAAGGGATCTAGGCGTAAAAAGGTTGTCCAACTTACCTCAATTTCAACCTTATATCAATTTAATTCCCTTTTCAAATATGAATTCAAGACCAGCTTGTTACTGCATAATAATAGTGGATTTAACAATTAATATCACGAGTTTTAATTAAACTTTAAACTAAAGGAAGCTGATAGTCTATGAATAAATTGTATCAAAAACTTTGTAGTGATTCTATTTATAATTACAATAACAGATAATATCGAATAATCTCGTACCTCCAAAAATAATATTTTGTCATTTTAACTTTAACATATACTTATACTACCAATATTATTTTCATGTTATCTTCCTTTGTTTTTTGTTAAGTTGACTACTCTATTTCTTACTGTTCTTCTTTAGTACTCCTCATTCCTCTTCAAGAATTAGTTGCTAACCACCACTTTCATTTTCCCTTTTTATGTGTATGCATTACTTATTATAGTACACACTAAACTTAATATTCTCAATTATCACACACACAAACTGGAAGAACGACAAGATAATACATGCACCACACACATGGTTGCTCAACGCACAGAATTTACCAACATCTTATTCAAGATAATACTGTTGGAATATAGAAGAGGCTATTTATTGTAGAGAGAAACAAGAAGAAAAATAATATGGAGACTCTAAACAAAATCTTTATTGATCTAATATTTGGTATGTATTTGGTATGACTACAATTGAAAAGACTGACCCCTCTTTATAGATTCACAAAAAACCTATGTCAATTAAGATATGGTTCTAGGAAACCATTACCCACTAGGAAATACTATCTAGTCAAAAACAATTTAAATCTAACTAAAACTTATTTAATAGAGTCCTAATTCAAATCAAGTTTATCTTCTAACATCCCCCCTTAAAACTTGATTTACTCTCGTAACTCCGAGCAAAGCTCTAAGCTTCATAAACACGTCACTCTTGAGTGGCTTTGTAAGAATGTTTGCAACTTGATCTTGAGACTTCACATACTCTATCTTCACTTCCTTCCTTGTGACGCATTCTCTGATGAAATGGTAACGCGTGTCAATGTGCTTGCTTCTTTCATGAAAGACTGGATTCTTGGCTAAGGCAATTGCAGACTTATTATCAACATAGATCTCTATTGGCTCTTCTTGAGGCATCTCAAGTTCTTTCATCAAATTCCTTAACCATAGAGCATGACAAACACATGAAGTAGCAGCTACATATTCAGCTTCACATGTAGAAAGTGTGACAATGGGTTGTTTATTGGAACTCCAAGTGAATGTTGTATCTCCCATGAAGAAAAGATATCCACTAGTACTCTTTCGATCATCAAAATCACCAGCCCAATCGCGGTCACTTTACCCTACAAGTTTGAAATCCTCTGAGTGGGAGTATAAAAATCCATAATCAATAGTTCCTTTGATGTAGCGAAGTATTCTTTTGGCGGTCTTCAGATGTGTATTAGTAGGGGACTCCATAAAGCGACTCACAAGTCCTACACCAAAAAGAATATCTGGTCTTGTACAGGTCAAGTATCTCAAGTTTCCAACCAGGCTCTTGAAAAATGTTGGATTTACATGTTCTTCTTCATCAACCTTTGACAATTGTACTCCACATTCAATAGGGGTGTTAACAGGTTGACAATTTTCCATCTTGAATTTCTTGAGAATTTCCCTTGCATAGCCTTCTTGAGAAACAAATATTCCTTCATCTGTTTGCTTCACTTGAATTCCAAGATAATAAGACATGAGTCCAATATCAGTCATCTCAAATTCTCTTGCCATTGTCCTCTTGAAATCTTCAAATAAATTTGGATTGTTGCCAGTAAAAATTAAGTCATCCACATACAAGCAAACAATCAACACATCGCCATTCTCATGTTTGGTATAGAGAGTATGCTCGTGCGAACACTTGGAGAAATTATTATGACGAAAATATTCATCAATTCTACTATACCAAGCTGTTGGAGCTTGTTTTAGGCCATAGAGAGCTTTCTTCAACTTTAAAATTTTATTTTTACACCCTTTCTCCACATAACCTAATGGTTGTTGAATATATACCTCTTCATCAAGAAAACCATTCAGGAATGCAGATTTAACATCCAATTGATAAATCTTCCATCTGTGTTGGGCTGCTAGAGATATGATAAATCTTATAGTTTCCAAGCGTGCAACAGGAGCAAATACCTCATCATAGTCAATGCCAGCTCGTTGACTATAGCCTTTTGCAACTAGTCTTGCCTTGTACCTTTCAACTTCACCTTTAGCATTCTTCTTTATCTTGTAAACCCACTTTACTCCAATGGCTTTGTGGCCTTTGGGTAAAGTTGCAAGCTCCCAAGTGTCATTCTTCTTTATTGCCTTGATTTCTTCATCCATGGCTTGTCTCCATCTTTCATTCTCATTAGCTTCCTCAAAGCTTATTGGTTCACAATCAGCAAGTAGACAAAAGAGAGTCAGTTCATCATTTAAATTTCGAGTTACCTCATAAATTTCATCCAAGCTTCTGAAACGGGGGGTCTTTTCATGCGAACTTGAACTTGTTGAAGTAATGTCTCCTTGAGATGAAGTTGGAGCTTGATATGGAGATGGAGTTTGAGTTGGAGTTGGAGATGGATTTGGAGATATAGAGTCTTCATTGACTTCTACTTCTTGCTCTTGTATGGGTAAGAATTTGTATTCTTTTTGCTCTTTGACATTCCAATCCCATTCAGCTTCTTCATCAAATAGGACATCTCTACTCACAACAATTCTCCCATTAGTAGGATTGTAGAGCTTGTATGCTTTGGAACTCTTTTCATACCCAATGAAAACTAGCTTTTGGCTTTTGTCATCAAGCTTGATTCGATTTTGATCAGGAACATGAGCATAAGCAATGCTTCCAAAAACCCTTAAGTGCTTGATTGTTGGCTTTCTTCCACTCCATGCTTCTAATGGTGTCTTGTTAGAGAGACTCTTTGTGACACAACGATTCAATAGATAAACTGCACAATCAACTGCTTCAGCCCAAAATTCTTTAGGCATACTTCTAGATTTTAACATGCTTCGAACCATCTCAAGAACAACTCTATTTTTTCTCTCAGCAACTCCATTCTGTTGAGGTGATCGAGGAGCTGTCAAAGGGCGTCGAATGCCATTCTCTTCACAAAAATTGTTGAATTCTATTAATGTGAATTCTCCACCTCTATCAAATCTTAAGGCTTTGATCTCCCAACCACTTTCTTTTTCGGCAAGAACTTTAAATTTCTTGAACTTGTAAAAAGCTTCAGATTTTTCTTTTAAAAAATAAACCCAAGTCCTACGGCTATAATCATCAATAAAAAGGATAAAATATTTATTTTTACCATAGGAGCAAGGATTAATTGGCCCGCAAATATCAGTATGGACAAGTTCTAGTGGCCTCGTTACTCTTGATGTAGCCTCGTTTGGAAAACTTTTTCTAGCTTGTTTTCCAAAAAGACATCCCTCACAAATCTGTTCCGGATGATTGATGAAAGGCAATCCATGCACCATATTCTTTCTTGACATTAAAGAAAGATTTTCAAAATTTATGTGCCCAAATCTCAAGTGCCATAACCAAGAAACTTCTTTTACACAAGCTTTAAGACATTTTGCAACATCGTTTTGAATATTTAATAAAAACAATCTATTTCTTGTCATGGGCACTTTTGTTATCAAAAAATTATTTTCATCTTTTATTACACAATGTTTATCTTCCAATAAAATTGTGTAATTTTTCTCAAGAAGTTGTCCAAGACTCAAAATATTAGTTTTTAATTTTGGCACATAATAAACTTCAGAAATAAAACGATGCCTTCCATCTTTCAAACGGATTAAAATTTTACCTTTTCCTTCCACTGAGACCATAGAGGCATCTCCAAATTTAACATTGCCCTTGACAGTTTCATCGAGTTCTGCGAATATGCTCCTTTGTCCAGTCATATGATTACTTGCACCTGTATCAAGATGCCATGAAGTATCTCCTCCATCTTGTTCGCCATTATGAGTCATCAACAAGGTAATCTCTTCTTCCCCTTCTTGTCTTTCAGCAAAATTCGCTTTTTCGTACACAACTTTAGGATTACTCCTACATTCATTAGCATAATGACCATATTTTTGACAATTGTAACATTGAACTTGCGATTTGTTATACCTTTGTCCTGAATAATTGCCTCTTCCATACCCAGGTTTATGCGAATTTTGATTTTTCTCTTCTTGATTAAATCTTCCTCTTCCAACACGTCCTCGTCCTCGTCCTTGGTTTTGGCCTCGGCCTCTACCACGTCCATATCCACGACCACGTCCTTTTTGGCTTCCATCATTGCCAAAATTTTCTTCTTTTTTCAAAGCAAGATTACTTTGAAGAACTTTTTCCAAGACTTCTTGGTTCTTCTTTTTGTGTCTTTCTTCATGAGCTTGTAACGAGCCCATGAGTTCATCAACGGACATGTCATCTAAATCTTTTGATTCCTCAATCGCTACAACAATATATTCATATTTTGGATGCAAAGAACGAATGATCTTTTCTACAATACGAATATCTTTTAAATCTTCTCCATATTTTTTTGTTAGTAATTAAACTTGATTAGGATTCTATTAGTGATTAGGATTCTATTAAATAAGTTTTAGTATAGAGTATAGGAATCCTATTCCTAAAAGGATTAGCAATTATTATTTATAAATAGGGCTACTTAGGTTGATTTTAGTTGGTCACATACCACAAGGTGGGTGTACCATATTAGATTAGTTAGAGTTAGAGCACATATACCTCTAGGTAGATATATTAGAGTCATTATTGTAGTAGTTTCTATAAGTAATAAAGAATAATATTCTATGGACATAGACTATGCCGAACCACGTAAAAATAATGTTGTGTTCTCAACGTATCTATGTGCACGATCCTTCCAACAAAGTGGTATCAGAGCCTGGGACTGCATATAGATATGCTTGTTATTATCGTCGCCAAGAGAAGTGTATTCCGCTGCTAAAGTAGAAGACTACAAAGAAGAAGACGTTGAAGCAACCAAGAAGCTTGCGTCGAGACATGGTGTAGTACTCGTTGTTGAAGATTGCTGCCGCGACGCGTTTAGCAGATTGATGCCGCACCGGAGCAATGGAGTTCCAATAGCAACTCCAAGTTCAGAAGATAACAACATGGCCAACAGAGAAGGGATGGCTACGCGTCATCGCTGTTGCGCCATGAAGGAGATGGCGTCCCCAAGTGCGCTGAAGAAGATAGACAATTGCGATTGTCTAGAAGAAAATCAACTAGCACCCCTATTGAAGAAAGAGACGGAGACGATTGGCGAAGAAAAAGTTGTAAGTTAAGAGAGAACACAATAAAAAAAAAAATCAACAAAAAAAAAGAAAAAAAGGAAAAAACAAAAAAAGACAAAAAAAAAAAGAAGAAAGAAATAAAAAATAAAAAATGGAAGAATTGCAACGGCAAAGAGAAATATGCCGCTGCTCAAAACGAGACCAAAGACGAAGTCGTTTCGTTAATGAAGAAGCAACTATAGTTTTTGGTGGCTTGACAACCCATTGGAGCTTGAAACCATAATTTGCAAACAATTAGATTTGCTGGAAAGAGAAACAGATGATGATATCGTTGTTGCATGCCTCCCTTGACCAGATTGTCGTCGGCGAATGAAGAAACCATTGGAGAAGATGGCGGTGGATCACATCGTGGTGGTTCGTAGTTGCTAGCAAGTCAAATCAAGTTTAAGGGGGGATGTTAGTAGTTAAACTTGATTAGGATTCTATTATTGATTAGGATTCTATTAAATAAGTTTTAGTATAGAGTATAAGAATCATATTCTTAAAAGGATTAACAATTATTATCTATAAATAGAGCTACCTAGGTTGATTTTAGTTGTCACACACTACAAGGTGGGTGTACCATATTAGATTAGATTAGAAGTAGAGCACATATACCTCTAGATAGGTATATTGGAGTGATTATTGTAGTAGTTTCTATGAGTAATAAAGAATAATATTCTGTGGACATAGGCTATGCCGAACCACGTAAAAATAATGTTGTGTTCTTAACGTATCTATATGCAAGATCCTTCCAACAAATACATGCATCACACAGATGGCTGCTCAACGCACAGAATTTACCAACATCTTATTCAAGTTCTTTAGTCCTCTTTTATTTCTCTACTGTATCATTTTCCTTTCTTTTTCCCATGTACGTTTCTATCTCTTATTCTTGTCATTTCCTTCCTCACCTTTCTAATTTTAATGTTTCTTTCTTTTACTATTTTGTTTCTTTACTTCTTGCTATTCGTTACTGCACTAAGCCAATCAGCCATAGCACCATTACGACCAATCTTCGCCACCAAGGCTACACACACGGACATCATATACAACATACACATGCATACATACACCTAGAACATACATATACATGCAAACATAGTAGTATTTTTGGACCAAAAGATACTTTACATGCAGCTCAAGCTAAACTCTTTTAATTCTTCAATCTTTTAGCTATGTGATAACCCGGACATGTTTCAAGATAGAATCATCTAATTTTAATATTTCAAAGTACAAAACTTGTTCAGTCCAAGCTAAACCATAGATTAACTAATTTCAAACTAGTATGAAAATAAATAGTTCAAGCTCCCTTACCTTCATTCAAGTTCAATTCTCTGCAAAAAGTTATGAAAGATATCATTTGTTTGCTCTCTCTTCCTATGGTGACGAGTTTAGCAGGAGTGTTTTGCTACATGTTCTTTAAGGCTAAGTTTCAACAAGATGACTAAGCATGCATGTACACGTACTGAGTTTGTATATTAACTTTGGTTCTCTATTCTCTCTTCTTTCCAGGATATTCGTCCTCATCATCCTTTTGAGTTCCCAGTTGATGACATGTAACAGCTTTGGGAGAAATGTCCAGCTACAAATTTCTATCCATTCTATTCCTAGACGGTGCCGTTAAAATGGACGTGTTTAGCCAACTTATCTTATTTTCTTTTAGTTTCCTATTGTGACTAAGATAAAGCAAGAGCAGGAGGTGGCTGATGCATACAATGACATATACTTATTATATTGCATGAGGTGGCCTTCTAAATTTAAAAGATGCTGCATGAATAAAATACCAACCAACAAAACAAATGACTTCAGAATTCGGTTTTGTTCCCTGTTTGATACTTCAGCACATTTTACTAGAATAAGCGTTACTTCTTTTACAAAACTTTAATCGATGCATTGTTTGGGACAATAGAAATTAGACTCGTAAATATTTTCAACCATATGTAAATTATCATGTAATTCCTTCCCAATTGTTATAGTGCCAATTTTGAAATTTGTCCAAAACTAATTTGTAACTTTAAAATCTTGCAAATTTCTTTTAATAAATTTTGGAGTTTAACTTATTTGCTTAAACATACATATTTAAATGGTCTGATATTACTTATCATACTAAATTACATATTAGCTCACATGTGTTAATATGTTATATAACAATTATCATTAACTGATATTTCCTTAACGATTAATAATTTATTATTAACTCGCATTTTTTAAGGGTATTACACCATGCTTCTTATCTCATACCAAAAAGTCATTGAAATCTGCACGAACAAAAGATTTAAAAAGAATTAAGATGGCACCCGTGATTAGCATGAAACAAAGATTACGTATCTTAGATGATAATTTCATAGTAAAAGATTTGGGGCCCTCTTATATAAGAGAGTCAAGGTCCACATATAATTTAATAGTGCGACATGTCTCTTAACAACTATTTTTTAATAAAGCAAAAGTGAAAAATAAAATAAAGGACGGTCCAAAAATCAGCCTGGTTTCTTTGCGAGGATTCCACTAATAATGATAAAGCGGCTATCCTACCAACACACCAAGTAACTGCTCTCTCTTTGTTGCTTACGGGACGTTTCGTATTAGTGTGTGATATAATAAGAGCATCGTCTATGAATTAATATTGTAGGTTTAAATATGTATTGTGTTGATAATTTGGAATGAATGAATTTAAAATTAAAAATAGTTACTTATTTTTAAATTTATTACATTAATTAATTTTATTTGTGAGCTTCAAATTAGTAACAAAATTAGTTTTTTTTGGGTCAATCCTAATAGACCTTATATTTGACTAACTTGAATCATACTTTTTTTTATATAAAAAAAATAGTCGTATATTTTAGAGTTTGACACTTCTAATATGAACTTAAACAACTTTTTATTTTTTTGGTATAATGAATATTAAAACCATAGTTAAAATTCAAAATCTTGAATTATAACAGATTATTAATCAATCATTCCATCTAACAAGTTAAACGAATTTTCAGAAAGGGTTTTTCATCATTTAGAAAAAAAACAAAAAACGAATCTGATGAAATGAAAGGTCTACCAAAGAGAATATGATTCACTCGTGGGTAGTGCATACTGACAAAGTGTGCCCCAACGCATGAACAAATATTGACAAAGATATATATATATGTGTGTGTGTGTGTGATTTTTTATATATTTATAGATGCAAACGAGAGAGACTGTGTAATTTCCTCCTCAGCATCAAGCCCCAAGTCCCCCGCCCCGTGCCTCATGTGATGTTTTTTTGTATATTAAAACAAGCAATATAAATAAATACATCCACTTTCCAAGAAAAATTCTTCTTAAAAGACTAGTTATATTGTCCACACACCTACTAGATCTTTGTAAACATGAATTTAATAGTCTATTGCGTTTAAGTTTCTTTGTTGTTTTCTTAATGGTGCTAGACTCCAGTTTTCCCTCCCCCTTTGACGTGGTGCTTTGAATTTTGGAATTCAAGTTTTCCATTACGTGAAATTTTCAATTCTATAAACTCATTTTAAGGTGATAAACTCAGAGATTATATATATATTTAAAAGAGTTATAGTTCAATTTAGTTAAACACGTGTATATTTTAAATTCAATACATGAATAAATTGTTCGTTCATGTCCTAAAAACATACACCTTGAAGTTATTTTGAAATTTAAGTTGGTTGTAAGATTATGGAGTACGTATGAAAATTGTGTCAATACCTCATCATTTGGTTTTCAAGTCATGAAAAATTGTCAAGGATACACATTCTTTTTAAATATTAATTTCCAAGATCTGTGAAGTAATGGTAACTAGTTAGATCTTTACTGACGAGGCTTGATATTCAGCAATGCACATATAGTATACATTTCTCAACTACTTGATGACTCAGTTGGATCTCATAGAATATTTGAACAAGTTCCCATATCAAAGTTGGCTTAAAATTTGGTAGGAAGATTAAAATATTTGCCAAAAGAAGTGAAAACTATCCTCCATATCCAAAACTAATGTTTCACCTAGAATCCCACAAATTTGAAAGTATTTGTCCAAGATTTCACACCTATCAATCCAAAATAATAAATTTGAATTATTATTTAAGTTATTTACAGTAAGCACATATAATCAGAGTTGAACTTTAAATTTTTGTTTAGTAAGAGCTAAAATTATTCAAAATTTAGCACTCATATATGAGTAAAAGATTATTTAAACTAAAAATACCTTAAAAATTCACATTTTTAAAAAATATAACTTTAACTCAGTCTTTTAATAATTAGACTTTTGAAATAAGAATAGACTGTAGTCTTGATTGACTTGTATATAAATCCGTCCATGCCTATAAGGAGGGTATAAACTATAAATGTAAGAATCTAACCTAATACTAGAACTGATGAAAGAGAAAGGATTGCATAGTGAAAAATAGTAAGATACAAAGCTGGAGTTGCCTCTCGTGCACTCAATTAGTCTCTCAATTAACAACAACCCAACTACACAAGATGAGAGGGCGGTAAAGAAATACTGATCAAAGCAGTATTACAAGTCATCCCTTCTTACATTATGTCTCTCCTCCTCATCCCAAAAGCTATCTGCAAGAAAATTTGCTCTACTGTCTCCAACTTCTGGTGGAGTCGAAATAGGCAAAACAAAATACATTGGGTTAACTGGAATACTCTCACCGACTCTAAGTGGGATGGTGGTCTTGGTTTCAAGGATTTTGAATTAATGAATAAATCACTTCTCGCAGGTCAAGCTTGGAGAATTTTGATCAATCCTACATCCCTCACTGCAAGGATCCTCAAAGGCAAATATTTCCCTCATGGCAGTTTTTGGGATGCAAAAATGGGATCGAGGCCTTCATGGGCATTCCGCAGTCTAATCATTGGCAAAGATCTCATCAAAATTGAAGCACTTTGGCTAGTGGGAAATGGCCATAATATCAATACATGGATTGACCCTTGGATTGGAAAATTCAGGAGCATTCCTCGGCCAGAGTTTTGCCATGTCACCCTTGTCAAAGATCTCATCACAAATGGGAAGTGGAACAATGAACTGATCTCTCAGATTTTCAATAGAAGCATTCAAGTTCAAATCCTCAGTATTCCGATTCCTTCCAGTGCCAGGGAAGACCATCTTATCTGGCCTCACACTAAGTCCGGCACGTTCACAGTCAAAAGTGGGTACAGGTGCTTAAAAAATGCTAGCAGAAGGCCACATCGTGATATTTGTTCCTCACACTCTTTCCCCTCTAACCTCTGGAAGCGAATTTGGAATACCAAAGCTCCTCAAAAAGTCAAAGCCTTTATGTGGAAAGCATGTCGTAATCTCATTGCAACTGAGGAAAACAAATTCCGAAGGAAGTGTTCAGACAACCCCACTTGCAAAATATGTAAGTCTGCTTCTGAAACAATTGAGCATCTTCTCCTTCTTTGCCCATGGAGCCGCCACTGTTGGATCGCCTCACCGCTTCAATATTTCCCAAATGAGCATAACATCACAAGATTCGACACTTGGTACCTAGACATGATCCATAAATGTCAAGGGGCAGGCTACAAAAAAGGAAGAGCAGAATCAATCATTGCCCATTTATGCTGGCAGATTTGGAAATGCAGGAATGCACATATTTTTGAAGGAGCCATTGACTAGGAGTCCAATCAGAACAGCTACATCAGCATCCCAACTGTTAAACGAGTATATAACGGTTCAATCTAACAGCCCAAGAATCGCTCGAAGCTCTTCATCATCTCCCGCTACAACTGCTACCTGGACGCCACCACCAAGAGGCTCCCTAAAAATCAATTGTGAAGCCTCTTTCTCTGCAGAAGGCAATTCCGCAGGAATAGCATCCATTTGTAGGAACCATGATGGACTCCTAGTTAATGGCTCAGCCTTCTTTTGCCACTGTGAAGATCCCGCACAAGCAGAAGCAATTGCTCTCCTCAATGCTGTCAAACTTGCGAAATCGATCAACAATCCATGCGTCCTGATTGAAACTGACTGTGAAGAGGTTTTTAAAGCAATCTCAAATCACAACCATGGCAGTAATTGGAAGATTGATTCCTTAATCGCAGACATCAGATATGAGCTGCGGCATCAAAATTGTATTCAAATTTCACTGGTGCGCAGGACAGCCAATGTAGCTTCAGATTGGGTTGCTAACCAGGCTAGACTTAGACTTCTCCCTGTTGACTGGTTATCAAATGTATCTGATCTCCTTACTTTGCTTCTTAAAGCAGACTTGCCTACCGATGGTGTAGCCTAATGTATTTTTTATGAATGAATGAATTTCCCTTCGACCAAAAAAAAAAAAACTACACAAGATGAGAAAACAAACAAAAAGATAGCATGTTTGCATTGAAAAAATGCATTCAATAAAAATTTCCAAAGGCAATACGTAGATGCCCCGCAACATCCAATTAGCCACTAAAGGTTGAGAGAGAGAGAGAAAGAGAGAGAGAGGGGGGGAAAGAGAGAGGAAAAGATTCAAATCCCAAGTTTGACTGGACCCAAAATGTGATAAAGACACATTTGGACCTCCTCTCTCTCTTTTCTTTCTTTCTTTCATCTAGAAAATCAAAAGTTTATGTCACGCCCCACAAAAACAGGCACCCCCCTCCACACACACTTTTTTCAATACTACCAAAGCTGTCTATTATTCGCCCTTAGGGGTATGATTCAATAATACTGAAGTGAAATTACAAATTAGAAATTTTTTACTATTTTAAAATTTCGTTCTATTTGATTTGGTGCATGTGTGAGATGTAATGTTACACTCAAAAATTTACCTATTAGTAGTGTGACTTTACTAGTTGAGTTCTCACGTTATTCAAAAGAAAAAATTGTCTACTATTCTATACTTCTTTCTTTCTTTCTTCTTAAATCCATCTATATGTTCCCTTTGAATTCATTTTTTCTTTTTTGATTAACTCATTGCACAAAACTTCTATCACTTTGTGAGTCCAAAAAAAAAAGGGGGGCAATAAAACTCTTAAAATTGTAGTATATAGTTTTCGACTTTGCCTTCCTTTTTATCCAAAAAAAAATAAAAATAAAAACGCAATTATAATGTAAGTTTCATGCATCGTGTTACTTTCTTTTTAATTAATTTTGTTTCTTTAAATAAGCAGTATTATCGTATCTGTATAACTGACTCTTACTAATAAAACTAAACTTAATTTAGTTTGATTCAATTTATAATTTTTATTTCCCCATTTCTTTTTCCCTCTTCAACAAGAATATATTCACTTCTTCCGAATAATTTGAAACAACAACAATTTCTCACCAAGTTTTTAAACTTTTCTGAAGTTAAAAGAAATATTTTTACATTAAACTCATATACACAAATATAGGTGGATACATGCATAAATGTGTAGCATCATAATAAAAATAAAAATAAAAATAAACAAGTTTTTTCACAAATTTCTTGTGACAGCCGACAACTCTGAACATAGTACATAAACTCACAAAACACCAAAAACAAAAGACTTCAACATCTGCTGCTGCAATCTAAACTAAGAGTCATTCTTCTAAAATTTCTCTCTCTACCTACATCAGCAGTTTTTTTAATGTATAAAGTAAGAATAGGAGCAGTATTACTAATTTATCCTCAAAAATAATAATACCCAGATATAAATTGCAAAATGTTTTAACCTTTTCGTTGCAAGTACAAAAAAACCCCTATGTCAAAGTACAAACATACCCTTAGTCATATTTTCAATGCAAAGTCTTTTCACTTTTTCCTCTCCACTCCCGAGATGCCTCCACTTCACCTACTCATCAACTATTCTCTCTTCTCTTCCACTTCCACTACCATCATCCACTTCTCCATTCCAGTGAAATAAATCTCCTTAGTTATTCCGCCCAATTTTTTCGGCGACACAACCTATTTTTTTGTGGCCGGTGAATGTTACGAAGAACTGAAGCCGTCAAAGAGTGGTTGTAGTCTTTTCCATGTCCTCTTGAAGTTTACAAGAACAATTTTTGTTATAAGTAAGTATCTGAATGTGCATAATTTTCTTCATCTATTTTGATTTTGGTCGAGCATCAACTTTGCTTCTTATCAATAAGTTTTTATGAGACAAAAATAATAATAAGTTCTTTTGCACACATAGCGATCTTTTAATGAACCCATGAACGACAAGAAAACATATAATATTGTTCAAAATGATATTTTCCTGAGGTAGTTTATGAAAAGAAATTTTGAAACCTCTTTTCTCATCAGGTTCGACAATGATGTTTTCCTACTCCCAGTTTCACCGGCCGTAGTCAAAGCTTCATCTTCTTCATCTTCTACCACTGTCACTGTATCGGTTGACATCGGCGATACCCTTGGTCACTTCATTGATTTGAGGTACGCAATTAGTAATGATACGGGTTAAAACCTTGTTTTTTCTCGAATTCGCACACTAATTCCTTAATTAAAAGGAAAAAGTGCAGTACGAGGTCCAAGGGACCTCGGACAGGGAGTCCGAGGTCCCTAGGACCTCAGACGGGGAGTCCGAGGGCTATAGGACCTCGAACAGGTAGTCCGAGGTCCCTAGGACCTCGGACCAAGGTGGTCCAAGGACCACAGGTCCTCGGACCAAGGAGATCCGAGGACCTGTGGTCCTCGGACATGTTAATCTGAGGTCCATAGGACCTCGGACGTTAAGGCCCGAGGTCTACGGACCTCGGATATTTTTATGGTTTGTCGGAGTAGTTTAGCTCTCCGGAAATATTCACTGGGTCACGGTTATCAAGCGTGGAGAAACTTTATGAACTCAGACGAGGCATAGGGCAATTCGAAAGTCACTTTTTAAGACCTCAAGCCAAGAAGCATAAATAAGTATTGTTCCATAAACTCATAGAATCTCCAATTAATCTCCCACTAAACCATTTAAAAAATTGTCCACTGGCCCTTTAATAATCTATACATGTTTGTAATGATGATCGACTACTATACCTTTAATCTTTTGACTCAGCTACAATGATAACTTCTTCTTTGTGACTCAGCAACCATGTGACTTATCTTTTAAATCATAAGCCATGGTGCCTATAAAAGGCAGAGGATTTAGCAAGGAAGGGGCAGGTACATCTGATACTCACATTTATACATATATATACATCGCCTTCTCTGTAGAAGCACCAAGCTAACTTAAGCATCAGAGTGCTAATACGGGCTAGACCCATCAAGCTCTCTTTGTTTTGCAGGCATCAAGGCGGTACGTGAAGGCCACTTGCGACACGTCATTTTTCTACCTTAACAGGTTGGCACCCACCGTGGGGCCGATTCTAAGTCCCCCACTGAGATTTAAGAAGATTACACCTTGGTAACTACCCGGAGTCAGAATGTTGTAAGCATAAATGAAGAAGAGGTCGTAGAACAGCCAAATGTGCAATTTTGTCCAAGAGAGACCTCCAACCTCGGATGGACTGATCTACCGCCTCCAAGGGTGGAAATACCTACAGAAAATCATCCCCCATACACAAACACATACCCCGATCCATACACAAATCCATATCCAAGCTATCTGCCTACATACCCGCAAAACTATCCATAAGGATCTACTTGGTATCCAGGGTGACAGTATCCTACTGCCACAACCCAAGTTCCACAAACTAACCAGCCACTAGACCTTGGATATATCCTGCAAACTCTGGAGGAATTTAAAAAAACTATTAATAACCCAACACCTCAGCCAACACAGCACCTCTCAGAAAATCAACCATGCCAAACATCGCAGCAAAATCCCACACGCCAAAAAACCCAATTAACCAGAAACGCAGCCAACCCAAGAGAATCTGTGCAGCTGATTCATATTGGGGGGCAATGCAAAGAGGCAATGAACTCCACCGGATCTTCACAGGGCTCAGATACAGCAGAACGAGGCCCCTCTCAAAGTGTCCAAAGAGAAGGTACTACTTGTACTATCTCGGTTGCAGGAGCTTTCAAGGGCCCAAACCCATTCAATCGCACTATCAACGAAGTTCCAAAGCCCGCACGATACAAATTGCTATATTTGCCCACCTATGATGGACATGGAGACCCTAAAGATCACTTGGCAGTTTTTAGGCACAAGATGGAGTTCACGGAGTTGCCGGAGGCCTGGGTGTGTAAGGCTTTTGCTGGAACTTTAGTGGAGGCAACTAGAGTGTGGTATGATGAATTGGAAGAAGGATCGATCGATTCTTACGTACGATTGGCATAATTGTTTGTAGGAAGATTTTCTTCGGCTATTAAGCCGACCCGACATACCACCTCGTTGCTCGGTCTAAAACAGAGGAGGGGAGAAACCCTCCGACAGTATTCAACCCGTTTTAATGAAGCTACCCTAAAATGTACGCAATTTGATCAGAAATTTACAATACAAGCATTCACGATAGGGGTAACGAACGAGTTGCTCCAAGCTTCTTTAGCTAAAAAGACTCCACAAATATGACAGAATTAATGACCCGGGTAGAGAAGTATATCAAAGTAGAAGAGGTGGCGATGGCAGAGAAAGAGGAAGACCCTAGGAGAAAAGGGCAGAATAGTCAAGCTCATATAACCTAGAAAGAGAGAAAGGTCGAGGAGGGCCGACAGGAATAGAAGGAAAGGGAAAGAAAAGAACCACCTAGATGGCAAGGGTTCAATAACTATACTCCTTTGATGAAACCCAGATCTCAAATATTGGCTGAAATCCGAACACGGATGAACCTCCCGGATCCGCCAAAGATAAAGACAGAAAAAGAGCGCCGTAAGGGCAAAGGGCAATATTGTAGGTATCACAAAGATTTTGGGCACGATACCGAGGCCTACAGGAATTTGAAAAATGAGATTGAAGCCCTAATCAGGCATAGGCACCTACAAGCCTATGTCAAGAGGGGGAATCAGGGAGAAAGACAGAGGGAGAGAAGCCCAAGACACGCTCAGGCAGCACGCACTCAAGTGGAGATTGATATGATAACAAGAGGTATAGCCTCAGGAGGGGAAAACCTTCAGGCCAGAAAAGGTTACCGCAGAGCGGGTCGCGGGGATGCCCCGATGAAGAGACCAAGGATGGAAGAAAGTATCACCTTTGGAGATGGAGATTTGAATGGTTTAGTGTTGCCCCATGACAACCCACTGGTGATTGTGGCGGACATCGCTAGGATTGTAGTGCGCAAGATCATGGTTGATACAGGAAGCTCGGCGGAGGTTCTATTCCTGAGCACTTTTGAGAAGATGGGGTTGAAAAGGGAACACTTGAGGATGACGAAAGGAACCTTGTCAGGTTTCAATGGCAAAGAAGTAAGGCCCGAGGGTATGATAATGCTAAAGATGATCCTAGGGCGAAATGAACAGAGCCGTAGTGAGATGCTCAATTTTGTTGTGATAGATTGTGAATCACCATACAATGGGATATTGGGGAGAGTAGCATTGGGAAAGTTCAGAGCAGTGGTGTCCACCTATCACCTAGCCATGAAATTCCTGTCTGAGGCTAGAATAGTGATGATAAGAGGTGACCAGATGAGAGCCCAAGAGTGCTACGCAGCTTGTTTGAGGCTGCAAAAAGAAGAGAAAGAATTAATTGAAATCCTGGAGAAAAAGGCCAAAGAGGGACATGAGCTGAAGAAAGCAAAACCCGCGGAAGAATTGCAGAAAGTGGAACTAACAACTAGAAAGGAGGTTTAGCTCGGAACAGAGCTTTCTCAAAACCTGGCGGAAGGTATAACTCATTTCCTATTTTGTAATAAAGATGTATTTGCTTGGTCTGTACATGATATGATAGGAATAGACCCACAAGTAGCCATGCATCGGCTAAACGTAGATCCAGCATTCAGGCCGGTAAAGTAGAAAAGGTGGGTCTTCCATGCAGAAAAGAATCAAGCAATTAGAGAAGAAGTAAGTAAATTATGAGTGCTGGGCATATACGAGAAGTGGAGTACCCTACCTGGTTGGCAAACGTGGTGATAGTTCCAAAGGCATCCGGGGCTTAGAGGATGTGTATAGACTTTACGGATCTAAACAGAAGCTGCCCGAAAGACTGCTACCCATTGCCTCGAATAGATCAAATGGTGGATGCCACCTCAGGTTTCGAGATGCTGTCATTCATGGATGCCTTCTAGGGGTACAATCAGATTAAGATGGCACCAGGAGATGAGGAGAAGACGACGTTCATAACAGACCGAGGGGTGTTTTGCTACATGGTGATGCCATTCGGTTTGAAGAACGCAGGGGCTTGTTACCAGCGCATGATGGACAAGGTGTTCAAGGAGCAGTTGGGGCGAAATATGGAGGTGTATGTTGATGACATATTGGTGAAGAGTAAGAAGGCAGGGATTGACATCGAGGATCTATCCGAGGCATTCCCGATAATGAGGAAGGTCGGCATCAAATTGAATCCTGAAAAATATGCTTTGGGGGTTGAAGCAGGGAAATTTTTGGGATTCATGGTTACTCGAAGAGGCATCGAAGATAACCCAGAAAAGGTGCAAGCCATTTTGGACCTCGAGCTACCCAGAAGTGTTAAGGATGTTCAAAAAGTGACGGGAAAGATAGCAGGCTTGAGCAGATTCATGGCTAGGTCAGCAGACAGATGTGCTCCCCTGTTCAAAATCCTACGCAAACCAAAGAATTTTCAGTGGACGGTAGAATGTCAAAAAGCTTTTGAAAAGTTGAAGGAGTACTTAAGCTCGACACCTTTGATGTCCAGACCCGAACCCAGTGAGACTTTGTACGTATATTTAGTAGTATCCCCAGTAGCTGTGGCGGCAGCACTAGTACGACAGGATGGAAAGCAGCAGAGGCCAGTCTACTATATCAGCCAAATACTTAAAGGAGTTGAGCTGAGATATCCTCCCGTAGAGCAAATGACATTAGCACTACTGGTGGCCTCAAGAAAGCTCAGACATTACTTTGAGGCGCATCTCATATGTGTTATGAAAGATATGCTGTTTAAACAAATGTTGCAGAAACCAGAGGCATCAGGAAGGCTCCTGAAGTGGTATGTAGAGTTGAGCCAATTTGACATTACATTCAGACCAAGGACCGCGATAAAATCTCAAGCTATGGCAGATTTCATTGTGGAATTCACAGGAGAGCCATCTGAGGTTAGTCCAAGGCCGTGGAAGATTTAGGTAGATGGAGCCTCAGGCAAGAACGGCAGTGGAGCTAGAGTCATACTTTGGGGTCTAGACAGCGATGAGTTGCAGTTCGCTTTGAAGTTCTGTTTCTCTGCCTCAAATAATGAGGCTAAATATGAAGCCCTCATTGCAGGTATTAAAACAGCTCAGGCGATGGGGGCTGATGCGATAGTAGCTCACATGGACTCACAATTGGTGGCAAGCCAAATAGAAGGAGAGTACGAAGCCAAAGCTAAAACCATGGCTGCCCCGAGGTGGTTGGCGTCGACGAGGTGGTGGTCCCGGGGTGTTGGTGGCGGCGCCGAGGTAATTAGCGACGACGAAGTGGTAGTACGGAGGTGTTGGTAGCGGCGCCGAGGTGGTTGGCGCCGACAAGGTGGTGGTGCCAAGATGTTGGTGACGGCGCCGAGGTGGCTAGCGTCGACGAGGTGTTGGCGCTGAGGTATTGTACCGAGAATAATAAAGCTAGCTTGAGGTGTATGAGCCTTGGAGAGAGAGAGAGATGAGAGAATGGGAGAGATGAGTGTTTGAAAATAAGGTGAAGTGTTTGAATGGGGAAAATGAGCATTTATAGAAGTGAAAATGGGAGGGAAAACCAAGAGTTTCAAATCCTCACCATTAATTCAAAAGTTATTGCACCAGATCTTGACAAGTGGCAAGACAACATTAATGGTGGTAGGTGGCAAATTGCACAGATGACGAGGTGATTTTAGAATGATTTATCGACTAGATTCGACATTGCCAAGGCATCATAATTAGTTCCCGAACCTATTTTATAGCTCCAAGAACTGAGGGGGCATCATGATACGGGTTAAAGCCTTGATTTTTCTCAAATTCGTGAATTAATCCCTTAATTAAAAGGGAAAAGCGCAGCCCGAGGTCCCTAAGACTTCGGACCAAGCTGGTCCGAGGTCCAAGGACCACAGGTCCTCGGACATGCTGATCCGAGGTCCGTAGGGCCTCGGACGTTAAGGCCCGAGGTCTACGGACCTCGTATATTTTTACAGTTGGTCTGAATAATTTAGCTTTTCATAAATAATTACTGGGTCACGGTTATCAAGCGTGAAGAAACTCTATAAATTCAGACGAGGCATAGGGCAATTCGAAAGTCACTTTTTAAGACCTCGAGCTAAGAAGCGCATGTGGGCATTGTTCTATAAACTCAGAGAATCCCCAGCTAATCTCCCACTAAACCATCTAAACAATTGTCCACTGACCCTTTAATAATCCACACATGTTTGTAATGATGATCCACTACTGCACCTTTAATCTTTTGACTCAGCTGCAATGATAACATCTTCTTTGTGACTCAGCAATCATGTGACTTGTCTTTTAAACCATAAGCCATGGTGCCTATAAAAGGCAGAGGATTTAGCAAGGAAGGGGCAGGTACATCTGATACTCACATTTATACATATATATACATCTCATTCTCTGCAGAAGTACCAAGCTAACTTAAGCATCGGAGTGCTAATACGGGCTAGACCCGTCAAGCTCTCTTTGTTTTGCAGGCATCAAGGCGGTACTTGAAGGTCATTTGCAACACGTCATTTTTCTACCTTAACAAGTAAATTTATTTTTTTGTTTTATTTTGGTTCGTTTATTAATTATCTCGTCTAAAGATAATTTGTTTATGGTTATTATTTTTTGTTATTTGTTGGTTTTCACGCGCTCGTTGAATTTTATGCGAAATTCTTTTGTACTGCGACTAACGCATAGGTATATTATTTCTAAGTAGCATAAGTAAATAACAAAGAGACTTGAATTTGAGACTTCATGTTCATACTGGTTTTGAGTTCTAAACCTACTGGCTTTTGACGGATAAAATATCCTAAATCTATCTTTGTAGACATTGCATGATAGGTATCACCCATGAACATGGTTATTGGAAATTTAAGCATATATAAAGTTTTTTGATGTATATGTTTTGTACAAAGCAGCGTTAGTTCTGTCTTATTTGACTAATTGTTAATTACATGGGATATATTTTTGATATATCACATTTTTATGCATATATTGTAGTTTTCCACTGTGTGTGTGTGTTTATAAGTTTAAAATGTTATGGGATTAAGGAATAGTGGTGAGATGATGAAATATTTTTGATTCATTTAGTGCGGAGATTAGCTAGTGATTGGTTGGCGAAACAGTAACCCATATGATAAGTTAGCAAGTAAATGGTTTTCAAATGTACCTGAGATTCTTCTTTTGGATTTTCAACTTGGTTAATAACTATCTCATCCGGAATATTAATAATAATGTACTATTCGGGATGAAATGCCAGAATTACAGTATTTTTGTTAAGTTAGTTGATTCTGCTCTTTATTGTTGAGGGGTAAATTACTTTTTAGTAAAAATGCACCTAGCTGGCACAAAATATCTATAAATGAGAAGGAAATATTGATGTGTTAATTTTTTTAGAAAATCTAAATAGTTAACAATTTTAAAATTGATTATTCTTTTTCTGTTGATGCTGTTGGCTTTGGTTGTTTGTATTATGCAAAATAAGATGGCTCTACAAAGAAGGTAAAGTATCAGTCAAATTTGATGACTCTGTGTAATTTTTTGTTTATTAACTAAAACGGTTCGTTTTTCGAGTACGGTTCTGATCTTATGTGCATATTAATTAATTTTGAATTTCATGTATCTCATGATTTGGGAGGTTGAATTTAGCTTCAAAATTGAATCTTTTGAAGTGGTTGTTGTGTTGTTATTGATGTTATTGGTGGTACAATTGTGGAAATCATGTATGAGTCTTGTATTAAAGGACATCCTTATGTACGAAGCTCTTACTAAGTGCGTTTGGTAATAGGGAAGGTTCAAACACATTTATTTCTTGTATATATAAAATTAAAAAAAGATGTAAATTTTCTCACCATTGATGTCCATGCAATTGAGTTTTTGTTTGATTGATGAAAAGAAGCTGTAATCTTAATCACATAAGAATGATAAAGAAATAAATTTTTTTTCATTAGTTATTGGGCATAGTTTTGCGTGACAAAGTTTAGATATGCTTGGTTAAAGGTTTGACTTTTGTAGATTGAAATGAGTTCAATGGATTTCCCTATAGAAATGCCCTGTCATCTGGATTGTGTTGAAGATGACATGGCATTTCTATTTCTGGAGTTTGGATATGCTTCAATCATTAGATACTGATGCCAGCAATCCTAAGAAACATCTTATTCTTCCCTTTTTTATTGGCTTACGGTCCCTACGTAAGAGTTCTTTTTTCTACTCCTTCTATAATTTTTCTAATTAAAAATCTCCATATAATGCTTAGATTTTTATTTCAGTGTTCTTGTTGAGTTTTCTATTTTTTTTTTCTTCTCTGTTTCCTTCGTGGGGGGTGGGGAGGGGGGGGGAGGGGTTGGTTGGTTGGTGACAGTTTGCACTTGCTCTTAAATTATTTCCTTGAATTTGCCCCTCTGGTACTGACTGTTTAGTCACTTTGACAGCTGATGCTCTGATCTCGACTGGTTTTCCCAGCTTAGGATATATCTATGCCAACATGGGTATTCATTTTTGTTTTCTTGCTATGTTTTGCTTATTTTTAGCTCCCTTTTGGTTTTTACTTATATTCTGATGTGCTTCGACTAAATTTCTCAAGAATCTTCTCAATAGTTAATGGCTTTTGGAAATGTAAAGATATTGTATCTAGTAAAAATAGAAACGAATGTGTGTGAATTTCAATCTTGTCCTCTGGCTTCGCCTTGGTTATGAATGGTGTTTGTCCTGACGAAAACACATTGTGTTATATAATGCATGGTTTTATATATGTTGGATGTACTATCTGCTTTTTTCCATTGTACCTTTTTTTTCATTATTTTTCTTGAGCAAGCCATGATCTTTCTTTCTACTTGAACAGCTTACTGACGTGACCCCTATGCCATACAATAGCTGTAGACCTTCGGGAAAAAAAAAAGAAGAAAAACCTAATACCCTAGTCCTTTTTATTTGGCAGGGTGTGGATTACCTGAAATATGATAACTGTTTCAATCTGGGAATCCCACCAAAAGAAAGGTATTACCTCCATTACATTGTGTTTAAGAGTGTACTTCATAGACAGGTACAAATACATTGATCAATTCATTCCTTGCTTCCAGATACCCACCAATGCAGGAGGCCCTAAATGCAACTGGACTTACAATAATCTATTCACTTTGTGAATGGTAACTTTCAGTTTCTTCCAACATTTTGTTTTATTTCTTGCTCCTTGAGTTGCAAATTCAAAACATTATTTGGCTTTTCTTTTCAAATGTGGCAGGGGGGTTGATGATCCTGCTCTGTGGGCTGGCAAGGTTGGAAATAGTTTGCACACAACAGACGACATCAATGATACATGGGCAAGGTTCACAATTCTTTGTCCTTGCCTCTTAGTTGGTATTGTGTGGAAGAGAATTATAAGTCTTTAATATATGAACTCTTAAGTCTTATGGAATATTTTCTAGTATCTTTCTAAATATTTTTGGAAAAAAAATGTGAATCACAATGAATTCCATGTACACCTATTCAATAATTGGCGATGTTGTGAAAAAAGCCTGAAGCCAAGCGTCATCACTTACATTTAGAAAATTGACAACCAAAGGAAAGAAAGAGGATTCCTGGAAGACAAGTAAAGCATTGTGAAAAAATCCCTTTCTCAGTGCTGAGTATTCTTGCTCCCCTTCCAGTTATCTATCCATCATCTCATCCCCCACACCATAAAATAAATAAATAAATAATATACGCATGCATACACAAAGAAAAGAGAGACGAGAACAAAGTGAAAATAGAAGATGATTTGATGCCCACTTTGACTCTGATATTATCATTATTCCTTTTTCTTTATTATAAAGCAAAAGTAAAACCAGTCATGTTAATTGTGTGTCTGGTTTGTTTTTGTTCAGCATGACTACTATTGCTGATCTCAATAACAAGTGGGCAGCCTATGCAGGACCTGGTGGATGGAATGATACATTAAGACTATTATTCTGTGTTATTGCATCTGAATTTTTTCACGTGCGAGATTATTTTTTCTTTCTCTTTCTAAATAATAGCAATGTTGTATTACTCTCTGTGTGGCAGATCCTGATATGTTAGAAGTAATCAGAGGATTCTTTAGTTTTGCACTTTTCACTTGGGCTTGGATCCTTTTATGTTGATAAATTTTTCTCGGAGACCTCTTTTAACTGTCACCTTTTATCCTGCTACATATTATTTCAATAGACATTGAATGAGATTTCATAATTCCGATTGTAGTTCCACTTGGGGTTCAAGGTAGAAAAATTTCTGTTTCTGGACCTGATGGTTGCCGCCAGGTCTTTGCCTCTTGCATCCCTTTATACTTTGTTTTTTTTCCTTGCTCTGCTAATTGTGAATCTACTTTCGTTTTGGTAACTAACTTTAGTCATTCGTTTGAACGATATGAACCACCATTGTGAACCTCTTGGATTAAAGGGCATGCCTTAAAGATGGCGTAGGTACCCTTTGATGGGAAGTGATAGTGGAGGGCCAACTACTTAAGATGGCATAAAGACCCTTGCATGGGAAACACAACTTTTAACTATATTAAATCTTCATTTTGTCTAAAGAACCAGTTCTTTTATTTTTTTTTGTTACTCTTAGATATTGGTTTTTAACTCTCAGAGTAGCTATTGTTTTGTGTTCAAATCCAACTACAAAGTTGAAGTTGCCGCCTAAACGAAATGCGAGCTGCCAGTTACATTTTTTCCGAGATAAAAAATAATAGTTTAGGTTATATTTTCACAAGGAAAATTTAAGACAAAGTCAAATGTCAAAGAATAATTATAATAATACTAATATATTTATGCACATAGTTTTTAACTTTTTAACTAGTTCCATATGCTGCCAAAATTGGATTAATTAGGGGATAACTGAGTGATACTATCAATATTATAATAATTACATTTTTATGTTTGCTTATTCTTTGAATAAGTAAATATATCAACACTCCATAACATAATTGTAGTATAAATCAAAATTGAAGATTCCTCTTGTATAATGTTGAAATTCAATTAAAAGTATAATTCCCCCTAAAATGAATTTCAAATTAGTATGAAAAATTAATTTCTCGCTTTAAAGAAAAATGAACCGAAATTGAAAAATATTCAAATTCATATCAGATCATAAATTGAGGTCAACAACAGGATACAATTACCCGCCTTAACAACGTTAATTGTTAATGTGTATGTATGCCTATACATTTTTCATATTCTTTTGCCAATTCAAATAATGGAAATGACTTGTAAGAAATGCTAAATGTCGAATCAAAATAAGGTGATAAATGTGGAAATCAATGACCCGATCATGTTTAAAATATTTTTAAAAAATTATATTTTTAATATTTTTTTAAAAAATTATATTTTTAGGGTCAAACAAGAAAATAAAGTGGAAAAAAATACAATATTATAGTGGAACAAGAAGATTAAAGTTTTAAGTGTAATCCATAACGTTTATTATATTAAAATACAATCAAAAGATATTAGACAGTTAGTATAATTAAAAATTCAATGAACATTGTTTAAGAGATGGGGTAGGGGATGATGTTTTTTTTTACAAGTAGAGATGTTAAAAATAGGGATGAGATAAGAGAGATGTTGGAGACCATTTCTATCTATCTCCACCCTATATGTAGAGTAAGAGATGAGATAGGACATCTGTTGGAGTTGACCTACCCTATTTTCTATTTTTCATTTTACTTTACATGTAGGAAAGTTTTTGGGATATTGGTATCCAATATCTTCCTTATGCACATCCTCACATATTGAGAATTCTTACATTCAAATTTAACCACCTCCACATATAAAGATGCAATAACAATTCCCTAAATCCATTTTTACATCTCCTTATGTGAATTTTTTTTAAAAATGTCAAAAAACTGTTGGAGTGACACTTAAAGATGCAATAATAATTAGGTCGATCTCACTAAAGGGAAAAGTCATGAGTATTTAATACATTAACAAATACTCTCTCTCTTTTCTCCTTACTATCCCTCCCAATATCCCCACACTCTTCGATGAAATAAAAAAATAAAAAAATCTTTACCATAACATTGCACAAGTATATATATACTTTCCCACACATATAATTAATTAATAGTTTGTATCTACTATTGAAATATTTGGACCAATAAAATATAATCATATTCAAAATAGTAAAAAAAAAATTCTTGCTTAATGACCTTTTCCTTTCCTTTTGAACCCTTTTTTTAGCTTATTTATTTATTTATTCAATATATGGTCATACGCATATATTAGTTGGTAACGGACCTTCTTGGTATAACATTGCATATACTGCCTAGTTGGCCCAAGACACACACACATATATATATCCTTTTCGCATTGAGTTAACATTTCATATATTGCTCATTTCTTAGGCCCATTAAATGGAATAAATGAAACTCTGGGCTTTATGGACTATCCATGTCTTAATACATTGATAAAAAGAGAAAGTTGTTGCCATTGCTCGTAACAAAAGCCCACTAAAGATAACAAAAGCCACTCTAATTTGGTGTTTGGAGTTAGCACGTCATATTTGCTTAATAGCCACTAATTCAACAATATTTTTTTCCCCAACTTACTAAATGCATATTTCATTTAAATATAAATATGATTTTTTCACAAAAATTATATTTATGTTTTACATAATAATATGGTGATTGTTGTGATACTTTCGACTTTTCTTGGTTCTTTTATTTTTAAATATGAGATAATGTAATCATTGAGATTATATAAAAATATTAGATATGATGCTTCATACATTACTTTATTTAGAAATAAATAAGAATTAAGAAATAAAATGATCTAAATCTTACATGCTTATTCGTGTATTAAAAGGATCTAATTATGATGCTACGTAATTTATTTTATTCATATTTGTAGATTTTAGTTATTTGTAGAGACTTACATGCACATCTATATATATTTTTTTTGGGTTATTTAGAGGAACCTTGACATGCAATTTAACCAATTTTGATATTGATTTGTTATTTCTTATCATCAATTTCGATTGTTGAAGTTCTTATCATCAATTCCGATTGTTGAAGTTCCTTTATAATTTTTTTTTCATGAGGTTATGCATTACGTAGTGCCAAAATAATAAATATTTATCATTTAATCGTTAGTATCATAGTTGTACTGATTTTTACATTCTTATTTGCATTAAATATGACATTTATCGCACGATAAAATCTAATTTGAGTTGTTTGGATATTACACATTTTGAACAAATTAAAAAAAATTACACTAAACCAAACATGGGTATCCCTATTATAATTCAATCCAATATCTTCCCTTTTTTACAAAATAGGACGATCATCAACTTACATTCATATTCCTTTGTTATGAAGATCTAAAACAATGCTTCATAATTTATTTCCTTCATATTCATAGTATTTGGATTCTTCTAAATACTTACGTGCATCTTGATGTTCTCTATTTTGACTAATTTATAGATACTCACCAGTGTGTTTCTATATTTTAAGAATACGATAAAGTAATTATCAATTATATTTCAATAGCGATTCGATCACGATTTCAATATTTGGTGAAAGACTTCTTATCATATATTGTGAGTGATTGGTTTGTTGAGAGACTCTTGAATCCCATGCAAATTTAAGCTCATGGATGACACGCAATTGGCATGCAATTTGGAGAGTATCTTTAACGTACATACAATCAATAAAAATGCTCATCCTAACATAACATTTTAGGATTTGACAAAAAAAAAACATAACATTTTAGGGAAGTTTTGCAAAACAAAATTTAAATATAAACCCACCGTAGGGACAAGCTTAAGGGAAAATAAATGTTTAAAATCTAACTCTATACAATAGACCTAATTTGGTAATTTTGCAAAGTTTTTGATTTGACTTTCTTGTCTATTTTAGTCATTTGAAATTTATTCCTTTAAAATGTCATGTCCGTTTACTCCTTTGCAACAATACCAACGAAGGCTGAATATGTATTCTCTGCTCAAAATAATGACATGACATGCGTTATTACAAGCCACGTGTCATATATTGGTTAAATTGCTTGTCACTTCAATAGTATATGCCCGGATAGAATAACTTTCCCTAAGCTAAAGATGTACTAAATCTTTCTGTCTATTCCAAAGTATCAATCTATCTATATATCTCTCTCTCTCTTCTCTTAACAAACTCTCTGGGGGTTTCCCTTTTTTGGCCTTTTGGACTTGAAGGTGATAGCTGTTTAGCTACTAGTACTTGGCACCCACTAACACAACCATCTGGTAGTATTCTCTTCCTTCCCGACTCCACCCACCAACTACTCCCTCAAGCACACACATGTTTACTTTGTTTCTTGTCTTTTCAGAAAAACAAAAAACTTGTTTTACTTATTGCTGTCTTAAAATCTTTGTTTGGTGCGAGAAGTTTCGAGAATGATTTTCAGAGTATGATGTAAGGTTGGTTTAAGTCGCCCTTTAAATCCAAAAAAGAAAAAAAAATATTTTCCTTTCTGAGTATTAACTCATAAATTTGTATAAATTTGTTTGGGTTTTTGTCTTTTGCATGTTATGTTTTCTCATCTTTTGTTTGTTTTTGTATTCACAGGTAAGTCCACTAAAGTTTGCTAAAAAATATATGGAGAAAAACGGCAAGCAAAGTGTGAAAATGGAGAGAGATGCATCAATAGCAGAAATAAATATAGAGGAGAGAGGAAAAAGATAGATATTTTACTGCTTTGAACACGAGAAGAAAAATAGATGCGGGTGACAGATTTTAGCAACTCAACTTATTTCCGTCGCTAAATAGCTGTTAACAGTATTGATTTTCTGCAGTTGGTGGTATTTGCATCACAATCTGAAAAAGATGAGCAGCAATATATGGAAGATACCATCATCATCAGGAGGTGGAGGTGGTGGAATGGTCATGATAAAAGATGTTGTCTTTCTCATAGTGCTTATGAGCAGTTACTTTATGGTCTTAAATGCAAAACAATTGTCAAGTGGTGGTGGTGATGTTAATAATGAAGTGGGTAGTTTAATAGCTTTCAAGAAGTCCTCAGTTGAAGCTGATCTAAAAGGGTTGTAGAAAGACTGGATTGCATCTTCTTCAAGCCCTTGTTCATGGACTAGTGTGTCATGTTCTTCAGATGAGGAAGTTATTGAGCTCAATCTATCAAATGCAGAGCTAAGTGGCTATCTTCACATCTCTGATTTAATGGCTTTGCCTTGTCTTGCTCATGTTTATCTTAGTGGAAACCATTTTTATGGTAATCTTTCATTGATTACCTCAATCTTGTAGCTTTGAAATTCTTGATTTATCAGCCAATAATTTCTTAGAATCACTTGTTTCAGACCCTTTGTTGCTTTCTTGAAATAAGCTAAGCTCTATAAACTTGTCTAGAAATTCAATCCTCGGTGGGAGTCTCAAGTTTGGACCTTCACTATTGCAACTTGACCTCTCCAAGAACAAGATTTCAGATTTGAGCCTATTGAATTTTTCCCTCTCGAAATGCCAGAACTTGAATTTTCTTAATTTCTCAGATAATTTGCTGAGTGGAAGGCTAGATAGCTCTCTGTCTTCTTGCAAAAGCCATTCAATTCTCGACTTGTCGTATAACCATTTTGATGGAGAAATACCAGCTACCCTCATAGCAGACTTAGTTGTATCTCTGAAAGTTCTTGATCTTTCACATAATAACTTCTCTGTTGATCTCAATAGTCTTGAATTTGGAGCTTGTCATAATCTCACTGTGCTCAATTTGTCTTCCAATGGACTTTTTGCTGCTCAGTTTCCATTTAGTATAACAAATTGCCAGGGTCTTGAAACACTTGACCTTGGGCATAATTTGCTTCATCTCAAGATACCGGGGAATGGTATAAGGAAGTTAAAGAATTTGAGGCAATTGGTTTTATCTCACAATCAGTTCTTTGGGGATATACCATTAGAGTTGGGGCATACTTGTGGCACTTTGGAAGGGCTTGATCTTTCTGGAAACCAGTTAACAGGTAGGCGCTGCCTTCGACATTTGCAGTTTGTTCATCGCTCTACAGTCTCAACCTGGGTAATAATCAACTTTCAAGAGATTTTCTGAGTACTGTTGTCAATTATCTTACAAATCTGAGAGATCTTTATGTACCGTTCAATAATATAACTGGCTTGGTTCCACGAGCGCTGACGAATTGTAGTCAGCTTCAGGTGCTGGATCTTAGCTCGAATGCCTTCACAGGAAATGTACCTTCTTGGTTCTACTCTGCAATACCAGCCTATTCTCTAAAAAAGTTGTTGTTGCTGAATAATTATCTTTCAGGATCAGTGCCATCGCAACTTGGCAACTGCAGGAACCTGTGGACTATTGATCTCAGTTTTAACAGCTTAACTGGTTCTATCCCGGAAGAAATATGGAACATGCCAAATCTTTCTGATTTGGTCATGTGGGCGAACAGCCTCACAGGTGAAATTCTAGAAGGCATTTGCATCAAAGGAGGAAATCTTCAGACCCTGATTCTCAACAATAATTTTATAAGTGGAGCCCTTCCACAGTCCCTTGTTAATTGCACTAACTTGATTTAGGTTTCGTTGTCCAGCAATCGGCTAACTGGGCAGATTCCTGCTGGTGTTGAAAATTTAGTTAACCTCGCCATCATCCAGTTAGGAAATAATTCACTGACTGGACCAATTCTATCGGGATTGAGAAAGTGCCCGAACCTGATATGGCTTGATTTGAATAGCAATAATCTGAGCGGTCCCATTCCCCAAGAGCTTGCTGATCAAGCTGGCCATGTTTTCCCCGGAATTGTTTCAGGAAAGCAGTTTGCCTTTGTGAGAAATGAGTGTGGAACAGCATACAGAGGTGCATGTGGACTGGTTGAATTTGAGGGCGTCCAACCAAATAGTTTGGCCAATTGTCCTATGGTTCACTCTTGTCCGTCGACTAGAATTTACATTGGTGTCACTGTTTACACTTTTACTGCCAATGGTAGCATGATTTACCTTGATCTCTCTTACAATCATTTGTCTGGAAATATTCTAGAAAACTTGGGTTCAATAAGCTTTCTGCAGGTTCTTAATTTGGGACATAATAGTTTAACTGGAAGTATACCTTTCAGCTTCGGATGTTTGAAGTCAGTTGGAATACTGGATCTTTCACATAATAATCTTGAAGGTCTTATTCCTTGGTCATTGGGCGATCTCTCATTTCTCAGTGACCTTGATGTGTCAAACAATAACCTTTCGGGGCCTATTCCTTCAGGTGGGCAGCTGACTACATTTCCCACTTCCAGATACGAGAACAATTCAGGCCTCTATAGGCTTCCCCTGCCTTCTTGTAGCTCTAGCATTATACACCATTCATCAAGCTCTGATGGTCGAAAGAAGAAGAAAAGTATGACTGTAGGAGTGGTCATTGGGATAATGATATCCCTTCTCTGTTTGATCATGCTAATTATTGCCCTTTACATGGTAAAGAGACATCAAAAGGAGGAAGATAGAGAGAAATACATCGAAAGCCTTCCTACCTCTGGCAGTAGCAGCTAGAAATTTTCGTATGTGCTCAAGCCTTTAAGCATTAATGTGGCAACTTTCGAGAAGCCTCTGCGAAAGCTAACCTTTGCACATTTGCTTGTAGCAACCAATGGCTTTAGTGCTGATAGTTTGATAGGCTCTGGAGGTTTCGGTGAGGTCTACAAGGCCCAACTAAAAGATGGATGTGTTGTTGCGATAAAGAAGCTTATTCAAGTAACAGGTCAAGGGGACAGTGAGTTCATGGCGGAAATGGAGACTATAGGGAAAATAAAGCATCGGAACCTAGTACCTTTGTTGGGTTACTGCAAAATTGAAGATGAGAGGCTTCTTATGTATGAGTACATGAAGTGGGGAAGTCTTGAGTTTGTTCTTCATGATACAGACAAAGGAGGAGGCACAAGGCTTGACTAGGCAGCTAGAAAAAAGATTGCCATTGGTTCAGCAAGAGGACTTGCATTTCTCCACCACAGCTGTATACCTCACATAATTCATTGAGACATGAAATCTAGCAATGTGCTCCTAGATGAAAACTTTGAGGCTAGAGTGTTTGATTTTGGAATAGCTAGACTGGTGAATGCCCTTGACACTCATCTTAGTGTGAGTACACTTGCTGGAACACCAGGTCACATGCCGCCAGAATATTATCAGAGTTTTAGGTGCACCACAAAGGGAGATGTCTACAGTTACGGTGTTGTGTTATTAGAGCTTCGGTCAGGCAAGAGGCCGATAGATACAACAGAGTTTGGCGATGATAACAATCTTGTTGGATAGGCAAAGCAGCTGTACAAAGAGAAAAGAACTCACGAGGTACTAGATCCCGATTTGATATCAGATGCATCGGGTGAGGATGAACTCTACCATTATTTAAGAATTGCCTTTCGATGCCTGGAGGACAAACCTAACCAAAGACCAACGATGATTCAAGTCATGGTAATGTTTAAAGAACTACAGGTGGATTCAGGAAGTGATATTCTTGATGGGATCGCTGTTAAAAATGCAGTAATTGAGGAATCACAAGAACAAGAGCCTTAGTTGATAATATCTGAATATGCTAGATCAAATTTACTTTGATGTAGCTTCCTCATGACAGGACCATTTGTAGCCCAGATGTGGTTACAATGATATTAACCTCTGGGATTGGGGTGACGGGCCATTGTATATAAATATAAAACTGGTGAAGAAGGGAAGTCATGTCAAGAGGGACCTTTCTAGTTGTTAAATTTGGATTATGTCTTTTCAGAATGTCTCCAAAAATTTATTCCTTCACCTTGGGCTTCTGTCTCTCATCTGAATATTACTGACCATTGTGGTTCATTTTTTGTTATACTAGCTGATATTTTTGTCAACAGATATGTTAAATTCAGATTTTGTAAAGTTGTAATCTTGTAGCAATAGCTTCTATCACGGATATTGAAATTTTTGAAGCATTATTAGTCAAAGCTTTTGCCTGAATCATCTGAAATTAAACTATATGTTACTTTGTAAATCAAGTGATCTTTCTGGAATGTATCAAGTCTGATTATATTTCAGTATGTCGTCATTACCGGAACCTTATCGTTCTCTTATTTGTTATGACACCTTATGAACAATTGATTTTGTTTTTAAGTTCTAGGTTGACATAATATGTGCTATAATTTGTTTTTGAGAATATGACTACTAAATGAGTGATATTCCCATTTCAATGCATTTCTACATGGCTCTCCAGTGACTACTATATGATTTGTATTAAAAATTCATATTGATTTAGCAATATTGCTTTAGATAAAAAAATGCTTTAAATTTATGGTAGATATCATGTTTCTTTCCATCTGTACTTTTGTTTGGCAACTAGAAGATAGCACCTCTACAGTTTTCTGGGCGAACAACGATATTGCATGTTGTCTGATCTTCTTCTTATCCATCCTCCTTATCCATCCTCCTTTCTGTAGTCTTATTTTCTGCAGAGATATTGAGCAAGTAGTTCTTGTTGTTATACCTATTGTACATGACTGTACAAAATACATTTCCCATACGGTAAGTTACGTAGCAAGGGGTAAGCCTGGAGATTGTCCATCGTGGAATTTGTAGTACTCTTACATCTTATAGGTATGCAGAGCAGGACTGGTTGATTGCATTGAATCCAACTTTTTTCATCTACAGAACTCTTTGTTTTCGTTCCATGTTCGAGGGATAATTTTGTGTCCTGCTTATAACTAGTGTCATAGTTGTTGATTGCATTGAATCCAATATTTTCATCTGCAGAAGTCTTGTTTTCGTTCCGTGATCAAGGGATAATTTTGTATTCTGCTTATAACTTGAGCCATTTGAGTAAAGAGATACTTATTGACTGCATTGAATCCAATTTTTTCATCTGCTCAATTGTTATTTTCGTTCCATGTTCGAGCGATAAGTTTAGTGTTCTGCTTATAACTCAGAACCATTTCATGCATTTCTCAATGCTTTCCATGGCACTGAAATGTGAATTGTGATTCCAGTTGAACCTGATTATGTAAGACCAGCAAACAATTTTCTTCACTTATGCTCAAGGATTGAAGGGGAGCTTTCGTGCAATGGTAAGAGTTGCACTGTGTGGCTTAGAGTCACGAGATAAAGTAGAAACAACCTCTTATAAGAATACAAGGTAAGATTTCATATGGTAGGCTCAATGTGATCCGACCCTTCCTTGGATCTACACGTAGTAGAAGTTCTATATACGTGACTGTCCTTTTATGGTCAAGGATTGACTTATCTTCAGGTCCGACAAAGCAATAGTTCTTCTTGGCTGTTTATAGATTGGATTCAAGTAAGACCCTTGGAATGATATGTCAATAGTTATTCATTTCTCTAGATGGGTTAGATTTTGGGACGGGTCGCCCAATATGGGTTGACCCTGCCCGACCCATTTTGTATCGGTCAAAGAGAAGTCGTGGGATAACTTCCCACATCCTAATTTAAAAGAAAACATAAAACGTTTGTTTTCTTCTGACGTTGAAAAATAAGACAGAGAGCTGTCTTCTTTGTTCTTTCTCTCAATCTCTCTGCTTGTTTACTATGTGCAAAACAACCAAATCAACGAGGGTTCTTAAGTTGTGAAATAGTTAGTCTACGATCAGTATTGTAGACTCAGACTCCTTGCATAAGCAGTGGAACGAACACATCAAACGATCCGCTATTTTCTTCATAAAAGGTTATTCCTCTTTTTATGCAATTTCAGTTTTATGAAGTTTTTGATGATTATATAAAAATCTTCATTTGTATCTGATCGTGTCGTTTTGCACTGAAAAATAGTAAGGTTAAATGATTGGAAATATTGCTCACCTTGAATTACCTCTAGCTGTGGCAAGTAGAAGGTCGATCCACAGAAATTGGGTTATCAATTAATTTAAGTCATTAATTTAGAATTGTTTGACTATTTCTCGTCACTGATAAGTTTGATTAAGTCCAAAAGTCTAAAAGTCCAAAAGTACGGAAGTACGAAAAATTAAGTCCAAGAAATGTCTACAAAAATGTCCAAAGATTCGGTAGTAACAAGATCCAAAAGTGAATTAAACAAGGTATTAAACTGAACAATCACAACACTCAACGATGAAAATCTAAAGGGTTAATGATTCAGGGTGGTTATAGCTTGATATACGTAAGTACAAAGTTATTGATTCACATTTAAAGTAAGTCCTTCAGAAATAGAGCTACAAGCTCCCACTACTGAAATAAGTCTTTAATTATGTAAGTGATAAGATTAATTAATTAACAAGACTGGATGTGTTGGTACAACCTAACGATATCCAATCTCTCAATTAATCTTTCACTTATGTAACATGGAGGTGTCGGTACAACTAGACTAGAATCCATCCGAGGTAGTTTCGTATTACCACTGGTTTACAAAACCGGGCGTATATGTACTTTCAATTAAATATAACATAACTACAAGTATACGTATAATTAATCAAAGAATACTTGGAAATAAAAATACGAGACTTTAATAAATCTGAATCAAAACATATGTATAAGAATAGCCTCACACATACCACCCCAAATTTTGGGTCTAGTGTGCCATGATAAACATTAAAATACACAAATTCATAATGAAAACCAAAATCAAAGAATACTTATCGTGTTTGGACAGATTTCGATAGACCGGTATGACTTTGACATGCTGATAGCTTACTAGACCCTTCCCTCGGGATTATAACTTTGCACACAACTAAATATAATAATTAAAACACTCACAACTCACTTCACAAACACAAGAATAATAGAAATTATGCTAGGAGATAAAATGGTACGATTTTGTTGCTAAAATTTTTGACTTTTATAGGCAAAAATTCAGGAGCGCCCTCGAGTGCCAGTCAGGCGCACTCGTGCGCCCTTCTGCACTTTTGATTTTTATATTTTTCCTGTCATTTTTGGTCTGCATTTAGCTCAATTGTCGGCCTTTTTCAAAAAGTGGTGCTTGAGCTCGGAAAAGGAGCGCTCGGGCACTACTTTGATTGTGGTAGGTGAACTTTGACTCCAAACATTGATTTTGACAGGCTCAGTTGACTTTGACCATTGACCGAAAAGTTGACTAGGTCTATTCCAAGGTTTTTCAGCGTCCTGAATCCGTTTTCGCACTCGGTTTGGCCAAATTCAATCTTGAAATGCTCGTTTTGAAGTTGTTCTACCATTCTTCACTAATGTCGTGCTGAATTTCTTGTTCAAATATTGGTTTTTGTGGCCGTTTTTGCTCTTTCTTCTTTAAAACCTATATTGCTATAAAATTGTGTAAAATATACAATTAAACTTGAAATAATAATACAATATACATTATTCAATGGGTTAAAGTTACTAAAAATATGAATTTATTAACCTCCCCAAACCCATTCTTTGCTTGTCCTCAAGTAAAGGCATCAATTACTTCGTAGATTCAAAAATATTAAATTTAAGCAGTCACTATATTCATACAGTTATATTTTATAAAATACATGATTAACAGTGAGTTTGTCTTCCAAATAATTTCACCCTAAGAAATCGTTTTGTATCTAGAAGAAATGAAATCAACTTAATTACAAAAAATCCTTTGAGCCTTTTCAAGCACTTGTAACTCAATTAAGAGGTAAAAAAATTAATCACGCAAAATTTGTAAAATCGAAAATATTTTCTATGGATAGTCATGAAATGTTAAAAACTACCTTTCAAATCGTGTAATACTCCTTTAGATTTTTTATATTTTTTAAATATAGATGACTCAGATGATAGATGTTGGTTGAGTCACTGATTTTTGAAATTTTGCCTTTCATTGGTTGAATTGTATTTGGTGAAAGAAGGCTTGTCTGGCAAGATTTGTATTGATAGTTTTTTCATAACAAAAATGCTCAAAAATGGTTAGAAGAAAACATTTGTTATGGATTTCTTTTCTGCCTCTTTTTGTTGAATCAACACTTTTGATATTTGAATGATGTTGAGCGAGTCATCTACACAATTTTTTTTTTCAAAGGAGTATAGCGATCTAGAAAAATAAGTCAAATTTTAATAAAACACAACATCTCACATTGAAAACATCTTAATCTACTCCTTTTTTTGATAATTAATAAAAAACTTCTAATTGAATCATGTGACTCTGTTGGGATGTAATAATAATTAACAAGGTTTCAAAAAAATCTAGATACAAACTCAACTCTTAGCGGCTAATCATTTTTCCATTCCAAATTCACAGTTAATTCAAATATTTTATCACAATCTAACCATATTTTAACAATTAACCACTCAAATTTAATTATTATGAATAAGTGAAGTAAAAGTTTTGAAATTTTTTTGGTATCAGTTGGTATCAACTTTTTCCCTCCTCAAATCCAAACCTTACATTGTCCTTAATGAAAGAAAACTATGTAATGCAAAATAAAAAGAAAGACACAACCTGATAAACAATCCAAGCAATATTCCTCAAAAACTTATTGAAAGAAGTATTGTCAAAGAAAAGCTCGAAAACCAACATTAGTCGTAAGGTTAAATAATAACTAAAAGATTTCTAAATAAAGATGAATAAAAATAAATAAATAAATAAACATAAACGAAAATAACATATAAAACATGCCACTGAATTACAATGGTGGCGGCGGCTGAGGACCTGAGCTTGAACCTTTCATTGAAGCAAGTTCAGCTCGTAATGCAGCAAACTCTTCCCTCTGTGGCTGCTTAAATTTAGCAAATTCAGCTTTCAGTTCACCTATTTTTCCCAATCCTACAACAAGGTTAGTATTCATGGTTTGCAGCTCTCTGTACATTTTTTCCATCAATGATTCTTCAGGCTGAGTACCCTGTTGCTGGGAAGACGTGGCTCTTTCAGCAGATTGAGTGGAAGGTCGTGGAGCATTTAATACTAAGAGCATCTTTCGAACAGCGCGCTCCAAATGTTTAAAACTCTTCGTAAACTCCGATTCATCATATGAAATCAGGTGCAAAAGGAAAATTAAACCGTTGAAGTAAAGAAACTATCAATCGAGGAAAACGAAGTGTAGATGTAGCATCAAACCTCCTCATCATATTTTCCCCAATTACAACTCCAACATCAAAAGGGGCACCTTGATAAATCCAGTATAAAACCTGTAAAACAACTCCTGTCCTCTCTTGATCATGACCATAAGGGCAAAGGTTCTTTTTAATAATGATATCTGTTAACCACATATCTCTTGGAAAGGAAGATCTCCTTATACCCATACCATATGGTATAACCGGACCCCCATACAAATTTGTAGCAATTTCTAAATCTGTAGTTCTAGCAAGGAAATCCAAATTTTTCACATAAAAATAATCATGCCCACATAGTATAGTCATGATATCAGCAGTAGTAAATTGAAATTCAAAACCATCAATTGATGCACTAAATGTACCATCAGCATACGAAAGATGCTCATAAAAACGTCGAATGAGACGAGGAAAAACAAGAACATCATCAAAAGGTGGGTGCAGAAGACAGTCAAGAAAATACCCCTCAAAATATTCAAAAGCACGTTGCCCACCTTCGGAAGCCCTCAAAACATCCGAAAAATCAGTTTCGGCCTCAATTTGAGCATTCTCAAGTCGTGCAGTCAATGATAATCTCTGTCTTTTTGGAGCTATAATCTAAATAATAAATAAAAAACTAAATCAGAAAAATCATGAAAAACACAAAACAATTTTTTTTATATTTTTTACATAAATACTATTTATTCAAACAACACCAATTAACAACCTCAAAATCATCCTTAACACACAACATTTATAAATCATCCGGTTAAATCCTCTAACATTTAAATAATTTATAAATCCTAGAATTAGGGCAACAAGAAAATAATAGACATAAATATATCTACATAAATATGAAATTCTTAAATATATATATATTTTTAATATTCGATTTTATTTTTCTTTTTCAGATTAAATTTAAAGGAAATCTAATAGAAAATGTAAAACTAAAATCTAACCAAATTCTATATACATACACATATGCATACACATATACATACACATATACATACACAAATCTAAAAAAAAAATCATACCAAAACGAAGATTGAGAGTTATAGAACAATAATAAGCTGAAAATAAGCAGTAAGAATCATCCTAAAGCCTTCAAATATGCGTATATACATACGTAAATAAATATGTAAAAATAGATCTAAACATGAAATAAATTGAAAAAAAATGCGAAAATAAGAAAGAAAACATAAAAACTCACCTTGGGTTGCGGATCTGTAGTTAATCTGGGGTGGGGAAGGGTTTTGGTGATTTTGGGGGGTGATTTCCGTGGGGTGGGGGATGTTTTTTTAGGTTTCAAAACTGCTGCTATCGGGGCTTATTTTACAAGCCCCGACTGTGCTTGGGCGCTTGAGCGCCTTCAGGGGGCGCTCGAGCGTTGAGCGCCCTGCTGTTTTTTTTTTGAGTGAATTTTTTTTATATATAATAATAAATACATATATAGCAGGCTAGCATAAATATATACATATATACATAAATATATTTACATTTTTTAACAGAACTATCTTTACATAAATAAAATTACATAAATATATATATATATATATATATATATATATATATATATATATATATATATATATGTATATAAATTATATAAATACGGAAACCATAAACAAACCATACTATTTTATTAAACAGAAAGACATTACATACAAGAAATAAAAATACAACAACAGAAGACTATCTCCTAAACTTGGAAATGCATGATTAACTTCAATCATTCCTAATATACCTATGATCCCACTTAATAAAGAGATAAATAAGAAAAAGGTAAAGGATGAAAATGCTTGCAAAATAGTACATGACTATAGCAAATTGATCAGGCGTGAGAGTTCCGAACATCATTGTGTTGAATGTAGCAAAATAGAGAAATGAAAGAAAAATTTATAGAGAGAGAGAGTGTAGGTGGCAATGGAGAGAAAAAAATGAGGAGAAGAAGAAAGAGAGAGGGCTTTAAACCCCTCAGTTAGGTTGTACCGCGCTCGAGCGCCCTTCAGACGCGTTCCAGCATGGTACTTCCCTTTTCTGCCTTAAATGTTTATGCAAGTTCACAAAGTAGGAAGATATAATCTTCCTCAAACCTATTTTCTACAAGATCACACTTTTTTTTTTAATAAAATAAAATTGGTACATGAGAGAAATAAACACATGAATTTTAAATCATTTAAACATCCTAAGAAAAACCAAGTGTAAAAATATACAAATGAACACCGACCAATAGTCATCCATCAAGATTTAAACCTTAAATATGTTTCCAAAAGAAACAGTTGGATCCAAATTTAATTTTAAGAATCGTTGACCTTAGACTACATTTAGAGTTCAACAACTTAACGAAGAGTTGTCCGCCAGTTTGGAAGGCAACACTGGAAGCCTGTGAAATGCAAAAATAGGATCCCAACCCTATTTCAGTTTCATACTTATGTAACAAAGTAAACCACATCCGAACACCAAATGAATGGCATCAAAATCTGGATAGTAAATCTACCCACCATAGCGTAAGAACTGGCCAAAGTAAAGGTGATGAATCACGTATCATATGCCCCTCAGAGTGGTATTAGTTATCTTTCTCTCAAATACCATGAGAGCCATTATTTCCATAACGGTGGAAAAAGACCTCCTAACGTTGAAGTTAACACCAATTTAAAGCTAATTGGTAACCAAGCGACAACATCTAGGATGAACCTTGGAATGTTACCGTCACGAGATCTTAGATAACCCAGGGATCACTTGGGTTCATGTGAGGCACACACCCTAGTACAAACAACACCTTGTTTTATCCTCAGACAGTCACTACCGAATATTGCTACTGTATACCCATCCTCCCACCCATTTAGGATGAGCGTGTCACATAAATTGTCAGAGTCTTTTTTTTCCTTTTAACCAGGAATGGGCACTGGAACCATTTAATGTCAGCCAGCAAGACATGCACACACAGTTAAGTGCCATAGTTTAACGTCTTCAGGCAAATTTTTTTTTTTTTTAGAATTTAAAATTAAAGGACTAGCTCTTCCAGAGGTTTCTGTGTTCACGCCATCCAGTACTTTCCTTCTGCACTCACATGGGGCCATAGCCAGTTCCATAGGGTCAAGAGCAATACAGTAGGGTTTATGTTACAAACAATACCGTCTGGTGAATGTTCTCACTCCTAACTACCTTATCAAGTAAAGCCCAACAGACCCAAACTACATGAAGTCGGTGGAGTGGCAAGTACTGTTAGACAGAGTTGCACTGGTTAAACAACCGCACACAGAAAATGTACAGTGACCACTAGTATCATGACAATTATACATTTAAGAATGTTTCTCAGGGTTAAGACCCAAACTACTTTAAGCTGGAGAAAGACTCATTTGGTACGAAATATAAAAAGAATAAAAATAAAATTTAGAACCCAAATACTTCTAGACATGCTAGCTTGCCCTTTAGGAGCACTAAGTTTAACGTATTCAGCCAGACAGAGTCACATTGAAATTGTTACTTTGCAAGGATTACATTCTTAAGTTCAATTGACTCTTCACCCCAATTCTTTAACCGGATTGCTGGTTTTAACCTTTCTCCATTTACAAACATAGTTTTCCCATTTGTTTTATCTTTTATCTTGACAACCCCAGACGGAAAAACTTGTTCAACCTTAAATGGTCCATCCCACCTAGACCTTAATTTTCCTGGAAACAATCGTAACTTAGAATTAAATAACCACACATCTTCTCCAGGAATAAATGACTTCCGAATAATCATTTTATCATGCATTCTCTTCATTCTGTCACTGTAAATCTTGACATTTTCATATGCCTCTAAACACATCTCTTCAAGTTCATTTAGATGGAACAACCTGTTTTCACCAGCTTTCTGCAAGTCAAAATTCACAGTTCTAATTGCTCAGTAAGCCTTATGTTGTAACTCAACAGGTAAATGACATGTTTTTCCAAAAACTAAACAAAAAGGTGACATTTCTATGAGAGTTTTATATGCAGTTCTATATGCCCAAAGTGCATCATTCAATCGAGTGGACCAATCCTTCCTATCAGGTCTAACTGTTTTTTCAAGGATTGATTTAATTTTCCTATTAGAAACCTCAACCTGTCCACTAGTTTGTGGGTGATATGGAGTTGCAACCTTATGAATGATTGAGTATTTTTTCAACAATTTTTCAAAAGTTTGGTGAATGAAATGACTTCCATCGTCACTAATGATGGCTCTTGGAATTCCAAACCGACATAAAATATTTTCTTTTATGAACTTCATCACAACAGTGTGATCATTAGTCCTTGTTGCAATTGCTTCAATCCATTTAGACACATAATCAACACCAACCAAAATGTATTGAAAACTAAAGGAGATGGTGAAATGACCCATGAAATCAATACCCCAAACATCAAAAAGTTTACAAACCACGATAGGATTTAAGGGCATCATATCCCTTTTTCCCATGTTACCTGTCTTTTGGCATCTTTCACATGCCTTATAAAACTCATGAGTGTCCTTGATTAATGTGGGCCAATAAAACCCACTTTGCAGAACTTTGATAGCCGTCTGGCGTCCTCCAAAGTGTTCCCTACATTCCTGTTTAACAGTTGTTGGAGGGGGCAAATCAGAAATAATATCAACCTTAACTTTATCAACTCGAACTCCTTCCTTGGATATAATGTGTCCGAGAACTATTCCTTCCTGAACCATGAAATGACTTTTCTCCCAACTAAGTATGAGATTAGATTCCTGACATCTTTTCAACACCAAAGAAAGATTATTCAAACAAGTGTCAAATGAAGAGCCAAAGATAGAAAAATCATCCACAAAGACCTCAAAAAATTCATCCATCATATCAGTGAAAATAGACATCATGCAGCGTTAGAAAGCGGCTAGTGCATTACAAAGGCCAAAATGTATTCTTCTATAAGCAAACGTGCTAAAAGGACATGTAAAAGTTGTCTTTTCCTGATCTTCAGGGTCCACAGGGATCTGATTGTATCCCGAGTACCCGTCAAGAAAACAGTAATAACCTTGTCCTGCCAACCTGTCCAAAATTGGATCAATGAATGGTAAACGAAAATGATCATTTCTTGTAGCAGCATCGAGTTCCTATAATCAATACACACACGCTATTCAATGGTGGTGTGAGTAGGTACCAATTCACCTTTATCATTTGTCACAACAGTGATTCTTGATTTCTTAGGTATAACCTATATAGGACTAACCCATTTACTATCCGAAATACGATAAATGATACATGCATCTAACAACTTCACTATTTCCTTCTTTACAACTTCCCTTATGTTCGGGTTCAGCTAATGTTGTATCTCTCAAGATGTCTTGGCTCCATCTTCCAAATTAATCTTATGCATGCAAAAAGAGGGATCTATTCCTTTAAGGTCTGCAACAGTCCAGCCTAACGCTTCTTTATTCTTAGACAACACATCTACAAGTTTAGCTTCCTACTCCAAAGAAATGTTAGAAGTAATAATAGCTGGAAGTATTTGATCTGCCCCTAGAAAAACATACTTGAGATGACTAGGAAATCGCTTCAGTTCCAACTCAGGAGAAGATTGTATAGAAGGAAGCATGGGTTCTTTAGAAAGAGTCAATGATGGTTCTATTGCACAAACCTGAAATTTTTCATCAAATCTTAAATTGTTTTCTAAAGATTCATCGGATTCCTCCTCAAACCTACTCAACACTACTTCATCATTATTCAAAGTATTCTTCAAAAAATCTTTTGCATAAAACTAAGAAAAGACTCTTCAATTAATAGATCAATCTTATCAAGAATAGAACATTCAAGACCATCATCTCCATCTGCAAACCTAGCAGCATTAGCAACATTCAGCTTTACCTTAATATCTCCAAATGTAAACTCCAATTCTCCAGTTGCACAGTGAATTTTTGCATTAGCTGTTGCTAAAAATGGTCTCCCTAGTATAACTAGAGTTTGGAACTTTTGAATTTCTCCTGGTCCATATCTAGCACAACAAAATCTACAGGAAAATAAAATTCATCAACCTTTATCAACACATCTTCAATCATGCCCCTAGGAATTCTAAGTGATCTATCAGTCAATTAAAGGGTGATAGGAGTAGGTTTCAATTCTCCTATATCTAATTGCTCAAAAAGATTAAAGGGAAGAAGATTCACACTAGCTCCTAATCAAGAAGGGCACGATCTACACAATGATTACCAATATAGCAAGGAATGGTAAACGCACTTGGATCTTTCAATTTTGGTGGAACATGAGAAGTAAGAACGCTGCTTACCTTTTCCGTCAATCTTACTTTGTTTGATATTAAAGTTGAATTCCTTTTTTTCTGAGTGCACAAATCCTTAAGAAACTTTGCATAAGCAGGAATTTGCCTGATGATTTCTAACAAAGGTAAATTGATTTTCACTTGCTTAAAGGTTTCAAGCATTTCTTCCCTTTTTGAATCTTTATTAGGTGTATTACCTAATGCCTGTGGAAAGGGTGCCTTGGGACTCAGTGTCAATGGAATATTTTCATGTGAAATTAAAGTTTCAGGTTCATTTGCAGTTTCTTTTGATGAATCAACAGTAACTTGAGACTTAGCTTTTTGCTTTGCAAGTCTTGCATTTTCGTAAGTTTCGACATTTACCTTGTTTTCAAATTTCTTACCACTTCGCAATGTAGTGGCAGCTTGAAGATCCTCCACTATTTGACTTGTAGATACTACATGGGCCTTACCTTTTGCGTTTCCATCTGGTTGGGCAGGGTGTGTTCCTTCTTCCCTTTTCTGAATTATGTTAGCTAATTGCCCAATTTGTCTTTCCAAGTTGGCAATTGCCTTTGTATGTGTACTTACCAGTTGCATAGTTGGTTCCCAGATGTGAAGATTTTTCAAAACCTGTTCTTCAAAAGTAGTCCCATATGAATTGGAACCTGAATTAGAGCTCGTAGGTACCTGTCCTTGTGGAACTAAATGAAATCCTGAAGGATAGCTTCTTGGTCTTTGTTGTTGAACATCTTCCCGATTCTGATCCCACTGGAAATTTGGATGATCTCGTGTACCTGGATTATAAGTGTTAGAGAATGGATCATAATTACAGGGATATCTATAAGCAGCACAAGCTTGCTCTGAAATTGAATTGTGATTTGATGCAAGAACACCTTCACCTGAATCAACTACATGTAATGATTCTTTCCTTTTAACCATTTTTTCCAAGGCAAGAGTTAGATTTTTAATCTTTGATGTCAAAGAATTGTAATCATTTGAACCTACACTTTCTCTCCTTTCTCTAGATAAAGATGCACGCTTTCGGGAATTGTTGCTCAGTTTTATGAACAATTTTGTGGCTTCTTCTGGAGATTTTTCAAGAAGTGAATCATTACAAGCTGAATCGAGCAAACTTTGATTATACTTATTTAACCCTTGATAGAAATTCTGAGCTAATTGTCAATCTGGAATACTATGGTGTGGACATTCATAAATTAAGGTTTCAAATCTGTCCCAACTCTCATGAAGTACCTCTCCAGGTAATTGAGAAAAATTATTTAATTGATTCCTACATTCATTGATTTTTGAAGAAGAGTAAAATCTTTCAAGAAATTCTCTTTACAATTGATCCGAAGAAGTAATAGAACCAGAACGTAATCTGTAAAGCCAATTTTGTACTTGACCCATTAAAGAGTAAGGAAACAATCTCAATTTAACAACCTCTTCTGAGGCAGTTCTAGTATTGATCGATCTACATGTATAAACAAAAGTATTAATGTGATCATACGGGTTTTCATTAGAAAGATCGTAGAACATAGGAATCATTGAACTCATGTGAGACTTTATTTTAAAACCTTCATCAGTTTCAGGTAAGGCGATAGCTCGTGGAGGAACATAATCTTGTGGTGTGGAAAAATCTTTTATGCTCCTCCTCATATTTCCTACTTCTCTACCTTCAATTTGATCTTGATTTTGGTTTTGATTCGGATTTTGATCAGCCATGATTAGAAATTTATGTGCTTTGTTTCTGAATTTAAAAGTTCTCTCAATTTCTATATCAAAAACAAAGATGGGTGGCTTTAAAGATCTCCGACCATGCATACAAAATTAAAACATACAAAAGAAACAAAAAAGAAAAAAAGACTAAACAAGAAAACAAAAAAAAAAAATAAAAACTAAGAAAAATACATATTAACATTTTTTTTTACATAAATCAAAAACTTACCTTATTTGATGAACACCGATCCCCGACAACGGCGCCAAATTTTGATTGCGTTGTTTTGCGCTCAAAAATAGTAAAGTTAAATGATTGACAATATTGCTTATCTTGAATTATCTCTAACTGTGGCAAGTAGAGGGTCGATCCACAGAGATTGGGTTATCAAATTAATTTAAGTCCTTAATTTAGAATTGTTTGACTATTTTTCATCACGGATAAGTTTGATTAAGTCTAAAAGTCCAAAAGTACGGAAGTTCGGAAAATTAAGTCTAAGAAATGTCCACAAAATGTCCAAAGATACGGTAGTAACAAGATCTAAAAATGAATTAAACAAATGTATTAAACTGAAAAATCACAACACTCAACAATGAAAATCCAAAGGGTTAATGATTCAGGGTGGTTATAGCTCGATATACGCAAGTACAAAGTTATTGATTCAGATTTAAAGTTAAGTCCTTCAGAAATAGGACTACAAGCTCCCACTACTGAAAGTTGACTTTGACCATTGACCGTTGACCAAAAATTTGATCAGGTCTATTCCAAGGTTTTTCATCGTCCTGAATCCGTTTCCGCACTTTGTTTGACCAAATTCAATCTCGAATTGCTTGTTTTGAAGTTGTTCTACCATTCTTCACTAGTGCCGTGCTGAATTTCTTGTTCAAATGTTGGTTTTTGTGGCCGTTTTTGCTCTTTCTTCTTAAAAACCTATATTGCACTAAAATTGTATAAAATATACAATTAAGCTTGAAATAATAATGCAATATACATAATTCAATGGGTTAAAAGTTACTAAAAATATGGATTTATCAGTATTAGAGCCAAGGTTGTTTGTTCTCTGCAATATATATGTGTATATGTATGTAATCTGTAGAATTATTGCTATTTGAGTACTATTAACATAATTTTTGTTAATTTATGTTTCTGTAAAGTATCATGAATATGTGTATTTTTGGTACTGTAGAAAGTACTCATCGCAAGGATTCTAACGGCGCAAATTTCGTAATTTTTCGTTAAGTAATGAATTTATTATGAATTTTTGAAGTTTGATTGTCAAAACTATTTAGTACATTTTTTTGCATTTTTACTACGGTTTTGGCCCTTTTTCATGTTTGTATCATGTTCCAAAAATTGTGTATTTGATACTGTTAGAACGGGTTCGTCGAGAGCTTTCCATAGACATGTAATATGCTAAATTTGGTCTTTAAATACAAAAGTTATGAAGATTTTTCAAAAATCTGGAAAAAAAATTGGCCTAATATGTATTCTTGGTGTAGTGTGTACGCGTCGAAAGACGTGAACGATGGCTGAACAGGGGTCTGGACATGGGCCACGCGACCCAATTGTGGGCTGTCACGTGGCTATGTCTTTTTGTGGCTATAAAAAAAAATTATTATTAAACAATCAGACTTGTTAGTCACGTCTGACGACGTGTTTTTGATCACATCTATGGACGTGATTTAGTCACATCCATAGAAGACGTGGCTGAATCACGTCAAATGGGCATTATCTTTATAGGGCCACGTGGCACATTCCTATTGTGCCTCGTGGCCATGTATTATTATTATTATAAATATATATATATATATATATATATATATATATATATATATATATATATATATATAGTAAAAATCACTTTTTACTGTTCACTTTAGGAAAAGTTACTTTTGACTTTTCTTTTTCATTTTTCATTATTGTTTTTTCAGATTCGTATCCTATATAAGACAGAGTCTGTCTTATTCATGGAGGATCCGAATTTTCTTTCTCTCTAATTTTTATTTTACTTCGGTATCACTTTAGAACATTGTACTCCTGTACAACCAACAGTGTAACACAGTCTTCTTCCATTACATTCAATAACAAGTAAGAGACCTTGTCTCCTTTTATCTTTATCTTTTCTGTATTCCATTTATTTATCTGTCTATTATACTTGTTTATCCTGCTTTCTGTTATGGCTTTCATTTTACAATTTTCACTATTGTATTCACAGATTCGACATCCTATAAGACAGAGTCTATCTCACTCATTTAGGATCTGAATTCTCTTTCTCTCTACATTTTATTTTCAATTCGGTATCACTTTTCATTGTACTCCTGTACAACCAACAGTGGCACAGTCTTCTTCCATTACAGTTAATAGCAAGTAAGAGATTCAGTCTCTCTTTTATCTTCATCTTATCTGTATTTCATTTATTTTATTTGCCTACTATCTCTGTTTATTCTGCTTTCTGTTATGGCTTTCATTATCTGTTCTCCCCTGGGTTGTTTCTGGTATCAGAGCCAGAGTTAACCGGTGTTCATGCAGTAATTTTCTTCCCTCTTTTGTAATTTTTCTTTGATTCCAGATCACTTTTACATTGTACTCCTGTACAACCAAGTATCATAGCACAGTCTTCTTCCATTACAGTTAATAACAAGTAAAAGACTTTGTCTCCTTTTATCTTCATCTTATCTGTATTCCATTTATTTATCTGTCTATTATCCTTGTAAGACCTTGTTCAAGGGCTTATAATTGATGACTAATCGAGGGACTCCTCGTTCTTGTTCTGCATGTTTATTAACATAAAAGGCTGCACACGACCATGGGCTTTTGCTGGGTCGGATTAACTTTTTATCTAATAAACTCTGGATCTCTTTTTTACAAAGAGAGAGATATTCCTGATTCATCTGTATGGGCCGAGCCCTAGTAGGAATATTCTGTTCTGAAAAGTCCTTCTCATATGTGAGAGAGACTGAGTGTTTCTTACGAACCCAAAAGGACGTAGGAAGTTCTGAACAAACTTTTTTTTCAAGTTTGGTCTGGAAGTCATTGATGGACTTCTGCTGTTTAGCAATCTGTTCATCATAGCACAGTTTTCTTCCATTACAGTTAATAACAAGTAAGAGACATCGTCTCCTTTTATCTTCATCTTATCTGTATTCCATTTATTTATCTGTCTATTATCCTTGTTTATCCTGCTTCTGTTATGGCTATGATTATCTCATCTTCCTTGGGTTGTTTCTGGAAACAACCCAAGGAAGATGAGATAATCATAGCCATAACAGAAGCAGGATAAACAAGGATAATAGACAGATAAATAAATAGAATACAGATAAGATGAAGATAAAAGAGAGACTGAATCTCTTACTTGCTATTAACTGTAATGGAAGAAGACTGTGCCACTGTTGGTTGTACAGGAGTACAATGAAAAGTGATACCGAATTAAAAATAAAAATTAGAGAGAAAGAAAATTCGGATCCTAAATGAGTGAGACAGACTCTGTCTTATAGGATGTCGAATCTGTGAATACAATAGTGAAAATTGTAAAATGAAAAGTCAAAAGTAACTTTTCAAAAAGTGGACAGTAAAAAGTGATTTTACTGGTAAGACCATTAAGATTGAAGAACTTTGTAATACTCCTCTAACAAGTTTTTGTAAGAGACTGAATCTCTTACTTGCTATTAGATATGGAAGGTAACTGTGCTACACTGTTGGTTGTACAGGAGTACAATGTTCTAAAGTGATACTGAAGTAAAAAAATGTAGAGAGAAAGAGAATTTGGATCCTATGTATTAGACAGACTCTGTCTTAAATAGGATAACGAATCTATAAAACAAAAAGTGAAAAATGAAAAGAAAAAGTTAAAAGTAACTTTTCCTAAAGTGAATAGTAAAAAGTGATTTTTACTATTCATGAATAGTGGTCGGCTTTTACTGTGGCCAAAAGATCTCTTGTCTCGATGTGATGATGCTGCTTTTGACTGGATTACTTTCACTGTGACCGAAAGTAATATCGTCGTTATGTGATGATGATGTCTGATGATGGAATCTTGACTGGATTCATCTTCTTCATCGGCTCTGAGTCTGAAACTGGTTATACTGGAGACGCAGTGAACTTCATCAATCTGGAAACAACCCAGGGAAGTACAAATAATAAAAGCCATAACATAAAGCGGAATAAACAGAGATAGTAGGCAAATAAAATAAATGAAATACAGATAAGATGAAGATAAAAGAGAGACTGAATCTCTTACTTGCTATTAGATATGGAAGGTAACTGTGCTACACTGTTGGTTGTACAGGAGTACAATGTAAAAGTGATCTGGATTCAAAGAAAAATACAAGAGAAGGGAAGAAAAATCCGGATCCTGCATGAATAAGATAGACTCTGTCTTATATAGGATACGAATCTGGGAAAACAATAGTGAAATCTGAAAAAGAAAAGTCAAAAGTAACTTTTCTTAAAGTGAACAGTAAAAAGTGATTTTACTATTCATGAATAGTGGTCGGCTTTTACTGTGGCCGAAAGATCTCTTGTCGTGACGTGATGATTCTGTCTTTTGACTGGATTACTTTCACTGTGACCGAAAGTAATTTTGTCATCTTGTGATAATGATTTCTGATGGAATCTTGACTGTAGATTCATCTTCATCGTCTCTGAGTCTGAAACTGGTTCTATACTGAAGACGCAGTGAACTTCTTCAGTCTGGATCATACTGACTTATGGTAGAAAACATACAAGTACAAAGATCGAAGTGTATTTCCCACTAATACAAAGCAAATAAATAAACTAGTCTATTTTCCCTATAATCTACCCGGCATCGTACTTAGTCTTACTATCTTCGAAGCCTTACTATCTTTGAAGCCTAACTATTTCTCACCAAATCGCCACATGGCAAACAACGGAGTCTTACGCCCTCTGCTCCTCAACGCCGTGACCTTACAAGGTTGTTGAAATAGGTTTGCTAAAAGTAAGTTGGCTAAAGGTAAGTTGACTAAGCAAAATACAAAATAAAATATAGGCTAGAAGATAAACAAGTTTCTAAATCTTCTTTGGCTTTTTGGGAAAGCCACACCCATCAACGGACTTGAGATGTCTTTACCAGTTGCCGTTTGCCCTGGACTAGCTGAAGTTTTATGGTATTCTTCAGTAACCATGTGACTTCAAAGAGGGGAAGTCTTACCGTTTCATCCTAGTTTTTGAAGGGAACTTAGAAGAACAAAACCTTATCTGTCCAATATTTTGAGAGAACATTAGAAAACTCATATGTCCTGTGTTTTTGGAGAGAATATTGGAAAACTCATTGGCCCAGTTTATACTCATAGAGGAGTATTACAAAGTTCTGTTTTCTGTTTCTATTTCCAGTTTATACTCATAGAGGAGTAAAAATGTCGTAACAGTCATCTTCGTTGTCATTGGCATTGTCTATGGATATGGATGCCTGATTTGAGGCTTGTTCTAATTCTTTTAGTTGTAGCATGATGGCCTTGACTTCGCCAAAACTGGTGGCCGCTGCTAACTGAGTAGTCAGGAAATTCTTGAATGAGAGAAACTCCTGCTGTTCTGGTTGAATTTTCTTTTTCTATTTTTGATTTGTCTCTAGCCATGCTTGGACTTTTGGTTTTGAACAAGAACTGTTGTTCATCTTCTTCCACCACCTGACTGAGTGAGCTCTTCCGAAAGCCAAGATGTCTTGATGGTCTCCGAAAGAAACATGTTTGTACGCGAATTCTGATCTGAAAATCCACGTTACAAAGAAGATTCTATAGAACACAAAAAATGGAGGAAGGTAGGCTAAATGGGCTGGTGCCTTCCACTGTTCTGTGAAGGACTGGAATCCTTCTAGGACTGGTTCTGGTAAAATGTCATTAATGGGACCAAATGATGCCCACCATTGGATAAACCAATTCGGGACCTCTAATGAGAATGATTTCTTGAAGAGGAAAAACCATGACATATCATGCTTGTCATTCTGGCGGTCGAAAACTCTAAACCATGCCTGAATGTAATCATAATAGTTATAGTCTCTGAGGGGTACATTTTCTGGGATCTGTTTGGTTTTCTGTGGGGGTTGTCCCCATTGATCAAGTGTGATCACTTTCTGGAGTTTAGCCTTGACATGGCTATATTAGCTTGGTTGTTTGTCTTTGTCATCTAGGACAAACTCTATGGACTCTGTCGCTATGAGGATTGACTCATAGTAACTCTGGTATATGTGTTGTCTGGAATGTAGTTTGAATGAGGGTGAAGAAATGCCCTAGCAAACTCATCGGGGATGATATTGGGGTTCTGTTTGAAATGAAAAGGTTCTGTTACAAGAATCTGGTCGAAAACATTCTTGTATATGTATGAGGGTGACGGTAACTCTGACTGTTTAGGTTCTGGGGTTACTGTCTTTTTCTTAGCAACAAGCGGCTGAAACTTATTACTGACTGTTGTCTGAGAAGACGATGTACCTGCAAAACCTGCATGAACACCTGTTAACTGTTTTTGAGAGGACGATGTCCCCAAAACTGTGAGGTTTCTACCTAGGGGTGACTGGGTAGAATATGGTGTATATGTTATCTGTTTGTCTTCAACCTTGACTGGGGTTGATGACTGAGCTGAGGTTGGTACTGGTGGTGTACTAGCTTTCTGAGCATAAGAACCGAGATCAAATGCTTTAGCTTTGCCTTTATCTTTCTTGGGTGCCATTGTTACTAAGGTCAGGAGTGAATGATCCTGCAAAATGGTTAGCAACAATATATAAAGAAAGAATTACGGAATTGAAACAATCATCAATTCTGCTTCTGGATCTGAATCTGTGTTTCAATCTACTTAATTGCGGTGGACTTGAAACAATCCATCTAAATCCACTATCTGGATTTTTGGTGTCCGCTTCTGTGATCTGTAAAGGAAAACAAAATTGAAAAGGTATTCCCGGAGGAATCCTATGTGATAGGCACGTGGCCTGTTAGAAACTTTCTGGTCAGAAAATCAGGGATGGAGTTATCATCTCCCTTGATATACTGAATATCAAAATAAAAAATTGACAGGATTGCCTGCCATCTGGCAAATATCTGTTTAGATGCAATGTTTTTAACATCCTTAATAAGCACATCTTTTGCTGACTTGCAGTCAACACGAACTAAGAATTTCTGATTCAACAAATCATCTTGAAATTTTGATATGCATTTGACAATGGACAAAATTTCTTTTTTGACTGTTGAATAGTTCTGTTGGGCTTTATCCCACGTTCTTGAATGGAAACAAACAATGTGTTCTTTTCCTTCTAAAATCTGGATTAAAATACCACCAAATCCTAATTCAGAAGCATCGGTCTGAACTATCTTTGGGGTGTCTAGTTGACATAAAGTCAAAACTGGTAAAACTCTAACTTGACGCTTAATTTTCTTAATAGCGTTGGTGTGGACATCAATCCATGCTGGAGGGTTCTTTTTAAGCCTTTCAAAAAGAGGTTTACATAAATGGCGAATGCCTGGATAAAAATCTGCGACATAGTTTAAAGATCCTAAAAATCTTTGCAACTGTGTTTTCTCACGCAGAATGTCTGGGAATTTTTCTGCAAAATCAAGTGTTCTTTGGATTGGGGTTATTTTTCCAAAAGAAATCATGTTTCCAAGAAACCTAATTTTGGTCTGAAAAAGTCTAATCTTGGGTGCAGAAACCACATGACCATTTCCTTTAATAACCTTAAAGAAAATATGCAAATGTTTCCAATGCTGATGAATGTCATTACTGAAGACTAAAACATCATCAATGTAAACAATTGTGAATTCTGTGAACGGATTAAAAATCTGATTCATAATATTTTGGAATTCTGAAGGTGCATTCTTGAGTCCAAAAGGCATGACATTCCACTCATATTGTCCAAATGGAACGGTGAATGCAGTCTTGTACCTTTCTAATTCAATGACTTGGATTTGCCAAAATCCTGATTTTATGTCAAATTTATTGAAGACATAGGCCTGATTTAATCTCTTAAGGAGATCATTCTTGTTGGGTAATGGATATCTGATCCATTGTAAGACCTTATTCAAGGGCTTATAATTAATGACTAAACGAGGGACTCTTCGTTCCTGTTCTGCATGTTTATTAACATAAAAGGCTGCACACAACCATGGGCTTTTGCTGGGTCGGATTAGCTTTTTATCTAACAAACTCTGGATCTCTTTTTTACAAAGAGAAAGATATTCCTGGTTCATCTGAATGGGCCGAGCCCTGGTAGGAATATTCTGTTCTGAAAAGTCCTTCTCATATGGGAGAGAGACCGAATGTTTCTTACGAACCCAAAAGGCCGTAGGAAGTTCTGAACAAACTTCTTTTTCAAGTTTGGTCTGGAATTCAATGATGAACTTCTGCTGTTTAGCAATCTGTTCATCAATTCTGAGACTTTTAATATCTTGTTTAAGAAAATAGATTTGGTTTTCTTTCTGTTGGATTGAGTTAATGTCTCTTCGTTGCGAAGGAAAATAAAACTCAAAAAGGATAGGTTTACCTAACACATTGGTAGATATACCTTGTTCTGTAACAGTCATGGAAAGTAACTGTTGAAGAAATGGGTTCCCGAGAATGACTTGGGAATGTAACTGTTTTATCAGAACAAAGTTGGTAGGAAAACAAATACCTTGATTGCACACATGAGCATTTGGTAATTTGTATTGAATATGAAGTCTGGTAGAATCAGCTGTAGAAAGCTTCTCTTTGGTTTTCTCGAAGAAACGAGAAAGAATGAGACCCTCTTGGATGCAGTTCATATCTGCTCCTGAGTCTAATAAAGCAATGGTTTCAAATTTGAAATCATTAACCTTGATGGTTAACTGAACATACCATTTCTGGTACGTGATCCTGTTCAGAAGATTGAGATAATCCTCTGTTGGTTTGGAGGTACTAGCTCCTTCTATCAGTTTGCCAATAGCAATCTGAGTCTGCTTATTAAGTTCATCATTCTGAGAAAGATGTTCTTGACGTTCTAAGGATTCTATTTGTAAGAGTTGGACATCCTGTTGGAGATGTTCATGATCTAATCTGAGATCACAAATCTCTTGCCTATACTCTTGTCTGAGTTGTTGAATTTATATTTTTAACAGTTTAATCTCATGCTGGAGATCAGAGATCCCAACTGGTTGGGTTTTTCTCTTCTGGAAGTAACTGAGGACATCCGAATAATTTGTATTCTTGATGTTATTCTGGATAGGTATGGATTGAGGTTCTCTTTCCTCTTTCTGATCCATAATATCTTTTAGTCTGAGAAGATAAGCTTGCTTTTCTTCTGGGTCATTGATCTTACAGATCATATCGATCATAAGACCATGAGAATCTGTAAGGACATTTAATCATTTCTGACAGAAACATGCTCCTTTGCTAGGGCAAGCACATTCCTGAATAGAGTTGGACAAACTACTGGAATAGTAGTTGTCTGTTCCAATCTGATTAATGTTCTCTTCATCAGAGTAATCTAGAGAAGAGCTGGATGATGATTCAAGATCATCTATGGACTGAATAATTCTGCTCTTTGTAGCTTCATCTAATTCTAATGATTGAATTAATGATCTGATTTTGCATTCTTTTGCAGAATGTCCTGGTTTACCACATTTGAAGCATCCTGTTCTTTTTTATTACTATTTTTCTGATATTTCCAATTTCTTCGTGGAAACCTCTGGTAATATTTCTTTTTATGTGTATATGGTCCATTACCATATTTCTTGTTGTACTTCTATCCAATGGACTTGAAGTGACTCTTATATTTTTCGGAGGAAATTCTTGATTTATGTGTTTTTTGAGTATGGGGTGGTTTAATTCTTTCCATTCCATACTGCTCACACCAATTTCCTAATTCTTTTCTGTTAGACTGTTTCTTTAACTGTGCTTTGACGCGAAGATCAGTGCAAATCTTCAAAGCAGTCTTATTGATATGGGATAGGATATCACCATATGTTATAAGATCATAATCTAAATTGGGATAATCAAGTGAAAGGGATTTTCTCACTTGGTGAACAAACAACTTTGGGAGTCCACAAAGGAATCTTTCTTTCCAATAACTGGCGTTGTTGTCAGATCTTTGATATAATTTACTGAGAAAGACATCCTTATACCATCGGAAGTCTTGGAGTGTACAACATCTGAGGTTCTGAAGGATTTCAGATGTTCTTTCTTGATAGACTGTGGGATCACCTATGAAATGGTAGGTGATATCGAAGACTAAGGCTGATAGAGCACAATACTCTGTCTGGCCTTGCTGATTGAGAACGGGTTCACCATTCTCATTGGTTTTCACCATGTTAAGAATGCTTTCTTTGGTAGCATCACTGAGGTGGTCATCCCACCATCCTTTAAGCTGACCATTGAAGCCAAGAATGATGTTTCTGGTTGCTGCTCTCTCAGAAACAGCTTGTTTATAAATGTTACTGATAATGATCATCTGTTTGGTAACATTGAGAATCTGATATTCTGACATCCCATCTATGTTCCATTCATAGATCTGAGATCCTGAGAAAGATCTTTGGGAATGGAATTCTTCAATCTGAAGATCTGGAGGTGAAGGTCTGGGATAGAAATTCTTTGTATTTGGAAAAGAAATTCTATTAATGTGGATAGCTTTATTCCTCCCGGAATTCTGTGAAGATGTGGAATCGCAATTAGAATTACTGTCTGACTGTTTTAATGTTTGAAGAGCCAGTTGGCTTGATAAAGTTTCTGGCTTAGGTTCTGATTTCTTAGATCTGGAAATCAGTTCCTGGAGAAGTTTGGTATTCTTTTCATCTGTTGATTTGATATAATTTGATATTTTAAAAGGTAAAACCTTGATCGGAGATTCTGGTTTAACCTTTGTGCTGGTTAATTTAAGCGAATCAAATGGTTTTGTCAATGAAACAGTGGTCTGTTCAGTTGACTTCTATTTTGATTCAACAGTTTTAACTGGTATTTCAGTGTTCTGTTTTTCAAGAATATCTTCGATATTCTGAATCTGTTTTTGTAATGTGACTACTGAATTCCAGGGAACAACCCAGAAAATCAGTCATGTGGTGGAAGTGTTTTGAAATTCTGAAGGTGCATTCTTGAGCCCAAAAGGCATGACATTCCACTCATATTGGATTTGCCAAAATCCTGATTTAATGACTTGGATTTGCCAAAATCCTGATTTCATGTCAAATTTACTAAAGACATGGAGAGAACAATCTAATGCTCTGTTGATCATTGGTTAATGGCACTACTTCTTCCTTACACTTAATAGTCAGTAGAGATTTTAGGTCGATGAGACCCTTCTGATAAATCTCTTTTATGTCCATCTTAGGAGGTTTCCAATTAGTTAACTCTCCTACTGTCCATGTCTGTTCTGTTTTTGCTATGGTATTATTATTTGATCTTACTGAAGCATTACTGCTACTAGAAGCCATTACAACTATGTTACCAATTCTGTCCTTACTATCTGCGAACCTCCTTACTATCTCTAAGCCAATGACGCCTATAAGGGAAACCTGGAGCCAACTGCCCTTTCTCGAGTCTTACTTACTCCTTAACCCTATCACGACCTATCGCGGCAAAGGTAAGTTGTAGATACATGTAAGTTGGACAAAACTAACAACCTAGTTGCTCTGGCTCTGATACCAGAAACAACCCAGGGAAGATGAGATAATGAAGGCCATAATAGAAACAAGGAGAAACAGGGATAATAGACAGATAAATAAATGGAATACAGGAAAGATGAAGATAAAAGGAGACGAAGTCTCTTACTTGTTATTGAATGTAAAGGAAGAAGACTGTGTTACACTGTTGGTTGTACAGGAGTACAATGTTCTAAAGTGATACCGAAGTAAAATAAAAATTAGAGAGAAAGAAAATTCGGATCCTATGTATCAGACAAACTCTGTCTTAAATAGGATAACGAATCTATAAAACAAAAAGTGAAAAATGAAAAGAAAAAGTTAAAAGTTTCATGAATAGTGGTCGGCTTTTACTGTGGCCGTTTCTTGTTTTGTCGTGACTTGATGATCATGTCTGGCTTTTACTGTGGCCGAAAGATCTCTTGTCTCGATGTGATGATGCTGCTTTTGACGGGATTACTTTCACTTTCACTGTGACCGAAAGTAATATCGTCGTTATGTGATGATGTTGTCTGATGATGGAATCTTGACTGGATTCATCTTCTTCATCGTCTCTGAGTCTGGATCTAGTTCTATTGAAGATGCAGTGAACTTCTTCAGTCTGGATCGTACTGACTTATGGTAAAACATACAAGTACAAAGATCGAAGTGTATTTCCCACTAATACAAAGAAAATAAATAAACTAGTCAATTTTCCCTATAATCTACCCTGCATCGTACTTAGTCTTACTATCTTCGAAGCCTTACTATCTTCGAAGCCTAACTATTTCTCACCAAACCGCCACATGGCAACAACGGAGTCTTAACATAGGAACAAACCAATGTCATAGGATCCGGATTTTTCTTCCCTTCTCTCATATTTTATTTTTAATCCAAATCATTTTTACATTGTACTCTTGTACAACCAACAGTGTAACACAGTCTTCTTCCATTACATTCAATAACAAGTAAGAGACCTTGTCTCCAATGTCATAGTAAGAACATTAATGTTCATTGGTTTGTTCCTATGTTTAAACCACATGAAAAATGGTACATTTAACCTAACAAGTTGCAGATACTGAAGCCACTAGCTTTTTAATTCTGCTAATTGTTCATTGTTATGGTTCTCGAAATACCATTCTCTAATTTGTTTATTTTCTTCTGACATGAATTCATCTTTTAATCATTGAACATCTCGTTCAAAGACTTCAAATAAAACATTGATGCCAAAGTCTGAGGCTGAAGGGTTGAAATCAACAGACGATGTATCTGTCGGTTCAAATTCTGGATAGACTGGACGAGCAGTCTGTTCTTCAATATTAATTCCAAAAGGAACAGATTGAGTCTGGGTTCTGGTTGTTGATGGCAAATCAACAAAACTAATAACCTAGTTGCTCTGGCTCTGATACCAGAAACAACCCAGGGAAGATGAGATAATGAAAGCCATAACAGAAACAAGAATAAACAGAGATAATAGACAGATAAATAAATGGAATACAGATAAGATGAAGATAAAAGGAGATTATATCTCTTACTTGTTATTAACTGTAATGGAAGAAGACTATGCTATGATAACTGGTTGTACCGGAGTACAATGTAAAAGCGATCTGGAATTACAAGAGAGAAAATTTCGGATCCTATGTGAATGAGACCGAATTCGGATCCTAAATAAGTGAGACATACTCTGTCTTATAGGATGTCGAATCTGTGAATACAATAGTGAAAATTGTAAAATGAAAAGTCAAAAGTAACTTTTCAAAAAGTGAACAGTAAAAAGTGATTTTTACTATTCATGAATAGTGGTTGAATTTTACTGTGGCCGAATCTTGTTTTGTCGTGACTTGATGATCATGTCTGCCTTTTACTGTGGCCGAAAGATCTCTTGTCTCGATGTGATAATTCTGTCTTTTGACTGGATTACTTTTACTGTGACCGAAAGTAATTTCGTCGTCTTGTGATGATGATGTTTGATGATGGAATCATGACTGGATTCATCTTCATCGTCTCTGAGTCTGAAGCTGGTTATGCTGAAGACGCAATGAACTTCATCAATCTGGATCATACTGACTAATAGTAAAATACATACAAGTACACTTGATCGAAGTGTATTTCCCATAAATATAAAGAAAATAAATTAACTAGTCTATTTTCCCTATAATCTACCCTGCATCGTACTTAGCCTTACTATCTTCGAAGCCTTACTATCTTCGAAGCCTAACTATTTCTCACCAAATCGCCACATGGCAAACAACGGAGGCTTACACCCTTTGCTCCTCAACGCCGTGACCTTACAAGGTTGTTGAAATAGGTTTGCTAAAGGTAAGTTGGCTAAAGGTAAGTTGACTAAGCAAAATACAAAATAAAATACAGGCTAGAAGATAAACAAGTTTCTAAATTTTCTTTGGCTTTTTGGGAAAGCCACACCCATCAACGGACTTGAGATGTCTTTACCAGTTGCCGTTTGACCTGGACTAGCTGAAGTTTCATGGAATTCTTCAGAAACCATATGACTTCAGAGAGGGGAAGTCTTATCGTTTCATCCTAGTTTTTGAAGGGAACTTAGAAGAACAAAACCCTGTCTGTCCAATGTTTTGAGAGAACATTAGAAAACTCATCTGTCCTGTGTTTTTGGAGAGAACACCGGAAAACTCATATGACCCAGTTTATACTCATAGAGGAGTATTACAAAGTTCCGTTTTCTGTTTCTATTTCCAGTTTATACTCATAGAGGAGTAAAAATGCCATAACAGTCATCTTCGTTGTCATCGGTATTGTCTGTGGAAATGGATGCCTGATCTGAGGCTTGTTCAAATTCTTTTAGTTGTAGCATGATGACCTTGACTTCGTCAAAACTGGTGGCCGCTGCTAACTGAGTAGTGAGAAAATTCTTGAAGGAGAGAAACTCCTGCTGTTCTGGTTGAATTTCCTTCTTCTGTTTCTGATTTGTCTCTAGCCATTCTTGGACCTTTGGTTTTGAACAAGAACTGTTGTTTATCTTCTTCCACCACATGACTGAGTGAGTTCTTCCGAAAGCCAAGATGTCTTGATGGTCTCCGAAAGAAACATGTTTGTACGCGAATTCTAATCTGAAAATCCACGTTACAAAGAAGATTCTGTAGAACACAAAAAATGGAGGAAGGTAGGCTAAATGGGCTGGTGCCTTCCACTGTTCTGTGAAGTACTGGAATCCTTCTAGGACTGGTTCTGGTAAAATGTCTGTAATGGGACCAAACGATGCCCACCATTGGATAAACCAATTCGGGACCTCTAATGGGAATGATTTCTTGAAGAGGAAAAACTATGACATATCATGCTTGTGATTCTGGCGGTTAAAAACTCTGAACCATGCCTGAATGTAGTCATAATAGTTATAGTCTATGAGATGAAGATTTTCTGGGATCTGTTTAGTTTTCTATGGGGGTTGTCCCCATTGATCAAGGGTGATCACTGTCTGGAGTTTAGCCTTGACATGGCTATACTGGCCTGGTTATTTGTCCTTGTCATCTGGGACAAACTCTATGGACTCTGTTGCTATGAGGATTGACTTATAGTAACTCTGTGTTTTATATGTGTTGTCTGGGATGTAGTTTGAATGAGGGTGAAGAAACGCCCTGGCAAACTCATCTGGGGTAATGTTGGGATTTTGTTTGAAATGAAATGGTTCTGTTACAAGAATCTGGTCAAAGACGTTCTTGTATATGTATGAGGGTAATGGTAGCTGTATCTGTTTAGGTTCTGGGGCTACTGTCTTTGGTTTAGCAACAAGTGGCTGAAACTTGTTACTGACTGTCGTCTGAGAAGACAATGTACCTGCAATACCTGCATGAACACCGGTTAACTGTTTTTGAGGGGTCAAAGTCCCCAATACTGTGAGGTTTCTACCTAGGGGTGACTGGGTAGAATATGGTGTATATGTTATCTGTTTATCTTCAACCTTGACTGGGGTTGATGATGAAGCTGGTGATGGTGCTGGTGTACTAGCTTTCTAAGCATAAGAAGCGAGATCAAATGCTTTAGCTTTGCCTTTATCTTTCTTTGGAGCCATTGTTGCAAAGTCAGGAGTGAATGATTCCTGCAAATGGTTAGCAACAATATAAAGAAAAAATTGTCGAATTAAAACAATTATCAATTCTGCTTCTGGATCTGAATCTGTGTCTCAATCTACTTAATTGCGGTGGACTTGAAACAATCCATCTAAATCCACTAACTGAATTTTTGGTGTCCGCTTCTATGACCTGTAAAAGAAAACAAAATGAAAAGGTATTCTCGGAGGAATCCTATGTGATAGGCACGTGGCCTGTTAGAAATTCTCTGGTTAGAAAATCAGGGATGGAGTTATCCTCTCCCTTGGTATACTGGATATCAAAATCAAATATTGACAAGATGGCTTGCCATCTGGAAAATATCTGTTTAGATGCAATGTTTTTAGCATCCTTGGTAAGCACATCTTTTGATGACTTACAGTCAACACGAACTAAGAATTTCTGGTTCAACAAATCATCTTGAAATTTTGATATGCATTTAACAATGGACAAAATTTCTTTTTTAACTGTTGAATAGTTCTGTTGGGCTTTATCCTATGTTCCTGAATGGAATCGAACAATGTGTTCTTTTCCTTCTAGAATCTGGATTAATATACCACCGAATCCTAGTTCAGAAGCATCTGTCTGAACAATTTTTGGGGTGTCTGGTTCACATAAAGTCAAAACTGGTAAAACTCTAACTTGACGCTTAATTTCCTTAACAGCATTAGTATGGACCTCGGTCCATGCTGGAGGGTTCTTTTTAAGATGTTCAAAAAGAGGTTTACATAAATGGCGAATGCCTGGATAAAAATCTGCAACATAGTTTAAAGATCCTAAGCATCTTTGCAACTGTGTTTTCTCACGCAGAATGTCTGGGAATTTTTCTGTAAAATCAAGTGTTCTTTGGATGGGGGTGATTTTCCCAAAAGAAATCATGTTTCCAAGGAATCTAATTTTTGTCTAAAAAAGCCTAATCTTGGGTGCAGAAACCACAAGACCATTTTCTTTAATAACTTTAAAGAAAACATGCAAATGCTTCCAGTACTGATTATGTCATTATTGAAGACTAAAACATCATCAATGTAGACAAATGTGAAATCTGTGAACTGATTAAAAATCTGGTTTATAATGTTCTGGAATTCTGAAGGTGCATTTTTTAGCCCAAAAGGCATAACATTCCACTCATATTGTCCAAATGGAACAGTGAATGATGTCTTGTACCTTTCTGGTTCTAAGACTTGGATTTGCCAAAATCCTAATTTCATGTCAAATTTACTGAAGACATGGGCCTGATTTAATCTCTTAAGGAGATCATTCTTGTTGGGCAATAGATATCTGATCCATTGTAAGACCTTATTTAAGGGCTTATAATTGATGACTAATCGAGGGATGCCTCGTTCTTGTTCTGCATGTTTATTAACATAAAAGGCTGCACACGACCATGGGCTTTTGCTGGGTCGGATTAACTTTTTATCTAATAAACTATGGATCTCTTTTTTACAAAGAGAAAGATATTCCTGGTTCATCTGTATGGGCCGAGCCCTGGTAGGAATATTCTGTTCTAAAAAGTCCTTCTCATATGGGAGAGAGACAAAATGTTTCTTACGAACCCCAAAGGCTGTAGGAAGTTCTGAACAAACTTCTTTTTCCAGTTTGGTCTGGAATTCATTGATGGACTTCTGCTGTTTAGCAATATGTTCATCAATTCTGAGACTTTTAATATATTGTTGAAGAAAACTGATCTGGTTTTCTTTCTGTTGGATTGAGTTAATATTTCTTCGTTGTGAAGGAAAATAAAACTCAAAAAGGAAAGGCTTACCTAACACATTGGTAGATATACCTTGTTCTGTAACAGTCATGGGAAATAACTGTTGAAGGAATGGGTTCCCGAGAATGACTTGGGAATTTAACTGTTTTATCAGCACAAAGCTGGTAGGAAAACAAATACCTTGATTGCACACATGAGCATTTGGTAATTTGTATTGAATATAAAGTCTGGTAGAGTCAGGTGTAGAAAGGTTCTCTTTGGTTTTCTCGAAATATCTGGAAGGAATTAGTCCTTCTTGGATGCTGTTCATGTCTGCACCTGAATCTAATAAGGCAATGGTTTCAAATTTGAAATCATTAACCTTGATGGTTAATTGAACATATCATTTCTGGTATGTGATCCTATTTAGAAGATTAAGGTAATCTTCTGTTGGTTTGGAGGTACTAGCTCCTTCTGTCAGTTTGCCAATAGCAATCTGAGTCTGTTTGTCAAGTTCATTATCCTGAGAAAGATGTTCCTGAAGTTCTAAGGATTCTATTTGTAAGAGTTGGACATCCTGTTGGAGATGTTCATGATCTAATCTGAGATCACAAATCTCTTGCCTATACTCTTGCCTGAGTTGCTGAATTTCTGTTTTTAATAGTTTAATCTCAAGTTGGAGATCAGAGATTCCTACTGGTTGGGATTTTCTCTTCTGAAAATGACTGAGGACATCAAAATAATTTGTATTCTTGATGTTATTCTGGATAGGTATGGATGGAGGTTTATCTTCCTCTTTCTGATCCATAATATCTTTTAGTCTGAGAAGATAAGCTTGCTTTTCTTCTGAATCATTGATCTTACAAATCATATCGATCATAAGACCATGAGAGTCTGTTAAGACATTTAATCCTTTCTGACAGAAACATGCTCTTTTGCTGGGACAAGCACATTCCTGAACCGAGTTGGAATAACTACTGGAATAGTAGTTATCTGTTCCAATCTGATTAATATTTTCTTGATCAGAATAATCTGAAGAAGAGCTGGATGATGATTCTAGATCATCTATGGACTGGATAATTCTGCTCTTTGTAGCTTCATCTAATTCTAATGATTGAATTAGTGATCTGATTTTGCAATCTTTTGCAAAATGTCCTGGTTTACCACATTTGAAGCAACCTGTGGCTTTCTGTTCTTTTTTATTACTATTTTTCTGATATTTCCAATTTCTTCGTGGAAACCTCTGGTAATATTTCTTTTTATGAGAGGTGTATGGTTTGTTGCCATACTTCTGCTTATACTTCTGTCCAATAGACTTCAAGTGACTTTTGTATTTTCTCGAGGAAATTCTGGATTTATGTGTCTTCTGAGTATGGGGTGGTTTAATTCTTTCCATTCCATACTGTTCACACCAATTTCCTAATTCTTTTCTGTTAGACTGTTTCTTTGAATGTGCTTTGAAACGAAGATCAGTGCAAATCTTCAAAGCAGTATTATTAATATGGGAAATGATGTCTCCATATGTCATAAGATCATAGTCTAGATTTGGATAATCTTGTGAAAGAGATTCTCTCACTTGCTGAACAAACAACTTTGGAAGACCACAAAGGAATCTTTCTTTCCAATAACTGGCGTTGTTGTCAGGTCTTTGGTATAGTTTACTGAGAAAGACATCCTTATACCATCGGAAGTCTTGGAGTGTTCTACATCTGAGGTTCTGAAGGATTTCAGATGTTCTTTCTTGGTAGACTGTAGGATATGAAATGATAAGTGATATCGAAGACTAAGGCTGATAGAGCACATGACTCTGTTTGACCTTGCTGATTAAGAACGGGTTTACCATTCTTATTGGTTTTCACCATGTTAAGAATGCTTTCTTTGGTAGCATCATTAAGGTGGTCATCCCACCATTCCTTGAGCTGACCATTGAAGCCAAGAATGATATTTCTGGTTGCTGCTCTCTCAGAAACAGCCTGTTTGTAAATGTTACCGATAATGATCATCTGTTTGGTAACATTGAGAATCTGATATTCTGACATCCCATCTATGTTCCATTCATAGATCTGAGAGCCTGAAAAGGATCTTTGGGGAAATGATTCTTCAATTTGAAGATCTGGCGGTGAAGGCCTGGGATAGAAGTTCTTTGTATCTGGAAAAGAAATTATATTAATGTGGATAGCTTTATCCCTCCCGGAATTCTGTGAAGATGTGGAATCGCAATCAGAATTACTGTCTGACTGTTTTAATGTTTGAAGAGCCAGTTGGCTTGATAAAGTTTCTGGCTTAGGTTCTGATTTCTTAGATCTGGAAATCAGTTCCTGGAGAAGTTTGGTATTCTTCTCTTCTGTTGATTCCAAATTTGGAATATAATTTGATATTTTAAAAGGTAAAACCTTGATCGGAGATTCTGGTTTAACCTTTGTACTGGTTAACTTAAGTGAATCAAATGGTTTTGTCAATGAAACAGTGGTCTGTTCAGTTGACTTCTGTTTTGATTCAACAGGTTTAACTGGAGTAATTAGGACTGTAGTATGTTTTTCAAGAATATCTTCAATATTCTGAATCTGTTTTTACAATGTGACAACTGAAAGATTAGTCCAATTATTTTGTTGGGCTATGTCTTTTAGTTCTGGTTGTTCTGAAAGAACGACTGGTTTATGATCTATAGTTCCGTCTTTTGTAGGAACCTGTGTATGTTGAAACGGAGGGTGCTCCGCATCAATAACTGTTGTGGAATTAGGTAAATTCCATTTTCTTATTCTTGCTATAAGAACATTAATGTTCATGGGTTTATTTCTGTGTTTAAACCACATGAAAAATGGTACATTTAACCTAACAAGTTGCAAATATTGAAGCCATTGGCTTTTCAATTCTGCTAATTGTTCATTGTTATGGTTTTCAAAATATCATTCTCTAATCTGTTTATTTTCTTCTGACATGAATTCATCCTTTAATCCTTGGACATCTCGTTCAAAGACTTCAGATAAAACATTGATACCAAAGTCTGAGGCTGAAGGATTGAAGTCAACAGATGATGTATCTGTTGGTTCAAATTCTGGATAGACTGGACGAGCAGTCTGTTCTTCAATTCTAATTCCAATTGGAACAGATTGAGTCTGAATTCTACTTGTTGAAGAAAGGTCAACAAAACCTGGAGTGGGGTCAGAAATACTGATCCTGGAAACACTAGAGGCTGATCGGGATAAAACTGATCCTCTATTTCCTCTATCTATTTTAATGGAAACAATACCATCATCGTACTGGATGATCTGTTCTATTTTGGAGTTCTGTACGTTCTGGTCCTGAACAATTGGTTTAGTGGCATTTTCAATATCCCACCTTTCTGGAAGTGAAATTTCATTCCACTTAATGGTTCTGGGTATATTAACTATTGATCTATTTCTGTCCATGTTCCAAAGGATAGTTTCACCTTTAGGACGTTTTCTGGTTATAGATCTAGGATTTAATCATGTAGTCATTAATTTATAATTAAGACGATAAATAACTTCATATGTGTGTGTACCACCAACATAATAGTTATGCGTCTTAATGTCTAACTGTAAAGCTTTCATGACATGCGGGCATGTAAGCGATATGGTATGATCTGGGAAACAATTAAAGAAAATAGGTCCATTACAAAGACTCGTCTCTACTAATCCTAGTAGGAAATCGTTGTATCTGAGTAACCTACAATCTCTAAGTGCTAGATATACACTAGTATCTAGTCCTTCTCTGATTAAAGGCTTAAGTGCGACTTGTACATGGCCAATATGTAGAAACCTATAGCCGTTTCTAATGGCATTGTCTAGTGATTTCTGGGAGAACAATCTAATGCTCTGTTGATCACTGGTTAATGGCACTACTTCTTCCTTACACTTAATAGTCAGTAGAGATTTTAGGTTGATGAGACCTTTCTGGTAAATCTCATTTATGTTCATCTTAGGAGGTTTCCAATTACTTAACTCTCCTGCTGTCCATGTCTGTTCTGTTTTAGCTATGGTATTATTATCTGATCTTACTGAAGCATTACTGCTACTAGAAGCCATTACAACTATGTTACCAATTCTGTCCTTACTATCTGCGAACCTACTTACTATCTTCGAGCCAACGACGCCTACAAGGGAAACCTGGAGCCAACTGCCCTTCCTCGGGTCTTACTTACTCCCTAACCCTATCACGACCTATCGCGGCAAAGGTAAGTTGTAGATACAGGTAAGTTAGACAAAACTAATAATCTAGTTGCTCTGGCTCTGATACCAGAAACAACCCAGGGAAGATGAGATAATCATAGCCATAATAGAAGCAGGATAAACAAGGATAATAGACAGATAAATAAATGGAATACATATAAGATGAAGATAAAAGGAGACGATGTCTCTTACTTGTTATTAACTGTAATGGAAGAAGACTATGCTATGATACTTGGTTGTATAGGAGTACAATGTAAAAGTGATCTGGAATCAAAGAAAAATTACAAAAGAGGGAAGAAAATTCCGGATCCTGCATGAATAAGACAGACTCTGTCTTATATAGGATACGAATCTGAAAAAACAAAAGTGGAAAGTGAAAAAGAAAAGTCAAAAGTAATTTTTCCTAAAGTGAACATTAAAAAGTGATTTTTACTATTCATGAATAGTGGTCGGCTTTTACTGCGGCCGAAAGATCTCTTGTCTCGATGTGATGATACTGCTTTTGACTGGATTACTTTCATTGTGACCGAAAGTAATTTTGTCATCTTGTGATGATGATGTTTGATGATGGAATCATGACTGGATTCATCTTCATCGTCTCTGAGTCTGAAGCTGGTTATGCTGAAGACGCAATGAACTTCATCAATCTGGATCATACTGACTAATAGTAAAATACATACAAGTACACTTGATCGAAGTGTATTTCCCATAAATATAAAGAAAATAAATTAACTAGTCTATTTTCCCTATAATCTACCCTGCATCGTACTTAGCCTTACTATCTTCGAAGCCTTACTATCTTCGAAGCCTAACTATTTCTCACCAAATCGCCACATGGCAAACAACGGAGTCTTACGTCCTCTGCTCCTCAATGCCGTGACCTTACAAGGTTGTTGAAATAGGTTTGCTAAAGGTAAGTTGGCTAAAGGTAAGTTGACTAAGCAAAATACAAAATAAAATACAGGCTAGAAGATAAACAAGTTTCTAAATCTTCTTTGGCTTTTTTGGAAATCCACACCCTTCAACGGACTTGAGATGTCTTTACTAGTTGCCGTTTGACCTGGACTAGCTGAAGTTTCATGGAATTCTTCAAAAACCATGTGACTTCAGAGAGGGAAGTCTTACCGTTACATCCTAGTTTTTGAAGGGAACTTAGAAGAACAAAACCCTATATGTCCAATGTTTTTAGAGAACATTAGAAAACTCATATGTCCTGTGTTTTTGGAGAGAACACCGGAAAACTCATTATCCAGTTTATACTCATAGAGGAGTATTACAAAGTTCTGTTTTTCTATTTTTATTTCCAGTTTATACTCATAGCGGAGTATAAATGCCATAACAGTCATCTTCGTTGTCATTGGCATTGTCTGTGGATCTGGATGCCTGATCTGAGGCTTTGTCTAATTCTTTTAGTTGTAGCATGATGGTCTTGACTTCGTCAAAACTGGTGGCCGCTGCTAACTGAGTAGTGAGGAAATTCTTGAAGGAGAGAAACTCCTACTGTTCTGGTTGAATTTCATTTTTCTGTTTTTGATTTGTCTCTAGCCATGCTTGGACTTTTGGTTTTGAACAAGAACTGTTGTTCATCTTCTTTCACCACATGACTGAGTGAGCTCTTCTGAAAGCCAAGATGTCTTGATGGTCTCCGAAAGAAACATGTTTGTACGCGAATTCTAATATGAAAATCCACGTTACAAAGAAGATTCTGTAGAACACAAAAAATGGAGGAAGGTAGGCTAAATGGGGTGGTGCCTTCCACTGTTCTGTGAAGTACTGGAATCCTTCTAGGACTGGTTCTGGTAAAATGTCTGTGATTGGACCAAATGATGCCCACCATTAGATAAACCAATTCGGGACCTCTAATGGAAATGTTTTCTTGAAAAGGAAAAACCACGACATACCATGCTTATCATTCTGGCGGTTAAAAACTCTGAACCATGCCTGAATGGAGTCATAATAGTTATAGAGTCTGAGAGGAACATTTTCTGGGATCTATTTAGTTTTCTGTGGGGGTTGTCCCCATTGATCAAGGGTGATCACTGTCTGGAGTTTAGCCTTGACATGGCTATACTGGCCTGGTTGTTTGTTCTTGTCATCTGGAACAAACTCTATGGACTCTGTTGCTATGAGGATTGACTCATAGTAACTCTGTGTTTTATATGTGTTGTATGGGATGTAGTTTGAATGAGGGTGAAGAAACGTCCTGGCAAACTCATCGGGGGTAATGTTGGGGTTTTGTCTGAAATGAAAAGGTTCTGTTACAAGAATCTGGTCAAAGACGTTCTTGTATATGTATGAGGGTGATGGTAGCCGTGACTGTTTAGGTTTTGGGGTTACTGTCTTCTTCTTAGAAACAAGCGGCTGAAACTTGTTACTGACAGTCGTCTGGGAAGACGATGTACCTGCAGTACCTGCATGAACACCGGTTAACTATTTTTGAGGGGTCAAAGTCCCCAAAACTGTGAGGTTTCTACCTAGAGGTGACTGGGTAGATAATGGTGTAAATGTTATCTGTTTGTCTTCAACCTTGACTGGGGTTGATGACTGAGTTGAATTGGCTGCTGGCGTATTGGCTTTCTGAGCATAGGAACTGAGCTCGAATGCTTTTGCTTTGCCTTTGTCTTTCTTAGGTGCCATTGCTACTAAGTCAGGAGTTGAATGATTCCAACAAATGGTTAGCTACAATGTATAAAGAAAGAATTAAGGAATTGAAACAATTATCAATTCTGCTTTTGGATCTGAATCTGTGTTTCAATCTACTTAATTGCGGTAGACTTGAAACAATCCATCTAAATCCACTAACTAGATTTTTGGTGTCTGCTTCTGTGATATGTAAAAGAAAACAAAAAATAAAAAGGTATTCCCGGAGGAATCCTATGTGATAGGCACGTGGCCTGTTAAAAACTCTCTGGTTAAGAAATCAGGGATGGAGTTATACTCTCCCTTGATATACTGAATATCAAAATCAAAAATTGACAGGATTGCCTGCCATCTGGCAAATATCTATTTAGATGCTATGTTTTTAACATCCTTAATAAGCACATCTTTTGCTGACTTGCAGTCAACACGAACTAAGAATTTCTGGTTCAACAAATCATCTTGAAATTTCGATATGCATTTAACAATGGACAAAATTTCTTTTTTGACTGTTCCTGAATGGAAACGAACAATGTGTTCTTTTCCTTCTAAAATCTGGATTAAAATACCACCAAATCCTAATTCAAAAGCATCTGTCTGAACAATTTTTAGGGTATCTGGTTGACATAAAGTCAAGACTGGTAAAACTCTAACCTGATGCTTAATTTCCTTAACAGCGTTGGTATGGACATCAGTCCATGTTGGAGGGTTCTTTTTAAGACGTTCAAAAAGAGGTTTACATAAATGGCGAATGCCAGGATAAAAATCTGCAACATAGTTTAAAGATCCTAAGAATCTTTGCAACTATGTTTTCTCAAGCAGAATGTCTGGGAATTTTTCTGTAAAATCAAGTGTTCTTTGGATGGGGGTGATTTTCCCAAAAAGAAATCATATTTCCAAGAAACCTAATTTTTGTCTGAAATAATTTAATCTTGGGTGCAGAAACCACAAGACCATTTTCTTTGATAACTTTAAAGAAAATATGTAAATGCTTCCAATGTTGATGAATGTCGTTACTGAAGACTAATACATCATCAATGTAAACAATTGTGAAATCTGTATACTGGTTAAAAATCTGGTTCATAATGTTTTGGAATTCTGAAGGTGCATTCTTAAGCCCAAAAGGCATAACATTCCACTCATATTGTCCAAATAGAACGGTGAATGCTGTCTTATACCTTTCTGATTCAATAACTTGGATCTGCCAAAATCCTGATTTCATGTCAAATTTACTGAAGACATGGGCTTGATTTAATCTCTTAAGGAGATCATTCTTGTTGGGTAATGGATATCTGATCCATTGTAAGACCTTATTTAAGGGCTTATAATTGATGACTAAACGAGGGACACCTCGTTCCTGTTCTGCATGTTTATTAACATAAAAGGCTGCACACGACCATGGGCTTTTGCTGGGTCGGATTAACTTTTTATCTAATAAACTCTGGATCTCTTTTTTACAAAGAGAGAGATATTCGTGGTTCATCTGTATGGGCCGAGCCCTGGTAGGAATATTATGTTCTGAAAAGTCTTTCTCATATGGGAAAGAGACAGAATGTTTTTTACGAACCCAAAAGGCCGTAGGAAGTTCTGAACAAACTTCTTTTTCAAGTTTGGTATGGAATTCATTGATGGATTTTTGCATTTTAGCAATCTGTTCATCAATTCTGAGACTTTTAATATCTTGTTGAAGAAAACTGATTTGGTTTTCTTTCTGTTGGATTGAGTTAATATTTTTTCGTTGTGAAGGAAAATAAAACTCAAAATGATAGGTTTACCTAACACATCGGTAGATATACCTTGTTCTGTAACAGTCATGGGAAATAACTGTTGGAGGAATGGGTTCCCGAGAATGACTTGGGAATTTAATTGTTTTATTAGCACAAAGCTGGTAGGAAAACAAATACCTTGATTGCACACATGAGCATTAGGTAATTTGTATTGAATATGAAGTCTGGTAGAGTCAGCTGTAGAAAGCTTCTCTTTGGTTTTCTCGAAATATCTGGAAGGAATTAGATCCTCTTGGATACAGTTCATATCTGCACCTGAGTCTAATAAGGCAATGGTTTCGAATTTGAAATCATTAACCTTGATGGTTAACTGAACATACCATTTCTGATACGTGATTCTGTTCAGAAGATTGAGATAATCCTCTGCTGGTTTGGAGGTACTAGCTCCCTCAGTCAGCTTGCCAATAGCAATCTGAGTCTGTTTATCAAGTTCATTATTCTGAGAAAAATGTTCTTGACGTTCTAGGGATTCTATTTGTAAGAGTTGGACATCTTGTTGGAGATGTTCATGATCTAATCTGAGATCACAAATCTCTTGTCTATACTCTTGTCTAAGTTGCTGGATTTCTGTTTTTAACAGTTTAATCTCATGCTGGAGATCAGAAATTCCTACTGGTTGGGATTTTCTCTTCTGAAAGTAACTGAGGACATCAGAATAATTCGTATTCTTGATGTTATTCTGGATAGGTATAGATTGAGGTTCTTTTTCCTCTTTCTGATCCATAATATCTTTTAGTCTCAGAAGATAAGCTTGCTTTTCTTCTGGGTCATTAATCTTACAGATCATATCGATCATAAGACCATGAGAGTCTGTAAGGACATTTAATCACTTATGGCAGAAACATGCTCCTTTACTGGGACAAGCACATTCCTGGATGGAGTTGAAAGAACTACTGGAATAGTAGTTATCTGTTCCAATCTGATTAATGTTTTCTTCATCAGAGTAATCTGAAGAAGAGTTGGACGATGATTCAAGATCATCTATGGACTGGATAATTCTGCTCTTTGTAGCTTCATCTAATTCTAATGATTGAATTAGTGATCTGATTTTGCAATCTCTTGCAAAGTGTCCTGTTTTACCACATTTGAAACATCCTGTGGTTTTCTGTTCTTTTTTATTATCTTTCTGATGCTTCCAATTTCTTCGTGGAAACCTCTGGTAATGTTTCTTCTTATGAGTGTATGGTTTGTTACCATACTTCTGGTTGTACTTCTGTCCAATGGACTTGAAGTGACTTTTGTATTTTCTGGCGGAAATTCTGGATTTATGTGTCTTCTGAGTATGGAGTGGTTTAATTCTTTCCATTCCTAATTCTTTTCTGTTAGACTGTTTCTTAAGTTGTGCTTTAAATCGAAGATCAGTGCAGATCTTCAAAGCAGTCTTATTAATATGGGAAATGATGTCACCATATGTCATAAGATCGTAGTCTAATCCTGGATAGTCTTGTGAAAGAGATTCTCTCACCTGCTGAGCAAACAACTTGGGAAGTCCACAAAGGAACCTTTCTTTCCAATAACTGGCGTTGTTGTCAGTTCTTTGGTATAATATACTGAGAAAGACATCCTTATACCATCGGAAGTCTTGGAGTGTTCTACATCTGAGGTTCTGAAGGATTTCAGATGTTCTTTCTTGATAAACTGTGGGGATCACCTATGAAATGGTAGGTGATATCGAAGACTAAGGCAGAAAGAGCACATGACTCTGTCTGACCATTCTGATTAAGAACGGGTTCAGCATTTCATTGGTTTTCACCATGTTAAGAATGCCTTCTTTGGTAGCTTCACTGAGGTGGTCATCCCACCATCCTTTGAGCTGACCATTGAAGCCAAGAATAATGTTTCTGGTTGCTGCTCTCTCAGAAACAGCTTGTTTGTAAATGTTACCGATAATGATCATTTGTTTGGTAACATTGAGAATCTGATATTCTGACATCCCATCTATGTTCCATTCATAGATTTGAGACCCTGAGAAAGATATTTGGGAATGGATTTATTCAATTTGAAGATCTGGAGGTGAAGGTCTGGGATAGAAATTCTTTGTATCAGGGAAAGAAATTCTATTAATATGGATAGCTTTATCCCTCCCGGAATTCTGTGAAGATAAGGACTCACAATCAGAATTACTGTCTAACTGCTTCAATGTTTGAAGAGCTAATTGGCTCGATGAAGGTTCTGATTTCTTTGATCTGGAAATCAGTTCCTGGAGAAGTTTGGTATTCTTCTCATCTGTTGATTCCAAGTTTGGAATATATTTTGATATCTTAAAAGGTAAAACCTTGATCGGAGATTCTGGTTTATCCTTTGTACTTGTTAATTTGAGTGAATCAAATGGTTTTTTCAATGAAACAGTGGTCTGTTCAGTTGACTTTTGTTTTGATTCATCAGTCTTAACTGGAGTTACTGGGACTGTATTCTGCTTTTCAAGAATATCTTCGATATTCTGAATCTGTTTTTGTAGTGTGACAACTGAAAGATTAGTCCAATTATTTTGTTGGGCTATGTCTTTTAGTTCTGGTTGTTCTGAAAGAACGACTGGTTTAAGATCTATAGTTCCTTCTTTTGTAGGAATCTGAGTATGTTGAAACGGAGGATGTTCCGCGTCAATAACTGCTGTGGAATTGGGTAAATTCCATTTTTTTGTTCTTGCAGTAAGAACATTAATGTTCATTGGTTTATTTCTGTGTTTAAACCACATGAAAAATGGTACGTTTAACCTAACAAGTTGCAAATACTGAAGCCATTGGCTTTTTAAATATGCTAATTGTTCATTGTTATGGTTTTCAAAATACCATTCTCTGATTTGTTTATTTTCTTTTGACATGAATTCATTTTTTAATCCTTGAACATCTCGTTCAAAGACTTCAGATAAAACATTGATGCCAAAATCTGAGGCTGAAGGGTTGAAGTCAACAGATGATGTATCTGTTGGTTCAAATTCTGGATAGACTGGACAAGCAGTCTGTTCTTCATTTTTGATCCCAATTGGAACAGATTGAGTCTGAGTTCTACTTGTTGAGGGAAGGTCAACAAAACCTGGAGTAGGGTCAGAAATACTGATCCTAGAAACACTAGAGGCAGATCGGGATAAAACTGATCCTTTATTTCCTCTATCTATTTTAATGGAAACAGTACCATCATCATACTAGATGATCTGTTCTATTCTGGAGTTCTAGACGTTCTGATCCTGAACAATTGGTTTGGCGGCATTCTCAATATCCCACCTTTCTAGAAATGAAATTTCATTCCACTTAATGGTTCTGGGTATATTAACTATTGATCTATTTCTGTCCATATTCCAAAGGATAGTTTCACCTTTAGGACGTTTTCTAGTTATAGATCTAGGATTCAATCCTGTAGTCATTAATTTATAATTAAGACGATAAATAACTTCATATGCGTATGTACCACAATCAACATAATAGTTATGCGTCTTAATGTCTAACTGTAAAGCTTTCATGACATGCGGACATGTAAGCGATATGGTATGATCTGAAAAACAATTAAAAAAAATAGGTCTATTACAAAGACTCGTTTCTACTAATCCTAGTAGTGAATCGTTGTATCTGAGTAACCTACAATCTCTAAGAGCTAGATATACACTAGTATCTAGTCCTTCTCTGATTAAAGGCTTAAGTGCGACTTGCACATGGCCAATATACAGAAACCTATAGCCGTTTCTAATGGCTTTGTCTAGTGATTTCTGGGAGAACAATCTAATGCTCTGTTGATCACTGGTTAATGGCACTACTTCTTCCTTACATTTAATAGTAAGTAGAGATTTTAAGTCGATGAGACCTTTCTGATAAATCTCTTTTATGTCCATCTTAGGAGGTTTCCAATTACTTAACTCTCCTACTGTCCATGTCTGTTCTGTTTTAGCTATGGTATTATTATCTGATCTTACTGAAGCATTACTGCTACTAGAAGCCATTACAACTATATTACTAGTCCTGCCCTTACTATCTGCGAACCTACTTACTATCTTCGAGCCAACGACACCTACAAGGGAAACCTAGAGCCAACTGCCCTTCCTCGGGTCTTACTTACTCCCTAACCCTATCACGACCTATCGCGGCAAAGATAAGTTGTAGATACATGTAAGTTGGACAAAACTAATAACCTAGTTGCTCTGGCTTTGATACCAGAAACAACCCAGGATGGAGCAGATAATCATAGCCATAACGAAAAGCGGAATAAACAAGGATTTATTCCAGTTTATACTCATAGAGGAGTATTACAAAGTTCTGTTAATAACAAGTATATATATATATATATATATATATATATATATATATATATATATATATATATATTTAATTAAATTAAATTAAATTAGTTTTAACTTAATTTTTAAATATATAATTAAAATTAGTTTTTAATTTTTCCACAACCCAACCCTGCTGCCACCGAAGGTAGTCCTGCGTCGGCGGATGATGGTCGGGCAGCGGCCCGATGGTGGTCCGACGAGGGCCTGACAGTGGCTCGGTGGTAGTTCTATAGCTACTCATGGCAGTTTGACAGCGACCTAACGGTGGTTCGGCAGCGACCCAGTAGTGGTTCGATGGCGGTCCGATAGTGGTTCGGCCATTGCCGGCGTTTATTTTAAATAAATGAAAAAAAAAAATATATATATATATATATATATATATATATATATATATTATTTATAAATACATATGTTGTATTATATTTTAATTAGGCCCCATTATCTTTGTGATAATTTCTTTTTTACACCTGTGTTCACTTTTATGCCTTTATCTTTGTGATAATTGCATTTTAGACCCGATATTTTTAATTTAGGCCATTATCTTTTTGATAATTTTGGCCCTAATTTCTTGCAAAACTAGTACATAACTTAAATTAATTTCAATTATGCAATAAAATTATGAGTAATTTCATTGAAATTGCAAAATTTGTGTAATTTAGCATGAAATTTTTATAATTTCATTTAATTTCCAAAATTTGTGTAATTTATTGTAATATTTACAATTAGTGGCAATAAATTTTTGTAATTTCATTTAATTGCCTAAATTTGTGTAATTTTAATTGTAATATTTACAATCAGAGACATGAAATTTTTGTTATTTCATTTAAATGTTCAAATTTGTGTAATTTTATTGTAATCTTTACAATGAGTGATGTAAAATTTTTGTAATTTCATCTCGAAGTATGAAATTTATGTAATTTCACTATACATGTAGTGTACAACACTAATATATGCTACGTGCATTATTAAAAAAATTTTTTGAAATTAATTTATTGGATAGTTATGTATTAAAAGTTGTTTATTTTCCTGAAGACTTTAGTAGTCATTCGAGGATTGTGTGAGTTACAACAAACTGCGAGAAATTTTTTCATCACTATTGGCCATAAGAACACGTACTACAATGGGCCCAAACTGATTATCCCATAGTTCATTTTACTTTTAATATTTACGTGTAATATTAAATATTTAATGGATAATTTTTATGAGCATGTGATAGTCAGACGTGATTTTATGTGTAGTGTTAAATGTACTCTCTTTTTCTCCTAACACACGTTGAACCAAATTTGTGTCTTTAGGGTCTCGATAAGTTTGAGACAACTTCTACATGTCCAATTGTCATGGTCTATATGTGTTAAAAGAATTGAATGTGTCAACTCTGGTAGACCACAACAATTATAAAAGTAAGGAGAACATTGTAAAGGAGTACTTATTTTTGTCTAACACTGTTAGTTGTTTATATGTTAAACATTTTTCTAATTCATGTTAGTATCATGTTAATATTTGTCTTTTTTACATGTTGTTATCAGAAGCATATGTTGCATAAGTTATTAATATTAATAATTAGTTTATTAATCCTTTATCTGATTGGGAGTTATAAGATTGGGATTGGTTTGATTCTAATCTAGAACTATTAGTTCCGACGCATATGAATTTATGTAGTTCATATACGAACTAATATTTCTATTCGAATAGGATTAAATTGTGATAATTGTGGCATTTGAATATAGAATTTGACAGGTTGTACTACAATCTGTTGGTACTATATTTTATGTCACTTTATTACACTTAAATACTTGTTCAAGTAGAATTAAACATCTAAATTTGCTAGTATCGAACATCAGAAATGTCTTTGTTGTGGTTATTTATGATAATCGCAAAATATCATTTTTGAAGGAAAAATGAACGGTGATGATTGCAAAATGTGGCATCATCAAGTTTAAAATATCCTTAAGCAACAAATAGGTGTTTAAAACACTGAGTTATGGTGTGGTAAACCATTAAGGTGGTAACACCACTCCCAAAAGAGGTAGAGGCCTATCAGGCTGAAAAATACTATTTCTCGCATAACATTACTGAGCACTGCGCATAATACTCATTGCTTATTACGAAGTAAGACCTACAGATATGGGGATTTTGAAAGCTTGAAAGAGAAGTTCAGTGAAATTTCCATTTCTAAGCCGAGTCAGCTTATAATCAAGTTCGACATATGCTAGAAGCGACTCAATGCTACTGATAGGTGGCATTTCTGAGATGTCGAACATAATTTGAGAATTGAAGGCAGTTGACCACATTCTCATTGATGGACAACAAGTGCAAGTTGTCATCACATCAATTTTCATTTAAGTTAGGTGTGCATGATTGTCAACATGACGCACAATGCGTCAATTGGAGTTTGTGCAAATGCCTCTTGGCCGTCAAGGCTACTGGTCAAGCTTAAGTAGCTGAGTCCAATAAGCAAGGGTCATGTGGATCCAATCACAAAAGGCAATGACTCCAATGACAAAAAGAAAGGAGTAGCTGACTGTGAAGACCAAGAAGGTCAGACGTATGTGACAAGTGCGATTCAACATTGTGATGGCTATGTGCTACAATTGTCACAGGAAATATCACTAAGCTCGAGATTGCCTTGAGCCGAAGACTAAGCGTCTAACCCTATAACTAGATATGAAGGAGCATTTAAAAAACCGTTTGATTTTAAGTGGATTACAATGGATATTTGTAGGAAATAATTGAAGAGTTTGAAGACAAGCACATCGACACTTGTTACCTACCACTATGTGATGGTCAAACTCTAATTTTTTCATGCATTCTATACGCTCCGGTTCTACAAATACTTGGTTTATAGATAAAATCCTTTTATGATTTGGTTCTCAACTTCGTATATTTAAAACTCAGTCAGATTGTTAGGAATATCTCATTATAAATCTTGCTATATTATGGATGATTTTCTTGTTCTATGCGCTGAACAACACAATCATTGCTATATAAATATGTCTTATTAATGCTACATCTTTGAGATCTGTGGTATAGCAAGCTAGGCATATAAGGGCAAATAGAATGAACAGACTCGCAAGAGAATGTCTTTTGAGACTGTGATTAGCACAATTCTATTTGCCCCTATGTGAAAGTTGTCTAGCTGATAACTCCAAAATAAAATGTTTGGCAAAGGCTTTTGAGCTAGTTTTCCATTGCCTTGAATTCATCCCGAAATCTATGGTCCAAAGAATGATAGGACAAGGCATAAGGCCTCATATTTTGTTACTTTTTTATCAAAGTTTTCACAAGACTTGGTTTTGTCCTTTTGTTTTCTCACATGTCCGAAGTTTAACTGCTTTGGACGTTATTCTAATCATGTTGAGAATCAAATTGACATAATGTGAAATCTTTGAGAACCGATCCTATTTAGTAATATTTATTTGATTCGTTCAAAACAATTTGTGACAAAAAATATATAGCAAGAGGGCTAAATATTCCTGGCATTTCGCAACTATGAGATGTTGTAGAAAGATGAAATACATCCTTATTGAATGTGGTTAAGTATATGATGGGTCATATAAATTTCTCAAATATGTGTTGGGAATATGTAACTGCCATATATATACGTTTAACCGAGTGCCCTACAAATCAGTTACTTCAACTCCTTATGAGTCATGGACAGGTAGTGAACCAATCTGCGATGACTTATGACCCTGTGAGTTGGCTACTTTGTTCATGATATTTCTCCTGAGCTTGAGAAATTGAAACCGAAAGGAAATAAGTGTATTTCTATTTGGTACATTGAATGCTCCAAAGGGAATGTTCATTGATGAACAAATAAGGAGAGTGTGTCTGAACTCAAAATTCTTGGATATAGAATTTTCTAGTAAGAGATTCAATTATCTGAATTGAATTCTCCTAATGGTCCTATCCTTCACAATTTTTCTGTTGAAAGGAGGACTTGCTTCCATTCACTGATCAGTGTGGGAGATAAACATCGGTTTGGTTTTGGTCAACTTGAATCCGTTTCGCCATCAAAGTGAATTCGTTTCATTAACCGGTTTATGGATCGTGTTCACTTGTAATAGTAATATCTATTTGATCAACTCGAATATGTTTTGTGATTAATGTGAGTTCGTTTAACTACCGGGTGATTATAAAAATAAGTTTTTCATATGATTACTAGTTAAGATGATGATGAACGTTAGATAGTGGCTAAAGTTCTTTTTTGGTAAGGGAAAGTCAAATGAAACCAATAGAAGACCAATTGGATTTAATATCAGATATGAAGCTCGCCAATGGCTTAAAAGTTGTACCCAAATTGAGGGTATAACTTACAAGCAAACCATCTTTTGTTGTTAGGTTACCTCAATTCACCTATTTTTGATCATGTCACCCAATTGAACCCCGAGTTACATCAGGTAGATGTAAAGGTAATTTACATTAGGTGGATGTAAATGTGATGTTTCTTAGTGGAAAAATGTATGGAGAATTCATTTTGTATGATCTTCAAATGGTTTAATAAGACATCTGTGCATATATCAATTGATCTGAGAGTAGATATGTGATTTTATCTCTCTAGATAGATGATATTATTGATCAGAAATGACAAGGAGTATATAATCACTATTAGGATGTGATTGTCCTCAACATTGTGGGATGAAAGGCATTGGTGGAGTAGCTTATGTGTTTAGAATCATGATCTAGAGGGATCAATCTAAAGATTCTTGTTTTGTTGCAAGAGTCACATGTCAAGAAAAGTTTTGAATGACTCTACGTATAAGTCTACAAACCTATAGATGCTCATATAGCCGAGGGTGAAAGTCTAAGCCAATGGACGTGTCCCCAAATGCCAGAATAGATTGATGAGATAAAAATGTTCCTTATTCAAGTACCATAAGAAGCCCAATATATACTGTGGTATGTATGTGGCTAGATATCTGTTTTTGCCATGGGATTGGTATGTCGTTATCAATCAAAATTTTATATAGCTCATTCGAGAGGTGTCTGAAGGACCTTGAGGTATTTGAAAGACAATTTAGTTTTTGGTCTATGTCATTAATGTGTTGATCTTTATTAGAAGAGATCTACAAGTGCTAACTTGGGTGGTGACCCAAATAAGCATAAAATTACCTCTTGACATGCTTACTTGTTAATCAATGACACTACTTCGTGGAATAGCAAGAAACAAATATACATAGTATTGTCAACTTTGGAAATTGAGCTGTGTGGCAAGCTCGGCAACTATGCAAAAGGCAGTATGGCTCGAGAGATTATGATGGACTTGAGATGAGTCAGTTGCTAGACGGGCAATGACGATCTATTGTGTCCACTAATTATCCGTCGCCTATGCTAAGGATCTTAAATTTTATGGCAAAACCTAGTATATAGACATTATGGCTTTGTGTCATAAAAAGAAGTGACTGTGGAACACTCACTTACGCATGAAATGGAAGTGAATCACTTGTTAAGTCTATATCCAAAGATATATATTTGTTGCAGTAGAATCTCTAGGATTGCATAGTACTTGATGTTGATTTTCTATAAAGTATTGTGTAATTACTAATGCTCATATTGGTGAGTATTTGATGCCAGTTCATAGTGAACAAAAAAAAGAAAAAATTCTTCATGTGTTTGCTTAGTGCCTTATCTTTGTGACAAGTTTAGAAGAAATCGAGTATGAGTATGCTAGCACAGATTAGCATTGAAAAGTATATCGACAGGTTGATGAGATTGGCTCTCTCACACGAGAAATTGCCTCTAGCGCAATGGGAGCGTGCAGAGATGAGACGATATGAGTTGGTTAGTATTCGTCGAGAAATACTATACTCATATAAGATACGTCGCCTTAAGTATTGGTTTGGAATTGGTTTCTGTGACAATATAAAGATGAGACCTCTTAATTGTATATGTTACAATTAAAGACTGACATGAGGTCGATATGAATTTTCACGGTCCATATAATCTATTTGTAGCCAGATTTGAAACCTTGATTACTAAGTGTATTAAGTTCGAGGGTTCAGGTTAATTTCTGAGTAATAACTAGACCAAGATCTGTACGGTGTTTGATTTAGGTAAAGACATACGCCCCCTATAAGGGAAGTCACACCGTAATACATGTTTCATACCATGTGTGCTTTGCGACCGTATAAGGAAGTAGGTGAATGAATCCATGCTTCACCACTGTGTGAGTCCTTGAAGCAATAAATGCTTCTTTGGGATACCCTTAGTGACCTACGCTCATATTCTAATAGGTCAAATTCAATGTTAGCTACTTTGGTATGTTGCCTAAAAATCACGTTAGATTCAATTATACGAGACATGTTTGGGAAAACGATTGACTTGATTTAGAAGGATATTGAGCGAATGGAAAACTGTTCGCATCTAGCGCTACATGTGTTCATTGGTCGACCAGTTATACAATATTTGTGATTGAATAATTTTTGTGATTGAATATAACTATGAATACATGTTTGAGATTTAAAGGTCAAGCATAGCCTACGAGAGATAAGGTATGTGTTGACTGATGTGAACTTAAATAGGTCTAGGGTACAGCGAGACATTTTCTTCCATTGAAGACTGTAGCTCCCATGTCATCCCTAACAGGTGCATGGCTTGAGCTTCCACTTGTTGTGTGCTCACGGGTCACACGACTTATTTTCCCGTATGAATTTGATGGTGGTTCCCGATAAGGTCATAGAGAGAGATAGTGGGGGATAAGGGTCTACTCATCTTGTGTGAGTGAGATGTTAGATTTTGGGACGGGTCTGTGAGGCCCGACACCGAATAACGTGTCTTACCTCGATTTGCGCGCCTTAGACCTAAAATTATATGACCGACCTAGGATTACGTGTCCTGTCTTAGTTTTTGTGCATACTTCGTCATATGTGTCTTAACCTAGAATTGTGTGCCCTAATCCTCGATATACGTGCAGTGCGATACCTAGATAAACATGCCATGACCTTAATTTACATGCGAGACCTTGATTTGCGTGTGTCTCTTCGTTTCGTGTGCATTAACTTTGAACTGCGTGCCTTAATCTAGGTTTAAGAGTCGTGTCTTGAATTACGTGCATTGCATTGAATTACGTGCCTTATTTTGATCTATGTTCATTCACCTAGGATTGCGTGTGTTAGCATTAAAATCCGTGCACTTATCTTGAAGTATGTGCCTTAGTCTTGAAATACGTGTTGTACCTCGTAGTTCGTGTCTTACCTCGTAGTTCGTGTCTACCTCGTAATTCGTGCCCTAGACCTTGGAATCCGTGCCACCACGTTAATCAAGAAAGAATCCTACACAAAGCACTAGATAATAAAATAATCCTACACAATCCACTAACCAATATTATATTCATAATTCAAATTCTCTACAAACTCCACTAACAATAAAATAATACTAAACTATTCCTACATTTTCCACTATCTATTATTCTATTCATAATTCAACTCATCAACAAACATTCCTATATTTTATTCTACCTAGATTCCCTAATTTCCCAACATTCCTATGACAATTCTAATGACACAAATGCATAAAAAAATTAGTCCTAGACAAACTATGACAAAACACTCAACACAATGCATAAAAAATTGCCCAAAACCACCTCAATTTCCTCCCATTTTCGACCAAACCACTCATGGCCCATGCTAACATTTCAAAATGCCTCTTGAAGACATAAAAATCAGAATTGCTAAGCTCAAGGCTGAACCCATGCATCAACTTTTGCAAAAAGCCTCATTTTTCTCTCATTTCTCTCACTTTCCTCACATTTCTCTCTCTCCCTCTCATTTTCTCTCTCCATTTCGGTTTTGGCTGAGTTCTTCATCTCCATAGCTTCTCTTCTTCACACCATAGCTAAACCAAGCAAGCCACAAGCAAAGGACCTCAACCGAACAAGCTAGGATGCAAAAATCACTCATGCATGTGCATTGAAGCTTCATTTTCGGCCTAGGTGAGTTACTAAGCTTCCATTTCTTTTCTTCAAGTCCTAACTACATGCATGTACTAAGAGATTGCTTACTAGGCTAGGAAAAATAGAGAAAACCAAGTTGGAACTCGGCTAAGCAAGAAGATGAAGAAATTTGAGCCTCAACAAGGTTTTTGTGCATCTTTTGGTTGATTACAAAGGTGAGGGTTAAAAGCTTTTGAAAACTCTTTGAAATTTCACATGCATGCTCATAAATGTGTGTATTTGCTTCTGTACTTGAGCTATATGGTCGTTCATAAGCTTAAACAACCATGCATGGCAAGATCTTGGCTTGAAAATGATGCTAGGTGAAGTCGAAGTGGATGACAGCTCTCTGACCAGTCTGTTCGAGGTAAGTTTAGCTAAGAAAATTATGTTGAAAATTCTTGAAAATTGGTGGGTGACTAGTTTGGACAGTTTTGAACATTTTTCCCAGAAATAGGCCGAAGCAAATTTTTAATCTAAGGTCCTCAAAAAGGCAAATCATTAAAATGTGACCAAATCTGAAAATCTGGGAAAATGAATCAGGTTTTGGCAGATGCACTGACCTTGTGGAGCGAACCATGTTTGACTTAGTAAATTGTTGTAACCCCTCTTGTGGTGCTAATTGCTTGGAATTGTGGTGTTGGGATGTTGTGTGGACTGTTTTGAGTACTTGTGGATGTTTGAGTTGAATGATGCATGACTTGTGAATGAACTTGAGTTGACTTAGGGTTTAAGCACATGGTGAAGCATGAAACGGGAACGCTAAAGACGAGGGAGTGTTGCTAAGAGTTGGTCATTTAGATATTGTGTGGAAATTATATGCTTAGTGGGCTTCCCGAAAATGTCTTATAAGCTTAAATGTAATTTTGATGATTGCATGTTGACAAATAGGCTTTTCTTGCATCCGAACCCACGTAAATGTTGTTGCATGTGAGTAGTCGTATCACTTGATTACGTGGACTTCGAAATGAGTTATATGGCTTGACTTGCATGTGTTACATGGCTGCCCGTTTAATGTTCATATGACTCTATGTGTTCTACAAAGTGAAATTTCATGTCAAGCATGCCTCGTTCGTTTACTTGGCAATATGTGATCTTGAAATTGCTCGGAGGCAACCTACTTTGTTGTCCTCCTAAAGTGAATTGTTAAAAGATATTCAATGGTTTATTTGAACATGATTACTTGGCTGCCCGTTAAAGTTTAATTGCTTTCAAATGGATATATGAAATGATTATATGTTCTTACAATGCCTTATATGCCAATATGTCAAAATGTGATCATATACTTGCTCGGAGGCAACCTACTTTGTTGACCTCCTAATGTGAAATGTTAAATGACATAAATGGGCATTGTATACAAGGTTGCAACCTTTCAGTGTGGCATGGTAGTGTTTCACGCACGCCGGGCGGCATCGGGCTTGCCGGTGTTACCGTGACTACCGTGGTCCAATTCCCTCTCTCGCTTGGCATTTCACCCTCGGAGAGTTGGGTCGTAGGTTTCGGGGTACATCCGGAGTACACCCAATTGGGAGCGATAAGTGGATTATTGAAGTCGGCCGCACCAAATGAATCGAAATTGACATTGAGAGCAAATGCTCACCGTATCCTTTTTACTATGTGTATAAGTACTCTCGCTTGGTTCCTAGAGAACCTCGGGGAGGAAAGACTGGTATTCTTGTTCCTGTGTTTATATGTAAGTACTCTCGCTTGGTTCCTAGAGAACCTCGGGGAGGAAAGACTGGCATTTCTGTTCCCTTACTTTGTATCCGTTACTCGATTTGTTTCTTATAATTGCGTACCTTATTATTTGTAATACGTGACATGTTCTCAAAAAGAGTTTTCATTAATTGGACCGGAAAACGAGTTTCAAAATGTATTTCTCGTTCCCCCTCGCTGAGTTCATAAGGACTCACCCTCTTTTTCATCACAGGTGAAGAAGAATAGGTACAGGTACCCGAGGACGGTGTGCCTAACGATGAACCCCTGGAGTGATTGCCTATTTTGTGTGCCTTGCGTGATTATGGCTATTTGTGAACTATGCTACTTGAAGACTATTTCTTTTATGTTGCTCGTTGTTTATTGATGTAAATGACCCCGTTGTAATTTGGGTCTAATTCTGAGATTGTACTATCTATAACCGGACGAACTTTTATTTGGTTGTTTGCTTTCGTTTTTTTAATTAGAAGTTATCGTAGGCATTCAAACCACTAGATGAACAATCAACTAAGTTAATTCTATCTAATTTCACTTAGGTGTTCATTTGCAAACTAAATGATAATAAGTACTTGCATGATAGGAAATTGAAAAATAAACGGGGCATAGTTATCATGTTAGGCTTATTAACCAAACGAGAGTTTCAAGATAAACTAGTAGGAAAATTGGTTGGTGACAAATAGGAGTCCTTAATGAAATTGGATTAATGATTGGAATAATTGAGGCGTTTAGAGAATTAGGTCAAACCAAAGAGTCCAATTACAGCCGTTATGTTGCCGGTTTTCCGGAAAACTTTGGAGTTTAGGCTAAAAATGATAAGTGTTAAATCTTTATAAACAGTTAAGTACGAGATGTGACTTGAATGGTTAGTTCACACCCTAGTCTAACCTTATTGGCCGGGTTGGGGCGTGACAGGTCGCCCAATATGGGTTGAACCAGCCCGACCCATTCTGTATGGGTCAAAGAGAAGTTGTGGGAAGTTACATAACTTCCCACATCCTAATTTAAAAGAAAACAGAAAACGTTTGTTTTCTTCAGACGTTGAAAAATAAGACAGAGGACTGTCTTCTTTGTTCTTTCTCTCAATCTCTCTGCTTGTTTACTATGTGCAAAACAACCAAATCAAAAAGGGTTCTTAAGTTGTGAAATAGTTAGTCTACGATCAGTATTGTAGACTCAGACTCTTTGCATAAGCAATGGAACGAACACATCAAACGATCCGCTATTTTCTTCATAAAAGGTTAGTCATCTTTTTATGCAATTTCAGTTTTATGAAGATTTTGATGATTATATAAAAATATTCAAGATGCTCATAAAAGAACTAAGTATGGAATGAAATCACGGGATGTCAATTAGTTTATTCACGAATTCATAATAGGATCCAAACTCGGTATCACATAACTAGACCTAAAAGAAGCACGTTCCAAACTAGTTAAACACAAAACTAATCGAAACTAATTTCAAGAAAGATATCCTTTTAATTGATTCAAACTCCAAATATGAATGAATCTTTCGCTGACGTTCCAAAAATTCTACCACGAGACAAACTCTCGGGTTGTCTCTCTTTTTTCTTCCCCCTCCCTTAGTTACAACTTTTTCTCTTTGTTGAACAACTATGCCTTTCAAAAGAAGTTATTTCCTGCTTGGTATAAAAGAGGAATGCATAACCCTCTAAGGTGATTCGTCATAAAGTAGTCTACCACTAAAAGGGGTGGAAAAAGTGAGTCCATTATGCATCGTTATTCTATGTTATTGGGATTCAACAGCACCAAGTTGGTTGATTATGCTCTAATGTATCTAAGTCATACTATATCTTTGACAAAAAATGATTGAGTCTTACTATTAAAGCTCAACAAGTTCTCATAACATATGGACTCACATGACGTGAATCCCATAATATCACTGAGGACTGTTGGGTCCAACTCATGTAATAGTCGGTGATTGTACTTTTAATTCAAGTCATTTCTCAATAAGTGGCGTGTATTATGAGTTCTAAATTCAAGATTTACTGTCATTGATGTTCTTATACTAGGGGCAGGTTTCACGAGCTATGAAGACGAATCAATTCAAACTGCGTATAAATTGACTCGAGACATTATCTGACAGACAAAGAAAAAAAATACAATAAAATTGTCTCTTGCTTTTGAAGCAAATTTAACAGTGGCCGCTTTATTTTATCATTCGATATTGATAGGCTATGTTAACATCATTGTTTTATCATCTTTTAGTTTTCTCTGCTCATTATGGTCCAGAATCCTAGCCTTTTGACTACCAAGATCAACTTTTCCTTTTTTTCTTCTAACGTGTTAAATCATTATTTGAAAGTTCACTTGCTGCTGCTACCTCTGATTTTTCGTTTGAATATCTTTAATTACTATTTACTCACATGACATTTCATTGAGTTTCTTTTTTTCTTTTTCTTTTTCGATAAAGAAGACTCGTCATAAGAAATATTTTAGACTCATATAAAGGATATTAACCTCTAATATACATGATTTCACATAAAAGAAATATGACTCAGGTTAGTCAGGTATAAAATGTATTAGAACTAGTTTTATAAAAATTAACTTTTTTGTTGATTCAGACTCGTAAAACAAGTTTTTTACACACGTTGTAAGTCCTCTGCCAATAGACTAAACTTTTAGAGTTACATTTCGCATGAGTTATATATGCTAAGGGAAACCAATCACATTACACAGGAAAAAATTCTTGCACTATAATCACATGAGATTTCACAATTGAACTGGAAAAATCTATCAACATTCATGAAATTACTTTTCAATTAATGATACCATACACGATTTCCATGTTTTATAAGAATATTTAGATATATACTTGTATCGTACTATGAATATTGGAGTATTCTACTTTTCATAAAGCCCTTAAATAACCCTCAAGATAACTATTTTCCAACTTTTTTCTTCTCTTTTTTCAAAACTCCTTTTCCAACTTAAAGATGTCGAAAAAGCAGTTTGTCAATATATGCTTGAATATTGGCGAGATAACCCAAAAAGGAAAGGGAGAACCTGTCCAGAACGTTAAATGGAGTGAAAATAAATGATTTGTCATGATTAAAGATCTTGTATTTAAAATCAGTACTCCTTTATCAATTTTATTTGATTTTATACATATATTGGACATACAATTATATTAACAAATTTATAATATTAGAATGGATTTAGTATATATAATCTTGCTAAGCGAATACTTCGTACAAGAAAATAAAGGAGAAAGGAGAACACTAAACAACATAATGCAATTATCATTTAAATGCCAAGAATCTATTAAAGAAACATAAAAAAAGCAGGCCAATAATCGAACAACTACGCCACTAATGATTGTTTTATGATAAATTTTAGACTGCATTTGTACGGTTTGAACAGGCTTTAAGGTTCTTGTCCCCAGATCATGTCATATTGGTGAAAGTACTATGAGGGATGAAACACTACAGACAAAGACTTGGTCAAGATATATCTTTTTGACTGAGTCTGAGACCAGATTAAAAAAAAGAAGAAAAATCTACATATCCAAAAACAAAGTCACACATGGAAGTTGGAAGGGGTTTTTGCCCTTATCTGCATGTGGGGATTCTTGTATGCGTCACACACTCCCATTTGGCGTGATCAAACAATGTATTCACCTTGTGGGCTTAAACGTTAAGTAAAATGATCAAATACTGATTTGCTGTAATAAAAAATTTTAAGTTTAAATTTATGTTTTTCAATCACAGATATTATCTGATCGTTGATTATTCTAAAAGATGCATTAGCGTATAGTTACATCAGGAAATTTATAACTTTAAAATAAATTTAATACAATCCTATCGAATATGAGTTACTCGTCATAAAAAAAAAAAAAAAACTTATTCACCTTGTGGTGCCACATTTTGGCTTCATCTTCCTAAACAAATATTGTATTCTTTCTGTTGATAATTTCAAAGATTGTCATGGATTCAGTTACTTCTGTACTGATACTAAACGTTGCTTATGAACCTTGCCAGATCCAAATGATTAGTCATTGGTTTATTTCTGAAGTTGACAGATTATTTACTTTAAAATGATGAGAAATTTAATCGGAATCATATTGGATCCACTGAGTGTAATAAATTTCAATTCGTTGTGCACCACTACGTCCAAGTATATAAAATTTAAATCCTCTTATATCATTATAATGTGAAGAAATAGATGTTATGGTGATGATCCAATGTCGATGATATGTCTATACAGTTATGATAAATTATTTGAACAATCTATCACCGAGATCTGGTAGGACAAAATTATCTAAACAATTATTATTATTAAATTTCTCCCATAATATTATATGATATTATAGGATTCAAATCTCTGTACATGCATCATATCAATTAAAAAGGAGTACAAATTCATAATTTTTTATATATAAACCAACACATTTACTATTTATTTTCATCATTCGAGACAAAATGACATATTATCTTTTTTTCTTTTGTCAAAAATGACATATTATCTGATCAGATATATTGTAGTTACCAATTTCTTGACAAAAATCATATTCCAAGTCTTTTCCACATAGCATATCAACTTACTTACCAATTTCTTAGACAAAAATCATATTCCAAGTCTTTTCCACATAGCATATCAACTTTCTTTTGTGCAAATGTTGGGAGGTTACGAGGCATCATTGCATCCATTAGAGTAATCATCATCATCATCATCATCATCCATGCTGAGAATAATATCTTTACATAGTGGCACAATCCAAAATTTAAAGGGTGAAATATACCAGACCCCCTTATACTTTAGCGAAAGGATCAATTCTTATAATTATTTAATGAATAAATTTGTTAAAAATAAAAAATCTCACTTAATACGTGTGAAGTACACTCTCCGTTAAATTTAACGATTTTTTTAACGGTAGGGGGGTGTTATGCACTTTTAAAAAACCACAAGGACTAGTTCAGGGGCTTTTGAACTATAAGGGGGGTGTTGTGCACTTTCGCTAAAATACAGGGAGTCTGGTGCACTTCACCCCAAACTTAAAAAAGAGAGATGAAAAATTAGCTCAAGAAGAAACTAGAATATTGGCTTTGCATGATAAGACTACAATATGGAAACCCCTTTTCCATAAAGGGAATAAATCTAGAGTTAACAATTCATCAATAAAAAAATATTTTATTTTTAATAACGGCAAACTCACCTTATACAAGATTACATGTGATATTTTAAGATTATAAATGTTGTGATACAATAGTACACCCTAATACATACTATAAATTAGTCAAAAATCTAAAAATATTTATCATAAAAGAATATAAATTTAAATTTAATACCTTAAATCATAATAAATTAGTATTTGATCATTTCACCGGATGGTTTGAAAATCTTGATCATGAAGAGATGGTGCCAATTAAATGGTCTCACATAACATCTTCACTTTTGTCTTTTTTCACAAATCAAACTTTGCACGTCATTGTATGGACACTTAAAACGGTCCACAATGCTTGCTTGATTCTCCATCTTCTCTCTCTGGTTATCCTTTCAGGTGGCAACACTTGGAGACATGACAATATCATCTTGGGGCCTCCGTAGAACAATGCAAAACCGTCCAAAGAATTATTCTCATTCCTCTCCCACATGTCTTCGTTCGTTCGAGTCGTGAAAATAATTTTTTAATTATAAAATTATAAAGTAAAATTATAAGATAAAATTAAATATAATAATATTAAAATAAGTTCGATTATTTTTAACGTGCACCAAACTACTTTTTCATACTAAAAGGGATAATTTTAATCTATTATCTATGCTAAATACCCAAGTTTTATTGGAATTTGATTGAGCTTTGAAACTAAATAGATACCAATTGAGTGTGTAATTCACCATTACTACACCATGGGAATAATTGAACGTATTGTTCATGAACATGAAACTTTCAACAAAATATTCACTAGAAACCCTTGTTTTTTTTTTTTTTTTTGCTAAATATATTTTATAGAAACGTTGTGTAAACTACTCATGCACAAAAAAATTGGAAGTGGTGATAGCATATAGCAGTTGTAGTATGTAAATCTCTCAAGCAAACTGATTCCTACTTGAAGGGACTTTAGCTCCTAACTAATATTTAGATTCTATTCTTAACTAAAAACCAAGAAAATAGTAATCCTCTCCTCTCATTTTTCCGCGATATCACCATTAATCGTTTATCATCATCGAAAATTAACTCTTTCACTTTTATTTTTACTAAATAATGAATTAAAGAGCTTCTACATTTTTCATGGGTAAAGTACCGATGTAGAATCATTCGCATACTTATCAAGTCACATCCCTTTTTTTATTTATTTGGCCAAGCTACTTATATATATTTGCATATTTTTAATTGTGGTTTCTAATTATTTGAACATACTATGATAAAATCAATGAAATTCTAAGTCATTAATTCATTCTATTAATGATTTTATGAAGGGTTTGATTTGAAAATGATAAATCACTTGCTCTTCTTGTGTTGATAAGACTTTGTTAAAAATGTGTATAATTTTAGCATCAAACGATAAAAAAAAAATTTAAATCAATTTATCTTTGCATTTTTATATAGAACCCCCAAATCCCCATTGAGATTACTATAATACATGGAAAACTTACATATTCTTACATGTATATACATACATATATTTGACGAAAGCAAGTTAATTTCATTTGTGCATAATTATGTACCGTAAGTATTGATAATAATGTTATGAGAATGGTCCAATGACGACGATGTTTTAAAAATAAAATGAAAATAAATGTAATAAAAGAATACATAATTTTAAAATCACTTCATTATCAGTGCATCTCGTTCCCACGTGTAAACATGATCACATTAGTTAGATAATGAACAAATGCAAATATTAAACTATAGCGGGTAAGGATAATCTCTTTTGTCGATTTTTTATTTATTTATTTTCTAAATAAAATGTATTATAAATTATTAAATTTTGTTTTTTAAACTCTCAACAATAAATTTAGAATAATATACTAATCTTTCATAAAATAATATTTTAAAAGATTAAATATGAAAACACATAATATAATTATCTAGAAAATAAGAGAGGATCTAAAGTTTAGCAGGTAAAAGAGAAATAAGTGGCTAAAAACATCACATTCTGTTTGAAGATTACACGTGTAACACAATTAGAGTGGCGCTCTCGAACGTTATACTTTCCTCAAAAAACAAAACATTAATCAACGAAACATAAATAACCTGCACTAACACTAATTTTCTATATTTGGAATCAACCAATAATTAGCTTCCCAGTCAAACCTCATGTCCACGTGGAAAATTTTCATTGGCTAGTCAAAACTTTGTAAGAAATTCTGAAATAGTAGACCATTATTATGTTTCCTACAAAGCCCAAGCCCAATAATTAACACACTTAAAAAAAAAATTATTAATTAAAACACACATAAAGAAAAAAAAAACAAAAAGGGAAGAGAAAAACTGAAAAATTATTCTACAAAAGATTCCAAAAACCATTTCAGGTCCACCATTTTGTTACTAATTTGCATGCAATTTTTTCTTTCAACAATTGAATTCTAGTGTGAGAGAGAGAAAGAGAAACAAGAGAGAGAAAGAGAAGAAATTGATAGGAAGGTTAAAAAAATTTATTTATTTATTTTTTGGGTTTTCAGAAAGGCTTTTCATGAATGCAAAAACCCATTGAGCTGAAGCTAAATCTGAGACAGGTGAGAAAAAGGGTCCTTGTTTATATATACAAAAAATTAATCCTTTGACTTTATCAATTTTTTTTGTTTTTGGTTACAATAAGGTACATGTTTAGGTTATCTTTATTGTTCTTGTTAGTATTGTTATCTTTCGATCATTATTTTGCAATGATTGAGGTATGTGTTGGGTTTTTTGTTTCATATTTTTTTCTATTTTTGTCTTTGTGGCTAAATTTATGTATCTTTATGGTATGTGGGAGGAAATGAAATGTTTCTGTTTTTGGCTGTTTTTGGTGTTCTTTTTGGCTATGTTTGTTAGATCTTGGTGGGTTTGAGAATTTTGTAAAAGATGGTTCATTTAATTTGTTAAGATTCTGCTTGTTGATCCTTGTAAAAAAGTTTCAAACTTTAGCTTATTGGTGGACTTGAGCATATGGTAAATGATGTTCATTTAATTTGTTGAAATTGTGTTGTTGATCTTTGTAAAGATTCAATCTTTAATGGTTTTGAGCCATTTTGTTCACCTTGGCCTTGAAAAAGATTGTGGATGTTAGATGAAAGTCTTAAAAAGGAAATGTCTTGCTGAAGTAATTGAATTTTTAGTGGCTGCATATGGTGGATGGTTCATGAAATTGGAGTCTCACAACTTTTAGTGAGATGCCTTTGTTGATTTATATGGTGTTAAACCTGCTTGGCTGCTTTTATGAAAATTAAACAGGGTTTTGTTTGATTAAGGATGGAAATTCAAAAGTGAATGTTTTCCAATGTTTCATGTTTCTGCATATATAGGATAGCAGTTGGATTCTCTTCAAATTTCTATTTTGGAAAAGGCCTTTCGTGGATTCTGTTTGGTTTGTGGAACTTTTTCCTAATTTGTTAGCACAGATTGTCTCAACAGAATAAAAGGAAAAGAGGGTGGAAAAAACAAATTTTGATATCTCAGTTTCGATTTGGTATTCATAAAAGAATCTTATGCAAAATGATTGAAATTATTTGAGCAATACTTTCTCTGAAACCAAAGTAATTGGAAGTCTTAGAATGGCATGAAATAGCATCTAATGCTCGAAATAGCTCCCATTTTGAGTTTATGATTGTCTTTTTCTCTGCTGCACTAAATGCTTCTTTGAATTTCAGTATGGTGTTTGTTTCTCATTTGTCATATATATCAGGTTTGTGTCCATTCTAGGATCTGCTTGGCTTATCTAATTTTGGGCTGATAATATGCAGGGTGCTGAAAAGTTTTCATGGGAGGGTTTGATGACCATCTTGGCATCATGGGAGATGGGATGCCTCTGAGCCTGAGTCCAAGGACTTTTTTCTCTTCACTTATGGGTGATGATGTTGGTTCAAGGTCAGTTGCCGAACCTACAAGTGAAAACAAGAGGGCACCACTAATTTCGGGGCTGCAACAGCAGATTGAATCAGTCAATGCTGATTACAAGCATGGTGCACAGGTTGGTTCAGTTGGTGATCAAGCAACTGATTCCAGTGCACTGACTGAGCAGAAAATGAGCTCTCGTGGAGGTCTACTGGAGAGGATGGCAGCCAGAGCAGGGTTTAATGCCCCTAGATTAAATACAGAAAACATCAGACCTCCTGATCTTACACATGACCAAGAAGTGCGGTCTCCTTATTTGCCAATTTTTTCTCCTGGTCTTAGTCCAACAACCTTGCTAGAATCTCCCGTCTTCCTATCTAATTCCCTTGTAAGTTTGAAGTCACAATCTTTCTTTAATTCACGTGGTCTAGTTTCTTCTATTATGTGAGCTATGCATATGATTGGCATGGTTCCCAGTACAGTTACATTTGTGTTCACACATATCTATACACAAGCTGGATGAGGTAGCATATATTATAAGATAGTTTGGATCATTTACCTAAAGGCTAGAATTTGTATATGGGTTTATACTGGTCATGTTTATGAAGAAGAGCAAAAAATTAGGGAGAGGCATTGGTAGATGAATATCAATCTATTAAAAGATTCTGCCTGTCTTTCCATGAATGGTTAATGGGTTTCCAATCACATCCAACATTGTCTGCAGTGTTTATGATGGCTGCAAAGATACACATTACATAAGAATATCTGGCTTTTTTTCTCTTACGTTCTTCATGTAAATATTTGGGTTTGCACCCCCTTGGTGCATATTAATAAAATTTATTCATTTCTCAAAAAAAAAAAAAAAAGAATATCCGGCTTTAGATTGGCTTGTCCTTTTAGTTCTATTTTTGATGACAAGATCAAGGTGGCTGTGATTCCTGTGCTGGTTTGATATCTTGAAAATACTTCACTTTTATGAATTTAAGTATAGGAAGACAAGAAGTAAGGATCAAGCTACAGTTATTGGTTTAAGGAGAGTACATTTATTCAGTTTACAGTTATGTATGTCTAAATACATGTGGACGCTTAGAGATGCAGCATTTGACACCATAGTCCATTATTTTGTGGAACTTTTATTGTAGAAGAATTATAATGACTTGGCAAGGATTTATTTTGCTCTTTAATGTAGCTACATTTATTAACTTTGTTGACTGCAGGTTCAGCCATCTCCAACAACTGGCAAATTCCAATTTGCCTCAAGTGGTCATGGACGGAATCCAACAATCATGGATGCTCCTGATAAGTGCAAGGACAATTATTTCGATAACATAAATGCTTCATCTTTTACGTTCAAGCCTATTGAAGAATCTAGGCCGTCTCTTTTTCTTGGGGCAACAAGCAGAGTAATAAATCTCTCTCTCTCTCTCTCTCTGTCTCTCTCTCTCTCTCTCCAATATATTCTAAAATTGAGGTAAACAAATTGAGCCTTTGCACAGTGTGTAATTAAATGTGCTTCTCTCACACTATGCCAGAATAATCTAAATTTCTTTTCAATTAGACATTAAACCAATTAAAGGAAAAGATTTGCCAAGTTTGCTATTAATTGTTGTTATTTTCTGCTCTCAGTCAACTCTGCCCAGTCTAACTCAGCAAGCCTTCCCCAATATAGAAGTCTCAGTTCACTCAGAAGACTCCCATCTATCTCAAAGTGTAGAACCTTCTAACATTCTCTCACAACATGGAACAATGATCCATCAGCGGGCTGATTTATCTAGATCATCCATTGAGAAGGATACTGGCGATAATAATATTTCATCAGAACCAATGAGCTTTCATGCTGGTCGCAGTGTGGAGCAATCTCCTCCTCTTGATGAGCAGCAAGATGAGGATGTGGATCAAAGAGGTAGCACAGATCTCAATATTGGTGGTGCCCCTGCTGAGGATGGTTATAATTGGAGAAAATATGGGCAGAAGCAAGTAAAAGGAAGTGAGTATCCCCGCAGTTACTATAAGTGCACACATCCAAATTGTCCTGTAAAGAAGAAGGTGGAACGATCTCATGAGGGTCACATCACAGAGATAATCTACAAGGGTGCTCACAATCACCCAAAACCTCCACCAAATCGTAGATCAGCCCTTGGATCCTCAAGTGCACTCATTGATATGCAACCAGACAGTGGTGAACAGGTTGGAACTGGTGCTGATGGTGATCATGCTTGGACAAACATGCAAAAAGGAATTGGGGCTGGAGCCTGTGATTGGAGGCATGACAATTTTGAAGTGACATCATCAGCTCAATTAGGCTCTGAATACGGCAATGGACCGACATCTTTACACCAGGGTGGCACTCCATTTGAATCTGGTGACACAGTCGATGGTTCTTCTACCTTCTCGAATGATGAAGATGAAGATGACCGTGGTACTGGCAGCGTGTCATTAGGTTATGATGGTGAAGGAGATGAATCCGAGTCAAAGAGAAGGTATTTAAATATTCTTTTACACTTGATGCACACGATTTGGAGATTAGATGTAAATATAACTTCTATTTTTATTTTTCTTCACTCTAGGAAACTTGAAACTTATGCAGCAGAAATGAGTGGGGCCACCAGAGCAATCAGGGAGCCTAGGGTCGTGGTGCAAACAACAAGTGAGGTGGACATTCTTGATGATGGCTACAGATGGCGCAAGTATGGGCAAAAAGTTGTGAAAGGAAATCCTAATCCAAGGTTCATTTTCTTTTCATTTCCTTTGTGCACTTATAGATGCTACATCTGGTTTCCAAAGGGATGTTGAAGCTCTTAGTTGAAGTGATTGATTCTTCTCCTTGGTGCAGGAGTTACTACAAATGCACGAGTGCTGGGTGCACTGTGAGGAAGCATGTCGAGAGAGCTTCTCATGACCTGAAGTCAGTGATCACCACATATGAAGGGAAGCACAATCATGATGTTCCTGCAGCTCGTAACAGCAGTCATGCTAATTCTGGGGTTTCCAACTCTTTTTCTTCCCAAGGTACATCTGTTCAAAGTCACATTCATAGATCTGAGCCTTCACAAATCCACAGCAGCATGGCACGGTTCGAAAGGCCACCTGCATTTGGCTCATTCGGTCTGCCTGGGAGACCACCACATCTTGGACCTACTCAGGGCTTTGGTTTTGGAATGAGCCAGCAAGGCCTTGCCAGTTTTGCCAGGGCTGGTTTCGGGCCTAGTCAAGGAAAACTACCTGTTTTGCCCGTTCATCCTTATCTAGGTCAGCCACGCCCGATGAATGACATGGGTTTCATATTGCCAAAGGAAGAACCCAAGGTGGAGCCTATGTCTGATCCTGGTCTGAACATCTCCAGTGGCTCATCGGTTTATAATCAAATTATGAGTAGATTGCCGCTTGGACCCCAGATGTAAAGTTTTTACAGTCTTGATCATATCGAAGAAATAGGAAATATGAACTCATACATCTTAATGGTAAAACTTCTGGTATTGCTTTTCATTATACATTCTTTTAATTTTTTTGAAACAATCATGTCATGAATATAATCCGATTACACAGTTCAATCAATTCTCTCCTGTAGATATATTTTCTTGATGTGATATTGCATTTGGAGATAAATTTACATGGGCAGTATCTAGTATTTGATGCTTTAATTTCTTCATTTAGATTGAAGCAATCATTTCAGGAATTAGCATTTTTACTGTGGAAACAGTCTCTTGTATATACAGACTTAGAGTGCGCCTGATCTTTGTCCAAATTTATCATATTGCGAGTGTCGTGAGTCGGGTTGCCTTTTTAACTGTTAGCTTCACCTCTTCACCACTGCCTTGAAATCATTTGGCCAGAATAACACGTGGGACTGGTTGCCCTCAAGTGGAGTGGTTTTCTGGTCGGGTGGTGACTTGTTGTGGTTTAAGGCTTTAAATTTAAACTTATGATTTGGGGTGCACCATTGGTTCAATGTGGTTTTTCGTCACCAAAAAAAAAAAAAAAAAAAAAACCATATGGTACCTGGTTTCCTTTCAATTACTAAAATGGAAGAGTGATGCAATATTCTTGAATTGGGATATTAAAATGATCTTTGGGTAGGATAGTCATACAGTGGTGAAGCATCCCTATGGAAAAGGGGGGGAAAAAAAATTTAGATTTTTATAAAATGTCACTGTAGTCTCCTCATTTTTGTATCTTTTGGTAATTCACTTTTTTAACAAGGATTGTTTAATTGATATTTTATATATATAAAAAAAAAATGGTTAAAAGCATAAAACTTGCGCTTAAATAATACGTGTATTTTATCTTTATTTTTGGATCTTTTCATTCTATATCTTTTACTATTTCACTTTTTCAATAAGCAATTTTGTTTCAACCAACGTGGGATAAACATTTTATATGTAACAAAATAGTGTCTTACCGCTATTTTTTTAAGGGTAAATAACGTATTTTCTTCCTGTGTTTTGTTAAAAATATATAATATCTCTTTGTGTTTTAAAAATTTGTTAATTACCCTCCTATGTTTTGCTAAAAGTGTATAATACTCCCTGTATTTTAAAAATTAGCTTATTACCTCCATGTGTTTAATAACTGATTACTCCCTTATATTTTATAAAAGTAATTGATTATCTCCTTATATTTTTTAATAAAATTGCTAATTTTTAAAAAGCACAAGGGGTAATCAGCTATTTTTATAAAATAAAAGGGGATAATCAGCTAATTTTTAAAACACAGGGGGGTATTGTGCACTTTTAGAAAAATACAAAGTGGTAATCAGCTAATTTTTAAAATACAAGAAGTATTGTGCATTTTTAACAAAACATATAGACGTAATATGCTATTTACTTTTTTTTTTAATGAGCAATTTCGTCAGTGGAATTATCATTTTTATTTAAAAAATAATAATAAGTTACACATAACTTTTATTTTTAACAATCCAGTATAACTCATAAAGGATCAAAAAGAAATATTGATAAGATGTCTACTTTTAAAAAGATAAGAGATTAATTTTGGTATTCTTCGAGACAATTCTTTTTACAACGTTATATATTATGAGATGATTTAAATTAACGATGATAATGGGTCAACTGGTCTGTCACCAATAACAAACTCGATAATGAAATTGATTGGGTATTTATTAAAAATTGATTTGTATTAGAGGTATCTAACGAATAACCCGATAATTTTTTTATACTATATATATATATATATAAAATTTTTAATTTATTTTATTTTTTAGTTTTTTGGACATTCAAGTTTAATCTTTTTAAGTTATTTTTCTATTTAAACTATTTAAAAATAATAATAAATAAACTGTTAAAGCTACAGGTAGGTACCTGCAGTTTTTTAGATACTAATAGTTACAATTATGTTAGTAATTCTCAATTGAGTATCCTTTACAATTTTGTAAAATTTATTTATAAGTTTAAATAACAGAATTCATTTATAAAAATAAATTCTTATAAAATTAAGTTATAAATTAAATAAATTTCAAAGCTCAAATACTTCCAAATATTTTCTAATTCAAATATTGAGAAACAAAGAAACAAATGTGGGGGCCAGACAGCAGAAAAGAAAATCTTAAAACAAACCAGTGAGTGACACACCAAAGTTAAGAATAGTTAGTCAATAATTAAAGAGAGCTTCTCTCTTCAAGATCTAAACATTCCCCAAAAAAAAAAAAAAAAAAAAAAGAAATAAAAATCTCAACTTTCTACATGTATCCCTATCTATATAGCTTTGACTGATGATGATTTGTTTGAAGGAGAGCAGACTTTGATGAGTGTGTGTGTGTGTGTGAAAAATTGTGACTGAAAACCCTAAAAACTATCAGCTTTTTCGAAGAACACGAACCGAATCATTAGCAATTTGCTTCACGGTTTAGACAAAAAAGGTAACAGATTTGAACTGGTGTTGCTGCTGCTGCTGCTGTTAAATGCTCAATTTTTTTTTCCAGATCTGTAAATGCTCGGAGCTAAGGTTGCGTACGATAGACCCAAAATAAATTCGATCCTATTCGGACACTTCATACTGAACTGAACCAAACCGAAGCATTTGCAATTTACTAAGGTAACAGATTTGAACTGATGCTGATGCTGATGCTTCTAAGTTGCTCAATTTTGCCAGATCTGTAAAGATTGAACACTTCATTTTTATGACTATATACTTTGATATTGATCGATTTGTTGACTGTTGACCTCTTGGACTGCTGTTGGAACCTTTTTATTTATTTTTTATTTTTTTTAGGGTTTATGAATAATCCCAAAACAATGGAGAACTGAAAATTAAAAGACCAAAGAGCATGAAAATAAATCTGATTTTTTTTTTTAAATCATTATTTGATTATTTGAAGTTTTGTATCTGTCCTAAAGATGTGAAGAAAGTTGAAAAGAGTTTGGTACTTTGTTTCTGAGAGTGGAATTAAATTTAACGTTGTGGCTTTATCCTAAAGATGTTGAAAATTAAAACAAAATGGATTATGCCGGAAATTGCAATTTTTATTTTTATTTTTTATAAATAGTTCCGAAAGGAAATTCATTGGAATATAATTTTCTGCATCTTCCAAATTTGTGTAGAAATTGGAAATATACTTAGGGTTATGTTGAAATTGTGATTTTCTTGCAATTTTGTTATTTGTTTCAAAAAATCTGAAAGAAAGTTATTGGGATTTTCTGCCTATTTTTCATTTGTGGATAAATTTTAAAATGCATGAGATTTTGTTGAGAAAAAGAAAATCATCTTGATTACTGATTTGTATCTGTCTGAAGGTGGTTTTGGAGAAGACAAAAAATAAATTAAAATAAAAAATTTGATCTGCATTGCTCTGAAAATTTGGCAACTAGCTAACCACCCTCCACAGAGAACCTCTAACCAAAATACAAGATTTCTGCAGGTTCTGTTCTACAAGATATATGTGTGTATGTGTGTGTGTGAAGGAACCTTGAATGATCTTTGGAGCCATCGACTGGCATGTGTGTCAGGATTTTTCATGAAACTTCAAATTTTAGTTCTCACAATGTAGATGATTTGTTTTCTGAGATACAACATTGGTGAAATTGTTCTGGAAGTGTATTTCATTTCTTTCTCTTCGAAGGCAATAATTCTTTTGGCTTGTTGAACTGATTACTTGCTTATGTCCATAAACATGTACCAGGTGCTATTATTTGAAAATGCATGCAAGGCATCGTGGTCCAGGAAATGCATATAGGTCTAATGCAATGGGAATGGGTGGTGTAGCCACTGCATCTCGGGTTTCACCTGAGGGTTCAGTCAGAGGTCGTGGATTCTATAGTTCTGAGTACAGAAACTATAACCGTGGTGGGTTTGGCCGTGGACAGAGAAGGCAGTTTCAGCCACCGCAGCCTCCACCTCGTAAGGGTGATGTTTTCATGGAAGCAGGTAGGTTAGCGGCTGAGTATTTGGTTTCTAAGGGGTTATTGCCACCGAATGCACTTTTTTCTGGTAAGTGGCAAAATGGTAGTTTGAAGAATCAGGTTGGGGATTTTCAGAGTGTCAGGTCCCATGAGGGAGCTGGTATGCCGCTTTCTGCAGAAGGTCGAACATCAGCTGATACTCGAGTGGGGAATGCTGCTGCGGACATAGGGCCTGGTAGGAGGAGGTATTTTGATGAGCATAACTCTATGGGGTCAAGAAATTATATGGGTGGAAGAAGAAGATCTGGATCCTTTAAAAATTATGGATCTGAGTGGAAGAGAGAATTGGGAAGAAGTGGGTCATGGTCTGAGAGAGCAAGGGATTCCCCAGGCGTGGAGGCTGATGATGATATTTCTTCAGGACATAAGAACGAGCAGCAAGTAGGTAAAGAGGGTGATATTGGGTTGGAAAATTCCCCTCAGAGTGAAGGAACGCCAAAAAGTGACAATGTGGGTGATGTAGAGTCTGCCTCGGAGAGAAATAAGTCAATAGATGATCCAAATGTGAATGAACATGCCATTTCATCCGACACCGGGAAGATTCTCTCATCTGAGTCTGATGTGGAACCCACTGATGAGGTGAAAAAGTCTGATCCAGAAGGTGGGGAGGTTAAGGATGAAAGCAATTATGATGAAATTGAGCAACAAGGCGCCAAGGAAGACATAGCCGTTGAGCCGTGTCTAGATGAGGACAATCAAGAGGCCAAGAACGGCAGAGAGTTACTGAGGTTCTGCCGGTTTGCAAATATTCCAACCAAAACTCGTTCTTCCTTAACAACTAAGAGTGCAAAGTTTGACAAGGACTCTATTACTGAACAGAAAGACTCAAATGCAAGTGAACTCCCTAAGGAATCTAGGACGAACTCTGAGGATGTGCCTGTTGATAGTTCCTCCATTAATGATTCATCAAATCCGAGTCTGATTTCCAAAAATATAGACTGTGATGTGAAGAAAGCACCAGCAGTAGAGGAAGAACAGAGTCTTGCATATGCTCACGGGCAAGGAAGCAGTATAAATCCTATGCCTTCTCCTGAGAAATCTCTGATGCAAGAAGAACAAAAAGAAAATAATGGACTATCTGAATTGGGAAGGTCTGCCTCCATGTTTATGGAGAGAGGTGAAAAACGACCACTAAATGATGATGAAAGTTGGAATAGAACAAAGAAAGCCAGAGAATGGGCTCCCTCAATTGTTACCCAGTCAGATGGTTTTCTTGGCCTTTCTAACTCAATGGAAACACCACAGACTTCAGAAGAACCCATAACTTCAAATATGGAGGATAGACCTGATCAAAAGAGTTTGGTTGATATGTCTTTGTTTCCAAAAAGTGACGTTGCATGCATTGACTATGCTGCTGAAAAGCAGTTTTTTCCGGGTTCATTCAAGACTTTTGACCTCAATCTCATGGAAGCTTCTGAGGTGAATGAGAATCATGACACCGATCCCATTATTGCCTTTCCTAATATTACGGATAGTGCGAAACAAGCAATGCCAGTTGATATTGATTTGACCATGAGTAATAACGGCAATGCGTCTGAGAAATATGGTAAATGGGGAAGTCATGGCAAAGATATTGAGGTGATCGATTTGGAGAATGATTCTGTACAAGAAGAGAAGGCCTCTAGTAGTTCGGGGAAAAGGCAAGTTTCTGTCATTTATATTCTTAACGGGATTGTAAAATTTATTTCGCCTTCGCTATTAGTTTTTGTTGATGCCATGCCTTTTTGTTAGTGTTTCTTGTTTTATTGCCTGATGCATCAGATGATTCTGATTAGTTCCTTATATATGCTGGCTGATGGATTCTGTCCTCTAATCTTTAATCACACAGGGCTGAATCAGAATTTACTGGTATGGATGGCTTTCCTAATAATCCACAAAATAATAACAACGAGATTCCAGATGTTCAAGATGGCTATGGGCTTATGATAATGGAGTTGCTTGGAAATGATATACCAAATTGTTCTTCTGTACCACCAGACATGAATTCTCTTCAGAATGATATGGGCCTTCAGGATGGAGAGGTAGTAGGAGAGATTCCTGACAACGACTTGGATGATTAAATCTTACCACATGTTGTCTCCTTCCTCGGTTATCCTTGTTTTGATCATATGAATAAATGCTGATATTTGAGTCTTTTAAGTTTTCTTATTTAGATTTTATCTGCTTTACTTGCAATTGGGGAATGATAGTTTTTTTTCTTGATTATTTCAGGAAATTCTCGGTGATGATGATTATATATATAAAGCCCTTGGTGAAATACCAACAAGTATGTCATAATTTCAGTTTAATGGGTTACTTTTCATTTGAAAAGTGTTTTTATAACTATTACAAAAATTTCTATCAATAACATGCCACCACATGTATGAATGCACATGTATATGTTATGAACACATGGTTGAAATTTTGAACAATTCCGAAATTTTTTCTAGAGTGGAAGTGTTTTTATCTGACATGTATTTACTTATTGATTTGAGCGTGTGTGGTGCTCATTATTGTGGGCATGATTATATATCTGGTACTAGCTCAAAGTGGCATATTGTCTTTACCTTTCATTGACCTTCATTATCTCACAAAATATGAAGATCGTTAGAATGAATAATTTTTCAGAAATGCAATAAATGAGGTCAGGCCAAATTATGTCTGTATATAATAATCATATAAGCAAGTATACTCGCAGCGATGCTCGAAGCCCATTCTCATTCCATATTTTAGATTTTGACCAACGACAAGATGACATTGATAGCATGACATGTAAAGTTGTGGCATTGTGCTTTATTATGATTAAGCGGTTAACTGCACATGCCAGAGAAAAGAACGTATTTACTATTCATATGGGGATGGCCAAGCAAAATAAGTAGGCTTTGCCCTTCAGGGCAAGCGTACTTGTGAAACTCTGATCTTCAGATGCAATACACCTTTTGCGGTACATATGGGGGTGGTAGGATGCTTATTTATTGCAGTATGCAATTCTATAGTTTACTTCATGAATTTACCCAAGTCTGATTTTGAGCGTGGGCCATCACATTTTTCATCTCTCATGTGTCATTGTGGTTGAGGTATTGAGTCAGTACATTTATTCATATACACACAAATAATTCCCGAGTAGCTCAGCTTTTCTTTATCTCCCTCTCTCAGAATGTATGATGAATTTCTTGCAGGCTTTCTAAGGGTCTGGGAGCAGCCGAATCAAGAATATGGGAAACCATTTTGAGCCTTTCTATATTGTAGGGTTGCCCAAATATTACATGACATTGTCGGTATGTTTAATCTTTTGCTGTTGTAGATTTTTAGTTGCCATTGCTAGTGTCACACTAGTATGACTCTTTGCTAAGCGTTATTTGACTTGTAATGGATGTGAATAATCACTCTGTTGTCTGATTTTGAAACTTGTTAAATGGTTTCTGGTGTTTAAATTGCAGATTTTCAGTGATTCTCATATGATGAACCTTCCTCTTGATGAAATGAAATGTCATGTTTAGCCATTTTATATGCATTGTACAAGCTTGAGAATATGTAAAGCACTAAACCAAATCTTACTATATAAAGATCTATAATCTACTTGCACAGGATTTGTTTAGTAATCTGTTATTTCTTGAAATCTCTCTTCTGATTCAAAATCGTTGTGTAATGTGTATCCTCCCCTATTCCGGTCAGATTCGGTTCTTTGGTAAATATGGCATGCTATTTGCCAATGGTATCTCAACTTCAACCGGCAGATCATGTGGAAGATGTCTTAGATTTATTAGCTTGTGCTCTTTTTTGACATGGCCAAAGCTGATGAATCCATAGTGTCAGTCCCTTTCTCCATCCACCAGTCCCTCCCACGCAGAACACATTAACTAGCTATCTTGCATCACAGGTGCATGAAATTCGAGTTCGGATCTCGGTGCACGAATCTTTTATAATAAGAAAATTCTTGTGTTTGATTAACAGCCCATTGGGCCGTGATAAAATGTGGGTTCCACACCCGTGTACTAGTGGATCGGATGCCCCTTGGCCGAGTGGACCGACCCTTTAACAATATATTATGGGAAGATTAAAGATGAAGGCACGTACAGTTAGATGTCTTTATCAGCTGTCTACAAGAGGCGTGAAGTTCATTAGTAGGAAGAATTACTAGAAATTTCGTTAAGCAAGCAATATTGGTAGTGACATATAGAGACGTGCACGCTTAATCATGACTTATTGTGATGTGAAGAGTGATCTTTATTTCACTTTGTTCAATCAATCATCTAATTAATATTCTACTAATTTTTTGTTATTATTTATACACATATAAAGTTTCACCTAATCAGCTACATGTTCTAAGAGATGTCTATATGGCCGAGGAATCACTTACCAACTCCTGTCAAGTAGGTCCCCTACTACCTATGGTGAAATAGCCTCTTAAAAAAGAAAGAAAACATTGGTCCTGGTAAGTCTTGTACTGGATCGTTTGGTGTATGATTAGGAGGTTGCGCACGTTAAGGTTTGAATTAGTTAGAAAATTAATTTCTTTGAAGCCGCCTATCAATCAACTAGAAAAGATGAAAAAACTAAAAAGGATGAAAAAAAAGGTTGTTGCGGGGCTAGGGTCGGCGCTTGCTGCCCCTCTATACACAACATGTCATTGTTTAGAATTTTCCTAACCAATAATTTAAAGTCAGAAACAACACTCGATCAATTTTTTGTCGATTCCATCCATTAGATAGATTAGCGGGCTTGGTCACTACCTTCATAGAGCACAAATAAGATCTATAAGCAAATAGAGGAATTCAAGGAGAAATATCCAAACAATGACATTTTAATTTAATAATATGCTCCAATTATGACAATTTCTTTTCCTTTTTTTTTTTCCAATGCATAAATGCCAAGTAAACCACTTCATGAGAATGTAATTCAGAGTCTCTATCTTGAAAAGATGTCATTTTAACCAACTAAACTACATGCCATTATTCCTGAGTTGTCACACAACGATTGCTACATATCAAATGGTTTGTATATATGCTTATATGTATAAACGTAATAAAATTAAACCAAATTTAAGTTTTCTTTCCACTAGGTAAGTCGAATATATAAATCTAACAAATTTATTGGTTTGCATCTCTAAACTATAAAGTTTACGGAGAAAACTTGTTGGACCAAGTGTATACCATATGATGAAGGTGCGAAATGGTAAATGATACATGTAAAAAACTCGATCCGAAAACCATAAGAAACGGACCTGCCAATATGTACACAATCAGAGCAAAATCATATGCCATTACCTGACCAGCCGAAATCAGCGAGAAGTCTTTTAAACTCCCGTATAATGCGGAGGAATATTACGAGTTAAGACCCTAAAATTTAGGGTTATGTCGGAGAAATATCATCTTTTCTATAAGCACAATAGATCTTGGGTAGACTGCTCCAAAAATAGTATAAATACTTCATTTCATAACAAGCAAATGATAACTAATTCAAAACACCCTCACTTTCTTTATAAGGGTAAATTTCACACTTAGTCCCTAGTGTTTACATTTTTTTCAAGTTGGACCTTAATATTCTAAAAAAATTCATATTAGTCTCTAATGTATATAAAGTGATTCAAAATAGTCCATAATGTTCAAACTAGCCAATTTAGTCCTTATTTTTTTCCATAAAATTTAATTTAGTCCCCAAATAGGAGTCATGCGCAGTGACTGAATTGAATTTTTTTAGGAAACAATAGAGACTAAATTGAATTTTTAGAAAAATAATAAAGATCAAATTGGTTAAGTTTAAACAATAAGGACCATTTTGAATCACTTTTGTAAACATGAAGGATCATTATGAATCTTTTGAAATATTAGGAAGTACATTGAAAAAATATGTAAACAATAGGGACTAAGTGTGAAATTTACCCTTAAATTATTCCTTGTAAAATTTTATACTGAAGATCAATAACTTAATTATTGAAACCTATCTTACGGGATTAAACCCTTTTGTTTCACATTCTAAATTTTTACCTTTCAGGAACAACTTGGTAAGATCTTCATGTGAAGTGCTTGGGATGATTTGAAATTTTGAGTTGAAAGACTGTAACAATGTCAACACAATGTGGATGTTTCTAGCAATGTGCATTCGTTGAATGTGTTGTGGCAGTTGCATCCAATTTCCAGCAAATGCTCAGTGATGTAAGGTGAGGAATATCGAGTGTAAATGTATAACAGATTTAAGTCATCTTACCATTGATTTAGTTTACTCCAACCATATATGAATCGTTGTACAACTTTTCCAAATAATAAAAAAAAGGGGTTCGATACCAAAATTTTTGTTATGCGCAACGAATGGAAAAGGGCAAGATCTATTGTTAGTCTATTGTATACAATATGACCTCACAATTTGCAATAAATTACTTTCACAACTCAAACTCGTAACCTTTAGACCACTAGGATAAGAATTTTGCCATTGTGCCAAGTCATAAAATAGCTGAAATTTTGTATAAACTTGATCCTTTTTTTGCCATGCATATCTCTCCAGAACTTGTTCCTTTTCACGACAATAATAAGAATTGTGAATTTATTTTCTCCTTTCTCTAGATTTCAATGGATGACAAAATTAAAAGTTGGATAAAATGATCGATAGTAACATATTGTAATAAAAAGTTTTGAATCATGGATTTAAAACGGATGACACTTACTGCATAGGAATTAGACATTGTAATTATCAATCAAGTCTTTAACATTCCTGTAGAACAACAATCAATCATGGAAAAGAGAGTTACACGCTAAGAATTAAAATTTGTCGTTCACATTCATGTCCTTTGGCGAAAATTAGTTTCGTCTTTTTCCCATAAATATACAATTTGTTGAGTCTTTCTTTGCAAATCAATCCTATTGGTTTTACAAAAAAAAAAAAGAGAAAGGAAAATGCCAAGGGTACATGTAACTGAGTTGAAAAATTAGTGGCGTGATGTCATGAGAAAAAGACTCTGAGTTCACATATAAGCAATATTTATACTTGCTTTTACACAATGGCATAAAGGTCATTTTCTTTATAACGAAAAAGTTATTTAACTAGCATTATATTAAATTTATTTCAAAAATATAAATCTCGTAATATAATGGTGCACTCTAGTACAAATATTAGTTTAGTTAAGAGAGATACTCAAATTTTTAACTTTTAATTTACGAGCTAATACTTTTAACATTTATTTTTCTCTTGACGGCTATAAATCAAGTTTTTTCTTGAGTAAGAAAGATTTGCAAGTTAGCTTCTTATTTTACCAAATCAAACCATATATATATATTTTTTTTGTCGGAATCAAATCAAACCATATTGGATACCGAGTCTTTTTTCCTCCTTTTTCTTGGTCAGAAATTAACTATGTGATGATATGGCTTTCTTTAAAATTTATCATTTCCAACTAACTTTGTTGCCAAGTGGGGTCAGAATGCCCCCGTGATCCCTCTTGGTAGTGAAAGGAACTCTAATTTATTAAGAAAATATAGCCAAAGATGTAAACATAATATTTAAAATAATGAACATATTGACCCCTTATATTTCTTTCCTTATTATAACTAAACAGAAATTCAAACAATAGATGAACATTTTTTTTTAATGATGAGAAACTCATTTTAGAATAACGCACCTCAACCAGTGTTCTAAATCAGTTAAAAATAAGATGATATATATACTTGTATATAACCAAAATTGCTATTCAATATCGTATTTTATTAATCTTAATAAAAGTGAGAAAAGGTGGTGCTCCAAAATCTAACATAATTTTTTGTGAAACACTCCCCAATTGCATGGATTTCCACAAACTCTTAGAATTTAGAGATTATAAAAGTTCTACCATGTCGAAAGTTCCTCCAAGAATTTCTTGATTTTCAAACATTACATTTGCCTTGTCTCTCATCCTTCAGAAATCATGTCATCAAAAAATTGAATGATTGAACTGATTTCCATTGTGTAAAACAATGGTAATACACCAAAGGGGAGCCTATAAATCACAATTCAAATGTACAATTTTGTTCATTGCATTTTTTTTTATAACATTAACTCTTCATCGTAGAAGCTGCAACTTTTTACCTTTTAGCTCATGAAATTTTATCCGATAATAATCTACTTGAATAATTGAAAGACCAATTTGTGATCATTTGAGGCAAATGCATGGGGCTTCGGATCAAAAAGAAAAAAAAAAAAGAAACATATATATATATATATATATATTGTAATCAAGTTTGTGTTTTATGTCTCAAACGAATTTGTTTTTGAAATTAATTAACAAGAAAAGCATTTTATTTCCCTTTTGTAGTGGCTTTATTAGTTAGTAATCAAATGAGAAAAAATATTAACTTACAAATACTTACACTCACATTTTATTTTCTAATTCAAAAGGAAGTATAAGTCAATCTTACATTATTTAATTTTAAAAAATATTGCACGTTTTGAAAATCAATTTCACAATCTCTTGTGCCAAAGTGAGAATACCAGTAGACCACTCCTTATATTGTGAAGTAACCGCTATGAATTTCAAAAGGCAATCACCTTGGTTTTGGCACAAAAGCTTTCTAAGCAATCTTTATTATTTTGTTTTAATTTACATGTGATTACTCTTAAATTTTTCTAGTAATGCTATGAACACTCACCAAAGCACAGGTGAAAAACAAGGTTATGATGTTGTTTTTAATTTTCATGTGCTAAGTTAATCTAAAATAATGCAACTTGCAAGAGCCACATGTGTTGGTCAAAACACTTTTTAGTCAGAATTCCTCATATGTATTTTCTATTAACTAAGGTTATGTTTGATTTTAGTTCTGAAATTTCAACTTTTAAATTGTAAATTTATTATAGTAGAATTTAGTTGTGAAATTTTAGTTTTTGAGTTATAAAATTTTTAAAATAAATTTTTTGTTAAAAGTGTTGTTTAGTAAAAATTGTTGACTATTTAGTCTATGTTAAACAACGTTGAACTTCTAAAAATTTGAAGGTAATATCGAATTTTAAAAAATATTGATGGATATATTTGAGATAAAAAAAAAAAAATAACTTCTTGTATTATGTAAAATAGTTTCGCAAAATTCTTTTTAAAATTTCTTATTTTTTAAATTTTTTTAATTTTAACTTTAATTAAAAGTACTTTAAAATATAGACCAAATAAATTAATTTAAATTCTAAATTCACAAGAAATATTTTAAGTATCTAAAAATTAGTTTAAATAGAAAAAAATAAATATAAAAGAGTAAAAAAAAAAAAAACTTTTTACATAAAGAAAACAACAATTTATTGTGGTTATCATTGTCAAACACAAGCAAAATTGTCGTGTTGTCAAGAAAAAGGAAGCGTTACGGTCAGTCGTCTTAAAAGCAGTGGGTCCTCAATTGTCATTTTTTTCTCTCAACATGACATGATAATAAGATAAACAAAACACAATACACAATATATTCATACATACACCCCATTTTCTTTTTCTTTTTTGTTTCGGTGAGATCACATGAGATTTTTTTTAAAATTTTTAAATTTGTAATATAGTGGTAGGATATAACACATATTTTAGATTAATCAAAACTAATATTTTAGGTTAGTCATTTGTAATAAGAAACCGTTAATTTAAATTTAAAATCTTTTGTGATATCAAGTTATTAATCACTTTATTTAACTTTTAGAATTTAAGATATTTTTTAAAATGTTTATTGTCTCGTAATATTATGAAAGATCCGAATTATGAAGTATTTAATTTAATAATAACTAAATAATATAATTGTTTTATAATATTAGGAGACAATAAACGTCAGGACAGTTATGATCCAAAGACAACTTTGGTGTAGGTATAGCCTATAGGATACGACAGCTTTGTAGAGTAGTATACCTCATTTTCTTTTGTTTCTTACTTTATCTCTCTTCAGATGCATATTTCACAGTCAAGAGAGAGATAGCAAAGGGGAGGTGAATCTAAAGGGTTGTGTAAGTAATGGTACAAAGTACAAAACCTGCTTTTTGTTGCAGTGAAGAACCTGATACCCCCCCTCTCCTCCATTCCTCTTTTCTTTTGATGTGTTAGTGGGTGGTGTGTGTTTTTCTCATCAACTGTGTGTACACCCATATCTATTACCTCTTTCTTTGTTGCTTTGCTTTCTGCCTATCTAATCTTCTTCTTCTTCTTCTTCTTTTAGTACTACTAGTGCTCCTATACATTTTACATCCTATGTTTTCTTTTCTACTTTTTGTATCTAAAACCATGCCATGAAAGGCTTCAAGACCAACAAGGTCTGTGTGATCTCTTATCTGATATGAGATTTTGTTGATTTTGGGCATTTTTTATTTGCTTTTTTCTTCAAAAGATCAAGTTTTTCTTTTGAGTTTTTTTGTCAGATTTGTGTTTAGACATTAAAAGCTTCAATCTTGGTATCATGTTTTGTGTAGGTTTTGCTTAGTTTCCCTCTTTGTTTGGAATTTTCAGCTGGTCTGTGCAATCTGGCATCTGATATGAGAATTTGTTGATTTTTGGGTCTTTTTTATTTGCTTTTTTCTTCAAAAGATCAGATTTTTGTTTTAAACCTTGTTTTAGTCTTGTTCAAGAGTTCTTGCTTGTCAAAAAAGCTTCAATCTTTGGAATCATGTCGTCTGTAGATTTGCTTACTTTCCATTTTGTTTTGAATTTTGAGATTGTCTCTGTGAAATCTATTATCTGATATAAGATTTTGTTAATTTTGGGTCTTGTTTTTATTTTCTTTTTTCTTAAAACGATTAGTTTTTGCTTTTCGGAGGATCCCGTTAAGCTTCAATCTAGGCATCATTTTTGTGTGTAGGTTTGCGTAGTTTAGCAATTTTCTTTGAAATTTTTAGCTGGTCTAAGTTTATTGATGGTGTATGAAGGTTGAATAGATGAGAAGCTTCTTGTGATTTCATGGTCTAAACATCTTGGGCCTCGAGTTTTTTGTTGGTATTTTGAAAGACTTTTGAAGACTTTTTTTTCTCGTTTTTTCCATTAATCAAAGCAAAATAAATCTGGTCTTTGGTCTTGTACTATGTTACTGTTCACAACAAGACCAAAAGTTTTGATTTTGATTTATGAATTTGCTTTAATTATCTAACAATCTTTTCAACCTTGAAATATCAACCTTGTTTTTTGGTTCATTTTCTGCTATTTTGTGTATCTACATGGACGTAGAACACCCCAATTTCAATTTTTTTTTTTGCTGTCAATTTTGGTCCTTCTACATTTCATTTAATATGGAATATTGAATTTTTACCCTCTTAAGATTTGAGTTTTTCAATTGTACAAGTGCCTAGTTGTTTGCCATCTTGAAAAACTTCACAAAATTGATGTACTTTTGTCTTGGTTTGTTCACATAAAATAACGTTTCACGAGGCCTCATCTCCATTCAAATCTTTACTTGTGTAGCTTCTTTCTTTCCTAAATTTGTTCTTTTCTTGTTCAATCAAGCTTTGCAAATAGCTTCTGATGATTAAGATTGCGCAAAAGCTTCAAATTTACTCTTTTTCAGCACATAAAATAACGTTCTTGAGAGGTCTAGAATATACTAGTGTACCATTTCTATGTGGACCTTTCTTGTAATACTTGATCTTATGTTGTTTTTCTTGCATCTTGTAGGCTGAGAGATGAAGAAATATATAGTCCACATCTTTATGTGGGGTTGATTTTAATCTTGCTTTAGCAAAAGGGTTATCTTCTTGTTCGTGTTTAGCCGCGTGCTTCAACCTAAACAGGATTCAGAGGTTCGGTACAGTCAACCGAGACACAATCCCGTTGTGGTAGAGTACTAGTGGCCACTTTGTGAGAGGCCTTTGTGGGCTTATGCTATGCTGAATATCAAGTACAAGACAGCACAAGAAGGCAGAAACTTATCAGCAGATGTTATCCATTGAAAATTATATCTCCACTAGATCCTCCATGTCCTAATGAAATCTCACAACTGAGAAGTAGTGATGACAAGCCTTCTGATAAGCTTGAGGCACTAGATCTGTTGAAACCAGGCCTCATATTCTCTCTATAAGGTAATTTGCATAGAACAACTCAACAACTATCTTATTGGTTTTACTTTGATTGTACATGCTATGGTTTTTTTCTCGGATTTGAATCTTCTGAATAATGTTATTAACGTTATTAAGGAGATTAATGATGGTAAAGTGATCATAATGCATATTTAGATCATTTTATTATGATTATATCATTATTTCACTATGATTAATGTCTCTAATTATAACATTATTATATTATTAAGAGATTTAAATCATTTTTTGTCACCAATCTTTTTACCATGGTGGAAAAAATCATTCTTGTTATCTGAGACTTTTTCTTTGGTCAGATCCACAGTTGTCTGTGGCTGATTGTTTGTTTATCTATCCATGTTTATCCTTATGCTTCATGAGGCCATTTTCTTCTCTCTAGTTCTGTCAAAAGCTTACTTTTAGCATATGGCCCTATTCTTAGCAGGTTCTGAGCTGTAGTTACTTGACTGCCTTACATATCTGATAAAGGTTATTGAGTTGTTTTTTTTTTTATTATTTTATTTTATGTAATAGAGGTCCAAACTGTAGTTCTCATATATTTGATTTCCACCGTACTCGAGTGTAAGGTTATTGAGTTGTTGGTGACCTGGTAAAGATGGTCAAATTATCTCCATCCGTATTTGGATACTCCTTTATTAGTCATTTCATGCTATTATTTGTATAACAAAAATCTTTATGAAGATTTTATCCATTTTTTCCATTAATCAGACATCCATTTTATTGGATCCCCTCATAGCAATATAATAATATGAGTGAGATGCAAAGGTGGTGAACTAATGAGTACAATTATGACAAGATGATTTGGACTGTTTACAACCATTAAATATCCCTCATTACGTTGTATGTTACGGAAGGATCTAAATCCATTACTCTTCTCGTATATTTGCTGGTATATCTTCCATCAGAAGTTGCTGTTCCTCATGATGGATTTGTGTTGTGCAAATTCCGTAGTCATATCTCCCAGCTGTTGGCATACAATATGAAGATCTCTTAAATTTGGGTAGCGCCTTAAATCTTCGTTTACTTAGCTAAAGATTGTTCTTACCAGATTACAGCAATGATTATAGTTATCGTTTTGGTAAGTGTATATAATCTGAAGCATTTGAAATAATCTTGAATTTTGTTGCTAGGATAATGTATTCAGCACCCGGGACAAGGATATAAAGACTGATTGTCTAGTTTCTCAGAAATATTTGCAACTTTGATTGAAGTGCGGCAGAAGGGACTTGTTACCCCCTTTCGAGTCTCTTGATGTTGTAGGAAGCCCCTCTGTTAAGAAATTTGCTGCTGAGAGTAGTTTGATTGACAAGATAAGAGACGTTCGAATGGAGGAGCCATCAAGGCCAACTGCTCATCTTGTGTCTGTCAGCTCTATCGATGCCAAATCATTCACGGATTCTGCAAATAAAAGATTAAGTGGAACTGAAGGAGATGAGAATTCTCATCTATGACTACGAGTCAGTCTTGTTCCGACACAAATTTGCTTCCTGCAAGAAGAACCCTTGTTTGGAATTAGAAGCTGATACCTTGCTAGAATAGACGGCCACGGAAACAGAGAAAAAACTTCTTCCTGCAACAAATAAGGATGAAAATATAGTTAAGCCAACAGTCAAGAAGTACAGATTGATAGTTACGTGAAAAAGATTGCTGATATACAACCAACAACTTCCTGATGTCTGGAACAATGGCTTCAAAAATTTGCCCAGTTTGCAAGACATTTACATCCTCTTCCAACACCACTTTGAATGCCCACATCGATCAGTGCCTTTCTGGTGAATCAACAATTAAGAGGACTGCAAATCCTAAGGTGATTAAGAATAGGATAGAGCCAAGGAAGACGAGATCAATGGTGGATATATATGCAACTGCCCATTACTGTACACTGGAGGAGCTTGATAGAAGGAATGGAACAAACTGGGCGTCAAGCTGGATTTTACCTGCTGAAGAGAGAAAGCAAAAAGCTCCTGTCAATTTGGAGAACACAGAAAATGAATCCCAGCAAAAAAACACAGAAAATGAAAATTCTGTCTATGCAGATGCCGATGGCACAAAGATTCAAACTTTATCAAAATTCAGTGATTCGTCATCACATGTAAAGATAGGAGAGCACCCTGGATCTAGAAAACATACGAAAGGAGATCAAGGTAGCAAATTCCTCTCAACCAAGAAGAAGAAGAAGAAGAAGAAGCGGGGAAAGAAATGGCACAAGCTTCAGAAATGTGCTTCAGATACCAAGAAATTTTGCTCTCCCAGGCCTCATCATAAATCTGAGGTTTGATACTTTGCTTGTTCTATGTCCTATTGTTGTTGTTTATGTTAATGAATTAGTTTCAATGCAGCAGGTTGTATTCTATTTCAAGGAAATACTTGCAAGCTTGTGGTTTTTAATTAGAAGATTATCCATGAGCAATTAAGATTTATGCTCTACATTTAAAACTACCATTTTGTACAAAAATGATAAAGATTTAAATATCAAAGTTAAAACCATAGCAATGCACGTACTGATCTTATTTTGCCTTTGTTTCTAACTAATTGGTTAAATATTTATTTCTATCGTGTCTCTATAGTGGAGCTATGCATGTTGGTTTTCAGTTTTGTTTTACAGTTTGAAGAATTGCAACTTTGATAATGTAGAAGTTAATCTTGTAGCATTATATGGGAAGTTACACATCTTCTATTCAGATCAAATGCACAAATGCTCTTTTGTTGCATGTTTATATAAAAGGCGAAGCCATGGATTGATAAATTACTTATCTACAGATTATTGGTGAAGAACAAAATATTGCCTCAGAAGAAACATCTGACAAAGAAGCATTTACACAGCACCGCAAAACTCATGATCAGATCAAGTTTAACGATTCTGGAACTATACTCCGATGGGTATGCTCCAAGCGAACTGGTCTCAAGAAGAAAGTGAATGGTAAGGAGTATCTACGACATTCAGCATGTACTGATGAAAAGAAATTACGAGGTGAAAATAATGAGACATCTCTTGGGAATGCATATGTGAAGCGAGGCAGTCTTCTGATGAGTCCAAAATCATCTGGAAATCCACCTTCATCTCCTAAAACCAACATGAATGTATCATCTGAGCCTGACGATGAATATGGGGAGAAGCTTTATTTGAGGAAGAGAGCTAGATTTTCCTTGTTGGATTCTCAAGCTCTGTCAGAAGGCAATGTAACACATTTGAGGGATTCTAAGGACCATCTGAATAATAAGGCAAATCCCATATCTTCTCTCAGTAGCCAGAGGGTTGAGATGAAGAAAGCTCTAACAAGAAATGCTGATAGTTGTACTGTCAACTCAAAGCCGTCCTCCAATCGTCACACATTCACGTCAAAAGTTAAAAGGTTCTCATCTTTGAAGAAGGATCTGGTGTCCGTCAGCCAAGCATCTGTTCCTGAATCTAAATTCAGTTTGAAAAGAAAATGTTTGAACCTCAAGAAGCCTCGGGTCCATCGTGCATCTGAGTTTGATGAAGAGGCAATGGTGTCACAAACTGCAGCTAATGAGCAGAACGGTTCGGTGGAAAATCTGAGCAAAGTTAAAGCTAGAACTGAAGAGACAAGTGATAAGGTAATTGTGAGAAGAACCATGGTCTCAAAAGTTAGAAAGGATAAAGTGAAATTCAAGATCTCAAGAGAGGAGGAAGCCATGATTCTTACACGCTTTAAGTCAGCACCTGAGTATCATGAGCATGATGCCGACAATAAATTTGATTCATTTCCAGGAAATGTTTTGGCAGTTGCAGTTAGTTGCAAAGAGTCTGCAGTGAAAGAGGTTAAATTTTGTGAGAAGGATATTGTTTCTGAACCAGCTTCTAACATGGATGATGAGGAAGCTTCCATGGATAAATCTTCTGATGTAAGATTTCATGATTTGGCCGGTTGTTCAGATGTTCAATCTGACTCAAGACAATTTGTTCAAGTAAATGATGGGCCATTTTTTGGAACTGAAGATTCAAGATGTCCAGTAGAGCCGATGTTGAGTGGTGGACAAGAAGTGTTTTGTACAGATGGAGGGGAAAGGAATATTGAGCAGAACACTTATATGAGTACTGAGTTGGATTCTGATGATGGACCAGGTAATTACTACATTGAGGTTGATCCAATACTCATTCCTGGACCCCCGGGATCATTTTTGCCTAGTCCTGGCCATATGGCCTCAGAAGAGTTTCAAGGAAACTCCTCAGTAACCAGCCAGGTTCAATCATCTAAAGATCACCCTGAATTTGCTGATAGGGATTCTTCCAATTCTTCTTCTGCTACATCAGCAATCTCTAACTCCAATGCGGCAAATTTTGATTCAAGATCTTCAGAAAATTTTCCTTTAGAACCTCAAAATGTTCAGGATGAGATGAGATCAAGAATCTGTGGTGCAACTACTGATGCTCTAGCGGATAATACAAAACAAGATCCAAGTGCAGTATATGGAGGAGCTGAAAGACTCAACTCGATTGAACCAACAAGTAATATGATGTTTCATGAGAGAGAACCCTTCAGATTCAAGAATTTCCAGCCATGCTGCTGTTCAGAAAAGGAAGGAACAATACTTGGTGTTGCTGCTGCTTTAAATTATCAGGTGTCACCACTTTTACGGCAGCAAACGGTGTCTTTAATCCCGCAACCTGCGAGTGACGAGCAAATGAATGATGATGCAAACAGAAAACTCGATAATTGCTATTTGATGTCTGAAGTGCTTTCTAATGGTGATCTGACTGGAGGAACTGAAAATGTCACTCCATATCCATTGGGGCATATTTCGCACAAAGTTTCTGCTAATTCTGAGGTTAAGTTTCTATTTAATAGTGATGGCGAGTCTGCTAGTCCATCCAAATCTAATTCAGTTCTCAGATTAATGGGCAAGGACCTAATGGTGGTCAACAAAGATGAAAATGTGTTGCCACAACTAAGACCATCAGAGTTACTTATGATGAAAAGCCAAGGAAATCCACTTTGTACTGCTTCTGGAGTCTATTCTGGCAATGTTCAAAACAAGCACTCCATTTCATCTCGTCCATCTGAAGGTCCTATCTTTGAGCAGATGCCAGGGAACAGTGTAACTCAGCATATTGATGTCACATTGTCAAATGGTTGCAGCAATGGTTATTATGGGGCACCACAAAGGCCAACTCATGCATCGCCACCAGTGCTTTCCGATGGAAGTCTTCCTGCTAGTTCATGCTCATCAGAACGTCTGGAGTACACCGGTGGCTGCTATATTTACCCAGAGCAACTTATTGTGATGAACAAACTGGGTAGGGCATTGGCATGTGATATGGAGAAAGCTGCTTCTCCTGAGCAGGGCCAGATATTAGGTTCTTCTAAGCAAACCATTAAAGAACTGATTGTCGTTCATGATGCTCCTGAAAGTTCAGCTGATTTAGCTACTGATGCAATGCATGCTGTGGGCATGATGAAAGGTAGCAGAACATCAGCTGGCAATCCGGTGTCAGCAGCTTCAGACTTTAATCCAAGGCATGCGAATCCCATTTATGGTTATCAACCACATAAATCTTCTCCATATGGAGGATCACCACCGGGGCAAATTGGAAACCTTCAGACGACACCTCCTATGGGAGTAAGTTCAAGCCCTACCAAGTGGAACTGTGTTCCAAAAGGTTCAGATTTATTGCAAAAACGTTCCTTCACAAGTTCCTCATCTCCTACTTATATATGACATCTACATTGTATCATTCCCGCGGCTTTTTTTATCCAACAAGGTTTTCTCAGAATAGTAATCTTCACATAGAATTTGCTTTGTCAGCACAATCCATGCTGGAATCAGTACACTCTTTTCCCCTACTCAATTTACTGCAGAAACTTTGATACTAGAGGTCTTAATGGCATAGAGGATAGTATGTTCATGAAGAAAGCAACCTAGCAGATAAGCTCTTGATTGGATTTTCCGTAAGCAGTGATGCAATTTATTCAAAACTTCGTGAAATGTGGTAGATATTATCAGTTTTTCTAGGCTTCTGTCCGTCTTGACACTTCCTGGAGGTTGCATAAGCAACCTTTGAATAACGAGCTACCCCGAGAAACAAGTGTTTTTTTTTTCTCTGTTCCCCCTAAACGTTAATAGACTCGAGCTATTACAGTTTTTGATCCTAAGTTGTGCAATCTTGTACAGAAATAGAGTTACTTTTTCTTTTAAATCTCCTTCCTATTCTGCTCCAGTATTTGTCTTTCAGCTTTGTTATGTTATCTGAAAAATTCTTGTGTTTAGTGGCCGAATCATCCGGTTGTGACTATAGGTGGAGCCCACACCCCACACAGCCGGATCATCTATCTACCAAACACAAGAGCAACTCTACGTTACCTTATTCTTGTTAACAGTAGTTTGCTCTACTGTTCTTCACTATTATAGAGTCAACATCTTACGTTTTGTGACAAGACATCAATGAGTAATGCATCATAAAGAAGCCTCTAAGATTATATAGTGTATGGTTGCATGGGATAACGCTTGTGGTACCTTGCCATGATAGCAGCTCATAACTATGAATTTTTTTTTGCAAACGTCTGCACGTATTATATATAAAGGAGCGTGAAGTCCACATATGCATGCATACACACAATGGGACGTTATTTAAACCTGCCCCATGACTATGGTTTCCACATATTGGTTTTTCTTCATGCCAAAGGCATTTACGTCTCTGACAAATTACACTATGATAATGAAAGATCATGACATTCTGCTTATACGTACTATTGCTACTATTGTGTCCAACTGGCTTACCTTTAAAGAGTCGGATCACTAGAATTTTTTAGGTAGATCATACTGTTTTTTCACATTTTAATTAATTATATAAAGGTCAACTTAATACACAAAATTTCTGTTACATATTTACGTGTGAAGTTTGAAAAAAAAAACAAATTAATTTTAAATTTGTTATACACAATCTTACCTTATAATTTTAAGTACACGCATTCAATCTTAATCCATCTATAGTTACGTTAGGCAACACATTGTACTTCCTACCATGAACGAGCGACTCAGTCAATTGTGAATTTAAGGCGCAGTAAATAAGACACATGCATGTTAAAGGTCTTGTTTTTTCAACCCTTCATGCACGTTCAATGATGCTTTTCTGTTATTGCATTTAACAAGCAAAAAGGGTGACAAGTTGAGTCTCCACCATGTTTGCCACAATCTAAGACGTCTCTCTCATTTCCAATCGTTACAATGAAGAAAAGAATGTCTACAAGTATTTTCCGTGGGGTCCTATCAAAGTATTAATATGCTCAAGTAACCAGTGGGCGGAGCATTACGTGACGAGTCGGTAATTGAAGTTAAGGGAATTTATTTGTTCAAATTTATTTTATATAAATTACAAAAAGACTAAGTATTATCTTTATGCCTAAAATCATGATTGATCATAATTTTTTTTTTTAAAAGAATACGCGGGTATTCAAATTCGGACTCTTTAATAAAGACACAAAATAATCCATTAAAAATAAAAAACCTAAACATCATTCAAAAAAATTAAAATTGAAATAAAAGTACAACTAAACTAGAAAATTTTTAAATAAATGTTAAAAATATTACAAAAATAAACGAATTGAAATTTATATACAGTGATAAACACAAATAGTCTTCAAAATATAGAAAATAAATTATAAACCTATGTAAGAGTAAGAGAACAAAAGTGAAAAATAAAGAGGGGAAAGCATGGTGAAAGATAAAGGATAAAAATATGTGGATATATATATATACATTAAAATAAAAAAATAAAATATTTTTTCCCAAATTTCAGGGTGCACTGGAGCATACTTCCCTTCGCCCTTGCAAGTAACGATAGGATTGGAATGTCATCATAACGTTTAAAAATTATGAGAAAGATTAATGTTGTTAAAGTGATAATGCACGTTATTTAATTTCTACATTCATATTTTAGATTATTTTTATCAAAATTGTATTATCACTATATCGTTATTTATATTCATTATATTATTAGAGATCCAAATCTGAAGACAAGATCGTAATCTTGTATTCTAAGAGTATCTCTCTCCATTTAGTAGTTTTATGTCATGGTTACTCGCAGTATTGTTGCTTGCAAATTTATCTTTCTGGTGTTCATTTCTTAAGCCAAATAAAATTGTCTCATAGGCGCGTGGGGCCATGCGCGTTACACATCAAAATCTGATCGTTGTAATCGTTTGAACGATTGCAAGTTTTTCCTTTTGTTTTGTTGTGTTTTGAATATATTGTGTTTTTTTGTCCAAAAAAAAAATAAAATAGTGTGTTGTTGCTTTATTGATGGAACGTGTATGGCGCAGTTTGCATGGTGAAAGCTCGACAGCTTATTAATAACTCTTAAAAAGACTAAATGCTTTAATTTAAAGTTACCCACTCAATCACGAGTTATGATCTAAATAATAAATGAAGTATTAATAGATAGATTTTAGCTGTAAGGTCAGGAGTTCGAAATTTATTGTAAATAGTTTGTGGTTAAAGATATCTTCAAATTTTTAACGGAGATTAATTTTATATTTTCAAATGTAAGAATTTTAACCAAAAAAAGGTAGCTCACTCCTTTGAATTTACCTCTTTAACAATCAACTAACAAATAATACGCTCGAATAATTACTATTATAATAAGCAATACGCAGTTCCAAACTGAATTAGAATTTCGGTCTCTACTATATATAAAAAAAAAGAAAAGGAAAAAGAATACATTATTCATCTATCATAGTTAGTCAAATAATTTGCAACCGTATCTCCTTCCTTGAATATGTGCACTATTCTTGCTAATTTAGACTTTTCTCAGATAATTTAATATAATTTTCTGTAAATAATCTTCAGCTGTGAGCTGACTACGAAATAACATTTGTTTAATGGTTTTAAGCTTGCCTATGCTAAATATACAAATACTAAAATGGGGTCCACTATGCTCATTTTTCAAATGATGACATTGAAAGTACACATCAAACACTAGTAGAATATTAGTAGATGGTATTGAATCACTCGTAATGTTATAATATTATATACGGATCTTTATTCAATTGAAATAGTCTGAAGTGTTTGGTGAAATAGTAGATGGTTGCAGCCTGCAGGCCTTGTGTGTTGGCTTTGCCGGAAATAATAATATGCAAATTCGGAAAATTATAACATCAGTATTGGATGCAATAACTGAGATAAGGAAGTGAGTCTTACACGCTTTGTGAGAGCTATTTTGCATTTTTTCCAAATAATTATTCATATAAATTATGAAATTGTGTGTTATAACTCCACTAAAAGAAAATATCTTAGATCGGACGCTCTTCTTGATACATAGAAATGAAAAAGAGGCTCGCAAGGTTCCTTGGTATACTACTAACTACTTAATGGCCAATTACAATGTAAGCAAAACTGAGCTACTCAAGTATAGAGGCTGATAGTTTGGAAATCTAATATGGTGTATCATGCTCCTCATTCTCACCAACTTGAGTAGCTAATGGGAATTAGACGACGGTTGAAAGAGTTGCTCGAAAGTTTGAATTACAAGCGAAAAATATATGTATCTATTTTGTGGCCAAGCTTCAGTGTCCGCTATCCAAATGGCTGCTTTTCAGCAGCATGACACGGGTCACAGTGCAGTAGTGTCCAACCACTAGAGGCGAGGGATGAGGATCAATAAGCATAAATAAGTAAAAAAAATTCAGTCCAGAAAAGTCAATAATAGTTATTATATGTATTATGGATATCACATGTTAGTACACAACAGATGTAAATACGACTGGTATAGTTAAAAAATGCGTTGTCTTTTCCCAGCAAAAAGAACCATTGTTGCCACCAGTCTTGTATCTGTGAATGACTTCTACACTTCTTCATGAAGGACATTTGTGAAGACTTTCCATGAGTTTCAAGGCTAAGTTGCACCTTGAGAAGGTATTGAAGGCTCCGATTGCTAGAGGAAGGGCAGTCTTTTCGATTTGAAGCCAAAGACAATAAATGTTGTCATGGTTAAGACCCAGAACTCTAAATCTATAAGTAAAACATGTTTGTAATTTTAAAAATAACAATTTTGAATCTCAATTCGACATTGACCTAAATGGTCAACCTGAATGATTATTTAAATGTATAATACTAGTTCATTAACTATTCTCACATGATGAATGATAACCTTGACAGCAACTAATCCATCTTTTCTTTTGGAAAACATCAGCATTATAGGCTGCAATTGAATCCAATAGCCTGTTTATCCCTTGATCTTCGTGCTAAACCGAGTTCTTTTTTTTTTAAATGATGAGAAACTCAATTTAAATAGGAGCACATTGAATCCAACTCAAAGATTATAAATCTTGTGATACAACAGTTCGGTACTAAACCAAGTTTAACCAAGAACAAAGCTGAATCTTCCTCAATCTTCCATGTTTGGTTAGTTAAACAGCTCGAGCCACAGAAGAAAGTTTGTCTCACACATTTGGTCCCATCTAGCTCCAAACCTATTTCTGGGAGCAGGCAAATATTTTGCTGCAACAGCTATAGATTTCTCTTGTATGTTTCTAACAACGAAAACAAATTTTAACCATTTTGAACAACGTTGTCACATTTATATAATCAACTTGATTTGATTTTAGCTATAGATTTGCTAGAACTTGTGATGTTGCATATTTGCATTGCGCAACTTGAAGCATTCTCCAACTGACGAGGTTCTTAGCAATACAATATGCACATTAGGGCATTCTCAATGGAGTCTTTAAATGTAAAACTTTCTTAATTTAGGTGTTTTTAGAGACTTTAGTCTCTAAAAACAACACTATTCATGATAAAAGTACGTGGAATCCACCACTTTTTGGTTAAAAGATGCCAAAATACAGACCCAGTCTCTATTTTCTTCTATTTATTTGTTGAAAAAAATAGAGACTGGGTCTCTATATTTGCATCTTTTAAGCCAAAAGTGGTGGACCTCACGTACTTTTACTATGAATAGTGTTCTTTTTAGAGATTGGAGTCTCTAAAAATACCCAAATTATGAAAGTTTTACATTTTAGAGACTCCATTAAGGATAGCCTTAGACAACCGATTTAGTGGTAGATCTTAATTTTCGGCTTTAGCTTTCCAATCAGGTAATGACTTCGAACCACAATTTCGGCTCTATTTATATATGTTAGAAGTTTTACATGGTGAATTAAAGAGTAAAAGAGAAAGATTTCTCTCACATAAAAATATTAGAAGAATAATGAATTATTAATAAATATGTGTACGCTCAAAACCCAATAGTTTAAGCTTTTAGGTCAATAGTGAATTCTAAACATGTGTGTTAAGACCTATTTTATTCTCAAATTTTCAAAACTCATCATAACAATATATATAGAATGTGTCAATGTTTCATTCGATACGTGTTTACATAGAGACAAATTCCTATACGTTCTTCAATGGTCGTTTGTTTTACATAGTGTTTGGATTGCACAAAAGAATGGAAATGAAAGTAAAGTAAAGGAATAAAAATAAAGGAAAGGAAAGAAAATGAATTATCTTATTTGTATTGTAAAAAAATAATAATAGAAAAGAAAAAAAAAAGTTTTTATAATTTTTTGTTTGGATTAGAGCAAGAAAAGAAAGGAAAGGAAATGAAAAATTTAAATAGTAAATTACTTAAATGTCCTTTTCATACTTAAAGTAAATTAAAAGAGTAATAAAGATAATTATGAAAATAAAATAAAAAAATAAGGATAATATAATCTTTTTTAATAGAAACCATTCCTTTCCCTCTCAAACACCTCAAATTGAAAAGATTAAAAAATTCATCCAATTAAAAAAAAATAGAGAAAATATTATACCCTTCCATTTCTTTTATTGTTTTCAAATTTACAATTCAAACAAAAGAAAAGTTCCTTATTCCCTCCCTTCTTTTTACTTTCCATTAAAAAAGTGAAAAACATTCCTCATCCACTATATTTACACACCCGCCAATGTCAAACAACATTAAAATAAAAAAATGAAGATGCCCTAAAACACCAAACTTGTATGCATCTGCCACCTCTGCACACGTGTGGCCCAGAATATCAGCACTTAGGGTGACCCCACTTGTCTCGTTAATGGGTCACCACTAAACTAGTGTAAATTGCAAAACGTCCTTTCTATTTTGTTAAAATTACATATATAGGAGGGGAATCTAACGTCATGAGAATTTATACACCATTACTTAGAACTCGTTGATCATTTTATCTTCTAATCCTAATCATACTTTTATGCATTTCTTCTACATATTAATTGTGTGACAGAATGAGTTACTCGTGTAATTCGGATAAATTCTCTCTCTTTTTTGGTTGGATTCGTAATTTTCTAAAATTCTTTTTATTTATATATAAATCAATTATGAGTATAAAAAAAAGAATGTCGTTAAATAGAATTTAACCTTTGATAAATAAAAGAATAGCTTAATTAAAAAAAAAATCTTACAGGCTATAAAAATGGCTCTCATTATCCCATGGAACAATAGGTTTTTCGTTATGCTCATGTAAATGAATATAATGACAAAATAAATAAATGAATTGAAGTTATTAAGTGATTTTAGTGGCTAACGTGCAACTTTTATAAATTATAAAAGTATTTTTACACTTTACACACTGTATAACACATATAAAAGATATAATTAACAAGAATGAATCTCATAATTTTCAAAATACATATTATAAACCGTTTTTAACAAAATTTATTAATTTCCAACAATAAAAACAAAAGACACAAAATTCCACGGCTATAAATTTCCAAATCCACCAATTTCCTACGGTTTCCATTCTGTTCGATCCCAATTCATATATATATATATATATATATATCTCTCTCTCTCTCTCTCTCTCACCAACCCCACCACACCCCCCCGCCCCCCTTCCTTTCCTCTCTCTTTATGGCCGATGATAAGGTACGCTTTTAATTAGGCAATTAATTTCAAAATTTTAATTTAAGTTCTCCTATATATTTTTGTATTTAATTAAATTCCATAAAATTCCAAAACTTTTATTTCCATTTCCGTTGCTTTCCTCTTTAATTCCCACGCAGTAGCGTGGAATTGAGTTAAATTTTATTGGAATTTAATTAAAATGCAAAAAGATAGTAAATTAATTTACTCAAGATTTTTTTTGCTAGATTTGGGCCCCATGAGCTGGAATGATGGTTGATTGTTCTCGATCTTGATCTGTATATTATTGGGTAAACGCGTGATTATACGAAAATCAAGAAATGGGAAAAGGCCTAAATTGAGGAAAAACCCTAAATTGAGCTAAAAAGCCCTAAACTTGTTATTGTTATTATTGGTATTGTTGTTATTGTTGTTGTATAATTTTGATGAGTATGGAGAGTGGGTGTTCAGTACTTGAATCCGTGGAAGATAATGAAGCGATAGGGACTAATGAGAATTTGGATAGTAGTGGTGAAAGCGTATGCCGGGTTGAGAACAATAATGGGTCTTGTGCTGTTGAGGACAATAAGCAGTTGGGTAATGATGTTGATGTAAAGGGTAAGGCAGTTGAAGTTACAGAGAAGCCTGTGAATTCGCCCCTCGGGAGGGTGGTGGCCAAGGGTTTGGGTTCAGGTTTGGTTTCAGGTTCATCCTCTCCAGGAACGACGACAAGGAAAGGATATGGGTTAAGGAAATGGAGAAGGATTAAGAGGGAAGTTAGTAATGATGGGGTGGTTACTATAGATAGTAGTAAGTTATTGAAGCGGGGATTACCAAATGTGGGAGGGCAATCAGGGAAAGCAATGCAATTTTCTGCTGAGATGAAGCAGAAGAGTGAAGGGTCTGTTTCGTCTACCAATGCAATGGTTGGTGATGCGGGGTTGGTGATGGGACCGATATTTGCAGCTGGGACAGACTCAGAGAACAGTGAGAACTGGAGTAGCAAGTCTTCTAAAGCGACCAGTGTTCCAAAGATGGGGTATGAGGGACCTGTGGTTGTGGGACACTTGCGTGATAAGAACAGGATGAAGAGTTTGAGTGGGAAGAATTTAGGTAGTTCATTTCTGCAAGTTCAGCATGACAAGGTGCATATGGAAACCAGTAAGAAGCCTAGGGGAGAACGGTTCAAAATCGAGAAGGAAAACTCTCATTCCAGCATGGAATCTGACTCTCGAAGCTCCAATTTTGTCTTTATGCAGGGTACTCATTCTTTCACGAGTAATGGGAGACAAAATGGAAGGTCAATGAATTTTGATGGAGAAAACAGTGATGAAGCTCTGGGCATTGAAGGACAAGTTGGCGAGGAGCTTCAAACAGGTTATAGCAGAAGAAATGATGGAGATTTTGAAGATGTCTCCCAAGGAGATGTAGCTGCTGGCTCATCTTGGGGAGCTAAGGAAGAGAACAGTGAGAATCAGGGGTGCTCAACGGGTCGGGATCCTCTGGCTGAATCTATTCATTTGCTTCAGTCCGCACAGGAAGCACTTGAAAAAGGTGGGTTTGCCTTCCTACTTTGCCCATCTTGGTTTATTCTTATTGCTATATTATTTCTTGTTTCTTCTAGCTCTCTTTCTTGTTTCATTGTGGTTAACTGTTGTTTCTATGTGTGCAAACTTGATTATAAGTGAAAATTTGCTTTGGCATTCTTCTTTCATTCACCCAGATATTTCTTTTCTGATCGATTTTCTACTACTTTGCTTATTTATATGCCTGTGTTATATTTTATTCAGAGGCAAGATATAGCTTTGCAATTATTTATGAGACTTAACTATTGAACTTTGGTCACTTATTTTGGTTGAGCGTTTCTTCTTTTGATTAGCCATTTTAGTAACTTGATGTGTGTATTTATGCAGAGATTCAGGAATATAGGGAAATTGGAAAGGAAGATATTCTTGTTGATGATTCAAGTCCGAATAGTCGTTTTTCTTCAGAGTTTATATCTGTCGGTTTGAAAGACCATGGCCCAAGCTCTTTAGAACAGTTACACTCTGGTGACCATGTGCCTCATTCTTTTCATGCCTTGGAATCTGAGATCAATAGCTTGAAGAAAAATATCAATGTTCTGGAAAGCAAGCTTGACGAGACTACAGCTATGCTTAAGGTGAAGGAAGCCAGAGTTGTTGAACTTGAAGCCGTAACAAGTGGTAGGTCCCTTGAAGAAGAACCAAGGAGTGCAGTAGAGTTGAATCTGGGGAATGATAGACATGTTGAATCAGAACTTGAGGCCCTCTTTAGGCTAAAGATCGAAGCTGAAGTTGAGTATTTGACAATATCAAGAACAATTCACAATCTGAGAGTCTTGTCAGTTGACCAACTCTTCGTCTTGGAAGAGCAAAAGAAATTAGTTTCAGAGCAATCCCAGATGCTGAACAAGCTCGGAAATGCAGAATCCAAAGCTGCGACGCTAAAGAGGGAAGCTGAGCAGTTGGAGAACTATTGTGAAGATATTGTAAGTGCTGATGAGACATTGAAGCTGCAGAACCGCGTATATAAATACACTTCGTGTTTCTTTATACAGTTGATTTTGCTGGCTGTTATCGTTGGACTTTTTGTTTTGCAGTTGTTGTCACCCCAATCTTCTGGGGTTGTACCTACATAATTTGGAGAAGCTTTTCTGTTCGATTTTGTTTTTCTTTTTCCTCTTTTTCTTCTTTCCCTTGTAGTAGAAATTGTCCAGAGCAAGTGTTTGAAAGTTCTGTAGTTTCTTTAGGTAATGATGAATAGATCAAACAATGAGTTTCATCTGTCTCATGAATTTCCCAAATTGAAGTTGTATGTTTCTTGTAGGCTTTTTCTTCTGCATGTGAAGAATGCATATTGCAAATCTAGATAAAGAATAGACATGATTTTCAACAATAGTTCTAGGCCTGCTAATTAGTCCTGCTGCTATTGTCAAATATGTGCAATTTAATGGAATTATTCGAGATCTACTGTACCATTCAAGGATAAGATCTGTCATGTTCCACTATGACATCAGACATGTATCAAAACCCGAAAAGGTTAGATTAGTGATAGAATGTCTTGGGGGTTAAGTAAGAGATTTTTTCATATCTCGTGTTCGAATGAGTCAAAAAATTAATTTTCTTGGGATTAGTCCCCTGGTCTAATCCAAAGGCATTCATAGTAGAATTTTTTGGTTATCCAACCAATCATCTTTTTTCTTATTAGGTAGGGTCAGTTATATGAATTCGTCGATTTCACTCATGCTTATCAAAAAACATCTCCTCCATTAGTTGGGCAAAAACTATTTTGGTCTTTGAGGTTTGGTATAAAGTCCAAATTGATCTCTGAGGTTTGTAAAAAGATCAAACAGGTCCCTTCCATTATCTATGACTTAATAGTCAAATATTTGACCAAATGAAAGACATAAATGCCCTTACTTTAGTGGTTGGAGATTTGGAGGGAAGGAAAAAAAAAAATTGAAACCATGCAACAAGTACAACTATTTAAGCACCCAAGCCATTTTTTATCATCATTAGAAAACAAAAAACAAAAATAATAATAGATGAAAAAAATACAAATCTTAAATGTGAAAAAATAATTCACATATAACGAATTCCTCGTTTATTATTATTTTTTCTTTTTTATTTTCAAATGACGAGGAATTCGTTACATGTGAATTATAGAGAATTTATCACAAGGTTATATATTATATTGTCTAATATTGCACCTTAATACATTTTTCAAGTTAGTTAAAAGTCAGACAACATTTGTAGTTGGAAGACATATATCCAAAATTTAAGACTTTAAAAGCCACAATTAGTGGCCATCCGAAACTAAATTCAATTTTCGGGGACAAGATAGTGGTTATAAATATACTTGACTTTCTCTTTAATTTATATTTAATTTTACACTATTATAAATATTAAAAATTACAGGCTATTCAGTCATAATATTTCTATAATCTAAAAATGATGAAGGAGATTACATAGTTGATCAAATACATCAAATATCAGTAATTCCATAAACTCATTCAAGATTAAAAGAAAAATAAACTAAACATAACCCAATCAACATTACCAAAGAAAGAAAGAAAGAAAAAGGTGTATTCTAAAAAAATTAAGAGCCAAACTCTTCTAAGTAGCAAGAATTTTGTTGTTGTCGTTGTTCTTTTTTTTTTTTTGGGTGAGAAATAGCATGAATTGAAAGTGAGAAAAGAAAAAAAAAAATGACTTGGGTGCTTAAATAGTTATATCTGTTGCATGGTCCTAATTTTTTTTTTCCTTCCCTCCAAATTTTCAACCACATAAAGTAGGGGCATTCAAGTCTTTTTATTTAGTCAAACCTTTGACTGTTAACTCATAAATAACGGGAGGGATCTATATGGTCTTTTTGCAAATCTCAGGGACTAATTTGGGCTTTATACCAAACCTCAAGAAGCAAAATGGTTTTTGCCCTTAGTTTAAAACAAGTAAAGTTTTATCTAAATGTCTCAATTTAACTCATTTTAGGTCTTTCTCTATTCTTTTTACGAGTCTTGTTATCAAAAAAGAACATAAAGAGAGAGAGAGAGAAAACCATATAGAAACTTGAAAGTTAATGTGACATGAAGATTTTTGAGAACAAGTGTCAAGTTGGATATCTGACTTAATGGAATGTGGATTTTACGCACTTATAAAATCATACACCATGCAAAACTTGACCATTGAATTTGGTCGTTTTTAAGCATTTTCCAAAGGAGTAGTATTGTTTTAGGACTGGGAAGTTAATTATATGGCATAAGAAAGGTGGGTAAGGTACATAAAAGTCAAAAATGATTAGCATACAAAAGAGTTGCTTTGCCTACCTACTTGCTGAACTTCTGAGAAGAGCTTCATCCCCTTCTCATGGGTTCTCACTCTACAGCTTGGTTCATGACAAATCTTTGGGGTTTGTTCATGTTCGGGCCTTCATTTTCTGCTCCTGGCTCTTGGGCTCTAAGCTCCCTACTGCCAATAATGTTGGTCTAGCTTGTCAACTACAAGCATACTGTATCCTTTGGGCTCCCTTGGATGTTCATATATCCAAGTCTTGCTCACCTACTGTGATGGCTATATTTATCTTTATTCCTGGAAATGATAGTGAAGATGATGATTGGCCTTTGATGCTTACAGATCTGGGGCTGGTACCCTCAGATCTAACTATCCTTGACAAATCTCATCCCTTTTGGATATGGATCCAGCAAGAAGTGCTAAATTTTTTTAGATCAATCATCGGTACGTGCCACTCATACCATATTCTTCTCTACGGTCTCGGTCTGTTGGTTACACACTTGGCTTCTGCACCTGCTTTCTTTTCCACCTTGTTGGGTGGTTTATCTAGTAATGATAGGATGCCTTTTGACGCCACTTGTTCGAGCTTGGAACACCAAGGGTCCCCTCTCTCTCGTGTTGGATTTAGACAATTGGTTGTTTGGAACATCCGGACCCAGCTTCCAATCGGGTTGGTATGCCCCGTTAAGCATACTTTGTTGCCGTTAATTTTCTCCGCTACTTCGGCAGCCGCTGCTATTACAGCTTTCTTTGCAGGAGTATTCGGAACCTTGGTGTGTGGTTTGGACCTGGTGATACAAGGAGTAATGGAACGGGTTCTAGCATTATTGTGTGTTAGGATTCTCTTTTGTATTCTGACTGGATTCTATTATCGGCATTTGTCCTTTGTCGGCATCAGGCTCATTGTTGTCTGTCTGCTAGGGTTTTCCCTCAGTGTTTCCTTTTGGGCCTTAGCCTATTCTGTGAATTTTCTGATTTATGTTTGTTGGGTCTTAGGCCTTTTTGTTAATTATCTAATGTCTCTCTGTAGGGCCTTCGCCCAGTATGTTTATCATTGTGTTGTCTGTCCGATCACTTTTGGGTCTGGACTTATCTGTAATTTTCCCTTTTAATGAATATTTCATTTTCGACAAAAAAAAAAAAATTAGGTTCACGGGAATGTGTCAATGAAACAGTTGAGGTGTTCTATTTACACATCTGCTATGTGTATTTGTTTACCACTTTCTGCACTACACACCCTATGCCACATGCCACCTCCCACCTCTTCAACATAGGACCAAACCCAAGAAGAAAATGACATGGGTAGGCACAAAACTCCTTATATAGACTCATTGCATCATCAACTCAAGAGTTTTTTTTTTTTTAAAATAATAAAAGTCAAAATCGTGGTTCGAATGCAGAATTTTTGATATGGATATTTTTCTAATTGAAATTCTCTTTCTATAGGTAGGTGAGGCACAAAGTTTCTTGGAAAAATGCAAGGTAAGCCGGCGCATAACAAACTCTAAAATAAGTTCGATTTTTTCCTAAATTCTGCATATAACAAAAATTTTGTGCCTTAAAAACGTCTAGCTTCTTAGGAAATGGGGGGCACTTCTAGAAATACTTATTCAAGAGAGGAAAAATTAGAAGTGGCCAACCGAACCGTGTGACGCTCACACTGATAAAGCCCACATCAAATAAATCTCTTTAATATGTGAGATTCGACTAGAAGTAACAAGAATTTTCTATTCAATAATATTTTTCCAACTTCTTGGCTTTCCTAAAACTCAAAGTAGCCTAAAGTAGTTCTCTACACTTCTTATAAGGACCTTTTCACTTTTTCCAATTAAGATATTCATAAAATTCAAGGCTGCAGTAAGGAAAAAGTTGAAACTTGGAAAGAAAGTTGAAGAATAGTATTGTTTTAGCTGATAGAGGGGTTTCTTGACTTTTTTGCCCATCATTCTTTTCTTTACAAGCCAGATAACGATATGCATTTTGGACCTCCACTACCAACTTAGTGATGTATTCTTGGACTCAAATACTCAATAAAAAAATAGATATGACCACGAAACATAATGTCTGCAACTAGTATATTAAAACCATTTTGTTTATGGTAGGAAAAAAATTTTGAAAGTATTTTGACGTCATATTACAGTTTAAATTTTGAATATATTTTTCTGTTTAAAAAGATTAGTCAAACATACGGTTTATCGATTGATTTTAAAAAAATTAATTTTCTGTTTCTCACAATCCTGGTTGGAGAAGACATGAAAAAGCATACGTGTGCATTAGTCAGAAGCGAATCTGACAATCAGATATATATTCTTGTTCAACAGTTATGCATGCCACACACTTAAAAATAGAAAAGCAATATATCATAGGATTTTTTGCAAATCAAGAGATTCATGAATCATGAATCTAGATCAGACGCATATAGATATAAATGGTCTAATGGGAGCAAGAATTTATCATTGAAAAGAGAAGCCATATGTTCAAGCATAGCTTCTTTACATTATCATCCTACCCACAGAAGCAAAGATTATCATGCTTTCTTTGAAGAAAATGAACACAACAAGAAGACAAGATCCTGAAGACCACATTAGAGAAGATCAGAAAGAACCAAGATGGTTCCTAACTGTGTCCACTACTCAATAGCATAAGATCAGTAAAAAGCTAATAAAGTCAACTCAACTATCGATGCAAATCAAACTAAATCAAACTTTACCCATGAGGTATATAAGGTCGGCTATATAAATTTGTCAACAAACTATCAATTAGGCCAAAATATGAGGCACTGATCACTGAGCTGACAAAGTCCGTCCCTAGCTAGTTAGGATCTGCAGAAACTGGAGAAATCAACTGTCTAAGCAACGTATGAATCATATGAAGAAGTTATTGCATAACCATAACCTGCTACTTGTTCAGAATTAATATTAGCTTCATCCTCCATTGGAGGAGCTTCATTGAGATCAAAATCCAGGATTCTACGGCCGGTCTGGCTAACTTCACCGGCCGACATGACCGGGCTTGATTGAGCTTCCATTGTTCCACTCCAATGACTCCTTTTGTGACCTCCTAGAGCCTGACCTGAATGGAAAATCTTGTTACATATATTGCATTGATGTGTGCCCTCAACAACCAACTTTGAGCTAGCTGCACCTTCACTTTCTTTGTTTTCCTCCACTTGGGTGATTGTATTAGCAAGATAATTGTCATCTTCAGCAGCTGGAGATGAAGACTCATCAATGGAGTTGTGTGATACAATCTTCAACTTATTGTGGCTAGACCTATGGCCACCCAATGCCTGGTGAGTTGAGAAGCACTTGCCACAAGTGCTGCACCGGTATTTATCGGGCGTTAACGTTGGATTTGCATCTTTCATCTGATCTAAATCTCTCAGCTTCATCCTTTTCCTCCTTTTCTTGCTCTTTATCATTAGCAACTCGCCATGATCAGATTCATCGTCCGAGCTCTCTTTTTCTGCATATTCATTAACCCAATCTGCACTTTCCACAGAAGACTTACCTTTGCCTACACCTAATTCATGGCCTTGAACATGTCCACCATTTCTGAGCTGCATCAATGGCTGTTCATCACTGAATCCATCGTGCGATTCCTCCATATTTCTTCGCCTCTTTACTTCAATAACACGATTTGCATCATCAGTTTCGACTTTATATGACAAATAACTGCTATTTGTAGTCCCAAATTCGTCAATTTTTTGCTTGTGTGTTAAACTAGAGTCAAATGAATCGCCATCCCTCAGCAACAACATATTTTGAGCAGCAATGCACACCTCTTCCTCTTCCTCCTCAGAGCTTGAAATCATAATAAATTTACGGCCTCGCTTGGCGGTGACTGACCAGCCAGGCAAATTAGACTCCGCCAAATCAACCTTGGTCATGAGTTCCTCATTAGCATCACCACCACCATCACCACCTGAATCAACCTGATCATCAGCTTTTTCCGGCTTAGCATCGGACACGGCCGACCACGTTGAAGAACTATTAATCTTGGCTGCTGGAGGAGGCTCAATTCCCCTCCAATCCCTCTCAGGATGGCATCTCATGTGCCCAAACAATGACTTCAATGAAGGAAAATTCTTACCACATAGCACACATTTAGGCTTCTTCCTCTTGTCACCATTAACAACATTCTTATTCTTTGCAAAGTCACAAAATTTTTGTTTCTTGAACTTGATGGATTGTTTAGCCTTGAGCTTTTTCTTCTTGGAGATCAACAACTCTTTATTGTTATAACCCTCAACATGTATTCTCATGTGACCACCTAAAGCTTTACCAGATGTGAAAACTTTGTTACATACCTGACAAATCTTTGTGTTCTGATGATTATTTTTTTCTTGCGAGCTAGATTGATGATCATCTTCATCAACATCTTCTTCATGTTTGAGAATCTTCAGCTTTATCGAAACCTTGTGACTATGGTGGTGAGCAATCTTAAATGAACATGGTTGATTCTCTTTATCATCCACCATTGAAAGCAACACAATAACAACCCTGCCTGAGTATATATATACGTATATGTATGTGTATATACGCGTGTGTGAAGTGATAAAAATTGTAGCTAGAAATCTCTTTGAGTAGTTGAAAGAAAGTGATGGCTATGGTTTTCAACTAGAGATGGAGATGTGTTTAGGTAAATATGGCCCCGAAAGAAAACTCGGCTATAGCAATATAGTTGGAGGCTAAAAGTAACCCTAAACAAGACTCAGCATGGAGAGGCCTTGAAGATCACAAATGAACAAAAATGGAGGTTTCTTGGTGTGAAAGGAAACAATAAGAAGAAAATATATAGATAGCTATATTGAGAGAGAATAAAGATCTTGATAAATAAAACCAGCTCAAGAAATTAGCTGGTCAACGATGGTTTGAACTTAAAATTTTTTTATTATAACAGATCATTACTAGACCCTTGTATCCAACTCGAGGGTGTATATAGATATTTTGTTAATGGATAGGTAGAGAAAGATGAGCATGGATCAAGATTGGTGCAAGAATGGTGAAAAGCAAAAGGTGGTATATGATGGAAGATGAAGAAGAAGATGAAGATGATGATGATGATGGTGTTGAAGAAGAGGTAAAGGAGAGCTGAGAAGTGAAGAAGAATTGGAGAGGGAAAGAGAAGGGTCGCTCTTTAAGTTGTGTGTTAGAAATTGACTGTCACGTTCTCTTAGTCCCCTTTGCCTCTTATTCCGGGTATTTCTGAATCCCTTCACACGCACAACACACAGTAACAACCTCTCTCTCTCTCTCTCTCTCTCTCTCCCTCTCTTTCTCTCTCTCTCACACATATATTTCAACTCCCAAAATATATACTCCAAAATCAACTTTTGAATTCAATTAAATGACAACAAAGAAAGTTGAGTAATTAGTGCTATGAGGTGTGTGTGTGTTTTTCTTTTCTTTTTTTCCTGTGGAAATGAGTCAAACGTTATTTTTTTTGGTAGATACAAGCCGTATATATAATATTATATATATATATTGTGTATGTGTTTTGGAGGAAATGAGTCCTAAATGATATTTTCTCAGATAGATACAAGGGTAAGAAATGAATCTTTATTGGATAGGTTCTAGACACCTAAAATCTCTCCCTATAATTAAGCAATTAGATTTTCTCTTTATTTTCCTAAACAAAAGAGACCAAGACATGGTCTTTGAATGAAAAGGCTTTTATTAGGGAAGAAAAGGAAGCTTAGTGGATTGGAAATTCTATGGTTTAAATTTGATTCTCTATCTTAAGTGATAGACATGCTTAATCTTTCATCTTCACTTATGTAGGTGACTTTTGGGTGTCTACATGTTAATCGTGACATTTTGGTATAGAGGTTAAATTCGAGTTTAAAATCTCTAATTATAACAAGTTAATATTTGACTATTTCATTTAACTCGTTAGTGAGTACTTACACATTAATCGTCATATTTTGGTATAGTTGACAAGAGAGACTAAACACTACCGAAAAACCGTTTTTAAATTGAATCAAATCAAAACTTATTTTACTAGATAAAGTCGGTTATACGTATTTAACAATCCCTCCATCTCCTTTTGTATCCCTATGCACGCAAAATTACCTTTGATGTGAAAAAGGAGAATGGAATTAGCTTAGGCACACACACACTTGTGCATTAATTTTCTCTTAATGCATGATATTAATTGCAAGAATAAATGTTGTCAATTACTTTACTTCTTCCACGCGGTTTTGAACTAGGTTGATGGATTCCTTTTCAACGATCATAACGTTTTTTATGCTCAAAAAAAAAAAAAAAAGATCATAATGGTTTTGATAGAAAAGGTAAATATATATCGAAAATGTAGGAAAGATTGTAGCGTTTGAGAAAGAGATCATCCAATCAACACAATACCTTCTTAAATGCATAATCAGATTGTTTCAATACGATATATACATTTGACAAAAAATGAAAAAACGATATATACAAGGTTAAACTTTGACCCCCATGAGGTGTTTTAGCACTTTCACACGTCCTAATCATCCTCTTGGAAAGTAGGAGGAAATTATGGCCAAGCTAATCTCACAAAGTTACAATTTTTCTAAGGCGTACGTTGACTCAATGAAATCACCAAGACTAGGAAGACAACATATACTTGGAAGATGTGATATCACACGCGGGTGTTAAAGGTTACGAGCGTGATTTATAAGTTAGTATTCTCGGTTTGAATAATAATTTAGATTAATTATTTTTATCTAATGAATTTAAAGTCAAAAATAGTTATTGCCAATAATACTAGTTTTACCTATGAGCAATGGCAGAGTCATTCATGGGCCAGTAGAGGTCCTAGTCCTTATTGACCCGAAGAATGAAATCATTAAGAAGTGGGTTAAAATTTCGTTTTCGAAAATGTGTTTTTTTTTTAACATGCTTTTAGATTGAAAAATCAATTTACCCTCTACTGAAAATATATATATATATTTACACACTTAGCATATGAAAAGGGCCACAAAATAAAGTTACTTTTTTGAAATTTTGAGAATAAGGAGTAGTGTCGTGAAATTTATATAGCATATCTTTTTTGAATTAAGATAGGTTTGATTTAATTTCATTTGTGTTAACATCGGAGTGTGATGCATTCACACCGCAGTCAAGTAGATTAATTATAGGTGTTATCTCTTTGCATAATTATTTTCCATGCTCCAAATTCACATTTTTATGAGACACTATTAAATCTTCTCAAAATTATCACTATAATAACATGTTCTTCAATTCGGAATAAGGTCATGATACGAGGTACAAAATTCAAATGAATACTATTAAATTGCCGTTTGATTAGACACCTTCCAACATTAATTATATGTGTATATTTTTTTAGTAAGAGCTAATTAATTTTTTTAACTAAATATATATATAAATGTTTAAATTTTTTTAGAAAAATACAAAAAATAAAAAATTAACGTTTTCTCATTCATTATTTCCATGGTTCTATATTTCTTGTCTCTTGGTTTCATTTTCTTCTTTTTTTATTTGTCATTTTGTTGCTTGAATATGGAAATGTTTTAACTGACCCTACTTAATAAAATAAAGACGTGATTCATTTCAATTTGAATATCAAGGTGGCTTTGTGAATCCTTTTCCCTTAAAGAGGAATATAATTAGATATATTGCAAAAAATTAAAATCCTCTCGTAACATTAGAATTGGAACTAATAGTTAAACTGAAGCTAATAGTTTTGACGATCCCTAGACATTTACACATTGAATCAAAGCTGGTCATATAGGCTACCACATGCTGTTCCCCTTCGTACTACTCAACAATGAAGTCAACATTTAACAATAAATGATAAACCAAATCAAACCAAATCTCATCTAGTATTTCTCACTAGATGAGGTTGATATTTAGCAATGACTGAAAGAGGGGGAAAAACAAAAATACCCACTTTTTCTTAAAACTGATGAGTTTTTCAACTCATCGAGTTTCGAGGTATACTTTTCAAACATCAAGTTGACCTTTGTTTGACTGCTGATCTTGACATCCAATCTCAATGTGAGATTATTACAATACTATTTACCGATTAAGTAAATAACTATCAAGAACAAAGTAATTTTTTAATCTAGCAATAGTTGAGAACTTTTACGATACAACCTTCAACAAAAGGGAATTTTCTTGTGTTCAGCGACGGCCAATTCAGCCCCTCACAAAAAAGTGGGCCCCACAAATGTAGGACCGGCCGAATGAGACGTAGCCATACGCCACAAAAGTAGGCCAGCAGAAGCTTTATGAGTTCCCATCTCTCCAGATGATAGCAGATACCATTTGGAGAACCAATTTTTGACCCAACTAAGGATATACAAAGACCAAGAGCTAAGAAAAATAAGGTAGAAAACAATGTTCATGTATTAAATATATATAGGTACATACTTTAACATGCTTAAGACAAATAGAGCAGATCTGAAATCATGCTTTCTCTTCTCATTTTCAAGTTTTCAACATGGCAATCTTACAGAAAGCATGAGACTACGCTATGACGGCTACCTTTGGGTGATACACGAAATGACAAGTCGTTTTACAAAATATGTCCTCGTATTCCCCTTTTCCCCAATCTCCACCCCTCAGAAAGGGAAAGAACAAAAGAGGACGTGGCGCAGAGATCCTCAACCAAGGGGAATACCGTCCATTGATTTAGAGACGAGAGGAGGTACAAGGCGAAGATGAAAAGCCAGAACCAATAGACTACAACAACTACGACAACAACATACTAGATGAAAACAAAGAAGAAAAAACCTGAATGCCTAAAAAGGTTTATAGAGCTAGTTAATGATGGGAAGACTTGTACTCCAACATCTCCGTCTTGTATCTCTCCTTATCTCTCAAACCTCTCTCCTGATAAACCTGAATCAGAGCACGAAAAACAAATAACGAGCAGCTGAGAACACGTCTTTTCTTTCCACAAAGTTCATGTACTCTGGAAGCTTTCCACAGAAAAATCTATCAGGTCTTAATGTTATTTCTCAACCGCAATAAGGATACATATCTATGGATGCTTTGATTTCTCAATAAATTCGTTATGGATTCCATTAAACCTATAATAATTCCCGCCAGTGACTCTAAATGTGAAGAAGCAAGGGTAATAAAAATCAGCAGAGGAAAATCAAAACCAGCCGATTTTTTCATGGTACCTGTTTTTCAGCCTCTGACAGTCTACTCCATAGAACTCCAATCTTCTTGCTGATTGATTTCTCTTGGCCTTGGTATGAAGGCTTCAGCCTGGCATAGTGCTCGGCAAAGAAGAAATTATAACCACTACTATTACGCTTGGGTCGAGAGGGATCCTTAACTGTCAATTGGTGCTTTTTCTTTTTCCCTTTAGCGGATGAAGTTAAAATGTTAGGAGTCAGTGACATGCTTGACTTCATAGGTGTATGATATAGGACACCCCTCAACGTCTCAGAACCCAGGTTTACTGTAATTAGATATCCGTAGTCGAACTTCGCATCTACAGTTCCCGTGACTGAACTACCATCCTCCAGGTCAGAACTCCCTGCATATCACATGGTAAAATCTTATGGCAGCTACACATGATTGACAAATTTAACCAGTTCTATACAGATTACTATGCAAAAGCAATAGAAGGGAACCCAAGAATAGAATGTTAGCACACAAAGGAGGACAATTTTTTGAACAAGGATATCAAAAGGTCACCGAAAGTTCTTCCACTGAGATTCACCATTTAGGTTGTGGAGCATCGTTGGTGCTATTAACACACCTCATTAACATAATTCCCAGACTTTTTTTTTCCCCGTTTTTGAGAGTCAATAATAGCCAAACTCTATGGCAAGAGCAAATATGCAACAATCTCAGAAACAGAAACTGCACATAGGATCTTGCTGTTCACCAAAAGAAATGATTGCACTTGTTTAGCTGCAATTTCTCTAGACTTCAACCTAGATGTTTTTTTCTCTTATGGGCATGTAAACCTAATTAAAGGTGTACCATTTCCACATTAAATAATTAATAATACCTTGAAGATCGAATGGATCAAGATAAAAGTCTTTTTAAGTGTCTAGGTTGTATTTGACAGTGCAAAGAGATTCCAGAACCAATATTCTCAGACAAATAATTAATTTAAGGCCTTCGAATTGGTTGCTAACCTGAATATTGGCTAATTGTGGAACCATCCTCAGGAGCCTGAGCTGCTGACCCATTACTAATTTTGCTTGTGGCATCTGTGCACCAGAAGAAAACAGCCTCTTTAGCAACTTATAGGATAAATCTAAATTAACATCAACAACTGAACAAACAAAGATCAGACTTAAAGTACCAGCCGGCAAGACTGAAGGCACTTCTTTCCTCAAGTAATAGACCTGCTCAAAGTGATAAAGCAATGATAGGTAATACTTCCTCAAGACAAACGAGGCGCTGGTTATCGAAGATGGAAACTTGAAGGCCCCAGTCACTTCCTTCCATTTGCGATCTCCAATCACCTACGATGATTCATGATAATTCACAAAATCAAGAACAGAGCTGTATACAACCCAAAAGAATGACATAAATATGTGTAAGAACTTCAAACCACACAGTAACACATATAACAATAGGTGATCACAACTTGAATAGGAAAAAGAAAAAGGCAGGATATCCGACCGCTGAATCACAATGTCTATCTAAAAGTATATTTTCAAAGCATATGTAACAATTTGGAAAATCAATCATTACATTGTTGCAAATTCAATCACTAACTCGTATATAACACTGACATTTCTTTTAGTCAGGCACTTCCCCCCAATAACCCTACTTAGTCCATTTACAACATGATAGAGGGAATAGCAATATGCATAGCTTGTCAAATTCTCATATGAAATTTATGACCAGAGGGTAATTACAATCCAGTGCAAGTGCAATAGCAAGAAAAATAAAATAAAAAATTGTGCTTGTTGCTTCCAGAATCACCGAGTTTTAAGTATACTATTCTTTCACATTTAACAGTGCTTCTTTCCTCCTCAAAGAATAATAGTGCTCCCCTTACACAATTAAAAATTTAAAACTGCAGAATATATGAGCTGACTGCAGGAAATTTGTCATTCAAGAAAGTTAGAATCTTAAACCTATAACGTTAAATTGTCCTGATTTATGTCAATGGTTCAGTAAGAAAATACGGATTACCTTTTCAATGCCACCTCGAGATGTGACCTCCATAAAAAGATGGTGCAGATCCAACGGTTTTCCTCCTACAGTAGGGATTCTGCACAAAGCAATGAATCGGGATTCAGGAAAAGCCCCTAAGAAGGGGTGGGGCTAATTGTCTCTATTTCACTTACTATGATCTTTTATGGTGGTGTCTGAGTGATTCACCACACGAAATAAGTAGACTTAACAGCATTGAAGTCATGGTAAAAGCAAGTAAAGCAATATTAAACAGCAGTTTGCTGGTTCCAAAAGTACATAATCAATTACATCTCCATTATTTTCATTATTTGGCAGTCTTAGTAACACATTCCTACAAGATACAACTCTTATCACCCAGTCATTCAATTCAGCGTAGCAAACCACAATACCACCTATCTATCATCAGCTACATGATCCCTGTCCTACATACAATTCCAAACAAATGCAGAGATGATTGCCCCTCTTTCAATTCTCACACCCTATCATTTTCCTCAACCCATAAATCCATGCTAGTTTTATCCAACTCTTCTCCAATTCTTGCATCTGATTATTACAAGAATACATCTAACAGCATTATTCGGTAATTCTACAGTAAACAATCAACAAACACTCACTAAATAATATTGAAATTTCCAAAAGATCAAAACTTTATTCATAATAATTTGATAATTTGAGCTGGCTTAACACTAGTGCACCCAACAAACTCAAAACAAATTTGTCAAATAATTAATTCTCAAGAAGGTAATATAAACCCAAAAACAATTCGAGAATACCAAGCAGAGCAATAAAAAATAAAAATAAAAATAAAATATCAAGATACATCCAAACATGTTTGTACACACAAGCATGAAAAATGTAAAGTTTAGAACCAAAAAATGAAAAGTTTGAACTGAAAATAAATTTTTATTATAAAAAATAAAAGACTATAAACATATAAATAAATAATAATTAAAAGTTTGAACCTTCAGCAAAAACAGAAATATTGGAAAACAAATATCCAGAAATTACTACACCGCTTCTTCACACGTATATAAGAAAAATGTAATTTTGAACCCATCAATCATAAATCTGAGCTGAAAGATACACTTTTTCGCAAAAAATATAAAATTTTAAAAGATTGAACCTTTTGCAAGATTATAAAAATAAAAATAAAAAACCCAAAATTTCTCACACATGCTCGTACAAATAAACAAATGAAATTGCAATTTTGAACCCAAAAATCAAAACTTTGAGCTCAGAGAGAAAACTTTTATAAGAAAAAAAAGCTCAAAAAATAAATATCTAAATAATTAGAAAATTCATAAGTTAGAACCTTTTGTACCAAAAAAAAATACCCATATATTTCTACACATGCTTGCACTCACATGCATATTTCATTTTCAAACTCACAAATCATAAATTTCAGCTAGAAGATTTTTATTAAAAATAAAAATTTATTAAAATAAAATAAAGAGAAAATTCAAAAGTTTAAACCCACAAAACACATGTTTAAGTTGTAGCAAGAAAAGGGTAACATTAAAAAAATATATGAGAAAGAAAGCCAAAAAAAAAAATGGACTTACTTAAATTTGGTGCCAAAAGAAGCATGAAAAGCTTGAAGCTTTTGTAGAAAAATATCAGGATTTTGAGCAATTTGTTGAAAATCAGCTTCAGGCTTTGGGTATGCCTTTGAAGTATTATTAAGTGTGTTTATGCTGCTATGAAATTGCTCAGTGTTTACAGGAGCTGATGATGGGTCGTTTGACATTTTTTTTTTTTTTGTATTTTTTTGTTTGATTTTTGTTTTGTGGGTAAATAATAATAATAATAATAATAATAGTAGTAGTAGTAGTGGTAAGTAGATTATGAGATTATAGATAAGCAAAATGGTGAGAGAAAGATAGGTTATGGATTTTACGGTGAAGAATGGATCGTTTTTTTATTTTTTATTTTTTTGGTGTCTTGTCCTATATTTGAACCTAATAGATATTTTTTGATTTCTCGAAGTCTACGAGGGTCGTGTGATATTGACATTGAATTTATCATTTTAAACATCGAAATTAAATTAAATTAAATTTTATTTTAAGTGAGGCTGGTACTAAGAGTTTGTACACATTTTTTATTTTTGTTAAGGTTTATTTATTTTGTCTAATTTTATATATGTAAGATCTGATCTGAATATTTAAATTTAATTCATTTAATCCTTTTAGACTTTTTTTAACTTATTTATAGGGTATTATGGTCTTACCTCTTTTAATAAATACCTCATGAATGTCTTTTAATATGTCCGAATTACTTGGACTAAATTTAACTTGGAAAGAAAAGAGATTGTAGTTTAAAAAGAAATGCTACATAGAGAATTACTTTTTCGATGATATGGGTATAACTCACAAGCACTTTAAAAAAGAGAGTAAATGCGTGGAGAATCATATAGATTTAAGCACCATTTCCCTCTCGATATTTAGATCTTCCTAAAAGGTGTGAGCTGTACTCATAGAAAAGTGCTAATATTACGGGAATAAAAGAGAAGAAAGTGCTAAAATAAGATAAGAAATAAAGTGTCTCAATCTACCACGATAAAACTCATTGCTAGGGTAGATCGAATGTTAACTAACTAGAAGTAATTAATAAATTAAAACGAGAACGCAAGATTTTGAATATGAATTCGTCAAAGTCAAAGAAGTGAATAAAAATAAATATTTCATTCATCTTTGAAAATTAGAATGATGAAAGAAAAATTCTATATTAAAAAAAGTGGTTAAACTTGCAACTTTTTGGTTCCTTGACAAAATTTGGTTTGCTATAATGACTTTGAAACTATTATGAATTCCAATTCTAACTTTCTGGTGTTTGGTTATCACATTGAAAAATATTTTTTGATGTTTGATTGTAATAGTCAAAAATTGATTTAAACTATTAAATTTTTTATTTTTTAAAAAAATTATTAATTTATTTATAAAAATTTAAAATAATTAATTATTAATTGTTTTATTTCAATTAATTATTATCAATTTATAAACTTATTAATTTAGAATTAAATTAGTTGAGTAATTAATTAATAGTTAATAATAATTTTAATTTTTTAACAAAAAATATTAAATTCTTAATAAATTTATTTAATAATTTAATTAATCAATAATAATTAATTGAAAATGTATGGAATAGGGAGGGGTGGGGGTGGTATGGAGTGGGTGAAGGTAGGATAGAGTGAATGAAAAATATTTTCTTCTTCAAAATGAGATAAAAATATTTTTCACTCTTTTTAATTAAACATTTTTTTTACCGATAAATATTTTTCAGTTAATCAATTTTATAGTATTATCAAGCACCAAAAAATTAAGAAAATATTTTACGGCAAACAAACAAAGCCTTAAGTACTTTGAAGAGCTAGATCAGATTTTATGAGTTGTTAGGCTATCCTCAATAGAGTCTCTATAATAGATCTCTATTTATTATTTTAGAGACTCATATAGACTCTATCTATCATTTTAGAGACTCATATAGAGATCAAGATCAATTTTAAAGATCCACTTAGAGATCAAGACAAAAAAACTGTTTTAGAGACCCATTTAGAGGCCAATAAATAAATTAAAAAAATCCTCAGTAACGGTCTCTATAAAATTGAGTCTCTATATTGTGTTAATTTTAATTTTACATGGTAATTTAATTATACATTATTTTTTCTCGTATGTTACCTTTTTTTTAATTAATTATTATTTAGATTATCTTAACTTTTTTAACGAATATTTCAACCAAAAAATAAATAAATTGCAATGAAGATAACATTTAAATAATTAGGATTACGTTTAATTACATAATTGAATAAAAAAAACTAATTAAAAAGAAAAAAAATGATAATTATGTTGATTTATAATCAATTGACAACTTTATTCATAAAAACAACTATAGAAAAATATCTATATCTTAATTACAAAAAAAAAATTACAAGTATATTTTAAAAAACCTACAACTATAAAAAAAAGCTCAATTAGAATAAAAAAATTTATAAATTACAACTATATTAAAAAGAACAACTATTAAAAAAAATTCAATTACAATCAGAACAGTAGAATAAAACCTAAACTAAAAAAAGTATAATTTAAAAACATAAAATAAATAAAATTAAAAAATAAAATAAAATACAAAACCCTAATTAAAAAAAGTATAATTTAAAAGCACTAATTAAAAAAACCATAATTACAATAATGTAATTAAAAAAAAACTAAATAAAAAAACCCTAATTAAATATATATAAAAAACATAATTACGAAAAAAAACAAAAACAAAAACAAAAACCTTGATATAAAACCCTTTTTCCTCACTTAATCCGCCAAACCAACACCCCCCCCCCCCCCCCCCCTTTCCCCTTCCCCTGCCCCCCTCCCCCACCCCCACCCACACCCACCAACCACCACCACCACCACCACTTCCTTCTTCTTCCCTTCCCTTTCCCACAAACCCCACCTCCCTTCTCCGGTGCCACCCCACCACCACACACTATAATTAATTTTTTTTTTATGTCACTTCTCGCTTCCCCCACCCCTGCTTCCTTACTTTCCCCACCCCCTTTCTCTGGTGCCACCCCACCACCACTACACATTTTTTTTTTTTTTCTGTGAATACCTTTTTTTTTTAGATTTCAAACATCTCAAACGACTCTTTTGTCAGATCTGTTGCATTTTTTTTTTCCAGATCTGACTTTTTATTTTTTTGTTGAAGATTGTGCATTTTTAGAGACTCCATTTTGTCTTTTTGTATAGTTTCTATTTTTTTTTTTAACAAATTTATTGAAGAAAATAGAGATTATGTGCTATTTTAGATACTCAAAGCTTGACTGATATTATTTTTGTACCAAAAACTATCAAATAGTATTTTAAAGACCCCCATTGGTATTAATTTTTAATCAATAGAGTCTTTAAAAATAGTAATTATTGCTGTTTAGAGACTCAATTAAAGATGCCATCAAGAATTAAACTGTCATTTGTACATATATATATATATATATATAATGGAAATTCTACTTTTACTATTTTAGCTTTATGATCTGTAAATTAATTTTTTTTTTTCAAATGGGTATTAGCCTTTTTACCGAGTGTAATAAAGGTCAAACTTTGATCTAATTGTTGAATTATTTTACTCAACCATTCGATATTTCTTTTTAAATTCAAGTATTTGATTTTTAAAATTATAAAAATACTTTTGTAAAATTTTCAAAATATATTTACTTATAATTGGGTTGTCTCAATGAAGTATTTTCCAAACTATTATGACTCTTAATCTACACTTTCTGTAATAAAAAGATACGTTTTAATACGTGGTGGATGTAAATGGGGGGAACTAATCTAGAAAAATATTTAAAATCTTATGTTTTTTTTTAAAATTAATTTTCTATGTATTTTTTTAAAAAAATTAATTAGTTTTCACTAAAAAAACTAATATACTCGTATACTTGAAAAATTATGTATTTTAACATCCACTGAAAAAAATTTATGGACCCGCCCTTGATTTCAGTCACCTTTTCTTAACAATTGTCAACTATTCCATGATCAGACTGTTATTGGCCTTTTCTTTTTCTTTTTCTTTTCTCCTAGAAAAATAAAGTATTTCATTGAAACGCAAAACTAAAAAACAGTTTAAAAAAGAACCTATTTAGAAACCAGAAAGATCATCCTTTATTGGTCTTTTTACCCAATGTAATAAGAATCAAATGTCGGTTTCATTGCTGAGTTATTTGGTTAGATTATTCTATACTTTTCTATAAATTTGAATGTTTGATTTGAATACTTAAAATTTATAAAGATAATCCTATAAAATTAGGAAATATCCTTAACTCTGATTTCATTACACAAACAAGTATTTTTCCTGCAATAAAATTTGCTTTGTGTTAGCCAGTAGTTGCCAATACTTAGGCGTGGCTTTTTTTTTTTTTTTTTAAAGTTTAATTTAAAAGGAGGTCTAACCGATTTTTTATTATAAGTTACAGCGACAGAATAGTTATGAAGCTATTTGCTAACCATTTTCATATTTCACCCATTTTATCCCTTTTTACAAGATCAAGGAGAGGTTACGGGAGATGGTCCACTTTCACACTACCAAAGGCTTGGTTAAGCTCATAATTGACAGAATTATAAGCTTACGGGAGATGGTCCCCTTGTATATTTATTTGTTTTGCGATATACATGAACGAGGCAGAACTCCAGATTAATTTTCCTTTTTGGCTCCGATATTGCTTTCATTCACTCTTTCTTTGTGTTTTCTCTCTTTTCGAATCAACAAATTACTAATCATCTCGAGACACAAGTATGAATTTGATCCAGAGGACAGGTGATATGTTACTCTCCTCCAACTACCTCATAGACTATGACTTTGATCTATCTCAAATTTCCATCAAAACTGACCACAAAAACAAAAATCAAAGACACATAACATATTAACTCGTGTTAATTTAATGGTGAAATACTTATTCAAATTAAAGAGATTATTCTTCTAGTGCCTATCTCGAGAAACCTTTAACATAATTAAATTTGAATTATACTTTTTTTTAGATATAGTTAGGTATTCTGAAATTTGAATATTAATTTAATTCGAAAAACTTTCTTAAAGTGAAAAAAGAAAATAAATCATATAAAAAATTACGATAGTAGATAATCCATATAAGAAAATGAAACAAAATTGAGACAACATAGTGTTCATATCAAATTGCATCAACAACTATACAAAACTACAATACAATCCCACTAGATATAGAGGGATTAATTTTTCAACCAAAGAAGTTGGGATCATAGCCATTGCTAGAAGTTGCAAGGATGTAATAGGCCACAATATGTCCAATAGATCCCCATGCAAGAACATCAACAATGTTAAATCCAACAGGGTCATTAGACTTGAGTAGGCTAACATATTCCTTAGCTCTAGTGTCACCAGCCTCAAAGTGTGTCACACCATTCTGCTCAGGCACTTGTTTAGCAACATTCTCTCTTTGAAAGTTGAAGAACACAAACCTTCCCAAGAACAATGACAGCCCTGTGCTCAAGCTGATGACAAGAGATGGATTCAACTCAGCTTTTACAACATGACTTGTGTTGAGCCTTATCTTCTTGGTGGTGATAGGCTTGGCTGAAATGGTACTCTTGGTGAGGAAAAAGTTGGTGTCCGTTGGCTTGTTAAAGGGTCTAAGGCCTTGGAAAGTTGGGGTGAAGAACAAAGTGGAAGCCATGGAATTGAAGAAGGGCGTGTGTTTTTTTATCAATGGAAGAAGTGTGTGTGTGTGTGTGTGATGTTAGAGTATAGATTGATCAAAAGACATGATGTGATTATAGTTTTTCTTCAAAGGGTAGGGGAACAAATAAAGAGATTTGTGAGGAGGGAAATGAGTGAAGAAAGATTTTGAATGCTGAGTTGGCTTTGTGTTATTGGTTCTTAATGGATTGCAGATTCTTGGTGCCTCTTATTCTTAGCCGAACCGGGAAAAAAAAATAATACAAAAAGAATAGGGGAAAATATAAGATGGATAAATATAATATCTATATCTATATATTTGTTGTTTTATAAGTAACAAGATAAAACGAGAAAAAAAAAAAAAAAGAGTTGGTCCGAATTGAAGATTTGATAGGTAAGAATGGAATGAAATGGTTTGAATATAATAAAAAATAAGTTTGGAGTCCTTAAAAGAAGGGAAAGAAGAAGCGAAAATCTGGTGATAGAACGTCAGGTAAAAGAAAATTTGAAATGAAGTGAATGAAAATAATAATAATACATGATTTTATTTATATGACATTAACAAAGAACAGAAAATTAATATGGTATCGTAGATGTGTTGTATCATTGTTAAGGATGACAAATAGTTTGTTGCTTGAAAAAACACACAGCGAGGATCCGTGACACAATGCTAGAGTTGCGTGTTTGATTCATGTTCAAAACCCCCAAAAGGACTGGTCCATTTACTCTTTTTGCACTAATTTTGAGCTGCAATTTGTCAATATATAGGCAACATACACTGATGATAGCTATTGTTTTTATTTTATTTTATTATTATTAATCCTTGAGATTTTGTATACACGAGTCTCTTACATCTCTAAATTATCTTTATTTAGCTTAAATCTTTAATTTGTTCAGCAGAAAAAATATTATACATATCGTCTACATAATCACGAAGTCCAACAAATAGATTAATAGTAGTATATCATACTCTGGATTGACCGGCTAGGCTGACCGGTTGGTGTTAATGATGTTAATAAAAGAGTGTGTAATCGAACTACAAAAGCAGCAATCCACCTCCCGTGTGTTTTCCCCTATTTGTACCGCAAAAAGGGTGTGTGTAGGAACAATGTTTTCATCCTAATAACAAGGTCCTTAAATCGAATCCTGTCCCTGCAGTGGAACATTGTTCACCCATCTACCAATGTCTCTTGACTCTTAACAAAATTATAAAACAAAACCATCTAGGATCGTTGAAGCCTGTCCGCCACCATATATTCAATCAATTACCAAACGGATAGCTTCAGATGCCTTCACTTGGTTACATTCATGATCATTTTGAAGACTCTGAAGCGAAGACACTCCCCAATGGTGGTAAACTGGTGAACTTTGAACGGATCCTGTCTAGCACGCTCCCTTGTTCTGTGATCACAATATTTTCACCAGTAAATCAAGCTGGCGTAGATTATCACATTTCTTATCTCTTGCACCTGGAACAAGGTAAGAATTCTTATCAAAAGTAATAATGAGAAAGAACTATAAAGATATACATCTAGATAGCTTGCAGTTAGTTATAATCAGTTCCACTGTACTGTTAGCATTAGTTAGTTAGAGAGCTTGACTGCCAGCTAAGCAATAGCTGGCAGAGTTAGTTAGATACCTCAATGTATCTTGTGTACATCTATAAATAGATCATTCAATTGTGTAATCATATTCAATCAATGAAATCATTTCTCTTTTCTCTCAACTCTCTCCTCACTCTCTCAGTGCTACAATGAGTTTACCAAAATTTGAAAAGAATCAGAAGTCATGGGGGTGTTTTTTTTAATTTAATCGCACAACAGAGAAAAATGACCACATGAATGATCTTAGTTTGAGTTTTTAAGAATAAAGAATTCAATTTTACCCGGGTATGGATCGCCATAGGCCAATGTTTGTGTCGTCTTAGACGTAAACTCTAACACACAACTTCCAAAATCGATAACAACTGCATCGCCATTCTGAAAAGGAAACATATATAGTTAATGTTTGGCATTAGGAAACTCTTTAACATTAATAGGAAAAACCATACCTCATCCAAACAAATGTTGCTAGTGTTTAGGTCATTATGCAAAGCAGATTGCCAACGGCAAGTGTGTAGCATATGGATTCCATAAGCCACCTGCTCCCCAATCTGTAGTGTCCGACGCCAATTTAGTCCTACATTAAATAGAAATTATATGTTAACAGACACAATGACTAAAAACCATTCAATCACATTAAAACGATTATTAAAAAAATAGGTTTTTAACTAATCAAGGTTTCAGGTTTCCTTTGATAAGATTTTCAATAAATTGCTTATTGAGTATTCAATTTATACCATGGAATGTTGCCTCAAGCGTCCCTCCAGGGTAAAATGGAGAGATTAAAAACCTTCTTTTTGGTTCTTCATTATTAGTAGCAAATCCCACCAATTGTACCAATCTATCATATCTTGCAGCTTCCATCACAAAGTGTTCAGCCTGTTCAAATGTCATACAGCAAAACTTTGTCAAATGTAGTAAATCAAAAGATATCAAGAAAATTGTCAAAACAGCCATAATTCAAGTCTTATAGATTTCTTACTTCAAACATTCCACCATTCATCAGATTGCAACCCTTCTCTCTGGTTAAACCTACACGATCGTGCACCAGCAGATTGCGACTTCATCAGAGAGCAAGTGGTAGCCAGGATCTTAAAACTCTCTCCTACATACCAAACTTCAGAACAAGTGGCAGATCTTTTTACTAAAGCTCTCTCAAAGGACAAGTTCTACTATCTTAAAAACAAGTTGCCCCTCTCTCTATTGAGGCTCAGCTTGAGGGGTGCTGATATGATAGCTTAGTCTAAGCTAGGATTAGAAACTGAATATGTATCAGCTATACTATAGAGATATAATCTCTACCAGCTGTACATATTCAGTTTATTCTCTCTCTCCTTTCTCTCATTATCTTTACACAAATCATTATCAATCAATAAAAGAACATTTTCTCTCTAGAATATCTCTCTCTAGAAATTCTATCCAAACATATTAAACTTTTAGAATAGAGTACGAATTGAATGCATCTTACGTAAATCTCTTCGGCTGCGACGGAATCGGTCTGCTAGGCCAATTAAATTCGAGTGGGAGCTCAATATTCTGTACACCCAAGATGTTTTGTCCTGTAAGAAGTTAAATTCAAAATCAAACCATACTGTCGTGATGTATAAAAAATTCTAATACTAGTGATAAAGTATAACAGTTATAGACATTGTAGAGATAGTTTCCTAATGTACTCTAGCAGTAACCATGGAAAGAGTTAGGCAGACTTAGTATCAATGAGTCAGTTCTGAGTCTCAAGGCAGTTAGGATTAGTTAGAGATGACAGTTGTACGAGCACTCACCAACAATACAATTGCGCTCAAGATTGGACCAATAACTTGTGCATCCAAAAAAGAAGCTCGTAATCTACATAAAAATATATATAGTTATTTATAAGAAAAGCTTAAACTTAAATCTTAAGTCCAATAAAAGATAACGAAGGTTTTATTTCACTTACTCATCTCCAAAAAAGTATCTCCTCGCACCAAGCTTTTCCGCCAAACATTTGCAGGCCGTTATAGGAATATTCCCAAACTTTTACACGGAAAAAAGTAAGTATAAGTAGGCTTTTTCAACACAATGCAATATTTCAGTCAAGATTGAAATATCATGCCTTGTTCTCTATCAACTGCTTATCTCCCTCATCTCCTTGAGCATTATCCTTGTTCACAATTGCAAATTCAACTACCTCTCTCAATTTTTGAGTTGACCTCACAAAGTCATCATCGGGAGTTTCTTCTTTAGAAACATCAACTTGAGATAACGAATCAAGTAGTTGCTTCGAGTTGTCATGCAAAGCATCGCCCAATCTCACTCGCAAACCTGTTACAGTTAACAGCATAATATAGAAAACTAGAAGAATATCAACCTATAGATTGAAAAGAATATCATATACCTCCATGAGTTTGCTGCAAAGTGATGTGATATTTTTTGTGGATCCCACAATGTGCAAACAGCATGATTGACTCCCAAGAGTCTGTCGGAATACCTTCCTTTATCTTAGCAGCAAAGAAGGTCACTTCAATTCTGTGTATATGAACATTCATAAGTGATATAAATATAAGAATATAGAAATAATAAGTCAGTAAAAGATGCACATAAAAACAAGACAAGTTTATAAAAAAAAACACAAGTTTTATGCCTTCCAAACTCTACCTGCTTTGCTCCCCTCCTCCTGCTGCTGCGGGTGAGATCGGATCAAAATCCATGCTACCTGAAGTAATAGATGATCAAAAGATGAATACTCATTATGATAGGAAAATGTTATATGCCTAAAATCCTCCACACATACATACATGAGGCAATTACATGCATTAAGTGGCATACATATTTGTCCAAAACAAAAAAGTGTGGCATACATATGTTGAACTAACTGTATCATAGAGGGTGAGTCAACTCAATCTACTCGGTAAATGACACAAAAATCATGAAGAGGTTGAAGAGACGAAGCCTATTGTCCTTTAGCTACTTAGCTTACTAGGGGCTGAAGAGGTTAATTTATTATTAAAATACAGAAGAAAAAATATTATTAAAATACAGAAGAAAAAATGGATTACTCAAAATAAATTTATAATCATTCTTTTGATTGAGATACTATATGTCATTACTTGACATTCACAATTCTTTTGCATAAATACCTCCTTTCACAACTAATCAAAGTGGAATCAAGAGATTTTTTAGTTTCAAAACATAATTAAAAGTTATATTTAGAGATCTTTAATTACTATTATATATGAACATTCGATAATAGAAAAATTATGCGATCCCAACTACACAAAGGAGTATTCCTTTTTCCACAGTAATTGTCATATACAATGATTTTAGTCAAATTTATTTTAAATGCTTAAGACTCAATTACTATTGTATAATATTATTTTTTCCTATGTTGAAGAACTCCTTAGTGATGCATCTGTTAGCAATCACATGGAACTCAAATCTGCCGGGGAATGAATAGATTATGGCTAGTAAATCTAAGCTGAAGGAGATAAAAGCCGAACCTCTCTGTTATCGAAGTAATGAGCAGAATGATGAAGAAACAGCAGATGATCTCTTGCCAACACCACAACGCCGAGGAAGGAGGGCCAGGAAATCTCGAGTCTTTAAGAAAATCTAAAGATTGCAAAAATCAAAGATAGGATCAAGTAGACTCCTATTCGCCTTTAATAGTAATGCGCTACCTGGATTGTGCAACCTAACTGTTGCACAATAATCTCACAATCTTGCATATTGATCAAATGCATCCCCATCAACTATTTTCAAAGCCACTTTTCTCGCTCTCCTCACTTTGAATTTGCTACATTCAACCTGCACCTTTTCATAGATCTTCTTTTGCAACTCAATGGTTGTCTCATTGCGGTTGTCCCTAACATATTTTGCAATACTCTGCCCAATATAGTTATGGTTAGCAAGACTGTTATCCAATCTATGTCCACATTTATGGCTCCCATCTAGTGCCTTAACCATGTATGCTTCAGTGCCATTAACAAGAGATGCATTTATTCTTCATGTACAACCATTTGTTTTCTTATACTTACATCATGCTCGAACTCTCTCATTTTTCACAAATTCTATATCAATCCCTAAGAACTTTCCTATACTCTGCAACTGAACTAAAAGTCAATCCAACTTCCATCTCAAATCACTTCATTTTCACCTTATCTGGATTGAAAATTGGGAATGGGTCTGCCTCATCATCAGAACTCTTTACACTTGTCAAATCTTCACTTTCAAAATCACTATAACATCGCTCTTCACCATTAAAGGCTGACTCCGCTAGGCAAGAGGACCACTACTGGGATTATTCAACTACTAACTGATGACCAAGGGACTACTCTTCCTCCTCCACTACTAATATTGACTGACCTGTTGATAGGATAGCAGAGGCAGTTGAGAGTATATCCGGAGAAAGAGAAAAAACCTATGCAGCCGTAGGGCACACAAAGAGCTCGTTCCGTTTTTGAACCAAGTCTTATTGCACTAGCCATCTTTCATGGAAGGGGGAATCTGAAAGTATAAAGTATAGAATAGAAGTGAACGCCTTTCTACTAGAAGGAAGGCTGGCGTCCAGAGGCACTACTAGGAATAGGGACAAGGAATGACTCCACTTTAGAAGATTCTAACCGTCTAGCGGTTTTCTTTTCTTGGAAAGACAAGCTTGAATTAGCTCGTGCACACACACATGGAACTTCTTACCGCCAGGGAGGGTTCTGGATCTAATAAGCAGAAATTGCTAGTCTCCTTTGAAAGCGGGGTTGCCTAAGAAAGCGCCTTTTCCTACTACTACTAGTAGAATGCCGGTTTTTGTCACTTTTATTTGAGTTGATGAGGTGATCTGATCTCGCCTCTAGGCAGGTCGAAGAGAAGGTTGTTATCACAGTCCTACCGCCGAATACAACAATTAGACTGCTCTGTTAGGAAGTGCTTTATCCCAGACATTCTCGGGTCTAAGTTCGCTAGACCGAGCAGTAAAGAAGACGTATGTAGCGGTAGGCAGTTATAGACATATGGGGTCCATTTCCTATCTTCCCCGCCCTTGGTTACGAAACCGCACTCCAGGGTCGGTCCTTTCGCCTGGCCACCACCCACAGGGGACAAGGCCTTCTTCTCCAGTCGCGGATTCTCCACCGGTTCTTCTTCGGCTTCGGATGTAGATGTGTCTGCTGAAAGCCTAGGTTTACTATTATATATATAGCCCAGAGTAATTACTTCTGGAACCAAATTTCATATATCCTTCTTTGTGAAGCGGAGACAGGTTAAGATGTGGTGGTGTCCGCCGCTCATTCACATTGCTGAGGGTATGCCGTGCCATTTGCCTTAGACTGGGGGTACTACTTCAGACAAGCAAACAAGGCAGGTTGAAAAGGTTTTTTTCCTTCCATTCCTCTCCCTATCGGTCGAGTTACTTCATACCTTGTTCTATCAAACAAGCTTGTAAACACCTTTCCCTTGGGCTTGGAAATCGATAATAAAGAAAAAAACTGGAAAAGGCCGGACCAGGCATCCTTAGATCTTTCGTTTGGACCAAGGAAGAAGAGGGCCGAGGCAAAGCGCGAACCCGCCGATCGATCCACCGACCTCCATGTCCAGCAGTAGCCCTATGAGGTACCGCTCAAGCCAAGTAGCACGGTCTTCGGGAACAAGCAAGGGGCGCGAAAGCCATTGCGCTAATGCGCATCCGTTTTCTTTCTCGTTTAGGCTATCTAATAGAATAGAAAGGGATTTAGCAACGAAAACACTTTTCACCTTATTTAAAAAAAGAGTTCCGCTTGACTTGAAAGTCTGTCCTGCTTCAGAGCAGATGAAAGAGATTTAGTCAACTCTTCGAAAGTACTCTTGGGTGAGCTAGTCTCAATGAAATCTTTGTCTTGCAGAAAGGTAGATGATTACTTGAACTCCAGTTTCAGGGCAGGGTGTAAGGCAAGGGGATCTTGAATCAAAGAATTCCTATCCGGCAAGGAAAGTAGAAAAAGTATGATTCTTGCTCTTCTTTAGCGGTATCAGCTTTCGGGTAGTGGTAGGTTCAGTCAAGTTTGGTGGTATCCTTTTTTTTTTTTTAGTCGTTTTGATCTCAGCCCAACGCGGTAAAGAATAAAGAAGTAGGCCGATCGATCCCACACAGAGTCACTTCTTTAGCGCTTGTTCGGAATAGAATAAGCTTTTCTTGTTCAAATCAACTCTTCCCGCTCTCTTGTGAGTTCAAATCTTTTCTGTGGTGAGGTTGACTGGTTCACTTTCCCTTCGCCCCTTGAATCTATCTATTCTGGCTATAGAGCATGAATGATTCTTGCTCTTAGTGAAATCCCTTTAGATTAATAGAAGACAGTTCTAGCAGAATCCTAAGAAGACTTGAACCTGGTACTTACTCCTAAAGCAAGCATTTCCCTTGCATCTGCTATTCCCTCTTCAAGAAGTTAATCCGGATCCTCATCCTCATCTCTTGAACTCTCAGCTGATTCAGTAGGAGCCATTCTTTCAAGTCAAGCTCTTATTGGTGACATCTTTTTTCTCTTTCCTGGTAAAGCTATTCAAAGCCCCGGAAAACATAGTCAAAAGGGAAAGCGAAGCTTTGAGTGACAGAGATTCCGATTCAACTTCTCCCACGGGGAAATCAAGCCTTTATAGTGAAGCTAGCCTATTAGGTGCTATATAAGAGCTCTATGCTATCTATGGAATAGCGGTCAGTGCTGCTTGATTGACTGCTTGAAAGTTTGAACCAAGTCTTGGAATCGGCATTACCGTAGCTAGGATAGATGCTATTTCTCTTGTTTAACTGTGACCAAGAATTACCAACGTTGAAGAAGTTGCCTTTGGTGGTCTCGTACTTTAAGTAGAAGATCCCCGAAAAGTCACTTAAAGGGCTTCTCTTTCTAAGTCTTTTTGAATAGAAAGAAGAATGTAGGCTGTCAGATAGTGAAGTTCGAAGGGGCAAGAATTGCTCTCTTGTCATAGTTCTCTTATCCGCTGTTGGTGCTTTAGGTTTAGTACGGGCAATAGGAATAGGAAAGGCCCTAACCTAAGAAGTTCCCTTTCTCTGGAGTTGAGTGATCTTTCTCTTTTTACGATTCCTGTTAGCGTTAGCGAATCTGCTGCGCAGATGTTTGAAGGCGTAACCGCAGTTATTGATTGAATCCGCATCTGGAAGCAGTTTTCACGCGTCGAATTTCTCTTTCAAAAGTAAAGAATGACGTAGGTAGACTAGAAGGAAGAGTTTCAGGCTTAAGGCATAGTAGCTCTATTGCGGCTACCTTTGCTATGTCATCCGATGCTGTTCACAAAGCTGCTATTACTATAGACCCGGCCATTCTCCGACTTAAATGATTTAGGAGTGACAGAAGCAAGCTAACAAGTCAGGTAAGAAGGTTAGTAGACGAAAGAGAAGAACACCGGGGAACGATGAAGTTAGCCCATGCTTCAAGGTCGGATGATATCAGTTCTCTTTACCCAAGAAGCTCGGGGGAAAGCTTTGCCAGCGAACCTTTAGCTGCTCCTACCCCTCCAGTGCTTGCTATTGTGCTTCTCTCCTTACTTTACTCTATCCTGATTCTAGCGAAAGTTCCTCGAGGATAGGACCCTGAAAGAAGAAGGGAAGGTTAGCCTACGAAAGGAGGCAAGGGAATGGGGAGAAGGGAACAGAAGGAAATGTGGGGCTTTCTTCTATCTACTTCGTTCACTTTCTTACTTCACCTTGACTTACTCACTGGAATGATTAATTCATTGGAACCCTTTGAACCTTCCTTCCTTGGCTCACTACTTTCTTGTTTTGATCCTTAGGATCAAGTTAAGGTAGCTCTAGAGCTACACAGAAGCCGAAAGGAAAAGAGATGCTTACGCTATGCGTGGTCAGAGGGCTATTCTTCTATTGATTGGGCAAATGAAAGAGCTAGTTCTGCAGCTAAGTCTACTCGGTGGTTGCTTTTTCTTTTTTATCCCCAGCCAGGCACCTTCCCAGCGGGTCAAGGTGCTTCAAGGCTTCATGTACAGGGAGACAATAACTTCGATTTACTGCTGTATGTCTCATTCGCGCCAATTCGGCTATCTTCAATCAAGGTATTTTCCACGAGATTTCTTTACTACTGTTTGTACCTCTAGTGGACGCTTTTGAATGGCGAGTAGTATTGGTTAGTTTAGGCAATCCGACCTCTTCCTCTAGAAAGGTGTAGATCGAAATTGATCTACTTCCTTCTATCTATGAGATTGTTAGGCAGATGGATTAAGCAAGTGCAGACCCGCGCCACCAGCAGCACAAAAGAGTGACCGACAAGCGGAATAAGCCCCGACAGATAACTCAATTGAAAATGAATTCAAAAACGAATGGTCAGCTCGGTTAGAAGAATGGAATTCGTTGGAAGTCTTAGCTAGCTTTAAGTTAGGGTCTCAAGATAACTGTTGGCAAGCCTTTATCCTTTCTATGGTCGGGCTCAGACTTGCCCGTTCAAGGAAGACTACAAAGACAAACTTTTTAAGCAAGCATCATTTAGATCGATAAACTCCAATCAAATAACCTAAGGGACAGGATTTCTCATCTAGAAGAATAGAATGTTCTTTGTTTGGAAGTATAAACTGGCTGAGAATGTCCGGAAGAAAGTTTTTCCTTTCTACCGCGTTATTTACTGGACTAGAGGAGCATTTTAGGAATTTGAGGTATCGCTTGTGATAAGGATGAAGTCTCATTCATATAGTAATGTCCTTAGCTTGCGCCCTATTTGAGACAGAGACTAAGGCAGGTTTGGAACCCTGTCCTATCACCTTTATCAAATCCATAGCTCTCTTCGTTAGTGCAACTGTCCTATTCCTACCATTAGAATATATATATTTCTTGTGTCATATCTAAAGTTTCGGATATCAAAGTGGACGCTATCCTATATGAAGAAAGAGTTTGTTGACCTTAGGAGACTCATCTATTCATTGCTAGGGAAGTGCGGTCAAAGGTTTCTACCTGTGACTAACTTAGTGTGCTTTTGGTAGCAGCAGCCATACCAACAATCTATCTTTCGTAAATAAGCACTTGCATTACAATGCGAGATCTGCCAAGCTAAACTCAATCACAACCCACCGGCTCAAACACAAACAAAGGTTGGATCGGTTCACTGAACACGAACAAAATATAGCAAGTACTCTATCAATTAGGTCAACGAAAGCATTTCTAGCTATAAAAGAGCAGAGTTATCGAAATTGAACTCTTTTCCTAAGTAAGAAGGGGTTGGTTATTCCTCTGATTGTTAATAGAATAGCCCCAAAGTATTTGGGTCTAAGGCAAATAAACAGTTCTGATGGTAAATACATACGAGGCATAGGAAAAAAACCCTCTTTTCCCGATCCCGAGCTAGGGACTAATTCACGTACGTAAAGGGAAGGGTAGTGGGTGGGGTATGTTTTTCACTCTGTATTTTAGTACGTCAATAGATGAGTAAAGCGAAAGGACTACCCACTAATAGGCACGAGAGGTTAATAATCCAGGGGAGCATGTAATTGAATAAAATAAAAACCATACCAAGCTTTGGGTGCATTTATTATATCTGATTTGGCTCTCGGCCTGACCTTTTTACTTTTCCTACTGCCAAGTCAAAGCTAAGACCGCTAATGCTGCATCAATGAATGGGAGTCAGCAAACCATTCTCAACAGAAGGCAGATAAGACTGAGCCATACTTATCCTTACATACCCCCGCTCTTGAGGCAACTCCAAAACCAAAAGCCAGAAAAAATCAGCAAGAGTGATACACTTTCCTAAAGCAACTGAAGGCATAGTGCGCTTAGACGAAAGTAGGTAAATCAATTCCATGCCTTAAGCATAATGACAGTAACACATCCACTAAATACAATAAGGAGAGATCCCGGGAAAGCGAAAGCTGTGCTTTCCTGTCACTATTATTTCTCTTACCCGGAAAAAGCCGTGAGTCAGATTCTCATTTGTAGGCCCTAGAGGGATTGGTTCCGAGGACTTTGGCTACCGATTCAGTATGAATTCACTCTGCTACTAGTTCGATTTTCACTAAGCCGAATCTCTTTTTTATTTCAATGGCAGCGTTATGTCTAAACAGGAGGAGGAAGATCTCATTTGTCCAATCCACCTCACAGTGTCATTTCCTTCTTTTTTTTTTCACGCGCATAACCTATTCTATCAAAGAGCCAAAGGTCCCATGTTGGGGGAATCCTCCTAGTTAGCGCTCCGCTGTTCCCACGGATATTTCAAAGAGCCTAAATCCAATAGCAGATAAACAAGTAAGACCGCTAATGCCACATCAAACTCCTCTTGTTCTGGCATATGCCTCTTCTTCTAAAGATAGAATGCCCTTGCCCTTCTTCTTGCACCTCGTGCAGCCTCTTCGTGCATTCTTCCTAAGGCTAACTGCGCATTTGATGCCTATTCTCTTACTATTGATTCAATCTCCTATTCCGTTTAAGGCACCTAGTCGCAAACAAAGGCAGCTTCTTCTCGAACAGGCCATTCAATAGCATTTGCCCCTCTTTCTGTGGCAGTCGAACTAACAACCTTTTCTGATTCACTATTTCAAAAGTGCCTGAGAAGGAAGATCGATCATATATTATATATGCTAGTTATTGCCGATCTTGGGGCATTAAGAATTGAATCGCTTCTTCCAGCTCTGGATAGGCGAAATTCTCTCTTATAAATTGTGCTCTTCTTTCAGTTGAATGATTTGCCTTGTCCTCTTCTGATTCAACCTTGTCGGTGCCCCCAAAGAAAGAGGCCCCACATCTCAGTTCCTTACTAGGCGTGCCTTATCCTATTGCTACTGCTACTACTACATCCCTCACTACTGCAACAAGGGAAGGTGCGGAGTGAAAGGGGCATAGCGGGGCGACGGTTTTAATTAACTGTCCATTGTCTCATGATTCATCTGTCCATCTTCGATTTCTTGGTATGGTATTTGACGTCGCTAGTGAGCTCGGTTTGAGAAGGTCGATTGCAAGATGGTGCTGACCCTGCCTTCGAAAAGCCCTTTTTGGCCCCGTATGAACACTAACAGAATCCCGATGAATAAAAAGCGGAGCAAGAACATCATTCAAGTGGGAAGTAGTGCTGGCTACTCTCTCTCTTCTATTATAAAATTCATAGTTAGATGCGTGATCTATTCTATTTATTATACGTGCACCAAAGGAGCGGTAAGAAGACTTGCTTTCTGTCTCGCATGGATAAGAGTCAGTTGCATACCTGGCTTGCTTGGAGAGTGAAAATCCTTACGCGGTAGATCAATAGCAGTGGATTCAATCATTTACCTTCTTTCTTACTTTCATGCCCTACTTTCCTGAGATAGAGATCCAAACAAAAGCTGAATGCCCGAAAAAACAAAGACAGATTCAAAAGTAAAATGCACCGGGATCATTTGTTGATATTTCTCTTGAACGGACAGTGGAATTACGGTATAAACGATCAAGTCAACCATAGTCCTGCTACTAAGACTAAGTCATGAACCAATGCGACTAGAACAACTTATTTTATTCGGCGCAATGAGTCTAGCTAACCCAATCATGCCGTACCCGCCTGAGCCTTCTCGTTCAAGTTTATTCTGCCCGGTAGTAATGTTTGATAGAGGAAATGCCAAAGCAAGGTTGACTGAATAAAGGAATCGACTAGAACCCCGTATTCGTATTCGCATTCTCTTTCTCCGAATGCTTCAAGGAAGGCTAATAGAAAGAAGTACCCGAGCAAGAAAACTTTTTCGCACTCAATCCCCTGCTTGTTTTCTCACTTATTACTAGCAACTCCTCCTTTACACCTGAGAACAACCTAATCTTTTTCACAGCAAAGCATGAAGAGTCAAAAGAGTTCACATATGTTGAGAGCTTGCAGGCAGAAGAGGAACTAAAAGCTGTCCGATCCAATGCAACCTCATTCACTAGATGAGGACCTTCAAAAAATGCGAAAGTGGGTAAGTGGGTTCCTTCTTTTCTTACCCTTACATAAAAAGGGAGTAACTTCTATGAGGGACGCCGTGCGACCCAGCATGGGAAAATCCAATTTCCCTGGGGCGGGTAAGTCCTGGCATCATGAAGTGAACTAGACTGGCTTCGGTCTCTCTCTACATGAAACACCCGAGCTTCATACAGGGTCTCATTAGGTTCTTTCCCCGGTCTTGCCGGCTCACCTCGACATTCAAGATTAGCCCCTAATCCGAGTGAGGGTCACTCCTTTCGTTCCACTCGGGTTCTGTTCTATTAGTGGAATCCCCAAAAGCGGAAGAAGCGAAATGGTAAAGGTCCCTTCCCTCAGTTATTTCTTTGCCTTCTCTTACCAATGGTTTTTTAAAGACTGCTTCATCCCACCATCTTCATCCTATCTTCATGTCCTATAATCTCTGCTGTTGAAGCTATTGAGAATCGCCTCTTTGACACTACCAGATCAGCATCCGCTAACTCTCCAGGCTAAGCCAATAAGATCGAATAAGATGAAGTTTCATGTGCTTTCGGGAAATATCAACAATATTCCAAAAAGAAAAAAAATGCAACCCCCAAAAAGAGCTCAGGGCATGAGATGCAGCGGTTAGGTCCCTCTTGTCTTCTGCACCGGTTCCTGATTCAATTGCCCAAGAAAGGGCTATGCGAAAGGTTGCTTCAATATTTCTTTCGGCGGGTAGTTTTCGTTGAGAGCGAGGACCGAACGGATGGAAGAGGCACGTGACTGGTTGGACGCTGGGGAATAGAGGAGGGTTTTCTAATCATACAACCACCAAAAATGAGTAGTATTTGGTAAGGCCATAATGGAACGGAGAAAATAGAGTGGTTTCTTGAGCTCCTGGGCAAAGGTTTTACAAGAGGCGAGCGGGTGGGCTACGAATAGGCTAAGGCCGGCTATTTCACATTTCCCGTTCTCCTTATTAGCTAAGGATGGAAAATCCGTGGCATACCTTCATCAATCAGGCAATTAAAATAGCGATGGTTTTTTTCTCTTTGTGAATTCGAATAGAAGGTAATGGATAGTTATAAAAAAAGCCCCTTCGTACTAGATTTTCTAAGACGGCTCCTTTTTAACCATTTCTTGCAGGTGACGAATGATGGATGGTTCTAAATCTATCGCGAGGTAAAAAATCATGAGGATTTGATCAGCCCGGCTAAAACTTGCCTGTGTTAGCAGCCGGCTACCTTTTCCTATATTGGTAAGCAGAAGTTCGGAAGTGGTGGTCAAGTACAAAGGATCTTTTTTCATCCTTAACGAGATGATACTGTACCTCTTGATCTAAACCAGAATCAGGGAAGATGATCCACCGATGCTGACCAACCACGGTGGGGTCTATTCCATACCATGCCCTCAGGAGAAAGTCTAGTATAGTAAGGGCTCGCGCCTCTGGTGTCTGCTGCTAAGTCATACGTTCAATCGAGAGAGGTACATGCTTTCGGCTTTGAAGGAGTAGACGCCGTTGGAGTAAGGGCAGACGCCTTTTCTTCAACCATGTCTCGAAAGAAAGTAGCCAGGCTTCCTGCTATGAAAGTTGCAAGGTCAAGGGAGAAAAAGCAACTGGCTAACAATCCACTGAGCAAGATAGGTCAAGTTTAAGACTAGGAGTTTCCATTGGAGTTGGAGGCCTCATTTTTGGGACACCCATCAAAGCCATCCCATTCAATATGCCCCTACTTTATTGGGCCAAAGGTCTCTCCTTGATGGATCAATTGAACAACTTTACAGATTTTGAAATAATTCTGAACTGCTATAGAAGCGAACGACTTGATCGCGAACTATATTGTTTGTTTGACAAACTGACTCGAATCGATTGGGCTTCGTTCCAGATAGTGTAAAGTCATAAGCCTTTATTTCTCTTTGGATCTTCACTTGTCTACTTTCGTTCCATTCCTTTTCAACTCATTTTGGGTTCAACAATTTAAACACCGCGTCGGGCGGCAGATGGGTCTAAAGAACCGAACTGTCTCACCATAATTTCTTTCCGGTTAGCTAAACTTCTCTTGATAAATATACGTCTCACTTGAGTAGTAAGTCATACGAAACCTTAACAAATGTTGATCTACTAATTGATTCATGGAGGATCCATTGAAGAGTATCTGTTGTCCCGGTAGGGAAGAGTACAATATTTTCCAGCACCGATGCAATATGAAAGAGTCCTTTAGAATTCGTTAGAATACGAATGAGATCAAAAACGCTCTGCCGAGGCTCGAGTAAAGAGGTAATTGAACAGAGGGCCGTGGTTGGGTCTAGAGAGAGTGTAACAAGAAATTACACTGAATTATTCGCCAAGGCCATTACCGCCTATGATTCATAGGATTCAGAGATTGAGACTGATGAAATAACTTATTCAGATGCAGAGAGATCAGGATTCGAGAGATCGGAATCCGTAGTTTCGGGTGAAACGGGAAAAGTGGCTTACGATTCGTGAGAAGGACCCTCTCAAGACTGCCTTACCTGCCCGAGCTAATCTCCTTTGTTGATGAATCTCTTGTATCGTCGGCTTCCGCCAATTCGTATGTTCATTTTTATCCCCCTGTTCACTTGGGTGCCTTTGTTCAAGATGCCTTACACATGACGATATCAACAAACAAGTCTTGCTTCAAGTTTTGGAGGAAGGGCTATTAGGGCAAGGGCTTCAGTTAAATTAGCTTTTTTACCCCAGCCAATAAATTCGTTCGGCTAAGCCGGAAAGAGTTATCCAACTGGCTGAACGAAATAAGGAGCAAAAGCCGGATCTTCGAACTTAAGAGCAGAGAAAGCCTACTTCCTTTAGTACGGGATAGAGTTGCTCTTGATGCTTTAGGTGCAGCCAGTAAGGGCCTTAGCAATAAGATTAGGAATGGACCTACAGGAAGGGAGCAGGGAGAAGGCAGCGAAGGCTAGAAGAAAGAAGCAAGAGAAGAAGCATCTCTTCTTGTCTTGGTAGAATAGGGAAAACGGAAGTCAGCTAGTCGGAATATACTTTTGCCCTGGCTTAAAAGCCTAACTTGCTTGCTGTTGAATCGACTGTGGGAATTGGAAAGTCAACTAGAAGGAAGAAAAGAGCCCAAGGGCGATAGGCAGGAGCGAGAGTCTGATTTGGGTTCCGCTTTCACTGGATTACCTATTCTAAGGTCAGTGAGCCGAGGATAAGCTGGATGGAAGCTATAAATTGAAAAAAAAGACTAGAAATAGATCTCTAACAGGCTTTCTTTCGTTCCTGCTTTTATCTAAACAGTAGCTCACGACCCGATGTGGCCAAAAAAGGGCTTTTCTCGGCCCCGCTATGCTTTGGACAAAAAGAAAAAGTAGGAAGGAAGATTGAAATTCACTTTATCAAGGAAAGGGGGATTTCCCCGATACGACATAGGTAACATACCGACAGATAGGAATGGAGACCTCCTTCTCCGGGGATATTACCACCAGCATCACCATCAACTAAGGGAAGAAAATCATTCCAGATTCGGATTTGTATCGTAGAATTCTGATTCAATAGGTGTGGACTAGCATTTCATTCCATCTTATATATAATATAATATTCTAATATAAAGTAGCGGACCATCTCTCATCACCAATTGCATTACCTAAAAATCTTTCTCTGGGCTCTATCTTAGGCGCCTCCTTCAGCCTTGAAGGTAACGGAGTACTATTTTTCTACCTTTTTTAGGCGAACCCTTGAACCCCACTTGGCGAATTAAGTTCACGCTTCAATTAAACTATCTACTTCGAGTCGAGGTAGAATTGATTGAACAGGTGAAAAAGGCTTGCACTCCTATAGGGCACATCCCAAGGGGAAAGATCCTTCCATGATTGACTGAGAGCGGGCAAATATTGTATGATAAAGCACTCTCTTTCCTTTCTTTCCCTGGCTCATTTACTTCTTTCTCTCCTCATTCGCACAACACAAAATTCTGTTCCTCGGCCACTGGATAAGGGGAGGAACTATACGCATAGACAAGGAGAAGGTCTGTGCTATCACTGAGTGGTAGGCCCCGACCAAGGTAAAGGAGCTTCAATCATTCTTTGGGCTTGCCAATTATTACCGCCCTTTCATCAATATCTCTTTCTTTCTCAGCGCGACGAGGGCTTTAGCGGGTATGCTCATTGCACCCACGCAGTGTAGCTCTTTGTACCTGGACGCCAAATAATTGATAACATAGTTATTATGCAGGAGGTGATTCATTCTATGCGAAGGAAAAGGGGAAAAAGAAGAAGGCACTAATGCCAAACGGATAAGAATTAATATTGAAAGATATTTTTCATAGCGTAGTCAAACTAAAGTAGCCAAGCAAGGGAATCACCTTCTGACCTTCTGAGATGGGAAGGCGAGTACTTTTATCTTCCTTACCCGCTAAAACCCTTTCTTTATTTTACTTTGCTTATTAGCTTACTCCTCTTCTCTTACCCCTAACATCTTCACTCCGGGGGATAGGAGATGAGGTAGCCCTACCATCAGTGCTATTTCCCCGGCTATGTACTCTAAGTCTTCGCTTCGCACCTTGTCTTTGTTATTGCTTTAATCTAAATTGAAAGTTTGCACTCTATGGAGAATCTCTTTTGTTATGTACCTAATACAAGATCAATCAAGTCTCTCTTTGATTCCACTATTGCTAGTTAAGAAGGGCTATACCCGAACTTTTTCTCGGGGAGAGAAAGGAGCGTTAAATCACTCAATTGCTTATGAAATTGAGGTGAAGGATCTATAGCCTATGAAAGCAGATAAGAGGCTAGTCCCATGGACGAGGGAAAGGCGAAAACCCTATTAAGCTAGGATGAATCATCTAAGTTCACTATGGCCGGTTGGAGACACGGAATGGGAGAAGCGGGAATGAATGAAATCAGCCAGCAAGTCGGTCTAACCAGTAACTGTAGAGATTGTTAAAAGCATGGATGAACCTTCTATTCTTTATTCCCCAATCACTTGACTTGAGCTGAGAGCAGAGCAAGCCCAATCGATCAGCGCAGGAGAATAGCTCAGTGGAAAGGGGGACTCGGCTTCAGAGAGAAATGCTAAAAACATTCAATGAGATGCATCCCTCGGTACCAGATAGATATGGAGTTCTTGCAGCTGCTATCAGAAAGCAAGCAGCAAAGCCATCAAAGCGCACTAAGAGAAGGTAAGCAAAGGAGAAGCAATATCGAACATCTCTCTCTTCATCTTACATACGATGATAGGGAGTTTGAACAGCTAGAAGCCATCCCCTTCGCACTTCGCATGCCCTATGTAGCCCATGTGACGCCCGAGATTTAGCCATGCATTTAATTACTGTTGCATCCTTTGTTTGCTCATCTTTTTCTATGCCTTATTAAATGTCTCCTTAAGTTACTATTCACTCTGTTTTTAAACTTCATACTATTAACGAATTAGCATTTTTATTAAATCATATTAATTATTAAAGTAGTGAGAAAAATATGCAATTGAGCTAGAGGCGATAGGAGAGCTCGTTTAGAAAATGATTTTAGTAGTTCAATGAATAGTGTTACGTAACATAACTTAGGGAATGAATTAGCTAGCATTCATTTTACTATCTAGGCTCGTTTTAAGCTAACTAAGCGCATTTAGTGAACCATTTAAGTAAGCAACTTAGTCCCATTTAATATATAACTCACACAACACACACATTAGCTCATAACTTAGCAAAAAAAAAAAAGAGAGAGCATGTTGAAAACACTGTAGCAAATCCGAGAATTGCATAGGAGAAGAAATAGAGTTTTTTTGCTCAACAAATCCTTATTCCAAGCCAAGCCAAGCTAGGTGCAAGTGGTTTAGGTGTCTACTAGCCTCCTAGGAGCTCCTACGCCCATTGGTGAGGGATTTCACGGCTTATTTTCGCATTTTAAAATAGTTGCTATTTTCTTGATTTGTTGAAAATGTGACCAAATGATATTGTATTGATTATCTATGCTATTATACATTGTTTATAAGTGCTAGAGAACATATTTGAGCCATTGTTTCGTTTTTTAAACGGTTAGAATCGTTAGTTTGATTTATGAGGTGAATAGTGACATTTTTCTAGGGTTTTGTGTAATTGCACATATTGGCTTGATTCAACACTCCTAATAGATGCCTTAGGTGCTAATGAAGGTAGTCTAATAGCCCCGTGCACTTGAATTGCTCTAGAATCTCATAAAACGTGAAATAGCCAACTTTAACAAAGGGGTTTCGGGGTTCATGCGAATCCGGGTGGATTCGGGCTTCACTTCTAGTATTCTTAGGCTACCTACGTGCTATAGAAGCTTTGATAACCCTTGTTTGAAGCCCGGATAAGGTATGTGTAGTTTAAAGCCATAAGAGGGAATTTGGGGCTTTCGAGGTTATCACGGGCGTTTGAATGAGTTAAAGGGTTAAGAGGGTACCTTGAGGGTTAGTTAGAAGCTTGGGAGAGTTTCCCTTAAAAATGGAACATTAACCTTGGTTTGGAAGAGAAATAGTTTGAAAAACAAAGGGGTTTAGGTGCAATTTCGGTTGTCTCACACTTCTAAACCCATGGCATGACTTCTTGAGTGTTTATATGTGATTTTAAATTGATTTGGAGTTTTTGGTATGATTCTATGCTTATTTTGTAAATGTTCCTTTGTAAACTGCTTATTAGCTTCTATAATTGCTTCTATTCTAATTGCATCGAGGTCAACCTACTTTGTTGATCCTCCTATGTGTTAATGCTTATATTATTGCTATTAAATTGCCATTGTTAAGTGCATTGCATAGTGGTTGCGCAACCATAGTGTCAGGGGCGGATGTGTTGAATATCGGCTGGGCGGCAGAGGGCTTGCCGGTGGATATTCAAACTCCGTGCCCTAGTCCCTCATTCGCCTGGTCCGGAGATTGGCAGGGGATGTTGGGTCGTAGGATTATCGGGGTACATCCGGAGTACACCCACTGGAGTGTTTGGGGATTATGCCGGCTTATCGTGATCGTGATCGTGGTTCGTGGATCGTGAATAAAGACCAGTGAAGATTTGTGTATAGGGGTTATGTGAAATGTATCCTTTTAAATGTGTGGATATTTAAGCTATCATTGTTCTTTAATTGTTTAATTGCTATTGTTGTTTTAACTGTATTACCTGTTGCATTGCACGCCCCAGGACCTTATCCCTCACTGGGCAACAATGGTTGCTCATACCTCGCTAACATGTTTCAGGTGGCGCAGTTGGAGGAGTTGCATTAGTTGCTGTGTCTAGTTGCCTGAGGTGGACTATGTTCTTGTTGATGAGAGTAGGACTTGTTTTCTTTACTTTATGTTCTATTTTGTAACCTAAGTGATATGTGTATATTATATAGTTTGCAAATTGAGGGATAGATGTTGTAATGGTAGATTTAGAACCATGGCATGTAATAACTTATATTTCTGCTATTAGCTTCTTCGCATGCTTGGGAGTGAATGACTGGTTGTTTTCAATTTCTAAGAATACTTAAAAGCTATCATGGAGTGGCATGATAAGCGGTTTTGTAAAGAAGTTAAGTTATGAATGCATGCTTGTCTGTATCTAAACTGTTTGTATGTCTTAAGGCTCGGATGGCCTTAAAGCTAAGATCTTTAGTTATAAATGAATGTCTTGTTATGTTGTGGCTTTATTGAGTGTTTACAGGTTTTCAGAATGTCCACAGTACAGGGGAGACTCTGTCCGTGTGTCGGGTCCGGACTTAACCATTAGGAAAAATTTTGTGACCGGGCTTGGTATTGGGTTGAGAATAGCATGGTCATTAGAGCCTCCGGTCTTGTGACGGATCGGGGCATTACAGCCCAGTTCTGGCAGCTAGTTTCAGGAAACAACCGGCATCTAATTGAATTGATGATTTCTCCCCGTCTTGAATAGAAAAAGTAGAAGCTGCTTGATCGAGAGGTTCCGGAGCTGATAGCATTTTCCTTTCTTAGGTCGGGATCCCATTCTCTTTATCTATGAGGTCTACCAGGCTGAACCTTTACACCGACCGATAAGAGAAAGCAAAGTGCATTCAAGGTCCTTCTGTACTGACTTCAATAAAGAAGAAAGGGTAACTTCAAGCCGCCGTACCAATAGCGAGAGCAGCCGAAGAAAGCCATGACTATGGCTGGAAATCCAACTATTCATTTTCAGTTCAGGCCGGTTCGTTCAAGGCCATTAGTTCAACCGTTTCTTGCCCTACTACGCTTTCATTCATGTCAACGGAATCAGAGAAGCTTTTAGAGAAGGCAGGGGCTAATCTTCCCTTTTAGGCCGGGTTCAGGTAAAGAATGGTCTCCGGGGGAAATGAAGGCAGAGTAGCACTAGCGGGAAGGGACATGACAGCTGAGAGGGAAAGCAAACAACACAGCCGCATCGAGGTCAACAGCATCAAATCAAAGGGACTCGCCCCATTCTTGAGTTCGAACCGGATCTCATGGAGTAGCAAGATGAGTTGTTAGGCATGAAAGCAAGCCCATGTATTGGATACGAGAGGAAAACCATAACTAAATGCTTTTAACATTCAATACACCCATCAAACAACAAAAGAAAGCCAGTTGAAGTCTCAAAGTCAGATGCAAGAGCCACTATAGATTCTCCAATCAGCCCTTTTTCCAGCTGTTCATACTCGGACTCAGATCTGGCACTAGCCGTCTTGTAGTAATTAGGGGGACAAGCCCCATTGAGGATTTCGACCCTGATCTGTCTACGCCATGAATTAATGGAATTGATTCGGGTATAACAGTAGATGGCCACATCAACCCTAACCTGATCTCCTTGGGAAGCACTCGGAGTTCGAGACGGAACCCTTCTTAAAAATATTTTGATCCCCGGGGAAGGAGCGCGCAATGCAATGTATTGACTGAAGCCAGCGTAGGAAAAAGCAACTACCACTAGAGCGGTTGAAACCTTGTAGACAAGATTTTCAGATGCCAGTCAGTTCGTTCGGGCTCATGCCCCGGTCAGGGAAGATAAAAAAAAAGGGGCTACAAGAAACTTTCCCTTACCGATCGGCTCAGGATCGATAGCCCAATTGACTAGATAGGGAATGAGTGAACCCGCTATTCCAAGAGCAGAAGTAGGTGCGTAAGCCACTTCATCTTCATTTACAGATTACGGAACATAGAAACTCTCTAATCTAATAGGGGCATGGGAAAGGGGAAGTCCGCGTCTAAGACAGCCAGTGCTACTATATCGGATCGGGCAATCAGTTTAGCTACTAAAACATCGGGAAATCCGACAGCAACTATCGATTATCCAACAACTGGGCCAAAGGCATAACATGAGTGAAACTCAAGCCCTCGAATATCAGTAGATTAGCGTCACGCCAACGCAACTCTCAAACCATCGGCGAGAGGAGAGGGAAGACCTACTCTCATCTTTCCTAACCCAGAAGAAAGAAAATGAGGCGAAAGTTGGCCGAAGGGTGACGGGAAGAGTCAGGCCGTGGAAAAGAACTTCACTTTATGAAACCCCAGAGAACAAGCTCTTCCAGACAGCCCACTGAAAAGAAGGAATTGGGGATCCCAGTATATTGAATTCCTCATCTCAAACTCAACTTAGTCTCAGTACGCAATGGAGTTATTCTTGGGAAAAACATCTGTAGCTATCTGTAGCTGCATCGAAGTCAATTGATGATTTCTAACCTTCATCCCTATCAACCTCTATTTCATCAACCGAAAAAGGAAAGTGAAATACAGATGAAGGAGAAGCGGCTTGGCCGACGAGAGGAGGGAGCTTTTTAAGCAACTCAACCAAGATGAGCCGATTACCAAACCGTTGAGGGAATGGAAAGGAGTAGCCTGGTCACAAATGCACCAGGTCCGAAGTCAAAGACAGCGGAAAATGAGAAGTCAGGATATTCACCTATGTGAACTCCATCACCAACTTCCAAACCCCAAGCCATATTGTATGCCCAGATCAAGGAATAGCCGACCCAACCTAAAGAAAACTACTCAATTAGGGGAATAGGCATATGTAGAATCAGACGGGAATAAAAAAAGAGAGGGTTTGTCCTAGCAGGTATAATGACAAAAAGAGGGGAAGTCTCTCAGTGATTACACCTTTACCAAGTACTCCATTTAACGAGTGAGGAGTGAAACTTCTTAATAGCAAGCAGGAGCGGTCACTCAATACTCAATTTCACTGGAGTGATTACGCCTATACAGTGGCATAGCAGGGAGGAGCCTGCTCTTATAAAAGAGATTAGGAGAGAGGGGGTTGTACCAGCTAGAAGCCATAAAGCAGTTAGAGGACTTCCTGGACTACCTAACCTGTTGGACCTTCCTGCAATTCAATTCCCTTAAGCCCTTCAGGCAGGGCGGTTTTACTTCGTCACCTTCAATGCCATCCCGCCGAAAACCCAAAGAAAGTAGAATGGTTGGGTCATGTCTGTTCAAATGCCCTAGAGAAAGTGAGACAAGAATTCTCATAGATAAGAGAGATGAGTTCTACCCTTTGCTTTTCTAGTCAAGTGAGGTAGTCCTCTCCCTATCGGTCGAGCATCTCTAAACCTCTCCCAGGAACTTTGCCTTGTGTGACCTGAAATGGGTCGGCGACAGCCGGGATAACAGAGGGCATAAATTCCAATCTGACTGAAGAAGCAAAAGTCGAAACTGAAACTCTGATTCTTTCAGTAGAGGGGCCAGTAATTGGTGTAAAAAGATATGCCTTATGGTCAATGAAGATAGCTTTCTTGCTTTCCGAACTAACAGGAAAAGAGAGAGATGCGAGTTCGACTCTCGTTCGCACCATCCATGTTCAGCAGTCCTTGTCCATGTTGGAACTGTTGATGGCAGTACCGCTCAACTACGAGATGCTTGAAAGTCAATGTATCAATGTTCCCAAGAGTAGCATCAAACGGCAAGCCATGCTTCAAACTAAGTCAATCGAGATCTAATTGATTTCTAAACAGAAAGAACTATCTATGTTGAACATTCTCATTATGAATCTATAACTTGCCTAGCTCTCTTCTTTTTTAAGTAGTCTCTCCTGCCTTTCTCCGATTTGATAAAGGGTATGGGTCCCTTCACTCTTAGATTCAATGACAGAAATGTCTCATTCTAACCCACCATAAAGCGATAGCGAGACCTGAGTCGAACTAGGGCTGAAAGAACGTCTTTTTTTCCTGCTGAAAAAGCTTAGTAAACCGGTCTTCTGAATTCCCTCTGCTTTTCCCTCTGCTTTTCCCTCACCTACCTGGATCAGTGGATTCTCCTGATTCAGCAGGATTCGGCTTCGTATGAAATGTCTGCGGATTACTAAGCCGTGGATCGAGATCTTAGGATCTACCTAGATAAGACTTATTACACCCTGAAAAACAGCAGAACGAGACCCTTTGATAAGGAAATAGTTATAGTCACTTTTAAAAAGGATCTTACGAAGAGCATCACTGAGGTGATGCACGAAAGACTTGAATCACGCAGATTATGCCTACCGTCGGCTATTGATGAAGATGGAGTCAATTTACTTAACCAAAGCCATACCTGAGTGACTTAGGAAGCGGCTTTATCTTACCTTTCTACCAAAGCTTCACCGCCCTCTCTGTACTATAGGGGTATCAACGTTTGTTCCACCCTTATGTATTGTAATTGTTAAGTTGACACTCTGGAACACACGTTACTCTTATGTCCTGCATTTTTTCGATCGATGGATATATATAATTAAACTAAGATAGACCCCTTTCAGAGAATTCATCTTTTTTAGCTTGACTAATCGTGTAGCAAAGAGGTAGGCTTAGGGAAGAAGAAAGAGAAGATGCGGCTGCTTGAGAAGCTGTTGGGAGTTAGGAGGAATGCGCTCTTAAAGAAATGCCACTAGTAGTAATAAAGAGGCTTAGCAATCATTCGAAAGTAAAGGACTTATGCTTAGTTAAAACTAACTTTCTTTTATTAAGCGGTAGGGAAATTCCTTTTTTCGGGAAGTCCAGACATGAATAAAGCAATGAAGGAAGCGTGGCAAATTCATTTAGATACCGAGTCTACTGCCCTAGACTACACGGATCGAACGAGAAGAAAAGTAGCCAATTCTCTCCCTAAAGGGAGTTTCAATTCTCTGAGGGTTAATATAAGACCTTTTTCGAGTCTTTTAGCTTAGCCAAAGTTCTCCCTTATATTCCGTGTAAACTCTTGCCCTAGAAAGGGCTTTCTCCCTCAATCAAGGCTGTTCAGAAAGTGTTTAGGTTCGGTTAAATCCAGGATGGACGGTGCAGGCATGGATGAATTGCTTATAGTAAGGTAGAAGCTCCGTCTCCGTCCCTTCCCCTCCTTCTTCCTCCGTAATTTTAGTTGTAACGGCGACAGACGCATAAACAAGTGCCAGATCAAGGAAAATTAGGACCCCCACACTCGCAAGGACTACTGACTTAAGGGTGAGAACTACACACTTTGTTTACGAAAGTCTCTTTGACTACTTGTAAAAGTAGGCGTATATCAGGTGTGATAAGTACATTTTCTTACTTATTGGATGAATCTGATTAACTTAATGAACCACCAGCAGTTGACTCTGGGCATTGAGTCCTTACTCCTTCCGGCAACAACGCTTACTTCTATGACACCACCCCCAGTACCGGTTAGGAGAGCTGCTTTTTGCCTACTTCTCTTCCTGAAAGCATTTCCTAAATACGAGGGGTTTGACAGATGACCAGCGGAATAGCATTCATTCATAGGTATCCTTTATCTCGGTTATAAAGAATATATATGATATATGAAATGTCTAAAGGAAAGATATTCATATGCCTCTCCGATTCCTAAGGTGTAACCACGCGATCTTTAGGTGATCCGGTGGCGTGATTGTAATTGATTTTTTATACATGTCTGGGCAAATATCATTTAATTGAACCATTAACTCAGCTAAGACAAGTGAGGTATGGTTAGCATCATTGGCGATAAGGCATTTTTCTCGTGTAATAGCAAAAAAGACCTGTGGTGTCAGTGAAAGCTTAGGTTCTTTTGATGAGGAAGGGCTCCTTGTCTTGCCAATAGAGAAAGTTTATCCTTGGCTCTGTCAGCCCAATACCCCTTTCAGTAGTTACTTTAAGTTCTTTTCCCTCGAGAGCAAGCTGCATAAAAAAGGTAAGACTTTTTGTAAGTTAGTGCTAATGGGTTCCCAGTTGCCTTCCTGGGGGCTTGGGTTCTCCTTACAACCCCTATTTTTTACTAACCAGTATCTTAGTATCTTTTCTTGCTTCGGGTTGGGAGAGCCCTTACAAGCTGCAAGTTTTTGTACAACCCTTCTAGCTAAGAGTGCCATTACAACCCCTGGGATAGATGCAGTTAACTTGGAGAGCCTGGTTCTGCACCTTATGTAGGTAAAACCTCATCTTTTTGCCTTTCTGATAGTAGTGACTCCTCCCAGTATAAATATCAAGAGGGGAGGCTTAAGGATCTAATATCATAGGGCCCGGAGAATAGAAACATATTACTTAGGGAGTTTACTCTCCTTGCTCTATCCATAAGGTTAGACCTGCTTACCTCCTATATGCAGGACTGCCATAATAGGCTCTTGTTTCTTTGAACTCCTTTATGGAGGAACTATCTTATTTCTAATGAATATATATCTTTTTTGTATTTGAAAGAAGTTACCTTTCATTTAGCTCTTCTCCAAATTTCAATTAGACTTATGAGTTCTAGCTTTCTGACCTTTTTAAAGGATTTTTTCCAACAAAAGGAGAGTTAGCGAAAGAAAATGCCATCTTCGACATCCGGCACAGAGCATCGCATCCTGGAGACACTTTTCAAAAATATGAGTATATAGAAAGCGCCATACTTTGGGAATAAAGAAGGTTATCTCTAGTTCTCGGAGGATTTCTTGGAAAATAGATTAGCAGCCCAGTCGATAAAACCTATAACCCAAAACCATCAAAGCATAGGAACTAGTTTACCGAAAGTGCATTTTTAGTTAAGTCCAGATCAGATTCACTATATTCAAGCGAATAGTAAGTTGGGCTATCTGAGACTGAGACAGAAAGTTTGAAAGATAGGAGTGTAAGTCTAGTTGTAGTATACGAAGCGTAAATCCCCTAATTCCGTCACCCGACTATCCTAGGAGCAGACCAAGAAGGGAGGGATGAAAGGCTTTCGCCTCAAAAGGCAATGGAGAGTTCAACTCTAGCTAAGCTACTTTTCTTTTTGGGAGATATTATGTCTTATCAACCATCGATGAAAGTCCGAGAAGTAGCTAATCAACATCTTCCTCTTCCCAAGATCGACTCCTCTTCTTCTCTTTCCAAAGCGTAGAAGAAATCTCTTTAGTAGTCCCACTGTGAACTGAAAGCCTTACTCGCTGCGTATACTAGATAGTTAGAAAGAACTCCATTCGCACTTGGCCTTCCCCTAAAGAGAAGATATCCCATACCTTAAACCAGCCTCTGCTGCACCCAAGAGTATCTTGTCCGCTGCCATCGAATCGAAAGAAGAGACGTAAGGAAACGAAAGGAATCTCGAGGAAAGAGAATTAGCTCTCCATAGAAGGAGAAGACATAAGGACAAGACCTCTCACGGGCTGTCTTGCCCACAGGATTTCTTAACCTAGTTTGCAGGAACTTGATGTTAAGTAAACTCCAAAGAGAACTTTCAAATAAATGCTATTGCCTTAGCTTATCAACTTCAATTCAACTCTAGGGTTAGCAACTGCCATATAAATCACTTTTAGATCAGTATTGGTCTAACTAGCTTTAAGCCAAGCTTCTTCTGCAACTGGCTGATTAGATGGAAATAAAGAGGGAAGGACTTTTGTTTAACTTACTGACTTACCACAAGAATGAAAAGAGGCTTGCTTAAGACGGGAAAGGAATGCCTTAAAGAAAACTCCCACTTAATGACCTGCATCGTCTATTCTCTTCTCTGGCTCGACCACTTGTGTACGTCAAGTATACGTGTACATGGCCGATGAATGGGACCTACGCGAGAAAGAGACTCCCTAGTATCTAGGAGGGATTCCTTAAATGTAATGTCTCTTTTCTTACTTCGGAGGGTAAACACTGTAACGAAGCAAGTAGGTAAAAAGCTCTTCTGGAACACTATCTTATCTAGAGCTCCCGTAGGGAAAGTATTCTCGTTGGACCGTATTCGCTACTATCCATAGAAAAAGAGGCCAAAACAAAACGACTTACAACTTATTATTACAGGATTCCTCCCAAGCATACTATAGCAGTGCTAAATAAAAATCTTACCAGGGAAGAAGGCGAAATGGGTGCCTTTTTATAATTCTCTTGTGCTAGACCCTTACCTGATGCTTAGTCTATTGATTACGATATGGGCAGATGATGATTTTGATTGCATTTCTACTTATATGCCCATCAACTTCTACCTTAGCTTTCACCAACTAAATGAAAGGGAACTGCTGGCACAAGTAACATTTTCACTGCAAACTTAATAAACACTTCCTTACCGGCTATGCACTAGGATCCCCGGTACCAAATCATACCATCATAAGCGACTACCCTTTTTGGTTGTGTTGTTGTATTTCTACCCTGAAAGCAAGCAGCCTACCCACCAATAAAGCAGTTTTGTGCACAAGCCCCTTCCTGCCATAGTAGGCATATCCTTCCGGTTCAGATGCAAGAGGATGTCTGCTGGGTCCTGGTACTACTGGAAAAACTTCTACCTACCGGGAAACACCACTACCTCGAGTAGCTTTCTCTATTCGGAGATATTGACTATTCTTCAACCATTTTAGCAAGCCCTCCCTTCCCTCTATTACATAGACCCTTGCCTTTAATCTTCTTTCTTCAACTTAACTCGCGACCTAACTAGCTAGTCCGACTTTGCTCTCCCCATTGGATGGCATGAATGCCGGACTTTATTCAATAGAAGAAATAACTTCATATCTCCAGCTCTCGGGGCTTGTTTAGAGTGGTAAGCGCAGTTAAGGCAGACTTCCGATAATCCTATATCTTCATAGGTGAGATCAAAAGCGTAATATATAAGAAAGCAAAATATATCTTCTTAATCTACTTCTTCCATACTTTATTCACTATCAAAATAGCTTTCTTTAGTCGCTACACTTTCTGTTGGATCCATGATCTCAATCAGTCCTTATCTAACTTAAGAAGATAGTCAAACTTCGCGATTCCGATATCTCAAAAGGAAAAACCTTTTCTCGCCTTCCCCCTCTCTGCTTTTTGCACTTCTACGACGTAGCCTAAAGCAGCTTAATGGTCTCACCTCTTTCATCCCTATACTAAGATAGCAAGCTCCATGCCTTATTATAGCAAGAAAGTGGTAAACCCCTCGGTGCGGTGTAGATAACCGCTTGTGCCTTCGATCGAGAAAGAGTGATGATAAGGACATCTAGTCTAAGTGCTTATGCTTCTACCAAAAAGGTCTATACCCTTGAATGTAATCTTTAGGGATATAAACCAAATGACCTGCCAAAACAGTTTTACCCTCTCCATCTTCACTCACGGATAGCCCACTTTGAATTCAGTGAATGGACTCAAGGAATTGAAGGCAGATAGGATAGATACTGCCTCTTACCTGCCGATCCAATTACCAATTGGTAAGCAGACCGAGTAAGAAGACACTTTCTGATGATTTGCATTTGCCACTGGCCGACTTAGTCATGAAGTTGAGATCCACATTTAGCTCTATCTTACGAAGCATAGGGTCTACCATTCAACAACTAGAGCGGTCATCTCGGAAGGATCTTGACACCCTCACCCATGCCTATCATAACTCTTTACACTTGTCAAATCTTCACTTTCAAAATCATTATACCATCGCTCTTCAACATTAGCAACAGTCTCCTTATCTGGCCTTCTATTCTCTTTTCTTGTTGATTTTGTTTATGTTGAGATTCAGGGAATACAATTATATCTGAATTTATAACTACATCATTATCATTCTTGCTTTGTGGCCCATTATCATTTAAGTTACCTGAATCAAACTCCTTCAATATAGTCACATTATCTAGCCCACCACCATTCTATTCTTCTAGCCCAACCTCTGTCACATTATTTGACCTTAAATTTGTCATATAATCTGGCCCACATTCAGCCCTACTACCTGGCACCAACTCATTCATATCAACTGCCCTCAATACAGTCACATTATCTGCCTCAGAAAAAGTCACATTATCAGCCCCACAATCATTGAAGTTCCCTGCCCTACCATCATCCAAGGTCTTTACTATCACATCAGTTAAGTACCTAGCTACAATATCACTATCCATACCAGTACTATCACCATCTATTTTGATATAAAAAATATAAGTCAACTAAAAGTCAGTCAAAAAAGAGCAGTGCAATTAAATATTGTTGCAGTCAAATAACAATTGGTAAAAAAAAAGCAGTGCAATAAAGTTTGTAAAAAGAAGAACAGTGTTAACATAAAGCCAATTTTTTTCTATTTTTTTATTTTTGGTCAGTTCATAGACCCAGTTAAGCATGCCACCTCATAGAACAAACAAAACAAAATTAATTAGACAAAGACTAATCTACAATGGAGTTGTTCAAAATAACAACTAACAAGTTGCACATAAAGCCCTAACTTTTTTATATGTAGTTACATATTTCGAAGCCTTACTTCTTTTTTTACAATTTTAGCATAGATTGAAACAGTACAATTTGTTTCTTTACAATTTTTTGCAGACATCAACAAAGACATTTAACCCCACATGTTTAGCATATTCCAAACAAGAACAATGGAAAACATATACAAGGGACCACATTATACAATATATATCATATACAAAACTGTTGACAGTAAAAAGCTACGACGAAAAAGAGACAGCAAATGATGCAGCATACAAATCGTATAAGAATCTTACCTGTTGACAAGTGAATGACTAATAAGAGTTAAAGTAAAAGTGAAGTTGTAATGGGTCACGATGGAGACTTCATGCTGTAGAGTTTTTGACTGCAACAGGTAACTTAAAAAAAAAGAAAAAAAAAAGAGGTGAATAGTCCCGGATCCCCCTGTAGTCAAGTGAAACTAGTTATAACCTCTTGTGGTTCAAAAAATATAGTCGAATTCCCCTGTGGTCCACCCGCTGATGCACACCACCCCCCTCCGTTAAATTTTCCGTCAAAACTGACGGAAAGTGTACCACATGCGCGTAAAATGCGATTTTTATTGGTTTTTAACGTATTTAGTAATAAAATAATATATATTTTTTCATTTAGTAATAAATTAAAAAATAGGTGAAAATGAAAAGAAAAAAGAAAATTTTAATTTTTTTTAATTACTAATATTATTTTATTATTAAATACGTTAAAAACCAATAAAAATTGTATTTTATGCGCGTGTGGTACATTTTCTGTCAGTTTTGACATAAAATTTGACGGAAGGAGGTGGTGTGCATCAACGGGTGGACCACAGGGGGGTCCGACTATATTTTTTGGATCACAGGAGGGTTATAATTAGTTTCGCTTGACCACAGGAGGGTCCGGGAATATTCACCCAAAAAAAAATAACACGGACATTTTACGTATTATGTTAGCTTTTTGGAAGGAAAAGGTGATCAGGACTGCGTTTGCTCATTTCTAAAAATATAAGGGGTAATATGCTCACTTATAAAAAAATACAGGGAGATAAGGTGCACCTTTAATAAAATACAGGGGGAGTAATATGTCGTTTACTCTTATAAATATAAAAGTATAAAAAAAATGACATTAGATAAAATATTATTAAAATAGAGAAAAAAATGAATTACTCAAAAGGAATTTACAATTATTCTTTTAATTGAGATACTATATGTCATTACTTGACATTCGCAATTCTTTTACATAAATACCTCCGTTCACAACTAATCAAAGTGGATTTAAGAGATTTGTTAGTTTCAAAACATAATTAAAAGTTATATTTAGAGATTTTCAATTATTATTATATATGAAATTCGATAATAGAAAAAATTATGCGGTCCTAACAACACAAAAGGAGTATTCTTTTTTTCATAGTAATTCTCATATACAATGATTTTAGTCAAAATTTATTTTAAATATTTAAGACTCAATTACTATAATATTACTTTTTTCTATGTAATTGGAAGCATATGAGTCCATATATAATTAATATGTGACCGTTATTTAAAACCTCTATTTATATTTATCATCATTATAAATTTTAATTTATATTTTAAAATTAAATGGTTCCGATTAAATTTATATTTTGAACATTTGAGTTGAATTAAATTTATATCCTAAGATTTAAGAGCAAAATGAAAAACATGAGGATAATTCCCATTCTTTACAGGGATTCAGGGATAGGGTGAGAGCAAAAGATAAGAGTATAGAACGCGGAGACAGAGCGAGTATTGAGAGACTTTTTAAGTAACGCAGTAAGGCATGAGAATACATACCCCACCCCGAACAAGCCCAATTGCCATCCCTAGGATGGAAAAGGTGAAAAATGTTGGAGCTAAAATCCATCAATTAAGACCATTATACTAATAGTTTTGCACAGCTTTTATCGGGTTCCTTCTCACACAGGAGATCACCTATTGTGAGTGGATTTAACTTTCACTAGTACCTTTCCCCACATCCATTTATATAGTGTCCACATATTCAGTGGCACACAAACATCTATTAAGTAAGTTCACTAGCCTAAACAAAAATTAAATGAAAAATCTAGTTACATTTCCTTAAAACTACTATGTTGTCCAGAACAATAAAAACACTGATCGAACGGACAAAGTTTCCAAATGTATTTTTAGGAATTACATATCTAAGAAAAATAAGATATATAAAGCTCAGTTCAAAGCAAATTGATCAATCCCGTTAATTGCAAAACCCAAACATCAAAATACAAGTGCCTTTTAGTTTATCTTATTTCTTTCTTCCATCAAATTTTGTTTAGATCTGACAACTTTTCACTCTATTCATCTAGCACAAACAAGTTAGTGGAATTTACCACAGGGCTCTTCACAAAGGAAATAAAAGAATAGGTAACCGACAAGTTTGCAAATCTAATCAGTAAATAGTACAAGAAGTTGAGCCTTGACTAAAAGAGAAATACATAACGTACCTATGAAGTGAAGTAGTTAAATATTGATATCACATGCCTCAAAGAGATCATTGATTTCCTCATCAGTGAAGTTTAATGCCAAGCTTGCGAGAACAGTGTTTCAGCTCCTGCGGGCCGTTGACACCATTTCCATCCTTATCTATAAACAATACCATACAAACTAATTCACGGTTCTTTTTGTTGGATTGGGATGGACAAGACAAGAAAATTGAAGATTTGGTGAACACCCAAGTTCATCAATTGACGCTTTAGCATATTCTTATTGGATGCAAAAAAAAAATACGCTTTCACTAGACAGAGGAATATAGTAAATTAAGTGACCAATCACTATTGTCACTTTCTCATGACAAGCCATGCAAGTCATTAGATTTCAATCATTAGCATTAGATGACAAAAGATGATAACATTCTCTCTCCTCTACCCCTTGGCCGAAATTGCAAGTGGGTGGAGTGAGAATACTTGTCATCTTTTATTAAATATATATATTATATGCTCATATAAACATATATATAATATTACTTTAATAGGTGGCCAATCAAAATTGATTATTTCTAAAGTAAAAGTCATGCAAGTCCTAGGATTGTAATCATTACAATTCAAATGTAACTTTATTCTCTCTCTTGATACTTGTCAAAAAGGCTTCATCAACAAAAGCAATGGTCAAGATTTTTTTGTCTTTATTCAAAAATGAATCATATTCATTCATTTCAAAATCAAATGACTTGGATTGATGACATGGACTATCCTAATCATCAATCTCTACATGCATATGCCACATGTAATTATCAAGTCATTAATTTGCAATTCACCTTTAGACAACTAAGACGATGACGTGACATTTCTTAAATTACATCATCATTACACATATACATATATAAACATCTTTATATATATATTATTTTCTTGCCTATTTTAATATCCATTAGAATAAATATATTGAAACAACTTTTCAATAATTACAGTTTGGCCCCAAAATTTTTTGGTAATTACAATTTGAACTCAAAATTTTTCAAAATTATAATTTTGACCCAAATACCAACATAGATGACTCATAACAATTTAAAGCCACCAACCACATTATACAAGCTCCCGATGAACTTATTCATGATACTTATTAGTGTGTGACTTTTTAGATTTATAATCGCGTACCGATGAGGGATCGATAAACCTCTTTTATCTATTTCGAAAATATTTCCATCATTTACTGAAATACCCTCATGCTCATGAGTGACGCACTAGCAACGAACGTATCATGAGAATGTAAACGATAATGAAGACGACGTCTTTTATGAATCCATTTAATTGTCGAGAATTAGCGTGCAGTCCGATCATTTGGTTACAAATGCCCCGATCGGGAAAGGACCATGAAATGGTTAAGCCCACATCCGATTCTATGTATAAATCTGAATCTGTGAAACGAGAGATGACTACCACGGAAAAACCCATTTTCATCACTTCATACTTGCCTTGGCCAAGGACTTGTTCGTTTACCAACCGATCTCAGATATCATAAGATATCGCCTCATGCCGGAGGTTAACAGATCCTATCTTGACAATTACCTGTTGGTTCATACCACAAGACTAAAACGCGAAAGGCCGTAACCCACATTATAGAAGACGGGTATTGTCCAGACTCAGTATTTAGCCCCTGATATAACCGGCATCAGCAATTTCTCAAGTCTAAGGATTAATTTGCACAATTCTCAACTAAATAGTAAACTATTAACTTGAAATCATGTAGTTCACTATTTATTGTCACATTCAATGATCCGTACACAAACGATCACTCATATGTTTATTAGTCCACATCACCATGTTGTTCTGGCATTTCACACGTCATCATTTATCATTAACATCACTATGTTAATAAAAGGTAATAACATATGATAACCTGCACTCGATTATTCTAGTCCCGGTTGAATAATCTGAAGGGCTATGAATCGATTTTCAATGTTTATCATATCAAAGAGAAAGTGCGAAATATCCTAAACCCTTTTAGAACATTTCTCTTCTCGGATAAATATTAGGGACATACTCACGTCGAAGCAGAGAATATGAATATCCTACAGATAACATCGTGTATAAAACACGTAAATATATTCTTATTAAACCCTAATAAGGTCATCTCAAACTTTAGCATTATGATATATCCCCAACACAAAATGCCCCACTCCTCTACATTCATAATAGTTACCATCCAAGCCTTGCGTCAGATAAGATGAGTTCTTAAATTTGACACTCTGGCCAAGTATCTAGAAATAGACTCCCAAGAGCTACACCCAAGTCTCAAAAGATCAAGTAAAAATATCCCTGTTTTGCACCTCTCTTTTATTTACTTATTAAAAATAATGAATGAAACCATATGAGACCAAGGGAACCAAAACAATTCCAAATTCTTCTCTTTATAATTTCTTTTTAAGCTTTCACAAATTATAACTAACATTATGATTGATTTGCAGCTAGTAAATACTTGAATTCAATTACCACCCTATTGTATAGCATAATAAGCAAGATTTCAAACACCAAGACAAACAAATACATATATATGCACACAAAAACCGAGAATCATCAACAATTATGATAGAATCTTAACAAGGGTAAAGAATTGAAAGAGACAACTCCAAGAGATTATTAGTCTAGTGGTGGAGCAGTTATGAGTATGCAAGAAACTTGTTCATGTTTCATATTTGAATAAGAGGTTATTTTACGTTCTTGATGAACCTTACACCGGAGCTGTCTCAAACCATTTGGGGACCTCGGGCGATAATCTAAATGGGACCTTAACAATTAGATTTTTTCTTAATAAAAAAACTTTAAATTTTCTACTAAAAGAATCACTACAAATAAAAAAAATAAAAATTAGAATTATAAAATAGTATAACATTACAAGTTAACAAAAAAATAGAGTCCCAACCAATCATTAAAAAAATTAAAAATTCTTTTTGTCGAGGTTGGAATCTCGACGTTGAGGTTGGGAAGCTACTCCTGCTAAGCTGGATTTCTGGGTCAGCTCCTCGACCTAGATTTTTTGGTCAGCTACCTGACCTGCACAAGGAAAAGGAAGGAAAATGCGGGGTAATGACCTGAATTTTCCCCTCGGGCGTGCGAATGATTAGTATGTCCGAGCTGGCGAAGTAGCTGAGAGCATTTAATGAGAAGTTACCTTAGAAATGAAGGGGTGAAGCTCTATTTATACTAAATTCGGACCTGACAGCATTTAATGCGGTGCAACTTTATGTCCCATCAGGGCTTTAGGTCCCATCAGAACAATTGTTTGCCGAGGTCGGGGTTTTCCTTGGTCGGGGTGAGGTTGAATCAGCATCCAAGTTGGGCATTAGCTGAATGTGCTGGGCTTGGCTCAGATTAGCCCGCCTTAGCTCGGAGTGGGCATCATACCTCAGCTCGGGGTCTCCCTCATCAATCCCCTCCCCAAGTCGAGATCGAGAGGGTAAGATCTAGATTTGGGAGTTGATCCCGAGCTGGAGGTGCCCGACCCCGGCAGAGTAGGGATGGCCACGTCAGCGGTGTATACCCTTCAGATGGCTGACATGTCACCTGGCAATTATGACAAGATGCGACGTTTGGGATTCCCGAGACGGTTACAAGCGTTGCCTATAAATAGGGCCTTGACATCCGAGATTTATTTCACACTTTACTAACGAAATTTTGAACTTTCAGGTCGGCAACCAGAGTGGTCGGACACTTTTAGCTCGGCAAATATCTTCTCGGGGTATTCAGCTCGGAATCCACTAGCTCGGAGCCAATTAGGTCGGAGGCAGTTAAGTCGGGTCATCTTCGACAACTAGAGTGGTAGGTACGTCCCGACTCCCTTTAGTTATCCCTACACATATTTTAATTTGTAAACAGGATGGGGAGGTCGGAGTCGGAAGATTCCCAAGCGATGGAGGTGAGGTCCTATGGAGGGAATGAGAATTCATCGAGCTCGGAGTCTACCTCAGATGGAGGTCACGGTGATGACAGTGCCGGCGCATCTCAAGGATCAGCTTGGCCATCTGGGCCCAGGGAGAGTGACGATAATTGCCAAGTGATCGGGGCCAAGCTGGTGCAAGAAGAAGCCGAGGCGGATCCTTTGGCCGACCTAGCAGACTTGGGTGATAGGGAAGATGAGGAGCCATTGAACCAACTAGAGGGAGTTGAGATACCTTAGGAGTACTTAGCTGGAGTCTCCACGTTGGAACCGATTGAAGCAGTCCCGGTTAGGGCGGTCCGACCTCGGAGCTCAGCTACATCCAGTGGTTCATCGGCTCGAGGGAAGAGGATTGAGCAGCTATTCTCTTGTTGCAAGCGTGAGTGCCATTCCACGGTGCAGATGGCCAACACCAGGCTAAGGGATTGGTCGGTGGACCAACACCACAAGCTGAAGGTTCCAGGTCAGAATGAGCCCGCCTATTATCCTCTACCTGATCACTTCACTATCTATGACCTCGCATTCGATGTCATCCGGCTTCCACTTCCCGACTTTATCGCTGGCATTTTGAACTACTTTGAGCTTAGCCCGGGTCAGATGTCACCAAATGGTTGGGCCGTAATGGTGGCATTTTATGTATTCTACCTTGAGAGAAAAATAGAGCCGACCCTATGTCGGTTTAGGCAGTTCTTTGTGTGCAAGCCCAACCTGAAGCAGCCAGGGTGGTTTCATTTCGTAGCTCGGGCCGGCAATGCCATATTCACCAAGTGGCACTCCTCCAATAAGGGCTAGCACAACGACTACTATTAGGTCGAGCCGATTGTGAACCCAGGGTGCAAGGTGGATTGGAATCCCTCCCTAAAGAAGAATGTGAACGATGACCCCAAGCTCTCAAAAGCCGAGCTCACCGAGGTCAGGGTTTTGAGACCCAAGCCGGGTATGCAAATTGACATTAACAGTGTCCTCAGGTGGGACAGAATATGAAAATCAAAGTTATTCGGGAGAGAACCCGACCTGAGGAAGGAGCACCCCTACCTACTTCTCGAGCCCGAAGAGAATGCGGATTCTGGCTCAGAAGAGGATCAGTTCGTAGGATCAATGCCCGACCTCCCCACCTTCTTGTCTACCGTTGTTCTCTTCAGTTTGCATTTGGTTATATCTCACCTCTTTCCTCTACTCTTTTGCAGATATGGCGGATACGAGAAAGCTCGCATATGCCCAAATGAAGAGGACGACCGAGGCCAGCGGCGAAGTCTCGGCCCGGTCTGGCTTGGGCTCCACCGTCCCTCAGGAGCAAAGGTAGCTACCTGAGGTCTCTTCCAAGGGGACGTCGGCATCTCCCCTGCCCAAAAGACCGAGCTCGGGTGTGGCGATCCCTGAGCGCTCCTCATCCCGTCCTGAAAATAGGAAACGACCTCGGGCCGAGTATTATGGGAAAGGCAAGGCCACAGAGGTGAGTCCTCCCAATAAGGATTTCATGGAGGCAGCTAAGGTCACCCGCGATCCTAAGCTGGCATCGGTCCCGGCGGAGCAGCTTTTGCTCGACCTGAGGACAACCATAATCACGGTAAGACATATTTGACCGTGTTGATATGGTTAAGCTTTTTGGCTCAGCTGATTATTTTGTCATCTTTTGTGCAGGCCAAGTCCCACATCCTTTCGGCACCTGGCTTATTCGCCCGAGCCCAAGCTTACTGCGTCGAGCTCGAGCAGTGATTTGTCGACTCTCAAGCTGAGCTAGAGGCCCTGAGGGAAGATACTGTCCAGAGGCGCAAAGCAGACGAGACGGAGATCGACCGGCTGAAGAGGGAGCTCGAAGCGAAAAAGTCCCGGCGCGAGGCCGCGGCCAGGGACATCGAGCGCTTCAAGAAGGATAAGCGCGAGGCTGAGGCGAAGTTTAAGGATATGGTAGATCGGGTCGCGCCCCAAAGGGAGAAGGTGATGGAAGTGTTCAAGTCCAGTCAAGAGGCCGTGAACTGGTTGGCCACGGAAGGTGGGGCGATGGCCTAGTACACCGAGCTGGAGTACTACTTCCAGGGCCAAGTCGCAGCTCGGGAGAGAGCGAAGACCTTCCTTCCTGTTTTATTTGCATTTCATTCGAGTTCGTACATGTGTACCTTTCTCTTCGCAAATTTCTTAAGTAAGTGGGGTTGGACCAATATAATGGACCTTTCAAACTGAATTTAAATATAAAGAACCCAGCTGGACGCGATTAATGAATTATCATCCTAATCCGAGCTGGTTAATTGGGTAACTATATAATTGTCGCCTACCTGGACTCGTCAGTCCGATTTAAAATTGATCAAACTAATGTTGACAAATGTTGAGTTCTAGTTTAGACCCAAACTAACATCCCGACCTGAAGTCGGATTATACCGAGTTGGACCTTAATTCGAACTGGCAAAACTAATCAAATTATTATTGACTATACCCGAGCTAGAACCTTGTCCGAGCTGGTTTACTTGGATCATTGGCTCGTAATTAAGCGTGGCCACCGCATTAATCCGAGTCAAGAGTAGCTCAATAACTGAGGCGCTTGAACCCGGGTCGGGCATTGTATTGGTTTACAAAATATGTTTGCATCGAAATTGTACATGAAGTACTCGGGCTCGTGAGCCGATTACAAGCAATGTTTTGGCTCGGGGCCTTAGCAAAAACTTCGGCTCGGGGCCTGTACAAAAGTTTCCGGCTCGGGGGCTATTACAAGATATTCTGGCTTGGGGACCGCTACAAGAGTTTTCGGCTCGAGGCCGTTATAAGAGATTCTGGCTCAGGGGCCGTTACAAGAGTTTCCGACTCGAGAGCAGTTATAAGAGTTTCCGGCTCAGGGCCGTTACACAAAATATCTCTTCAGATGCTCTGCGTGTCATGCATTTTTCAATTGCTTCCTGTATCTGTCGCGGAGGTAGAAGGTCCCAAGTCGGACTTCTTTCACGACTTCGTACGGTCCCTCCTAGGTCAGGGAGAGCTTGTTGCTCGAGTACGGCAAAAAGATGGCATTTCTGAGTACAAGGTCACCAACCTTAATAGGCTTAGGCTTGACCTGCTTGGCAAAGGCTCTTTGTATGGCAGCTTTGCTGGCTAGCATCCTAATTTGAGCTTTACCTCGGAGCTCTTCAGCGAGGTTGAGCCCTTCACGGATCAATGCTCCGTTTATTTCTGGGTCATGGTGGAGGGTTCTACTAGTCGGAGACCCGATCTCCACTGGTAGTACCGCTTGAGTACCGAAGGTCAGCTCGAAGGGCGATTCTCCCGTTGCCGAGCTAATGGTGGTCCGCTGAGCCCATAGTACCTCGGGAAGAATTGATGCCCACTGACCCTCTGCTTCCTCCAGCTTGGTTTTCAAACCCTACAAAATGATTTGGTTAGTCCTTTCAACTTGGCCATTACTTTGAGGGTGAGCAATAAATGAGAATCTGAGGTCAATCCCAATCTCAGTACATTTGCCTCAAAAGTATGCACTGTTGAATTGCTTGTCGTGGTCAGTAACGATGACCTTTGGCACCCCAAATTGGCAAATGATGTTTTTCCACACGAAATCCTAAGCTGCCTTTTTTGTTATCCTAGCAACACTTTCAGCCTCAAGCCATTTGATGAAGTAGTCTACGGCTACGAAGGCATACTTCTTTTGTCCAACGCCGGTTGGCAATGGGCCGATGATATCTAGACCCCATTGATAGAATGGCCACGGGATTATCATCACCGTGAGGTCTACCACTGGCTTTCTCTGTATGTTGGCGAACCTTTGGCAGGTGTCACACTTTTTCACATACTCTTTGGTATCTTGCTCTAAGGTTGGCCAAAAATAGTCTTGGCTCAATGCCTTCCGAGCCAGGGCCTTGCCACCCAAGTGATTTCCACATACTCCTTCATGGATCTCCCGGAGTATATAGTTTCCCTCCTCGGGCCCAACACACTTTAAGAGAGGCCAAGTGTAGGCTCTCTTGTAGAGTTTCCCAGCAATTATGACAAACCTTGAGGCATGTTTCATGAGTTTTCGAGCTACTTTTTCATCCTCTGGGGTCATACCCCTCTCCAAGTAGTCCACAATTGGTTTGGTCCAATCTGGGCTTAAATTGAGCTCGGCTACGGCCTGCATCCCTAACTGGATACTTGGTTCAGATACTTTTTCCACATGGACCAGGGCAGGTCGGCTCTCGCCCAAGGCCAACCTGGATAGGGCGTCAGCCTTCATATTCTTCTTCCGTGGAATTTGTTGTATCGCGAACCTTTTGAGCCCTGAGGTCAAATCCTTGACCCTGTTGAGGTAGGCCAGCATAGTACTATCCTTGGCTTCGAACTCTCTCGATATCTGACTAAAAATCAATTGAGAGTCGGTGCTCAGGTTGACTGTTTGTGCCCCGAGCTGAGCTACAATTTTCAGCCCCGCAATCACCGCTTTGCACTCAGTTTCATTGTTGGACGCCGGAAAGGTGAACTTGAGGGAGTATTGGTGCTCATGCCGGGTTGGGTCGAGGATGACCACCCCAGCTCCGCTCCCAGACTTTCCTGAGGCCCCATCCACATGGACCTTCTACACATCCTCCGAGTCATGCTCGGCTCGGCCAATGCATTCCACCACAAAGTCCGCGATGTCTTGGGCTTTGATGGCTATTCTGGGCTGGTAAGTGATGTCGAATTGACTCAGCTCAACTGCCCATTTCAGTAGCCTACCCGACGCCTCCGGCTTGTGCATGATGGACTTGAGTGGGGCACCCGTCATGACCTTAATTGGATGAGCGTCGAAGTATGGCTTCAGCTTTATTGCCGTCGTGATGAGTGCGAGGGCGAGTTTTTCCAAGGAGGAGTACCTCACCTCTACCCCTTGCAAGGTCTTGTTGACATAATAGACCGGCTTCTGTTCCTTTCTTTCTTCACGGACCAGTGCCACCACCACTGCTATCCCTGAGCATGCTAAGTATAGGACCAGCTCCTCTCCCACCTCAGGTCGAGATAGCAGGGGTGGCGAAGCTAGATACCTTTTCAGCTCTTGGAAGGCATCCTGGCATTCCGTGGTCCATTTGAAATTCTCAGGACTCCTCAATATTTTGAACAGATGAGCACACTTGTCGGTCGACCTGGACAAGAATCTGCTAAGTGCCGCGACCTTGCCCACGAGCACCTGGACGTCCTTCACATAGGTCGACAGTACTAGGTCAAATATCGCTTGAACCTTCTCCGGGTTGGCTTCTATTTCGCGGGCTGTGACCATGAAGCCTAGCAACTTTCCTGCCTTGACGCCGAATGCGCACTTTTTTGGGTTCAGCTTTATCCCAAAGTGCTTAATTACGGCGAAGAATTCAGCCAGGTCGGCTACATGGTATTCTGCCCTTCTACTCTTGACCAACATGTCATCTACATAGATCTCCATATTATCTGTGGTAAAGGTAGTCTTCTCTTTGTCTCCGGGATCCATCTTGATCTGGTTATAACCTTTGAAGGCATCCATGAAAGAGAGTCACTCGAACTCGGAGGTGGCATCCATCATTTGATCAATCTGAGGTAGGGGAAAGCAGTCCTTAGGACAGGCTTTATTGAGGTCGGTAAAGTCAATACACAATCTCCATCCACCCGAGAACTTGGTCACCAACACCACGTTGGATAACCAGGTTAGGTACTGGATTTCTTTTATGTGGCCGACGTCTACCAATTTGTCTACCTCTTCTGCTATAATTTTTTGCTTATCATAATGGAAGTGTATGCGCTTCTGCTTTACCGGATAGTGATTTGGGTCGACATTCAGGTGATGGTCAATCACTCTCGGGTCAATACCTGTCATGTCAGAGGCAGACCATACAAATATGTGTTCATTTTTCAGGAGAAATTGGCTTATACCTTTCTTGAGGTCGGCAGGAAGTTCACTCCCGATCTTTGTTCTCTTCGTCTCGTTAGAGAGCACCACCTCTTGAAGGTCTTCAGCTGGGCTTCCCCTCTTCGTATCCCTCTTCTCATCGGGCAAATCTGGTCCCTATCCAACCTGATATTTGGGGCGGAAGGAGTTTTCATAACATTCCCGAGCTGAGAGCTTGGCTCCACAGATGGTGGCCATTTCGGCCGGGGTCGGGAATTTCAAGGCCTGGTGATAAGTTGAAGAGACAGCCCTGAAACGGTTGAGTGCCACCCGACCCAAGATCCCATTATAAGTGGAGTTGCAATCCATCACAATGAAGTTGGCTTGCATCGAAACCCGTTTGTCTCCATCTTTCAGCTTCAACGGGAAGTTGTGAACCCCTCAGCTCAGTGGGTTTGTCTGGTGAAACCAGCTAAAGTACCCCTCAACGGCCTGAGTCGGCTCCTGTCCAACCCCATTTGCTTAAATGCTTTCAAGAATAGGACTTCTGCCGAGCTCCCAGTATCCACCATCAGCCTCTTCACGGTGAAGTTGGCTATTTCAGCGCTGATTACCAGTGGGTCGTCATCGGGCAATATCACCCCTCCAAGTCTTCTGAGGAAAAGGTGAGCTCCTTCATCCCCGAGACCGGACCCTGCGCTGGTCCATACTTCCTCCCAGCCCGAACATAACTTTTCCTGCCAGCTGAGGTCTCTCCACCGGACGCCAATCCCCCTGCAATGGTCTCAATCACAACCAAACGTCTGCCCCTAGGCTGTCGCCTAGGTGGACTTCTCTTCTTATCTCTCTGATCGTGATTCTGGGTTGGCTGTTGATCTACGTACCTTCGGAGGTGACCTCGGGCTATCAGTGCTTCAATCTCCTGTTTCAAGTCTTTACACTCCTCGGTGGTATGGCCGTAGTCTATATGATAGCGGCAATACTTGGCCCTATTGCGCTTCTTAGGTCGGCCTTTTATCCTTGGGGCTGGAGGCAGGTGGTTTTGGTGCTGGATCTCCATCAGGATCTACTCCCTCGTGGTGTTAAGGGGAGTGAACATAGTGAACCGGGGGTTCTGCTTCGGTTGCAGAAGCTACTTGCCTCGGTCATTTTGGATTTCTCCCCCGGGTTGGGCTTGAGAGGTCTCTCCCTTCTTACTGGTTTCCTTCTTCTTGTTATCATCCCTCTTCGCTTGATGGATTTCTTCCGAGTGTATATACCCTTCTGCTTATACCATCAGCTCAACTACAGTATCTACGGGATCGATGGCCAAGGAGGATGTAAGGGGGCCCGACATGAGCCCACTCTGGTAAGCCATCAATGCCATGAAGTCCTCCAAGTTGAGGATTCTGAGGGACTCTTCATTGAATCTAGTTGTGTAAGCCTTCAAACTTTTTCCCCTATGCTGCTTCACCGACAGCAACGTCGAAGTGTGGCGGGTTACACGTCGACTTTCTGCGAAATGGGACAAGAAAGCCTCAGCCAGATGATGAAAACTTGCAATAGAGCCGGGACGAAGTTTTTGGAACCAGTCCAATGTATTGCCATCCAGAGTGGTCGGGAATGTTTTCGTCTTCATGAGATCGATCATATCATGCAAAGTCATATGGTGATCGAAGTTGAGCAGGTGGCTGGCTGGGTCTTTGTCCCCATTGTAGATGGCCAGGTTGGGCATCCGATTGCCGGTGGGCAATGGTGTTGCCAGTACCTCGCGTGAAAGTGGGCTTACGCCGAGCTGGTTAATGACCTTGGCTATGGCAGCCGCGGTCTTGGCCTGCTCGGGGTCGGCATGGGCCGCTCTTTTGCCTTTCGCCTTCACGGGTCCCGCCATCGGCTTTAGGTAGCCCTCTTCATCCTGAGTCCGCTTTCGCCTTGGGTCTGGGATGCGGAATTGTGGACGCGAGGGGCGCGGCATAGCTTCTTGCGGAGCCGGGGGGTCCGCAGCTAACCGGGCTACCTGCTCCTTAAGTTCCTCAAACATCCTCAGCATCATCCTTATCTCCGGTGACAGGCTAGAGTTGAGGTCTCCATCTGTTGTGGGGTTGGTTTGGGTGGCTAAGTGTATACGTTGGCTTGTTCCAACGTCGGCTTGGGTTGGTTCTTGGCTAGGCCTCTGTGTGGTTTCAAGGTCCCCATCCGGGTTAGGTGTGTCCTTTACTGGTGCGCTGTAGCTCCTCGTTTGTACCATGGTGGTTTCTCAATGAGTGGTGAGAAGAGTGATAGAAAGAACTCGTTTCCACAGATATCGCCAAACTGTCGAGGTCGGAATCTCGACGTTGAGGTTGGGAAACTACTCCTGCCGAGTTGGATTTCTGGGTCGGCTCCTCGACCTAGATTTTCAGGTCGGTTACCTGACCTGCACAAGGAAAATGAAGGAAAAGGCAAGGTGACGACCCGGATTTTCCCCTCGGGCGTGCTAATGATTAGTATGTCCGAGCTGGCGAAGTAGCTGAGAGCATTTAATGAGCAGTTACCTTAGAAATGAAGGGGTGGAGTTCTATTTATACTAAATTCGGACCTGACAGCATTTAATGTGGTGCAACTTTATGTCCCATCAGGGCTTTATGTCCCATCAGAATATCTATTTGCCGAGGTTAGGGTTTTCTTGAGTCGGAGTGAGATCGAATCAGCATTCAGGTTGGATATTAGCTGAATGTGCTGGGCTTGGCTCGGATTAGCCCGCCTCAGTTCGGAGTGGGCATCATACCTCAGCTCGGAGTTCCCTTCGTCACTTTTAATTGGGGCTAATAAGGTCTTAAAGTCTCAACCAATTTATTGATAAAGGCCTGCTTGTTTAATGAGTAAGTCTTGGGTTTCGGCCGAATTTAGACCTGAGCTCAGAGGGCGTTGCCAAGATGTTTACAACATGGAAAAGAGCAAGAAAAAGAAATGGAAGAGAGATGGAAAGCTGATAATCTAATCTTAGCTTTTGAAGAAATCCAAAGACGGACAAAAAACAAGACCCTTTCAGCTGAATTTTTTCAACCAATATCCAAGTGCACATATCTGAGCAGTACACGAAACAACACTTTTTTGCAGAGCTTAAACGCAATCCTACTGGCTACGATTATGAGAATCCAATTACACCAACCATTTTTCTTTTTTAATGCTAGGGAGGCTTGAACCAGTTAAATTATATCCATCTTTGTATGTACATGTTATTACAAAAATATATTTGTTTTTACAGAAATGATTAAGGAGGCGGTGGGGGTGGCTGACAGCCTAAGATTATCAATACATAATTGTGTAGCAGTGTACGTGGACGTTTATTTTAAGTCAATTTAAAATTAGATAATATTTTTAATTCAAAACTAAATAATATTTTATGATACAGTGCAAAATTTAAATTCAGAGTTTTTTACTTTGATAAGTACGCGCTATCAACTCCATATGTGAGAGTTCATTCTTAGAATTGTCAAATTGAGGAAAAGTGTTGATTTAGGTAGTCAATAATCTTTAATTTTTTTATTATATAAATTTGAAATATCATTTTATTCAATTGAAAATGTAAGATATTGTGATATTATTGTTAGGATATTTTCTAACTAATCAAGAAAATGATTCTTGACCTGTACAAAAAACTAAATAAATCTATATGATCAACTCTATCAAAAAAAAAACTTAATTTATTTTAATTTGATATTAAATAATTATTTAATTACTTCACTCAACTTCTTTTTTTCCATGTCGGACTCTTGAAGGCCTCAGTTTCTCAAGTTGTGATGGTAAATTGTGTTGTGATAGGCCTAGACTAATTTAGAGAACTAGAACTTATGTAGAAAATATTTAGGAAGTGGAAGAGGAGAATTTTAGAGGAACTAGAGAATTTATATTGAAGAGAAGATTACAACTTTGGCTTGGTTACAAATGCTTGAAGTTGCCCCCTATTTATAGGTGTTTAAGGAGCATTCTACACACAAGATATTTTGAAGATTCTTAGAATATGCTAGATAATATTCCTAGATCTTTCTAGCTAGTCAAATAAAATATTTTTCTCTAGATACTTCCTAGAAAATATCTCAACTTCAAGATTTCTCTAGATATAGGGCTTGGGCTTATAATTGGGCAATGCTCTTATTCTTTTGGGCCAAGTGAGTAAATATTTTAGCTAGCCCAAATGCTTTAGTATTAATACTTAGCCCAAATACTTGATGTCCAATCCTTAGCCCAAATTTACCTTAGCCCAAATTCAAGTTTACTTTCCAACACCCCCTCTTAAACTTGAATTTGTCATTCCAAGGCAAGATCTCAGCTTGAGAAAAACTTCAGTTGAGAGAGGGTTGGTGAAGATATCTGCTACCTGGTCTTGCGACTTCACGTACTTTATCTGGACATCCTTCTTTGTCACACATTCTCTGATGAAGTGATATCTGGTATCAATGTGTTTGCTTCTATCATGGAAGACAGGATTCTTGGCCAACGCAATTGCTGATTTGTTGTCCACGAATATTTCTATTGCTTCATCTTGAGAAATGTTGAGCTCCTTAAGCAAACTCTGTAGCCATAACGCATGACACACAGTTGCAGTAGCGGCTACATACTCAGCTTCACATGTTGATAATGTGACTATTGGTTGCTTCTTTGAAGTCCATGTGAATGCTGTGTCTCCTAAGTAGAATACGAACCCTGTTGTACTTTTTCGATCATCCATATCTCCAGCCCAATCACTATCACTATATCCCACTAACTTGAAGTTGCTTGTAGAGGGATAGAGGATACCGTAATCAATAGTGCCTTTTATATATCGAAGGATTCTTTTTGCAACCTTGAAGTGATGAGTTGTTGGAGTCTCCATGAACCTGCTGATGAGTCCTACTCCAAATAGGATGTTCGGTCTTGTGCAAGTCAAATATCGTAGGCTTCCTACCAGGCTCTTGTACAATGTTGGATCCACCTTCTCAGCTTCATCATATCTTGATAGTTTTACTCCACATTTTACTGGGGTAGTTATTGGCTTGCAGTTGTCCATATTGAACTTCTTGAGAATTTCCTTTGCATATCCTTCCTGGGATATAAAGATACCATCATCCCTTTGTTTCACTTCAATTCCGAGATAGTATGCCATGAGCCCGATGTCCGTCATTTTGAATTCTCCTGTCATTGCTTTCTTGAAGTCTTTGAACATTTTTGGATTGCTTCCAGTGAAGATCAAGTCATCCACGTACAGACAGACAATCATAATATCTCATTTTTCATCCACCTTTGTGTATAGTGCGTGCTCGTGAGGACATTTCTTAAAATTATTCTCTTCAAAATACTTGTCGATTCTGGTGTTCCATGCCCGAGGAGCTTGCTTCAACCCATACAAAGCCTTTTTTAACTTCAAGACTTTGTCTTCATGGCCTCGAACGATGTAGCCTTCAGGTTGCTCAAGGTATACTTCTTCTTCGAGAAATCCATTAAGAAATGCTGATTTAACATCCATCTGATAGATCTTCCACTTCTTTTGAGCTGCTAATGAAATCAGCAATCTTATTGTTTCTAGTCGAGCAACAGGAGCGAAGACTTCATCATAGTCAATACCAGCTCTCTGCTTGTATCCTTTGGCCACCAATCTTGCTTTGTATCTTTCAACTTCTCCTTTGACGTTCTTCTTAACTTTGTAGACCCACTTTACTCCGATTGCCTTGTGTCCTTTTGGTAAGGTTGCCAGCTCCCACGTTTCATTCTTCTCTATTGCTTTAATTTCCTCATCCATAGCTTTTCTCCATTCTTTGCTTTTTGCTGCTTCTTCATAGTTGAGGGGCTCGCAATCAGCAAACAGACAGAATAGAGTGAGGTCATTTTGATTCTCTGTTACCTCATAAATTTCTTGTAGAGTCTTCATTCGGTAAGGCCTTTCATTCGAGCTCTCCGTTGATGATGATGTTACTTCTTGTGGTGTTATTGGTGATGAAGGCGGGGTCTCATGATTGGTTGCTTCTTCAATTCTTGGCGGTTCTTCTTCGTGCATTGGAAAGAACTGGTACTGATCCTTTTCTTCTTTACTCCAATCCCACGAGCTCTTCTCATCAAACTCCACGTCTCTGCTTACGGTGGACTTCCTTGTACTTGGATTGTATAACTTGTATCCTTTTGAGTTTTGATCATAGCCGATGAGGATATACTTCTCGCTCTTATCATCAAGCTTTGTTCTTCTTTGGTCTGGAACATGTACATAGGCTATGCTTCCAAATACTCGTAGGTGTGCAACACTTGGCTTGTGCCCGCTCCATGCTTCTTGGGGTGTTTTATTCCATACGCTCTTTGTGGGAGAACGATTTGACAGATACACTGCACAATCCATAGCTTCAGCCCAGAATTCCTTTGGCAGCATCTTACTCTTGAGCATGCTTCTTGCCATGTCGAGGATGGATCTGTTCTTCCTTTCTGCGACTCCATTTTGTTGTGGTGAGTAAGGAAGAGTGAGTGGACGTTTGATTCCATTTTCTTCACAATATGACTTGAACTCTTGTGAGTTGAATTCTCCTCCTCTGTCGGATCTCATCGCCTTTATTGTATATCCACTTTGTTTCTCCACAAGAGCCTTGAATTTCTTGAAGGCATTGAAGACCTCTGATTTTTCTCTTAGGAAATACACCCATGTCTTTCTGCTGAAATCATCAATGAAGAGAAGGAAATACCTGTTTTTGCCAAAAGATGCTGGGTTAATTGGGCCGCACACATCGGTGTGAACTAATTCCAATGGCCTCCTTGTTCTTGATGATGCCTCTTGTGGGAAGCTTTTCCGAAATTGCTTTCCAAGTAGACATCCTTCACATAGTTGATCAGGGTGATCGATGGAAGGTAGCCCTTTGTCCATATGCTTCTTTGATAACAGCTTTAGTCCTCCAAAATTGAGATGGCCCAACCTTAAATGCCATAGCCAAGAAGTGTCTTCCAAGCATGCTTTCAAACATTTGAGGCTATCATTTTGAATGTTCAATAGAAACATTCTATTGTTGGTCATGGGCACTTGGGCAATTAAGTTTCCTCTATGATCTCTTAGGAAGAGACTATGATTTTTCATATGGATATCATAGCCTTTTTCTAAGAGTTGGCCCATGCTCAAGACATTAGCCTTCATGTTGGGCACGTAGTATACATTGGAGATGAATTGGTGTCTACCATCTTTTAGGCGAATGAGTATTTTACCTTTGCCCATTACCGGAGTCTTAGATAGGTCTCCAAACGTGACATTTCCATTCACCGATTCATCAAGCTCGACAAACATGTTCTTGTTGCCGCACATGTGATTGCTTGCACCTGTGTCGAGGTACCATGTATGTTGTTCTCCATCTCCGTATCCCTTGTATGCGAGCAAAAGAGTGGAATCTACCTCATCATTCTTTTGCTCGACATAATTAGATCTCTCCTCTACATTCTTGGTTGAACTTCGGCATTCTGAGGCATAATGACCGAATTTGTGGCAATTGTAACATTCAACTTCTGACTTTTCATACCTTGGTCTTTGAGCACCTCCTCTTCCATATCTACTTGATGATCTATTGTTATCCTCCTTCTCGTTGTAGGACATGTTGTATCCTCCTCTTCCTCGGCCACGACCACGACTGCGTCCACGTCCACGTCCACGTCCTTGTCCTTGTCCACATCCTCGTCCTCTTTGGCTTCTTCCATCGCCAAGGTCTCGATCTCCTCGATTGAGGTTGAGTTTCGCTTGTAAGACGTGGTCTAGTGATTCCTTATTCCTTCTCTTGATCTTCTCTTCATGTACTTGAAGCTTACCGCTGAGTTCATCAATGGTCATTTTCTCTAGATCATTAGATTCTTCAATTGCTACTACTATATGGTCAAATTTTGAATCTAATGATCGGAGAATTTTTTCAACGACCCGAACATCACCCATGCTTTCACCATTTGTTTGTAGTTGATTAACTATGGATTGAACTCTTGAAACATAATCGGAGATTGACTCGGATTCTTTCATTTGTAAATTTTCGAACTCAACTCTAAGAGCTTGAAGACGGACTTTTCTTACCTTATCAACTCCTTGGTATGCTTTTTCAAGAATCTCCCATGCTTTCTTAGTTGTTGAAGCTTGGGCAATCTTCTCAAATGTGGCATCATCCACGGCTTGTTGGATGATTGAAAGAGCCTTTTGATCTTTCATCTTAGACTCTTTCAAAGCCTTCTTTTGTGCTTGACTAAGAGTGGCCTCATCTTCGGGAACCTCATAACCTTCTTCAACAATATCCCATATATCTTGGCCGCCAAGATATGTCTTCATTTGGATGCTCCACCTTCTATAATTGTCGTTGGAGAGCCTTGGAAATGGGAATGCTACACTTGATGTCGCCATAACCTAGCTCTTGATACCACTTTGTTGTGATAGGCCTAGACTAATTTAGAGAACTAGAACTTATGTAGAAAATATTTAGGAAGTGGAAGAGGAGAATTTTAGAGGAACTAGAGAATTTGTATTGAAGAGAAGATTACAACTTTGGCTTGGTTACAAATGCTTGAAGTTGCCCCCTATTTATAGGTGTTTAAGGAGCATTCTACACACAAGATATTTTGAAGATTCTTAGAATATGCTAGATAATATTCCTAGATCTTTCTAGCTAGTCAAATAAAATATTTTTCTCTAGATACTTCCTAGAAAATATCTCAACTTCAAGATTTCTCTAGATATAGGGCTTGGGCTTATAATTGGGCAATGCTTTTATTCTTTTGGGCCAAGTGAGTAAATATTTTAGCTAGCCCAAATGCTTTAGTATTAATACTTAGCCCAAATACTTGATGTCCAATCCTTAGCCCAAATTTACCTTAGCCCAAATTCAAGTTTACTTTCCAACAAATTACAGCCGTGCAGACATGTGTATGCTATTAAATGCAGCTGCCCTTCTTGTCCATTTGTCCTCCTTAAATCTAGCTACCATGGACCACCATGATCATGTCTTTTCTTGTCCATTCACCATGTTGCATGGACATTGAGTGTGTAATGTTTCCTTAGCAAAGAAATGGTATACATCGTTAGACAATCTGTGGTCTCATATAACCTGAATAATTATTGTTGGCCATTATTAGACCATTAACGGGTTCTTTAATTGAATTCTTAAGCATCGTTGGAACAATTCACAACCTTAACATATCATTAACATTATTAAAACCACCGCAATTTGGATCAACTTTTGGTGGATCATTTTTGAGTTGGTGATGACTTTTTTAACATCTTCACATTAGATCTCCACCTAGAGGTTTTAGTGTCTTTTTCGTTCTTTGAAATTAAAGATGAGAGTGCAACTCGCTGTTTGAATGTCACGATGAGAACGATGATTGTCTTTATTATCAATAGTACTAACTTGAGTTTCTTCAATTTTTCCTTAATATCTTCCAAAGACAAACAAACATATACGAAAGAATCATGCTAGTTGTGCATTAGTTGTACAACATAATACTTAGGGTGAAATACATTAGATCTCCCGATAATTTAGTGAAAATACACAACGCCTTCTTATGGTTCAAAAATACTTGAACTAGTTTATATAATTTTTTGAAAGTGTATAACTCCCTCTACCTCTATCATAAAAAAAGTTAATAGATTTCGTAAAAAGAAGTAAATGTCCACTATCTTTTTTCATTTATCTCTTTTGTCCTTTTCCATTTTCTTTAGATCAAAAAATAAAAATAAAAATAGTTTAAAACTAATAAAAATCTCACTTAATGCGCATGTAGATCAAGCTTCGTTAAATACGACAATTTTTTTGTCAGCAAGAGGTGTTGTGCACTTTCGAAAAATCACAGAGACTAGTTTAAGGAGTTTTTGAACCATAGGGGAGTATTATTTAGTGCTGGCTACTTATTTCCTAAAAACTTGAATTGGTTAAATTTTTTTGGATAAATTATTTATTTAGTGTTGCATCTTTACTATTTATTCTTATTTAGTCCTTATGTTTCAAAATGTATCATTTTAGTCTCGTATCTTTATTATTTGTCTCAACTTAGTCATTATCTTTCAAAATGTACCATTTTAATTCAATATTTTTATCATTATGCTCCACGTTAGTCCTCCACCATTTTTTCGTCCTAAAAACAAAATTAGCACGTGACTAAAAAGGTATATTTTAAAAGATAAGAACTAAATTTGAACAAATAGTAAAGATACGAGACTAAAATGATACATTTTAAAAAATAAGGACTAAGTTAGGACAAATGATAAAGATACGAGACTAAAATGACATATTTTGAAAGATAAGAACTAAGTTAAGATAAATGGTAAAGATTAGAAACTAAATAAATAATTTGCCCAAAGTTCTTTATTTTATAATTAGTAACAAGTTATTCATTACCCATTACTTTTTTTTTTGAATCTCTAATTAAGCAATAGAAAATTTTCTCTCATCTCTCTGTTTTTAAGATGAACTCAAAAAACTTTTTCTTCCTTACAGCCCACTATACATATATGGTAGAGGGGCGCTAGAAAATTTTAGATATGTAGAAAAGAATTGTCAATATATTTATTCATTTCCACCTTTTCCTTTGTCCTATTAACTTCCCTTAGAAGAAGCCCAAGAAGTTGAGGCTTTGGCCTAACCCCGTGAAGAACATGACATGATCCATACATGGTTAGCCAGCCCACCAAAAGGTTTTGAAATCTGACTAAAAAATGCCGAGACTGTGAACTTTTGGAGCCCAATCCAAAAAGTTAACTACTGGATGGGGCCATTGTAGCATTATCTCAGTTTTGTTTTTCTTTTATTTGCTTACTCTATTTTTTGTTTGCCTCCCATCCTCCCATCCCCATGTGCCGTTCCAATTGGCAGGTGGTGCAACCCCCCACTGAGCTACACCACCGAGTCTTACTCTAGTTTAAGAGCCTATTCAATGAATATAGGTACCCAACATAGAAAAAGACCATGAATGATAAAAAGGTACGAGTTTTGCGAATATCACTCTTACACCCGTCTCAACTCCATATAGGGACGGACATTAGGATGAGAAATAGAAAATGGGACCCGGGCAGGGGTTAACTTAAACCCCCGAGCAGGCGCGAGGATATGCATCCCCACTTTAAATAATACTCCTCTTATCATTTTTTATTGGCCTTGAGCGTGTATTCAATTGCTCTATTATTTGTAGTTTTGGTGTAAATCTAAAAAATCCTACTTAATGTGAGTTACGTCAATAAAATATAATAATAATAAAAAAGGAACTGGAATGAAAAGATAACAAGTTAGTGAAAAAGAAGACAAAAGAAACTAGTAATCCAAATGTAACTAAAAATTAATTTAAGTTTACCACCACAAACTTTGGCTATGTATTTATGTCATAATCCATGTTACCAATTGCAAATTAAAGCGGAGTATAGAGAAGTCTAAAGAAAGAACCAAGTGAAAGCTGAATCTCCATTAAGGAGAGAACAGAGAGAATCAGAGATGTATTAGGGAACTTTATGAGGTCCTCCCTTTGCACATATTAAGCAGAAGCAATGAGAATGCGTGAAGCAGCAAAAAGGAATTGGGTAGATATCAGGCATTATGGGAAAGATCTAGGTTTTTTTTTTTTTTTGTGTCAAAAAAGAGAGAGAGATCTAGGTTGAAGACAAAAGGTTTTGGAAGGTTGGTAAGCTATATTAACTTTTTCAAGAAAAAAGGGAAAGGCATGGATTACAAGAACTAAACCCAAGATAAAGAGGTGGTTGCCTATGAATAAACTCCACCAGTTTTACAGTGTTCCTTGGTGAGTATGAATCTCAGAGTATTTATTGGTTATTTTAACCCGCAGAAAGACGAATATAGCTAAGGGGAGTTTCTACAAAGACATTCTATGCATCAGTCCAAGCCTCCAAGCCACACATTTAAAATTGATTACTTCCAAAGAAGAAGAAAAGGAAGTTTAGTGAGTGCCTAAATTCGTTGTACTCCATAGTATTTTAATGTGTCGCAATAATTTTACTCTTCAAAGAGAAACAAAAGCAATGTTCCTCCTACCCTCACAGAAGAGGACACGATCCTACCATTTTAATGACATGAGTCCTCTTCACCGAATCCCCAAGCAAAATGAAAGCTAAGAAGCAATAACCCTTTTCCACATCTCACGTGTTAGTGTCAGACAGAGAAACTTCTCACACTGCAAGCGCCTCAAAGGGTTACTTGAACTTAGACCATATCTCCAAGCAGACCTCTGGCAGGATCGAACTAGAGAAGTAACTGTTTCAAAATGCTGTTGTCGAAATCTCCATCCTTCTGGGCCTGTCTCCTGGAGCAGATTCAAAAGTACACGTTATTAGACATTCAGTTCCTGATTGATCAATAAGACAAATTGAAGATGACAACATCAAGAGCTATATGCAACAGAACTTTCCAGCACACAAATACTATTGATTCCAAGGCCAAATTACTTTGTGCTAGCATCTCAATTGTAAGTATATTAAGTCATAATGATTCGACCAAAAAACAAAAAAAAAGTCATAATGAGAATAATGCATAGACTATGATGTAAATGCGCATACCAAGCAGATGAAGTATCCCAAGTACCAAAATATAATACACATACACATGGGGAGAGAGTTTAACCTTGTATAATGTGTGTGGATCAAGGTATCATATAAAGGTCTCCATTGAACATTCTAAGGACAACGTTTTCCAGTATTTATTCAATACTTTTTTCCAGTATATTTCCCAGTGTAACCTTACAAAAAAACAAAACCATTGGTTTCAACAAACTGTTCTGTGATTTGGGATATAACCAATTATCAACCAAAAGAACAAAAGCAGTGTATGTAAAAGCAGCACTTGCGCATAAAGTTTATTAGAATATCTGAAAATCAAAACAAATAAACATCCCCCCATTATAGTCGAAACATCGTATTCAGTTTACTCGAGAGTTCTAAAACTAGTAACCGTAAGAAACAATCCACGAGGACCACAATATGATGACGAGTAATACAACTAAATGCAGACCTAAGTTTCGTCATTATCAGAATAACTACAAAACTGTCTCACATTTGTCGACACACAATAAGAATCACTAGCTAAAGAACCTTATCAGTACACTACCAATGACCACTAACCATAACAAATAATAATTATATAATTAAAGCTAAAATCAATTGTTTCTTGCTTAAGTGTCTAATTATCTAAGCCTCATGCACTCTTAAACTAATAATAATGAACGGGTAAAGGGCAAAGAAAAATGATATATTTTGCTAAAATTGCATGTTAGATACTTTATAATTACGTGGTAATAAAAACTTACTTGCATAAGGCACGGTGAGCCACGTTCTTATAAATTAGATAATTAGATTCTTCCGACATCAGCCTAATTAGTCAAAACACAAACACGAGCTTTTGTACATTACACTGAACAAAAATTTGAGCAACAGTAGAACCACTAAGACTGCAAGACTAATAGTCCATGAGCTACAATTCAACTACATGATCAACTCAACTAGCAAAAATAAAAATAATGATGATAATTAATTCCAAAGAAATACAATTACTAAATAAATAATAACACTAATTTGTGAATTAAATGAATTAATTAAGTGAAATGAACTAACAGGTCAACGATGGCCGATTCGGGATCATCTCTTTGTATGATTCCTTCACGGCCTTGACAACTCCGGCGAATGCTTCTCTTTCTTCGTTTCCTCCGCCACCGGCGGTGGCAGCCATGCATTATACAGATGCATTTTGTCTCTATCCATTTTGAGTCTCGCTAAATTATCAATTGAATCTACGTAAAAATTTGTTTCTCGATAAGTATAGTTGTTTGTATATGGTAAATAAGTCTAGATATTGTAAATCGGTCAATTTTGGTGGATCTATTCACAAATTGAACTTTGGTAGTGTAATTTCGTATGGAATTTGTTATGTATCGCACTTTCTTTTTTAGTCGCTTAGCTAAGTGGTTGCAAGTAACATGTGGTTCACCGATTTTTATTAATGACTAACTTGCGATATTATGACAAGAAAAAAAAATAGGGGACAAACATGTGTTATTAATTGTGCTTGTTGATCCAATGTTGTAGGTTAGTTTTTTGCCCCCGCTCTCAAAGACTAGGCGTTGGATTAGAGTATCTACTTTCGACTCGCGATGGATGGCTTTTCTTTTCAAGTAGGAAAAAGATGGAAGAAAAAATATGACTGGCAACAGGAAATGCAGGTAGAAGGGATTTGGATATTTATATCTCAGTTGACTTTCAAATGTGGATTTTGGCAGGAGGTGGAAATTGAAGAGTTGGGGGGATCAAAAGGGAGGAAAATTTTGGGTGGGCGCTGCAAATATGAGAGACTTTTTGATTTGTACGATGGAAAATTGAAGTTTGAGATTTTTTTTATTCGTAGAAATATGTGGATTTGGATTGATTGACTTTCATAATTTTAAATCATTGTAAAGTATTTTTAGGATAGTCATTTGCTAGCTTTTACATGATAAAAGAGTTGTTATTTGAAGAATTGAAAATTTGTGTTTTAAGTATGATGGCTATTTTGCTCACAATGAAGAAATGAAACAATTATGTCCTAATTTTTTTAAGGAAAAACACATTTAGCAATCATTATATTGTCATCTGATTGATTGCAAAACTATTATGATATACAAAGGGGAAATGTTTTTCTTTTCCCTTTTGCATTGAATTCCACGACCAAGCTTCTCAATGCATCAAGTACTCATTTGAAAAAGAACAATTAGATATATATATATTTTTTTTTGGTCAAACAAGAAATCATATCATAAAAAACACACAGATTAACCAACCCCAGTGGGGTGGATATCGTGCGAAAGGAAATACAACAATTGCAGGTGAATACATGAACTCCAATTAACAGGCAATTCTTCCTTACGCCTACATTTTGCAATCCAATCGCAAGGTTAGTTGGTCGTTCTTCTAATGTATTGAAAACTCACCATCGAGTCTTCAGCAACAATCTTCTTGATGTCCTCCACAATGGCAAACACTCTCCAACAAAGAGCAGTCACCGGAGCACTGATTGCTTTAAGAACGTCCTGTGCATCGCTTTCAATGATGATGCAAGACTACTGAATCTGGTTAACATATAAACACGCATTACGAATCGCATAAGCTTCCACTTCCGCTGCTGAAAAACATCGAAACTGGCCAGGCTGACCAAAATCCATTGAACCTCTCCAATCCAAACCAATAAATGCAAAAACAACTTTCTCATTCTTCTTCCACGAGGCGTCAACATTCACCTTAACCGTTCCTGGCATCGGGGGAACCCACTGTGTTGGCAGCTCTCTATTGACAGCTTCTCTTTTGACACTCCTGTTCCTCCACGCGTTGTCTTCGCTGAACCATTTTGCCAATGCGCACTGCACTCTCAAAACCGTCTTCTGAATATCAACGACTCTCCCATTAATAACACTCTCATTCCTCTGTTTCCAAATCTGCCAGCAGCAAAATGCAATCTTTGTCGTTGCTTCCTCCTTGCAGTAACCCGCATCACAACATCTCTCAGAAAACTTCAAAAACCATTCACTAAACCTTCCTGAACCAACAAGGTTATTAGCACACTGCAGAGGAGAGGCACACCAGAATCTCTGAACCCAAGGGCAAAAAAGCAGCAAATGTTCAACCGTCTCAACGCCTTGATTACACAAAGAACATAAAGGGGACGAAGCAGATTTTCTCAAGGAACGATTCTCTTGGGTTGGAAGGCAATTACGACATGCTTTCCACATGAAAAACCTCACCTTTGGGGGAACTTTCAAGGACCACACAAGTCTCCAAACATCAATAGGGGTCTGGAAGGACGAGCTAGCTCTGTCACTATCAATTGGGCTCCTATTGCACAAAACCTCTCTCGCCACAAAATAACCTGCTTTAACAGAGTACTGCCATTCTTGCTTGGACTCCAGATCATGCAGTCTTCTCTCTCGAACCACGGAAGAACAATAGCAAGGATTTCCTGGGCAGTTGACTTATCAAACACGTGGTTAATCATCTCCTCGTTCCATCTCTTCTGATCCTGAGTGATCAGCTCGCTAACCCATGTTGGAGAGTTAAGGCTTCTATGCCAACTAGCCTCCTCCGTTGGAATCCATTTATCCTTCCAAATATCCACAGACTTTCCGTTTCCAATCCTCCACAAGGTTCTTTTTTTAAGGAAATCCTTTCCTCGAACAATACTCCTCCAAGACCATGAAGATTGCCTTTTAATCGCTACATTCCAAAATCTGTCCTTTGGGAAATAGATTCCTTTAAGAATAGCTGCAGACAAGCTATCAGGTTTAATGGAAATTCTCCATGCCTGTTTTGCAATGAGCGCCAAATAAAAGCAGTAAAGATCTCTGAATCCAAGACCCCCTTCCATCTTTGGTTTCTTTAGCTCATCCCACTAGAGCCAATGCGATCGAGATTCACCACTCCTTCCCCACCAGAATCTAGCTGCCATTGAGGAAAGGGAGTTGCAAACCTTCTTAGGTAATAAGAAGGATGACATGGCATACGACGGGAGGGCCATCAAGACAGCTTTTATAAGAACATCCTTTCCCCCATCTGAGAGGAGATTACTCTTCCATCCTTGCAACTTGGACGCACATTTATCTTGAACCCAACTCAAGGCTTCCGATTTAGATCTGCCCCATTCCGCCGGGAAGCCAAGATACTTACCAATCTTGTTTGACTGCTTAACACGGAGAATATCCACAATTCCTCTTCTTGTTCCTTCAGGCGTGTTAGGGCTGAAAACAATAGTTGACTTGTTCAAATTCAGACTTTGACCAGACGCAAAGCAGTATTTATAGATCACATCTTGCAAGATGAACAATTAGATATGAAAGACTCAAAATATGTAACATACTCAACCGAGCAACAAAACATAATAAACACATCATAACACACACCACCACAGAGAAATAAATGTTTAAAAGAGCCAAGGTCCACTATTTTCCAATAGAGCCTCCTTCCTTCACCCCCTTTCAATTCTGTTTCTTTTCCCTTCATACAGCCTTTCTTCTAATCCTCATCCTTTCACTTCTTCTGTTTCTTTACCACCTTATGCAACACATCCCCATAATATTTTTCAAAAAAACTAAGAATTTGTCATATCTGGTCTCTTCGATGGAGAATTCTGCAAACACGAGAGTATCAGACCTGCCATCTCTGCTTTTTCAATATCACCGTCCACCTCAAACGAGGTATCCACAATTGGACTCCCACTCAAATGTGCATTCATTATCCACTCTTTCAGTTCATCAGGTTTCTTTTCATCAAATAACCGTTTGGATATCAATTCTAGGAGTAATGTGCCATTTGCATAAATGTCAGATTTGATATTGAATTCACCACCTGCATTTTGCACAACCATTGTTAACAAAAGCGGTATAAATAAATCAAAATTTTCACAAATAGACATACTACTACTAACAAATATCATGCAAGTTCCATATACATAATGTCCAACTAGAGACAAAAACCCAAACACTTTGTCAAGCAAACTGCTAAGAAAAGAATTATCACGGGAGTTCAATATATTACCATGTAATGCCCAACTAGAAACCAAAATGCGACCCTTTGTCAAGCTATGAGTTCAATGACATGACAAAGCATAATTTGCAGTTGGGTCTCCATGAACAACATAAATGCCTCCATGTGATAATTGACTAAGACTAGTACAAATAACGCAATGGTCAGATCTCAATTAGATTAATATGACGAAAATTTTACCAACAAAGATATCATCATTACTAAAAAGAATAGGATCTTAGAGGTTAATCTACTTCGTGTATCAACTCACGATTCCCTAGTTAAAAGTATTGGTGAAATTCTTCACGAAAATGCCCAAATAAGAACTTAGTATCCAAACCCATCAATGTTTTGACCTACAACATACTTTCAACAACTGGAAAGAGATACAAGTCTCAAAGAAGTTGTATGTCTAAATCTAATAATTAAAGAGATCTTTGTCCAAAAGCTAGCTATAGTCGCTTTATGTACCACATTGGTTTATAAACTGCATAACTTTGCAAACAACAGGAGCGCAATAAAATTACAATGGTGTTGCAACTTAAATTTCCTATGAGCAGGCTGCATGTAAAAGATTGAGTGATTCACATGGTTCACGATAACTCATAATTGCACAACTGTTCTAAATTGGAAGGTTAGTTGTATCCTCTCAGTCTATCCCTGTGTAATTATTACCTCAGTACATATCAGGAACAAAAACAAATTCTTCTATTTCTCTTTTAAGCCATATCTCTGTATCTCAGCTTCAGGTATCAAGATCTGGAAAGAGACATGTACTTGGAAGCATATACTAATATCCTTACAGAGTTAATACCTGACATAAAATCGGGGGCGAAACAAGCATAGCTGTCATAGAAAAAATCTGACACATTTTCAACAGGTTTGCCGCCAACAATAACATGCAGGCCAAGTTCAAACATTTTAAAATTACCTTCCTGCATCAAATAAACTAAATCAAGTACTATTTCTCGGAAAAAAAAAGAAGTAAACAGGCACAGTAAGGCATCAGTTGACATATTTAACTTCCAATAAAATCTATTTGACCTCATCGATCATAATATTGTTTGCGTTAATTGTTCCAACTGCAAACTCCCCATCATGTACCAATTTAACAAGTTGCACAATTTCCATTGCCACCATAATTCTGGCATTCCAGTCAAAAGAATCTAAATGACAACAAGAAGAAAATATGTTACTAAACAACAATCCTCATAATATATAAATATAATTTCAGTATAGAGATAAGTTAATACCCAATGGTATTGCTTCACCAACTGATCGGACTGCCCTCAAGTCATAAACAACTGCAAGAGTCTTGTCACATGAGAAACCAATTACTTTTACCAGATTTTTGTGCGATTTTAAAACTTTCTCCATTGTGTTTATCGTCAATTTTGGATGGGATGTTATCTTTTCATCCGCAAATAAAACAAGCTCAATCTAAAAAAAAAACAAAAAATCATAATTAATAGAAATATTACCCTCGGAAGCAAAGCAAATGCAAATATAATAAAACAGAAAACTACATAAATAGACTTCGTCAGCATAACAAGTATAAGCCCGATCCAAAGGAAAGAAAGCATCCCAAGTTTTGACTGTAACCTGGCGCACCTCGTCACCTTCACATAGTCTAGCACGAAACAGTCTACGGTACCGGGTACGTTGAATCAAAATTTTCTTGTTGAAATCATCAGTGAGCATCTGCAACTTAGAGTAATCATAATGCTTTACATTGCTCAAATCCCTTCCCTGAATCGGTACCCTAGGTGACAGTGAGATTTTCAAATAATTTAGAAACATTTATGTCACAAATTCACAGCTAAGTATATATATACCTTTACATACATACATATATATATATATATATACACATACGAGTAAATTGCTCCAGACCCCTATGGTATGTCGAAAGTGCGTATGACCCCCCTGTGGTTACAAAACCCCCATGAGACCCCTTGTGGTCTCTTAACCAATGCATACGACCCCCTCCGTTAACTTTTCTGTCACTTTTAATTGAATGTGCAATACACGCGCACTTATTGCAACTTGGATTAGTTTTTAATAATTTTGTCAATAAAATAAGTGTATTTATTGACCAAAATACCCTTCCTCACAAAAAAAAATTAAATAATGTCATCTTCCCCAACTTTCCCCACACCCACACCCACCGTCAGCCCCCCTGCCACTCCCCAAACTCCCGTCAGCCACCATATCCCCATCCCCCATCTATATCCACCACAGCTCCATCCTATCACCACCCTCTACTCCACCCACCATCCTCTCCCCACCACCACCACCATCACCATCACCTTTAGATTTCTTCATCCCCATCACAGCTTCGTTCCCATCACCAATCTCCACCACAGCTTCAACAGTCGAGTTTCGATTATATGAAATCATATATATATACAGATCTGTACATGTATGTAAATATGTTAAAACTCACACAAACGGAACTGTACATATATGCATATATGTTCAACTCACACAAATATTGTCATAAAACTCAAACAGATACGTTGTCAAACGCCACATGATGTTACCATTGATAATGACTTTAAAAATAAGAATTGCAAACGACTTTACAGGGATGTCCCTGGAGCAATTTACTCTATATAGCAACTTCAAAACAAAAACAAAAATATTAGTAAAAATTGAAGTCAAACCTTTCTTTGTAGTAGGCGACTTGTTGACGAAACGTTCCTAACATGGGCAGACCCATCTGCTTATATAAGGGCGAGAATTTCATGTTCTGGTCTTGATAATAATAATACATAATATCTACGTCCTTCAGCTGAAAAAGAAACTCCAGCTGTTCGAACTCCGCCTGTTCCAACTGTTCTTCAGCCATCGGAAAATTTCAGACACCGCCGTCCGTATATTCCATGATACAAAAAAATGCAGAGAGACGGAGGTTAGTGGGCCGGCCCGGCTTCAATAAATTTCCCATTTCTTTTTTTTTTGTGACATTGGAGGCTAACGATGGAAGTTAAATGTTTACAAATGGGAAAATATTACATTGCAGGCTTACTAGTAAAAGTCGTATGAACTTACGCCATTTTGGGCCTTTTTAAATTGGACCTTTTAAGTTTGGAATGAATGATTATTTTAGTAAACTTTGAACATTATATATATATACATATATAGATAAATACTAGTGAGGCCCAGCCCGTTCTCCTAGTGTTGGAGGGATATATATATATAAAAATGACATTAGATAAAATATTATTAAAATACAGAAGAAAAAATGGATTATTAAAAAGAAATTTATAATCATTCTTTTGATTGAGATACTATATGTCATTACTTGACATTCACAATTCTTTTACATAAATACCTCCTTTCACAACTAATCAAAGTGGAATCAGGAGATTTTTTAGTTTCAAAACATAATTAAAAGTTATATTTAGAGATTTTTAATTACTATTATGTATGAACATTCGATAATAGAAAAATTATGCGATCCCAACTACACAAAGGAGTATTCCTTTTTCTATAGTAATTGTCATATACAATGATTTTAGTCAAATTTATTTTAAATGCTTAAGACTCAATTACTATTGCATAATATTATTTTTTCCTATATAATGGGAAGCAATATAAAATTAATATGTGACCTTGATTTAACACCTTTATTTATATTTATCATCATTATAATTTTTAATTTATATTTTGAAGTTAAATAGTTTAGATTAAATTTTTTAAACTTTTGAGTTGAATTAAATTTATGTCCTAAGATTTAAGAGCAAAATGAAAAAACGGTGAATAATTGTCATTCTCCACGAGAATTCAGGGACGTTGCGGGGATGGATGTTGGGGGGGAACTTTTCCAGTAACGGGGTGAGGTGTGAGAATAAGTACCCACCCCGAATTCGTCCAATTGCCATTCCTAGCTGTTCGGCTGGCTGAGAGCCTAAGATTGTTAACACGTAATAGTGTAGCAGTGTAAGTGGATGTATATTTAAGTCAATTCAAAACTAGATAATATTTTTAATTGAGAACTAAATAATATTTTATGATACAGTGCAAAATTTAAATTCAGAATTTTTTACCTTGATAAGTACGTGGTATCAACTCCATATGCCAGGAGTTTATTCTTAGAATTGTCAAATTGAGGAAAAGTGTTGATTTAGGTAGTCAATAATATTTAATTTTTTTATTATATAAATTTGAAATATCATTTTATTCAATTGAAAATGTAAGATATTGTGATATTATTGTTAGGATATTTCCTAACTAATCAAGAAAATGATTCTTGACCTGTATAAAAAAACTAGATAAATCTATATGATCAAAAAAAAAAAAAAAAAAAAAAAAAAAATAAAACTTTATTTATTTTAATTTGATATTAAATAATTATTTAATTACTTCACTCAACTTCTTTTTTTCCTTCTCGGATTCTTGAAGGGCTCAGTTTCTGAAGTTGTGATAGTAAATTGCAGCCGTACAGATATGTGTATGCTATCAAATGCAGCTGTCCTTATTGTCTATTTGTCTTCGCAACTTAAATCTTGACCTGGTAAAATCTAGCTACCATGGACCACCATAATCATGCCTTTTCCTTTTTCTTTTTTTTTTTTCCTTTTATTTTGGTCCAAAATACATCTTCATGTTATTAGATCATTAACAGGTTCTTTAATTGAATTCTGAAGCATCGTTGGAACAATTCACAACCTTAACACATCATTAACATTATTAAAACCACCGCAATTTGGATCAACTTTTGGTGGATCATTTTTGAGTTGGTGATGACTTTTTTAACATCTTCACATTAGATCTCCACCTAGAGGTTTTAGTGTCTTTTTCGTTCTTTGAAATTAAAGATGAGAGTGCAACTCGCTGTTTGAATGTCACGATGAGAACGATGATTGTCTTTATTATCAATAGTACTAATTTGAGTTTCTTCAATTTTCCCTTAATATCTTCCAAAGACAAACAAACATATACCGATATACGAAAGAATCACTGCTAGTTGTGTATTAGTTGTACAATATACTACTTGGAGATTTGGTGAAAGTGAACATCTTCTTATAGTTCAAAAACTCTTAAACTAGTCTATGTAATTTTTTAAAAGTGCATAACACCCTTTACCCCTACTATCAAAAAGGTTAACGGATTTCGTAAAAAGAAGTAAATGCCCTCAAATTTTTTTCATTTCTCTCTTTTGGTCTTTTTCATTTTGTTTAGACCAAAAAATAAAAGAAAAATACACACACACACACACACACACACACACACATATATATATATATATAGGTAGGGTGAGGGGCTAACAAGGTGGAGGTGAAAATGGGGGCAGGGGTGGGGGTGGTAGGGAACATGATTATTTTCTTTTTTTTGTTTTTTCCTAAAAAGAGTAATTTGGTCAATTATTATAATTATTTTATCGTTAAATTTGTAAAAAACTAATAAAAATCTAACTTAACACGCATGTAGAACGTAGAACACACTTCGTTAAATATGATAGATCTTTTGACAGTAAAAGGTGTTGTGCACTTTCAAAAAATCACAGAGACTAGTTTATGAAGTTTTTGAACCATATGAGAATGTTGTGCACTTTATCAAATCACATGGGAATCTTGTGCACTTTACCGTACTACTTATGTCCTAAAAACTTGAATTGGCTAAAAATTCTTGGGTAAATTACTTATTTAGTCTTGCATTTTTACCATTTATCCTTATTTAGTTCTTATGTTTCAAAATATACTGTTTTAGTCTCGTATCTTTACCATTTGTCCCAACTTAGTCCTTATCTTTTAAAATATACCATTTTAATTCAATATTTTTATCATTATGATTCACATTAGTCCTCCAATTTTTGGTCTAACAAACGAAATTAGCACGTGACTAAAAAGATACATTTAAAAAAATAAGAACTATGTTTGGACAAATAGTAAAGATACGAGACTAAAATAGTATAATTTGAAAAATAAAAACTAAATTAGAACAAATGATAAATATACGAAACTAAATAAATAATTTACCCAAAGTTCTTTATTTTATAATTAGTGACACGTTATTCATTACCAATTACTTTTTTTTAATCTCTAATTAAGCAATAGAAAATTTTCTTTTATCACTCTGTTTTTTAGATGAACTCAAATAACTTTTTCTTCCTTTAGAAAATCTACTAGTTGGACGTATCCCAATGTTTATTTAAAAAAATATCACAGATAAAATTATTATATGAAATAATATTGTGTTAATTGTAGGTTTTTTAATTATAATTGCATAAGTTTCAAAAAGTAGAGTTGTAAAAATTCAAGTAATTGAAATGAATACCTAAAAAGAGTAAAATGATAGTATTAGAGTAATATAATCAAATAAGGAATATTCTTGCAACGGTAAGGAACTTAGATTTGTAAATGAGCAAAATATATTACTGCAACAACAAAGATCATAGAGTTCTAAATATAGAGTAGCTATTATATTAAATTTATAATTCATTGTTACAAAATAGTGATTGCCAAAAGCTAGCCTCCTATACTGATTTGCAAAAAGTGGCTAAGGTGGTCAAAAGTTTATCTACAGTAGTGAAGGAGGCCAAAAGTTTGTCTGCAGTAGTGAAGGGTTCAAAATTACAAGTGATGTTTTCAAAATAGTGGCCATTTACTATTCTTTTTTACAAAGAAATGGCCATTTGTGGAATTTGTTCTGCTCAATTCTGTTTTAAGGATAGTGATGGAATTATAGACAACAAAAGAGTATGAATTTACAAAGACATTGAAAGATCAAAAGACAGTACATGAAAGCTTCTTTTTTATTGAAGCTTTTGTCTTTTTGATTTTTTTGCAGCATCATCTTTGTTAAGTTTAGTGTCTTCAGTTTTTTGAGATGAGGAGACCAAGTCCTTAGAGGGTTCTTCTTTCTCTTGGCATTTGACATTTTTATCCTGCAAAGTTGAATCACCATAACTGTCAACAGATGCAAAAGCTTGTGGGACTTATTTGCTTGAAGATTCCAATTCAACAAGGCTTTTATGAGACATTTCTTCATCATCATACAACCGAGCAATATTATATTTTGGTTGTGTTTATCCATAGGTTTCAAAGGTGAATGACCTTAGTTGTATGAAAAATGTCTCATTCCACAACTTTTTGTTGATTTCTTCAATCGGCAGTTTTTTACCCTAAATTTCAACATTCAGTTTAATAACTTTAAATTGTAAGCTTCATTTTGTAAGGTATTATTACTCACAGCTTCTTGTCTTGATGCTATGTGATCAGCTTCGAGTGAGAAAATCTTTTTGCCATTTTCTCCAAACACCATAACAGTTGGACTTCAGTATGATCAATGATATCAACTTGAAATTTGTACCTAAAGAAAATATGAAAGTGGTTAAATGAGAATTGAAGACATAAAATAAATAAAGAATATTCTACTGTAAAAGTAATGTATTTTTACCTTGGCATGGCTATTGTGTTTTCTGTACATTGCATGCAATGGAATGTTTCTTTGTATTCAGCTCTAGTTGCTTTGCCACAATTATGACATGCAAGGTAGTGAAATGATTGTTGTTCATCAACGATCATTAACTTTGCTTTTATCCAAATGCAATTATTCTGTAATAATAGGAATATTAGATGATGATGATAAGATGTTAGAAATGCAATTTTTAATTATGAATCATAAATAAGCAAATGTTCTTGAAGAATATGATTTCTTCAAATAGAGGTTTTTGAAGATACAACAATAAAATCCCTGCTTAATAAAGATCATATATAGAATAAGAAAGTTCATAACATGACTTTTGCTTCAACCATATGTTTCTGATTCCAGAGATAACTCCAACACTTCAACACAATTGAAGCAAGAACCATGCAACAATTGCAACAGCTTTGCAACCGGACAACAACCAACAAAAAACCATGTCGGGTTTCTAATCTGGATTCAAGACAAAAAATTAAGTCTACATGCCAGAAATTTCAAATGTTAACAGAAATGCTAGTGACAATCGAAATCATACTCTATATCTAGGAACCACATGTATCTAAATTTATAAGTTAATTTAATGGCATAAACTTGGTTGATACTTCTCAAATAAACATCTCATTTTCTATTTTTCGTTTAGCAACACCAACGTTGATCTACAAATTTGACACCAGAGTAGAAGAAAAAAATAGGAAATAGAGACAATTCAAAAGAATTTATATCGGCCCATGATAGTACTGCACAATGAAATGAGATTCAATCAATTAGAGACAGAAATGCAGCTAAGAAACCAGGAACTGGAGAAAAATAAAACACAAGAATCCTTATCTAAGCAGAATAGTTTTACTGAAGTTAAATTAATAAACTTAAAAATGGCCAATTGAATCAACCAAAAGTACAGATCACAAATTGAAAGTTCTAAAATTGCAAGAAATAGGAAACCATACCAGGTTTGCCCTTGCCTTTGGAATGCATCAGTTTTGGATCCCAACTTCATACAAGCCTTTTTTGTATAATGCAGACCAAACAAAAACACTTCAAGAGCAAAAAAAAACTTCAAGCAGAACCAAAAATCAGAAACTCTACAATTACCATAAAAATACACAAATAAACTTCTTCAAAAGAAGCCAAAGTGCAAAAAGAACAAATCTTTCAACTTCAGATCTCTGAAACAGGCCAAGATTATGCAAACTTTTGCACAACCCCACCTCACAAAGCCTTCAACTTTATAGAAAAACACCAAAAAGCTTGTTCCTTTCATGCCTCTATGCCCCAAACAACTCCAATAACACACCTACTTCACAAAAAAACCCAAAATCTCAATCTTTGAACTACCAACAACATTAAAAAAAGAAAAACATTGAAAATTTTCCCAAATCAGACACCAATATTAGGCCAACCCTGCCTTTAAAAGGAAAAATAACAAAAAAACACCCTGAACTTGTATTGACACTAACGACTACTACCTTCTTATATCACCAGAAGATTCCAAAATCCAACCTTACATACCTTATAGAATTATTAGTAGCTTGTAAAACTCATATAAAAATGGTAAGTTAAGTGAAGTTTTAAAAAAAATGAGAATAATAATAATCCTCTATCTTTCAACTATTTTAATAGTACTTTTAATGTTGTTGTATGAAAGAACATCATTAGGGTGCAAGACACATGTGTGTAAAGGCTTAGAAAAACTAACTTAAGCATGTGTAATAAATGTAAGCTCACTGATAAAAAGAACAAAATGAGCAAATGGACACAAGCTCATGTGTACCTATATATGGATTTTATACAGGGGTTGAGCGTAATGAAGTCAACATTACTATGATAATTTAAGCATGCAGGAAATCCTAAAAACAAAATTGTGAAATACTTTTCAGAAATTCTGAAATGTTCATCTGCCTAGTTTGAAAACTATAACTGGCTTGTTTGAGATTTTATACTCTTAATGAGATTAGCAGTCAGAGAGAGATAACAACATTGATACACCAACAAAAAATTGCAGCAACTAAAACCAACAGAATATGCAACAAGCATTAGCAGATGGAGCACACCATAAGATCCATCTGCAAGCAACGACAAATGCATAATGAATACCCAGCAAAATTTAAGAAAAACACATATCTCAAAATGCAATATTTAGCTCATTTCACCATCCAATTAGAGGATTAATAAACATGAGTTAATACTTTAATAAGATCAGTTGAAAATAATGTTGTAAAAAGTATTAAAATATCTTAAGTGGTTGGAATAACTAGAGATGAGATGGCATTTAGTTGAGATGTGTATTATAGAAATAAATTTGAAATTCTAAAATAGTGAAGCAATGGTTGGATGATTACCTTGTCAATATCCGAAGGAACATTGTTGATATGCACATATTGTTGATCATATGGATTTACCAAGTCTCTCAAAGCATATCGATGACAACAGCTAGAATATCTTCAAAGGAAAAACAATTATATAGACAATTATATAGTTTAAAAGTTGTGAGGAATAAATTAATGTTTGATTTGCATACCAACTTCTGATGGTTTTCCAATAAACTTGTAGAGTTCAGTAAAAGGGGTCATTTTAAGGTCAGCAGGCAACGGAAGATATTTATTATTTTTTACATCTGCGACTGGAATAGAACCAGTGATGGTCCACACAAATGGATACTGAGAATCCGGAAGCTTTGTCATAGGTTTGGGATCCTTTACTTTTGCGTTAGTTATGATATATGTTTTGCAAAACGCAAGAGAGTCGTGAAATACCCTAAGATCAGTATTATAAATGAAAGCTAGGACCCATGTACCCTGTAATAAATGAAAAGTTGTTGTGAGTAACATATATTGCATGTATGTAGTAGTTTGAGAGCAGTGTTGAAAATTAGGTAAATTAAATTGTAAGAAAAAGATATCCAAGCTTACAGCTTCATCTTCTAATATGATATTTTGGTATCTTGTCGGTGTTGACGATGAAGAATCTCGAGGTCTCATCTTGTCAACAACTTGGACTTTTGCTTTCCAACTCTGTGTGGTTGGACTGATCTTGAGAATAGGAGTAAATATTTCCACTTTGATTCAATCCTGTGAGTCTCATATAAATAATAATGAATTAATTAGCATAAGAATTAAAATACTTGAATGGATAATTTAAATAGGAATTTTTGTATATAACTTATATGAGGAATTTCTTACAAGTAAACACAATACAATCTTCTTAATTTGAAGCAAGTGTCAAGAGTTCGTGGTAAACCACATTTTTTGTCTCATCATCAGTGATGCTGTCACTGTAAGTGATCTTATCAAAATTTTAACACCATAGTTTTTTTTGACTCTAGATAATACTACATATAGTTGGCCATGAGAAAAAACAGGCTCTCGAAGATATATACCAACAAAAGTTAATGTTTGACCTTGTGATTTATTTATTGTCATGGCAAAACAAAGTCTAATAGGAAATTGTGTTCTTTTAAATGCAACTGGACACTTTTCATCTTCTTGTGGTTCTAAAGGTATTTGAGGTATAAATACATGTTTTCCTCACATTTCACCAAAAGCTATGTATGACAAATTAATCTTGTACCATTGCAAAGACCCTTTACCCTTATCCTGTAAGAGTCCCAAAATTTTCAACTGTACAAGGTACATTAGATGATTCAATCAATTTTTCATACGAAATTTAAACTTCCTCAATAAGTTGGATACCAAAACGGAATCTCAAATTCTAGGACAGAGGGTGTAATATTAAGAGCAATAGTGGCAAGCACAATACGCTTAGAGTAGATCCTTTCATATTTCTACTCCATGCATAAAACCATTCAATTAAACTTAGAAAGATGGAAACAAATTTAGAGTAGATCTATAATACCTTGGTGTTGTTAGGCCAATCAACATCGGAAGAGAAGAAAATAGAGAAAGCGAAAGAAGAACACCATACAAAGCTTAGAGATTGTATCATAAGTTAATACATACAGTAGAAAAATAGTGGGTAAAACTTTCTACATTTAGTCTAATAGAAACAAAAGAAAAAGAAAAAAGGAGAGAAAAGGAACGAAAAAAAAAATGAAATAGGAAAACCGAACAAAGAAGGTTGACGCTTAGATGTATACTAATCAGGCAATAGTCCATCCCTCGCCATGGCTGCATACTATGCCAAGATGCGCGGCTGGCTCTTATTACCCAATTTAATTGTTCAAAGAAGTATCATCATCACAGCCTTTATATATAGATAAACATGCAAGCAAACATATTTCAAATACAGATCTAAACACACACACAAAAAAAAAATTAATACAAGCAAAGTTAGAGCACATCTAGAAAAATTAAACCTTACTCGGATCTAAACCAGAAAAAAAAAAAAGCCAAAAAAAAGAAAAAGATTAGAAACATGCGACCAAATTTACAGTAGATCTAGAGTACCCTAAGGTATGAGAGTGATACAGATCGGAAGAGAAGAAGAAGAAGAAAAATCAGAACAATTAACAATAATAATGAAAATAATAATAATATTAAAAAGGGAAACAAAGCTTACCTTTAGATGTATAAATTTGATGAAAAAAGAGAGTACTTCTTGTGGTGCTGATGAAGATTCGAGAGAAAAAATGAAGATCAGAGAGAAAAGTTTGGTCTGTCAAAGAAAGTGAGCAAATGTGAGAGAGAGATAAAAAAATATCTTAACAATGTCTGAGCTATGAAAGACATTTTGTCAGACTCCACTTTAAATGCTTCAGATTTGTTTCTTGTCAAAACGTGGACAAATACAAACCGTTGATGAAGAACGGGCATCAGATTCCACTAAAGGACATTATGGTCCTAGAATAAAAGGTACAAAGTTAGTTGCACATGGTATAAGTTATTTAAAGCAATGACGACCTACTTTTTCATTTGCTTGGACAATTTTGTCCAAGGGCATCATAGTCATAGCATAATAAATGTACGACACTGGTAGAACATGGTACAATTTTCTTAAGCATTAACGAGCGAAACATTTTTCATGAGTTGACGATTTTGACCCTTAGTAGATATATGAAGAAAAAGAATTGTCAATATATTTAGGGTTATTAACACAAATGGTCATTTATCTTTGCTGCGTGTGTCAATTAACTCTCTTATCTTTCAAGTATGACATTTTGGTCCTTGATCTAATACTAAAATGACGCTGTTAGTCCTAATGTGTGAAATCCGTAAAAAAAACTGACGAAAATGACATGTTTTGCTCACGTGCTGACTTATGCAAGGGCAAAATAGTCCATTACAAGTCATATACTCATTTTTATCGGTTTAATGACACAAATGGTCCTTTATCTTTGCCTTGAGTGCCAACTAACTCCCTTATCTTTCATTTGTGACGAATTGGTCCCTGATCTCGAACTACAATGACAATGTTAGTCCTTGCATGTGAAATCCATAAAAAATAAGACGAAAGTGGCACGCTGACTGCACGTGCTCACACTTTGTGTGAAAAACCTAAAAAAATAGATATTATTAGCACTTGGATATAAAGGAAACCTTTGTAATTCAATAAACAATGTGAGAACGTAATGCAAGTAGGGTTGCGGTACTTAGCAGCACGTAGGTTAGCGATAGTGGCAACGCTTGTGGACGGATCAGAAGAAAAAGTAATGAGAAAACGATCATAGAGAAACGTGGAGAGAAGTGTGGATGAGCAAAGCTTGTTGCCCAAACTAAAAGACGAAGAGCGAGCCAAAAAAGAGTGAGAGATGATGTTAGAGTACAAATAGTTTGCCAAAGCTAGCTCATCCTCCGTTTTTTCACGCAAATTGTGAGCATATACGGTCAGCGTGCCATTTTCATCTTATTTTTGATGAATTTTGCACGCAAGGACTAATGTTGTCACATTAATTCAAGATCATGGACCAATTCGTCACAAATAAAAGATAAAGGAGTTAATTGGCACTTAAGGCAAAAATAAAGAACCATTTGTGTCATTAACCCAGTGAAAATGAGTATCTGACTTGTAATAGACTATTTTGCCCTTGCATAAGTCAGCACGTGAATGAAGCATGTCATTTTCGTTATTTTTTTGACGGATTTCACACATTAGGACTAACGGCATCATGTTAGTATTAGATCAGGGACCAAAATGTCACACTTGAAAGATAAGGGAGTTAGTTGGCACACGCAACAAAGATAAAGGACCATTTGTGTTAATAACCCATATATTTATTCATTTCCACCTTTTCCTTTGTCCTATTAACTTCCCTTAGAAGAGGCCCAAGAAGTTGAGGCTTTGGGCTAACCCCGTGAAGAACATGACATGATCCATGCATGGTTAGCCAGCCTACCAAAAGGTTTTGAAATCTGAATCAAAAATGCCGTGTCTGTTAACTTTTGGAGCCCAATCCAATAAGTTAACTACTGGATGGGGCCATTGTAACATTATCTCCGTTTGCTTTTTTTTTATTTGCTTACTCTATTTTTTTTTCCCTCTCTCTTCCCCGCACCCCCATGACTCGAACCCTGCCATTCCAATTGGCAGGTGGTGCAGCCCTTCACTAAGCTACACCACCGAGTCTTACTCTAGTTTAAGAGCCTATTCAATGAATATAGGTAGCCAACCGAGAAAAAGACCATGAATGATAAAAATGTACGAGTTTTGCGAATATCACTCTTACTCCTGTCTCAACTCCATATAGGGAGGGGCATTAGGATGAGAAATAGAAAATGGGACCCAGGCAGGGGTTAACTTAAACCCCCAAGCGGGCGCAAGGATATGCATCCCCACTTTAAATAATACTCCTCTTGTCATTTTTTATTGGCCTTGAGCATGTATTCAATTGCCCTATTGTTTGTAGTTTTGGTGTAGATCTAAAAAATCCTACTTAATGTGAGTTACGTCAATAAAAAATAATAATAATAAAAAAAGAACTGAAATGAAAAGATAACAAGTTAGTGAAAATGAAGACAAGAGAAACTAGTAATCCAAATGTAACTAAAAATTAATTTAAGTTTACCACCACAAACTTTGGCTATGTATTTATGTCATAATCCATGTTACCAATTGCAAATTAAAGCGGAGTATAGAGAAGTCTAAAGAAAGAACCAAGTGAAAGCTGAATCTCCATTAAGGAGAGAACAGAGAGAATCAGAGATGTATTAGGGAACTTTATGAGGTCCTCCCTTTGCACATATTAAGCAGAAGCAATGAGAATGCGTGAAGCAACAAAAAGGAATTAGGTAGATATTAGGCATTATGGGAAAGATCTAGGTTGAAGACAAAAGGTTTTGGAAGGTTGGTAAGCTATATTAACTTTTTCAAGAAAAAGGGAAAGGCATGGATTACAAGAACTAAACCCAAGATAAAGAGGTGGTTGCCTATGAATAAACTCCACCAGTTTTACAGTGTTCCTTGGTGAGTATGAATCTCAGAGTCTTTGTTGGTTATTTTAACCCGCAGAAAGGCGAATATAGCTAAGGGGAGTTTCTACAAAGACATTCTATGCATGAGTCCAAGCCTCCAAGCCACACATTTAGTGAGTGCCTAAATTCGTTGTACTCCATAGTATTTTAATATGTCGCAATAATTTTGCTCTTCAAAGAGAAACAAAAGCAATGTTCCTCTTACCTTCACAGAAGAGGACATGATCCTACCATTTTAATGACATGAGTCCTCTTCACCGAATCCCCAAGCAAAATGAAAGCTAAGGAGCAATAACCCTTTTCCACATCTCACGTGTTAGTGTCAGACACAGAAACTTCTCACACTGCAAGGGCCTCGGGTTACCTAAACTCAGACCATATCTCCAAGCAGACCTCTGACAGGATCGAACTAGAGAAGATGACAGACCAAAATGTTGTTTCCGAAATCACCATCCTTCTGGGCATGTGTTCATGCAGCAGATTCAAAAGTACACGTTATTAAGCATTCAGTTCCTGTTTAGATCAATAAGACAAATTGAAGATGACAACATCAAGAGCTCTATGCAACAGAACTTTCTAGCACACAAATACTATAGATTCCAAGGCCAAATTACAATAAATATATTACAAAATGCAATTACCAAAACTTGTGCGCTAGCATCTCAATTGTAAGTAGTCATAATGATTCGACCAAAAAAAAAAAAAAAGTCATAATGAGAATAATGCATATACTATGATGTAAATGCGCATACCAAGCAAATGAAGTATCCCAAGTACCAAAATATAATACACATGGGGAAAGAGTTTAACCTTGTAAAATGTGTGTGGATCAAGGTATCGTATAAAGGTCTCCATTGAAATTTCAAGGACAACTTTTTCCAGTATTTATTCAATACTTTTTTCCAGTATATTTCCCAATGTAACCTAACAAAACAAAAAATACAACCATTGGTTTCAGGAAACTGTTATGTGATTTGAGATATAAACAAGTATCAACAAAAAGAACAAAAGCAGTGTATGTAAAAGCAGCACCTGCGCATAAAGTTTATTCTCCGCAATTTGAAACAACTCCAACCCAACGTCCACAAGTGCTGCCATATCGTCCAACAATACTTCACTCTTTGCCTTTATGAAACCGAAAGTAAAAAATAGATCATAAAGAAGAGTGTGTTAGTTTAACAGTTACAAATGAACGATACATTATGCAACTCCTGGATTGATTGAAACAGGAAATGACTTTCAAATGTGGATTTTGGAAGGGGGTGGAAATTGAAGAGTTAGGGGATCAAAAGAGCGGGAAATTTGGGGTGGGCGCTGCAAATATGAGAGACTTTTTGATTGGTACGATGAAAAATTGAAGTTTGAGATTTTTTGATTGGGAGAAAAATGTGGATTCGTATTGATTGATATTCATAATTTTAAATCAATGCAAAGTATTTTCAGGATAGTCATTTGCTAGGTTTTTACATGATAAAAGAGTTCTTATTTGAAGAATCAAAATTTGAGATCTCAGGCAGGCTGATAGAATGTTGTTTTCAAGTATGATGGCTATTTTGCTCACAATGAAGAAATGAAACAATTATGTCCTAATTTTTTTAAGGAAAAACACATTTAGCAATCATTATATTGTCATCTGATTGCTTGCAAAACTATTATATGATATACAAAAATGTTTCTTTTCCCTTTTGGCATTGAATTCCAAGGCCAAGCTTCTCAATGCATCAAGTACTAATTTGAGAAAAACAATTAGATATGAAAGACTCAAAATATGTAACATACGTCAACAATCAACAAGCAACAAAAGATAATGAACACATAACACACACCACAGTAAATGTCACAAAAGCCACAAGTTTAAAAAAGCTAAGGTCACTGTTTGCCAATAGAGCCTTTCTTCTAATCCTCACCACCCTTTCACTTCTTCTGTTTCTGTTTCATTTCCCTTCATAGAGCATTTCTTCAAATCCTCATCCTTTCAGTTCTGTTTCTTTTCCCTTCTGTTTCTTTACCACTCTATGTGGCAGATCCCCATAATGCTTTTCAGGAACACCAAGAATTTTTGTCATATCTGGTCTCTTAGATGGAGATTCCTGCAAACATGAGAGTATCAGGCCTGCCATCTCTGCTTCAATCTCACCGTCCACCTCAAACGAGGTATCCACGATTGGACTCCCATTCCTATATTGATTCCTCATCCACATTATCAGTTCATCAGGATCCTTTTCATCAAATAACCGTTTGGATATCAATTCTAGGAGTAATATGCCATATGCATAAATGTCGGATTTGATATTGAATTCACCACCTGCATTTTGCACAACCATTGTTAACAAAAGTGTAATAAATAAATCAAAAAAATTTCACAAATAGGCATACTACTAACAAATATCATGCAAGTTCAATATAAGAATATAATGTCCAACTAGAGACAAATACACGACACTTTGTCAAGCAAACTGCTAAGAAAAGAATTATCACGGGAGTTCAATATATTACAATGTAATGCCCAACTAGAGACCAAAATGCAACCCTTTGTCAAGCTATGAGTTCAATGACATGACAAAGCATAATTTGCACAAATAAGAACTTGCTATCCAAACCCATCAATGTTTTGACCTACAACATACTTTCAACAACTAGAAAGAGATAGAAGTCTCAAAGAAGTTATATGTATAAATCTAATAATTAAAGAGATCTTTGTCCAACAGCTAGCTATAATCGCTTTATGTACCATATTGGTTTATAAACTGCATAACTTTGCAAAAAACAGGAGGGCAATAAAATTACATTGGTGTTGCAACTTAAATTTCCAATGAGCAGGCTGCATGTCAAAGATCGAGTGGTTCACTTGGTTCACAATAACTCATAATTGCACAACTGTTCTAAATTGGAAGGTTAGTTGTATCCTCTCAGTCTATCCCTGTGTAATTATTACCTCAGTACATATCAGGAACAAAAACAAATTCTTCTATTTATGGGAGCTCCTCTTTTAAGCCATATCTTAGCTTCAGGTACCAAGATCTAGACAGAGACATGTACTTGGAAGCATATACTAATATCCTTACAGAGCTATTCAAAGTAATACCTGACATAAGTAATACCTGGCATAACCTCGGGGGCGAAACAAGCATAGCTGCCATAGAAAAAATCTGACACATCTTCAACAGGTTTGCCACCAACAATAACATGAAGGCCGAGTTCAAACAGTTTAAAATTACCTTCCTGCGTTAAATAAACTAAATCAAGTACAATTTCTCGAGGGGGAAAAAAATAAAGTAAACAGGCACAGTAAGGCATCAGTTGGACATATTTAACTTCCAATAAAATCTATTTGACCTCATCAATCATAATATTGTTTGCATTAATTGTTCCAACTGCAAACTCCTGATCATGTACCAATTTAACAAGTTGCGCAATTTCCATTGCCACCATAATTCTGGCATTCCAGTCAAAAGAACCTAAATGATAACAAGAAGAAGAGATGTTACTAAACAACAATCCTCAGAATATATAAATATAATTTCAGTATAGAGATCATTTCATACCAGATGGGATTGCTGCACCAACTGATTGAACTGCCCTTAAGTCATAAATAACTGCAAGACTCTTGTCACAGGAGAAACCAGTTACTTTAACCAGATTTTTGTGCGATTTTAAAACCTTCTCCATTGTGTTTATCGTCAAACTTGGATGGGATTTTATCTTCTCATCAGTAAATAAAACAAGCTCGATCTAAAAAAAACAAAAAATCATAATTAATAGAAATATTACCCTTGAAAGCAAAGCAAATGCAAACATAATAAAACAAAAAACTACATACATAGATTTTGTCAGCACAATGCATAGAAGCCCGTTTCAATGGATAGAAAGTATCCCAAGTTTTGATTGTAACCTGCCGCTCCTCATCACCATCCCATCGTCTAGCACGAAACAGTCTACCGTACCGGGTACGTTGAATCAAATTTTTCTCGTTGAAATTATCAGTGAGAAACTGCAACTCAGGGTAAGTATAATGTTTTACATTGCCCAAACCCCTTCCCTGAATCGGTACCCTAGGTAAAGATGAGATTTTCAAATAATTTAGAAACGTTCATGTCACGAATTCACAGCTAAGGGTATATATATACATATATATATATATATATAGCAATTTCAAAACAAAACAAAAAAATTAGTAAAGATTAAAGGCAAACCTTTCTTTGTACAAGGCGACTTGTTTATGAAATAGTTGTAAGGCGGCCGGACTCATCTGCTTATAAAAGGGCGAGAATTTCATGATCTCGTCTTGATAACAATAATACCTAATATCTACGTTCTTCAGCTGAGAAAGGAACTCCAATTGTTCGACCTCCCACTGTTCCATCAATTCTTCAGCCATCGTAAAATTTCAGACCGCCGTCCGTATAGCAAAAAAGGCAGAGAGACAGTTGCCCTAATCGGATATTCTTAAAAAGTTAGAAACTCTTAGTTTGATGGCCCTAATATCACCGTAGCAACTGAAATCTTCTACTAATTAAGAAAACTAATGATCAATCTTTATTTTTATTTTTAGTTTTTCAGTGTGTATGCTTTATATTTAATAGATTAAATGGATAGCTTTCATGTCTAGTTATTATGCCTATATATCGCTATTTCGTTCAGCTCAAAAAGAATGTTCAAGTTTGGCTTACTGTGTGTGTAGATGAATTATGCTAAAAATGGGATTGAAGGATAGGAATCCTATGATATTCTCCATTTTTTATCGGTTATTTCCCCCAGTAAAATCACTGGAAAAGAGTCAAGCTCAGGATCATTTTTAGCTCATTTAACCGTATAAGTTTTTCTAGTGCTTTGAGCTTCTGGTGGAACATATATTGAGTGATTGTCAACTTCAGAGGTAGAAAGCATGCTTAATATTACTAACAGCCCTCTTTTTATTGAATTCATTCTACTTATTTAATAATAATACATAAATAAGCACAATCCATGTTTTATTAAGATCAGATCTATATAGAAAAGTAGAGAAAGAAGATAGAAGTGTTGCATACCTGGATCTAGCTTGTGAAGATGAGGAGCGGCCGTGAGAAAAGCGTGGGGAAAAGAGAAATGCTATATACCACTTTAATTTTTACATTCAAATACTATTTTTTTATGTGTATGCTTAGTTGGCATATTAAAAGAAGAGAGAGAAATCAAAAAGTTAATTATTTTAACATGCCAAGTAAGCATCCACGTAAGAAGTGGTATTTGAGTGTGAAAATTAAAGTGGGATATAACAATGCTCTGGGGAAAAATAGGGTTTATTTTTAAGCATTGCTATATCTCACTTTGATTTTCACACTCAAAATACCACTTCTTACGTGGATGCTTAGTTGGCATACTAAAATAACTAACTTTTTGATTTCTCTCTCTTCTTTTAATATGCCAACTAAGCATACACATGAGAAGTGGTATTTGAGTGTAGAAATTAAAGTGGTATATAACATTTCTCTTATTTTTATTATATGGTTGATAGGATGGTAATTTCTCTAAAACGGAAGGGTAAACTTGTCTTTATAAGAAATCAGATTTTCCTCCCCTCATTTCACTCCAAATTGGCTTAATTAGAAGCGACGTGGTTATGACCAAAAAAAAAAAAAAAAGCGAGGTGGTTAGTGGGCCGGCCCAATTTCAACAAATTTCCAATTTCCTTTTTCTCCTTTATTGTGACATTGGATGTTAACAGTGGAAGTTGAATGTTTTTTCTTTTTTGCTAGAAGGTGGAAGTTAAATGTTCACAAATGAAAAAATATCACATTTAGCCTCTATTACTTTTTTAAAAAATTTAATTTATCTTTATTGTATAAAAAACTCAAAATCGTCTCTATTAATTAATTTTAAAAAAGTTTAAATATTATCCCTATTATTTTTAAAAAAGTTTCAATCTTGTTCCTATTATTTCTCTAATCATATATTTTGAAATACATTGAAGTTTTTAGAGTCGTCATGTTAAGTATATTTGACAATTCATTTTCATCCAAGGGATTGATTTTTCTTTTTTTATGTTAAAATATTTTGATGCAATTTAAAGGGTCTTTTACAGCATGCATAAGGTAAAAACAAGTTAAGAACAGATTTTTAGACAATTTGGGTGTATGACAAAATGACTCTTGGTCATAGTTTAAATGTGTATGGTTACCACATTGGCTAACATGGTAGCTCATAGGTGCCCATAAATGGCACCTAATAGCCCCTTTTTACAGTAACTCACTCGCCCAACACATTTTTCAGTACAAGTTTTTGTGAATTTCAATGCAATTTCATCTAGGTTTTTTCATAAAAGATACAATACAACCTTGAATCAAGGTTTAATGTCCAAATCATGCGAAAACAAGATTAACTTCACATGTGAAACTATGAATGCAAATACTAATACATGTACCAAGTCAAAAAAAAAAAAAAAAAAAAACCACTTTCGTTCCACAAAACAAAAAGCTTCACCTCTTAGGATTATTGTAAGATATGCAATAAACTGTGGTTTTTACAATCCACAATAGGTGTTAGAATATAAGCTTATAGGCCTGGGATTAATATTGAAAATTAATGGTCTTTGAAGGGTAATTATGTCGGGATTCCCTAACAATGCCGCCAAAAACTTGATGCTTTCTTCGCGATACATATAGACAAGTTCTTTCATTGCATAAATGATTCTTCTTTCGCAACCTTGAGTCATCAAAGTCTTTCTGACTTAGCCTGACCCAATCATCTTAAACAACCGGCCCTTCAAAAAGGCAAAAAGCTCTATTGAAGATAAAGGAAGCAAGTAGGGGAACGAGGATAACTTCCCAAAACAAGTAAAGGTTTTGAGATTACACACACGACAACCTTTCTTGATAAATCACAAGTCAGTCTGGTGGCATGTGGATCACCAGTTCTGTTTAAATCCAGTTTACATGACCAGAGGCTAATTAAGCCTTATGTACATCTTCACCCTCCATCTACAACTTATGAAACTCAAATGAGACACCACTAACAAGAGTACCAAACAAAGCTAACATGGAACAACAAGGGTAAATTTACACCTAGATCATCTACTGCAGATCACTGACGATAACAACGCCCAAAACTTATTTGCAGGGGGGTGCATAACTCGCTCAGATTATAGTATCGAGGTATGAATAGTTCCTCCGTCGTCCAAACTCAAGTAGGCTCCCGTATGTCCTGTCCCATACTCCTATGAAGAGTGACTCTGTGTCAGGGCTGAAAGACATCCCAGATATCTCACCGAAAAAATCGATCTCCTGCTCCCTCTCATACCCACTATTAACATCAAATAAGTGGACAAAATCTGCAGGTTCTGCCATCGCCATGAATCTGCCATCAGATGTGTAGCGGATAGAGCGAATAGCTCCAAGGTTACCCTTCAGAGCCGTGACTGATTTAGATAGGTTCCTAAGATCCCATATTCGGCAGGTCTTGTCTTGGTTCCCAGTGGCAAAAGTGAGGCCATCAGGATGCCATGCTGAAGCAAACGAGTAGTCCAGATGCCCACGCATAGATGCAACCGCCTGCAATTTAATCTCAATTTAGTGTAAAGATACATTACAGAATACAATCACTGAGAATGGACAAAGAGGCAGTGACAAACCTTTCCGCTTCTGGAATCCACCACCATACCATCTGGATCGTCTCCAACGATTATAAGAAGCCTACCATCAGGGCTCAAAGATGTGTGCTGCAAGAATCAACAAGAAAACCAATTAAAAGACAGATGAGAGAAGCAAATGAAGATCTAAGGCACAAAAGTCCTATAGACACCAACCGGATGCCAACTTTGTCCCAAAACTTCACTTCCGAACACTAGGATCTCTAAAAATTTATTTTTGCGACAAGGAAGGTTTTTAGTCTAACATTAGGCTTCTCTTTTTACAGATAAAGATCTTGCTCAGCATTTGCCCTTCAATGAATGTTTGATCAGGCATAAACAAACTGTGAAGGCTTGATGTGCACAAAGACAGATTGCCTATTAGGTGAAGGATCAACTTGCTAAACCAAATAAGTTCCAGTACAGATGCAATGAATTGCACAGATATGTAAGCACGCAGATCAAGAGGAGGAAGGAAAGGTGGACAAATAGATTAAGTAAACACAGAAACTGAGACTTACATTTACAGGCCAAGAGAAACGGAAATGCTTAACAAGCTGAAATTTTTCCATATCAAAGTCTCTAACACCACAATCATTATTCGAAGCCGTAAAGTGAAGTGCACCACTGGAAAATAACGACACTACAGCTCAGCATCATTCTCAAAAAAATGATTCTGGAGCTCAATAACTATAAGGGACACAAGCAGATACCTGGGAGTGTTATAGATGTCAACAGCATTAGTGATAGCATTGTCGTCATATGTTGTCCTTGAACAGAAGGAAACTCCAGGCCTATCCAAAAACTGCATTCCAATACAGTGGAAGGAGGTTAATCTGGTGGTGAGATCATCTTTGCAGCAAAAACAGCCATCCAACAACAGCAAAAGAGTTCAAATTTGAACCATCCTTCCAAGAAAAAGTTTTGCATATTGTTTCACATTTTTATCAACTCACTGAAGTTATGAAGTAGGTCAGGGAAAATGAAAAGCACAAAACTGGGGACAATCATATTGATTCGAGAGGCTGTTGCTCATCATATAGCACAACCATCAATTATAAAAGGAGAAAAAACATGCAAATCACGTTTTTTGGGTAAAATCAAAACAAATAGACGGTATATGCCGCTTACATCAAAGCAGCAGAGAAGAAAATTGCTTAGAAAGTGTTGAACATCAGTCTAGGGTGAAGTAGGAGAATAGTTAACAAACCTTGCAGATAAGTTCTCCCTGAAATCCTCCAGCCACTAGTAGATTATCTTTCACTGCTAGGGTGCTAACTTGGGTTTGTGTGAATCCTTCTAAAAGGCTTCCAGGATGTTTCTACACAGCACGGGATAAAGAGACATAGATTAACTATAGCCACACGTCGTATTCAGCAAGAATACTAAGTTGAGATGATAATCCATGCTAATAGCATAAGCATAATGCACATGTCCAGAAACACTCACCTCACACGGTGCTACATGTCCTGATACATTGAGTACTTCAAACTTGTTGCAAGTCAGGGAAGACCAATGAATAACAGTAAAGTGTGACATAAGGTAGACATCATGCTTTGATGTAGCCCAAACCAAATTTCTCAACTGTATCACCATATGAAAAATCAGCAGGTTAGTCTTTCAATCCAACAAATCAGATATTTAGCTAAAGAAGAAAAGATCAAGTGGAAAGCCATATATCATTTGATACTAATGGCAAACATTATGGAGGTATTCAAATTCTTCTTCCTCCAGATACATGCATAATACTTTGCCCAAGAGAAAGAAATTCTCATTGCTTTTGACTTGACAAGACCATCAATAATGCAAAACCCATAATCTACCCCAGTAGACTCTTCATAAATGCATCTATGTGAATTACATAGCATGCAACATATTTTTCATTTAACACCCTCACAAAAGGGGCAGTTCATACCATTCACTTTCACAAAACTCCTCTACTTCAATGACCCAACGAATGCAATGACAGTTCCCATTGAAAATTGTTTAGCCCAACATAGATTAAACTAGTTCTGATCAATGTTCCAGCATGGCAATATGTAATCCAAGAAGTCAGTTTAGCACTGTACAAAAGCTACTCAAAACATTCAAAGCATCCGGGCTATACAAAACCATCAGGACCAGTGGACCCTTCAGCATCTGGTCAGTTTCCATTTCCTCAATTAAAAAGCAGAAGTTCCACCATTACGTTTCCACACATCAAATTCAGCCCTTCTGATCTACTCTTCGCTAGATGCAAGTCCAAGTTTACACAACCTTAATCACACAAACCGCACCATGAACAATGGTACCTTTCTGCAGCAGTCCCAATCATGTAAATTAGGGCATAAAAAGCCCAAAAGAAACTCATCTAGTTAACCAAAATGCACACAAGATCACTATCATAATACTTTACATGCTGCAATAGAAAGTCCCACAAAATCAATCATGAAGACAACATTGTCAAATCCTCATAAAATCAGGAACTATTGGTGCAATCAACCATATTAGACAATGGATAAAAAGACAAACCGAGAGAAAAAGTGGCAAAACTAATAAAGCAACTTCATATATAACTTCCTCAAAAGTGGAAAACTAACCTGGAAATGAAGAATCGTGGATTTCACAGATCTTGAATTGCGTCTGAACTCATAATATGAGCCTCCTTTCTTCGTGACCTTGCATTCCTGTTCACAGAAGAAAAGGACATATGAAGTCAAAAATGCATCTGTAGAATATCCAATCACAGAACATACAATGATAATTAATAACCCAAATAAGGGGAGTGGAAATTTCCAGAAAGACATACTAAAAAATTAACAAAAACATTACCTTCTCTGATCCCTCCCCAGACTGAGGAATGTTTTCATAGTTCTTATACTGTTCTAATCTGGTCTGCCTATACTTCTCCCTTGTTATACTAAGCCTTTCCCAAGGTATGCCTTGAATATCTTTGCCTCTCCTAGCTTGAGCAGCAGAAGTATCTTGCATCTTATTATTCTACATAAGTTCAATACTATGTCAGACACAGGATTTGGTAAAACTCGAAACAAACAATACACTAAAAACATATACATATAGGTTTAGTAGCTTAAGCTTGAAGATAGAATCCTATATAATGTATCACTGACCATGTAGTCATATTCATCCACATCAGAATCTGACCCGGCCACATCTCTGCTGCGGAATTCAACATCCATATCATCGTCCACATCTTCCATATCATATTCATCCGCCATGTATTCAGCATCATCTCCTTGGCGCAACATGATCTATTCAACAAATAGACCTGCAATGAATACGGCACCAATAATAAACTACTGTTTCAGTAAAGTAATTGATTGCATTTCATTACAGCATCCACATAGGCAGTAGAAGACAGTCAAATGACCCCTGAATAATAAACTGCAAGCTAACGATAGCATCAAAAGGTCACTACTGAGGGCAAAGCACATAGCACAATAATAATTGATCATTTCTTAATGAATGAGAACAAACAAAATAATGCACGGACTCCCTCCTACTTCATCTTCTACCAAAAAAGTAAACAAAAGAAGCAAAAAATACCATTATCCCCTATGTTTGAATCTCAATCATAAGATCAGGCCATATGTGAGCCGAATGAGAATGAACCCTAGCCTCACGGAATCGGACAAAACAGTAAGGATGGACCAAAAGTTTCTCCACCACATTGACTAAAGGCATACAAGAAGAGTAATCACTGAAAGCACTTGTTTAGCAAATTCGCACTAAACTCTCTCAAAACTACCAAAGAGAACATCAGGAAGTGATGCAAGGACCAGTTGCCACATGAAGTATTGCACATGATCGAATACCACTTAAAATGGTGACCCAAGTGACCACCTCCACTAACTTTTTCTACTATGGTAATCACATGTGACACCTCCTGCTCACTCCCATTGCAGGATCAGAAAAACATAAGACTATCATCAATTGTACAACACCACATATTCCAAACGGATCACTGACAGTATTTTTTAGTCACATAGCGAAATTCTTTATCGACACTTCATAAGAATCAAACCTCAAAGCCATTACTTAGCAGATTATTTCTTTTTCCAACTTATTTAAGCTCTTCCAACCTTCGCATTCAATATAAAACAGAACTAATCCTAATTCTACCCTTTCTTCCCAACTTATTCTCCAAACAACCGCAGAACGAAGCATGAAAAAAAGAAAGAAAAAATAAAATATACTTCGTCTCAAATTAAACTCTTGGTAACACTCGCCTCAGCAACAGGTACGGCTGAGTAATTAAACGACTCCCGCACCCTGCTCTTTGCAGTGAGTAAGAATTACTTACCGGAAGCTTCTTCTCCTTTAAGCGTAATACTACAACCATTTAATTTCCTTAACCAGTACAATAAACAATATGTACACAGAGATCAAAACATGCAAAATGAAATATTTTTTCAATCAATAACAAAGAAAAAAGTCTAAACCCACATAAAAATATATAATTCTGAAAAATAAATATCCAATCATGCATTCAAATTACTTCACCAAACCATAATTTAACTCAATTTAATACATTCAATACGCCACAAATAGAATCAACTCTATCAATTTTATTAAAATTATAAAGATATTAAAACCCTAAACCGAAAAAAGATTAACTCAAAATTCGCCTAATTAATGATCAAAATTAAACCGTTATCTACCCGAACTTCACATAACACAAAAAAAGTATCAATCATATCAATTTATGTAAATTAAAAATAAAAAAATAAAAAAATAAAAAAAAACTAAACCAAAATAATTGACTTTACTAAAACTTACATCAAAATTTTCATAATTAAACATCAAATTTAAACCTTTACCTACCCAAACAACACAGAAAAACAAAACCCTAGGATAATTTTTAAAAAAATAGAAATGATTCTCTCTCTCTCTCTGTCTCACACGTATATATATGGATATAGAGATGCACCGACACATATGTATCTATATATTTAGGGCAAAAAAAAACAAAGGTGAAATTGAATTAAAATTTCAAACCTTTTTAATTCGACGGATAAAGGGGTTAATGATCGAGCACCACTGATCTCGATCTCTATCTAAAATCAAAGATTAGGACTAAAAATGTTCGGATTTTATTATAAATTGAATTAAATCAAATTTGATTTTTTTTTTAATCAAAAAAATTGATTTATTTAACGAAGAAGATAATTGTAGATGGCGATGGGTCTGTATAATTTATGTTTATCCAATGGTTCGCTAAAAAGGTCCGGTTTATAATTCTTTATTGGGTAAAGGGTAATAATGTATTTTACCGAATTTGCATCGATTTATAACAATATATTAAATAATATTGTGTAATTATTAAATATAGCAAGGAAATGAGTTAAATTTTTATAATTTTTAGTTATGAAATTGTTAGTAATCAAAATATAACAAAAATATTTTGTTGTTAACTCAAGATATCTTTTTTCCAAAACATTCAATCTTGATGAAATATAAGATTTGTTTTTATACTTTTTCCTATTTTAGAATGCCATTCTTATAAGAATATAAAGGAAAGTATTATGATATTACGAGAGTCAACGACAACTGAAACAATGAGCGGCTCAATCCCACGATTGAATATGGAAGTTGAATTTGTATTGGATTTCACTGATCACCCTATCTATTCCTTTGAGAAAAAAAAGTTTGGTTTCAAACCTTGGCTCGAGTTTATATAAGAACATAAAGGAAAATATTATATTATTACGAGACAGTTGAAGTAACCAACGTCTTAATCCTACAAGTGAATATAGAAGTTGGATTTGCATTTGATCTCACTAAATCGCCCTATCTGTTCCTAACATGAAGAGTTTAGTTTCAGACCCCGAATCAAATGGGAGGTATACGCCATGCTAGTCTGCTTTAAATGATTCACATTTTAAGGTCTGGTGCATCGTTGAACACAATAAATTATCTAAGTGGTTGAACTTTTATAACCCACGCACAATGACACAATTATTAGGGCACAACAATCTACCATTGTTGTTGTTATTACGAGAGTCGATACAATTTAAACAATAAGCGTCTTGATCCCACGATCGAATATAGAAGTTGAATTTGTAGTGGATCTCACTGTTGACACCTGCTTAATTTTCGAGTGCTATGCCTGCTTCCCTTATCGCCCTATCTATTCCATAGAGAAAAAGTTTGGTTTCAAACCCCTGTTTGAGCTCGTATAAGAATATAAAAGAGAATTTTAAGTTATTACGAGAGGATTGAAGCAATCAGTACATTGATCTGACAAGTGAATATAGAAGTTGGATATGCATTTGATCTCACTGGATCATCTTATCTCACCCGATCGCCCTATCTATTCATATCAGGGAAGTTTTAGTTTTAGGCCTATTTCCCTTTGTGTGTGTTTTCTTTCCTATTCCTTGTGTTCTGCCAATTGAAGGGGACAAAATTGGAACATGAGGTATACGCCATGCTAATCTGCTTTAAATGATTCACATTTCAAGGTCAAGTGCATCGTTGAACACAATTTATCTAAGTAATTGAACTTGTAACGCACGCACAATAACGCAATTATTAGGGTACAACGATCTACCTCTATCAATGAGTTGTGTTCTTATAAATAACGATGATCGTTAAGTTATTGAAGTTCTTGTAACATATAACTTTGACGAAGAAATTTAGGCAATTTTATCATTTCCAATTTCCCCTTTTGGTGTAAAAGTTACAGGTCGGCTAGGAAGATGGGCCTAGATGGTTCATAAATGTCTTACGTGTGAGTTGTGTGCATATGGGGTTTTTTTTGAGGACAAGAAAAAAGAGTTAGCTGGATTTTTCCCAATTTCGTTTTCCAGTTTCTGCCCTTATAAAAAGGCAAATCTCTAGAACCTTCCATTAAGATTTCTTTGTAGAGTGATTATATTATTGATATTTTTTTTGGTCAAATAAATAATTGATTAAAGTGGTCAGATTTTTCCTATGCCTTTGAATAAAATGAAATTCATTTATCTTGATTATGCATGATTTTTCTACACGTGTCAAGTTGCTCTTCTCATTTCCTTTCAATGTCCTTTCGTCTACAAGATTGTCACGTATAAATATGATTATTGTTACTATTTCAAATTATTGTACGTTTTAAATTACTCGCAAATGCACAAATTGCATGAAGGTATAGTTCAGACAAATACGAGGTCGATCTCTCAGAGACTTATATAGTTAAGGTCAAGTTTTAGACTACGATTTAGATTTTCTAATCTAATTGGAAAGATTGATATTTCAGGTTGAGATAAAATAGTAAAAGACTAAACAATAAATCTGAATACGTAAGACGATTAAAAATTATAAGACAAACGTAATTAATAATTATAAGAACAAAAATAAAATAATATTAAAAGAATATGAAATCAATATAGAGACTTAAAAAAAAAATTATAAAATAAGAGCAACTAATAAATTGAATGAAATAAATTAATAAATTTTAAAACGAAACAAATTAATAACTTGAGTAAAATCAATTAAAATAAACTAAAATAATAAAATATTAGAAAATAAAATAACTAATTAAATAAAAGACGAAGATTAAAAAGCGAGACTAAACAAGTAATCGTAAAAGGCTAAGACTCGGAATCCACCTTTCTAATCCTAACCTCAACTATATTTGATCATTAATTTTTTCCAAACTAAACTACATGAAAACCTCACAGTCTAGCCTCGTTACCATGAAAAATATCGTCTTTTAAGCCCTAAGTTAATGAATCCCAAAAGAATGTTTATTCTTATTTTGCAAAAGAATATTCAAATCATTAATTATATCCCAACTATAAATCACAATTAATATTCAGCATTAAAAAACAAAACTATCAATTATTAACATTTATTCAAAGCATGAGAAAAACATGATTAAACCCATCAAAGAAATTATCTCAACAATTGATGAAAGAATAAACATTAAACATGAATGATCAAGTCATGGAGAAAAATTAATTCACAAATATAGCATCTATTAAAATTAATAAGGTTTTATCGTCACCTTAGCGAGAAAATTAGCCTGACATATTAAAGAAAGTAAAATGACTAATCTGAAAAATAAACATAATTCAATAAATTAAAGTAAAGAAAAGAAAACATTACATAAATTTAAACTCGAAGAAACTCCAAAAGCATCGTGAAAAAGTTGCTGGAAAATAAAATAGAAATCGAAACTATCCTAGCTTTAAACTGATTTTCACCGCCGCAGCTTGTTTCTCTTCTTTTTCCTGCTTCGCAGCTTTGCTGTGCCTTAAATAGGCACAAGTCTTTTTTTTTCCCTAACCGACCTTGGCCAATGAGCCAAGACTTGCTTGCATTTTTTTATTCCAAGTCCAATTGTGTACGGCCAAGGCTTATCATAAGCCTTGGTCAACTTATTTTTTTTCTTTTTTTCTATTTTCTTTCCTTTTGTTTTATTTATTCAAATCTTTATTAAATATTCTTCAAAAAGTTTTTGATCGTTTCTTCTCATGCAATTCTTTAAAATTTTGCTCCAAGTGTTATTTCATCATCAATATTTTTCTCACGCACGAACAATGTTTTAGACCTAAAATATGCGAAAAAGTCTCAAATAAGTTATAAACAAATTAATGCCTTAAGACTTATTAATTATGCTCAAATTGAATACAACAAACTCTAATTTAAATATTAAAATATGCAAACCCCTACTTATATCACAAATTGTTGCTCTTCTCCTCTTATTTCAGTGTCCTCTCATCTATGAAATAGAATCGCAAAAAATCATTTAACACAACAATTTTTGTTAGGTATAAATATTAGTGTTATTGTTACTATTTCAAAGGCTAACCTTAAAGTTGTATGTTTATATGGATTGAAAAAGCTAATGGAAGATATCAAATACATCTAAAGGCTTGTATTTCAGTTGATAGTGTTAGAGTTTTGAGATGTTTTGAAGTGTAGAGTGAGTCTCTCTCTATAGACTCAACTAGAATAGTTATGATTAGGCAATTTGACAAAAGTTTATATGCTACAAAACAAGATGGAAAAATAAAAAATTTAAATCATACTTCTTTCAAACGAGATAACCAAATATAAACCTTATTTTCTGGAAGTGTCCCCTGTCATCAGTTTGTCCAAAACGTTTAAATGCATACCGAAAGAAGAAAACCGGAGGTATTATAAATCTAATACAAATCTTTACAAAACCATGTTGAAATGGGATTACAATCTCATCACATGAATCCTTTACAGTCAACAACGACCAAAACAACACAAAATTTGAATCAATATGAGCACTAGAGGGTGTTGGGTCATAGATAATACACTTGCACAAAATCAATGGGATACAGTAACATCTGAAGAAATGACAAGAGTGAGTTCAGAGCAACTGCAATAAGAACACCAGAAATGCTCCTGTGAGAATCAACATTGGGGATGGATTACATGCTATCTGACTGCTTTTCTCATCGGCCAATTGTGATGGAGGTAGTGCCGGACAGTCAATGCCATTTTTCCCCTCCTTGCACTCGTTGGCAAAAAGACCGGGTGGATACTTCCCAGAAAGATTGATATAGCTAAACATGGTGGTCGCACATTCATTCGTCAAGTCATTCAACTGTTCAGCAAAAGGGCAAGCAAATTCTTTAAGAGCGGCACAACAGATATTGGCAGGGTATTTAGGCCCTTTGCATTGACTAGTGATGATAGTGTAGTTCTGAAACTCAAAGTTGACTGGGCAAGCTGTAGAAAACACAAGCAAAAATATCATAATGTGTTCATTTGGAACCAAAATGATCAAGCTCAGAAGATGACAATATAAAAATGTCCTGAATGGGCTTGAGACTTTACAAGACAGTTTCTGGTACAGGAGGCCTATGAACTAGAACTTTTCTCTGAATATCGGCACATACACCTATATTCATGCAGATATTCAAACCCAAAATTAACTATGTAAGTGGTCAACATTGACAACCATGCTGACATAATCAGCACATTATTGCGTAACCACGAAAAAGAATTGGATTGACATTTGTCACAGAATTATGGGCATGTATACCAGTAGCATGTCTTCAGTTACCTGTTAAATGGCCATATGAAAGGAGGTCTTTAGGAGCACAAAAGTATTCGAAACAAGCATCCACTCAATAACTTAAAGGAGAAAATGCTGGAACTCATACTTCTAAACTCGGTGGCTGATCAGTGCAATTAGATTCGAGATGTTGATAGTTCAACTATGATCCATGTATAGCAACTATTTCCAAGGATAGACAAAAAAGTTGCTATTTTGTTGGCTTGTTCTAATGAGATTTATCCAATGACTGGGTAGTTTCAATTGCTATTTATGATGTGACATCTTTTATTGGCAAGTAAGGTGTTGCAGTAAGTTGCCATAACAAGCAGATGACATATGCAAAAGAATGGCAAGCGGGATACTGGAAGACATGCTAATCAATGATATTATTTAAATTAGCAGGCCGACGGCACCAGCTTGAGGTAAAAGAAACTGCAACTCATGATGTCATTCCTTAAATATTCGAAGTATCAAATATTGATTAGCCAATCTGATGACATCTCAGTATAGCTAAAATTAGCAGCAGATGAGAAAAAGAGAGAGCCAAAACCGAGTGACTTAATGCGAGTGCATCATCTATGAAGTCGTATACTTCAATCAAATACAAATTAGTACTATTCTTATTTCCTCATTCTCAAGCCAAAAGAAAGATCAAAGTCCGAGAATCTCATATCCAACATAAAAGAACCCTCGTAGCCTGTAAATTATGCTAATTATAGCAGTATAAAGAGGTAAAACAGAACTAGTCCCTATCTATCTTATTAGATAAGATATAGAACCATTGTCCAATCAATGAAGTACCTTTGCTAGAGTGATTCAAATTTTTTTAGCTTATGAACAACTAATTGAAGCATAAACATAATACCGCCAAAACTTCAACTTCTAAAATACCCCCCAAAAGAATAATACAAGAGAAATTTCAATAACTTACGAAGTTCAACTCTACCGAGCTCATGAACAACTAATTGAAACGTAATCATTATATAACCCACAAATAAATCAACTTCTAAAATCCCCCAAAAGAATACTTTAAAGGAAAATCTCAATTGACTCAAAAAGTTAAAATAGTTTTTGGCTAACGAGTGACTAATTGAAGCATAAACATAATAACCACAAATACTCAACTTCTAAAATACCAAGCAGAAATAATACAAGAGAAAATAACTTATAAAGTTGAAATCTTTTGAGCTTATGAACAATTAACTTTCAACTCCTATAATAACCCAAAAGAATGAAATAAGAGAAATCTCAATAATCTTTTTGAGCTATGAACAACTAAATGAAGCATAAGCATAAACATATTTGGCATCCCAGTGCACATAGCTCCACAAAATTTCCAACTTCTAAAATACTCCAAAAGAATACTATAAGAAAAATCTCAATAACACAGAAAGTTCAAATCCTTTTGAGCTTATGAACAATTATATGAAGCATAAGCATAATGAGGCAACCCGATGCACGGAGCTCCCGCAAAAAACCCAAGTTCTAAAATACCCCAAAAGAATAATAGCAAAGAAAGTTCAAACTTTTTTGAGTTCATGAGCTAGTACTTGCAGCATAAACACACTACCAACACATAATTCAACATATAACTACCCAAAAAAAAGTAAATTATACAAGAGAATCATATATCATAAATATGGATTTTAATCAGAACAAAAATGTAAGTAAAATTATGAAAAAGTACGTTTCTTGGCTTGAAGAAGGCTCCTCCCAGTAGCATGTCGAGACTCAAAAACCCCATCTGCACCATCAAAAAAAAAAAAAAACACATTAAATTATGAAACAAACCCAACACCCACACACACACACACACACACACACACACACACACACAGAGTGTAATACCTGAAATGAAAGTGGAAGCAGAGAGGCCTTGAGTGACCAAGCAGAAAGAAAAAACAACAAAAAGTACACACCACTTATAGTGATTGCAGCCCATGTTTTTCAGAAATGTTTCTTTGATCTAATCAATATATGAATGTGTGTATATATATATATTATTGTATATGTATCTATAGGTGTATGGTTATGTATATATACACACTTGCACTTTTCTTGCAGATCTCACTCTATTGGTTTCTCTTTTAGTTATTATCCAACTATATATACATACAACAGCTAAGATTTATGTATATATATTTGTTGGGTAGATAGAAAAAATTATATATGAAGAAAAGGGTCAAGAAGACATAAATGGTTGAGTACAGCAACTGCCAGTCTTGACACGAAGACAACCTTTTCTCATTACCGCGTCTGCTTTTTATCCCCTTTTGTTTTTTGGTTAAAACAATGTAATAAATATTAAACAGTCACCACGGGTCTGCTGGACATATTTTACGGAGCAGATACTAAATCCGAGTCAACATTATAAATTTTGTAATATAATAATATTTAAGTTCGTTAAAAATTAAGTAATATTTTATAATAAGAGAATTTAAATATAACACGAGACATTAAATAATAATAAGCTGTTAACTAATTAATACACGCATCCGGTGAGAGTCATATATATTTCTTTACTAACATACTGGTGTTTTCCTTTTATGCTTTTTAAAAAAGGAAAAATACAGCAGTAGTCCTCATTGTTTACTCAAAAATTAATTTAATCCCTATTGTTTTAAAATGCTTAAAAAAATCCCAAATATTTGTAAACATGCTCATTGTGGTCCTTACCGTTAAAAATCTAACAAAAAATTTATAAAATAACTAAACTACCCTTACTTAAAAATAAAATACCCAAAATATCTCTATCTTCTACTTCCTTTTCTAACCCCTCAACCCACCACCACAAGCACCACCAAGCACCACCACCGCCCACCACCCACTCCCCTGCACGCAACAGCGCTCTCCCCCCCCCCCCTGCGAGCGACAGCGCCCCCCCCTCCCCCCACCCCCCCTACGAGCGACAGCGCCCCCCCACCCTGCGCGCCACAGCGCCTCGGCCCTCCCCCCCCCCCCGCGCACGAACAGCCCCACCCCCTCCTTGTGTATTAGTGTGTGTTTTGGTGTTAGTGTGTGTTTATGGGTGTGTATTAGTGTGTATTTTTTGGTGTTAGTGTGTATTTTTTGGTGTTAGTGTATGTTTGTGGGTGTGTTAATGTGTGTGTATTAGTGTGTTTTTTGGTGTTTCTGTGAGTGTGTGTTTGTGGGTATGTTAGTGTGTGTTTTTTGGTGAGTGCATGTGTTTGTAAGTGTGTTAGTGTGTGTTTTTTGGTATTTTTATGTGAGATTTTGTATTTTTTATGATTTTTCAAATTTACCCTTGAAATACTATTTACATTTGTTAAAACTAACTAAAATTTTAACGGTAGGGACCACAATGAGCATGTTTATAAACATTGGGGACCTTTTTGAGCATTTTGAAATAATGTGGATTAAATTGACTTTTGAGTAAACAATGAGGACTACTGCTGCATTTTTCCCTTTTAAAAAATTCGAGAATTTAAATTTGACTATAGTCTCGTAAAAAATTTGGAAAAGAATAATTTTTTTTAAAAAAAACGTGTTTATTCACTCTGAATGGTTTTACTGTAATTTCTCATGTTAATTTCCACTTTACCATCTCGAAGTAAGTAGTATTTGATCGATTATATACTAATCAATATACGACTATATGGTTATCAAGATTTGCTTTTTTCGGTGTCAAACGAGAGCTATAAGCAAATAAAACACATATTAGATGTATGAAAAAATTTTCAACCATGTACTTAGTTAAGAGTTATGAGATTTGGTTTTTTTAAATTTTAGCCTTTTGTTTAAAATTTATTTTAACCATCTTTTTCAAAATTGAAATCCAAAATGTATGATTGAAATTTTAAAAGGTTTAATCTCAGTAGAGTACATAAATTGCATTCAATTAACATGATGTTAAGGGTGTATAATATTTAAATTAGGTGTAAGGAATTTAATTGCGCTTGGTATTTCTCACTCAAAAAATGATACATTATTTTCCAATTAGATTCTTATAACTAATTATCCTGTTATTTACTGTGTCCATAATTAATAGTTGCAACTTTTTTTTTAGTTGCATCTTTTGAAAAATCAAAAGGATTATTGCAATTTTTTTACTTTGTATAGGTAAGAACATCACATCATATCATTCGGCTTCAAATCACTATTATTCTTCTTGTAAAATTTCAGCCATTTCCAGAATGTTGTATCATTTGTTAAGCAAATTCAACAATGTCAAATAAACAAAAGGAAGAGAGCCTTATAGCAATTATCAACCTAAAAATCACAAATTTGAATCGTGAAAATAATATTTTACCTATAATATGAAATAAGTCTACATACAATAGGTCCAAAATGAATTTGACCCTTGCTAAATCTCACACAAAGCGTGAGCGTTCTCTGCTCTTTAAATAATCAAAAGATGCTAACTATTACTGCAACTCATCTACCAAGTGATATGAATTATGAAATATCTCATTGTGGATGCACAATCAAACTAATCTGGATATATGTGAATAAAGGGGTGATTGATGTATAAAGTTAACTCAGAAGCTCTGACTCCGACCACTGACCAGACCTTTGCCTCCGATCCAAGAGCGCAGATCGGATGGAGAGGCAAACTACAAACCAGATGTATTGATCCTACTCATGGATTCACGAAAATGTGCAAAAGCACTATTTGCCTCTGCCATTTTAGGAGTATTTTCGTTTTGCAGGAGGAAGCATACAATGGCACTATTACAGAAAATTTTATTTACATCCACATGTGTAATAAAAGAAGACGCAGCAGTCTACAACTTTTCAATAAGCTTTTCCTTTATACACTGTCCCAAACTTGTGTGAGCTGTAACCAGGGAGGTCGTCCTGTCGAGGACTCTGTGAACGGGAAGAGAAAAAGAAAAAATAGTAAAAAGAACAAAAAAGAAAGAAAAATGAAAAAACAAGCGAGCAAGAGAGCTCTGCTGCATGCAGTTCTTTCCTGTATGTGCAACCGCGAAAAACACATGCCTCACTGATGTGATATGATATGATCTCAATCATGCACAACACAGCCTTCGTTGCTGCAAGAAAAAGACCGCTTCACTGTTATGTATTGCCCGGATAGAGTTATGTTGCAAATGTGTCGAAAGTCAAAATAGCACGAGTGCAATTTCTCATACTAGAATTTTATGAACATAACTAAAGCAATGGCACAGATACTTTAGAAGCAACTTGCATGATTAAAACTTGTTCTTTTCACAGTAATCTCGTTTTTTTTTTTTTTTTTTTTTTTTTTTTTTTTTTCTGACTGGTGTATGTAAGTGTTTCTTGTCTTCATTTTCTTTATTGTGTATACTTTCAATGTTCAAAATAGCTGAAAAAACGATATTTCATTCTTGTTTTAACACTGCTATGTAAAGGAGCCTTTCATATAGGGGCCATCTAATCGATCACAGCAGTATTAACTATGTTGACCAGGCTTAGACAATTCTTTAATCTTACCCGAAATCTGGATTCGCGCATATTCTCCAGCAAATCCGCAATTTCAAGTTGTTTCACAACTGTAGCATGCAACACCTGCAAACGAGACACCATGGATCATTATTTGTGCTTAGGATATTTTAGCATTTGAGAATGATGAGGCTTACCCTCTTTGTTTTCTCAAGATCGCACTCGACTGACTTAATTCTGTTCATAGATTGCTGAAGCATTTGTTCCTTCTCCACTGGAATTTCAGCAGGCTTGTTGTTAAGTTCTTCTAATAACTTCTCGAGTCTCTGAAGACGCTCAACACATGGAAGGACCCGGTCTACTTCACTGACAGCTTCAGCACCACCAGGCGGAGGACCATCTGGTTTGTTTTCCAAAGCACTCGATGGATAAATATTGCGCTGTCTCCTCCAATACTCAAAAGGTACCGAGCAGATTAATTGATACAGCTTGTTTATGATAAGTACTAGTGGTCTTGCCAAAAAACGGAAGCTTCTCTTCACAACCTTCTCCTGGATAGTATCAAGAATATGGACCATCAAAGTACCTGGAAAACAATTCACCTAGATATTATCGTTCCATAATTATCGTAGATTTTTCAACTAGTAGGCATTTCAAAATGTGCAAATCCTTTGAAATTAATGCAATTAGATATGGAGTCCATAGATCACCACACAAAAATATAGGAGCATACCTTCTGAGATTCGCCTTGCATAAGCAGATGAATTCTCATTGTCTTCAATTCTCCGTGACTGGTGTTGAGAAGGGCCAACTTCCTGCTCACTGTCAATGTCCGTATCTGCTTGACAAAAATGATCGTCACAGCTGTAGTAAATAGAAGAATTGGATGCCTTGGCCTGCATAACCAACAATGGCCTAGTTAAGCACATGTATGTATGCACAAGCCGGGAGAGATGCAAATGTAGATTCCTAGATGCAGAGACACACACACACACATATGTATAGGGACAGATTCTGAGAGAGAAAAAAGCATTGGAGCATTATATCTGCAAGATTTGTATTCACAATTAGTAATTAATAACCACCAAGTGAGATTGTATATCAACTCACTTCTTCAGGAACTGGGGCCAATCGTGGAAACCTAGAGCTACTTTCTGTAGTTGGAGAAAAAGGATCATCAGCATCACATCCTGATTCAATTGTTGCTGGATCACTTCTTCTTCCCTGCCAACACTGCAAATCATATTGGTCACAGGGGAAGGTACGCATATGATAACTATATAAGGTATATGAACTGATCACAGAAATTCAATACAGAAGAAAGTCAAGATTAGATTCACCTTAAGCAGATTAATTTGATTATACGAGTCAACTTTCTGCTGATCCCTGTAGAGACTCATTTTTTGCCTCATATATGCTGGTTCCGCGTTGTATTCAAGCTACAAATGTAACATCAAGTAACATTGGCTACAATCTTTTAAATACTACTTACTATTTCAATTGAAGTATATCATTCTGCCCAAGACGGAATAAAAATTCCAAAATTATAAAGATCGGGATCTGATACCTTCATTATCTCAGGATCATTCCATGGACCCTTATTGGACCTAAGGCAGCCTCCCTCAATAGAACAGGTACACGAACCACCTAAGAAGTCAGGCAATTGACTGAAGACAGATAAAGCATTTGAGAAGTTAGAGAACACCATGATTGAAAATAGTAAGAGGTGGAAGCAGTCCTGCTCCCACTCTATGGTTGAGAAACAGAAAGAAGCTAGAAACCTCGAGTCAATGAACTCAAGTAATTTTCCCAAATATTTAGGCTCCAGAACCTGCAAATAAGTGGATATAAATACAGTCAGTATAGCCTCTAATAGAACAACTTATAGAATAGTAACCAGACACATTCTGTACCTGTATTTTCGCAATAGTCTTGGCATCAAGGAATTTCTGGGCTGCAGGCCAAAGCATCTTCTTGAAGCCAGGACCAGCATTAACGATAAACATCCTGTGGAGTGTCTAAAAATAAATGGAGGAAAAGATCATGGTCAAGGATATGATAGATATTAATTGAGAAAAGTAAAAAAAAAAATAATAATAAGTTCCTACCTCGGGGTAATAGTTATTATCAATTTTTGTCATAGCTGACAAAAGATTAGCAGCTGTCTTTGTGAAATTTTTAATCCCCTGCATCAAAAGATCCAGAAACAATGAAGTTTTTTACAATGAAATCATTTCCGAATTTATCAAGAAACAATGGCCATCAAAAGATCACCACATAGATATCACTATCATAACCAGTATTGAAATAGATGCAATCTTAATATAATCTACCATAAGCTCAATGCATAACTTGTGTGAATTCTTGTTTGTTCGAATCAAGAAGTTGACTATATTAATGGTTAGTTCACTAATTACATTTGAAGGGTGACAAGAAGAACTGAGGAAAGACACAAATGTTGGAAACAAACAACAAACAATTAGGCAAACATATCATAAAATTGATCAAAATACCAGGCCTTGCACATCTAAAATTGTGGTTGTAGAACAGATCCGTCTTCTTGCTGCTATAGAACAGGCAGGGAACTTCTCGTGCAGGGCCCTTTCAAACTCCTGGACATGATATTTTAAATAGCGATCAATTGTTGTAATTCGCAGTAGTTTACTAGGGTGAGCTTTCCCTAGCCTTTCAATGTAAACAGGCCTGCCTTCCTTGTCAACTCCGTGATATCCTTGTGGGTAGTATTGCAGCACCTCTTCAAGCTCTTCAAATTCGAAATCCTGATATGATGAAGTTCAGTTATTAGCCAGGGCAAGATATCACAAGGCTAAAAATTCAAAGAATCACAGTGGAAGACACGGAATTTGGAATTAAACGAGAACTTTCAGATGGTATAAGGTAGTTATGTCATTTCAGACCCCTTACAACATGCACAGGTAGAATTCTTTCAAGACAAAGTTCTCCTAAGAATTCCACTCTAATTTTGATGTCCAGGAAAATTAGATTCAAACATGCACAATTTCAAGCATTACAAAGTCAGCGTTTGTAGAACGACTTACCTCCAGTATGGTGTCTGCTCCATACTCCCTCCTCCAGTTAAGCATTTCTTCCCACATTTCGATGGTTTTCTCAATGTTAAAATCCCTAGCTTTTAGGAACCTACCAATTTATAAAAGAAATAGAGCAGGTTAATAGTTTTGCATTGAATAATTGGTGCAAGGAGCTGTACAAGTAGATGTAGCACATGGCTTAATTAAACTATTTACAAAAGCTCAACAAATACAAATAACCACAATGAAGAATTATCTCCTTTATGAGAATGTTTGTGTCACTTAAGATTCACATTTGAGTGTTTGGAACACAAAAACATAAAGTTATCACATCAAAAAGTAACCATCTCATATAAAACACTGAATTGGAAAAGAAAGATCAACGAACCTCAATAAAGTATAATAATCATCATGTCTAGCTGGCAGCAAATCCCTATCAATGAGTTTTTGACGTAATTCATTGACAGCCTGCTCCTCTTTTTCATCACGTACATCTTCTATAGGAACTGGAGTAAATCGATAATCAATTTTCCTTTTTCCTCTTTTCTTAAGGGAATGAGTGAATTTGTTTGAAGCATTTATCGCCTTTTTCCTTAAGGCCCCAATCTTAGACCGTCGCCTTTCATCCTCAGAAACTTCAAAATCTGACTTTCTTTCTCTTATCTCATCATAAGCCTCTACTCCTTCTAGGCCTACCACATACAAAATCAGTCATATTAACAATCTAGACAATTTATTGACTATATTGAAACAATTTTTTTGTGGCTATAAGGATGGATAATACAACAGGTATAGTAGCAGTATCTTTATCCACATACATACCTGACATTTTAGCCAGGGGCAGGAGAAAGGGAATCAGAGTCGGGACAGCTGATACCAAAGCCTCAGAACGAGAAGAGGCATACCACAGTAAAACTACCAAAAACCATGTTTTCTGCATCATACAAACAAAAACGGTTATTTAGGATCAGACCATAAACCGTGCAATGCAATGCACATCAGAGGAACTCCTGAAAAAAGAATTAAAAAGAAAGAAAAGAAAAAAGAACTTTTGATAAAGAGATAGACAAGTGAAAGGTATAACGAGCTGCTTCTTAATTCGAGAAGCTCTGACTTAATCTACATTTATTTCCTTAACCAGAGTCTTTTATCAATGATAATTGGACAATTATTTAAGGGAAATTTCAGGGGCCAAATGAAGTAGAATGAGGGAGGTCCGACTCTCACCTTATCAGAGTAAACTAAAAGCAAAACCCTTTAAGCACCATCATCTTTCCTAATTAATTACCTGATGTTTCACAGAAAACCAAAATTTCACAGTTTTTACCCTTATTACAGGCACGCGGACCAGATAAAGCCCTAGCGACATCCCATTACTCCTAAAACGAGACACACGATACACCAAATGAACTAAAACACTCACTCTAAAAGAGAAAAGACACAATATAAAACACCTAATTGCTCCAAACAATACCGAACTTCATACAGTTCTTTGAGAATTTGCTCATTATAAATTGATACTGATTGCACGTTCAGTTAACCATTTTGATCTTCAATTCTCTTATCTTAATCCTAATTCCACTATAATCATATTTCAACAAGAAGCTTCCACTACCTATAACAGAGACAGTACAAATTTCAGCACAAAATCATCATTTTTCTCATAACATCACCCAAAATTAAGGAAAAAGAAAGAGTAAAACAGTCAAAAATAAAAAAAAAAAAAGAAAAAAGAAAATCAGATATACATACATACACAAGAGGTTGTACAAAAACATTTGTTCAGCTCAGAATCATCATCTTCCACATAGCCTCAAACAAAATATTATTAAATAAATAGGTGAAAATTCCAAAAAATAATACATAAGTACATATACAACAGTGTGCAGATGTGTGTGTAAGCATACTTTTTTTTCGCAAACATATATACACGATGAGAAGAAATCTGAGTATGTAAACTCAATCGACAACAATGCCACTATATTTTGCCTCGGATCTCATATTACTTTCAAACAAAAGGAAACAAATGCATACATATACCTTAATAACATATACATATACATATATTATATATACACTACATACACACACTAGCACATGTATATATATCTGATTTTTTGGACTTTTTTCACTATTTTACTCTTTTTTCCTTTTTATTTAACTTTGGCTGAAGTTATGAAAAAGAAGATGACTTTTGAGCTGAAATTTCTATACATATACATATACATATACATACTATAAATATTTATATATACATATATACACACATATATGCGTTACGTATATGCAAAAATGATAGAAGAGCTTACCGAACTGCAAAGGAGAGCTGGATCGCGATCGGCAAAGAAGCTTATTTGTATTATTTCAATCAACTAAAAATATATAAAAACAAAATCTTCGGAAAAAAAAAAATCAATTTTTTATCAAAAATAAGGCTTCGGAAATATTCTCGAGAAAATTCTCGTTGAAGCTCGCAATGGTGAATGACGGAGAAAGATCTTAAATTCTAAAGATTATAATAAGATTATATATAGATATAGATAAATAGATAGATACACAAACGATATATTATATATACGTATATATGTATGTATATGTAGATACGGATTATGTACGTAAAGCTTTGTTTCTCTCTCTACATTTGGAGACCGACATTTTTCTGAAGCTTCCAGCTCGGCTTTTGCTTTTTCGCTCTTTGCTTTTTTTTACTGGTCCGTGCACTCTTTTTGTTTTCTTTTTTTTTTTTTCCTTTTCTATTATTATTATAGTTTTATTGCTTTCTAAAGAAGAGTTAATTTCACTTTACCCCCTCAAAATTTTCTTCTTTTGATGGTAGAGTCCCTTATAAGTTTCAATTCATTGGTTTTTCTCTTAGAAAATTAGAGATTTATAAGTTTTTTACAATTATGTCAGATTGGTATCATTACACCACAGTTTTAAGTACATTTTTATCATAATTTTTTTTTCGTACTGTCCACAATTTTTTTACGTGAATATAGTTTATATTTATGGAGTTGATATAATTCTTTATATTGTAACACTAATTTATTTAGGTTTGATTTGAGGAATTAATTTAGAGTAGTTTCCTACTCTTGGTATAAAATTAGTTTTTTGATCATGATATTAATTATTTCCTTGTTACTATATTAAACTATTCTCTTATTTCGTTATTAAATTTTGTACTCATAAATAAACTTGTCCACGGAATTTCAATACACCAATTCAGATATTCTCTCTCTTTTATAAATAGACTTTTTCCTTTGTCCATCTTTTCTTGTTTGATAGAATCTTGATACCATAAGTAATCTATACCTAATAATTTTGAAGGGTATAAAACTAAAAAATTATACTTGTTCATGGAGCAAATATGTGATTTGTTTATAAAAAGAATACTAACAAAAAAAGACAAAAGTGGAAAAATAGAACCCAATAAAGTAGGATCCGAATTTACAACTTTGTAATTCTTTTTAGGATTTATTTATCGAGTAACGTTTACAAACAATCAAAAGATATATAAATTTGTAAATTATGTGATCTCGTCAAAAGTAACATATATATCAAAATAACCGGGTAATGATTAAATTCGTAAAATATGTAATCCTGTTAAAAGTGACATGTGTATCAAAATGATTGATCGTTTTAAACATTTTTCTTTTATTTGCACGACGTAGAAGTAAGAAAACAGTTATTTTCTGTTAAGCCAGTTTATGGGGTTGTTTTGTTTTGACTTGGTTTTTTACAGCTAGTTTTTAGTGTCACCTACCCAACAGATAGGATGGCTATGTTGACATTAGCTCTAGGTTAATGAAGGTGCAATGAGAGTACCTTTCTTGGAAGTGATGTCTGTTGGTTGCGTGGAGGGTAGCAGTCAACGGTGGATTTGTTTTTGGAGTTTTATAATTGATGTTGTTGGTTTATGTCCTGAGATGTAGGCGGTGCACGGTACCAAGTGGTTGGTATATGAAGACCTAAGTAACCAAGTTAGAACATGGTAGAGTTTACCAATTTGATAGTAGTGGGGATTGAAATTACTCATGTGAAGTTATAAATTTAATATTTTTTATTATTTTAAAATTTTGTCATTGAATGACTCATTGTATGTATGAGCTCACATCGTTGTACTTGAAATTTACTAATTGACAGTCAAATATTACCAGTTGAATTCCAACGTGATTCAAAAAAATATATTAGATGTAGATCTAGCTATCAAAATTCATCTTCCCTTATAAATCTATCTGATTTTGTAGGTACTCATTTTCGACCACTTTTAGTTAATATTTATTGTAGAGTAACTGGTCAAAATTTTAATTATTTATAAGTATTCTAGCCATGAAATCACAGCAAAAAAAGTGTTAATTCAATTTGAAAAGTCAAAGAAAAATATTTAATTTAAAATGTCAAATCAAATCGAACATTATTTCATCAAATAAGTTTAATTCTACGAATTCAATAACACACTTATTCTTGACTAAACTCTCCTTTGTTAACTCATAGGCACCAGATTTTGCTGGAGTGTCATATTCACTTTAGGTGCTTACTTCCAAATTAACACGAGCCAACCTTAAAAATGAAATAACAAATATATATTTATCGAATTTGTGAAATAAGAAGAGAATGCAGTGAATGAGGACTTGAATCTTCCTAACATTAATTGTTGGATGACGAAACAAAGCACTATTACTAATAGTGGCACACGAGTCATCAGCCAATAGGAGTAGAAAAACAAAGAAACATTGCATTTCGCCACACACCAAGTAAAGTTGGTACATACAAAAACCGCAAGGATTTGGCTTAATACTGAAGTGTTTGGATCATTGGCTGCAAATTTATTCACATCTTGATTCTGTTTAGTTAAAAGATTATTATTTTTTAAGTTAATTCTGATAAATTTTGTGTTTTAACTATTCCAAATCATGTTTCTTCTAAAGGGTTATATAAGTTTAAAAAACTTTTCACGAACGTTTTCCGTCATAAAATAAAAGAAAAAAGAAATTGGCCCGAATTATGTCACTAAATTCCATTTCTTGGTGCAGAAAGATTCAAGACACTAAAGAAAACAATAGCATGTGAAGATAGATCAGTATTGCAGCCACATGAAATCTTGAAGGGCCCTCCAACAAGCCTTGAAAAAAGTTGTATAATCTTCTGTATGAGTAAAAAAGCAGCAAGAAGACGAAAAACTATAAATCTAGGCGTCGAACAATATTGTCGTAACTCACCTATCACTATCGATTTTTGAATTTTGTAAATCATATAGAGAACATTCTTAAATGATTGTTTTTTTTTTGTCGGTTTAAATGATTGTTCATTGCTTTTGAAAGGCAATGCTTTAAGGAATTAAAAAAAAAAAAAAAAAACCAAGTACAATGATTTTAGAAAGAAAAAAAAAAGTACAATACTAAGTATCACGTGACATGAAGACTTTAATTTTGGAAACGAAAAGATTAGACACATTTTTAAATAAAAAAAAGTGAAGCCATTGAGTTAGAAGTGACTTGGGAGTTGCGATCACCCCATGTCCAAAAAAGAAAAACGAAAATGATTGATTCCTCTTCATTATTTTCCGTCTTTTAAATACTTCACTAAAACATTCTTCAAATTTTGCTCTTTTAATTTTTGCTAAAATTCACACATTGAAAAAGAAAAACATTTTCCTTGTACTTCTTATAGCAATGCATTTGTGTTCTTTTATCTTGAAGTCTATATGGTGATTTTCAATTGATCACACAATATTAAAGAGAGGGTCATAAAACTCCCTTAAGAAAAAGCTGCAAAAATCGTTATTGGTAATATGTATTCCATAATTAATACCAGTATTTAATAGGAATGCCTTCAAAACGTGTCGTATATCTCTGAAACGTGAACTCCACACATAATGGGGTCCACACACTTATTTGTAGAAAGTTCAAAGAACGTTTTGAAGACAATTCCGTATTTAATACATTGGGCAGCTTCCAAGGATAAAACTGCTACTCATTCGCTACTTTGCTATTATGCAACATCAAAAATGATAAATATGTACAAAATTGTGCATGTTTATCGTGAGACGAATGCATGTGGTGATTGGTTGGTCAACTATGAGTTTCAACAATCTTTTGGCTCTCACAAGATTAATGATCTTTAGCAGCACCTCAAAGTGCTGGTAGAAAAAGACAGAAAAAGTGTTTTCTCACCCAAGCTTATTTCGGTTTAGCTGGTTTTAGTCTCTATTACATCAAAAAAATAAAAATAAATATGCGGTAATATATCTGTTCATAACGTTTCTTATAAGGATACTCATAATGTATGACGTTGAGTAAAATAATAAATATTAGATTAAGTTGTGATATTACGAAAAGATTCTTACTCATAAATATGCGTGCTGCATGTAAAGGGATAACATTGATATGTGATCCATTGGTGTGAAGATAAAAACCAACAGCCGAGAGGGGCAAAAGGTTATGGAATTGGAGAAGAAGGCGACCCTACGGAGTGAAAATGCAGGCGTCGGTAGAGAGGTCACAATCGGACTTTTGACATAGTCAGGGACATCACAGTTGAGGCAGTCGCCTATACTCACTCGTCACTATCTTGATGACACCATGCTCTCACCTTACCAAAATATTGCATCTACTTTGCATTAAACAAGTTTCACATACGTGGGTGGTGGTAAAAATAGTTTTTTTTTTTCAATTGCGTAATATTATGGGAGAAATTAGTATCACGATTCTTTAACGGTCCGGCAATGATGATAAAGGATTAAATAGTTCACTTGTTAAACAATATTATGATTCTTTGGTACCAATAGATCAAACAATTAATAAATTATTGCCTTAAATGCGCATATTTTGGGTTAGAATTAGTGAGAAAATTAATTTATTTAATATCAATCTCGGTTAAAATCCTTGTGTCCGGCGAACTTGAAACATGACTTATCCGAATTAAATTATGTGTCTCAAAATTTGATACATCTTATATGAATATACATAACTTCTTAAAAAGAATTCTTTGTCATATAAAAATTATAATTTAAAATCTCTTTTATATGATTACGAAATAATACAAGTTATAAAGCTACTAGTAAACAGATCACAAGAAGATCAAAATCAACATGGATATGTAGGCGAGCCTGTGCACTCCATAAAAAACATGAATTTACGCTTTATAACTTGTAAACAGATCATAAGAAGATCAAAATCAACATGCACACTTAGAAACATGAATTTACCCGTATTTCATATTACAGCCTGATCGTTTCGTTTTCAATTTTTTTTTTTTGGTAATTTGATATTTTGGTTAAAAGGGTGTCAACATTAAAGGGACCTAGGCGTGTACGTAGGTTGGTTGGGGTAAGAGGATTTAGCAAATAAATGAAGGCACAGGACAAAACAAAAATCTCTGCTGTTTCTATGGTTGCTATTTAATGGAAATTCATAATGTATTTATTGAGTAATTAGTTTGTAGACCTAAAATTCGAACAATTTGTGAGGGTGTTTTAATTCCCATGATTTTTCTGACATGGCGTTCTTCGGGTTTTACGCAATGCAACTCTGAACTACTCGATAAAATTCTTTCCAGCACAAAGCCTTCTTTTACTCTCTCTTTCTCTCTCTCTTATCTTAAATGATTCTTTCTTTTATTTTTTGCCCCACAAAATATTTTTTCTTCACGATGTGAAACACCCTATAGACAAGACTTTTCGAGTTCACACTACGGCTTCGTTTGTTTACCGTAAAATAATTTGTTTGTATAAAATATTTTTCGTGAAAAATATTTTTTTTAAAAATAAAATATTTTACAGAGTTCTATTTGTTTGTCGTAAAATAACTTGTTGGGAGAAAATATTTTCTTGAAAAATAGAATACTGAAAAATATTTTATAGTGTTTAGATGTACTGTGAGTTCCGTAAAATATTTTCTTCTCCCAAAAAAAATGAAAACATTTTACATAATTTTGTACTAATCGCAATTGTTGACCGGAAAATATTTTACGATTGACTAATTTTTCGGTGTTACCAAATATTGTAAAATTAAAAAAAAAAAATCGTAATTATTGACCGAAAAATATTTTACGATTAACCAATTTTTTGATATTATTAAATACTGTAAAATCCAAAAAAATATTTTACGGCAAACATACGGAGCCTACATAATCTTTTTTTTATTGCTAAATAGCACACTACATAACCTTTATTCATGCATGATATGGAGTAACTTTTCCCGACCTCTGTAAGGCTCAGACGTATTATATATTTATTGAAGAGTTTGTGGTATTTTTTCTGACTTGTATGTATTTGGACAATTAAGAGATGATCTTTAAGTGTCCTCTGTTGAAGAAGTACCTTTCAAGAATAAGCTCGGGATATTATGGGACTTCCTGCATAACTCAGGACTATCTTTTTCATAAACAATATAAATACGACTTCAACCTATGCGAATATATAACTTATCTTTTCTTAAAATATCTATCTTCTTAAACTTCTTATTATTTTAGCTCTTGCTCAAACAACTTAACTGATTTCACTGTCGGATATATATATATATAGAGTAGAACGTCTTTAAATTAATACTAGATAAATTAATAATTTCTTTTAAATAATAAAAATGTCAAGTCCTGACTTGGGACCAGTGTAAAAAAATAATAATTTCAATAAAATTATAAGATAATACATTTTAAATATTTTTTTTTTATATTTTATTGACCCGAATATTTTATAAATTAATAATTAGTTAAAAAATACATGATATATTAATTATGAGGTTTTCTCAAAATATGAATTCGAGTAGCTTATCTTTTGTTGAACTTCAAATCTAATTGAATCTCATCTTTATTTGTGTGCAATATGCTTAAAAGTTCTTAGGTTGCTTTCAAAAAATTTAAGTAACTTTTCAAAAAAGATACCATATGAAAAATAAGTACTATTAGACCAAAAAAATTAAAATATCTCGATAAAATAATAATTATTAATTTATCAATAAATTAATATTTAGCTAAATTAATAAAATTTAGTGGTTCCAATACTATTAATTTAAATAAGTTATACTTTATATATATATACTTCGTACACAATAGATATATAAAGTAAAATGCACTATACCCCCTGTATTTTCACAAAGTTGCATCATAAACCCTGTGTTTTAAAAAGTCGCATTATAAACCCTATATTATGGAAAACGTTGCATATAACCCCCCGCCGTCTATTTTTCTGTCAATTTTAACGTGAGTGTAATACACACACTTGAAATGCAAGTGTGACATTTATCAAGTTTTAAAACACATGCAAAAGAACGAAAATATTCTTTTTAATATCAGTTGCTAATTGCCCCTTGTGTTTTATTTTTTTATTCTTTTAATTAAATAATATTTATTAGTTTAACGTTGTAGATCTCCTTAGAAGGTAGACTAACACATGGTTCTGATATTGCAAAATGAAAAATGTTGTAAATATCTCCTTCTAATATTAAAAAAAGTGATAAATATCCCCTTCTGATATCAAAAAAGTTGCAAAATACCCCATTTGACGGATTTATCTTTAAACGAGGACAATTTTATCTTTTTACAAGGCTAACTAACGGAGTTAAACAGAATTTGAGTTTGGAGCGTGTATGTAACGTTTTTCATAACACAGGGTTTATAACGCGACTTTTTAAAACACAAGATTTATGATACAATTTTGTAAAAATACAGGGGGATATGATGCATTTTACTCCATCAAGGAATGCTCAATCTTGAGTGGTTCTATGGATAGGAAAGTTGTTCAAAGGTCAAAATATTCCTTCGACTTCTAGCTCACCAAGGTCTATCTCTTAATGCTCCAAAACACAAGGCAGTAATTTACTACTTTTTAAAAAAACAAGTCAGTTCAACAAATTCGATAAATTACAAGAAGGTATTATACATATTACCTGAATAAAATTAAAAGCACAAGATAGTTGGTTAGAACTTTAACTACTAGAGTTAGTTCTAAAAAAGACACTACATATACTTAAATTTACATCAATAGAGAACTGCATACACAGCCGGATCAGATTGGCTTTCATATGCAATAGTTTCCCAACAACTGTTAAACCTCACAGAAGACACGATAATTTAAACATGATATGGACATCAATTATACAATGGTCAAAGTTGTGCCTTTAATATCTATCATAATTCTTGCAATCTTAGCATCAATGTCAAATAACATGGTAAGTAATTTATCAATTTGATAGTCACTTGCAACTTAGGCTCCGTTTGTTTGCTGTAAAATATTTTACCGGAAAACATTTTCTGGATTTTACGGTGTTTGGTAATACTGGAAAATTGGTCAACCGTAAAATATTTTTCAGTCAAAAATTGCAGCTACTTTTTCTTAATTTTACGGTGTTTGGTAACACCGAAAAATTGATCAACCGTAAAATATTTTCCGGTCAACAATTGCGGCTAGTACAAAATTATGTAAAATGTTTTCATGTCCTTTGGGATAAGAAAATATTTTACCGAACTTACGGTACATCCAAACACCAGAAAATATTTTTCAGTATTCTATTTTCCAGTAAAATATTTTACATCAATAAGTTATTTTACGGCAAACAAACAGAGCCATGTAAAATATTTTATTTTCCAGGAAAACACTTTCCACGGAAAATATTTTACACAAGTAAGTTATTTTACGGCAAACAAACGGAGCCTTAACTTATTCAAGCTACTATACATATACTAGCGCATTCTTTTTCTACTAATCGAAAACTTATAATCAATCACTTTTCTATATTCAATCTATCCCTATTAGAGACATGTCACATCAACTCTACTAGAGAGATGCTAGAGTACTAACTAATAAAAATTCCTCTATGATTTTTGAAGGAATAAATTGCTTGTTGCCCCCCCCCCCCCCCCTTGTGTTTTGCTTGAAAAATTAATTCATCCCCTGTAATTTTAAAATAGGCTCATTACCTTCCTGTATTTTTTCGATTAAGCTAACGCACCCAAAATCTCTTATTCCATTAACAAACGTTACCAAATTAGTTAATTGATCGTTATACCCTTATATAAAGTTAAAATCGAAAAAATATAGGGAGGTAATGAGCCTATTTTAAAATTACATTGGATGAATGAGTATTTAGAGCAAAACACAGGGCGACGACAAGTAATTTACTAAAAGGGTATTTTTATCCAGCAACAAATTTATTTAAACCAAAAGTATAAAAAATCGCATTTTAAGCGCGAGTATTGCAATTGCTATTAAATTAGACTGGTTTTTTAACGGAGGGAGGCGTTCAGCTACACTCTGAAAATCATAGGAGTAATGAGCCTATTTTAAAAAGACAGAGAGTAAATGAGTATTGCGAACAAAATACAGAGAAGCGGCAAGCAATTTATGCATTTTTAAAGTGACTAAAAACACCATACATAGGAGCAAACTACTAAGCAACATTTTTGGAGAATTCAATGAAGCACATGTATGAAAGATCAACATAGCAAATAACACAGAAAAGCAACATAACATAACAGAGAACTCATCCATACAGTACTACTTTGTCCACGCAAAAGCAAAGGTCACGTTGTGCATCAGTTTGTAATACCCATACAACTTAGGACAGATAACAAAAACACCTAATTGCTAAGCTATGCACCCGTCAAGAAGAGGATAAATTACTCTTTTTTCTGATTGTCATCTGTTTTCTGTTTCTTTATTGCAAGATCTAGCAGATGCCCATAGTATTTTTCAAGAAGATCAACAATTTCACTCATCTCTGGTCTTTCAGCGGACTTCTCGTGCAAACAAGAGACCGCTAGATTTGTAATTTTTGATCCAATTACTTTATCAACATCAAAAGACACATGCACAAGTGCGTCTTTTATTGGAGATAACACATCAAAAGTCCAATTTCTCCGAACATCAGGGTTACGTCTGTCATAAACTTGCTTGGTCATCAGCTCCAAGAGTAGAATGCCATATGCAAAAGTGTCTGCTTTTATAGTAAAAACATCTATTTTGCATAAAAAAAATTTACTTTATTATCACAACAAAAACCCAAATATTACGTCATGAAATAGGAAAAAAAAAAATTCATACTGCCATGTTCAAAAAATATACCTGCTCTAAGACGAGCTGGATCAAAATATGCATAACTCTCCAAAAAATAATCTGCAATGAATTCAGTAGGCGTGCCATCAACACAAACATGAAGACCGATCTCAAACAATTTAAAGTTGCCCTCCTACATTTCATATATAAAAGAGCATTAAAAAGCATATCACAAATATTAAAAATAAATTGGACATCAAACATTGTCGAAACTTCAACCTTATCAATCATTATGTTTTTGGGGTCGATACTACCAAGTGCGACTTTGTTATCATGCATTAACTTGACAAGATATCCAATTTCCAGTGCAAGCGTCATTCGATTGTTCCAGTCAAAGTCATCTAAGATATGTGCAATAAAACATTAACATAACAAATGGATACCCAAATGTAATCTCGGTATGTAAATAGATAACATACCAAAAGGGATTGCATGGTGAACAGATTGCACTGATGGTAAGTCATATACCACTGCCAAATATTTATCACACGAGTATCCAATGACTTTAGCCAAATTGTTATGTGATTTCAGTACATCCACCATGTTATGTAGCTTTGAATTTGGATTTGATTTTACTTCTCCATGGGTCAATAACACGAGTTCGTTCTAAGATATGTGACATCATAAACAAATATGAACCAAATCAAACAACGTAAAAGAGAATAAAATAAAACAGAAGCATCTTACATAAAGTTTGTCCGGATACCATCCATAAGTGGCTTTGAATGGCAAAAATAAATCCCATGTTTTGATGGTGACTTCACGATCTCCCGAACTATCAGAAATTTTAGCACGAAATAGCTTACCACAGCGAGTATTTTGAATCAACTTCTGCTCACTAAAGTTCTCCGTGAGATTTTCCAAAACACGGGAGTTGTAGTGATTCACTTTACCTAAATTCTTGCCTTGTAAGAACACGGGGGATCCAACACTATAACAATTCCAAAAAAAAAAATCATTACACATTCAACTCGACTCATGGTTATTGGATTTTTTTCTTTAAATCAAAAAAATATTAATGCTATAGCGTGTAAAGAGGGAGAAAGAGAGAAACACATACCTTTTTTTGTGCCTCTCCATTGTTTCACGCACCATTTTTGTGAATTCAGGCGTATTGACTAAATAGGGCGAGTATTTCAGATTGTCTTCTGTGTAAGAATAATCTGCAATCCGCAAGTCCAAGAGCTGGCATATGAACTTTTGTTGTTCATCCATCGTGAAACAAATTGTCACCGAGATCGCCGCTATAGAGAGAGATTTGCCATGATCGAATGCTATTTGAAAGATAGAAGCCCTTATTTTAATGTGCCCTATGGCCCAAAACCAGAGATTACAAGAGATGACAAATGCTCCCTGAAAAGAAAATGTGAAGAGCTTCAGAATTGTTCCCTGAACAAAGAAGAAAAAGCTCTTGAGAGTGACTTACACCAAGAAAATATAATTCTCATATTAAATAATATTATGAGAAAAATTTAAAAGTGGTAAATTATTCATATATTTATATACAATTAAGATAGAATCATTTAATCAATTCACCGCCGTTAGATCATAATATCTCATAATATTATTTGATATAAAAGAATCTAAATCTTGTATATGATAGCCGTGAGAGTTTTTAATCCTTGAAATTCTACTACATGTATCTCAAGCAACATCTTCTTGTGCAAATTCACTCCACTTTTTTTGATTGCCTAACTTGGTTGTACACCAAAAGGTCCAAAGGTCAAAACATTCTAGCTCACCAAACTATTGGAAAAGGATCCTTTCATTTATTCTCTCCCTCATCTTCGAAATGCGTGCATTGTGAATCATTATATTTGTTACTTTTGAATTTTAACAATTAATTTTAAACATGAATCTACATATTTTTCACATCACATCTTGATCATTTTGTTGCTTCCAAGTTTTTTTTGGTAGGTTGATATTCTGGTTCAAAGGGTGTTAGCATTAAAGGGACCTAGGCGTTTAGGAATGTTGGTAAAATTTTTGGGCGAAGCGGGATCAGAGGATTTAGTTCCGGGAGAAAGTCATTTTAATTCCTAAGGTTTGGATAAATTCCTAAATTAGTCCTTTCATAAAGGGTAATTTCCAAACCTCAGGAACTGATTCGGGACTTTAGCCAACTCTTAGGGACTAAAATTTCTTTCTCCCGTTCATAAATGAAGGCATAGGACAAAACAAATATATTTTATTGTTTTCTATGGTTGCTATTCAATGGAAATCACAATGTAATTATTGAGTAATTAGTTTGTAGACCTAAATTCGAACACTTTGCGAGGGTGTTTTCATGATTTTTCTAACATGGCCGTTTTTTGTTTGAAAAATTCTTTAATTTATCTAAATTGATGTAAACGACACTCACACTTATAAGTTTCACTTATCATAAGAGAGATTAATATATCAATAAGAACTGATAAAAATAATTTTCTTTCGAATTTTACGTGATGCACCTCTAACTTACTCAATAAAAATCTTTCTACCACAAACCCTTCTTGTAATCTATTCATTCACGATGTGATCAATCATAGCAGAAGAGTATTGTGATTATTACCCGAATTCTTAATGAGCCTTTACGTTTTTCATAGCTGATCTTTTTGTAGTCTACACAGTAATTCCGTACACATAAGATATTTTTAATCAATATATATTGGATTAGTTTCATATATATAAGGTAAATAGCGTATAAAATAGACTCTGAGTTTGTTGGGATTATAAAGCTGTCTAACCATAGACTTAGATTTAGCTAACCACGTAAATTTTATTCATCCAATTTCTATTTCCAGACCCCAAAAAAATATATAATTTCTAGTTCATTTGTTCGTTCATACACCTCATATTTCTAACAAACAAGCTACGTAATAAATTAGCGTAAGGAAAAAAAGGAAGACGAGAACAAAAAAATAAATGATACAGTTTGCATAGATTGGATTCATTGGGAAGTGCTTCTATCCGGAATTTAGTGTTTCTCAGGATTAGAGATATTCTTCTAAGTTGTAGATATTTTGGCTAGATAATTCAAGAGGTGTGATCCAAGCCGTCTATTTGGATTAGTACCCATCATTGGATACATCTCCTTAAATCCCCTCAAGTATATAAATAAAGGAGGCTTATGGCATTTGTAAACTATCCCAAAAATGTTGAGTTGTGTGAGTAACACGATTCTCCATCTCCAAAGTATATAGTCTCGATGTCCCAATAGCTTCGTTATAACTTATGATACTATATTTACTGTAACCTTGCATCCAAGTATCTCTTTCGAAGACTTATTTAAAGATCCCGTCGTAACAATGCACTTTCCAGTGCGTCATAAGGATCCACATTTGATCTGTTTTGGTATCATGTGGAAACTCTACGATTTATAATACTCATACAACTCAGGAAAGATAACAAAAATACCTAATTGCTAAGCTATGCACCCATCAAGAAGAGGATAAATCACCTTTTTTTCTCTTTATTGCACGATCTAGCTAGCAAATGCCCATAGTTTTTTCCTAGAAGATCAACAATTTCACTCATCTTTGGTCTTTCAGCTAAATTCTCGTGCAAACAAGAGACCGCTAGATTTGTAATTTTTTTATCCAATTGCTTTATCAACATCAAAAGACATATCCACAAGTGTGTCTTTTCTTGGAGCAAACACATCAAAAGTCCACTTTCTCCAAACATCAGAGTCAAGTTTGTTATAAACTTGCTTAGTCATCAGCTCTAAAAATAGAATGCCATATGCATAAGTGTCTGGTTTTATAGTAAAACCAGCATCTATTTTGCATAAAAAAATTTACTTTATTATCACAACAAAAATCCAAATATTACGATAACATAAAAAGATATGATAACACTTAAAAATTTAATATGATAACATAAAAAGACATACTTGCTCTAAGACGACCTGGATCAAAATATGCATAACTCTCCAAAAAATAATTTGCAATGTCTTCAGTAGGCGTGCCACCAACACAAACATGAAAACAGATCTCAAACAATTTAAAGTTATCCTCCTACATGCCATATAAAAAGCATATCACAAATATTAAAAATAAATTTGACATCAAACACTTTCGAAACTTCAAACGTTATCAATCATTATGTTTCTTGCATCAATACTGGCGATTGCAATTTTGTTATCATGCATTAATTTGACAACCTATCCAATTTCCATTGCAGGCCTCATTCGAGTGTTTCAGTCAAAGTCATCTAAGATATGAGCAATAAGACATGTTATTACATAACAAATGCATACTCAATGTAATCTCGATATGTAAATAGATTACATACCAAAAGGAATTGCATGACAAACAGATTGCTCTAATGGTAAGTCATATACCACTGCCAAATATTTATCATACGAGTATCCAACGACTTTCTCCAATTTTTTTTGTGATTTCATTACATCCATCATGTTATATAACACTGAGTGGGTCAATAACACGAGTTCGTTCTAAGATACATATTCATCATTAGTTGAGGTAATACGTAACATTGAACCAAATCAAACAATTCAAAAGCGAATAAAATCAAACATAAGCATTTTACATACAGTTTGTCTGGATACCATCCATACATGTGTTTGAATGGCAAAAACAGATCACATGTTTTGATTGTGACTTCACGATCTCCTGATGCATTGGAAATTTTAGCACAAAATAGCTTACCACAACGAGTAATTTGAATCAAGTTTTGGTCACTGAAGTTTTCCGTGAGTTTTTCCAGATAAGAGAAGTTGTATAGTATTTCACATGGCCCAAATCCATGCCTTGTAAGTGAACAATCCCATGTAATCCAACACAACAATAATTCCAAAAAAAAATCATTACACATTGGATTTGTACAACACTCAGTTTAATCAAAGCCATTTAATCAAAACTCATGTTATTGGATTTTTTTTCCTAAAAAAAAGAGTTTAGATCAAAAAAATGTTAATGCTATAGCGTGTAAAGAGGGAGAAAGAGAGAGAAAGAAATACTATTTTTTTGTGATACTCGATTGCTTCAAGCATAGATTTTGCGAACTCAGGCTTATTGATTAGATGGGGCGAGAATTTCAGATTGTCTTCTGTGTAGTAATAATTTAAAATTTTTAAGTATCGGAGCTGGTATAGGAACATTTGTTTCAGCCATCGTGAAATAATTTGTTACTGAGAGCGCCACGATAGAAGAATTTATTTTTAGGATATAGATTTCTCTAATTAGTGAGTAATTGTAGGATCTTCCTAAGAGAGTGACACATCACATTTTCTTTAAATAAAAGATTATTTTTACTAAGTTATTGTCCACTTAAGTTTAACGCAAAAAGGATGTTATTTTGTACCTTCCACAACAACCTAATTAAGAAATGTGATATATATGATTGTAGTCTTCCATCTAAAAATGTTGTGGGAGGTAAAAAAATAAAAATAAAATAAAGAGAGAAAAAGAAAAAAATTATATATGACACTATTTCACTCATTATTTATTTCAACTCCATCTTGTGCTCCTTGTTGCTCACCCATAAAACAAAAAATAAGATGTAAAATTATGAGTGATGCAGCAAATTGTGACTCATATGAGTGGTATCCACACATGAAATATTTCATTGTACGGTGAAAAAATCTGTATAAATATCATTATTTACAATGAGAAATTCGTATTTTCAAAGGAAGCCCGAATAATTTAGAAAATAATTTTGATTGATAAAGAGAAAGAGTCTGCTTCAACACCGTGGAAGGTAGCATCATTGACTTGGTATAGGATTGTTTACTACCATGCGAGTTTTCTTAGGTGAAAATTTACATTCCACATTTTGCTGTCTCACCCATTTGAGAAATTCTCTATTACAACCACATATAAATGGCTTTGATTAAACTGAGTGTTGTACAAATTCACCAACCTTGCCCTGGCATGTACGGTGGAAATTAAATGTACCAACGAAGGGTCAAAGGTCAAAATAATCCTTTGGCTTATAGCTCATTAAGCTCTATTATCTGTTAATGCTCCAAAATACGAAGTGGAAATTTGCTACTTTTTAAAAATACAAGTCAATTCAATTAATTCAGTAAATTAGAAAGAGGTATTGTACATTTTACTCAAGATGAAATTAAAAGCACAGGATATTCATTCGAGCTTTAACTACTAGAGTTAATCCTAAGACAACACTATGTATACTTAGATTTCATCACCTAGTTGTAAGTTTATGTAAAACTGTTACTGAATCCAACCACTCTGACAATAATAGAGAACTGTAATAACCGGATCAGACCGACTACTGTATATAATAGTTTTCCAATAACTGCTAAACTTCACAGAAGACACGATAAGTTAAATATGACATGGACATCAATTATACGTTGCTCAAAGTTGTGCCTTTAATATCATAATACTTGCAATCTTAGCATCAATGTCAAATAATATGATAAGTAATCTATCAATTTGGTGCATTCTTTTTCTACTAATTGAAATCTTATAATAAATCTCTTTTCTATTTATTCAATTTATCCCTATCCGAGACATGTCACATAAAAAAATATTCCAATAAGTTTTGGTAACATAAAAGAAGAAGAGCAACTCTACTAGAGAGATGCAAGATTACTAACTAATTGAGTTGGAGTAGAATGTTGTGTGAGCAACTGAGCTTGGTCGGGCACAAGTGAAAGAATGTGTGTTTATAGGTCAATTTGTTGATGTCACCGATGATGTTACGTCACACATTATTTGTATAAATTTATCTAAATTAGAGATATTTTTGTAAGTTGGAGATATTTTGGCTAAATAATTCAAGAGGTGTGATTCAAGTTGTCTATTTAGATTAATATCTATCATTGGATACACCTATTTAAATCCTCTCAAGTATATAAATAGAGGAAGATTGTGGCATTTGTAAACTATTCCAAAAATGTTGAGTTGTGTGAGTAACACGAGTCTCCTTCTCCAAAGTATATAGTCTCATTCTCAAACTTTTGTGTACTTAGCTTTGCAACAAATCTAGAGCTCTTCAAGTCTTTAGCACTTCCTATTCCAACCTCAGTGTAGTTTGGCTACCTCAGCGTAGTTTGGTTAGTGTCGCACAGTAGAGTTTTATAGTATTAAACTCTAATGTTCAATTGCATTGCGTTGCATTCACTCTAACCAGGGATAGACCGTGCAGCAACCTATAAGGTGACTGATACATTACACATCTTTCTACTCTAACTCTATTACCAAAAAGAGAAAAAGAAAAAAGAAAAAAAAGAAGACAACTTTCTACGTCCAATGTTGATTCATTACTTGACCTTACTTATTGAGAATCTTTCTACTACTGATACCTCGTCCATCATTTTGACTTTCTCACCAATAAGCATCTCTAAAAATATCATTGCAATGGAATAAATGTCACATCTTCAATCACTTTTTGAAAAAAGGTTAAAAGGACGAGCAATGTAGCATTAGTTTCTACAATATTACAAATATAATATAATATATATATATATATATAACAATCAAAATTTTAAAAAATCATACCGTGGAACACTCTCAACAAATCCCCTTGAGTAGAATGGGTACATAAGACATCTGGTGTAATACTTTTTCTTTGACATACATATAGGTTGTTGCATAGCAAATCAGTTTTGCTAGACGATCGTATCTCATATTCTCCAAAATTTCTTTTTCCCACTGTTCATATATTAAATTTATGTCAAATTCATAGCTCAAACATATAATGAAAGATAATAATAATAATTAAATCAACAGAATTTTTTACTCCATAGATGATCGCCTCGAGTTGTACCTTCTCTCATTAGGTGTATTTATTTTTTCAAACGGTATTGTATCAGTTCCAACTTCAGACTTAACTACACTAGTTATAAATTTCAACAAATATAGTATTTGGAAAAGTCCAAGAAGCGTCGTCACTAAATCACCATCATATCATAACAATCTCACGTAATTCGATCGTACATTTGGCATGGGCACGACATTGTCAATCACTCTTTGAATGTTGTCCTACATTCTAGTAAATTTGAGAGCTGCAAAATAAGTAAAATATATTACATAATAATAATATTTAAGAACAAAGCATAACCCAAATACAATTTTCAACTTACGTGGTTTTTTCTTCTGGTAAGGAGAACGATCGACTAGGACAAACACATTACAATGATAATTTAAAATTTTGAAAATCCACGATTTATGTCGCTGAAAGAAATTAAGCACATAATTTCAGTACTTTTAATTAAAGTGGGTATACATATTGACGAGGGGTTCCCGAGCTGAGGTACGAATCCATCCCGAGCCGAGGCGGGCTAATCAGCACCAAGACCAGCGCGTTCAACTGAATGTCCAACCAGGTTGACTGGCCCTACCCCGAAAACCCCGACCTCAGTTCCAACTGTTCCGATGGGACATAAAACACTGATGGGACATAAAGCTGAACTGCATTAAATGCTGTCAGATCAGAACTTAGTATAAATAGAACTCCACCCTCTTCATTTAAGGAAGTAACTCGTTATTAAATGCTCTCAGCTACCTTGCCATCTCGGACATACTAATCATTCGCACGCTCGAGGGGAAAATCCGGTCGTCACCCCGCCTTTTCCTTCTTTTCCTTGTGCAGGTCTGATAGCCGATCAGGAAAACACAGCTCGGAGGCCAACCTGAAAAGTCCAGCTCGGCGCAAGTAGCTCCCAACTTCAACCGTGAGATTTCCAACTTCGACAGTTTGGCGCTGTTTGTGGGAAACGACGAGTTCTTTTATAACTCTCTTCACCACTCATTAAGAAACCATTATGGTGCAAACTAGAAGCCACAACATATCGGTAGAGGATTCGTCCAACCCGGAAGGGGACCTCGAAACCACGCAAGTGCCTAGCCAAAACCTAACCCAAGCCGACGTTGGAATAAGCCAACGTATACACTTAGCCACTCAAACCAACCCCACAGCAGAAGGAGACCCCAACTCCAGCCTATCACCGGAGATAAGGATGATGCTGAGGATGTTCGAGGAACTTAAGGAGCAGGTAGCCCGGTTAGCTGAGGGCCCCCTGGCCCCACAAGAGGCTATGCCGTGGCCATCGCGTCCGCAATTCCACATCCCAGAGTCAAGGCGAAAACGGGCGCAGGACAAGGAGGGCTTCCTAGAGCCGATGGCGAGATCCGACGCGGCGAGAGGTAAAAGGGCGGCTCAAGCCGACCCCGAGCAGGCCAAGACCGCAGTTGCCATAGCAAAGGTCATCAACCAGCTCGGCATAAGCCCACTCTTCCCCGAGGTACTGGCCACGCCACTGCCCACCGGCAACCGTATGCCCAACCTGGCCGTCTACAATGGAGATGGAGACCCAGCCAGCCACCTGCTCAATTTTGATCACCACATGACTCTGCATGACATGCCAGATCTCATGAAGGCAAAGACATTCCCGACCACCCTGGTTGGCAATGCCTTGGATTGGTTCCAAAAACTTCGTCCGGGTTTAATTGCAAGTTTTCACCAGCTGGCTGAGGCTTTCCTGTCCCGCTTCGTAGGAAGCCGGCGTGCCACCCGACATACTTCTACATTGCTGCTGGTGAAGCAACATAGAGGGAAAAGTTTGAGGGCTTACACGGCCAGATTCAATGAAGAGTCCCTCCGAATTCCCAACCTGGAGGACTCCATGGCATTGATGGCTTACCAGAGCGGGCTCAGATCGGGCCCCCTCACATCCTCCTTGGCAATCGACCCCGTGGATACTGTATCCGAGCTGATGGTACGAGCAGAAGGGTACATACACTCGGAAGAAATACACCAGGCAAAGAGGGATGATGACAAAGAGAAGGAAGCCAGCAAGAAGGGAGAGACCTCCCGAGCCCAACCTGGGGGTAAAGTCCAGAATGACCGAGGCAAGCAGCCTCAACAGCCAAAGCAGAACCCCCGGTTCACTATGTTTACTCCCCTTAACACCTCGAAGGAGCAGATCCTGATGGAGATCCAACACCAGAACCACCTGCCCCCAACTCCTAGGATGAAAGGCCGACCCGAGAAGCGCAATAGAATCTAGTATTGCCGCTACCATATGGACTACGGCCATACCACCGAAGAGTGTAAAGACTTGAAACAGGAGATTGAGGCACTTATAGCCCGAGGCCACCTCTGGAGATATGTAGATCAGCAGCCGACCCGAAATCCCGACCAAAGGGATAGAGAGAGAAGTCCGCCCAGGCGCCAGGCTGGGGGCGGACGCTTGGCCGTGATTGAAACTATTGCAGGAGGATTGGCGTCAAGAGGAGAGACCTCAGCAGGCAGGAAGGGTTATGTTCGTGTTGGGAGGGAGTATGGACCAATGCGGGGACCGGCTCCGGGGATGCAGGAGCTCACCTTCTCCTCAGAAGACTTGGAGGGGGTGATATTGCCTCATGACGACCTACTGGTGATCAGCGCTGAAATAACCAACTTCACCGTCAAAAGGTTGATGGTGGACACCGGGAGCTCAACAGAAGTCTTATTTCTCAGCGCTTTTGAGCAAATGGGGTTGGACAGGAGCCGACTCAGGCCATTGAGGGGTACTTTACCTGGTTTCACCGGGCAGTCCCACCGAGCCAAAGGGGTCATCAACCTCCCGCTGAAACTGGAAGATGGAGATAAGTGGGTGTCGATGCAAGCCAACTTCATTGTGATGGATTGTAACTCCACTTACAATGGGATTTTAGGTCGAGTGGCACTCAATCATTTCAGGGCCGTCCCCTCAACTTACCACCAGGCCCTGAAATTCCCAACCCCGGCCGGCGTGGCCACCATTCGAGGAGCCCAACTCTCAGCTCGGGAATGCTACGAAAACTCACTCTGGCCCAAGTATCAAATCGGCTGGGGACCAGATTTGCCTGAAGAAAAAAGAGATGCTAAGAGAGGAAGCTCGGCTGAAGACCTTCAGGAGGTGAAGCTCTCTGATGAAACCAAGAAAGCAAAGATCGGGAGTGAACTCTCTGCCAACCTCAAGAAAGGTATAAGCCGATTTCTTTTAAAAAATGAACATGTATTTGCCTGGTCTGCCTCTGACATGACAGGTATTGACCTGGGAGTGATTGAGCATCACCTGAATGCCGACCCAAATCACTATCCAGTAAACCAAAAGCGCCGGCACTTCCATTATGATAAGCAACAAATCATAGCAGAAGAAGTGGACAAGTTAGTGGACGCCGGCCACATAAAGGAAATACAGTACCCAACCTGGTTATCCAATGTGGTACTGGTAACTAAGTCCTCGGGAGGATGGAGACTGTGTATTGATTTCACCACCTCCGGATTCGAGCTACTCTCCTTCATGGATGCCTTCAAAGGCTATAATCAAATCAAGATGGCTCCTGGAGACAAAGAGAAAACCGCCTTCACTACCGATAAAAGGCTGTACTACTATGAGGTCATGTCTTTTGGCCTCAAGAATGCTGGAGCTACCTACACTCGGATGGTGAACAAGGTCTTCAAAAATCAGATCGGCCAGAATATGAAAATCTATGTAGGTGACATGTTGGTCAAGAGCAGAAGGGCGGAAGACCATGTAGACGACCTGGCTGAAAACTTCGCCGTAATGGAGCACTTTGGGATAAAGCTGAACCCAGAAAAGTGCGCATTCGGCGTCAAGGCAGGCAAATTCCTGGGCTTTATGGTCACAACCCACGGAATAGAAGCCAACCCGGAGAAGGTCCAGGCGATACTCGACCTGGCACTGCCGACCTGCGTGAAGGACGTCCAGGTGTTAGCAGGTAAGGTCGCAGCGCTGAGCAGATTCATGTCCAGGTCGGTCGACAAGTGTGCTCATTTGTTCAAGATATTGAGGAATCCTAAGAACTTTGAATGGACTGAGAAATGCCAGAACGCCTTCCAAGAGCTGAAAAGGTACCTAGCTTCGCCACCCCTGTTATCCCGACCTGAGATGGGGGAGGAACTGGTACTATACTTAGCATGCTCGGGGACAGCAGTGGCGGCGGCACTAGTCCGAGAAGAAGGAAAGGAACAGAAGCCGGTCTACTATGTTAACAAAACCTTGCAAGGGGCCGAGGTGAGATACTCCTCCTTGGAAAAACTCGCCCTCGCGCTCATCACAGCGGCAAGAAAGTTGAAGCCATACTTTGATGCTCATCCAGTTAAGGTCATGACTGATGCCCTGCTCAAGTCCATCATGCACAAGCCAGAGGCGTCAGGCGGGCTACTGAAATGGGCAGTTGAGCTGAGTCAATTTGACATCACCTACCAGCCCAGAACAGCCATCAAAGCCCAAGCCATCGCGGACTTTGTGGTAGAATGCACTGGCCGAGCAGAGCATGACCCGGAGGACGTGTGGAAGGTCTATGTGGATGGGGCCTCAGGGAAGTCAGGAAGCGGATCTGGGGTGGTCATCCTCGACCCAAACCAACATGAGCACCAATACTACCTCAAGTTCACCTTCCCGGCGTCCAACAATGAAGCAGAATACGAAGCGGTGATTGCAGGACTGAAAATTGCAGCTCAGCTCGGGGCACAGACAACCGACCTGAGCACCGACTCTCAATTGGTTTCTAGTCAGATATCGGGAGAGTTCGAAGTCAAGGACAGTGCTATGCTAGCCTACCTCAACAGAGTTAAGGATTTGACCTCAATGCTCAGAAGGTTCACGATACAGCAGATTCCTAGGGAAGAGAATGTGAAGGCGGATGCCCTGTCCAGGTTGGCCTTGGGGGAGAACCGACCTGCCCTGGTCCATGTAGAGGAAGTATCCGAACCTAATATTCAGTTGGGGGTGCAAGCAGTAGCCAAGCTCAATCTAAGTCCAGATTGGACCAAATCAATCATGGACTACTTGGAGGGGGGTATGACCCCAGAAGATGAAAAAGCAGCTCGAAAACTCATGAAACAGGCCTCAAGGTTTCTCATAATTGCCGGACCACTCTATAAGAGAGCCTACACCTGGCCTCTCTTGAAATGTGTTGGACCTGAAGAAGGAAACTATGTACTCCGGGAGATTCATGAAGGGGTATGTGAAAACCACTTGTGAGGCAAAGCTCTGGCTCGGAAGGCATTGAGACAAGGCTATTTTTGGCCAACCTTAGAGCAAGATGCCAAAGAGTACGTAAAAAAGTGCGACACCTGCTAGAGGTTCGCCAATGTACAGAGGAAGCCTGCTGTGGACCTCACAGTGATGGTGAGCCCGTGGCCATTTTATCAGTGGGGTCTAGACATAATCGGCCCATTGCTGACCGGTGTCGGCCAAAAGAAGTACGCCTTCGTAGCTGTAGACTACTTCACTAAATGGCCCGAGGCTGAAGGTGTTGCTAGAATAACAGAAAAGGCAGCTTGGGATTTCGTATGGAAAAACATCATTTGCCGGTTTGGGGTACCGAAGGTCATCATCACTGACCACGGCAAACAATTCGACAGTGGATACTTTCGAGGCAAATGTGCTGAGATTGGGATCGACCTCAGATTCTCATCTATTGCTCACCCTCAAAGTAATGGCCAAGTTGAAAGGACTAACCAAATCATTTTGCAGGGCCTGAAAACCAAGCTGGAGGAAGCGGAGGGCCAATGGGCAACAATTCTTCCCGAGGTGTTGTGGGCTCAGCGGACCAACACCAGCTCGGCAACAGGAGAATCGCCCTTCGAACTGACCTTCGGCACTCAAGCAATGCTGCCAGTGGAGATCGGGTCTCCGACCAGTAGAACCCTCCACCATGATCCAGAAACAAACGGAGCACGGATCCGTGAAGAGCTCGACCTCGCTGAAGAGCTTCGAGCTAAAGCTCAAATCAGAATGCTGGCCAGCAAAGCTGCCATGCAAAGAGCCTTTGCCAAACAGGTCAAGCCTAAGCCTATTAAGGTTGGCGACCTCGTACTCAGAAATGCCATCTTTTTGCCGCGCTCCGGTAACAAGCTCTCCCCGACCTGGGAGGGACCCTACGAAGTCTTGAAAGAAGTCCGACCCGGGACTTTCTACCTCCGCGACAAGAACGGAAAACTACTGAAAAATGTGTGGCACTCAGAACAACTGAAGCGTTATTTTGTCTAAAGCGGCCCGAGCTGAAATATTTTGTAACGGCCCCGAGCCGAAACATATTGTAACGACCCCGAGCTGAAATATCTTGTAAATGCCCCGGGCCAAGACATTGCTTGTACAAATTCAATACAATGCATTTTTGTAAACAAAGTGCAATGCCCGGCCTGGGAATAAGCACCGAAACCAGCCCAATGCCCGACCCGGGTTCAAGTGCTACAATTACAAAATTACTCCAACTCGGATTAACGCAGTGGCCACGCTTAATCACGAGCGAATCATAAAGTAAACCAACTCGGACTAAGTTCCAGCTCGGGTATAATCAATAACAATTTGATTAGTTTTGCCAGTTCGGATTAAGATCCAACTCGGTGCATTCCGGTTTCAGGTCGGTATATTAGTTCGGGTCTAAACTCGAACTCAATATTTGTCAACATTAGTTTGACCAATTTTATAACGAACTGACGAGTTCGAGTTGGTAACAATTATAAAGTTGTCCTGATTATACCAGCTTGGATTAGGATGATAAAACATTAATCGTGTCCAGCTCGGTTCATTACGCTTAAGTTTGAATGGTCCATTAAATTGGTCCGACCCCACTAACTTAAGAAAAATTTGCGAAGAGAAAGGTACACATGTACAAACAACCAAAACGCAAATAAAAATAAAATAAACATTTCATTAAAATTAGAAAATGATTACAAAGCCCAACTTGGGCGAGATTACAAGAACCCGACTCGGGCAAAATTAATCTACTTTGGCGCAGCGGCAGAGGTGGTGGCCTCGGCTTCATCCCCAACCTGGTCCAGGCCCTTCTGGACAAACTCAGTCACCTCCTTGGCCTGGGACGTCAGGTCGGATGGAAGCTCGGGAATCTCCTAGAACTCCGGTGGCGGAACCTCCAAGATCTCGATATAGTCGTTCTTGGTGGCTGGGAAGAAGGTCTTCGCTCTCTCCCGAGCTGCGACTTGACCTCGAAAGTAGAATTCCATTTCAGCGTACTTCGCCATGGCCCCGCCTTCCGTGGCCAACCAATCCACCGCCGCGTCGCTGGACTTGAAGGCCTCCACTGCCTTTTCTCCCCTGACGCTGACCCGGTCCACCAGATCCTGGAACTTTGCCTCTGCCTCACGCTTTTCTCGCTTATAGCGCTCGACGTCCTTGGCCGCGGCTTCGCGTCGGGCCTTTTCCATGTCCAGCTCCTTCTTCAGGCGGTCGATCTCTGTCGTGTCCGCCTTTTGCCTCTGAGCGGCCTCTTCCCTCACAGTCTCAAGCTCGGCACGGGCATCCGTGTATCGTTGCTCGAGCTCGACGCAGTGAGTCTAGGCCTTGATTAGGAAGCTGGGAGCCGAGAGGATATGGGACTCAGCCTGTTGAGCAAAAAACAAAGCGGTCAGCCGAGCTAAAAAGACAACCTCACCAAAAGATGGTTAAAGACTCACCGTGACTATGGCCGTCCTCAAATCGAGCGAGAGTTGCTCTGCCGAGACCGTCGCCAGCTTGGGGTCGTGATCCACCTTGGACGCCTCCATGAAGTTTTTGTCAGGAGGGCTCACCTACGTAGCCTTACCCTTCCCAGAGTGTTCGGTCCAAAGCCGCTTTCTGCCCTTGGGTCGGGAGGAAGAACGCTCCGGGATCACTACACCCGAGCCCGATTTCTTGGGCAAAGGGGATCCCGAAGCCCCTTTAGAAGAGACCTCGGAACCGACCTCTCGCACATTGCCGGTGGGCCGCTGTCTCTGTCCTTGAGCGGCACCTCCCAATCCTGATCGAGCTAACGCGTCGCCACTGGCCTCGCTCTTCCTCCTCACCTGGGCGTATGCGAGCTTCCTCAGGTCTGCCATATCTGCAAAAGGTAGAGGAAAGAGGTGAAAACAAGCCAAAGGCCGACCTAAAAAAGACTAGTAAACAGAACGATGGGGAGTTCGGGCGCCGATCCTGCAAACTAACCCTCTTCTGAGCTAGACCCCGCGTCCCCTTCAGACTCGGGAAGCAGGTTGGGATGATCCCTCGGGAGGTCGGGCTCCCTACCAAACAACTTGGAGTCCCAGATTCGCTCCCATTTGAGTACACTGTCGATGTCTATCAGCGTCCCGGGCGCGGGCTTGAGCACTGCGACTTCCCCGAGTTCCTCCTTTGAGAGCTTGGGGTCATCGTTGGCGGTCTTCCTCAAACTTGGGATCCATTCCAGCCTGCACCCAGAGTTCACGGTCGACTCCACCCAATAATAATCATTATGCCAGCCCTTGTTAGAGGAATGCCACTTGGTGAAAATGGAGTTGCCGACCCGAGCTGCGAAGTGGAACCACCCAGGCTACTTCGGGTTGGGTTTACACACGAAGAAATGCCTGAACCTGCGCAAGGTCGGCTCCACATTCTTCTCCAGGCAGAACACGTAGAAGGCCACCATCACGGCCCAGCCATTCGGCGACATCTGACCCGGGCTGAGCTCGAAATAGTTATGGATTCCAACAATGAAGCCAGGGAGAGGGAGCTGGATGACATCGAATGCTAGATCATATATGGTGAAGTGGTCGGCCGGAGGATAGCACGCCGATTCCTGCCGACCTGGAACCTTCAGCTTGTGATGTCGATCAACCGACCAATTCCTCAGCCTTGCGTTAGCCATCTGCACTGTGGAATGGCACTCACGCTTGCAACAGACGAACAGCTACTCGATCCTCTTCCCTCGAATTGAAGAAGCACTGGCTGAAGCCGAGCTTCGAGGTCGAACAGCACTGACTGGAACAGCTTCGATCGGCTCGGTGGCAGAGACCCCGGCTAAGAACTCTTGAGGTATCTCGATGCCCTCCAGTTGATTTAGCGGCTCTTCATCATCCCTGTCTTCCAAGTCTCCCAGGTCAGCCAAATGATCCACCTCTGCTTCCTCTTGCACCAATCTGACCCCAATAACTTGGCAGTCATCATCGTTCTCCCCGGGACCAGATTTCCGAGCCGACCCTAAAGACGAACTGGTGCTCTCTCCACCGCGAACCCTATTTGAGGTAGATGCCGAGCTCGGCGGACTCTCATCTCCACCATAGGACATTACCTTCATCGCCTGGAATCTTCCGACTCCGACCTCTCCATCCTATCTACAGACTAGATATAAATGTACAGGAATGACTAAAGGGAGTCGGGACGTACCTACTGCTCTTGACTGCGGAATGCAACCGACTAAGCTGGCTCCGAGCTGACAAATCCCGAGAAGATTCTTTCCGAGCTAATTGCGTCCGACCACTCTGGTGTCCGACCTAAATTTCTTGGGAAATTGAAAGTGAAGTGTGAAATGAATCTCGGATGCTAAAGCCCTATTTATAGGCGCCCCCGAAAGTCGCCTCTGGAAGCCCAAACGTCGCGTCTCGTCAGAACCGCCAGGTGACGTGTCAGCCATCCGTTGGGCATGCACCGCTGACATGGCCATCCCTGCTTTCTCAGGGTCGGACACCTGCAGCTCGGGAGGAACTGCCAATTCTAGATCTCACCCTCTCGATCTCGACTTGGGGGGGAGAATTGACGAGGGGTTCCCAAGCTGAGGTACGAATCCATCCCAAGCTGAGGCGGGCTAATCAGCGCCAAGACCAACGCGTTCAACTGAATGTCCAACCAGGTTGACTAGCCCGACCCCGGAAACCCCGACCTCAGTTCCAGTTGTTCCGATGGGACATAAAGCACTGATAGGACATAAAGCTGAACTGCATTAAATGCTGTTAGACTAGAACTTAGTATAAATAGAGCTTCACCTTCTTCATTTAAGGAGGTAACTCGTTATTAAATGCTCTCAGCTAACTTGCCAGCTCGGACATACTAATCATTCGCACGCTCGAGGGCAAAATCCGAGTCGTCACCCCGCCTTTTCCTTCTTTTCCTTGTGCAGGTCTGATAGCCGATCAGGAAAACACAGCTCGGAGACTAACTTGAAAAGTCCAGCTCGGCGCAAGTAGCTCCCAACTTCAACTGTGAGATTTCCAACATCAACACATATATATAATAGATAAAATACAAACTCACCAACAATTGAATAACACTGCACATTAATCCGACAACTAAGATTAAAAAAAGAACAAATATAATAATCTATAACGCACATTATTTAAAAAATGAGAGGATCCAATGCAGATCTTACCTCTTTGAGCAAAAGGTCTATGACAAACGTGCCATGACCTTTTGATACTTGTATTTTGTCATCAACAGCATACCCTTTTTCTACTTACTATGGCTAACCACTTCACAATGTCGAATAAATTACTTCATTCTTTGTTAGACCAACTCAATTTTTTTATTTTTTCCTATGTTAGGAGGTTTTGAATTAATTCTCTGAATTTAGAAATCATATATTTGTGATTATTCTAACAGCAACCCTAGTGTTATTTAATCCTTTGCTAAAAAATTCCTATTCCATTTCACTTAAACAACTTTCCAATTTTGGTGAGTTTTTATTTTTATTTCACTCAAATATCTCTCAATTTTGGGTGAAGTGCATCAGACTCCCTTGTACTTTAGCGAAAGTGTACAACACCCCCCTATAGTTTAAAAACTCCCTGAATTAGTCCTTGTAGTTTTTCAAAAGTGTACAACACACCCCTACCGTTAAAAAATCTGTTAAATTTAACGTAGAGTGTACTTCACACGCGTTAAGTGAGATTTTTTATTTTATTTTTAACGAATTTATTCATTAAATAATTACATGAATTGACCAAATCACCTTTTTTTTTGGCCTAAACAAAAGAGGAAATGACAAAAGAGAGAAATAAAAAAAAAATAGGGTATTTACGTCTTTTTTACAAAATCCGTTAAATATGACGGATTTTATGACTGTAGGGGGGTGTTGTGCACTTTTAAAAAACATAAGGACTAGTTCAGGGAATTTTTAAATTATAGGAGGGTGTTGTGCACTTTCACTAAAATATAAAAAGATCTGGTGCACTTCACCCCCCAATTTTAGTCAAACACATTATTTTAATATTTATTTTTACATTTTTCCATTGTTAACAACACCACCTATTTTTTTTATTATTACTACTATATTTATTTTATTTTTTAAATTAAAAATTTTCAATATTTTTTACATTATACGTCATTCCACTATGTCTTATATTGTCGGTGACAATTTTTTGATCATTCCTGTTGGGAGTTAATGGGATGTGGAGAAGCTAAATGGACTTTTAGGTAAATTGTTGGAGAAGGCCATACGCCTCATATGGACATATAACCACTTATCATATTGTCTCAAAATTGAGTCTCGTGAATAATATCATAAGTGATGTAAAATGACTTAAACCTCCCTTAAATTTAAAAAAAAAAGATGCACATATTAATTCCAACCAAAAACCGGCTACACATAGGGCATTACCATGCGAGTGGAGAGTTTTAAACGAACTAAAGCGAGTGGACTTCGCCCCTCCCTTCCTTCCTTGAGACTTGCAGTAAAACTTTACAAGTTTACTCAACTTGCATTTGAGCTTAAGACCCTTTTTTTCTGAATCAAACAATAAAAAGCATAAATAAAAAGCATAAAGACACACACTCACTCACTCATCATGGAACAGAATGGACCAAAGGGTAAGGTTAAGTCCATATATAAGTGTTACTGGAACCATACCATTGTGACAGCAATAGATAACCCTGCTAAAACTCTTCACAGAAAACAATAAGTTCCCCCAATGAAACTATAACGAACCAACCACGCTCCCACATAGTCCGGAAGGAAGCCGCATTGTAGCAACCTCACAATCACATCATACAATAGCTTAAGAGAAACGATATCACGCTAAACTAAGAAAGCGCGTAAGTCATATCTCAAAATTGTAGATTACACTAACTAGAAAAAGGATGCAGAAACTAGTTCCTGGTCACATTACAACAAGGACAAACAGCGGGGGAGGTTGGGAAGGTGGGGGGAGGGGCGATTGCAGTCATGACCAACAGCAATACCAACCACCCCTCGGCTGCCTCCCAGATGCTGGATCCTGGAAGTATCCACTCACATGGATATCATCAAGATACAACTATCATGATGGCTTAGTGGTGAAAACTAATTAAGCTATATATTGCAATATATGACAAACCTATGATAGAAGAAACACATCCACGTTCTCATAGAGTCCTTTGAAACCAAGCAAGATAGAAAAAACTGACAAAGTTGTAAATGTCAGCTAAATTTGTTATAAATCTATTTATTTACTATTGAGTATAAAGCAACATATGCTGCAGATAAATCTCAACCCATGGCATACTTCTGCGTCCAGGAACGAGCAGTGGCCTCATACTTAGCTCTATCAGTCTTGTACATGTGAGCAATTTCAGGAACAAGAGGATCATCCGGATTTGGATCAGTCAGCAAGGAGCAGATCGAGAGCAACACCTGCAAAAATCCTCCATCATCAGATTCATGGCTTGAAACAATATTAGGTGGACCAGTTCGAGTAACTGAGAGAGTGGGGAAGGGGGACATGTTTCAGTAAGCCTTATGTCTATCACAGCCCGAGAACCTTAAAAAAAGGAATTTATGTCATACAATAGAATGAAAATGATTTACTAGCTAAAGAGTTAACTGTAGGTTGTGGTCGTCAATCTACACAAACATGATAAGAAGCCATTTTTGCTGCAACATACCTTGGATATAGTAAGGGCAGGGCTCCATTGCTCTTTGAGAATATCAAGACAAATGCTACCATTGCTGTTGATGTTTGGGTGGAAAACTTTGGTTTTAAAGGAGACCTGCAAAGTCACACAAACATACCCGTAACGTGCAAAGCAATAGCTTGAAGGGTAAGAAAATGTGTGCAATCACCAACCTATACTGTAACTAGAATGCAGTGCAATGTTAAAGGCAGGTCTAATACCCACCAAACTTAACCTCTCTCATATATAGCAGACGCATAAATTGTGCTGATTTGTCTGCTAAAAGAAGCGATCTCACAAACACGGAGATAAACAGCCGAGTGCAAACAAACAAAAAAACAAGCAACAAAAGCGCAGAAGAAACTAAAAGCAATGCTAGTAACACTACTTGAACAGACTCCCACGCTCGTGTAAAGATAACCAACAACACCAACTCATGAGCTGAAAAGTATCCACAGAAAGTCACCTTGATATAATGTAATACATTAACATCAAACACTAATTACCTTTGGGGGCTTGAATGGATAATCTGGGGGAAAATGAATTGTCACAAGGAAAACGCCACCAGCAAATGGGCTGTCTGATGGGCCCATAATAGTAGCCTGCCAATGGAACATATCCTCACCAACAGGTCCTGAAATTCAGAGACATTTTGGACTCAGAAAGAAATTATCCAATAAACTCCGCCTTTCGCAATCAAGCACAAAAGCGTAGAGAAGGTGAAACAGACAGAGAGATATGGGGGGGTGGGAGGGGGTGTGGTTCCTATTTCCAAAGGGAACACAAGGCCCGTTTCAGCCATCCAAAGTTTAGAAAAGACTCCATAGATGTCCTTTATTGATATAATGCCTGCTGTTGGCTGCAACATACCTAAAGCATCTAATATCTGAACAAGACTAATGCACGAGTATACCCCTCGATACCCAATGGATATCTAACCATAGATACTAAAATTGGAGCAATGATAAGAAAATTCCTCATGGATTCAGAAACAGCCTCAACACTGGTTACGTAAATCCATACAAATATGTATTTTCCTTAAGAGGAAATACTCTACAAATTACTCTAGGATATTTCCTAGTCAGGAGTCAGGATCACCAGAGATATAATCTTTCGTCATTCCTTGTTTAATTGGAGGTGATATATTGATGTCTCGAATCTATAATATGAATCCAACAAAGTTTATGCTAGTTGTTGGCTAACTAATGCTTCCTCCTCTTTATCCAGGCTTGGGACCGGCAATGACAAGGATAAAACCCCATCAAGGGTAGAGTTCAAATATACTAGTAAGCAAAATGCTGGTGCATCAAAAATAATGCTACCCAGTAACAATAACACATTTAAAATTAACAAACCAGCGCTGCAAGAAGCAGGAGGGTCCTTTTGCAGGTCCTTAAGCTCCTTTTGGATCCTCTTAGAAGCCATTGCAGTTATTAGAACAGCTAAAATGGAACTTCACTGCAAGAGAACATGCAATTCAATTACTGTAAACTATATACCATCATCCGCAAAGTAAACAATTGAGTAAAATACTAAAATATGAAGCTAACTAACAAAAAATATTAGAAGTCATAATTTACAAGTAGACAAGCGAAAAACAATCATCAAATGGTCAGATCAATTCATGACAAAGAGTTACGAATAATTTTCCGTCAGCAATACATAAGGGAGCAAACTTAACGCGAAATTTCACAACTAATCTAGAATTTTCCAGAATTAACAACGTAAAAATTGAACCTTTTAACACATATACGCAAAATTTCACAACTAAATTACGGTTTTCTACATTTAATGCTATCAAATTGAACCTCTTAATCTATGCACACACACTTTCTTCACATACGAAAGGAGCAGCACACACATATATTTATTGTTTTAACACAACAATTTGCAACTAATTGACAATTTTCCAGATTCAACGCCATAAAAATTATATCTTTAATTGTATGCCTATACATATAACACACACACACACAGAGATATGTATATAAATATTTACACAAACCCACACACATACACAAGCTTTGCATATATAACGCACAGTTCAGAACTTCAATCTGTAAGCTTTTCTACGTGTTTAAGTGTGTGTATCAGTCTGTTTGTCTGTATATATATTTAATATATATACATACATATATTTATATTATATTTTATATATATATATTTGTTATAATATAATATATATATATATAACAAAAAATATATATAATCACGTGGCGACAATCGATCTATCATTAAAAAATAAAGCGTAATTAATAAACAATCACATGAAATCAATTAAATAACATCAACAAAAAAAAATTCAAAATAATCACATAACAAACATACATGTATACAATTTAACACAGATTAATAAAAAAATTGAAATGGAAGAAATTTACAGACACAAAATCGAAGAGACTAGGGTTTGCGATATAGAGAGACTCACAATACTTATATATTTTTATATATATGGTGAAAAATTGTGAAATTTATTTTGATTTAATTAAATAAAAGAATGCATTTGTGAATGGTTTATATAGTGACGATCCACGTGGCTATGTTTGATGCACGTGTCCTATCGCATTAAAATTACAATTATACGCAGAAATTATTTATTTTAATGTCCCAATCTTGGGGTTAATTATGTAATTTTCATTTTTTACATGACGAAAAATATTTTGAAAAGTTTTATCACTCACATAAAGATTTTAACTCGAAAAGCCAAAGACCTCACCAAACTCAATAAATGAACAAATCAAATACTCACGTCTTAAGACGAAAGCGCTCCATCAGTGAGCTAAGCTCTTTAAGATTAAAGGTTAATTATGTAACTCTATTTTAACCTGAATTTATATTTTAAACGTGGTGAATGACAGTAACTATGGCTAACTAAATTCAATCACATCATGCTAGTTTGTGTGATGAATCTAATTGATAATTAATGAAATTGATGTAAGATTAGTCTACATTACATAACATTATTGTTTGTAGGTGGCAGTGTTAAAGTATTATAACATTGTATTGTCACGATTATTTGAATAGAAGTTGATAGAATAATACCATTGAGCTAAACAAATGTACAAAATAAATATTTTGTCACATTTTCATATAAAGAGGAGAAACTTAGGTCTTTTTTTTTATATCTATTAAAAGGAGACTAAGCAATACAATATATATATTAAATGATTTTATATGCGAAAATTGATCTCGCAACCTCTTGCAATTATAGCAAGGAACATACCAACAAACCAAAGACCTGGTGGTCAAAAGCTTAGTCTTTTGATTGTATAGTCTTTTTTTTAGGGTCAATTATGAACAAAAAAAAAAAGTTTAGGGTCAATTAGGTGATACTTTTTCTTTTTTTGGTTTCATTTTGGTTGAATTTTAGTCCTTGGTCTCCAATTACTAATGATTGTAAACTGATTTTATTTACGAGTACTCTCAAATGATTTCCAGGGAAATAGGCTTATTAATCATGATAAAACACATAATCACAACACTAGCCAAAGTTTGTGTTGGTAAACACTTCAATTTCTTTTCAGTTACATTTGGATTGCCATTTTCTTTTGTCTTCTTTTTCACTAACTTTTTATCTTTCCATTCTAGTTTTTTTTTTCTTATTGACGTAACTCATATTAAGTAGGATTTTTCAGGCCTACAACGAAATTACAAACAATAGCACAATTGAATACATGTTCAAGATCAATAAAAAAGGATAAGAGGAGTATTAATTTCAAGTAAATAATGCTTATTCTTACGCCCACTCGGTGATTAAAGTTAATCCCCTACCTTATCCCATTTTTTATTTCTCATCCTAAAGCCCTCCTTGTTTGGAATTGAAAATGAAGGAAGAGCGACATCTGCAAAACTCGTACCCATTGTCATTCATAGTCAATCCTTGAGTTGGCTACGTATATTCATTGAATAAGGCTCCTACAAGGCTACAGCTAAAGTAGCGCAAGCAATAAGCTGGGTCGAAAAGAAAAGCAAACAGAGAATGTGCTGCAATGGCCCCATCCAGTAGTAAACTTTTTGAATTGGGCTCGTGGGTTGGCTAACCATGCTTGGAGTATGTGATGTTCTTCACGGGGTTAGCCCAAAACCTCAACTTCTTGGGCTTATTCTAAGGAAAGTTTTTTGTTTTTGTTTTTTGGGGTGGGGTGGGGTGGGGAGGGGGTAAACGAAAGAGGCTACTAGATGTGTTTGGTGGGAGCATATGTACATGCATTGAGAATCCAGTCCATAACCAAATTGTCGAGAATTTCCAACAAAGGAGCTTGAGGCTCACAGAAGAAGCAAGAGCAAAGGCTAGAGCTAATGCTTTAGTGATTGTCCTGGCTTCTGCCTTTATGGTAATTATGCTATTAACAACACTTTGAAAGAACTTCATCCCTTTTTATCTTTATCTAAAAGCTCGTGCAAATGCACAAAACTTGATGAATAGTGTTGTTCTCCAAAGGTTGGTTCAAGCCAAAGTTGACCAGCCAATCGGTGCGTTGGTTTGCTTCCTAATAGATGTGCTTTATCAACTAATTAGGGTGCCTCGCTAATATCTGCTTGCACTCACCAAGTAGAATTTTAAATGAACTACTAGATAAAGTTTTATTTAGGAGAAGAGCGTTTGTTTGCCGTAAAATAACTTACTTGTGTAAAATATTTTCCGTGGAAAGTGTTTTCCTGGAAAATAAAATATTTTACATGGCTTTGTTTGTTTGCCATAAAATAACTTATTGATGTAAAATATTTTACTGGAAAATAGAATACTGAAAAATATTTTCTGGTGTTTGGATGTACCGTAAGTTCGGTAAAATGTTTTCTTATCCCAAAGGACATGAAAACATTTTACATAATTTTGTACTAGCCGCAATTGTTGACCGGAAAATATTTTACGGTTGACCAATTTTCCGATGTTACCAAACACCGTAAAATTAAGAAAAAGCAGCCGCAATTTTTGACTGGAAAACATTTTACGGTTGACCAATTTTCCAGTGTTACCAAACATCGTAAAATCCAGAAAATGTTTTCCGGTAAAATATTTTACAGCAAACAAACAGAGCCCTCGCATCTAAGGCTCCGTTTGTTTGCCGTAAAATAATTTGCTTGTGTAAAATATTTTCCGTGGAAAGTGTTTTCCTGGAAAATAAAATATTTTACAGGGCTCTATTTGTTTGCCGTAAAATAACTTGTTGGAGGAAAATATTTTACTGGAAAATAGAATACTGAAAAATATTTTCTGATGTTTGGATGTGCCGTAAGTTTTGTAAAATGTTTTCTTTTCCCAAAGGACATGAAAACATTTTACATAATTTTGTACTAGCCGTAATTGTTGACCGGAAAATATTTTACGGTTGACCAATTTTCCGGTGTTACCAAACACCGTAAAATTAAGAAAAAGCAGCCGCAATTTTTGACCGAAAAATATTTTACGGTTGACTAATTTTTCAGTGTTACCAAACACCGTAAAATCCAGAAAATGTTTTCCGGGAAAATATTTTACAGCAAACAAACGGAGCCTAAATAAATTGACAATTCTTTTTATTCATATATATGTTTTCTGAAGGAAGAAAAGGTTTTTCGAGTTCATGCAAAAGGCATAGAGATAAGAGGAAACTTTCTATTGCTTAATTAGAGATAAAAGATTAAAAAAAAAAGTAATTGGTAAATTTTTTTGGCCTCTCCATCGTTTGTTTTTTCTTGAAAATTCAACGGTATAGTAAATAACGTGTTACTAATTGTAGAATAAAAAATAATGCACAACTAGCATTTATTCTTTCCTTTATGTTTGTTTGTTTACGATGAACATGACGTTTAAACCTCAAGTTGCACTCTCATTTTTTAATTTCAAAGAAAGAAGAAAAAAGACACTAAAATTTCTAAGTGGAGATCTAACGTGAACATGTTTAAAAGACATCACCAACTCAAAAATGATCCACCCAAAGTTGATCCAAATGTGGTGGTTTTAATGATGTTAAGGATATGCTAAGGTTATCCTCAATAGAGTCTTTATAATGGGTTTCTATCTATTATTTTAAAGACCCATATAAAGATCAAATAGTATTTTAGAGACCTACTTAGAGACTAACGTAAAAAAATTATTTTAGAGACCATGATAAAAAAAAATCCCCAGTGATGGTCTCTATAAAATTGAGTACCTATATCGTGTTAATTTTAATTTTACATAATAATTTGATTATGTGTAATTTTTTATCGTGTGTTACTTTTTTTTAATTAATTGTTATTTATATTATCTCAATTTTTTTAACGAGGAAAAAAATGATAGTTAGGTTGATTTATTTAAAAATATACTAATACTAATTCAATAAATAAAGCTAAATTTTAAAAAACATATAAGTGCCTAATTTAAAAAAAAAAACCCTAATTACAACTATAAAAAATCATATAATTATAATTAAAATAATATAAAACTTAAATTAAAACATATAAAATATAAAAGCTAAAAAAAAGTTTAATTGCAATTGAAAAATAACCAAACTAAAAAAATTTAAAAAAAAACATTAAATAAAAAAACTAAAAAAACTAAAAAAGTATAACAAACCAAAAAACTAAACTAAAAAAATAAAATTAAAACATTAATTAAAAAATATATTAAAAAACTTAATTAAAAAAAAAAAATTAACCCTAACTATAAAAGCCCCCCCTCCCCTTATACCTTTTCCCTTTACCCCTTCCCTTTCCCTTTACCTTTATTTTTTCCCGCACCGCTACCTCCCCACCCCCACCCCACTGACCCCTCCCCACCATCGCGCCCTACCCCACTGCCCCTCCCCCCCACCATCGCGCACCACCTCACTGCCCCCCACCACCGACGCCTCCACCATCGCCGCCCCCACCCTCTTCTCTGCCTTGCTGCACCATCTTTATTTTTTATTTTTCTCTGTTTATTTACCTTTTTTTTTCTGTTTGTTGAGGAAAGCAGGCTCTAATTTTTTAACAAATCTGTGGTATGTTTAAAAATTTGTTTGTGGATGAAGATTTGTGAATTTGTTGTTGGTTTTTTTTTTTTTTAAAGATCTGGTTGCATATATAGGTTGAAATTTCAACGGTTCTTTTTTTTTTTTTTCAGCTTTGCAGAATGTTCAAACGGCTCCATTGTTAGAAGTTGTTTTTTTTTTTTTTCAAAAAAAAATTGTATTTTTTTTTCAGATATGACGTTCTGATCGTCACATGCCACATTTAGAGACTCATTTTTGTCTTCTTGTATAGTCTCTATTTTTTTCAACAAATTTGTTAAAGAAAATGGAGACTAGGTGCTATTTTGGAGACTCAAAGTTTGAGTGATGTCATGATTTTGCCAAAAACTATCAAATAGTGTTTTAAATACTCCCATTGGTGATGAATTTTGATTAATGAAGTCTCTAAAATAGCAATTATTATTATTTAGAGACTCTTTAAAGACTCTATTGAGGATGCCTTAAGAATCTTTATATTAAAGTAATAATTGGGAGTCCTTTTTTATTATTATTATTATTTAAAGATACAAAATTGATATTTATACAACGATTTGTCTTGAATAAAAGATACTCCGTTTATTCTTAATCAACAAAAACTTCAACGTCGATCGCACAAGTGCAATCGTATGGTAGCCGCCAGCCAATGATCACGTCTTAGCTAATGTCAATTCTCACAATTGAAGGTTGCGAATTGTTCCCACGATGCTTAAGAATTCAATTATATAATGACCAACAATAATTATTCAGGTTATATTTAATTAATCAAAGCACCACTATGTTGAGTACAATTATTCATGCTAGTACAAGGTGTCACTCTCTTAATCTAGCTACATTTTTTTTTTAGTTTTCATTCTAATTTCACTCCTAAATACATCCATCCAGTCGAATTGGATCTCTACGGTGTGATCACAACAAATCACAACGAACAAAGGATAACATAGACACAAAATGTGAATTATATTCGGTGTTAAGTGAAATATTCCAAATCTTATATAATAGTCTTGAAAGTTTTGATTTATTTATGTAAGACAATTCAAATCTCTATTATCTACGTGAGATAATTATAATCTCTGACATCTCCTTCACGTGATCCATAATTAATTGATTGACGTTGTCAAATAAATACACTTGTTGAATACACAATAATAAATGACATGGTACAAAAATAACAAATTTGAAAATTACATATCAAAATCCAGCTCTGATGCCATGATACATAACCTGAGGTCTCATTCTAAAACCAGTTAGTGTCAGGTTCTCCAATACCTTCTCGATCCTCATGTGCCCATAATTAATTAATTAACATAGTCTAAATAATCTAAAATTCTATTTTAAAATTAAATAGTGTTAAATAGAGTAACTCAAAATATTATATATATTAGTTTTAAAAATCCAAATTTATTTATATGACACAATAGATTATCTAACGATGTACACCATTTCTTTGCTAAGCAACCATTATGCACTCCATGTCTATGCAATATGGTGAATGATGACATGAAGATGTATTCTTGGACCAAAATAAGAGAAAAAAAAAATAGAAAAAGGAAATGGCATGATCGTGGTGGACTATGATAGCTAGATTTTACGAGGTTAAGAGTCCGACAAGGGAAAAAAAAAAGTTAGAGTAGAGTAATTGGATAGATATTTAAAGTCAAACAAAATTAAAGTGAGTATTTTTTTAATTAGGTAGAATCAATTATATAAATTTATAGATATTATTTATATATATCGAGAATCATTTCTTTTGTTAGTTAGGGAATAAAGTCTTTTTTTTTTTTTGGTTAAATAAAATGATATCTTACATATAAAGAAATTTGACGGCAGTTGACTACCTAAATCAACCTTTATCTTTTATCTGAATTTAGAATTGACAATGCTAAGAATACAATGCGCGACACAGATGGAGTTGATAGCTACTTATCATGGTAAAAATTATAACTTTAATTCTGCACTCTACCATAAATATTATCTAGTTCTGAATTATAAATGTTTCTTAATTCTAAATTAACTTGAAACATACGTTAGAGTGCACGGCACACTATAATATTTTTTGGTTACACAAAAAAGATAAAACAACAAACATTAATTGTAGCCACGATGGTTAGAATTGTAATTTTGGGTGCGTAAAGAAAAGTAGAGATAATGAAGCAAAGACCAGTAGTGATACGTGTTGGGTGCAGCACAAATCTTGGTTATGAACTCCCACCACTTCCTCATCATTTCTGTAAAAACAAATAAATTATATTGGTTGATGTAATTGGATTCTCATATCTTAGCTAGCTGGAATGAGTTTAAGCCTCTGCAAAAAAGTGTTGAGTGTTGTTTCTTGGTACTTTTCAGATATGTGCACTTGAATATTGGTTGAGCTTTTTCAGCTGAAAAGGGTCCTGTTTTTTTCCGACTCTTTTTGGATTTCTTCAAAAGCTAAGGTTAGATTCTCAGTTTTGCATATCTTTTTCTTGGTTTTTTCCATGTTATGAACATCTTGGCAAGGCCCTCTAAGCTCAGGTCTAAATTCGGACAAAAAACTCTCCAATCGGTTCAGACTAATTTCAGTCCGTGAGATGAAAAATGGGTGTTACATGTGAGTGGTGTAACTGATATTAGTTCGAACGGATTGAATAGTAATCTAATTTGGACATGTGCAAAAGGGTTGTACTCGGGTTAGGTGTAAGGTTTATCGAGAACGTAAAATAACCTCTGATTCAAATATTATGAAACATGAAGAAGTTTCTTGCATACTCTAACCGCTCCATCACTAGACTAATAATCTCTTGGAGTTGTCTCTTTCATTTCTTTACCCTTGTTAAGATTCTGTCATAATTGTTGATGATTCTTGGTTCCTGTGTGTATGTATATGTTACTATGTATTTGTTTGTGTTGGTGTTTGAAATCTTGCTAATTGTGCTATACAATAGGGTGGTAATTAACTTCAAGTATTTGCTAGCTGCAAATCAGTCATAATGGTAGTTATAATTTGTGAAAGCTTAAAAAGAAATTATAAAGAAGAAGAATTTGGAAGTGTTTTTGTTCTCTTTGTCTCATATGGTTTATTTCATTCTTTCTTGTAAGTAAATAAAAGAGAGGAGCAAAACAGGGATGTTTGTACTTGATCTTTTGAGACCATCCATTCTAGAAGTGATCTGAGTGTGGCTCTCGGGAGTCTCTTTGTAGGATACTTGGCCGAAGTGTTTCAAACTGAAGAACTCATCCAATCTGATGCAAGGTTCAGATGGTAACTGTTATGAATGTAAAGGAGTGGGGCAGGGGTTCATGTGGTCTTATCAAAGGAGCAAGATTAATAGAATTCATATTTGTGAACTAGTTTGACACCTGCTGTTGGTTTGGTGCAATGAAAGTTGAAACCAATGGGATTTGGGAGTAAGAGTCGAATCAAAGAGTATTACTTGCCGTATGCCACTCAATAACTCACCTAGTTTTGATACTCTATACCAATTAATGGAACTTGTAAAATGAAGTAAAAAAGTTAAAAATTTAATTCAGTTCCATTAGAAAGATCACACATGACTTTATCAACAAAATTCGATGAGGGATTGGCCTGGAGCAGTTTATCGGCAGACTTCAGATTCTTTTTCGTACAAATGTTTTATGATGTTTTCATTTTTTGTGTCACGCAGTTGTTCAGACTTATTTTGAACTCCCCTATTGTCATTTTCATCCAGGCCCTATCTGCTGATCTGATATTGTCGAGGTAACTGATGGGAGGTGCATTAGGTAAAAGTGAATCTCCCACAGCACGGGCAACAGAGACGAAGCTCGAGGCAAAGATAAATGAGGCTATGCGTCGAAGAGAAACTGAAGGAAGTTCCATGAAATCATTTAACAGCATAATATTGAAGTTCCCGAAAATTGATGAGAGCTTAAGAAAATGCAAAAAAACATTTGAGGAATTTGGTAGGTACCTTGAAGCACCATCAAACAACAGATGTTCAAAGTTATGGCTTCATACTAAGATACATAATAAGGAAGCAGGTTTATGTTCTTATTCCAAAATTTCCGTACACATTGTCAAAAGATTGGCTGATATAGCTTAAACCTGACTTATTCATCCTGAAATCGGCAGATTTCGAGAAACTGCTTTCATTACATGAACCATATTCCTCTGTCTAGTGAAAGGATATGTTTTTGCATCCAATAAGAATATGCTAAAGCATCGATTGATGAATTTGGGTGTTCACCAAATCTTCAATTTCTTGTCTTGTCCATCCCAACCCAACAAAAAGTACCACGAGTTAGTTTGTTTTAATTGTTTTTATGATTATTATTTATCAAAAAAACAATTGTGATTTGATGTCTGGTATTGTTTATAGACGAGGATGGAAATGGTGCCATCGACCCACAGGAGCTAAAACACTGTTTTCGCAAGCTTGAGATTATCTTTACTAATGAGGAAATCGATGATCTCTTCAAGGCATGTGATATCAACAAGGATATGGGAATGAACTTCAATGAATTCATTGTTCTTCTTTGCCTTGTCTATCTTCTCAAGGATGATCCTGCTGCACTACATGCTGTATCCTGAATATTCATATTCGTTCTGTTCTTTTCGTTTAAAATGGTTTTCACTAACACAATTTATAGAATCTCACAGTTTCTGTACAATTTGACAAGGAGAAGTAAAATACATATAATTGCATTTTAACACACCCTGTATATAAAATTTTCAAATTAATGTGATCCTAAAAGCTGATCATGTCGTTGCGCTATATCACAGTTTTCTTACATCTGCTTACATGAAAAGCATCTCTACGTAGTATCAGAGAAAATGTTGAAATATCCATTTCTTTGTTGTTAAATCATTTTCAATGTATTTGTTATATCTCCAGAAGTCACTATGATGACTCAAGTATGCGTTCCTTAATGTTAGTATCTCCCCCTCCATCGTCAAGATTCTACTATATTCCTTGACATTGATAGAAATCGCGAATGGGAATGCCAAATCTTGAGGCCACATTTGAAACATTAGTTGATGCGTTTGTGTTTCTGGACAAAAACAAAGATGGACATGTCAGCAAGAATGAAATGATTGAAGCGATAAACGAGACAGGAGAACGATCCTCTGGACAAATAGCTATGAAAAGATTTGGTTAGTTCCCTCTTCCTCCCTCCCTCTCTCTCTCCCCGTAGTACACAAACTTCGATTCTGGTGTCAAGGCCAGGATATGTAAAACTCATTTTACCCTACGGAATAAGTCGGAGATGAATATCTCCAACAGGTTCTCTAAGATTCTTCCTACATTCACTTTTCAGCATAAAAGGTTCTCTAGGATTCTCCCTACATTCACTTTTCAGCATCTCCTCAGGTGGAGATGCTGAATTCATCCCCTAAACCATTCTGAAAATGATTTGACAGTAAAAAAAAAAAAAAAAAAAAAAAAAAAAAAAAAAACCGCATCCAAAAACAAAAAATGTCTCCAATGGTCAGAAATATGACCGTTGGAGACACACTTGATCTGTGTTTACATAAATGCAGATCAAGTGTGCTTCAATCACACATCCATATTCAACCAAAAAAATACACCCAAATTTGTTAAAATAAAAGATCAATCCACGGAAGCAGAAATAAAAAACCCTAGGTAAATTTTTTTTTTAAGAAAAAAATCAGCAAAACAAGTTTTATCTTCAAAAAAAATCAGCAAAAAAAAGTTCTATATCCATAAAGTAAAAAAAAAAAGAAATCAGCAAAAAAGAACAACAATAGGCTTTACTGCGGTTGTGGAGTGGTGATGGGTCGTTATGGTGGTGGGGTGGTGGTGGTAGCATGGTGGTGGAAGGAGCGAGACCACCAAATAGGTGGGTGGTGGTGGCAGCACCACCGTCTGACATAGAGATGAAGGGGGTGGAGGTGGGGTGGGTTGTATGTGTTTCGGATATGGATATGGGGTGGGGAGAAGATGAAGCGTTTATAGACAGTAGATGAAAAAGGAAAATGGGGATGGGTTATACATAATGTAGTTTTAGGGTTAGAATTTTAATCTAATTGCAATTTAGATATTCTAATGTTATGAATTACTGTTTGGCATGACTAACTTTTTTTAATTGTAACTTTGTTTATCTAATTTTATTAATTGTTTGGCATGACTAATTACATATTACTATTATTTCTCCTTTGTTTAATTCTAAATTAAATTATGAAATTTTATTAATTACAATTTGGCTTTAGTTGTAATCTTTTAAAATACAGTTTAAGATATCAAATTGATTTAATTACAAATTTTAATTAAAAATAATATGTAGGGGAGATTTTCGAGTAAAATAAAAATAAAGATTCCCTAAAATAGAAAAACGGCTGGAGTGACACTGAAATAGGGATTTCCTAAAATCATAATGTAGGAAATTTGTTGGAGTTAAACTAAAATAGAAAATCTCTATATGTAGAGAAATTGTCAAAATTTCCTACATGTAAGGAGAAAAATAGAGAAGTTGTTGGAGATGGCTTTAATCAATCCTACTTAATGGGATAAGTCTTAGTTTGATTTGCTTTGGTCTATAAACAAAGTCATGTATCTTTTCTTTGAGTAGATAGACAAATTGGTCATGGAAGTAGTGAAGCCATGCATTCGATCTGACATATACATGTTGGGACACTATTCCAACCATGCAAATAGTTGCTTTGGCCAACTGTTTATGATTGACACACATTGAAGCACTGAATACATTTGTCTTGCTCATTGCAGAAGAGATGGACTGGGACAAAAATGGAACGGTGAACTTCAAGGAGTTTCTTTTCGCTTTCACGCGTTGGGTAGGAATTGAGGACGAGGATGGAGAAGGCGATGAGAATGCGTGATGCTAACTTCCCCAAGCATCTCCATTGCCTTATGCACCAATATCCAGGAACAGATGCAGTTTCGCGTGAGAACTCAGATAAATTTCTTCTATAACACAATAATTGACATTAATTTGTGGCCATTTCATGCCTGCTTTTTAGTTTTTTCTGTACATAGACTGTGTAGAACTTTTTACTCTATCGGCTCAGCTCGTTCATTGGTTTAGCACTAGAAATGGTGCTAAGATGTTTAACGTCAATTATGTACTTTCTGGACTACTTATGCCAAGTTTTTCTTTGAAGCAAACAAGAATGTCCTCTTCCAATGACTACAGTAAGGGTAAGGAAGCTATTTGGATCGTTGGCGTTGTCCTCGATCTCTTTGTGCATCATGTCTTGGAATATGGTGGTCATGACTCGCTAATATGTAGCACGCACACTTTTCTTTTCCCAGAAGTTCACCTCTCTAAGTCAAGTAATAGTGACTTGACCTGTCGAAGACTAAAGACAGAAGTATAATGGGACTAGCTAACTAGGAAAGCAAAGATAAAGATTGCAATATTCCATCTCACATTGGTTATGTAAAGAATATATGGTTGGACTAAAATGGGCACTATACTACCGTCATCACTAGTTTAAACAATTTAGACTAGTTGATTAATCTTAATATGTTGACAAACTAGTAATTAAACTGAATTGTTACAGAGATATTGTGCGAGGATGCTTGAAATTTTCAAATTTCTCCAACACCAGAAACTCTTGAGACGCGGGTGATTTTCCAGCTTGATCTCCTCATATGGTACTACTTCGTTATAGGTCAGCCAGGCCTTGCGAAGTGATCTTTATTGATTCACACAGGATTCCACGTGTCATGCTACTCAGGTCAGAGCACACTTAGTGCTAACCAACAGGCAGTCTGAGATGGAAGGGCCTAAGGATCAAATCTCATTTTTGAACATATCATGATCTGATAGGCAAATGGCGGTAGTGCGTAGAGGCATCTACAAAGATAATGCCGGAAGTAATAGACGCATAAATCATACAAAACTAAGCTTTATCTCACTTGATGGAATTGGTATATGGATCCAATGAGGTCAATTATTCCTGTCGAGGGCAGTTCCCGAAAAAATACACACATAACCCAGTAAAAATTGTGTCTGCTCGATAGAATGGAAAAGAAAAGGGAAAATAATGATGAGAACCAAGAGAACTTGAAAGAATACCAACATATCAGGGGGTTATGCTAATTAAGAATCTTTCTTTCAGAAATCTGAAATACTACTACTACATTTCGTACAAAACACACCTTCCCACATCACAAGCATTAGGGTAGATAGCCTCGGCTCGCTTACGTATACAGTGAATGAATAATAGGACAGTGGAACGTTGTATCGAACTGCTTAGAGCAACAAATAGAAGCAGAAACCAAGACCACAATGGCGCATTACTAATGTACGCGGACACTAAACCTCCCCCAAGAGAAACAGAAACACACCTCATATCATATAGACGCAAGTTGGAACTGGCTGATAATTGTGCCAGTGCCCCAATGGCAGGTGGAAGCATCGGCTGGCACAGCAACATCCGTGGTGTGGGAACTGCTGTTCCATCGCATTGAGGAACAACTAAGCTTTAAATGACCACTAGTAAAGGCAGATTACCCCCTAGTCTTGGCCCTCTTCATACCAAGGCTGTTGTGGAATGGGGAGACAGAACCCGACATTTGAGAGCCTTCTTCACGAAGTGTACCATTAAGCACTGCAAGCTCTCTCAGCTGCTGTTTCTTGTAGAAATCCTGAGACTCATCCTGCATTAAGGGAAGAAACACAAGCATGCTGACCCGTTAGCAACATAATGAGATTAGTTCACTGTCACTTCCATGAACTCTTTTTTAAAGAAGAACAAATACCATAGGCTTGAGCAAATCTTCAAGTATCTCACGTGCTTGCATCAGCCGAGCATCTATTATCTCAACGGGCAGTTCTGCTTCAACAAGTAGATGAAGGGGTTCGTTCAGGTGCTCATATCCAGGTTTGCCTCTCATCATCTCTTCCTGCAATAAGTCGTAAGGTTGCATTGGATGAGAGGTTACTAAATGAACGGATTTGCGATTATTATTTGGTAAAAATTAGATAAGAATATTAGTATCTTAGAAAGAGGATACCAAAATATCAAATAGATAGACAACTCAAACCTGAGAAAAGAAAACAATATAACATGAAAAAATAGTGATTTAGGCTCCATTCCAACTGCTGGAGAAACGCATGGTCTCAATCTATCTTCTTATTCAGCTTTAACTTAAGACTTTCCATATATTTGAAACTATAATACCCTTGTCAAATCCCTATATCATGATGGAGACTAGGGTTAAAGATTATATTCCTTATGATTTATAGGAGAAGTCACAGATAATCTAAATATTATGAGAAGGAAAAAAATGGCAAGGCAAAAACTTTACGTAATGTGTGAAAAGTTGAAGTGAATGGTAAAAGAGTATAATAAACGTTAAAGGTCTTCACTACAGAGTGTCAATGCATGTATTGGAATCCAGTTTAACAAGTTCTTTAGAAGTTTTCTCTTTTTGACTCTTTCGAAGTATCCAAAAAGAACTGCATGATGTGATAATACAACAACCATGTAGTCAAAAGTTGAGTCTAAAATGCACCAATAGCTTAAAAGACGTATAAAATTTGAAAGATAGACTAATGTAGCAGCTTTCTAGTCACTATTCAGATAGCGACTCATGCAAATATTAGTATCATATAAAGTACATCAAATGAACCAGCAAAACTTAAGAAGCGATGAGTTATTATTACTTTGACCGGCTCTTTGATGCTTCCACGACCTCTGATCAGAACACGGCAATCAGTACTTGCTTCAACTCGCTTAAGAGAGTTCCCTCTAGGACCAAGAAGGCGCCCGACAAAATTGAACTGCATTAATGTGTTTCCGACCATAAATTTAAGCACTAAACACAGCATAATGAGTAATGACATCGAGAAAATGGAAGAACGTATAGGACTCTTACATTAGGATATTGATCCACAGGAATATCAACCCTGATTGTTCTCTTCACTATAAGACCTGAGGAGCTACCTTGAGAACCAAGCCAATTCTGAGCGGATGAAGGCTGCATTAAACCTGAAATCTGCATACCATAACTAACACAGTTAGAAAAACAGCATCCATGAGGAATACTGCATAGACACCTCGTTGATCCTCACAACCTGCAAGCAGGATAAGAGGATACTACAGATCCTGGATATGCAGGGTGAAATTAGTGACAACCTCAAAAAACATTTATGTATTGAAATGCGCAGAGAGCATCAGATGGTTCTAAATGGCATTCCATAAAAGGCAATCTCAACAACTTGCCTCACAAAAATACCAAACGCTTCATGATACTTGCAAATCAATGGTTTGACCTTAAATGTGATGCTTAAGAATGATATTACACCAGTTCATAGTTATGCGTTCCATGCACATCAATAACTGGATGGCATACTGTGTTTCTATTTTACATTGCACTAAAAGCATCCCCGTAAATTGTCAGCATTATGATAGAATAAGAAGTATGTTGGCTTCAAATATCAATCAGTTAGGTTTCTATAATTAAGTCGTCTTTACCACCGACATGAATTATAAAGAAAATAACTTTTGCCAATAGGACCATAACATGCACTCAAAAATACAAAGTACTCAGTCTCAGCCTCCCAGATATAATAAAAAAATAATGCTAAGTTAGGGCATATCTAGTGTTATGTCCATTAATACAGTAAAACCACAAATGTATGCAAAATTCTGACAATCGTATGCCCATCTAAATCTATATGTCATACATAATGTTGTTAGCTTCAATTTAGCGCTCATGACAGAAGTGAAACTTGCAGTTAAAACCACTCACAAGAAGTAATCAAGTTAGCATGAAAAACTGAAAAGATGGTGTCGGAAACGCTTCTAAAAGACAGTAATGAATTAGATCAAACAAGATGTTATGTTAATGGTTAGTATCCATACTTCTGATTGAAATGATGATGTCCATCTGTTCACATTAGCTCCTCCATTTGAATATATTCCACCTGAAGCCAGGGGGCTAGCATGTTCAAGCCCACTTTGTTCTAAAACTGACGCATTCCCCAATAGTGTGGTTACAAGCAAAATTTCTGCTTCAAAAAGGTCAATTTTCAAGAATAAGATGTACCGGTTAGCATTTGCAGTTAGCAGTCACCACAATATGGACAGACAAGACTGGCGGTTCACTGGTTAGTTAAAATCAATCTTTGGAAACATGACAGACTATGTATCCAGGGAGAATGGGAAATAGAAAAACTAGTGAAGTCGAATTGTATAATTTCAACTTCTCATAGATTCAAAGAACACATTCTGGAAGTCGTTAGATTGCTAATTGATACCAGTAACTTAACTCCAGCCAACGATATTAGACAATTAGAGATGCCAAATCTACTGCAGAACTCTAAGCAATGGTTATAAGTGATAAATCTCCTCTGCAAATGGACGAAGCAATAAAACTCAGGAATGCATCCCACTCTCTTAGCCTCTAAAGGAAGAAGGGGAAAAAATTACCGAACCTCCATCCTGAATTAAATGAAGAGATAAGAGTGAAACTTGGTAAGAATACATTAGAAGACAATTCATCTCTCCATGCAGACGTTAGAACTTGATTAAGCCTAAACTTGGCCATCACTGCATATTGATGCTCAATATCCAAAATATGTCAATTCCTTACTAGAAAAATATTTCTCAACACCGCCACTAATCCACTTGATGAACTTTTGAGGCCAAAATTGCAATTTTTAAGGTTAGGAAGCTTCTCCTCAATTTCTTCAATCCAAATCAGACGGCTCGTTTCTGGTGCAATAAGTACTGTCCAAACAAAACGATGCTAACACCAAAAGAAGATACTTGTTCATTTCCAAAGAAACTTTGTGCCCTCACATACATATCTTTCTACCTAAACTGTTTTGTGTATGTCTGTCAATCAGTAGAACAGACTCCCTAAGAAGCAATGCAAGGACATACTACCAGTTAATTCACGGGGACACAGAGATCACTCTAGATATGGAAGGCATTGCTAAACAAGAGAAATGCTCCCATATTACTGAAACAAAAATGAAAGTCCATTCCAGTTTCATAGTCCTAAGCTACAACATGCTCACAGAAGCCAAGCTTATATGAGATGAGAAATAATAGCCATTCCAACCTACCCTGATTCAGCAAGCGATAGCTATGAGGAAGCACGGGCATAAATGGACTAAGTTTGTGACGTTCTGCAAGTAACTCTGAGAGATACCTGTCAACATTTAGAAAGATTAGAACGGTACCGACAAAAAGAGCCGCATGCAAGAAGAGAAGACAATTGCCAGTGTTGATGTTCAGTATTTTGGCACCACCTTTTACCTTTTAATATATACGTAAAGGAGAGTATTTTAAAGCATTTATATCTGTATAATTTGTCCAGAAATCTTGATTTGAGGAAAGAACAAATTAAGTTAGAAGATAAGTAACTTAAAAAGAAAAATACCTAAATACTTATCTGGAAAATTGACATCTACCGAGTAAAAACTATGATCTTCAAACATAATGCTTGGTATTAGCAACAATTTAGATAATTAAACTGGCATACAAAATCACATCATAATCTATAGCACTGCATATGTGCATGCAAAATACCACAAAGAACATTCACTTTCCGACAAATCCAAAGATGCCCTTAATTTGCTTCACTTGCTTACAGCTCACTAATATAAAAAACAGCTAATTCCTTCAACCCATAGAAGAATCTTCAAGCGACTCTCTCAACTATAACTATAATTAATAAATCAACTAAGTCACCATTGCAGATATGCAATGATCAAAGATGTAATTCAACAAATCCATATAGCAACTAAAGCAACATTTTTTAACTAGAAAAACATAATCTTTGAGCAACTTCCACATCAACCATTTAACACAACCACCAAGGTGATATGTTTTGCAGCCTATGCAAGTACTAAAGATCCATTTTTTAATAAATTTACATAGACAACGTGCCTAAATACAAAAATAAAATAGTAAACTGGTTCTTAATTTCATTTTTCCCCCACCTAATCACACAAAAAATTAAAAAAAAGGTCCCTTTTTGTCAGGAAATTGAAAACCAAAAATGGGTTCTCAACAATTCAACAACATAAGAAACAACCACAAAAATGTTCACTTTTTTACATTAGTAACCTTAGAGTAGCTCGCTTGAATCACACTACATACTCCATTAACACTTAAAATTAATAAAAACAGAAACTTTAAAAGCTCGGATCTTATCATCAGAGATCACTTAACTAAAACCAAGCACATAAAAAGAAAAAGTTGAAAAAAAAAATTACAAAGTTAAACAATAAGTAACGATCCATCCCGGTGCAGGAGGATCGGATCCAATTTGGGTCTACTATCAGTAACAGTATGAACATAAGACACTGTTTTTACGACTTGAATATATATGCATTCATATTTGTATGTATATGCAGCTATAATGAAAAGGAAAAGTCAAAGTCAAAAGGTCGTACTTTTCTTGCTCGGTGACGGCGGTGGAGCGGAGACCGGCGATGTGAGGAGAGTGAGGGGCGGTGGAGGGAGAGGGCGAGTAAGCCATGTACCTGCCGGACGACATCTTCTCCGGCTGCCACGTCAGATTCTCAACAGCCAGATTTTCTTAAAGCTTGTTTGGCTGTGACTCACCCACCAATCTCTCTCTCTAGACTACCACAGAGAGGAGAGAGATGCGTAGAGTTGAGTGATTGCTGTCACTGTGCTGTGTTGTTGGTGGTAATTATTGTGATGAATCAAAAGAAATATTAAGTGGTATGCTGTGGATGTTAGTGCTGAGATCGATTTTTACTGTTTACATAACTTTAGTTTCACTTGAATTGAAAAATAAAAAGAAAAATGTATACATGTGTGTTACTTTTTTTTATTTTTGTCAAAGTATTTATTGAGTGAAAAATATTTTATTTATCGCTCACAGTTATGTGTTGCTCACATTTTTCTTTTTTGGGTCAAGACAATACTCGAGTGAAATGTATTTTGTCTGTCATGATTGACTAAATGTCTCTTGCAATAATGAAGGGCTTGCATTGTTGTTAGTGATGAACCGTTTGTCATAACCGATAAAAGAGTGACCCCTCTTTTAATTTTTATTATAGTGTGATACCGTTGTATATACTTTAAAATTAATTAAAAATAAGACAATCTTTTTTTGGTCTTTTTGACTAATTATTATTTAAGTGTGAGTTTGTGTTTAATATTTATTAATGTACCATAATATGCATGTGTCACTGCACTATTTTATCTAACATGTCTTGTACTTTTTTGGAAAAATAAAAATAAAATTCATATGAATTGATTAATTATCGATTTATTATAATCAAATATTTACTTTTCAGTTTCTTTATATGAAAAATAAATGAATTTATAATATAAACATTTGTACAATTAGTAATTATTGTGGTGTTGCTAGGTTACGTTGTTAGTCGTAATTACTGTAATGAAGCAAAAGTAATATAAATGTGTTTTTGTTACGCGTGTAACATGACATAGTGTTTGGATTGCACTTTTTAAGGAGAAAGAAAAAAGAAAAAAAAAAGTACAAAGGATTCAATAATTACTTTCTTATTTTGTTTGGATTGATTTTACAAAAAAAAAAAAAAAAGGTTTATAATTTCATAAAAGTGTGTAGATTACTTTATATTTGGAATTACACAGGAGATCCAACAAAAAAAAAAAAAAACGAATTACACATAAGAATCTTGGCATTGTATTTTATTAAGTTATTAAATTATTTAGAAGTTTAAAATGTTAAAAAATATATATATTTATATATTATCTTTAAAATATATTTTATTTATTATATTTATTTTGACAATTTAAGTTGATTGAACTACATAACTTTCACCATCAGCATTTTATTTACATCTTATGATTGAGTTTTACTTATATTTCCACCTCCAAATAATCCATTGGTATAGAAGCTAGGTTATCATGGGAAGCATGCATATAACTTGATAATGAATTTAAGATGTTTTATTAGAAGGGAGTAAAGTAATTTTAAAAATTAAAATTAGCCCGACTAAAGAGATTCTTAATAACAAAATTAGTGAAATTACGCAGATTAAATGGTTTTGCAGTCTTGCAGTACCAAAGTGTCTCGACATTTTGTGAAGTCAATTGAGGGTTTAGGCTTGCGCTTTAACTTGTATTGGCCCTTTTGTACATATGCCTATGGCTCCTGTATTGGTAGAATCTTATTTACACCCTTCACCTACTAATTTTAGAGCATGATTATCGTATTCTAAATTCGTATCATGACCGTTAAATTTATTTAACAGAGACTCAAATTAACGTTTGATAATAAGAGAGGCATTCAAAGTAAATAGTAGGGGTCGATCTATTTGGTGATTTGGGGGAATTGGGAGATTTCCAATTCATTTTTCTCGTTGACAAAAAAAATAATAATAATAATTTTTCTTGTTGTGGAATAGGGGCCCATGTGTTGTTTTGTTTAGGGTAAATTTCACATTTAGTTTCTATTGTTTACATATTTTTTCAATGACATTTTTATTTAATATTTTAAAAGATTCATAGAAGTCTCCAATGTTTGTAAAAGTGATTCAATATGGTATCTATTGTTCAATGCTAGCCATGTTGGTTCTTATTATTTTTCAAAAAAATTAATTTAGTCCATATTATTTAAAAAAAAAAAAAAAAACTCAATTTAGTCTTTACATGTGACCCATGTTTAGAGACTAATTTAAAATTTTTGAAAAATAATAAGAACTAAATTGGATAATTTTAAACAGGGATTATTTTAAATCACTTTTGTAAACATTAGAGACTAGTATAATTTTTTTAAAATATTAAGAATCAACTTGGAAAAATATGTAAACAATAGGGACTATTTGCACAATTTACCCTTTTGTTTAGGTTGTGTTACGTTGGGCTTGTTGGATGGTCGTTGCCAGAGTCGTGTTGGGCTCGTTGTTACCATGGTCCCTTTTGGGCCATTTGTGCATGGTCTTGTGTAATGAAAGTTGTCTATTTTCAAGAAAAAAAAAAAAAAAAAAGAAGATTGGGGGCTCGAGGATGATTTTTGTTTTGTTTTTTTTTGTTTTGGTATGAGGCTCGAGGATGTTTAGCTTGAGGGGATTTATGAAATATTTTATTTGAATGTTTTTGTAATTTGGAGTGATTTTATTTTTATTTTTTATTTTTGTCGAAGGAGTGATTTGATTCAAACAATTACATAATGTCACGTTAGTCCTCTTAGTTTTATAAAATTACACTTCTATCATTGTAAATATTATACTTGTGTTATTAAACAATGATAAAAATGTCAATTGATTTATAAAACTTATCATTTTCCTTTATATTCTTTTTAATTTAAACATAAAATACATATAATTCATTATAAATATATTTTTTTGTAATTTTACTCAATCCAAACTATAATTAATCATTTTCTTTCATTTCTTTTATTAATTTTTACTCCCTCCGATCCAAACAAGTAAAAAATTTATACAAGAAAGAATAGTAATTATGATTGAAAAATAATACACATAATCATTTATATAGGGAATGAAATACATGGACTATATGAATTGTTTGTGAAGATTAGAGAATAAAGGAAAATGTTCAATCATCATATACATTTACTTTAATATTTTATGATATCTACATAAGGGAAGAGATCTCCAAACAATGGCGTGATTAATCCCTTTCCAATCATTCATTTCCTCCCATTTCTCCTTATCTAAACCCTGTGTAAAGGTAGAGCGTTTAGAGTGTGAAAGATATAATTATTTACTTGTATTAAACTACATTTGATTATATCTTATTCAAATGAATGATTTGTTTAAAAATTCAACATCTTAATATAAGTCCGAAAAGCGTTGCAAGGATTGCCTTAACATTTAAAAAAAAAAATCAGATCACTGTTATAAAATAACTACAAAAGACAATAAATAGTATCAAGAGAAAACTGAAACTCTTATTCATTTCTGAATGATTTGCATTTCAATTATACTTCTCTACTTATAGAATTTCAGAAGCTAGTAGTTGATGATTGCAGGCTGCTTACACTGCTACTTGTAAGCTGCTGATAACTGCAAGCTGCTTGCGCTGCTGCTTGTAAGCTTAGTAGCTGGTGACAGCAAGCTGCTTACGTTGCTACTTGTAAGCTGCTTAGTAGCTGGTAACTGCAAGCTGCTTACGCTGCTACTTGTAAGTTGCTTAGATTGATAGTGAATATCCACCAATCGATATTTCATAACACTCCCCCTTGGATATTCATTATAATAATATGTCTCATTAAAACCTCGTCAATAAAACCCAGTGGGATAAAAACTTGACTAAGGAAAAATAGTACATTATCTTTATGAAGAATACTATTGCATTTGGTTTGCCTCGTTAAAACCTTACCAGGAAAAACCCAGTTGGGATAAAAACCTTTGTGAATGAAAAAGAGTACAATGCACAAATAGTCTCTCCCCCTTATGATAACAAATATTTCAGGCGGCGCATTCCACATCTTTGTACATGTGATTTGAAGATCGTTGGTGGTAATGCTTTAGTGAATAAATTTGCTGGATTTTGACTTGACTGTACTTGTCGAATATCAATTATTCCGCTTGTTTAGAGCTCATGTGTGTAGAAGAATTTCGGTGATATATGCTTTGTTCTATCACTTTTGATATAACCACCTTTGATTTGTGTGATACATACTGTGTTATCTTCATATAGTGTGGCTGGTCGGTCTTTGTCGGAGGATAATCCACACGATTCTTGGATATGTTGGATGACCGATTTCAACCAAACACATTCTCAGCTAGCTTCATGAATGGCTAAAATTTCAGCATGATTTGAAGAAGTAGCAGTCATTGTTTGCTTCATGGACGACCATGATATTGCAGTATCACCAAAATGGAAAACATAACCTGTTTGTGATCTTGCCTTATGAGGGTTTTATAGATACCCAGCATCAGCATGACCAACTAATGAAGATCTTGATTGTCTCGAATAGAATAAACCCATATCTGGTGTTCCACGCAAATAGCGAAATATGTGTTTAATTCCCTCACAGTGCCTGCGAGTTGGAGCCGTACTATACCTGGCTAATAAGTTAACAGAAAAATCAATATCTGGCCTTGTATTATTAGCCAGGTACATTAATGCGCCAATGGCACTAAGATATGGTGCTTTAGGACCAAATAATTTTTCTTCATCATCTCGAGGGTGAAAATGATTTTTTGTCACATCAAGTGGCCTAACAACCATTGGGGTTGTTAGTGGATGAGCTTTCTCCATATAAAATCTTATTATAAACTCAACCACTGTCTCATTAAAAACTTTGCTAGAAAAACCCAATGGGATAAAACCTAGGCGAAGGGAAAAAGAGTACAATGTGTATTTGTCTCCCCTCATCTGATCATAACAAGAGTATTCTTTGAGTTGACAGAAATCAATCTTCAATGAACATATGTTTTACTTCCACTTGGAGTTCATCTATGAAAAAGAACTTTGGCTCGACATGTTTCTATCATATCAAACATATTTGTCCTACCTTGTTAAAACCTTACTAGGAAAAACCCAGTGGGAGAAAAACCCTGGTGAAGGAAAAAGAGTGCAGTACATCAATATATTCTCCCCCTCATTGCAACATGAGTCATGGTGACAGATCTTTTAGACGATGCATTCTACACTTCTGAGTATGTCCTTTTTCATCTTTATTGGTAAAACTCTAGTGAACAAATCTGCTGGATTTTCACTTAACTGTACTTGTTGAATATCAATAATACCATTCTTTTGAAACTCATATGTGTAAAAATATTTTGACAAAATATGTTGCTACCTTTAATGAGACTAGCTTTTCCGAAAGGTAAACTGTATGATTCCCAAATGATTGTATGACAAATCTTAATCATATACATTATCAACTAGCCTCACAAATAGTCACAATCTCATCATGATTTCAAAGGCAACACTCATGTTCTATTTCATGGATCATCACATTATACTCGTCATCACAAGTAAATACATGATTTGTCTGTGATATTTCTTTGTGGGTGTCAGATAAATGATCAGTATCTACAGGGCTGACTATGATAAGATCAACATTCTTGGATAATATAAGTTCATATTTAATGTTCCACATAGATAGCACGACAGGTGCTTAATTTCATTCCAATACCTTCAGGTTGGAACTATACTATATTTCGCTAACAAATTAATGGAAGATAATTTTATGGCCTTCTATTATTAGCAAGATACATTATGGATTAATAGGACTGAGACATGGTACTTCAAAACCAATAGTTATCTCATTATCATCCCAAATGTCCTTTTCAAGATTAGGACAGTAATCATATAATCTTTATCACTCTAATACCTTCCATAGAATATTATCTTGTCAGTGAGTAGTCGATCTTCAGGTCGATAAACTCTCACTTGTATAAGATCTTCAGGAGCCTTTATGGCATTCAAGAATTATCAACATATATTTCAGCAATAATTGACAAATTTAGATTATAAAACAATAAGCAATTGATAGCAAATAGAGATCTACGAGGAGATAATACTTCTTAATAAGATATATGACCAACAAAAAATCAACATATACTAAGAAGGTTATACAACATTCTTCCAGAATGTTTTCATTTGTACAAAGATCTTTGTAATCAATTCTATTTCCCGGGATTTCAAGTCATATGGTTCAGGCATAGTAAGTTCTTCAAGAACTTCAATATCATATGCTTCAGGCATAATAAGTTCTTCAGGAACTTCAATATAAATATCACGTGATTTATATTGGCAAGTTGTTGTCAATTCTATAAGAAACATAGGAACTCATTCAAACATTAACAATGGTATTACAGTTACCATATGAGGATATAAGCTGAAGCGTACCCACATAGCATACTAACCCATTCCATGTAAAGCTTTAAGCAGTTTAAGGGATAGATACCTATATTGTACACTACTTGCAAGTATCTAAGCGTTGTGGGATTGAAATGACATAAGGTTTACTTCACAATGCTCCCCCTCAATCCCACATACGAGAATTTCACATTTGTCATGTGAGCTAAGTTTCCACTATATTGCTTCTCTCTCGTTGACCGATAAGGTATTTGTCGACATTCATTTACACTTTGTGGTTTAGGATCCTAATCGCTTTATTCCAAGTGTTTGGTCTCTCCAGGGACCAACTATTCTTCAATCTCTGCAGGGATTGTGCATTTACCAATGTCGATTGGTTTTGCTAGTTTTGTCGTGCTCCTTAAAGATATAGAATCTGCAGGATTCATAATTCTTATATTTGTTTCCACATGTTCTCCCTTGTCAAAGGTATAATATATTTTGCACCGACAAATACACTACGCTTCTAACGTGTCTCAGATGCATATGCTATGATTCTTATTATATGTCTTTCTAGGACAATAATTTGTGTCGACATGTTCATAATAAATATTTGTGATTTCACAATATTCTTTGCATCGGGTAAATTATTTGTAATACTGTGCAAATAAATAATTATTTGAACTTCAAGTTCGCATTGCTAATTCCTTAGATTCAAATGAGATAATAATATTGTCCTCCAACATATATTATATTGAGATATCAAAGATGTATCATGGGAAACTTCAGGTTCCTCTCAAATATCTTACGCTAACTTCAAGTAGCGATTTTCTTTTCCTTTAATGAAGGGACAAAGTCCTTATTAAATAGAAAACACCAAAGCATGCTTTAACATGATCATCAACTAGGGGTTCAAGATATGAATACTGCCCCTAGGTAGCCAAGTTGATTATGTCAAACAATGAGAACAACTGGATTATGATATCTTTGCTTTTGCACAAGAGGTAATTCAATTGCTCGTATGATTGTATGATTACAACCCATAAGAAAGAGCAAAAATTTTGAAATACATGCTTCTGGCATGGATTCAAAAGAAGATGCAAAGATATTCTTTATCACTCTCATTTGTGGTCTCAATAAGATATTCGTTTCGACAAATATCTTTAATCTTAGCAAAAATCTTCTGGACTTGCTAAAATATAATGAATACATGATTCGAAATTATGGGCCACAATTTTATGTTATATTAGCTCTACTTGAGCAAGTTAGATTGGTAAAACTAAATAGTTAGTACATGTGCCTTGGGCCAAGCGTACAATAGGTACACTAAATGCGTATTCATACCACAAATGTCAATGTCGTAGTTGTTTATGCTTTTTCATATTTTTCCTCATTATTCCACTTATGGGATGAGGATTATCAATCTTAGCATTACTTGAATCACAACTGGACATATTATCTCAACCACGGTTATGACTATGACTAATTTAATATGTAGATATTACAGTTAATACAAGAAGTGCAATATTATTCACTTTGGATAACACAACTCTATTCACTCCGGGGAATATAGTTTCATTCGTTGCAGGGAATGTAATCTTATTTTCTTCAGGAAAATAAATATTATCAACTTCAGGAGATTTTAAATCCATTCGCTTTAGATAATTTAATTTCACTCACTTTGAGAAATTTTCAATTATATTCCTTCAGGGAATTTATATTTCATTCACTTCAGATAATGTAATTCTACCCACTTTAATTTCATTCACTTCAGGGAATGCAATTTTTGATTCACTTCAGGGAATCTAATTTCAATTCACACCAGAGAATTTTAATTCCATTAACTTCAAGGAATGGTATTAAGCCAACTGAAAATTTGGCTTTCTATAAATTTCAGTAGGATTTTCATTATAACAATGTGAATTTCAATCATTCGAGGATAAGATAATAAATGAAAAATACTTTTCTATAAATGATATACATAAAGTATAATATTCATACCTCCATTTGAAAAAGCTTCAAAATTGCGGCAAGGGTTTCCTTTTCATATTAAAAGAGTAAGATTTGATTATCACCATAACTTTCTACCAAGTAACTCAATTGTAGAGACTCGTGCTGATAACATATTATAAAATAACTACAAAAGACAACAAATAGTACTAAGAGAAAACTGAAACTCTTATTCATTTTTGAATGATTTACATTTCAATTATACTTCTCTACTTATAGAGTTTCAGAAGCTAGTAGCTAATAACTGCAAGCTGCTTACACTGCTACTTGTAAGCTGCTGATAACTGCAAGCTGCTTACGCTGCTGCTTGTAAGCTTAGTAGCTGGTGACTGCAAGCTGCTTACGCTGCTACTTGTAAACTACTTAGATTGATAGTGAATATCTACCAATTAATATTTCATAACAATCACTAAGAAATATCCAATTATTCTACTTTTTTGTTTTGTTTTGTTTTGTTTTGTTGACTTCACTAAAAAAATAACCTAAATAAAAAGAAGAATTCCTATCACTTCGGCTTCCCTTCCTTTCCACCTATTTCACTCAATCCAAACACGGCGTTAGAAACAATTTATAAAAACAAAACAAATAGCATAAATTTGCAGGAAAAAGCATCAGCGGCAGAAATGGAGGAAGCAGTACCCTTTAAAAACCTTCACAGCAGAGAATACCAAGGCCACAAGAAGAAGGTACAAACTTCACACATACACACACTGTGTGTGTGTATGTATATATATTTGTTAAAAAATATAGAAATGTTTAAGAGTTTTTCTTCAATTTATTTATTTATTTTTTGGTTAATTTTTTATTTGTGGGTATGTGGAAAAAAAGGTGCATTCGGTGGCATGGAACTGCACAGGGATGAAATTAGCATCAGGTTCAGTGGATCAAACTGCTCGCATTTGGCATATTGAACCTCATGGCCATGTAAGCTCAATTCTACTTTTTTATTGTTATTCATGTGTTTTGTTGAAATTACACGTTAAAACTGTTATAAGAATATGACTCACCGTCCTGTGCACTCAAGAATATGATTCACTGCCCTATACTTAATGAGGGCATGAGGAATTTTGACACATTTTTATAAACCATTTCGGGTTGTTAAATTATTACGGTACATTTTTGCTCTTTACCCTTTTCCGGGGTCCCTTTTGTCTTATTTTTAATAGAAATTCATTGCTTTCATAGGCAGAAGTTTGGGCTATTAACGAGTGAGTTGAAATTGTGTTTTTTGAATATGTGTATTTTTAAGTTAAAATATCAATTTAGCTCCCACTAAAAAAAATTGTCCGAGTGTTCAATTGTGTGTTTTTAGCCCCTGGTAAATAAAAATCTTGGATTCATCTAAAAAATTGTCCATATATATTTCAGTTTATCTGGGAGAATTGGTTTTGGATTGAGAAAAGTCCATGTTGCCAAATTCTATTTTTTTCTTTTTATTTTTTTCTTTTGGAGTTAAAAGACTAGTACTGTGTAAAGATTAACAGCGAGGGTGAAAAGAGAGCTAAAATTTGTAATTATGGGTTTGCCCAAATCATTTTAGCTTCTTTATATGCAATGGTGCCTTTGGGTGGTGTTACATACTTGGCGAAATGTGTTATTTCCCTGCATTATTTAATTTGTTTTGCTTGCTTACTCGATCACAATTGGGTCAAAAGTGCAAAGACTCGAGAGCTAGCCAATATCTTGTTACTGAGGAGCTATTCGAGGACAGCATTAGTCCTCATAATTTCTCTGTAATGAATGTTTTATTCTGTTTCTCTGCAATGAATGGCTTCTTCTTTTCTCTATTCGGAAGTGCTTTGTTCATCTATCACTAATTCTGTCCCCACCAACACGAGTATGTCAATGGTTGGTACTTACAATAATCCTAAACACGGAACATGATAAGGGGGCTGTGAAAAGAAAGAATGACAGAACTTTGAAGGTGTTAGAGGTTTTGCCCTACAGTGGGAAGTTAAAGCCACCAAATTGGATGAGATGGAGATTGTTTTAAGGGTACATAAGGTTTTGGTCGGTTTGGATACAACAGGTTCAGGCAATGTCAACCAGTTGAGATTCTTCTATATGTCACTTGGGGTAGCAATCTGACCTAGCATCATTACCCTAACCTAACCACTTATTCGCGAGTGTACCTGTTAGAAGTAGGTTACTGGATATTTCTTGACAGCATCATTTGGGAGAAATCATTCAGTACTTTAGGGGTCAAAAAAATACACAATCAGTTTTCCTTTCGGTCGTTGTTATGTCTATCAGTATCTTCCTGTGATTCTTAATTGCTTTGAAATCAAGGGCTGCTGCATTTATTGAGATTACAGTTTCTTTAATGTCTTTTATGTTTTTTCTCCTGACTTGCTATTATCACAGTAGTGCATTTGCGGTGCGTACTAGCAACTATGGAATATTTATTTCAAATACTTTTCATCTCTTCCTACAATGTAAGGCATGTGTTGTCTTCAGCAGGGGAAGGTTAAAGACATTGAATTAAAAGGCCATACTGACAGTGTGGATCAACTATGTTGGGATCCAAAACATGCAGATTTGATTGCAACTGCTTCGGGAGACAAGACAGTTCGATTATGGGATGCTCGTAGTAAGTAAACTGTATTACCTTAGCTTGAATGACTTGAGAAAGGCAAAAATCATTTTATTGTTTGTAAGACATTTCCATCAGATGAATCATCCAGAATCCCTCCTGTTGATCAATGCAAATCCACTACCCCACAACCCCCAACCCCCTCCCCTCCCCTCCCCAACACACCCCATCCCAAAGAAAGATATTGAAAAATGAATGAACAAAATGCACAAGAAAAAGGAGAAAGTAAGAAGATGGAAAAGTTGGGAAGAGGTGCTTAGTGCCATGGTGGTCTGGTATTGGCAGGTGGAAAATGCTCGCAATTAGCTGAACTCAGTGGGGAGAATATCAATATCACCTATAAGCCTGATGGAACACATATAGCTGTTGGCAACAGGGTACATCTTCAAATTAGCATTTGATTTCGTGAAATCTTCATGCTATCAGTTGGTCTTCCATGTTATTTGACAAGCATGTTCTGTTTTTCTCTGTTTGCATAGGATGATGAAATTACAATATTGGATGTCCGAAAATTTAAGCCCATCCATAAGCGGAAGTCCAATTATGAGGTATCTCTTTTTCAAGATAATGCTGTTATTCTGCTCTCTCTTCAAAGGAGTGAACAGAGAGATATAACCTGAAGATGGAGGAGGAGACTAGTTGCTAGAGACATTACAGGGTATCTTTGGTTGCATCGATCTCAAAGATAATGTTTCTTTTCTTTTGGTCATCAGGTCAATGAGATTGCGTGGAACATGACAGGAGACATGTTCTTTCTTACAACGGGCAATGGTAAGCTGGTCTCACTATGCTGGAATTCTTCATGGCATAATATGAAAGATAATTTCTTCTTTACTGGTCTATCCAAATGCTTCAAATATTTATCATACGATGAAAGATAATTCATTTTTATTGGTTTATACAAATGCTTCTATATTTACCATCGATGCTTAGGTACTGTGGAAGTTCTTGCATATCCATCACTTAAACCAATCAACACCCTCATGGCTCATACAGCAGGTTGCTATTGTATTGCAATCGATCCTCTAGGAAGGTGAGCCACATGTTCACTTTCCTCATTGGCCTTTAGTACGCTTGATTGTTAATGTGTAAAAAGAGAATCTAAGCATTGGATACTCCGGAGTCCATGGTAGTTCCTTATTCTAGACAGTATTAGCGACTGTATAGAGATCATTATATTATTATCAACCCAATCTCATGGTAATGTATTAAAAATTACTCAACTGTTCAGATATTTTGCTGTTGGAAGTGCTGATTCTTTGGTCAGCCTTTGGGATATTAAGGAGATGCTCTGTTTGCGAACATTTATGAAACTTGAGTAAGTTACTCTTTCCATTCTCCCCCCACCACTTCTTATCTAAGAATTAAGAAGAAGAGAGCGAAGCAAAAGAAAAAGATTATAAATACATATAAGTTCTTTTCAATTTCTATTTTGCTAGATGTTCAAATTACATATTTTTGTGTTGTTAGAGCTTCTAATACATCCATCATTGGGATTTTCTCTATCTTTGTTCTTAGATGGCCCGTAAGGACAATAAGTTTCAATTATACAGGAGAATATATAGCTTCTGCAAGTGAAGACTTGTTTATTGATATTGTATGTTTTCTTATTCTCTTTATATTAAAATGTTTATTGGTGTTATTACTTCAACACGAGTGATGCATACTTAGTTGATGATTTAAGCTAACATTAATTGGTAATTCATGATTCTACTTGCGCTACAGTCTAATGTTCAAACCGGACGATCAGTTCACCAAATTCCATGCCGAGCTGCCATGAATAGTGTGGAATGGAATCCTAAGTACAATTTACTTGCATATGCTGGAGATGACAAAAACAAATATCAGCAAGACGAAGGTATGGTGGTCTTGGTTCAGTTTTTTGGTCCTATTCACTAAAAGTTAATTGGGATCTTGATCTATCGCCCCCAATTATAAAATTTTGGCCCCTCTAGATTCTAAAAAAGTGTTCTTTCATTGCAGGTGTATTTCGAATATTTGGCTTTGAGAGCGCGTAGCTGCAGACATCATTCAGAGGGCGATAGCTATTTGAGATGGTATGGTGGGGTGGGCTATTGGTACCGGGTGGGGGAAGGTCAGGGTTTTCCGAATGTACACTTCAGTTTCAGTTGCAAGTACAACACTAATTTGTACAATCAAGTTGTTTCTGGATCATATCAAGCATTGAGATTTGTTTACAGTTAAATTATTTCTCAATCATGTTCACATTTAAGATTTGTTTATGGTTTTTTGAGATCAAATAATCGCATGAAAAAACAGTGAACTCAAGAAACACAGACAGAGAGGTATTTGTGAAGGTGAAAATTCCATTTCAGTAATTGCATAGCAGCAGAATTTGATCGCAGAAACAAGTACTTTAGGTACTGCTCCAAGAACATGAGTAGGGAAGAGGCTTTCAAACGATCAAGGCTGTGTTTGGTGCGTGTGTTTCATGTGGACACATGCCCTTTGATTGTTTCATGATTAGCATTCCCAAGACAAATCCCATGAGTAATGTTGCCATCTGACTTAGCGATCATGCCATAACCCAGACTGACAACATCAGAGAGAATCTATGCCCTCCTACAGCAGCACACAAGCCTTAACTTCCAAATAGCTGGCAGAGTCGGACGCCTCTCAGCATCAGGAGTGAAAACTGCTAGAGAACAAATGAATTTGACATTCTTGTGACACTTCAAGACGTACAGTATGATGCGTTCTCATTACCATAGGTGGCTCGGTAGCACTAGTATGCCTTTGTTGATTAGTTCTGACAATACAAATGAATATCTCTTTCTCAATTGTGTCTCATGCCCAAACGCCCAAACGCGCTCTCAACACCCCAGGTGGCTCGGTGGCATTAGTATGCCGTTGTTGATCTGTTTTGACAATACAAATGAATCTCTCTTTCTCCCTTGTGACTCATGCCCAAATAGGGATAAACAGTCGGAACAAGATGCTTCTTTCCTTCAACAGATTACAACAAGAATCAATCCGAAACAATAACAATTGCCTATGTTCTTGACTTCTTGACGGTTTTTGAAATATTAGTAAATGGTCCTCTCATGCAACAAACTATTAGGACTAAGTCAAATCTACTCATGTGAATATGCTACCTGTGTATCAGGACCAAGTCAAATTGTTTCTTATCCCTTGGTTCAGGGAATATTTGTTGTAGTTGCTTATCCTTTTCACTGTTGTACTTGTATTTAACAAACATACTGCAATAGAATGAGCTGTGGTATTCTATTCCAAAAGGCTATCTTCTCTATATGGTATCAGTTGGTTAAAACTCTCACGAGTTCGATCTCTTCTCTGCTGCACATTTATTCTTCTTTCCTTCATCTTTTCTCCAATGGCTACTGATGGTACAGTCATCACCACACCCTTTTCTTCTCAAATTGGTGCTGACTCCACTGCAATCCCTCAACTTGTCGCTATCAATGTGGCGAATCAATTGCCACTTAAATTGACCTCGTCAAACTACTATTCTTGGAAAACTCAGTTCGATGCACTCTTGTATGGCTATGATCTTGTTGGATATGTTGATGGCACCATTCCTTGCCCTCCTTCCACCCTTACTGTTGGCGACAAGACATCTCCTAATCCTGCATATCAATTCTGGATGCGACAGGACAAGCTTATTCTTCTAGGAATTATTGGATCCTTAAATCACAACATTGTCCCGATAGTTCGTTCGTGTTCTACCTCTGTTGCAGCGTGGCAACGTCTTGCTAAGAACTATGCGAATCCATCATCGTCCCACATCATGGGACTTGCTGAACAGTTAACCCTTCTCTCTCGTGGCAATCAACCCGTCACTGAATACTTAGCCCAAGTTCGGGACATTGCCGACGAATTGTCCCTTGTGGGATCCCCTGTTCCTGAGCAGTATCTTATTACGCACACATTGAATAGTATTGGTCCAGTATTTAAGGAACTCTCTGCTGCTGTTAGAGCCCGTGACAAGCTTATCTCATTTGATGAGTTGAGTGACAAGTTAATTGACTATGAGTCATTTCTTAAGCGTGAAGACATGAGAACTTCTGGTATTCTTGGTGTTGCACCTGTCATTACTGCTAATGCTGCTAAATATAATTCTAATAGCTCCAAGAAGTCTGCCTCTTCGAACAGGAACAATTTTGTTCAAAAATCACAACCAGGCCAAACTATTTAGAGGCGCTCTAATGGTGATAACGCTGCACAGTCCAAGCCCTTGGCTGTCTGCCAATTCTACGATAAAAAGGGCCATTCAGCCCGACAGTGCTATACTGCTAAACATGTTCTTCTTTCTTCTGCCACACCAATGGCTAATGCTGCTACCTCATCTCCTCAATATGGCTGGCTTCTCGACAGTGGAGCTTCGCATCATGTGACTAGTGACTTCAATAATCTGTCGCCTAGTCAACTGTATGAAGGCCCCGATAATGTTGTAATTGGTGATGGCACGGGGTTGGGCATTTCTCACACTGGTTCTGCTACTATTTCCTCTCCTTCTCATTCCTTTACATTATCAAATGTTCTTTGTGTGCCTTCCATGCATCGTAACTTAATATCGGTAAATCAATTTTGTCGCTCTAATAATGCTTCCATTGAGTTCTTACCCTCGTCTTTTCATGTGAAGGATCTCTCCACGGGGGCACTTCTCGCAGCGGGGCAGAGCATGAATAACGTGTATGAGTGGCCTGCTCTTGACACAACAACTCCAATAAAACAAGTTAACATTGGTCTCAAACAATCGGCACAACGGTGGCATGATCGCTTGGGGCACCCTTCTTCAAAAGTTTTGAGTCTCTTATCCTCCACTGGTGTTGTTCTTGTTGCACCTTTCTCTAATAATCCTGCTTGTGATTCCTGTCATACTAGCAAGAGTCACAAGCTACCATTTGGTGTGTCTAGTCTTTCCAGTAGTCGAGCATTAGAAATAATTTTTACTGATGTATGAGGTCTATCCCCTGTTCGTTCTGTAAATGGTTTTTCATACTATGTATTGTTTGTTGATCATTTTACCAAATATTCTTGGCTTTTTCCTTTGTCCTTAAAATCTGACGTGGTTAGTGTTTTTAGTAATTTCAAATTGATGGTCGAAATACCTTTAACACTAAAATCGCTACTATATATTCTGACGGGGGAACTGAATATCATGGACTCAAAGTCGCATTTGTGCACCATGGAATTCAACACCTTGTCTCACCCTCATACACTCCTGAACACATTTCGACTGTAGAAAGACGTCATCGTCACGTTGTGGAGTGTGGCCTTGCACTATTGCATCGCGCCTCCCTCCCCCTATCATTTTGGTCATTTGCATTTCAAACGGCTGTTTTCCTCATAAATAGATTACCTACTCATACTCTAAAGGGTCAAACACCTTTCCAAACTCTATTTAATAAGGAACCAAATTATGCCAAATTAAGAACTTTTGGACGTTTGTGTTATCCGTGGCTTCGGCCCTATGCCAAACATAAATTAGAATGTCGATCTTGTGCCTGCATTTTTCTCGGCTATTCTAATACTCATGATTCCTTTGTTTGCTTCGAACCTATTGCTCACAAATACTATTACTCCCGTCATGTCCGGTTCGATGAAAGCCAATTCCCTTCTAAATCTACGAGTAGGTCTCCTAGCTCTATTGACTCTTTAACAGTCAGCACATGGTCCATTCCTTCCGTGTCCATCCCAAAGTATCCTCATGAGTCTGCCACTAGGCAACAATCTTTAGCTTCCGATATCACTCCAATAGTTGTGCCTCTCGACTCCTCCAAACACTTGTCTAACGTTTTTGATAGCTCTTCCAGAGTCCCTGTTGCATGTCATGTTCCACCACCTTGTGTTACTCCTGTCTCTTCTCCAAATGACTCTTGCCACAGTGTCGTGCCCCAATCTACCACTATGATGCCCAGAATTGAGCTTGTTGAGCAGCAGCCCACAAACATGCAAGATATTCCAGCGCCGCCTCTTACTGCAACTGATATGCCTCTGCCTTCGTCTCATACAAACACTGCTCCTTTACCCCAATCTCGCCACCATACGCAAACACGTTCTAAAAACAATATTCACCGCCCCAAACACCTCCTTACCCTTACAGCAACTAGACATTCTTTACCTTGCAGTTTAGAGCCCTCTAATGTTCGTCAGGCTCTTAAATCTGAAGAATGGACCAAAGCAATGCATGATGAGTTAGCAGCCCTTCACCGCAATTCTACATGGGTCCTTGTTCCTCGTGAACCCCATCATAACGTGATTGGATGCAAGTGGGTATTTCGAGTCAAACGGAATTCGGATGGCAGTGTTTCTCGGTATAAAGCTCGCCTTGTGGCGAAAGGGTTTAATCAACGACCAGGGATAGATTTCAATGAGACATTCAGCCCTGTTGTTAAGACATCAACAGTACGAGTGGTGCTAACTATTGCAGTTTATCTTGGCTGGTCGATCAATCAACTGGATGTTAATAATGCGTTCTTTCATGGTTTTCTTACGGAGGACGTGTTCATGGCTCAACCGCCGGGATTCATTGACTCTTCTCAACCTCAACATGTCTGCAAATTGCTCAAATATCTTTATGGCCTGAAACAGGCCCCTCGTGCTTGGTTCAATGAGTTGCGTAATTTTATTCTATCACTTGGCTTTGTTAACACCAAGTCTGATGCTTCTCTCTTTGTGTATACTGCTCGATCACGGATTGCTTATATATTGGTGTATGTGGATGATCTACTAGTCACAGGCAATTCAATTGAGTTCATTAAGCATATTATTACTGCTCTGTCTCAAAAATTTTCTCTTAAAGACCTTGGGGCTCTTTCATATTTTCTAGGCATTGAGGTTTTACCTTGCAGCACTGGACTTTTTATTTCTCAGAGTAAGTATGTGTGTGACCTGCTAAAGAAATTTAACATGGCTGGGGCTAAGGATTCTGTTACACCAGTTAGCTCTTCCTCGTCACTCACCTTATCGGCTGGGGAGTCTCTTGCTGAGTCCACAACTTATCGGAGTTTAATCGGTGGACTGCAATATCTGTCACTTACTCGTCTAGACATCGCATATGCGGTGAACAGGTTGGCACAATTTATGTACTGTCCTTGTCTGCCACATTGGACAGCTGCAAAACGGCTCTTGCGTTACTTAAAGAGCACTATTCATTTTGGCATTCGCATTTCTAAGTCGCCGACTCTATCTCTCACCGCATATTCCGACTCGGACTGGGCTGGAAACAGAGATGATTATACATCAATCTATGCTTACATGGTGTTTCTTGGTAACAGTCCAGTCTCTTGGTGCTCTAGAAAGCAAAGAACAATCTCTCGTAGTTCTACCGAAGCTGAGTACCGTTCTGTCACTGCCACCTCTGCTGAGCTCTGTTGGTTAATGAACTTACTTCGTGAGCTGCATTTTTCTCCACCCTCTGTGCCTCGTCTGTTTTGTGACAATATTGGAGCCACATTCTTCTGCGCCAACCCTGTGTTTCATTCTAGAATGAAACATCTTGCCTTAGACTATCACTTTGTTCGTGATCAAGTTGCTGCTGGTTCCTTGCACGTTTCACACATCTCTACGCATAATCAGATTGCAGATATCCTTACGAAAGCTCTCCCAAAGTCACGGTTTGCCTTGTTACGGTCCAAGATGGGTGTCACCGATGGCTCCACCCTTTTGCGGGGGCATATTAGGACTAAGTCAAATCCACTCACGTGAATATGCTACCTGTGTATCAGGACCAAGTCAAATTGTTTCTTATCCCTTGGTTCAGGGAATATTTGTTGTAGTTGCTTATCCTTTTCACTGTTGTACTTGTATTTAACAAACATACTGCAATAGAATGATGTGTGGTCTTCTATTCCAAAAAGCTATCTTCTCTATACAAACTCTAGCTATTAAGAGCCAAGCATGAACATGCTAGCTGGGAAGAGCAAACCTGTACAAGAAACAAAACAAATGGTCACAAGATACAGAGAAAACCAAGTAATAGGCTTCCACTTGATCTCCACACTAGAGCTCTTCATTCTTTTCCCATCCTGTGGCTCTTTGCAAAGATCTTTGATCCCCCATTCATCCTCGATTCTTGAATATACCGCGCAAGTGCGCGATTATCGATCCTCTCCCTCTGCAACTGCCTAGACAAAACTGATGGAATCCAACATTTACGACACGCCCGAATCCCTGATGATGATCATGATCAAAATCTTCCAGAGATGATGTGAAGAAGATGGTTAAGAATAATGCATGAAAGATAAACAACACAGTTGAAATAATTCTCTATTGATAGTATCCATTCTTGTTTCTTTAATGGCTATTCTCTTTTGCCATAGAACTTTTCTTCTCTTTGCCAGAGCTTCAAAAGCAAAAGATGACCAGGGCTCTGTGAGATCTCCATTACTGGATGGTGTTGCAATGTAGAGATTGTGTTAATGGCACAAATTTCAACGAGGACATGAGCATCTTTTGTTTCTGCCAGTGTTGAATATTCAAGAAGTTTTTTGTTAAGGAAAAAAAAATAGAGATTTTATATGATATATATATATAAAATATCAGCAAATGAGAGCTTGAAGATTATTATCAGATGGCGTAATAGAGAGATTCAGAGATTGATTGCATGGATATGGTACGTGAAGTAGAAAGTGGGGTTGTCTCAGATATTTAAACGTCTGGTAATGGTCACATTTTGCTCCCCGCGGGCAGCCTGGCAAGGCAAAATGTCATATCTCTTTTTATTTATAATTGTTTAACGCATAATAAACGAGGGCAAATAATTTTAGATCTGTTTCCCTAACGACGGGGTTGGTGTAGAGCTGGCAAATGGGCCAGTCCGGCACGGCCTGACCGAATCGTGGGTTAAGAAAAATGAGTCCAACTCGGCACATATGTTTAGTGGGCTGAGCTGGGCTGGACACAATTTTTGAAATATAGGCCCCAATTCAGCCCACGAGCCCGCTATTACGAGTCGCGAGCTGGGCTGAACCAGCCCATCTTTTTGTTTTTTGTTTTTTATTAGTGTGTTCTGAATTTTGATAGTTGGATTAATAATGAAAAAAGCTTAAACTTAACTTTTTTTACGAAAAAATTAATTTAACAATTAACAAGATATAAGTTGATTGATAATATTAAGATAAATGATAAAATATTACTTAACAAAGCACAGGTTCACGAGACACGGATACGTTACTAATAAACATAAAAAAAGAACATTATATAAATGCTTGAAGAAAGTTGGTGGAGAAGTTTTTCATTTTATTATACTCCTTGTGCGGGTGTTGGGCCTGTTGGTGGTAGTGGTGGCGGTAGTTGAAGATTACAATAGTTTGAAATATTCGAGTGTTGAGATATAAGATGTTTTACAAGCGTTCCAGTTCCAAATTGACAAAGAAATATATATTTACGTTCACAATAGTTACAAATTACATAGTCATGTTCTTCAAGGTAAGCAAAATAATTCCAAACATTTGAATGTAATCGTTGTGAAAGATTTTCTTCCCCCCATAGCCATAGATACTGTATTCTCTTGTAGTAAAATAAAGAGACAATAGGTAGTAAAATACATATATAGTTTTGTAGTAAAATGAAGTTGAATACACTAACTATTTATAAGAAAAATTACATGTACAAATTATAATTTCAAGATGGGCTTTATCTGGGTTCGAATTGGGCTTGAGCTGGGTTCGAGCTGGGCCTGTGCTGGGTTTGAGCTGGGCTGGGCTGAGCTTATGGGTTGAGCTGGGTTGGGTTTGGGCACAAATGGGTTGGGTCTAAAAATATAAGACCCAGCTCGGCCCACCTATATATGGTGGGTTGAGCCGAGTCGAACCGACTTTCATTCAAGATGAGTTGGGCTCGAATTTTCGTGTGCTGAGCTGAACTGGGCCTGTGTCGGCCCAACCCAAATGCCACCTCTAGGTTGGTGATTGGCTAGTGATATGATTAAACCCGATCTTTACTCCAGATCTTCTCTGAGTAACTGAGTTGCACCAATGAGCACTCGGCGGGTTAAATGTTTAGACTTGTAATGTCATATACTTGGTAAAAACTGGAATATTTATACTAACCTTTGCCACTAAAGTGTCATGTCACCATATACAATTAATGCAATGAGACGGCTTACGTCCTACAATTACTATCTTGGGAGGTTGACTGACACGACCCTTGTTAATTTATGTGTTTATCTGGTCCGATGGATGCTTTGCCTGAGACCACATTTTAATCCAACGGTCTCATCTTTGCTCCGTAATCTCAGTAAATTCGGGTTGAGCTAAGCCCATATTAGCTAGCTAAGAACATTAGAGTTGATAATCTTTTCTTTAATTGAATGGTTGTTCCTCAAATGGATATTTTTATTTTGTTTTTGAAAATACTGGAGTTGAATGATTTGTATATTTGTTTTATTTATGTTAATGAAGTATGTTTTCTGACCCCAAAAAAATCTAATAATGTAATAATATAGGAAGGTTAGTGATGGTAAAGTCATGATATAGTGATGAAATGATCAAGTTTTTTAAATGCAAAATCAAATAACAGTGTTATCATTTTACTATTATTGATTTCCCTAATTGTTAAGGTAGAAAACTAGATTGCTAGGATTATGAGCTACTCCGAGCTCTTGCAAAATCTGCAACCAAGAAACAATTGCGAGGTCTTTTCACATGAGCACTCTGATACTCAAGTTAGTCTCTCTTAGGATTTTATGAAATAGTGAAGAGAAATTGAGAGTGTTTAGAATGAAGATGAATAACCTTATTCTTGTGGATAAATGGACTATTTATATCTTTATAGAGATATTCTCCCATATGTAATGAGTTCATGTCATATTTTATTATAACCGCTTGGGTGACTCCTATGGGTAGAATGTCGTCGGGGCCTCAATTACCTCTGTTCGTGTACCTCTTTACTAGCTCAAATTGACTACACACATGATTGAAGGATAAAGTTAGTATTTCACCTAGGGTAGTTATTTCTCCCACATCATTAATGATGTAATAATTGTACCATCATTTTGTATGTTTTGTGTTAATTTTATGCTTTCAATGTCACATGATATAACCTTGATATGGGTATAAATCCCAAGCCAAAGTGGACCTCCTTGACCTAGAGCGGTGGGACCAGACCCGTTTCTGACTCGCACTATTTTTCTAGCTTGACAGTCACGTCAGATGTGACATAAAGGTATTTCCCGACTTGGATCACTGGATAATAGCTTTATCCGTTGGGTATTGAGCTCGGGCAGACAGGTAACATGTCAGGCAGTAATTAATGATTAATGCTGCTCGTAATCAATGTTACTATAAATAGTCCGTTCCACCCACTATTACAGGTAATATGTGCATATTTATTATTCTCAACTACCAATTTGGATTCAGCTCGAACATACTAATCATTCTTGCATTGAAAAAAAAACACAGGTCATCACCCCACAGTTCCTTCCTATCTTTTGCAAGTCAGATCACTAAAGTTGGGCGGATCAATATTTTTCACCCTCATCAAACCTCACATGATTACTACATCGACATGACCTGAAATCATTACAATATAATATTGTGGCTAAGCTCGGCCCAACATTTTCATTTCATACATTTCTACTTGGATTTAGTTAACATTGTCCAGAGATTTAATACATTGTAGTTATATTGCTTTACTTTTATTACGAAATTTAATTTTGACATGTTTACAAGTTAGTCCAATTCGATTGAATACTTTTTTCCTTTTCATTTTCTTAACAAAATCTTCCATTTCCATTTAATGAAAAACAACTGAGAATAAATCATGGATAAAAAATTATGTCAAAATTCATCTACTATATGATCAGACTAGATTGAAAACTAATTGATCCACAAAACATTCAATTTTCCCTATAGATCGAGTTAATACACTTAACATGTTGAATCTTTTGAAAAACAATAAGGACCAAATTAGCTTAGTTTAAACAATATGGACCATTTTGAATAACTTTTGTAAATATTAAAGGCTACATAGAAAAAAGCATGTAAACAATAAGGATTAAGTGTGAAATTTACCCCTTTTTTTCCATACATGTAACAGATTGGAACAATTTTTATATATTTAGAGATCCGTTGTTTCAATTTATTCTAATAATTTCCTTATAGTTTTATCATACCTTATTTTAGGGAAATCGAAATATTCATTCCAAAAATTTCTTACATCATTTATTTTGCTATTTTGACCATTGGAAGATTTTAGGAGATGTGATAGGGAATTGTATGTTCTTTCCCAAATGTAAAGCTTTTGAAAATGAATTTAAAGATTTTAAAGATCCTTAAAGGGATCAGGTAAGGAAATTGTTGGAGTTTATTTGTACCATCTTTTTCCCTACACGTAAGGTATAGAAACAAATTGGGATGCTATTAGAGTCCGTCTTAAGCTCCAAAAGCAACTTCATGTGAGTTAAGAAAATGAAGCTAATGTTTGAAAGCGACTTTAAGTAAAAGTTGAAGTTGAAAAAAGTTAAAAAGTAAGAAGTTACAAATTAAAACTTTTCAAAAAAGGTTTTGTGATTCTTTTTACATAATACAAAAAGTTGTTATTCTTTTTCTTTATCAAATATACCCCTCTTTTTTATTATGATTTGATATTGCCTCAAAATTTCTAAAGTTCAAAATTACTAGACATAGGCTAAACAGTTAATTATTTTTATTCAACAACACTTTTAATCAAAATTTAATGCTAAAAGCTAAAAATTTTACAATAAGCCAAAGGGTTAAATCCACTTTATACCCTCAACCTTTAGGGTTTGTGTCACTTATTAACCCTCTTGTTTCATTTTAGCCATTTATTAACCTTCCGTTTATCCTCTGTCAAAAAATGAACACCTTTATAACTTCTAACTGACTGTTTGAATTTTTCAAACCAAATTGCCCTTAATAAATGATTGTTAAAACAAATGCAAGGTTCTCTTTCTTCATAATGATCACAGTATGCGCGTAAAACAACCATTCTTCTTTACTCTGTTTTCGTTGTTAACTTTTCTATTAACATATTTGCTTGAACTTATTTTGAATAAATCATCAATTAAAAAAAAAACTACCCAACAAAAAATAATAATTTGTGCAGCAAACAAATGAAAAGAAACCATTGAAATCCAAACCATCACCTAACATGAAACAACTATACAAGAGAAAATAAGTCATATAAACCATCCATTTAAACCATCCAGAACCTATCCAATTCAACAAAAAGTAACAAGCAACAGTATTCAATTGCAGTCAACAAATCTGCAATTGCCTCATCCACAATACTCAACAATGAGTTACCTACACAACAAGAATCAGCCAGCCACAACAAAGAAAAGGGGAAGGAACTCTCAAACTTGAAAGGTAAACCACTATGAAGATCTTCCCTGGTCTTGGAAGATATGGACACGTGAAGAAGATGACTTGTTCGTCTCTCTGAAAATGTTGTCCCTGTTGAGTGTTGTGATTCTTTGGACCAATTACTACATTTGAAGTTGAACTTGTATTGCCTTGATTTATGGAAAACAAGTAGCACACAAACACGGAAAAAGAAAACTAAAGAATGTTAGTATATAAATGTAAAGGAATGAACAAAATATGCAAAAGTTGTATACCACTGAAGAACATCCCTTGACCAATCCAATTGCCAATGCCATAAGATGGTCCATATTTTTGGCCTTTAGGCCTTCCTCTATCTCTCCATTAGAAAAGTCATCACAAAAATTATTTTACAATTTAACTTGGTCCAATACTCATTCTAAACTTACATAATGACAAACTCTATCCAGGCATGATATTTCATTTTCGCCTCTTGTATTCTTTCAACAGTCAAAGAAAGGGACAAATTCATGTAGGATAATGAAAGAATCAGAAGACATAATAATAAATGTAGTGTATTTCTTTAGTGAAATATAGATCCCCATATCAACAAAAAACATGTTAGTGTTATTTTGCATCGTTTCCTAGATTTTATTTCATGTGAAGCGAACATCATCTGCAAACTTACTTAGTACTCATCATCAAAGAATATGGTTCAATTAAGAGTCCAAGAAAGAGTTGCCTTGATGTAGAATGGTTAATGAGGTAAGAAAGAAAGAGCTGATGTTGACTTCTTCTGGCATTTTTTTTCCCCGACAAAACATATAAAAACTAAAAACCCTAAACAAAGTCATGTAACAAATACATAGTAGAATCGAGACCATATATCACTAGACTAAAGACGGAATCAACAACAAAAACATATAAATCAACTTTAGAAACATATTTGGCAAAAAAGAAAACAAATCAAGGTAAACTTAATTGAAAAAAAAGAGTAGAAAATTAAACCTATATTATACATGATTATACTTGCATAAAGAGAATACATAAAATTTAACCCAGAATTACAAAAAATGATTCCAAACACATGCACTGAATTTTTTTAAAAAAATAAACAATTAAAACTAAATACAAAGACAATACTTAAAGACTATCCCCCAAATCAATTTTTTTGGGAAGAAATTGTGGATTGCTCTGTCAAATAATGCTTTTGATGTAATCCCTAACCCTAAATCGAAGATGAAGAAGGATGGAGATGGACAGATAGAGATAGAGTAAGAGAGAGAGAGAGAGAGAGTGCCGAAGAACAAAATACCCATTTTCTATTTTTTTCCTAGCAAAATATATTATAAGGTTATTTTGGTAATTGGAAAACTTTAACTAACGGGATTTCAACTCCGTTAAAGTAAACTGTGGTCAAAGGTTAATAAGTGACTAAACTGAAACATGAGGATTAATAAGTGACACTAACCTTAAAAGTTGATCACTGTAATGCGTTACATGTGGTTTGCTCGAGTTAGCCCGGCTAATATTAATTTTTGCTTCTAAAAAGAAATGGTGCATTTATCATTTTGCCTCTTTTTCTTTGAAAATGATTGACGAAACTAAGGTAGAGAACCTATGTGGAGTTCATTAATTACTTAATTACCTTTTCCATACTTGCCTTGTTACTCTTTGGTAGAATTTCTTCGTTGTAAAAGGTGTATTACGTATTCTGAATTGAATCAATGAAATTAGTGGAGTTTCCGATATTTTTGTGTTGAAAATTGTAAATAATTTATAATTGTTTTTTTTATTTAATTGTTGAATAAGGAAAGATGAAAAAAGATTGGTAGGATACGATTAGGGCAAGTCTCTCTCTGTGTGGTGTCTGCAACGAATTGTTTCACGATGGATGAAGAACAAATGTTCCTACACCGGCTCAAGAATTTGAATATTGTAGGTTACAGCTTGACAGAAGACAATCTGAAATTTTCGCCCCATTTCCAAATGCTGAGTGAATATGAGAAGTATTTTTTCGAAGAAAATATGCTTGACGATATCGAGCATCCCAAAAGGTCTTTCTCTCTCTCTCTCTTTTTGCACGCTATAGCATTAATATTTTTGTCATCTAAATTCTTTCTTTTTTATTTTTTACTTTTTATTTTTAAAATCCAAGAACATGAGTCGATTTGGATGTGTAATACAACTTTTTGGAATTGTTATAGTGATGTATTGCAAGGCATGAATTTGGGTCATGTGATTCACTACAACTTCTCTGATTTGGAAAACCTCACCGGGAACTTCAGTGTCCAGAACTTGATACAAAATACTCGCTGTGGTAGGCTATTTCGTGCTAAAATTTCTGATAGTTTAGGAGATCGTGAAGTCACAATCAAAACGTGGGATCTGTTTTGGCGATTCAAAAACATTTATGGATGGTATCCGGACAAACTTTATGTAAGATGCTCCTGTTATTTTATTCGCTTTTGCGTTGTTTGATTTGGTTCATGTTTGCATCTGATGTTACATTTTACCTCAACTAATGATGAATATGTATCTTAGAACGAACTCATGTTATTGACCCATGGAGAAGTAAAATCAAATCCAAATTCAGTAGTGCATGACATGGTGGATGTACTGAAATCACATAAAAATTTGGCTAAAGTCATCGGATACTCATGTGATAAATATTTGGCAGTGGTATATGACTTATCATCAGTGCAATCTGTTCATTATGCAATCCCTTCTGGTATGTTATCTATTTACATATCGAGATTATATTTGAGTATGCATTTGTTATGTAGTAACATGTCTTATTGCACATATCTTAGATGACTTTGACTGGAACAGTCGAATGACGCTTGCACTGGAAATTGGATATCTTGTCAAGTTAATGCATGATAAAAAAATTGCACTTGGTAGTATCAACACCAAAAACATAATGATTGATAAGGTTTGAAGTTTCGACAGTGTTTGATGTTCGATCTATTTTTAATATTTGTGATTTGCTTTTTAATGCTTCCTTACATATGAAATGTAGGAGGGTAACTTTAAATTGTTTGAGATCGGTCTTCATGTTTGTGTTGGTGGTACACCTACTGAATCTATTGCAGATTATTTTATGGAGAGTTATGCATATTTTGATCCTGCTGGTCCTAGAGAAGGTATATTTTTTGAACATGGCAGTATGAATATATATTTTTTTCCTATTTCATGACGTAATATTTGGGTTTTTGTTGTGATAATAAAGTAATTTTTTTTTATGTAAAATAGATGTTTTTACTATAAAAGCAGACACTTTTGCATATGGCATTCTACTATTGGAGTTGATGACCAAGCAAGTTTATGACAGACATAACCCTGATGTTTGGACTTCTGATGTGTTATCTCCAAGAAAAGACACACTTGTGCATGTGTCTTTTGATGTTGATAAAGTAATTGGATCAGAAATTGCAAATCTAGCGGTCTCTTGTTTGCACGAGATGCCAGCTGAAAGATCAGAGATGAGTGAAATTGTTGATCTTCTTGGAAAATACTACGGGCATCTTCTAGATGGTGCAACAAAGAAACAGAAAAAGAGTGATTTATCCTCTTCTTGATGGGTGCATAGCTTAACAATTAGGTGTTTTTGTTATCTGTCCTAAGTTGTATGGGTATTACAAACTTATGCACAACATGACCTTTGCTTTTGTGTGTACAAAGTAAGTACTTTATGGATGAGTTATCTGTTATATTATGTTGCTTTTCTGTGTTAATTACTCTGCTGATCTTTCATACATGTGCTTCATTGAATTCCCCAAACGTGTTGCTTAGTAGTTTGCTCCTAGGTATGGTGTTTATACTCACTTTAAATGTGACATGTCTCTAATATAAATCGAATATAGAAAAGAGATTGATTATAAGTTTTCGATTAGTAGAAAAGGAATGCGCTAGTATATGTATAGTGGCTTGAATAAATTAAGTTGCAGGTGACTATCAAATTGATAAATTACTCATCATGTTATTTGACATTGATGCTAAGATTGCAAGTATTATGATAGATATTAAAGGTACAACTTTGAACATTGTATAATTGATGCCCATATCATGTTTAAATTATCATGTCTTCTGTGAGGTTTAGCAGTTGTCGAGAAACTATTGCATATAACAGTCGATTTGATCCGATTTTGAGTAGGTCTGATCTAGTTGTTGTATGCTGTTCTCGATTGATGTAAATTTAATATATGTAGTGTCTGTCTTAGAACTAACTCTAGTAGTTAAAGCTCTAACCAATATCTTGTGCTTTCACTTTCATTTAGGTAAAATGTACAATATACTAAAATAAAACTCAATACAGACTAATTTTTTTTAGTGGAAGTAGAGAAACTAATTTATACACTCAAACATGTAAACGTACATATTAAATGGATTGGGAACCAATTCGCATCTTTGGGTCCAATGGGCTAACCTTTTTGATCTATGAAATGTAGTTACACGTGTTTAAGAATTCATTCAGTGTGTATATTTGCCAGATGTACTTGCGTTAAGCAAATGTTAATTGTCCGACAATCGCATAAATAAATTTCATGTGCACGTTGGCCATCTCTTCTCTAAACTGGACATCCGACTTGTCGGATGCAAACTTCTTCCATATGCAAATACGAGGGTGGTTTTGTTATGCTAAATTGCTGCTGTTTTTATGTGTACATTTCACAAGGAACCCGTAGTGGTCCTAATGCCAGCATGATCGTCTATCTTATTTATATGCTGGTAGCACTAGATTAGCTCAATCTACGTATAGAGTGAGGGGACGGAAAGAAGTTCGTGAAATTACGAAGGGACTGTTACTCATAAATATGTATATATGTTGTAAAGAGATAACTCAAAATTATACCATTTTTTTTTTATACTTATAATACAAAAATCTTGACGATATTAAAGCTTAACTTCTTTTGTACAATATGAAGTTTATATTAAAATAGGGAAAGATAAAAATAAATATATTCTCATTTATTTTGTTTTGTAGGTGTGTAACAAGGACCATGAGATTGGAGTTGAACTACATAATACCATTTTCTTTGTTATAATACAAAAAACTTGTTTGCACGATATTAAATTTGGATTCCTTTGTACATTATAAAGTCTATGTTAAATTAAAAATATTTAAAAATAAATAGTAATCTAGTATATATTTTTTTGTTCGTGAGCAAGGATCACCAGATAAGAGTTGAAGTAAATAATAGTATCATATGTTATAACTTTTTTTTTTTTTTTTCTTGTTCCCTCCTTTATTTTTGAATGATTATTCTTGTACTTAAAATTCACAAATTCAATGAAAAAAAAAGAAGATGAATACAATAAATTTTGGTTATTGGGACATCTTTCAATCAATTAATTTAGAAAACATTGGACATGTGAAAACATACCTTCTTTCATGCTTAATTCTTATAGTTCAATCCAAGAGGAATAGATACAAAACTTAAAAGCTTAAATATGAAAATAAACATTTCAGTGCATTCAATCTAACCAAACTTAATAATGAAAGGCAAATGAGAAATTTTTTGATATGCATCTATGCCTTCTATTGATCAATTCTCGTGCGCAAAATGAAATAAATGTCAACCTAACCTATCGTTTAAGACCTATCACTATAAGAATGAAAATAGGAAAGAAGATGGTGAGAAGATTTGGTTTAAATAGATGACATATTTTGTTTTCAACTTATACATGGATGAACAAAAAAAATAGTTTGATAAGACAATTACAAAGTTATATTTACCTGTTACTTTCATTTATCCCATTATCTTTTTTCTTAGAATTCAAAAATTTTATAAGGCGTTATAAAATATTCAACTTCCTAAATCTAATATATATATACTTTTGATTGAAGTCATATTGTCAACCCTAAAACCAACTTCTCCACTAAGCAAAAAGATGGCCTGTATATTTGACCTTTTCCACATGAAAAAACAAGACACTCGCCGTACCCCCAAAGAAAACGATTTCTTACACACATCGCAAAGCCAAAACCAAACCCACTAATTAAAAAATTTATCATCTGTCCACCACGCCACCCCAAATGTTTCCCTTTTTTACTCATTAACACCTTTCTGGTCCCCCAACTTTTCAATTTCCACCCCCTGCCAAAAATCCTCATGTGAACACTTCCACTTAAGTCAACTGAACTATAATATCCAAATCCCGGTTACCTGCATTTCCTGTTGCCAGTCTTTTTTTTTTTTCCAAATATTTTCTTGCTTGAAAAGAAAAGCCATCCGTCACGAGTTCAAAAAAGAAACTCTAATTCGACGCCTAATTTTTGAAAGCGAGAACAAAACTAACCTACATTCAGTCAATAAGCACAATTTTTTTTTTTTTGATAATTAAATAAGCACAATTAATATACAAGGTTATCTCTTTTCTTTTTTTTTTCTTGTCATAATATCGCAAGTTAATCATTAATAACAATTGGTGACCCTCACGGTGACTTGCAACCACTTAGCTAAGCTATCAAATAAGAAAACGTGAAGATGCATAACATATTTCTATACTAAATATGCTATCGAAGTCTAATTTGTGAAAAGATCCACCAAGATTGACCGTTTCATGAGATTTACAATCTCTAAACTAAATTATTACATTAAAAAAAATATGCTCCGTCACATATGATTTTATATAAAAAAAAGCTTTCTCATACGCATATTTATTTGTAGTTTTCTTGTATCACAGACGACGGTATCTAAAATTTCTCGATAGCTGAAGAATAGTTAGAGTTCCTTTGTCAGCTGAAAAACGTAGATCTTATGTATTATTACTATCAAGAAGAGAACATGAAGTTATCTTAGTGTTCTTGAAAAATATTATTGTAATGAAAAAGCGACCTGTGCCTTCTTTTAATTTAGTTAGGATGATAGTGCAGGTAAGTCTTTATCTTCCCATAGAGGTAAAACTCACGTCCTCCTCTACTTTTGTACTTTTCTTTTAATTAATTAATAAAATTTTGAAGGAAAGTCTTTCTCCTTTTATCAAAAAGAAAATAAAAAAATTAGATGACAATATGATTGCTAAACGTGTAGAAAATTAGATGTGGTGTGTGAAAAAGTTGGGATATAATTGTTTCATCAAATTCTTTCGAAGCACTTCAACATAAATAAGGACTGTTATCATGTAAAAGATAGTAAATGGCTACCCTAAAAATAAATTACAATGATTTAAAATTATACATATCAATAAATCCAAATCCACATATTTTTTTTTATATTTAAAATCCACATATTTACACCAACTTCAATTTCCATCGTACCAATCAAAAAATCTCTCATATTTGCAGTGCCCACCCCAATTTTTCCCCTTTTTACTCCTTAACCCCTTTTTGATCCTCAACTCTTCAATTTCCACCCCTGCCAAAATCCACATGTGAAGTCAACTGAAATATAAATATCCAAATCCCCTTTACCTGCATTCCCTGTTGCCAGTCATGTTTTTTTTCTTCCAAATTTTTTCTTGCTCGAAAAGAAAAGCTATCAGTAAATATTCTAGTCCAAAACCTAACCTTTGAGAATGAGGACACGAAATTAACCCACAACAATTAATAATACATGTTCGTCTTTTTTTCTTGTCATAATATCATAAGCTAGTCATTAATGGCCTCATGTGAATTGCAGCCACTTAGCTAAGCGACCGAACAAAAAAAAGTGCCATGCATAATGCAATTCTATACAAAATTATGTTATTAAAGTAAAACTCGTGAATAGATTTACCAGAATTGATCGTTCTGTGATATTTACAATCTCTAAATTAAATTACCATATATGAAAAAATTGTGATCTACAATATATATTATATATATATATATTTATGTAATAAAGGTTTTCTCACACCCATATTTATCAAAAAGTAAACTTTTACACAGATTAAATTGCTAATTTAGCATGACTCAAGCTCTTAGTTGCCATAATTGCTAATTTAGTATGACTCAACCTCTTAGTTGCCATGAGACAACTACTTTGCCGAGAGAATTCTTCCCGTGCTATTTTTAAGGATAAAAAGAGTGTTGATAGCTTGGTTTTATTACCGATTTTTATCTCCTTTGTATGTAAAAAAAAAAAAAAATTACATTACCAAATCCAACATCACCTGAAAATTAATTAGGGCAAAAACTATTTTGGTCTATGAGGTTTGGTATAAAGTCCAAATTAGTCCCTGAGGTTTGCAAAAAGACCAAATAGGTCCCTCCCATTATCTATGACTTAATAGTCAAAGATTTGACTAAATAAAAAGACCTAAATGCCCTTGCTTTAGTAGTTAGAGATTTGGAGGGAAAGAAAAAAAAAAAAAGATTGAGACCATGCAGCAGACACAACTATTTAAACACTCAAGCTATTTTTTTTTCTTTTCTCACTTTCAATTCATGCTCTTTCTCACCAAAAAAAAAAAAAAAGAACAACAACAACAAATGTTGAATTTAGTATCGGGTAGCCACTAATTGTGGCTTTTAAAGTTTTAAATTTTGGATATATGTCCTCCAACTACAAATGTTGTCTGACTTTTAACTAACTTGAAAAATGTATTGAGGTGCAATATTAGACAATAGAATATATAACCTTATAAAAAATTAACTATAATTCACATGAAATGAATTCCTCGTCATTTGAAAACAAAAAAGAAAAAATAATAATAGACGAGGAATTCATTACATGTAAATTATTTTTTCACATTTAATATTTGTATTTTTTTCATCTATTATTATTTTTTCTTTTTTGTTTTCAAATGACAAAAAAAATGGCTTGGATGCTTAAATAGTTGTGCTTGTTGCATAGTCTCAAATTTTTTTTTTTTTCCTTATCTCCAAATCTCCAACCACTAAAGCAAGGGCATTTAAGTATTTTTATTTGATCAAATATTTGACTATTAAGTCATAAATAATTAGAGGGGCCTATTTGATATTTTTGTAAATCTTAGGGACTAGTTTAAATTTTATACCAAACCTCAGGGGCTAAAATAGTTTTTGCCCAAATTAATTAATCCAAACCTCGTTCACCGCCATTTCCAGTTCCCGGTCATCCTTCCTCCATTTTTTTTCTTGACTAAAAAGACAACCAATCTCTATAAGTATATTCATACATATTCGGCTTTATCATTTCAATTTGCATTCACTATTTTACACAGCGAGCTCATACACACACTCACACACATATATATAGAGACAAAATGCATCTGTATAATGCATGGCTGCCACCGCCGGTGGCGGAGGAGACGAAGAGGGAGAAAGAAGCATTCTCCGGAGTTGTGAAGGCCGTGAAGGAATCATACAAAGCAGATGATCCTGAATCGGTTTACTCTTCCCTCAAATGGGTCCCCATCGTTGACCTGTTCGTTCATTTCACTTAATTAATTTATTTAACTCACAAATTAGTGTTATTATTTATTTAGTAATTGTTTTTTTTTGGAATTAATTGTTATTATTATTATTGTTTTTGCTATTTGAGTTTGATCATGTAGTTTAATTGTAGCTCGTGGACTATTAATTTTGCAGTCTTAGTAATTTTAGTGTTGCTCGAATTTTTGTAGTTTGTGTTTTGGCTAAGTAAGGCTGACATACGAAGAAACTAATTATCTAATTTATAAGAATGTGGCTTGCTGCGCCTTATGCACGTGAGTTTTTCTTACCACGTAATTGTAAAGATATTAGGGCGTGGCAAAGTCTAACATGCAATTTTAGCAAAATATATAATTTTTCTTTGCCATTTACCCGTTCATTATTATTAGTTTAAGAGTGCATGAAGTTTAGATAATTAGACATTTAAGCAAGAAACAATTGATTTTAGCTTTAATTATAATTATTATTTGTTATGGTTAGTGGTCATTGGTAGTGTACTGATAAGGTTCTTTAGCTAGTGATTCTTATTGTGTATCGTCAAATGTGAGAGTTCTGTATTTATTCTGATAATGGCGAAGCTTAGGTGTGCACTTAGTTGTACTACTCTCATCATATCGTGGTTCTAGAGGATTGTTTCTTAAGGTTACTAGTTTCAGAACTCTCGAGTAAACTGAGTAAAATGTTACGACTATATTTGGGAAGTTCATTTGCTTTGATTGTCAGATATTCTAATGGAAAGTGTTGCAAGAACAAAATATCATTGTGGGAGTAACAAGGTTATGACAAATAATAGATTAGAACAAATATGAAGGGCAAAGCCCAGATACCCAAGGCTTTACCAAAAAGAAAAAAAAAAGAAACAAATATGACATCACACTATGAAATTGTGTAAAGAATGAAGCAACATGGACATATCCCTTGAAAAGTGGGATGGAATCAGGCAAATAATGCAAGACTAAACTTTTATCAGTCTAATGTTCTCGATCACGGAGTTGCATAATGCATTATTCATTTGTAATTATTGAACTGATGCACTCTTCTTTATGATCTATTTTTCCTTTCAGTTTCATTAAGGCAAAGAGTGAACTATTGTTGGGCGATGTGGCAGCACTTGTGGAAGTTGGGTTGGAGTTGTTTCGAATTGCGGAGAATAAACTTTATGCGCAGGTGCTACTTTTACATACACTGCTTTTGTTCATTTTGTTGGTACTTGTTTATATCTCAAATTACAGAACAGTTTGCTGAAACCAATGGTTGTGTTTTTGTTTTGTTAGGTTAGATGGGGAAATATACTGGTAAAAGTATTGAATAAATATCGGAAAAAGTTGTCCTTGAAAGTTCAATGGCGACCTTTATATGATACCTTGATCCACACACACTTTACAAGGTTAAACTCTCTCCCCATGTCTTTTTATATTTTGGTTCTTGGATACTTCATCTGCTTGGTATGCCATTTACATCATAGTCTATGCATTATTCTTATTATGACTTTTTTTTTTTGGGTCAAATCATTATGACTTAATATACTTACAAATTGAGATGCTAGCACGAAAGTTTTGGTGATTGCATTTTGTAATATATTTATTGTAATTTGAGCTTGGAATCAATAATATTTCTGTGCTAGAGAGTTCTGTTGCATATAGCTCTTGACATTTTCATCTTCAATTTGCTTTATTGATCTAATCAGCAGCTGAATGCCTAATAATGTGTACTTTTGAATCTGCTTCAGGAACACAGGCCCAGAAGGATGGAGATTGCGGCAACAACATTTTGAAACAGTTACTTCTCTTGTACGATCCTGCCGGAGGTTTTTCCCTCCAGGTTCTGCCTTGGAGATATGGACTGAGTTCAGGTAACCCTTCGAGGCCCTTGCAGTGTGAGAAGTTTCTATGATTGACACTAACATGTGAGATGTGGAAAAGGGTTATTGCTTCTTAGCTTTGGTCAAATTGTTAAACTTTGGATTTGAAAGTCATGATAGTGTGTCTAAGCTATATTGAGAAGTGATTTGGAGCAAACAGGATGAGGAAGCAACATATTGCGACATAATAGGGATTCTAACCATAGTTTATAATCTGGCATTTTTCAGTGGGTTAACATTCAAAGAATGTGCTTTCATTTTGGGAGGAGGGGATTCGGTGAGGAGGACTTATGACATTAAAATGGAAGGATCATGTCCTCTTCTGTGAGGGGAGGAGGAATATTGCTTTTGTTTTTCTTCGAAAAGCACAATTATTGCGACACATTAAAATACTATGGAGTACAAGGAATTTAGGCACTCACTAAGCTTCCTTTTCTTCTTCTTCACAAGTAATCAATTTTAAATGTGTGGCTTGGAGGCGTGGTCTCATACATAGAATGTCTTGGTAGAAACTACCAAAATAACCATTAATTATATTCTCCTTTGTGCGGGCAAAATAAGCAACAAAGACTCTTACTTTCATACTCACCAAGGAACACAGTAATCAAAGAACTAGTGGAGATTATTCATAGGCAACAACCTCTTTGTCTTGGGTTTAGTTCTTGTAATCCATGCCTTTGCCTTTTTTTGAAAAAGTTAATGTAGCTTACCAGTCTTCTGAAACCTTCTGTCTTCAACCTAGATCTTTCCCTTAATGCCTGACATCTATCCATTTCCTTTTTGCTGCCTCATGCATTCTCACTGCTTTTGCTTAATATGTGCCAAGGGAGGACCTCATAAAATTCCCTAATACATCTCTCATTCTCTCTGTTCTCTCTTTAATGGAGATTCAGCTTTCACTTGTTCTTTTTTTTTTGACTTCTCTTTACTCCTCTTTAATTTGCACCTGGTAACATGGATTATGTGGATTATCATGTTTTGCAAGCTCTTCGAAGGAACCAATTTATAGTTTGCTGCTTGTTGAGCTGTCTGATATTTTCATTATCAGTGAATGTTTTATATACTATTTTTACTTCGTTTACAGTCCATTATGTCAGACTCCAAATATGCATATAGAGATTCCATTTCAGCATTTTCAACTTATGTCTTTATTCTGTGAAATGAAATCAATTTGCAGATATCTGTTGGAGAACCCATGGCATAACTCATCTTTCGAAGGTTCTGGATTTGTTAGGCTCTTCCTTCCAACAAACCTGGACAACCGGGACTTCTTTTCACGGTTAGGAATGTTAGTGATTTCGAGAAGCTTTTCCCTATGATCTCTATAGTACTCCATGAGTAATTGATTTCTCTTGTCATGGCAGAGACTGGATTAAAGTATGTTTTGATCACTGGGATTCCATACCAAATAGTCAGTTTTGGAATAGCCAGTGGGCTTCTCTTACAGCTCGTGTGATTAAGAACTACAACTTCATGGATTGGGAGAGTTTTATTCCAGCGATCTTTAATAGATATCTGAATATGTTTGAGGTGAGTGTGTGTAGTATTATTAGAACACTTCACTTATGCAATGTTATATCTTTCTGTGTTGCTTCATGAAGGTATTTTATATTTTTATATCCTAGCCTGCTGTGCGATTTGACTGAGTAAACCATCACTTTTATATGGGCTGATGAACCATGTTTAGCCTGAGCTGGCAGAGACTGAACTTTGCAGAACGAGAGTTCATCTCTATTTGAAAGTTTCCTGTTAAACTTCTACAGGTCGTGAAAAATCTGTCTCAAGATTTTTTGGGCTTAATATCTCTTAAATAGCTTAAAGGGGTTGTGCTGCACTTCAATCATTTTTCACTTGTTTGTAATTTGGTTATATTTTTTTGAGGAGGAGAAATTTCATAGGAGGGTGGTTTATGTTACACACTAGGTTTTCATAAGTGTAACGGCTTTGGGAAAATATGAAATTCTTATAGGACAGATGGCAGTTTTGAATGCAATTAAATGAGTGGAAATATAATGCCAGTGAAGGCTTAGCCTACTTCTCCTTGGAATGCAGAGGAAACTATGAATTATGGCCGTGTGATAAAAATGATGTTGGTTAAATAGTCATGTTGGTGATTTGAGTTCTTTGTCTTGGCTTTATGCGTTTACCGTTCTCAGTCGAGTGACAAAAATAGAAAGAATCAAAATAAAAAAAAAGCGCATACACGGGAATGGGGCCCCAATACTTTGTCATTCATTTGGGGGGGGGGGGAGGGGAGACTAGCCCCTGGGTGAGAGGTGCATCTAACCCACCTACCCACTTATCAATCACGGTGTTCAACTGACTTGCACTGATGGACCCCTATTGTTCTCAGACGAGTGAACCTTCTCGGTCTTGTTGTGCTCTATGTTCCCTGAGGAAATTTCCGTTATATTGAGATTCCAGAGTCTAACCTCATGGTAACTGCAATAAATGGCGAGCCTCTACTCGTAGTTCTCAAGCTATAACTCTTAGAGGGCCTGTATGATCAACTTCCAAGTCCAAGAAGGTGAAAAATAATCATATACCATGCTCTTGAGGCCTTTAGAATGTGTCACAAGGGTACGGCAGACTGCCGACATGGCTTGTCCATTAGTTTTCTTTGCAGGAGGCATAATACTGGAAAAGTTGTATCTTCCTGTCCCAGGGTAAGGTCCCTAAAAGGATCATCTAACATTGAGTATCATTCTAGAGGGTGACATTGTCTGACAACAATGATATATATTTCTGCATATTTCAAATAGAAGTTGCCGGAAGAATGAAATATATCTTTTTTTGAGAAGTAGAAAAAAAAAATGAAGAGAAGAGAAGGAAAAATGAAATATTTTTATTTCAACTCTCTCTAGAAGAGAAGGAAAAATAATACGAAGTCAATAGCTACAATGCTATACAAGTCATTTCAATGTTTTCGTTCAAGTTGATTGGCTCATATCTTGCACTTGAGGACTCAGAGACTAATTTTGGTTGTCTTTGCTGCTTGGATGCACCATTACTTCAATAAATGTCAATAGAGAAGGTTTTGAAATATGTAATGTCTAATGGGAAAGATATAGGTTCTTAGGAGTAAGATGACTGACATGAGGCAGGATGAGCTTGAGATTTACTTCTCATTGTATCGCTTGATTCTGTAGTACTCTGGATTTGCACGGAAGATTCCCTGGCTGAGGCAGGAACCTCTGGAATATGCAATGATTTTACACATTTATTCTGAATTTGAGAAAGTATCAAGTTTGTCTCCCCGAGTTCAATTTGGTCCGTGTGTTAAATACGAGTCTTCATGCTTAGCAAAGTGGAATGTTTAGGCTCCCAACTGCGATTCATATGTATGAATTTAGGGCAGCCACTTGTGTGCCAAAAGTGTCAACTCGTAGTTTAAAAGGGACCAGGCTGGAATTTGGCCTTCTGTGTTTCATGTTGTAACTTTGGTACTTTGTGCACTCCTACAGGTTCCCGTGGCAAATGGGAGTGGGTTAAATCCATTTTCTGTGGATGTTCCTCGTAATACAAGATTCTTGTTTTCAAATAGAACAATGACTCCAGCAAAGGCCATTGCTAAAGCAATTGTGAGTTGTTGTTATTTGAACACAATACATGATACCCACGATAATCTATTCTAATACTTCTCATGTGTTTTTGTGACTATTTTTACTGCTAATGCAGGTTTATCTATTAAAACCTGGTGGTTCAGCACAACAACACTTGGAGAAATTGGTCAACCTTTTAGAACAGTTTGTTTTCTACAAAATTAGTGCTAGTCTGGTTCCAATTAATGTGGTTTTAGATCAATAATTTTTAGTAACCTTCTTCTTATGTTTTCTTTTAGATATTACCATCCTTCTAATGGTGGTCGATGGACTTATTCATTAGAAAGGTTCTTGTTCCACTTGGTAAACATCTTCCAGAGACGCCTACAGAAAGAGCAACTGTAAGATTCCTCTATTCAAGATAATTTTAACTGTATTTAATATAATTAATAATGCCTTTCTGACTGAGGAACTGTTGATTCAGGAGCAAAGATAACACTAAGCAGTTTGAACATTTCCTAGAACAAAGTGACAGGGCCTCTTTTGTTAATTGTATCCTCAAGTTGATTGACCGTGGTCAATATAGCAAAAATGAGCATCTCTCAGAAACAGTGGCAACGGCAACTTCAATTTTGTCATATGTGGAACCATCTTTGGTTCTACCATTTTTAGCCTTTAGGTTCAACATGGCCTTGGAGACGGTAAGTGTTATCATGGATTATTTGATCAGGAGTGTAAAAATATTCTTGTAAGAATTACTTTTCCCATTAAACATTCCTGTTTCATCTAACCAAAGCATTTTAAATGGATAGGATTATCTTGCAAAAGGTAGTGCAATCAGATTCTGCCAATTGCTTCTTCTATTTTATTAACTTTCAATTCTTGGATCAGATGACAGCTACCCATCAATTGAAGAGTGCTGTGACATCTGTAGCATTTTCTGGGCGATCCTTATTTCTCACAACTTTGTTCACTTCGTCTACAAATTTTGATGATGCTGGTGGCACCAATTCGTTTGGTGATCTTCTTATGATTTCTTTATCCAATGCATTACTCGGAATGGATGCCAATGATCCACCTAAAACCCTGGCAACCATGCAACTCATTGGTTCTTTATTTTCCAACGTAAGGCTCTAGTATCTCAACAAATGTCAGCAGCTGTATCCATGATTTATTGAGAGGATTTTGCTCATTTGTGTTTTCCTTGCAGATGGCTATTTTGGAAGATAATATGGATGGGTTACCCCTCATGTCAGGATTTAGCTTTTCTGAGTGGCTTGATGAGTTCTTTTGCCGCCTATTTTCTTTACTTCAACATTTGGAACCTACCAGTGTTGTGTAAGCAAAATTATTCAGATGCTTCGTCCCATTGTAATCTTGCAATCGTAATTACATAATACACACATATAAATGTATACTCAGGCACGTGGGGGGAATTATGATCTTACTAGCTTTTGTTACTCACTTAAAGAATGAAATAATCCATAATTTGCATTGCAGGAATGAAGGAGTCCATTCGCACGCAACTTCTGGAACTTTCCTTGTTGAGGATGGTCCTTACTACTTTTGCATGCTGGAGATCTTGCTTGGTCGACTTTCAACATCTCTTTATAAGCAGGTGTTGTATCTTCACTCTGATAATGACACAGTTACTTTAGGAGGTAATCAAATTAATGTAAACTTCATGGATCATTCAACAGGCTCTGAAAAAGATTTCCAAATTTGTTAGAACGAATATTCTTCCTGGAGCAATTGCTGAGGTTGGACTACTTTGTTGTGCTTGTCTTTATTCAAACCCTGATGAGGCTGTTGGTCACCTTGTTGAGCCACTTTTAGAATCTGTTATATCCTCTTTGAAAGGGACGCCTGTGACAGGTTTCGGGGGAAGAGGAAGTTTTGATTTCTCAGTTTCGAGCAAGGTTTTCTCATCTCTAAAGAGTGTTGGTACTTAATTTCTTTAAGTTATTCCTGCTTATTGTGGTGATCGATCTTGTAATTCTTTCAGGCAAAACCCACACTTTCTCCAGCTCTTGAAACAGCAGTTGAGTATCAGTTGAAAGTATTATCAGTTGCAATCAGTTATGGAGGGCCTGCGCTTCTTCGTTGCAAGGATGCATTTAAAGAAGCCATTTTTTCGGCTTTTGATTCTCCGTCTTGGAAGGTTCCCTGTTACTGCTCTATATTTGATGTTTTTTTTTATTATCCGTCTAACATTTATCAGCCTGGTCCAATAGCTACCTAGGAAGTTGAATTGTTACACCAGTTTGATGCTGGTATTCTCCATCTTGGATGTTCTTTCCATATAGACTAGGAGCTCTAAATCAAAAGTTTCTTGACCATTCTTACCCCTCATATTGAAATCTTCTGCACTGGAGAATGCTCCAAGTAGAAAGTAAAATTTAAGGTCTATTTGCATTCATTCCGGGTTTGAATACTTTCTTAGTAGTATATCAAGATACATGAAATTCTCATATAAGGAACAGAAGAAGATATGATTTTTAATTACTATAAAGGGAAAATTGCACAAATGGTCCCTATTATTTCTCTCAAATTTTAAATTCGTCCCCGTTGTTAAAAATTAGTCAATTAGTCTCTATTGTTTCCCAAAAATTTCAAATTCATCCTTATTGTTCAAAATTAACCAATTTAGTCCCTATTGGTTTCCTAAAAATTTCAATTTAGTCATACTTTTTTTAAACATTGAGGACTAATTTGAATTTTATATGAAAACAATAGAGACTAAATTGATTTTTTTGGGAAACAATAGGGACTAAATTGGCTAATTTTGAACAACCGGGGATGAATTTGAATTTTTTTAGAAAACAATAGGAACTAAATTGGTTAACAATAGGGACGAATTTGAAATTTTGGGGAAACGATAAGGACCATTTGCACCATTTTCCCTTACTATAAACATCTGCACCTATACACCGGATTAGTTTACATGATTTCATATGTTTATATTCTACGTCTTAATATTTATTGAAGATTTCGCCTGATATGGATCTGTGATTATTGAAGGGAAAATGTTAAATTATAAAATCAATTCATTAGATTTTTTTGCTTAAAGTTCATGACACTTGTATTTTGATGATTGACTAAAATTTGACAGGTCAATGGGGCTGGTGATCATCTTCTCCGATCTCTCCTCGGAACCTTGGTTCTATATTATCCCATTGACCAGTACAAGTATGTCCAACTCATTTAGTATTTTGATGATTAATGTGAACAAATCGTGCTGTTTTGTCATGTGTGTATTCCTGTGGTTGAGTGCTCTTTCCTCATGGAATATGAATGAAATTCCTGGCTTTGCAGATGCGTTCTGCGTCATTCTGCTGGTGGTTCATTAGAGGAATGGATCAGTACGAAAGATTTTACAAATGATGAAAAGTTGATAGGCCCTAGATGGCATGTTCCTTCTGACGAAGAAGTTCAGTTTGCAAATGGACTCTTAAATTTGCATTTTGAATCTGCTTTAGATGAGCTTCAGAGAATATGCAAATCTAAAGTCCATTCGGATCCAGGTAATATCTATAGTTTATCTTTCTGATTTTGACCATTTTTCATATCCGGAATAGTGCGAAAAGAAAAAAAAAATTGGTATCGAATATGAAATGGTAACTAGTATGTGCATTTCCTATCAAAGCCCTTGAACTAACTTCTTTTCACTTTCAGCAATTCATGGAAGAATGAATCGGTAAAAAACTTATGACTGCACCAGTTACAAGAAAAGACCCTGCACACTTGAAAGATAGCCCATAAAGTCAATTAGAATATCTTACTTTTTATGGGGTTGGTATAGTAATTGCTGCTTGAGTTATATCATGTATAGAGATATTAGATTTACGTTCCTTCCGTCCTTCTAGTATATCATTATAATTTGTGGTGATAAAAATTCTGAGGAGAGAAGTTGATATTTATTACAATCACGTATGCATTTTATGCTATTCGGAAGAAATGGAGTGGGTTTTTATATTTACATTACTAACCTCCATCTACTTAAGCAATACTGAAGGCCGACAATGGTAAATTATTGTGTTCCAGGGGTTGAGAAAGAGCACTTGAAAGTGACTCTATTGCGGATTGATTCTTCATTACAAGGGGTTTTATCATGTTTGCCCGACTTCAGCCCGTCCTTTTCGAATGGGATGGTTGAAGATCCAGGCCATATATCATTCTTAATTGCTGGAGCAACAGGTTCACGTGTTGGCAGCACGGAATTGCGACAGAAAGCTGCTGATGTTATCCATGCGACTTGCCAGTAATTCTCTCACTCTATCTTGCTCTCAATCCCAACTTTTATGAATAATGCTTTCTGAATCATCATCATGTTGCATTCTTGACCAGATACTTATTGGAGGAAAAATCCGATGACAGCATTTTGTTGTTACTTGTCATACGTATAATGGATGCTTTAGGAAACTATGGTAATGGATACTTCATGCAGTTATCTGCTTTCTCATGTTGTAGTACTTTTTGTTTCATATGGTTTTTTTAGTGGCTGATAATCTTTTATCTCATATTCGTCCCTTTCATCTGAACTGCAGGAAGTGCAGAATATGACGAGTGGTTAAATCACAGGCAGGCCTGGAAGCTGGAATCTGCCGCCACAGTAGAGCCTCCAGTTAATTATATTGTGCCTTCTCACTCTAAAGGGAAAAAAAGGTGAGATTTACTTTTCTTCTTTTATCTTATCCAAAAGGCTGAATAAAATATGAAGCATTTAATTTCTGACTTATTCGTACAGGCCTCGATGGGCACTTGTTGACAAAGCATATATGCATAATACTTGGAGAGCATCGCAGGCATCATATCATCGCTTCCGTACAAGTCGCAATATATCTCCGCCAGACAGTGTTACTGTTTTAATGAATGATCTTCTCAATCTCTCTTTGCATAGCTACGAAACAGTTCGCAGGTCAGTCCTTGCAAATCTGGGATCATAAGTTCTGATAATGCTCTTTTTTGGTGATTTTAGGGGTAACTTGGTCAGAGATATAGTAGAGTACTTTATGCACTTTTCTAGCTAGTATATATTCTCTCATACTCTAGTACTTGTCACTGGAAACAAAAGAAGAAGACAAGTGTCTTGCAGATATTGTTTCATCATTTTATTTTTCTGGTACTGAAAATTTAATGAACGGCTACTATTGGCTTTCTGTCTCTCGGTGAGCGTGAACATTGTTCACTTAATAATGCAATTAAGACTCTATTCTTCAGGAAAGTTGTGATGACAATGTACCTTAGGTTTTTAATGACTTTAGACATGGTTTGGTTTTCATTTATTTTGTTTCATTGGCTGAGTTGAAAGCTTCAGAAATTGGATGTGATTTATCTTGTAGATTATAAGGGAACATAGGGATTCTAGATGTTAAAGTGACTTCTATTCGAGAGGTCATAAATTCCAGTGTATATGGTGCTACATGCATTGTGTTCTTTAATAATGTTTTGATTGTTCTTTTAATGTGAGTGGCCCTAAATGTATGAGAACCTTTGAACATCTTGTTTAAAGGAAGAAAAATACCCCTTTGACTTCTAGTTTTAAGTCTTGTCATTTCTGATTTTTCATTTTCTGGTATGTCCTCAGACTCGCAGGGAAGTCTCTTCTGAAAATGATCAAGAGATGGCCGTCTACAACTTCAAACTGTGTGCTCAATCTTGCTGAAAACTTAAGGAATCCCGATTCACCAGAATATGCGGTTTTAGGATCTTGTGCAGTCCTTTCAGCACAAACTGTTCTCAGGCGTTTGACCACGGTAATTAATCCTGAATAGTTCTTATCCTTGTATCGAACTTTAGGAAGTGAGTTTTTGCTAACTAGTTTGTCATCTATATATCCAGGATAGAAAGGCACTTTCTTCATTTCTTCTTGGAATTCTTTCCAGGTAACATGACAGTAACTTTTCTCACTGCTTGGGTTTAGCTTGAGATTTTTCTTGTTTCCTTTCAAACGTATGGGTGATGTGAGGTCTCATGGTATATCTTATGTGTTATTTGTCAAAGCTCTCATCATGAAACGCTCAAAGCTCAGAAAGCCATCAATGAGGTGGGATTACAATTTCATCTTTTCATTGCTAATATTGTTGATTATCTGTCTATTCATACATATAATTCTGTGAATGTCAACAGCTTTTTGTGAAGTACAATATTTACTTTGGGGGGATATCAAGCAGCATTTTCCACTCCCCAGGCAGTCATTCTTATGCAACTGAATTTTCAGCTTTGGTCTCTGCTATCAGTTCTATGAGCTTTGAAGGCTCCAACTTGCATTGGAGGTGAGGATTCTCACTTTTTAATCATTCCAATGCTCCTAAACTTACAAGTAGATTAATTAATTAATTAATTTATTTATTTTAAGTTTATGAGATGTGATACGTCGCTTGCTGACTGACAAGCATCAATCTTTAAGCACATGGACAGCAAGCCTCATCCTAGATGTCCATCTATAAATTTGATTGCTCCTCTGTCTTTAGAACTTCATGATTAATTCCTTTTGACTTCAGATAGAGTTAAAATTGGCTTGATTTTCTTCCCATTTTTGCAGGTATAATCTCATGGCTAATAGAGTTCTCCTGTTGTTGGCTATGGCGTCTAGAAGTGACCCCCTTTCATCGCCACAAATTCTGAGTGAAACTGCTGGTCAGTAATTAATTCAACATATAAGTCTTTTGGCAAATCTTTTCACCTGCTGAAGTTCTCTCCATTAATTATTCTTTTGTGCTCCCAATAGCTACTACTTGAGAAAATAGCTTCTATTCTTCTTAGCTTATTGTGAGATGATATTCATATTTTGCCAGGTCATTTCTTAAAGAACTTAAAAAGTCAACTTCCACAGACAAGAATACTTGCTATCTCTGCTCTAAATACGCTGTTGAAAGAATCGCCTTACAGGCTTTCTGCTGAGGACCGGTCCATCTCTCATGGAGATTTGCAGAGAATTAATGGGTCATCCCTCGAAGGAGCATTGACTAATATTTTTCAAGAAGACGGGTTTTTCAGTGAGACATTGAATAGTCTCTCACATGTTCACATTGTCACTGATTCAGATGCAGCATCTTCCAGAGGAAATCATGGAAACTCTTCCTTTCAGAGCTTTGCAGACAAGTCAATAACTCGTTTCTATTTTGACTTTTCTGCTTCATGGCCACGTACTCCTAGTTGGATATCATTATTTGGAAGTGACACTTTCTACTCCAATTTTGCTCGAATTTTCAAAAGGTTGATTCAAGAATGTGGCATGCCTGTTTTACTAGCTCTAAGAAATGCATTAGAGGAGTTTGTAAGTGCTAAAGAGAGGTCTAAACAGTGTGTTGCTGCTGAGGCACTGGCTGGAGTTCTGCATTCTGATGTCCAAGGTGTATCAGAGGCATGGGACAGCTGGATAATGTCCCAATTAGAGAATATTATTCTTGCGCCATTTGTGGAATCTATTCCTGAGTGGACAGCTTGTATTCGTTATGCAGTGACAGGAAAGGGAAAATATGGAACAAGGCTTCCTCTTCTGAGACAAAAAGTCATGGATTGTCTAATGAAGTCTTTACCGCAAACAGTTACAACTACTGTAGTTGCCAAGCGCTATATTTTTCTTTCAGCTGCACTGATCGAGATCTCCCCACAGAAAATGGCAGTAGCTGAAATACAACTTCATAGTAGACTTCTGGAGGAGCTGCTGAGTAACATGAGCCATTCATCAGCTCAAGTAAGTATAAACTTGATCTTCAAATCAATTGATTGCCAATCTTATTTTGGGCTCTGTTTGTCAAGTTAGGCTTAGTAATATTAGAAGCAGAAAAAATTAAATAAATCAGACTAAGATTGTTTCTTTGGTCAGTCTGCATATTATCTTCGTTCAAGTCATGGTTTTTTAGTTTGGAATATCTATTTCTTTGACAACCAATATGCTGTTTCTTGGGTCATGTCAGTTGTCTTCAACAAATGCTAAAATCCCGACTGATTTAGACTTCTTTCCCTAACAATGTTGGTGAATCTTTGTGCCTGTGTATCTTTGCTGCTGCTTAATGTACACACACTTTCACACACGCACACACACAGAGAAATATAGTGAACTTGGCTGACAATCACGATCTTATGGTTCTAAGTCAGACCCTTATCTATTTATATCTTTTGTTGACTCCCTACTTCCGAATTTTACTTCTTATTCTTCCCCAAATCTCTAAGGTACGCCTTTTTCTGTCTATAACTGGTCATGGTGTTTTCTTGCATTATGCATATAGATAAAAACTTCCCTTGGGTGCTGAGTTGTAGGTTTTTTTTGGAAAACTTGCTCATGAGAGCACGATGTCTCTGATCTGCTTGTACTTTGTCTAAAAGGGCATGTTATCTGAATGTTTTGGTGAAATGTAAGAGTGCAATATAATTATTGTCTTTGGTTTTAGGTTTCGATCAAAGAGATAATATCCTTGTAGGTTTTAGGTTACTCAGTATAGCTGCATGCATGAACCACTCAACTCAGTCATGGAATTCCTTAGATTATTGAGTTCTTGGTCAAAAGGATAATGCGTTACATCAGTCCCGGGGACTTTGGTCAATATTTTTTACCCTTTTTACTTGTTATCGTAAGATATATGTTGCTTGTTTGTCACAAGTTAATGTGTGTCTTAACTGAATCAGGTGAGGGAATCAATCGGCGTCCTCCTGTCTGTGTTGTGCTCGAATATTCGGCTTCATTCATCCTTCACTAATAGTCATTCACAGGAAGGAGGAATGATTGATGTGGAGAAGAAACTTGGAGAAGGATCTTGGGATCAGTACCTTACACAACGTGCCTCTGAACTTGTGGTCAACATCCAAAACAGTAGTCAGTCTGACACTATGGATATCCCAACAGATAAGGTCAAGGAGAATGGTATATCAAGTGACCATTCTCACGATGATGTCAAATGGATGGAGACGGTATACTTCTGTTTCTGCTAAAGAACTGAATTAGAGATTGTGGTCTTACAGCCGTCTAATTATTGACTCTCTTTTCTGTTGGTTTGGTAGTTATTCCATTTCATCATCTCGTCTTTGAAGTCTGGAAGATCATCAGCTTTGCCCGATGTTATCATTGGTCTTCTTTACCCCGTGATCTCCTTGAAGGTTTGTCAGTAGTGATTCCGTCATATTTGGTACATGGAAGTTTCCTATTGGAAATTAAGTACCTGAAAATTTTCCAAGAGTTTAAAATTAAAAAATTTCTGGAGATCAAAATATATGCATTATGCATTTTACATTATCTTTCAGACCGAAAATTATCTTTTTCTTTCCAAATAATTGAAAGCTCCTTAAGTTGCTGCAAAGTTTTCCACAATAGGTTTGATCTCCAGTTCTTATCTAATTGAGCCAACTATTATCACTGTTATCGTCACGGCTAGAGGAGCAGTCGTTTAAGATGGAATATTGTCGTTTGATTTAATGCACTATGCTTTACTATAAGAAGCTTTTGTTTTCTGCTTCAACTCTGATAGTTGCTTGGATGTTTCTAGCAAGTAGACAGGAGCAATATTTCCCCAGATAATGAATGTGAAATTGGATGTGTGTAGTATCGAGGAAACTCTTTAAAGAAAAATTGGGGAAACTAATGTCTTGCATTTTTTGGGGACGCTATTACACTCATTATCCAAGTATCTGAGTAAGTTGCATACAATGCTCCCCTGTTTATGCAATATTGTTGAATTTCTGCAGGAAACATCAAACAAAGATCTGTCAACTCTGGCCAAGGCAGCTTTTGAATTGCTAAAATGGAGGATTTTCTCAGAAACTCATCTTCAGAAAGCAGTGTCAGTTATTCTGTCTTCAGCCAATGACCCCAATTGGCGAACTAGATCTGCGACTTTGACATTTTTGCGTACTTTCATGTACAGGTATGGCCTGTTTTCATGTATGCTTGGGCTTTATTCTATTATTTTGTCATGTTACAAGGCTAGCTATTACTTGAAATGGCTAAGGACGTGGAACTTCAGATTCTCTATACTGTACTTCTGTGCAGATCGAGTGTATTTCACTTTTTTCATGGGCATTTTGTCATCTTCATCTTCATCTTCACTTTTATGATGTAAATGATGCCGTAGTTTTAGTTTCTAGTTGCTATGCTTAATAATGCAGAAGCAAACATGTGATATCTTGAAGTAATGCGATGCATTATTTCCTGGAACAGGCATGTATTCATCCTCTCTAATGCAGAGAAGGAACAAATCTGGCAAACTGTTGAAGGGCTGCTGGGGGATAGTCAAATTGAGGCAAGTTTCTGGCTTGCATTTCTTACCGGATATTTATGTAAAATAGTAAACACAATAGTCGGCCACATGTATATCAAGTTCAGAGATTCTTTATTCATGTCAGCTATCCTTTTTGCTTTCTGAAAAGAAGTTTCAAAATTTGTTTGCTCGAAAGAAGTAAACTATTGCAGTGAATTGTGAAAGTAAGAGGACCCCTGCTTCATGTGCTAACCTCTTAAAAGTTTCTGCAATGAGATATTGCACGATTTAAATCCCTCCATAATATTCAAACACCTTCACCCCCCGCCCCCCTCCTAAATAAAATAAAATAAAACAAAAGAGAATAAAGAAAGACATAAGCATTTATGCCAAGAGGAAAAATGTTCAAGATGTCTCATGCATTGATGTTTCAGTGCTAATAGGCTGAATTCATTCATTGTTCAACGGGTGTCTCATGCCTAGTCAGAAATACTCCCTCTGTTGCTAATGGCATACTTGTTTAATTGTTTGCTGACTTGATCATATTTTTCGTTTTCTTTCCCACCTAATAGTAGCCTGTTGGATTTGATTAAATTCCTTATTTACCTGTGCTAGTGTTTTCTTTCTTCATGTGTGGGGCAAACTTTTTTTGGATATAAATTTATTGCTCTTTATCGAGGAAAAGCCTCCTTGCACAATGCGAGCTCTGGAACCTTTAAACTTGATCAACATTTTTGGTCAGGTAAGGGAGCATGCTGCGGCAGTTTTAGCTAGCTTAATGAAGGGTGATAATGGAGGTCTGGCTGAAGACTTCTGCCGTAGAGCTTATAGAGAAGCAAATATTATTCAGGAGAAGAGAAGACAAAGGTCCTATATTATGGCTTTTATTTATTTTTATTTATTTATTTCTCTGTTTCCTTCATAATTTAGTTATAATTACTGCAAATGCATCAAATATCATCGGTTTTTACTTCCATGCGCATACATTTACCTGTCTTACAAACCAGATATATGAATTGGAAACAAAGAAAAAAAAAAAAATGCAATCGTGTGAAACCATAAATTATGTAGCGGTAGTGTCTGAGACTTGATGAAATATGCCTAATTAATTACCTAAATCTGCTACAGAGGCATGCGAACTGGGCTATCTGCTGCAGCCATACATGGTCCTATATTGGCTTTGGCAGCTTGTGTATTGTCTGTTCCTTATGATATGCCAAGGTATGTCCAATCCTGACATTCGCGTTATTACACTGTCATCTTCTACTGCCTCTTTCCCTTCCCTCTTCTTTTACTCTCTCTATTCCTTGAGAAATCCTGGCCAAAGTTGCATCAAAGCAATGCTTATGAAATTACATCGACTTGTGTTGTATATATTTTCTCTGTTCTCCACTAAATAATCTTCTTTCAGCTGGTTGCCCGGGCATGTCACTTTACTGGCTCAGTTTGTTTCGGAGCCATCGCCTGTGAAATCTACAGTCACAAAAGCAGTTGCTGAGTTCCGGCGCACGCATGCAGACACATGGAATATTCAAAAAGAATCTTTTACTGAAGAGCAACTTGAGGTACGTAATCTAAGTAATGTTTCCTTATAGAGTAATCATGATACGGAGGAACTACTTTAACAAATAACAAAATTGTCCTTGAATTCATGCAGGTTCTTGCTGATACATCTTCTTCATCATCGTATTTTGCTTGATGTATACTATTTTATGCGCAGGAGATCATATAGATCGAATAGATATACAAGATAGATGTAGTTGTGTATGTTATGAATAAAGAACCATTACCCATTACGAGCTTATTGATAAATAATATTTTCGTTGCCCAGACGAATTATTCTTGAATATTATGAATATGCTTTCTCTTCATGTATGGTTGTTATTATCATCCTTTAAACTATTGGGTTCATCAGATCTTCAGATTGCAAATCCCATAATACACAGTCTGAATTGAAAATCGTAGATCCCTCTCTTGTATGCTTTCCACCTTCTGAGTCCTCACCACTTTCATCTTCAAGCTTCGCGTGCAACCTCACTTGCTGATCACCTGCCGTGCAAGTGCTTCCTGTACAAATACTTTGGTTCCATGGAGATCCATCTTCCTCATTGCCAAGAGATGAGAGGCCATAGTGAAATCCAGAATCAGATGCTGGAAAAGCTACTGAAAAGTTTGCAGATATTGCTCCGGTTGAGTCCCACGTCTTTGTCGGCATCATTTCAGGTTCCTTTATAGCGCTTGATAAACCGCGTTTGATCTTTTCTATGGTTTCATCCTTATCCTCGTTTTTCACACAAGAAGATGGAGTAGTGTTGATTGGTGGTGATGCAGTGAACTGCTGCGGCTGAAGGCCGATGCGCCTCTTGGTAAGGAGATGGAGCATCTCATCTTTGAAACACCCTAATGCTGCTTCAGCCAAGTGAGGCACCTGTGGTGGGGCTAGGGTGGTGGCTATCTCAGTAATGAGGTGAGAGAAGGGTTTGTGAGTAACTGGATCAATTCCCATGCCTGAAAGCTTCTTCTTCAGCTTGGTGTTCCAATGATTCTTCACATCATTGTCAGTGCGTCCAGGTAGCTGAGCAGCAATCACAGACCACCTGCCATGGAGATAAACATCGTGTTTCATAAACAAATGAGCGCGATAAAAGATAGTGTGTACTTGTAAAGGGGAAATGAAACAATGTTCTCTATAATCTGCACATAAATGTTGGCTTGGCAGAAGCACACCGGTTTCCCAGAACTGAATGAAGAGTCACAATGGTCTGTTCTTCTGCTTCTGAGAATTGGCCGTGCTTCAGATCAGGGCGGAGATAATTAGTCCAACGCAGCCTGCAGCTCTTTCCGCATCTCTGCAGACCTGAACAAGGAGGCGTAGTATTAGATTAGTTTCGTTTACCAGATCGCCAACAACACAACGTAATGATCAGAAGGAAGCAGAAACCAGCATGTTTGGGGATGAGACGCCAGTTGCGCGTCCCGTGTTGAGCAATATAGGATGAAAGCTTGTGATCTTCTTCAGGCGTCCATTGCCCCCTCTTCACATTGTCCTTCTCACAGCATGGAATGCGTCCCATGTCTTGCTAGCTAATCAACTCAGTTTACGAAATTCTACTGAATAATATTGCAGGCTTTCAGCAACGAGTCTGGAAAAGAGTAAAGAGTGTGTAATAATATGCTTATAAGTTATAAATTGCAGAAATGTCGTATGCAGTTCTTTTAAATTCGCGTAACAAAATTAACCAAAAAACATTAAATTAACTTGAGTTTGCTTTGTTTTTCTGCATTTAGTAGTATGATGGAAGGTATAATAAATAAGGGAATGGTTATATAGGAAAATGACAAGAGTTGCATGGTGAAGAATACATGCCATCAAAGTTGCATGATTTGATTAAAGAATTCAACGCTGTTGAGCGTGTGATGACATTGGCCGGTAGCTCACCCACAAAGCGCCCAGTCAACTCTCTCTCTCTCTCTCTCTCTCTCTCTCGTGGGCGCGCGAGCGTGCATGCTCTCTCTTTCTCTCTCTATGGTTTGACTAAGATGGGGTTTTAAGCATGGAGTTGGGTGGGTTTCTGAAATGCTCACACGAAACTGGTTCTACCTCTTGGGGGTACATAGTCGATCTTAGCGAAAGTTAAGGTTCTTGCACGAGTGTGTTGGAGAGGGGGGTCGAGTTGGTCTCACGTTTCTTGCAAAAACAAACAATCTTCACAACACTGTCTTTTTCTTGGGTTTTTTTGTTGGATTTTTAAACAATGCATTTTTTATTGCATTACAAAGCTTTCCTGCAAGAGTGGCTGGTTTTCTGTTGCTTCTCATCATGGGGACTATTTGGCTCCGTACAAGTAGTAACAGGTCGCTAGTTTTTTAACCACTTTTACAGACAAGTTTTATGCATGGGGAATTGGTCTCTTGTGCGGTAGCCGGATGTGAAACAATGTCGTGATGTGGGATCTATATGCACCCTCACAATAGATGTTACAATGATTTGTGCATATAATTTGATTTGCTAACTAGATTGATTTAATAAGTTTTATTTTTATTCTATGAAAACTATGGATAACTTCGATTTAATTGCGTATCACGATGCTAATTGAAACGGAAAAAAAAAAAAAACTTTTATATGACCATGGATGGATCAACATATAGCAAAAATTTATATGTATAATATATTTGAACCCTCACATTTGCTTAGAACAACTTTCAAATAATTATTTTATGCTTTTAAATTAACACACTTAGAGTCTTTGATTATACCTCACCGAAATCTAATATTGTTGGATCTAGAGTATTAGTGTCCTCGGTATTAGGATCGGTATAATTTTGCTTGTTAGCAGTAAAATCAAGCTTGGCAATAACCCTTAATTGCAATCAATCTCTCTTCTTTTTTTTTTTAAAATAGACTTTTTAAATCAATCTGTTTTTTTTTTTTTTTTTTCTTGCCAATTTAGGATGACAAAATCTACAAATACACACATATGCGAAGGTCTAATGTGCTGGGACACATTAATATTATTTAGGTATTCTCAAGTAGGTCAATTGGGCTTTATATTAATTATTCATAATCCATGAAAAATTATGCACATTTTCAAGTTTCGTTTCTTTTCTTCTTTTGACATCTCATACTTGAAGGACACAATCTCAAGTTATTCATTAATGTTTGCCATTTTTACGATGTAATCTTTAGATCATTAATGTAGGAGGATTAAAGTAAATCTTTTCGTTCACAATGTACCATGACCATATATATATAGTTAGCAATGGTGAGAAGATTTTTGGGCCTCATGATGGTGCTCTATCTTCGGGTTTTATGGAAGCATCTCCAAATCTTATTATTATTATTATTGTTGTTGTTGTTGTTGTAGTTATTATTATTATGTTTTCAAAATAGAAAACACTCTTAGAAAATACTTCAAAGACTTGGCAGGGTTTAGACCTCAAGACACATTACTTCGTTTAGAAGAGATATGATCCAATTTAGTTAAATTTAACACTCATAACTTACCTCAAACCAAAGACCTAAACAAGTCTCGAGTCCATAGCCCAAACCAACTAGGATGTCAAAATTTTGAAATATTTTTTCTTATGGAAAAGCACTTCAATCCATCAAACAAATTGATTCGGATCATACATGTGGAATGGATGGGGTGCAGCCCCACACTAATCCGGATTAGTCGGTGTTGACGGACTGAATATCTTTCCTTTCATATGATCTTAGTAATGGAATTATTATCAATAGTCAGTCTTTGACTTAAATAAAAATATTGCATGTAAAGAGGGAAAGAGAGGAGTAGCGGAGAATTTTCTTCCTGGTGTTTGACTTTGAATACAAAAACTAACTAATTTTCACTGTAGAAACAATATAAGTAGCTGCGCAAAAGGCCTTTTTTTTTTTTTTTTTTTTTCCCACTCTCTCTTCTTCCTTCAATGAAGGAAAACGATGGCATCATGACAATTATCTTAAGACATGTCTCATCCCTTTTGTCTTTCTTAAGAAAAATAAACAACTAGTGTGATAATTCGACAACCTAAAGTTGCAAGGCATAATTACTACTAAGGCAGTCAGCACAAATGGTCGATTTCTTGGCCTCACAGGGCGGAAACCAAGAGTCTGATAGCTCCAATTATCATCAATCTGATGCTTCTTTAGTTGACATTGACATACATGAAACTCCTCGAGGTATTCATAGAGATGAATATCAACCACCAACAATTGTCGGCCAGAATTATCCTATGAATATCCGATGAATTATCACACACAAGATAAGTTTAAAGAAACCAGAATATTATCCTATGAATATCGTTTACAATTAACCCTACAACTTAGGAGAGAGACACATACACTTTCTCTTTTTTTTATTGTTATGCAATTCAACCCTCAAGGTGCATGTCACTCTTTAATCTGATCGTCACCCGTTTTTTGTTTCTTTACCAAATGATCACACAGATGCCGATTCAATTTCTCTAGATGATCATCAACAACTTGTCCCATTTCTGGTCTTGTAGCTGGATCTTTGCGCAAACAAGAAAGTGCTACAAGTGAAAGTTTTGATGCCACTCCATCATCCACGGAAAAAGATGAATATTCCACAAATACTTGTCCTCCATTGCTTGCGTTGGTGGCCTCTTTTGCAGATCATAATTAAGGGTTCGAAGTGTCAAACGCTTGCTTGGATATCAGCTCTAAAAGTAGAACCCCAAACGCATACTTGTCTGTTAATTTGATATTGAATTCATCTGCAAGAACATTTGTTAACTTACTAAACCAAACCAAACTAATTAAATTGAGTCTTATCCCCGCAAGGTCTCGTGTCTGACTGTCTCATTCCAAGTCAACTTAGAACTTCTTCTATCCCTTTTCTGTTGTATTATATACTCATATCCGGGAATAATGTCAACGATACCTGATATTGATATCTCTGGGGCATAAAATCCATAACTCTCCCAAAAATAAGAGCTGGCGGATTCCATAGGTGGGTAACCGGATTTGCTTTCACCAACTCGCAAACCAACTTCAAATAATTTGAAATTACCATCCTGCATTTTTTTTAATAAAAAAAATAACAAATTAAAGCAATACAAAAGAACATTTGAGCTCTATATATAAAAATGGAAGTTACTAACCTTATCAATCATAATATTTCTCGAAGCAATGGTGCCAACTGCAGTTTCTTTGGCATGCATGTACTGGATAAGACGTGCAATCCCAATAGCTAATATCATCCGATGATTCCAGTCAAAGGTATCTAATTAAGAGACAAAGAATAACATTAAAATATATATATATATATATATATATATATATATATACATGCAATTTGACCTCAACATCCAAATTAAATGTATGCCCTGCCAGAAGGAATGGCATCATGGACACTTAGTTTTGATTGTAAATCATATACAATCGCTAGAGCATCTTCACATGAAAATCCAATCACATTCACCAAGATATTATGTGATTGCATTTCCGCCGTCGTCAATAAGCCGAGCTCAAACTAATTAGACACACAACGAGTTTCACCCATTTAGCTGAGATAATAACATTAGAATTAAAAGCAATGACAATCAAATGACAATAGCATATCCATACATAAATTTTTTTTTTTACAGCAAATGTATATCTCGACCTCATTGGAGGAATAAAATCCCATTTTTTGACAGTAACTGTCACACCCTCAAAAATTCACCAAGTTAAACTCAGAGACGTGATACCGCGAGCCCAAGAAAATTTCTCATCCTAAACTCGCAAGGCACTATACCACAATACATAAATCTAAATCCACCAAATAATTTGTCAGAGCGACTAAAACTCTTAATTAAATCAATTTACATTTCTAAATATCTATTACAAGATTTACATATGGTATTTCATCTAAACTATCTTTCTCATAATTCCATTTAAGTGCAAAGACTGATCTCGTAGGGTGGCTCCTAAACCCATGTAGCTCGGACAGCTCAAAACCCTTGTCTCTGCATAATTGTAATAACATAATATAATAAGCGAAACAATGCTCAGTAAGAAGGACACCCGGAGTTAGGCTCTGAGACTTGTCCGAATAAAATGATGCGATATAGAAATCAAAATCAAATCAAAGGCGCGATACGGAGTCAAAGCATAAAATGGACGAAAATAGCTAATTCACACTAGACCAGAACTTAACCATAACCTGATCAAGACAGAACATACACACAAAGCTAATACCAGAATTATGTAACTGGGTATCACAAAACCTGTGCAGTTATCTCACAATTCCATCTGTACTGAAGTATTATACAAACTTATCTGTATTCTCGAAATATAATTATCTCAATATCATATACCACATAAATATCACATAGAGCCATGATAGTCATAGCTAAATCACAGAATGGCCACCTACGGCCTCCGTAAGGTAGAGCGTCCCCCACCTACGGTACAAAGCTAAGTATACGCGGTAGTTTCACCCGCCGATGGGTGTCACAACTCTAGAGATAACACATAACAATTAGTACATCGAGTCATCAAATAATAACATAATTAGTACCTAGACATCACAATCCTTCACTTCCAATAAAGTACAAAATTCTGAATGACAAGCGGATTGGAACGGAAACAACGAATTTCAGAATACGAGACATTAAACTAAAGCAGTAGGGAGATAACCAAAGGAGATCTAGGAATAAGAGGGTTGTCCAACTTACCTCGATTAGACTTTAAGTTAATTCAATCTTTCTTTCTAAAATAATGATCTCAAAGGCGATCCAATACTGCAAGATAATAAATATAAACTAAGGTATATAAAGAGAAAATATGCATAGTTATTATTTAATTTCTCTTTATGCTGGTCATGAATTCTATATCGTTCAAATACTAAAATAAGTCACGTTATTAGTTATATAATACTGGAAGGGAATTCATGTTTAGCATTAGAAGTCATCTTACATGCAATATACATGAATTGCTGAACTTAAACATGCATATGTGATCCTATTAGTTATTATAGTATCACATCCTGTAACATAAACATTTGGTTCATGTATTTTTAATCCATTACATGCCAGTTGACTTCTCTTCTCCTATTATCTTTTATGACTTATTCCTTCCTTATCCTACTATTATCATTTTGAATGCTTTCTTTCCCTGCATCACGGCACTTCCACAAACCAAAGACACCATCCTATAAACATGTGTATTTCCAGTTACGATGCTCTAGAAATATTTACACACACTCACGGTTAACTCATAGGCACACACATATTTTAGAATTATACCCTAATTCATAATCATTTCGTATATATTTTGTTAGGAAAGTCCCATAAACTAACTTATCATCCCGTTGTTCTAACTTCAGCAATTCTAGTTTATTATTAAGATAAGTAGAACTTGTGCACATATTACACGATAGAAATAAAGCTTAATAGGATTGATACTCACTTGGTTGAAATTTAATAGACTTTTTCCTTCTTCATGTTTCTGTTTTTCTTCCTTTCTTCCTTTCTTTTCTTCGTTTCACTATGCATAATATATACATAGTGCTAAAAGACAAAACTGTTGCGGTGGTGCGTGAGGCTTGTTAAAGAATAAGTGTTAATTATGTGTGCAATTAATATGGTGTGTGTTGTATATATATATCATGAAGTGGCTGATTCAAAATCTCTAATATGCATGCCATAGGAATTGAAGCATGAGGTGGCAAGCAAATACACATTTTTATCTTGCACTCTTTATTGCTGTTCTCACCCTTATTATCTTACTCATCCTCTAAGAGCCAACACGCGCCAGGCAGTAGCTTAGGTAATAGAAATACTTTACTGATTCATCTATCCTTTTCTTTCTTTTGTTTCTTTTATTCCTCATAAACGGTGGAACTTATCTTACCAGGAAATGATTTAATCAATTGCCCACAATCTCTCAACCGGGACTTGAATAAAGTAAACTCAAATCATAGCTAAAACAAGACAAAATAATATCAAAAGTTTGAATTCCACATCTATAGACAGTTTAGACACATTTAATAAAAAAAAATAATCGTAATTCCTTTCACAAAATTCCGATTGGTGGACCGTTTGAAAAATTATAAATTAGACTCGTACAACTTCCCAACTATATATAGCTCACTAACTAACTCCTTCCAAATCGATATAGTTTTTAATCCGAAATTGGCCCTAATTTTGATTCATAACTTTTAAATATTTCAGACTTCTTTAATAATCTTGTAATTAAGCTTGTTTGCTTAGGCTTGGCATCACTTTAAATTAATTCTAAATTTACACATTAACTCAAATATAATGAAACACGATATAACAATTATTGTTAACGGGTCTTTCTTTCACAACCGCATAATTTATTTTTAAGTCGTATTTACTCGGGGTATTACAGTAACCTCATGATCTAAGCCATCATCACCACCAATTTTGGCGCGAAAACAATCTACCAGTATAGGTAGTCTGAATCAGGTTCTCCTCACCATTATCCCCGATTAGTGTTTTCAAATGGTAATGTTTCACGCTATCAAAGTCCCTCCCTCGTACTATGGGGCCCCTGTACATTAATTAAATGTTTGTTTAGACATATTTACTTCTTTTGCAAGAGAAGCCAGATACAAAAGCAATACAAAGGTATAAACAGGTAGACAATATATACACAGTGTATATACTCTTTTGAATTATTGGATTTAATATATATATATATACACGCAAAGAACATATATATTTATAAAAATTCATAAAAATATTAAACTTTATATATTGCACAAAAATCATGATCCAAGACATGAGAAATTAATGATCGAGATGAGAAGCGAACCGAATTTTTGAAGGAAAGATATCAAGCCAGGGTTGGTTGTAGTCCCTCCTATTCTTATACAGATCCAGGTTCTCCTCCCGAAACAAATAATAAGAAAATGACACCCTACCATAAAATTCAGTTAGAAAACTTAATTTTTCTTCCGAAAACTCGCTGAGAAAACTATCTTCTCCCGCCATAGCTTCGCTATTATGTGTGAGAGAGATTACGAGACTTAATTAGCCTTAATCCGATATCATGCTATGTAAAGCCAAGGGAGGGACCCTTTATTTCAGTGTTTCCGTTGTTATATAATTTTAGACCTTCATTGAATTAATTAATAATAAAAAAGTCTATTTTTCAAGAAAATTTTCTCCTGCTTCCCCATGTATAACAAAAACGAAATTTAGTTTATATATGTATAATGTGTTTGAACACTCACATTTGCTTGAAACAGCTCCCAAATAATTATTTTATGCCTTTGAACACACGTAGAACCTTTGATTATGCCTCGTTAAAAAAAATCTAATTGTTGTGAATAGTATTTAATTCAGAGCCACTTTGTATGTTTTTCGGGAATAATAGTGTCCTTAGTATTAGGATCAGTATTATACTTGTTTGCAATAAAAACCACGCTTGACAATAAAATCTTAATTGCAGTCAGGGTGCCTTTGCCATTTTAGGATGACAAAATCTACAATCAGTGTGGAGAACGTATGTGCATTGAATAAGCAAAGCTCTAATGAGCTTGGACACATTAATAGTTTGTTTTTGGATATTCTCAAGTTAGTCAAGTGCGATCATTTTTCTTTTTTCCTTAATTTTAATTTTATAAGGGTATCGTCAATGAAATTAATCTCGTAATTTCTTGCACTTATAGCAAGAAGTATACCACTAGAACTAAGAGAAATACTATATACCACTTTAATTTTCACACTCAAATATCACTTCTCATGTGTATGCTTAGTTGGCATATTAAAAGAGGAGAGATAAATTAAGAAGTTAGTTATTTTAACATGCCAACTAAGCATCCAATGTAAGAAGTATTATTTGAGTGTGAAAATTAAAGTGGGATATAGCAATACTCCTAGACTAAAGACCCAGTAGTGCAATCAATACTCATCATTGGAAAATCCAGAGAATGCACATTTGTAAGTTCACATCATGAGGTTGAACATCTCATCATACTTCAACTACGCAATCTAAGTTATTTATTCAAGTTTGCCATTTTGACGACGTGATCTTTAGGTCATTAATGTAGGATTAAAATAAATCTTTCGTTCACAATGTACCATGACCATATATATAGAATACTAATGGAGCCAAACTCCATACTAGAAGGACAACAATCATGGAGTTTACAATGGTTAGAAGATTGTTGGGGCTCGTGATGCTGCTCCATCTTTTGGTTTCACGTAAGTCCCTCTAAATCTTATATATATATCATTATTTTTTCATGACCGAAAACACTATTAGAAAATATTTCAAACTCATTCTAGAGTTTAAATTCTTCCAAGACATATGACTGCATCCGGAAGTAGCAGTCCAATCTAGTTAGAACTTGGACCTAACACTTATCACGACTTATTTTGAAATCGAGACCTGAACAAGTCTCTAACTAATAGCCCAAGCCCACGAAGAAATTGGAAATTTTGAAATCTGTTTTCACATAACTTATGAGATGATACTTTTAGCCTGATAATTTTTCTTCCCTGATGTTTTTCGAATTAAACAAAACTATGTAATATTTCATTTGTTCATGTGAAAACAGAAGGATATGTGGCGTACACTGAAGCAGCATTGTGTAAGACACAAAGTGAAGGATTTAGAGGATTATGTTTCTTTAACCATAATTGTGCTCTAGTTTGTCAAAAAGAAGGCTATATATCAGGACAATGTGAAGGGTTTCGACATCGATGCATGTGTGTCAAGGATTGTGGTAAGCCTGGAGGACCCCCCGGTCCCCCTCTTGATGTTCCAGAGCCCCCAGGCCCACCGGATGGCGGCGGAGACACCCCACCTGGTCCTCCTGATGATGGTGGAGACACTCCAGGTGGTCTTCCTGAGGGTCCAGATTCAGACACTCCAGAGGGTCCTCCAACTAACATGGATAGGAGATTTCAGAGCAGAAATCTTTCAATTATTTAGCATGTCGTAAATTAAGAATGAGATTTTCTTTTTTCTATATTTGAAATCTTTAACAATCATAAAGCGTGTATTCCATTGCATGCAGTTATATCCCGATACCTTCTAAAAAAATCCTCGAATTGGATCTAAAATTGATGAGTTAATGTGAGTTTTTTAGTTTTGAGCCATCAAGAAGTAGTCTACAGGTTCATTACGGAAAAGCATAATACGACTAAAGTTACTGAGCAAGAAGTTAACACATATAGATAAAAAGTAAAAACAAACTCTCAAGAGATATATCTTCAAAAACTTCTAAGTATGGGTGATATATAACAATACTCGGGAAAAAAAAAAGGGCAAAACATGCAAGAGTACAAGACCGTCTAAAAACTTTGTTTTTCAGCCTCGGTTCACTAAGTTCTCCTGAGGGTTCTCCACTTTATGCTGCAAATAGCCAGCCCAATCCTTACCATGTTCCTTCACAGTCTCACTCTCACCTGACTCCATGATCATCTTATCCGAAGCTCTTCTGCCTCTAAGCGATTTGTAAACATATACAAAGCTATACACACCAGCAATCGCCATAGTTGCATTGCAGCCACTGCAAAGCCTGCTAATGCAAAACCAAACACACATGCTGCACCAAACAATAATGGACTAAATATTATCAGCAATGGTGATGTTACAAGTACTACTACTGTCATATTTGCTAGGAAACTAAACCCCATCATGCCTACAAGTGGTCCTGCCATTGCTATTCCAACCATTGATGCAATTATCAGCAGCTTGCTGGAAGCATAATCACGAGGTTTACCTTCACCTTGGTACTGTTTTTCACCCATTCTTACTTTTTTAAGATATTTACCAGTAGGGTTTTCTCTTAATTAGACTCGCGAAATTGATGAAACGAGCTAGTATTATATAATTTGAAATTGATGAAACGAGTACTATATAATTTTTATCTAACTTTTTTTTTAATAGCTTTAACGGGGCTATGCCAGAGATTTAAATAATTATTTTTAGAGATGTTTAATGCTTTTTTTTTTCTTCTCTAAGAGGATGAGAAGATAATCAATCATACATGTTCTCAGAGATTTAAATAATTATTTTTTGAGATGTTTATTGTCGTTTTTCTCTATCTCAAAAGATTATCAGAAGAGGAGTTAGAAGATAATTAATTATATGTGTTCTAAGAGGTTGGACTTCAAATTCAGTCAGCATTTTAGAGATGGATACAATAATAAGAGTCTCATGCACAAACTCGCATGGCCAAATAGAAGTTCACTATTCGTCAAGCCTCAAATTACGAATATCTCAT